>CM057449.1:27020000-28390000 GCA_016271365.2 Neoceratodus forsteri
CCAGGGACCCCACTACCTGAAAGATCTCCTTCATCCCTACTGCCGCTCCAGCCCACTTCGATCAACCAACAAGGGATTGCTAGAGATTCCCAGGGTGTGCTTAAAGACATCTGATGCTTGGTCTTTTGCTTATGCAGCTCCCCCATGTGGAATTCTCTATGTCGTCAGGTGAGAGAGTGCCAGACTGTCAAACGTTTTAAGTCAGCCCTAAAAACTCACTTATTTTTACAAGCATTCACTGGAAACTGACTTGACAATTGACTCTGTTGTTTGGATTGTATGGTTTGTTGCTGTTTTTGTATTTGGATTTTATCAAGATTGTTGGTTGTTTTATCTGTGACTATTTATGTACAGTGCCTTGGCTTTGAAAGGTACTTTATAAATAAAGTTATTATTATTATTAAGAAGCTAATGGACCAAGGCAGAGATGTGGGTCAGGGGTTGTGAGAAGACTCGAAGAGGGCTAGGAGAGCAAAGAGTAACAGGCTAGCTAGGAGTAATGATGGAGAGGTAGTGTGACTCATGGTTCAGGGCACACTAGGGTGTCGTACACTTGGAGGGGTAAGGGAGAGGTGAAGTAAATTAAGGGAGACAAACAGAAGGACAAACAGAGGGCTGATGGGTTAGCACAATGGAAAGGTTACTGCCTTGTATACAGAGGGTACAGAGTTCAAGGCCCGGGACTGCAACAGTGGTGTTGCACTTTGCATGATGGGGAGGGGGCATAGGTACATGGACCATGGATGGACATGCAAAGTGCACAGGATGTACTGTACAGATTCATGTTCTATGTATACATCCTAACATAGCCCTAAGCATGCATTCTGAATGGACAGGAACACACCACACACATGGGACATCACTGCTGCAGCAGTCCGACCCCTCTGCTCCATTGATGTGGGCTTGTTTGCCTGCTGCCCCCCTTCCCATCTGATAATCTAGGGAGACAGAACATTGGAATGCAGCTCTAATGCTGTTGAATTTCCCGCCAGGGAACATTCATATGGCACACACAGTGGAGGCTTTCAAAGCCTATCTGAAGACTTATTTTATTGAACAGGCTTTCCACAGGCAGTTATTACAGCAAGGCTGCATTTTGAAGGTCATGTTTGGCTGTATTTTAAATTTCTTAAACTGTGTTTTGCTCATTTTACACTTCTGATTTGTACAGCACCCTGCGCCTCTAGGATGGGGAACTTTATAAATAAAGATTGCCTTGCCTAGCATGCCCTGTATGTCATACTGGGGCAGGGAGAGACCAGAACAGCAGTGAGGAGGACAATGACAAAAACACATATGTGGAGGAATGGAGGGCAGAGTAGTCCAGCTCGGATCAGGAGAAGTTGCATCCGCCTGATGGTCCTCTGACAGATGGGGCCCAGCCCACCTTCCAAGGCCCTGTCATTACAGTGCCACCCCAGGCAACTTCCCTTGGCACAGTCACACTTGTGCCATCCCTGGACCCCACACATGGCATTGCTCATGCCTTGCCTCCCTAGGCCTCTGCTGTTGGCACAGCCAATGCCCTACCTCCTCCAGCAACTGTCTGGGCTGCAGCCTGGTCCCCAAGCCAATCCCAATTTCCAGCCACCCCTGTGCTGCCCTGGTCAACAGAGCAGTGCACAGCACTTGCCATGATGAACACCGAAGTGACACATATGGTCCAGGGTGCAGTCTGAACCTGTACCCCAAGACACATCACATAGAGAGCAGGAGGTGGACCATAAAGAAGCCTAACGGTGAAGTGCAGGGGTAAATGGTGGCTGGCAGATTAGACTGGGGTATGTGTGTATTTTAATTTCATGTTTTTGGTAGCTTGAATGTATTACAAAGGAAAGCTTTTAGACACTACTGACACTGACTTTATTTATTTATTAAAGTGTTTCACCAGGAAAGGCACACTGAGCAACAAGTCGCTTGTCTCCCAGTGCATCCTGGGGGGGAGAGAACAAGGGGAGGTTGCAACATACAATAACATAGTACATGAATCGAGTGCATAGAGCAAGTGGTACAAGTCACAGTGAGGCATGTCAGATTTAGCAGTTCAAAATATAACATGGAAAAAAAATTAAATTGAAGTGCTGTAATACAATACAATTGAATGTGTACATAAAAGAGCAGAGAAGTGCCAAGCGGAGAGCAAGGAGCAGAAAGCAGAGCAGAGAAGTGCAACAAAATGAGGGCAGTTAGTTAACAGAAGATACCAATACAGTGAGCCAGCTGGCACTGGAGGAGCTTGGCCACAGGTTCAATTTACTATAAGGAAGTGGAGAGAATAGGGCCAATCCACAGGTACAATTTACAGCGAGAGAGTTTTGTTGGGCTGTGGAGATGGAGTGGTAGGAGGAAGCCAGGCAGATCTGGGGAGGAAGGGCATTCCAAAGCTTAGGGAAGCAATGCCAAAAAGCCATTTGTCCAGTTACAGTAGACCGCCGAGGAACTGCCAGTTGCTGAATCAAACCAAATATAAAGGATGGAAAATAGTGTTGTGTCTGTTGAACCTGTTGGCTATCTAGCCATACCCTATTGCTTTCCTTTTCATGTTGTGAGGTTCACGATTTGAGGTCCTTAGGAGAGGGACAATAAGCAGCTGCTGCAGTCAGCTGTAGGGGCACAGGAGGGTGTGCAGGCAGAACCGGCTCACATTCTATATATGCTGCAGGGCAATGAGCAGAATGCAGAGGCTCAATATGAGGAGTAATTGGCAGTATTTAGTGAACTACAGCAGTCCCAGTCTGCCAGCATGGATGCCAGCTTCAGAGCACTGACCATTTCTGTGTGGATGGCATGAGTAGGCTGTCTGCTGCTGTGCTGGAGGCCACAGCCATGGTCTATGGAGCCACTGTGTTGGCCACACCACTGATTCTTCCAATGGGGGAAGGTCACCCCGCAGTGGATGCCTCAGCATACCACCACCCCTGCAGGGCAGGCACCAGGAAACCCAGGATGCCCAGGACACCATGCACCCCTGGCCTTGGCCTGCTCTTTGAAGGTGTCACTACCTCCTGAGGCTATGCCCATAGACATTTCACATGATCTCCAAGCTCATCACCCATTGTGTGGACGATGCCCCCCCCCCACCCTTCTGGATACAGCATTTACACAGCATCCATATCCATGGAAGTAGTACAGGATGTACCAAGTGTGAAAATTGGACTATCAGCCCTATATTCAATTATAGACCTCATGCCCTCACCTCACAGGACCCATATTCACCATACACACACCCTGCTGATATGATGTGTTTTCTTTAATCCCCCTTTGATCCCCCTGATGGGATGGTATGTTTTCTTTTCCTCCACTTTAACCCTCCCCCTCACCAGATGGCATGTTTTCTTTGATCCCACTTTAACTCCCACCTGCCTGACTCACTTTTTATTTTATTTTTTCATGACTATTGTTATTATTTGATTAATACAGTTTTTGACATTGTTACAGTTTCCTGCATGGTCTGTACTTACCGTCTAGGTCCAAAGAGTTCTATGAGGAAGCAGGCCCTATATGCCCATGACCTGCTTGCCACTGTGTGGTCACACTTGTTGAGCTGTTCCCGTATCCTCTGGTCTTCTGGCTTGGCATCCATTGTGGGGTGCTTCTCTTGGGCTGGCAGGCATATCCCACGGTTGAGTGCCATGTTGCATAGTATGCAACAGGAAAGGGATGTGGCTCATACCTTAAGAGAGGTGAGGGTGTATTTAAGGGCACCACTGGAACTGTCAAGGCACCTGAACCACGTCTTGGGCATGCCAAAGACACACTCAATGACATTGCACATAGTGATGTCTGCTACATCTTACCTCTCCTCTGCCATGGATGCAGAGGAGGATGTAGGACAGGTGTGAGAAGCCAAGGATGCAGAGGAGGATGTAGGACAGGTGTGAGAAGCCAAGGATGCAGGGGAGGATGTAGGACAGGTGTGAGAAGCCAAGGATGCAGGGGAGGATGTAGGACATGTGTGAGAAGCCAAGGATGCAGAGGGAGGATGTAGGACAGGTGTGAGAAGCCAAGGATGCAGGGGAGGATGTAGGACAGGTGTGAGAAGCCATGGATGCAGAGGAGGATGTAGGACAGGTGTGAGAATCCAAGGATGCAGGGGAGGATGTAGGACAGGTGTGAGAAGCCAAGGATGCAGGGGAGGATGTAGGACATGTGTGGGAAGCCAAGGATGCAGGGGAGGGTGTAGGACAGGTGTGAGAAGCCAAGGATGCAGAGGAGGATGTAGGACAGGTGTGAGAAGCCAAGGATGCAGGGGAGGATGTAGGACAGGTGTGAGAAGCCAAGGATGCAGGGGAGGATGTAGGACAGATGTGAGAAGCCAAGGATGCAGGGGAGGATGTAGGACAGGTGTGAGAAGCCAAGGATGCAGGGGAGGATGTAGGACAGGTGTGAGAAGCCAAGGATGCAGAGAAGGATGTAGGACAGGTGTGAGAAGCCAATAATGCGGGGGATATGCACTGTTCCTGTCTAGATAAAGAGCATGGATTAGTGACATTGTCTGCAACATGGGAGAAGAGGCCTTTGTAATATATTCACTGAGGGGGTGTCTACTAGGGATGTCCCCACCTTCAAGCCTCTGGCACAGGATGGAGTTACATGGAAACATAACATAGATGTTGGCAGAAAAGGACCTCTTGGCCCACCTAGTCTGCTTTAAAGTCCCTACCTACCTACTGTGCCACCACAGATCCTATTCTATCTCTGGCCCTACCCCCCCAACCCTGTTACTAAGGTCTCCCTGTGTCTGTCTCATGCATGTTTGAACCCGCTGTACCCACCACCTCGGTTGGGAGGCAGTTCCAGACATCCACCACCATTTCCATGAAGTATTTCCTCAGATTCCCTCTAAGTCTTCCCCCTTCCAGCTTCATATCATGTCCCCTTGTCCTTGAGCATCTCTTTCTGTGCAAAATAGCTTAACAGCTTTGAGGTATTTGAACATCTCAATCATGTCTTCTTTTTACCTCATTTCTTCTAGGGAGTACATATTTAATTTCTTGAGTCTTTCCTCGTAGGTCTTCTGATGCAGGCAATGCACCATTTTGGTCACCCTTCTCTGTACTGCCTCGATCCAATCTATGTCTTTTTGGAGATGGGGCCAGCAGCACTGGACACAGTACTCCAGGTGGGGTCTCACCACAGATCTGCACAGGGGTAACACTGCCTCCCTCTTTCTGCTGATGAGACCCCTCCCTATGCACACCAGCATTCTACTAGCCTTCCCCACCGTCTCATCACACTGCTTTGCTACCTTCAGGTCATCAAAGATGATTACCCCCAGGCCCTTTCCTGTTTTGTGGTAGTTACATTCCCCCTCCCAATGATACGTTGCTCTTGGATTTCTGTGTCCCATGTGCATAATTTTAAATTTTTTGACACTGAAGCCTAGTTGCAAAACGCTTGACCAGTCTTCCAGTTTTTTCAGATCTTCGCTCATTTTCCCACCCACTGGTGTGTCCACTCTGTTGCAGATTTTCATGTCAGCTGGGAACAGGCATAGTTTCCCTTCCAGACCCACTGTGATGTCACTAATAAAGACATTGAAGAGGACTGGTCCCAGTACTGATCCCTGTGGCAACCCTCTGGTCACCCTGCCTTCTTACGAGTGAACTCCATTTACCACCACCCTCTAAGTCCTGTTATGTAGCCAACTTGGTACCCATTTTACTACCTTTGGACACAATCACAGGCTGTCTAGCTTGTTTACCAGTCTTCAATGTGGAACAGTGTCAAAAGCCTTACTAAAATCCAGGTACGCAACATCCAATGCTCCTCCCTGATCCACTGCTCTGCTTACCCAGTCAAAGAACTCTATCAGGGATGTTTGGAAAGATCTCCCCCTTCAGAACCCATGCTGCCTCAGATCCTGTAATCTGCTGGCCATAAGGTATTCCCCAATCCTTTCTTTTAGTAGTGTGTCCATAACGTTGCCCACCGCTGAAATCAGGCTTAAAGGTCTGTAGTTTCCTGCTTCTTTCCTTCCTATTTCCACTCTTGTGATGTGAGACCACATCCTCCCTCCTCCAGTTCCTCAGAACTTCCCCCATATCCAGAGAGATTGCACAGGGTCATAAGAGGCACAGTCAGCTCCTGCTTTGGTTCTTTCAGTGTCCTGGGGTGAACCCCATCCAGCCCCATTACCTTATCCTGTTTTAGTTTTGCTAGTCCCCTGAGGACTCGCTGTTCCATAAAAGGGCTAGTGTCCACCTCCCTTCTCTTAAGATGGCGGTCACGCTGGACTAGCCCTGGTTCTGTGTTCTGTTGCTTGGATTTATTTAGTTTATATTTGCTCTAATGCGTATATTTTGTATAATTTTTTAAATCGTATAGTTGCTTTAACAATTGGCTCTTTTTTTTTTGTGGCATCCTGGTCTCTGATCCCTAGCAGTGTTTTCTCTGTGCCTCCTCTGTGTTTTTGTCAGTTGAGGATATGGCCTCACTATAGCCAAGAAGCCGAGAAGAGGAACTCTTTTTGTCTTTTTTGTCTATTAGAGCCTATTATTGTTCACTAGAACTTAGTTATTTGCTCGCTCGAGTCATTTGCTTGCTCAAGTTGCGGCGCCCTACCGTCAGCATTCAACCAGGGGATCAGCTGTTTATTTGGAGCGGCGGTGGTACCAACAAGGTGGTGCACCTCTCACTAGTTCAGTAGTCAGCCTACAGCCTAGGAAGTAGAGGGTGGACTTGTCTCCTCAAGACTATTGATCCCCCATTCTGAGGGATCAATTTTTTATGGTGACTGCCTTTCTTTTTTGGTGAACTTGGCCTTGACTCAAAGACACTCCAACTTCTGAGCTACTGAATTTAAGGCACTATGTTTAGTGCTTATGGCTGTGCAACCCAGCCTGTCAACAGTTCCATCGAGTTTTTTCACAGAATGATTGTGATGAGATCACTCGCTTCTTTGTAAATAAGGTGGCTGACATCAGGCGGGAGTGCCACCAACTTCACTCTAAGGGGGTTGCTGTTGATCGGTGCTTTGCTGCAGTGCCCGAAATTTCCTGGAGTACCTTTGACCTGCTGGATTTCGTAGATATTATGTGGTTTGTCCAGGTGATGAGTCCCACATGCTGTAGTCTAGACCCAGGCCCGATTTCCCTGATTTCCCTGATTTTGGGTTGTAGCGATATTATCGGCCCAGTCTTAGCTCAGATTGTCCGGTGCTCTTTGGATTTGGGTGAGTTCCCTAGCTCCCTGAAGGAGGGGGTGGTGACCCCCCTTCTGAAGAAAGTTTCTTTAGACAAGAAAACCTAGCAAACTACAGGCCCATCACTAACCTCTCTTTTGTGGGGAAGGTTATTGAGAAAGTCATGGCTGCTCAACTGGATAACCATTTAACCATCCATAATTTATACGAACCTCTCCAATTGGGTTTTCATAAGAGGCATTGTACTGAGACCACTCTGGTTCGGGTGCTCAATGATCTCCTAATGGCGAGAAATTGGAAACACCGTTCCATCTTGGTTCTCCTTGATTTATAAACAGCTTTTGATACTGTGGATCATGAGATTCTGCTTGAACACCTGAGGTTTGTCTGTGGGTTGTCTGGTACAGTCCTCAGATGTTTTTGATCTTTCTTCACTGGTAGAATGCAGAGAGTTGTCTCAGGCTTATTTTCTTCCAGGCCTTTCTCTCTGTCTTGCGGGGTACATCAGGGCTCAGTGCTGTCTCCCATGTTATTCGCAGTATATAGGCTTCCCCTCAGAGACATTATAAGATGGTATGGGCTGAGGTTTCATTGCTATGCTGATGATACCAAGCTCTACCTGTCTTTTGCTCCTGACCAGGTTAGTGCTATCTCAGTACTGAACAGCTGCCTCATAGAAATCCAAGACTGGATGAATACCAGTGGTCTAAAGTTGAACCCAGGAAAGACTGAGGTTTTGGTGGTGGACCCAGGCTGTAGGGCAGAGGGGTTGAGGACAGGGTTGCCTTCTGGTTTAGAAACATAGAAACATAGAAACATAGAAACATAGACTTTGACGTCAGATAAGGACCACTTGGCCCACCCAGTCTGCCCATTTCCCTACCTATTGGATAAGCTGCAGATTCTATTAACCAACAGCCTACTTCCTGCAACCACCCACTATAATTGCCTTATGTCTGTCCCATGCATGTTTGAATTCTCCCACTGTTTTAGACCCCATAACCTCTCAGGAAGGCAGTTCCATGCGTCCACCACTCTCTCCGTGAAAAGAATTTCCCACATTACCCTTGAGCCGTCCCTCTAACTTAAAATGTGCCCCTTGTTCTTACACATCTCTTTTTCTGAAAGATGCTACCCTCCTGGACTTTGTTGATTCCCTTGAGGTACTTAAAAGTTTCTATCATGTCCCCCTGTCCCTCCTTTCATCAAGGGTATACATATTAAGCTCTCTCAGTCTCTCTTCATATGGTTTCTGATGTAGATCCTGCACTATTTTAGTTGCCCTCCTCTGGACTGCTTCCATCCTGTCTATGTCCATGTATAGATGAGGTCTCCAAAACTGCAAGCAGTACTCCAGATGGGGTCTCACCAACTGTCTGTACAGAGGGATAACCACTTCCCTTTTTCTACTTGTGATGCCCTTCCCTATGCATCCCAGTATCCCCTGGCTCTCCTTACTGACTCCTCACATTGCTTAGTCCTGGGGGAAGCCCAGATCCTCACCTCTGAATGGGTGCGTAACTTAGGAGTCGTTCTTGACGATGTCCTGTCCCTTCGTCACCAGGTTTCGGCTGTTGTCAAGCTGGCCTTTTACCATCTTAGGAACATCGCTAGGATTAGGCACCTTGTTCCACCCAACGATCTACCTATCTTGGTCCATGCCTTTGTGACATCGCGCCTTGATTACTGCAACTCCCTTTAAGGGCTTCCTGGTGTTGATATCCGCTGTTTGCAGCTATTGCAGAACACGGCAGCACGTTTGTTGACAGGGTCTTCTAGAAGATCTCATTTCACCCCTGTGCTGCATGATCTGCACTGGTTGCCTATTCAGAGGCAGATCACCTTCAAGGTAGGTCTTTTGACTTACAAAGCCATACACAGTTCCAGTCCTGACTACTTGAAAGATCTCCTGGTTCCTTATAGCCCCTGCAACAGCTCCGCTCGGCTGATGAGGGGTTGCTGGAGATTCTGAGGGTCAATTTAAAGCCATCTGGTGCACGGGCCTTTGGATTTGCGGCACCAACCCTTAGGAACTCTCTGTCCCGTCAGCTTCGTGAGTGCAGGACGGTGGGGAGTTTCAAGCAGGCACTTGAGACTTTTTCATGGGGGAAAGTGTTCCCGGTATTTGCTTGATTTTAATCTGTACTTACTGTGTTTTGTCTTATTTGTACAGTACAGCACTTTTGAATGTCGAAAGGTGCTTAACAAATAAATTGTATTATTATATTATTATTGTATTATTATTATTATTATTAATGCTATTTTTCCCTCTTTGGCCCTTATCCTATCCCTTCCTTTGTGAACTACTGAACAAAAGTACTTATTCAGTGTGTCTACTTTCTTCTGGTCCTTTTCCACACTTCCCATTTCCCCTTTTAGTCTTACTATCCCTGCATTGTTCTTTTTTCGCTTATGTACCTGAAGAATGTTTTATCTCCCTTTTTTACTGACTTGGGAATGTTTTCTTCTATTTGTGCCTTTGCTCTCCTAACTGCTGTCCCTGCCTCCTTTTGTTTCCCCTGATAACCCTTCCTATACATTTCCTTCAGAGTCAACTTGTACCTCTTGAATGCTTGCTTCTTTGCCTTTACCATCTCTGATACTTCCTTGGAGAACATTAGTGGGCTCTTTTTTTCTTTTGCTCTTTTTAAACTGCCTTGAACAGAGGGTTATTACTTTCTCAACGGCCTCCCTTATTCCTGTCCATTTTTCTTCTACCACACCCATTTCCCCTATCTCTGCTAGGTCTTCCCTGAGGCACTTTCCCATTTTCTTGAAATTGGTCAATCTGAGGTCAAGGACTCTCATTTCAGTGTGATTTCAGTGTGGCCTTTGGCACAGTTGTGGACTATAGACTACCGGCCCAGGAGGAAGAAACAGATAGGGAGCTGATGCTAGCCATCCAAAGGATGGCAGACAAGGGTGAGGTAGTAGTGGTTGGAGACTTCAATATTCCAGACGTGGACTGGAGCATCCCAGCAGCAGCATCAACTAGGAGCAGATTTATCCTGGACTCCCTTCAGGGTGCCTTCCTCAAGCAACTGGTCATGGATCCAACTCGGCAGATGGCAATACTGGACCTTGTGCTCACAAACAGGGACAGTGTGATGGGGATAACAGTGGGGGAGCACCTGGGGAACAGTAACCACCAGTCATTGTGGTTTGAAATCACAGAAAGAGCAGAACCAAACCACACAAAAACACGTATCCTGGATTTTAGGGGGACAGACTTTGTGAAAATGGGGAGATACTTGAAAGAGGCATTAAGGGGAATGAGGCAGGAATCAGGGGTCGAGGAACAGTGGGCAGTATTTAAAATGGGGATTTCAAAAGCAACAGGATTATGTATTAAGCAGGTTAGCAAAAGGAAAAGGAAGAGGAGACCATTATGGTTTTCCAAAGAGGTAGCAAAGAAAGTGAAAGCCAAAAAGATTGCATTCAGGCAATACAAAGAGACATAGGCAGAGAGGGATAGGGAGAAGTACCAGGAGAAGCAAAGAGAGGCAAGGAGGTCAGTAAGGGAAGCCAAAGCTCAGACAGAAGAACACATTGCAAAATCACTGGGTAGAGGGGACAAAACCTTTTACAGGTACATAAGTGAAAAAAGAAAGGCAAAGGGAAGGATAGTGAGACTGAAGGGGGAGGATAGGGGCCACATGGAGGATGACAACAGTAAAGCTGACATATTGAACAGGTATTTATGCTCAGTCTTTACTGAGGAAGAGGAGGGTAATGGGTCTGAAGGGAGTACAAGGGGTGAGAATGGTGCAGAAATGGACACAAGTCCCTTTACACAAGAAAGGTCCTGAAGGAACTGGAATTAATAAGAGTTGATTAAGCAATGGGGCCAGATGGGGTGCACCCTAGGGTCCTTAAAGAACTAAGAGAGGTGGTGGCTGAACCTCTGGCTATCCTGTTTAGCCGATCACTGGAAACAGGGGAGGTACCCAAAGACTGGGGGACAGCAGATGTAGTCACCTTATACAAAAGTGGGAACAAAGGGCATGTGGGGAACTACAGACCAGTCAGCCTCACCTCGATAGTGGGGAAGATCATGGAAGCACTACTGAAGGAGAGATTGGTGGAACATCTGGTTGTCAATGGACTACAGGACCCAGGCAGCATTGTTTCACCAAAGGGAGGTTATGTCAGACCACCCTCATTGAATTTTTTGACTGGGTGACCAGGGAGGTGGATCAGGGAAGGGCAGTGGACATGGCCTATCTGGACTTCGGCAAGGTCTTTGACACTGTGCCAAATAGAAGACTATTACACAAACTGGGGAATATGGTTGTGGGCAGAACAGTAGTGTGGTGGGTAGGTAACTGGCTGGGTGGCAGGACACAGAGGGTGGTGGTAAATGGCTGTCACTCCACAGAGAGAGAAGAGTGACCAGTGGGGTACCACAGGGATCAGTGCTGGGACCGGCCCTATTCAACATCTTCATCAGTGACATAGCGCAGGACCTAGAAGGCAGAATTTCACTGTTCGCTGATGACACAAAGCTCTGTAACAGAGTAGACACACCAGAGGGTGTAGACAGAATAAGAAGGGACCTGCAGAAACTTGAAGAATGGTCAGGGGTTTGGCAGTTGAAATTCAATGCAAAGAAGTGCAAGATAATGCATATGGGGCACAAAAACCCTGGCACAATATATCAGTTGGGGGTGAGGATATAGCATGCACCAAGCAGGAAAGGGATTTTGGGGTTATCATCTCTGATGACCTCAAGGTAAGGAAATAGTGTGACAAGGCAGCAGGTAAAGCAAATAGGATGCTGGGATGCATAGGCAGGGGCATCACCAGCAGGAAAAGAGAGGTCATAATTCCACCTATACAAGACACTAGTGAGGCCCCACCTGGAGTACAGTGTACAGTTCTGGAGACCTTACCTACGTAAGGACATAGACAGGATAGAGAAGGTTCAGAGGAGGGCAACAAAGATGGTACATGGATTGCATCACAACTCCTATGAGGACAGGTTGAAGGAACTGAACATGTACTCTCTGGCGGAGAGGAGGGAGAGAGGGGATATGATAGAGACATACAAGTATCTTACAGGGAGGAACAGGGTGCAGGAATACACTATTTTCAAGCGAAAAAGATGTTCCAGGACTAGAGGGCATGGGATGAAGTTGGAAGGAGGACGATTCAGAGGAAATGTGAGGAAGAATTTCTTTACAGAACGGGTGGTGGACAAGTGGAACACCCTGCCAGAGGAAGTGATGGGGGCTGAAACAATCACGGGATTTAAGAATGAATGGGATAGACATAAAGGAATTCTGGAGGTCAGGGGTAAGGGGCAACATACTTCTAAGAAAACATAAACTGAACTTACACGCTCAAATGGGCAGACTGGGTCGGCCATAGACCCTTATCTGCCTACACTGTCTATGTCTCTATGTTTGTTTCTGGCCTAGTCCTTAACTGAACCACACCATACGATGATCGCTGGTCCCCAAAAGTCTTCTATCTGTGATGTCAGCAACAATGCCTCCATTTGATAGTACCAGGTTCAGTGTCACCTTCCCCCCACGAGTGAGTTCCTTAACTAGTTGCCTGAGGAATGCCCCCTGCAAGGAGTCTAGGATTTCCCTACTTTTAACTGTAGCAGCAGTAAGGATGCTCCAATCCGAATCTGGTAAATTGAAATTCCTCTCTAGCAATACCTCCCCCTTTTTTGCCATCCCTTGTATTTCTTCTATTATAACCTTATCCCCCTCCTCCCCTTGTGCTGGAGGTCTGTATATCACCCCTGTTGGAACAGCAGCCCCCTGCCATGTCTCCAGGGTGACACACAGTACTTCCACTTCTCCCTGTTCCCTCTATATTTCCATGACCTTTATGTTTTTCCTTCCATAAAAAGCCACCCCACCTTCCTTTTCTCCCACCCTGTTACTCCTAAATAGGGCATAACCTGGTATGGCTACATCCCAGTCCTGGTTTTCATTACACCAGGTTTCAGTAATTGCAACTATTTCCAGATCTTCTTCTGCCATGGTGGCCTCTAGATCTGCCATCCTGTTGCCTAGACTTCGAGCATTTGCATTCATGGCTCTCTATTTTGTAATGTCCCCTCCCCTCCCCTCATACTGCCCTTTTCCTCTCCCCTGTTTTCTCCACTACTTTCCTTCCTCTTCCCCCTTCCTCTCCCTCCTGATTACCTATCTGTGTTTGTTCCTTTTAGGATTTCTCACCCTCGGGTTTTCCACTGCGGACCCAGTAAGCATGTGGGGGGGTTGGCAGACTACGTTACATAGATACATAGATACATAGACAGTGTCGGCAGATAAGGGCCTATGGCCCACCCAGTCTGCCCATTTGAGCTTGTAAGTTCAGTTTATGTTTTCCTGGAAGTCAGTTGCCCCTTACCCCTGAGTTCCAGAATTCCTTCATGTCTATCCCATGCATTCTTAAATCCCGTGATTGTCTCAGCCCCCACCACTTCCTCTGGCAGGGTGTACCACTTGTCCACCACCCGTTCTGTGAAGAAATTCTTCCTCATGTTTCCTCTGAATCGTCCTCCCTACAACTTAATCCCCATGCCTCTAGTCCTGGAACATCTTTTTCACTTAAAAATAGTGTATTCCTGCACCCTGTTCCTCCCTGTAAGATACTTGTATGTCTCTATCATATCCCTTCTCTCCCTCCTCTCCTCCAGGGAGTACATATTCAGTTCCTTCAACCTGTCCTCATAGGACTTGTGATGCAATCCATGCACCATCTTTGTTGCCCTCCTCTGAACCTTCTCTACCCTGTCTATGTCCTTACGTAGGTAAGGTCTCCAGAACTGTACACTGTACTCCAGGTACATTATCCTGCCTTATTCCAACTCCCCCTCAGCCATTTTGAATGCTTACCAATGTAGCATTTAAACTGTTCACCATGGATTTCAACTCCCTTCCTGGATGGATGCAGGCCATCTCCCTTGTACAGGCTTCCATCCCTCCAGGAGGGGATCCAGTCACTAATAAATCTAAATCCCTCTTCTCCACACCATTTCTTCAGCCATATGTTGAAGTTCCTGGTGTGGAACCTCTTGTCACTCCCCTTGTCATAGACAGGTAGCACCTCCAAGAAGGTAACAGATTGTGATACTTGCCTGAAACCCATCTTAATTTCCCGTATTCCTTCTGAACTGTTTCTGGCTCCTCCCAAGCCAGGTCATTTGTTCCCAAATGGACAAAGACATCCAGCTTTGCCTCCCTCCCCTTCCTCACCAGTGATCCTTGGGATCCTTCCTCCATCCCTTTGAGCCATTGCACTGAGAAGGTGCCACCCTCACATCAGCCCTGCCTGTCTCCTACTCAAGTCTTCCATCAGGATTTGCTTCCTTCTCCTCCTCTGGGGTCTTCTATTACCCTCTTGGGGTCTCCACAAAGGAGGGCCTCCACATTAATCCCACATCCATTCTATGTTGAGCCAAAAGCATGAAAACATAGAATTTGCCAGCAGTTAAGGACTGCTTTGCCCACCAATCTGCCCATTTTTCCCTGTTTATTGAATCACTGAAGATCCTGCTTGATCTCCAGCCCATTCACCCCCCTTCTTTAATATTCCCTTATGCCTTTCCCAGGCACTCTTGAAACTCACCACTGTTCCACCCCCACCACCTCTGCTGGAAGACTGTTCCAGGAATCCACCACTGTTTCTGTGAAGAAGTACTTTCTCACATCTCTCCAGAACCCCTCCAGTTTGTTATCATGTCCCTTGTTCTTGAGTACCTTTTTACTGAAAAATGCTCCCCTCCTGTACCTTAATTACCCTTGTGAGGTATTTAAAGGTCTCTATCATATCACCCCTTCCTCCTCTCTTCCAGCGGGTACATGTTTAGGTCTTTAAGTCTCTCCTCATAGGACTTCTAATGCAGACCCTCCACCATTATGGTTTTCCTCCTCTTGTTCCCCTCTACTCTGCTTATGTCCTTCTGGATGTGTGGTCTATAAAACTGGACACAGAACTCTTGGTGGGGTCTTACTAACAATCTATACAGAGGCAATACCACCTCCCTCATTCTGCTGGTAATACCCCTCTCTGAGCAGCACAGTATCCCACTAGCTCTTCCAACTGCCTTGTCACACTGTCTGGCCACCTTTAGGTCCTCTGATATGATTATCCCCAGGACTTTTTTCTGATTGGTTGTCATCAGTACCACTCTTCCCATTTTGTACTCCAACTCCGAGTTTCTGTGCCTCAAGTGCATTAATTTGAACTTTTTTTGCATTGAAGTTCAGCTGCCATACCCTTGACCACTCCTTCAGTTTTCTCAGATCTCTGCTCATCTTCTCCTCCCCCATGGAGTTTCAACCCTATTGCAGATTTTGGTGGTATTTGCAATTAGGCAGACCTTCCCCTCCAGCTCCTTTCCAATGTCAGTTATAAAGACATTGATGAGGACCAGTCCCAGCACAGATCCCTGAGGAACCCTGTTGATCATCCTCCCTCAGAAGAAAATTTCATGGGCACTGCTGGGAAACCATGCCAGGACATTAATGATGCACCCTGTTGCATCACATACCAGGTACTTGATGGAATGGTACCACCTCCTATTCCCATAAGCCTCCACTCCACTCCACTCCACTCCACTCCACTCCACTCCATCACCCACGAATGCCTGGATAACAACATGGGTGCTATTAATAGCACCAAGTATGGCTGGTAGGTGTTCAACTTGAGAGAACTGGTGCCTGGTTGCTGTTGGATCTGCTGTTGTGGTGGGGACTACGATGACCTCCCCAGCATGGGCCAGAAGGGCATCTAAGAATTGGTCAACAGGCATGAGGTGACTGACTGCAAGATACTGGAGGTCTTCCCAAATGGTGTCTGAAATGTTCTGCTGACCAGGAAACACATTGCAGCCATCACCTTCAGCTCAATGGACAATGCATGGCTGTGCTGGGTGTCTGTCCAGAGCTGGTCATGCAGCAGCTCACATAGCTGCCCGAACACAGGCCTGTTGGGCTTGGAATGGCCCATCATTGGTTTTCCACTGAGGACTTTGAATGTGACTCAAAGAGGGTGCAGTCTGTTTGCAGCACAGCACTGAGGGCCTTGTGCTGGGGCCCAGTGTGGCATTGGCCCTCTTCTTATCCTGCATGATCAGCTGCATCTGGTACATGACTGGAGGCATTTTGATGTCAGCTGGGTGTGTGTGTTCTGCTGTTCCTCTCCCACTTCTGGTTTTTTGCCCCTGATTTACTTGTTTTTCATAGCTGTTATTTGTACTACGCCATACTGCTGCATTATTTCATTAGCACAGTGCTTAAGCTTCTGAGTATTGCACTGTGCACGACATGTATGTCACATCCCCGGTCTGGTTGCTACGTTTATTAATGTTGTGCTTGCCCGCTAATGCTAATGACACATGCAGTGCTACGCTTTGCACTGAATGTGGGAAAACAGGTGCTAAATGGGTGCAGCACTAGTGCTTATGATTAGCACCAGGCAGAAATCTTTTGAATATCGCCCGCTATATCTATAATGTTTGCTTCTGGTAGGCAGGTGACCATGGTATTTGATTTGTCAGGTTTGCTGATGGCGGAGTCTGTATAATGAATAACAGAGTGCCCTATCACTAATTTTTGTCTATTCTCACATCTAATGAGGTTGCTTGACTGAGCACTATTTAAAGTGATGGGGGAAGGCATACAGGCTCTAACACTGAATATCTATATTCAAGAGGTACTTCTCTATGCAGAGCCCTCCTACTCTTTCTCCTGTGCTGTCTGTTCTGGACTAAACACCAGTCATTATTGGTGATATCTGTGTCCTCACTGCTCCCTTTTAGGGGGTTCTTTCCTGTGAAGAAAGACTTACCTTTATCGTATGCTTCTTTGAGCCTTCTTTGTTGTCCATTGTTCTAGGAAGGGTTAAGGGGTTTTGAGCAGCAATAGTATGAACAAAGGTCTCAGTTTTATTTATTTCTAATGCTCTTCAAAGTCCATTCTTTGCACTGGTTAGTTCAGAGGATAAAGCTGTGTAAACTAGGCATCTGCCACAGGTATAACCATCAACTAAAACATATGTTGGCGTAGGAGCACACACGGTACACCTTTTGCACTTAACCGTTGAGACTTCCTTACATGCATTTCTTTTGGCACCATGCATTTCTGCTTAAATTGAACCAGCATAACATTCTGTGCTGATTTGCATATGCAGCCCATGATGCTTTGCATTATGGGGACATGTGTGATTTTGAATTCCTTACATAATATCATTAGAAGGTCTGATGTAATTTCCATGACTGGTTAAGATATTAAAACAGTTAAAAGCAGTATAGTAAGTACCTTACCAGGTACAGATGGCAGAGAGAGGAGCTGTCTGCTCGGCTGCTTCGGCGGACACACGTAGATACTCTTACCTTGTCTGCATGTTAGCTCCTCTCTCTGCTTACTGATGCCCGTGCTGGCAGAACCCTTTATGGTGCCACATAGGATGTACACCCCTGTGTTATTTCCTGCTATGGCCTGCAACCCAAAACAGTTTAAAATACAGTTTCAGTGATATTTACTCACCTACCCCCCCCCCAAAAAAAAAAAAGCTGCATAGCTAGTCCCTTTAGGACTTTTAACAACAAAAGAAGCTACCTTTTTCTTGCTGGGGCCAGTGGTCCTCTTGTTTCCCAGCAGCCCCTCTGATAGTACCAATGAGCTGACTAAAATAAAGAGGATAACCCATTGGCTGGAGAGAATCAGTATTACTGATTTAAACAAAGAGAAGAAACTTTAAAATCACCAGAGAATTAAAGTAAACTGTGCAATATTCCACATTCACAGCGCAGCAAGAGGCAAAACAATACTGGCCATACATGTGTTAGCGGAGCCTTTTATGTAATACCTCTCGACTGTTTCTGATTTTCAGGGATGTCTCTCATTTTGCCTCAAAAATGTCTTCTGTCCATTTTGCTATTGTAGCTTCTGTCACTTGGTATTTGAAGCATAAGATTATGGTAAACATTAATGTTGCAGTTTGGATTTCTTTCAGAAATAGTTTTTTATATACTAGTAGTTTTTTATATGCTAGTCTATATGTTATAGTAGGCTGTTTAAGCTGAAAGTATCATTTTTTACATCTGCAGTGGGCGAATCCTGCAGACATTTTGTATCAGAAAAGGACCTACGTCATGTTTTCTGTCTGCATAACAGTATTTCTTCCACGGAGAGCCCAGCCCAAGTACTATGCTGACTGTATAAGGCATTGTAGTTAAACAGCCCTATTTTTCTTGCCGCTTCATGTCTCCAGAGGTGCCCTCTCCAACAGAGTATGTTTAACCCAACCCCAACTCTGCCCCACATGGAGTTTACTACGGTTTACTATAGACTTAGTGAGCCTGAAATTACACCCGCTAACCTTGAAACTATGAGTCAGTTTATGGTCCCCCTAGTGTGCCTGCACCGTGCACAGAAGCAAATGTACTTTTTTTTACATACACCTTTCGTTTCAGACCTGTTCCCTGACTGAAAGCAAAATACATAAAAGGGGCTGTCAGAGAAACAGGAGAACAGTTGCTGGGGGAAGGGGCAATCACCAGCCTCTGAATGGTGCAGCGCCAATTCACGGAGCGCAAAGTCTGTTTCCCTTTAAAATGTTTGTACACGGTCATATAAATGTCAGAATTAAAGCAAGGTCAGTATGAATGCGCTAATGCACAGGGAAGCAGTATAGCACAGTGGTTTAAAGCTCTGAGCTGCAAATTTGGAGGCCTAGGTTTGAAATGCACCCCACCCCCCTTGCATACTGTGTGACCCTGAGCAAGTCACTTTACATCTCCATGCTCCCAGGTTGTACCTGTAAACAAGCTTTCAGCTTAGTGTGTCTCACCTGGTTAAACAATTGCAAAAAAAATAAATGCGTTGCGATCCGGGATGAAAGAACTCGCCCAGATCTCAACAGCTGGACTGCCCACTCCCTGCCCGGTACCCATCCTTTACCAACACTCTCATTCTGGACTTTTTTCTCCTTGCTGTCTTGAATTGTTTCTCCAGAATGTCCTTCAAGTAAATTTCCTTGAAGTATTACTTGACTCACAAACTGCAACATGTTGTGCAGTTGGGAGACACAGGTTTCTGGAATTTCCTTTATTCCCCCGATCAATTCACCCCTTTTCAGGTTACAGTGACTGGGTTTTTTCGGTACATGGAGCGCTGGCACCATCTAGTTGTCACACGCAGCACTGCACTCTGTTGAAAGGCACTGCAAGGAGGAACTTATGGAAACCAGACAGCGTTCTACACAAACTGCAATAGACACAAACCCCAAAGGTTCTTAAAAATCTTAGCTTTAAAGCAACAATCAACCACAAAAATGGACTGAAAGAAATCATTCTGCATATGTGCAAGTTTTATATTTTGTCTTTACTAATTTCATCAGGTATGCGAAAGTGTTGCTTATTAATCTCCATAGACTCGGTGACCGACTTCCACGTCCCCTGTAATCGAGGTCAGAACTGAGAGGTAATGTTCCCCACCGCAGAAACCCCATCAGCTGAAATATATCAAATCAGGCAGTGCTGTCAGCCTATGTTTATGGGAGCAAGAGCCTTTTAAAGATCAATGGGCAAATATGCTAGTGGTGTGGTCATAGTTTTATGATGTGTGTAACAGACTTTAATAAAACTTGAATATGTAAGCACACTGGCAATGTCTGTTTTTTGTTGTTACAGTTTACAATGTTTTACAATTTTAGTTTTTATATACCAAACTTGTCAGATCCCCTCTCAGTTCCTAGTCAGGCAGAACCTGGAAAGTGTGTCTGTTATAGAGGTTGTGACGCCAATTGTTTTCACTTTGGTTCTGTTTTATGACTTTATTGTCTATAGAGAGAGTAGAAGCCGATCGGGAGCAAGTAAGCTGGAGTGCGAGCTGAACTGACAGCTCCAACACAGACCCATTGACAGTCTTGGCTGGCTGGGTCAAAATGTTAAACAACGTCTCTTGCCATCTCAGTTTCTATAAATTACACAAATCCCTGGCCAAACAGCCTATTCGGCAGTTCTATCACTTAGGTAAAAGCAGTAAGTCTGTTTGCTAACTTCAGTGTTTAAGGGTGCATATCACTGACTCCTGGCAGAGAAAGTTAAATCGTGAGCCTAAGTCAAAAACAGTTCAGTTTAATAAAACCATCAAGGAAAAAAAGTACAGATCCCCACTATATGTGTGGGAGCCAAGGGAGAAAATCTCGTAGCACAGATGCCACACTAAATATGTGTCTAATGAACAACATAAGGGATTAAAATGCAACAACCCACAAGAGACAGTGCTATCCTAGATCTAGTACTTACTAACAGGGAAGGGATCACAGATCTCCAGGTAGAAGGTCACCTGGGGGCCAGTGACCATCACATGGTATGGTTCAATTTGGCCACTACCTCTAAATCATCCCATTCCAAGGCAAACATATGGGACTTCAGAGGAGCTGACTTTGATAAGATGGCCAACAGAGTTAAGCTAGCCCTGGCAAAAAGAAACACATGTGAGGGGGTACAGGCAAAGTAGGCAAGCATTAAGGATGCAATACTTGAAGCAACATCCCATTGTGTTAGACAGAAAAGGAAGTGCAAAAGAAGAAGGAAACCACTTTGGTTCTCAAATACAGTAGCAGAAAAGGTCAAAGCTAAAAGGCTGGCCTTCAGGAAATATAAGGGAACACAGCGGGATGAAGATAGGGAGGCATACCAAACTGCTCTAAGGGAAGCAGGGAAGGCAGTAAAGCAGACAAAGTCCCAAACTAAGGAAACACTAGCATGAACAGTAAAAGAAGGTGACAAGACTTTCTATAGATACATTAATGAAAGGAGAAAGTCCAGAGGGGGGGTGTTGCTAAGCTCAAAGAAGAAAAGGGGGGCATGTGAGAAGGAGGATAACCCTGTAAAAGCATCTATCCTAAATAGATACTTTTGCTCAGTATTTACTGATGAGAAGGTAGGGCAAGGCCAACAGCTCAGCACCATGGACACAGGAGGGAGGGAGGGAGGGGAGCACTACTCCCTTCACAAAAGAAAGGGTCCTACAATAGCTTGATAAGCTCAGGGTGGACAAGGCAAGGGGACCTGATGGCATACATTCCAGGGTACTTAAGGAGCTAAGGGTGGAACTAGCAGAGCCATTAGCAGAACTATTTAGTGAGTCGCTGAGCACAGGAGAGGTCCCAGTAGACTGGAGAAGGGCTTATGTGATCCCGCTCCACAAGAGTGGTAGCAGGGAGGAGGCAGGGAACTACAGACCAGTCAGTCTTACCTCAGTAGTGGGTAAGATTATGGAAGTACTCCTTAAGGAAAGGATAGTCAACACCTGGATCATAGGGCACTGGATCCAAGACAGCATGGGTTTACAAAGGAAGGTCCTGTCAAACTAATCTCATAGATTTCTTTGACTGGGTAACCAGAGTGGTGGACCAAGGGAGCAGTTGATGTCACTACCTTGACTTCAGCAAAGCTTTGACACTGTTCCACATAGAAGATTGATAAATAAGCTGGGTAGGCTCGGGGTGGGTCAGAAGTTGGTCAACTGGGTGGCAAACTGGTTGACGGGCAGAAAACAGAGAGTGGTGGTAAATGGGATACAATCAGAAGAAATGCAAGTCTCAAGACGGGCACCTCAGGGATCAGTCCTGGGGCCAGTCCTCTTCAATATCTTCATTAGTGACATTGCAGATGGACTAGAGGGTAAGGTTTGTCTGTTTGCAGATGACACCAAGATTTGCAACAGAGTAGAAGACCCAGATGGGGTGGGCAGAATGAGAAGATATCTGGATAAACTAGCAAAATGGTCAGTAGAGTGGCAACTGTGATTTAATGCAAAGAAGTGCAAGAGCATGCACATAGGGAAGAGAAACCCTGAAGCCACCTATAGGCTGGGAGGGGAGTTGCTGGCAGTCACCAAGGAAGAAAGGGACTTGGGCATTATCATCTCCGATGACCTGAAATCATCCAAGCAGACCTTTAAAGCAGTAGGTAAGGCTAGGGAGATGTTAGGGTGTATTAGTAGGGGTATCACAAGTCGTAAGAGGGAGGTAATATTCCCTCTTTACAAGACACCGGTTAGGCCCCATCTGGAGTACTGCATGCAGTACTGGAGGCCACACCTTCACAAGGACATTAACCAAATTGAGGCAGTCCAGAGAAGGGCAACCAAAATGGTGCAGGGACTACATCAGAAGGCATATGATGACAGATTAATGGAGCTCAATATGTATACCCTTGAGCAAAGGAGGGAGAGAGGTGATATGATCGAAACATTCAAACACCTTAACAGCATTAACAAGGTGAAAGAGTCTAACATGTTTAAATATAAGAAAAATAGCAGGACAAGAGGACACAGCATGAGATTACAAGGAGGCTGATTAAGGGGGAATGTGAGGAAATTATTTTTCACAGAAAGAGTGTGGATGCATGGAATGGCCTAACTCAGGAAGTGGTGGCTATGAATACAGTGCAGGGCTTCAAATAGGTATGGGATAGGCATAAGGGAGCAATACAGATGAGTATGAATAGATAGGCCCCTGACAGAGCAAAGGCCAATGGCACATTTATAAGGTAGAAAAAGAAATTTGCAGAATGGATGGGCCTTGCGGTCCTTATCTGCCATCAACCTCTATGTTTCTATGTTTCTGTTTTTATAGCATCAGAAGATCTTTGCTGGCTGCCGTGTCTCACTGTGGTCAGTCAGATTTAGATACACATAACAACGACGATAGTTGCAGGCTGCAGCTTAAAAACGTATCACTGATGGGAGTCAGTAATAAATTATTGAAAAGCTGCATTTTACCAGAACTAAAATTAATAAAACATGCAGCTCAGAGATTAGATCTGCGGATGGGGGATGTTAAAAATCACAGATAGGAAAAGGATGATCTTTGCAGATTGCATTGTTGTCACCGACAGTGACACCGCTAGGTCTGAACTTAGAAGCTGTAGTTTGGACAAATAAACACAAGTAATGACATGGCTGGAAGCTTGTCGTTCAGATATACTGCAAGGCACTTTGCAGGCTGCAGCGTCTGTGCTGCAAAATTGTGGTCCTGACGTTTTATTCACATTGACTCCAGTCGGTGACAGCTTATTTGGGCTCATGATTTGGAACCAGTGTGAGGGGTTGGGGGTTGAAAACAGCATATAACACAAGACAATCTTTGCAGGCTGCATCGTCTTACTTTTCAGTGACAAGACACCTTTAGCTGCCGCTGAGCATTGAAGCTGTAGTTAAAACAATAAACAAATAAAACCAATGAGACAGTAAAAGCGAGTTCATTTACCACATAAGTAACTCAGATTTACAGCAAGGCACTCTGCAGTGTCAGTGCAATGAAACTGCCTTTTGACCCAGGCAGCCCCGAGTAACAATGGCGCTCTCACATCTGCCATCTGTGTTTGAGCTGTCAGTTCAGCTCACACTCCCACACACTTGCTCCCGATCAGCTTGCACTCCCCCTATAGACAATGAGAGAAAACAAAAATGGTGCCATGACCTCTATAGCGCACACACTCTCCAGGTTCTGTCCGAGTACCGACTGGTATAGGATCTGAAGAGTATGGTATAAACACATTGACAGTATTTGTTTCAACAGTTTCACTATGGGGTGTTACATATACGACAAAACTATGACCATACCAGTAACATATTTGCAATTGATCTTTTAAAAAAGTGGGGGTCAATGTTATGTGCTTACTCAATGAATGGCAGTTCAGTAAATGATCTGTCAGCTCGGTGTTGTTAGCAAGAATTTTCTCTGCAGGAAACAACAGTAACAGGACAAGTTCCAACCCTATCTGTGACAGAGACATCAGTATCACAACCCAACAGCATATGGTTAATATTCAACAGCGAGTATAGCTTTTTATGAAAGGGTGGGTGGCTCTGAAAAGAGCCTTTGGGTTCCGATTCATTGTTCTTATGTTGTATCTGGGTCCCTTTTACTTTTTATGTCTGCAGTGGAAGGAGCCTGCAGACGTTTTGCATCAGAAAAGGACCTACGTCATGTTTTCCGTCCGCACAACAGTATTTCTTCCATGGAGTGCCCAGCCTAAGTACTACGCTGACTGTATAAGGCATGGTAGTTGAACATCCCTGTTTTTCTTGCTGCTTCATGTCTCCAAAGGCGCCTTCCCCTACACAGTATGTTTAACCCGCCCCCAACTCTGCCCCACACAGAGTTTACTACAGTTTACTATGGTTGTAAACAAACCCTCCTGCAGTCTCCCACTGTGCGCTGTATGCCTCCACCCCCTCCCCACACCCAGTGCAGGCAGGTTTATCAATCCGTGAACTTTGGCGGGCAGCAATACAGCTGTATCCAGTAGGGTGCCTGCTTTTACACTTTCATCCTGCCCATCAGGAGCCAGGACCAGCGGGAGCACAATGGAGCCGGACAGCCCGAGAGAGAGTGAAAGAGAGCGAGGACAGCACATGCAGTACCATATAAAGTGATGTCTGTTGACACATTCCTTTTCTTCCTTATTGCAATGTCATTTATTGAAATTGTTTCTGCTTTTCTGATGTCCATCAATTTGCAGCTCCCATGCCCTGGTATTTGCCCTCTACTAGTTCCAGTTACCTTTCTCAAAAATCATTATTTGCATGCCATTACTGCAAATGTAAGTGTGGAGCACACTCTGCAAAGACTCGTGTGCACAAACATTTAGACCCCGTAATTTAAAAAAAAACACATAATAATTCTGAACCTGTTTGTTCAAGATTACCACCACATCCAGTGCATCATTACTGCAAGTAATTCTCCTGTTTCCTGTCCCATGGTGATCCTTCCGAGGAA
This sequence comes from Neoceratodus forsteri, assembly GCA_016271365.2. Classification (NCBI taxonomy): domain Eukaryota; kingdom Metazoa; phylum Chordata; order Ceratodontiformes; family Ceratodontidae; genus Neoceratodus; species Neoceratodus forsteri. The sequence continues at coordinate 27,044,911 of CM057449.1, forward strand.
ATGTTATACCCACCTGAAGCAGCCCCTTCTCTGCCATAGTGTTAATTTGCTCCCTCTTCCCCATCCACTTTCCATTATTATATATTGTAATGCAAGTCTTATAACGTTTGCACAGCATTTCACCCTTTTTTATTTATATATTAATATCCTCCCTCACCTTGGTTGCATTCCCTCCAAAGCAGCATTTCATCCCTTTTATCCCAGCTTCCCCCTCTCTTTTGTCTCCTTCCAAAGTACCGCACCATCAGTTGAGACATGTCTCTCAATGTGACATGTTGAATCTCCCTCCAAAGTACCATACCCATAACCCATGCACTGCAGTGTTACCCTGTCCACTTCCCAGCATGACATTACTGTTTTTCTGCTCTCTGTGCCCCGTCCGCTTTTCTTGCACAGCAATGTTATGACTTTTTCCCTCAAGAATTTAACCTGGTTTGATTTCTTCTTTTGTTATTTTATTTATCCCAGTGTTTACCCAGTTCCCACTCCCTTCAGTTGTGTCCCATGTTGACACTCTCTCTCAAGTACCGTACACACTGGTTGCGGCGTTTGCACACCACATTACTGTTTGGCCACTCTGTGTGCCCCATCCGCTCCCAAGCACAGCACTTGAGATACTCTCCATGAAGAAAGGATATCAGAGAAACTTTTTGTAATTAAAAGGCAGGAGACCCACTCCTAGCAGTGAGACTTAATCTGAACAGACAGAAAAAGATTATACTGAGCCAATCACGTGGCCCGTTTGAAAAATGAGCCAAGTTTAAATTCCAGGGAGGCTCCCAATATGGCAATTTCAGAAACAAGCTCCCGGAGTCTGCTGAAACTTCAGGGGGTGGGTTCTCAACTGCCTTCCTTTCCATGCCCTCCCCCTGCACCAAGGACACCAGTCTTATTTTGTATTTTAATTGCAGGAGACCATATTCTGACTGAAAGAAGAGAGACCTTCAAAGTACTGAAAGAAAGTAAGCATTAGATTAGACCAGTCTAAATGTATGTTTTGTAGGAACTGCACTTTCACCTGTTTGTTTTAGGGCTGTATGTGTTGGGATATATTTTGTTCTGTAATTATTGTTCTGTTTTGATATAACCATCTCCACTGAAGGAAATACAGAAAAAAAACAGATCTAAAACTAAGTAGAGATAATTTTATTACATTTCCTTTTCTTCGTATAGAACGTCTTTTCACTTAAAACAAAAACTGATGTCCTTCTATTGTATGCAAAATATTTCAGACTGATGAAGCAGACTGGATTTGTAGAACAGCTCCCTCACACTAATTAAACATTTTTTTCACCCTTTTACCACAAACTGACAATAAATGTGTTTTTATGTAGTTTTATGTTTGTGTAGTTGACAGAAGATCAAGGGGAAACGAGAACTTCTGAGAAGGCTACTCAGAAAGGGTCATGCACACTACATGTATTCCTTATCAGGTCAAATCCTGCAGACGTTTTGGCTCTGACCAGAACTTGTTTGAGATGTGCTGCTGATTTTGTGCATTGTCCCTGGTTTCTTTAAGCTCTGCCGCCGATTTGTAAGGCAGGTGGTTGAGATTTATGCTTTATGCTTCCAGACAAGAAGTAGAGCCCTGAATTACTTCTCATTTTAGCCTGCAGCTCAAAACATTTTAAAATTATGTTTTAGTGAGCTTTCTTCATCTTCTATTTCTAGAACAGCTGCACGGAGGTACTACTAGTCCTTTAACAACAAAGGAAAAAAAATTTCTGACTGGGGCCAGTGGTCCTCCTGTTTCCCAGAATCCCCTTTGATAGTACCAAAGAGCTGAAAGGAGTAACGAGGATACCCTTTTATCTATACAGAAGCTGGCAGGAGAGGTTCAGGAGGGACATGAGAAAGCGTTATTTCACAGTAAGAGTGATTGAAGCATGGAACAATCTGCCAGTGGAAGTGGTGAGCATCAAAACTATTAATGGTTTCAGAAATGGCAGAGGCAGAATTAAGGGATTAGAGGTTACTTGGGGAAGGGGGCAGTAGTAAGATAGGATCCAAGGGGGTAGATACTGTAGACAAATCCCCAGTATTGACTAAAGGTTTTTGGATATCATAGGGTGTTATGGGCAAACAGGATGGGCCACTGGCTTTTCTCTGTTGTGATCGTCAATGTTTCTGTGTTTCTACTATTAACTTTGCTGGGACATTGGAAGGGACCAAGAAAGTGGCTACAATGACAGTGAAGGTTTGTGTGGGTAACATCATCTTATTTCGTCTGGTAGTAAAGTGACTGTGGGAAGTGGCTCTTCCTGGTGAAGGATTATGTGACATGGCACTTAACGCATTGGAAAGTAAGGTAACTTCATTAGTTTATTTATTGAAATGTTTTACCAGGAAGGCACACCGTCACTTGCCTCCCAGTGCGAGCTGACACTAGTGCTACCTGTAGTGAAGTTTTAAAATTAGCACACACCTGTCAGTAACCCAGGCTGTGAAAAGGGGACAGGCTGTGGATGCCCTGTACTTGGACTTCAGCAAGGGCTTCAATTCAGTCCCGTATGGGGGAATAGTGAAAAGCTTAGAAGCATGTGACTAGGCAACTACTTAGTTAACTGGAACAGAAATCAGTTAGAGGATAGGACTCTAAGATGCAAATGGTAAACAGGAGCTACTCAGGGATCAGAAAGAGGATAAACTGGGTGCCTCATGGGTCAGTCATTGGACGGGTACTCTTCTACAAATCCATCTGTGACATAGGGTAAGATCAGCTTGTTTACAGATAATAACAAGTTATGCACTGCTCCATTTAGTGATTTGAAAACTTTTGTCTCCTTCTTGTCTTTTGCTCATGTTAAAAGTGTTTTTAACTGCTTGGAGGAATAATCATTGCTGCCGTGCTGGGTGTGCTGTAACCTGCTCCATTTAGTGAGTTGAAAACTTTTATCTCCTTCTAGTTTTTTGCTCTCGTTAAAGGGTTTTTGACTGCTTGCATCGTTGTTTGATTATCTCTAGCCAAACTGTTTTATTTAGGCTAATTATGGTCCCTCAGTGAATTAGTTTAGTTTGTCTTGGAGCGTTTTTGGGGCCGTTGTTGACCAACCTCATAGTGTACACTGGGACTGTTCAGCTGGGCTCTGCTGCCACTCCGACTACAATAGTGAAGCCATTTTTTTTATAATTCAACCTTTATTGACAAAATATTCCACAACATTGGAGGCAGTTAACATGACAAATAGGACATGAATACAATAGTTATTCCTTTAAAACTGCCCCCCACCACCCCACCCCCATACAGCAGTATCAGGTCACTTTCAGTGTAGAAACTATGACATTATACATAAGTATACAGGGCTACTTACTATGAAACAGTGCTTATATCTGGGTAGCAATAATTAAACAGTGAAGGGGATTCCATATTTGTGTGTAGATGGACAGTCTATTATAGAGGCTTGCTATAGCTTTCTCTGTATGCAAGTTAGCAAGGATTTCATTCACCCATTCCTGTAAAATCGGAGTGATCTTATCTTTCCAGTGACGTAAAATAAGCTTTTTGGCAGATAGTGCAATCATGGAGATATGAAACCTCCTTACCTTAACCCTAATAGAAGACAGATCCCCTAGGAGACAAATATCGGGTGTGAAACACTCCTGCAGACCCAGTATGGAGTCCAGAGAAGCTTTGATAGAGTCCCACAACAAAGATATTTTAGGACACGACCAAAATGTGTGAAGGAGTGTTCCCTCCCCCTGGGAACATCTAACACATAGGTTAGAGTCAATACGACCCCATTTCGCTAACTTAACAGGGGTATAATGCATGTTATGCAAAATATGATATTGCATAAGACGCAGTCTATCTTGGGACACATACTTAAGACAGAACCTCCACAAGGCCTGCCAATTGGGAACACATTGGGGGAATAAGGAACTCCAGCACCTGGTTGGTCTGAAGGAGTCCCCGTACCATCTATTAAACAGGTTTTGGTATAATTTAGAGATGATCCCAGAGGACCCTAGCAGGGAGGAGGCTTCCGGAATCAAGGTCCCAACCACTTGACGGGGGTATTACCTATCACTATTGTAAGTAAGTGCCTTAATTGAGCCGCTTTAAAATGTGAGCGTAGTGGAATATTAAATTTCCAAATGAGCTCATCCACTGAGAGCCACTTTCCCTCAACATCCAGGAAGGAGGATATTATCCCATCACCCAGTTGACGCAACCAAGTGTGGGGAATCTGCTGTTTATTCATTGTAAAGGATGGAGAGTTCCAGATGGATTGGGCCAGGTCAAGCTGAGGGGTATAGCGCAAAAAAGAACAAAGCTGCGCGTATACTTTTAAAGAGGTCATAAAAATGGGACACTTCTCAGCGCCTTGTAACTGGGACATTTTTACATAAAACAAAGTTAACGGGTCCATATTCATAAACTGGATTAAATCTAACTCTATTTTGAGCCGAATCGGTCTCACGTTCTCGGGACCAGGACAAACCCATTTCAGGCATTTAGCCAGGTGTCTAGCCCAATAATAAATAGGCAAATGGGGGATCCTCAGTCCTCCATCAAACTTAGAAGCGGCCAACTTATGGTATGCCAATCGGGGGTACTTTTCTGACCAGATAAACTTGGTAAAAATACTATGCATTTTCTGAAACCAGGATAAAGGAATGAATTAAGAAGAGAGAGGGGGTAGAAAATCCTTGGGAAGATATTCATCTTGATTATGTTAATCCAGCCCCATAATGAAACTGCGAGTTTGGACCATCTTTCCAGGTCCTGAATTATGAGTTGGGAAAGAGGCTCCATATTTTCTTTAAACCATCCTGAGGGATTATGCATTAATTTGATGCCCAGGTATTTCAGGTGCCCAACACATACCAAAGGGAGTAATGTTGGCCTTAAAAATCTTATGATTCAGAGGAAAAAAGGAGGATTTATTAGCATTTAGTTTATAATTTGACAGGGCAGTAAATTTAGCAATTTCTCCCAACAAGGCCAGAACAGAGGACACCAGGTGGGATAAATAAAGAAGGAGATCATCCGTGTAGGCGGTAACCTTAACCTCATGACGCCCCACCCGAATGCCCTGTATCCCCACATTGCTGAGAATGTTTTGCATGAGAGGTTCCAGGTAAAGGTTAAATAGGAGGGGTGAAAGGGGGCAACCCTGTCTAGTGCCTGAATATAGTGAGAAAGATTTAGAAAATGCACCATTTCCTGAAATCTTTGCTGAAAGGGCTTTGTATAATGCATGGATCCAGTCTATAAAAATGGTGGGAAACTGGAAGGCCCTAAGGACCTGGAACAGAAAGTTCCAATTCACACAGTCAAAAGCCTTCTCGGCATCCAGGGAGACCAGCCTGACTTCAAAAGTGGCATCCCTGGACACCGAGAAGACATGCAACAATGTGTGCAGATGGTCTGAGGACGAAAGTCCCCTCATGAACCTGACCTGGGCCATACCTATTAGGTCCGGGAGGACCACCGTTAACCTATCGGCCAATATCTTCGAAAGAATTTTGATGTCTTGATTCAAAAGAGATATGGGCCTGTAACTTTGGACTAACTCAGGATCTTTGTTCGGCTCGGGGAGAAGAACAATCAGGGCTTCGAACAGATAGGCATCTACCCTCACCCTGGACAAAATGTGCTGAAAAAGCCAGTGAAGCACCGGCAATAAGAGTTCTCAGAAAACTTTGTAAAATAATTAGGAGAAACCATCCGGCCCCGGGGCCTTATTTGATGGCAAGGCACCTATAACCCCCAAGATCTCCTCCTGGGATATTGGAGAGGCCAAAAAAAAACTTTTGTTGTTCTGTTAGGGAAGGCAGATGGGAATCCTTTAAATACTCCTCCAGAGACTCCAGGCAAGGAGGACTCTCCATATCCCTGTATAACTGTTCGTAATATAGTGCAAACTCTTGTACTCTCGGATGGGGATACTCTCAGAGACCCGTCTGCCTGAGCTTGGATTGGGGGATAAATCTTGCAGACTCCTGTTGTTTAAGTCGTAATGTGAGGAGATGCCCTGCCTTCTCTCCCTCATCCGTATAGCTGGCTCTAGTTCGGATAGACCAAAAATAATCCAGCACACAAGAAGCCTGTTACAAGATGAATCCAGGTCCAGGAACCAATGCTATATATTCAAAAGGAAATTTATTTGATCACTGGAACCAACAGGCAAACAAAACAGAAGACAAAGCGCAAACGTGCCCCAGTGCTTCAACTCACTAATGAGTCTTCATCAGGGGGTCCGTTCATTTTGAGTTGGCTACCCTGTTTTTCTCAGCACCACCCTACTTAGCCTTGGTTCGCAGCACGAGTGTGTGTGGCTCTAGTTCGGATAACAGCTAACTCTGCCTTTTCCCTCAGCAGATCTAAATATCTATCCTTGGCCACCAAAAGCTGCTTTCTGTCTTCACTCAAAGTGTTGAAAGAAAGGTTAGCCTCGAGGGACCCATATTTGCGACAATAGTAATACTAACTCTTCCTCCCATGCCCTTTTCCTTTTCAAAGCTAAACTAATAAGGATTCCCCTCATAAATGCTTTGAAGGCACCCATAAGCATAAGATATCCAGCCTTGCACTATCAATATGATCAGATGAGAAGAAAAACTCAATTTGTTCTTTTATAAGCTTACAATTGAGCTTCCATCGGGTCTCCCTTCTAGGTGTGTTGAGAAAAGCCAAATTACATACCTTGAGGGAATAGTCAGAAATAGGACCAGGCTGGATCAAGGCAGACATAACCCCGGGCAACAGCCCCTGAAAAATGAATACGTAGTCAATGCAAGACTGTGTGCCATGCACCATCGAATTAAAGGTAAAGTCCTTGGAACTGGGATGCAGAACATGCCAAATATTGCAAAGCCCGCATTGATCCACCAATTCCTTAAATGCCCTTTGCCCCAGGGAAAGCCCCCTCAGCCCCCTACCTGACCTATCCAAGTTGGAATCCAGTACCTGATTAAAATCATCACCCATAATAATCATGGTGGGAAGCATTGGGAGAATAATCATGATTAACCTGCTGAAAAAGCCGGGGTCATCATTATTAGGCCCATAGATACTGCAAAGCAAAAGTAGAACTGACCAAAGCGTGCCCTGAACTAGAATAAATCTGCCCCCCAGATCTTTAATGATCTGTGTGGAGATGAAGGGAATGCCTCTGTTAATAATTAACAAGACCCCACAACTATTGGAGAATCCCGAGGCGTTAAAGACCTGACCCACTTGTTGTCTCCTTAGTTGTGAAGCTTTGGATTCTAGTAAATAAGACTCCTGCAAAAACCTTATCTGGGAACACAGTAGACTTAGATGCTTAAGCACCTGATATTGTTTGGACTTTTTCCTAATCCCCTTCACATTACAAGTTGTGAAAATCACATTGTTAGCCATCTAGAACAAAAGTAATGAGCTTAGTTCCGAAGCCCTGTACAAAAACATCACAAAACAATTAGTTAGGTTCCAATGATTACTGCTGATGTACCACCTCCCCACCCTCCAACTCAGACCAAAACATCCCCAGATCCCCCCAGAATTCCGCCCTTACATTTGACATAGAAAGCCTGTCCCTTAGCCCGGAATTGGCCATCCCCACCCAACCACCCCACTGTCACAAGCAACATTTAACACAGTACTGCGTCCCTTCCTCCCTCCAGTTCCCGAATATATCCCCCAGCCCCAGCGAATATAACAGTCCCCTCGAGTGAGTACATGGCAACTCTGCTACTTTAACAACCCCTGGTAGCTTAAAAGCGGTGCTGGGCATCAAACATAGGTGCACAGCGAATGCATCAGGGTAAAGAAAAGGGTAATGTGGCCTGCAAAACATGAATGAATGCCCAGAAACCTCAGGAGACAAAATAGGAAATAGGGCCTCTGTTGCCCTGCAAGAGAAGTCTTTGCAAATCAGAAATGAACCAGGAGTCTTACAAAGGGCGATTGCCCCTTCCAAACTGAAGTCTATGACCTGAAAGCCAATAAGGGACTCAAACATCCTGAGCCCCAGGCAAAAAGTTAAAAAGGAGGGTACCTCTGCACCGGGTTCTTGCTAGTCCAAAGACCCATGAGCACAGTTTAGGGTGATTTGCTGCCCCAGACTAGAAATGGGGAACAATACTGGGGGAAAACATCCCCAAATTAACAGCAGCGCTAAGCTATGATTCCTGCGCACAGAGCTCCCTCTTGTGGCTACTGAGCAATCCTACCTGAGTACCCGCATGAAAATAATGAAAAAGCCCAGCACAGCTCTTAATTGAAGGCACCCATGGAGTAAAATAGTAAACCTTAACAACTTAGAACTATTTTCCCCTCACTAGTGATAGGCTTATACAACTGGTTACACTGGAACGAAGAACACCATCCCCAAATAGACAAGTTAAACATTCCTCGAGTCCTTGCTCCAAACATCAAGTTCGTTCATTAGAATTAGGGTACAAGTATCCCATGGTAATTAACCCAGCTGAATACTAACTCAGTCTGTTTGAGTAGCAAGAACATTCCGGATGCACCCCGTCGTTGCTATCCTCGTAAACATTTAACAAGATAACAGTCACAACTTGGCAGCACAGGACTTCCCCTCATCATAGGAACAGAACTTCTCAGGAATCCCGAAACAAATCAGGTAGGGCAGGTTTGAGACCGGAGAGAGCATAATCTGAGTCTTCATAAGTTAGCCAGGATCCATTCACAAGCACTTGCAGCCTGGCCGGGTACCCCATCCTAAACTTAAGCCCCACAGCAATAATTTTGGACACCATGGAGTGAAATGCTGTTCACTTCAGTCAGACCGATCCTGCCAGGTCTTGTGCAATTCTCAATTTGGAATTCTCCCAACGAACCTCCTGTAGGGCTCTCACTTTCAACAAAAGGCGCTGCCTCTCTAAAAAGTATAAGAATCAGCATATAATGGGGTGAGGGCAGTCCCTGGTGGAGGTTTCGGTCACAACGACCTGTGCGCTCGCTCAATGGTGTAGGCAGGGCCGAAGGGAGAGGGGCCAGCAACCCATTCCACCAACTTCTGTATAAAAGCTACAGTATTTTGGCCCTCTTCTTCTTCAGGCAGCCCTAAAATCACAACATTGTTCCTGCGGCCACGGCCCTCAAGATCTTCAAGCTTTGCTTTCGATCGGGAAAGCTTCTGCCGTATAGCCACTAGCCCAGGGTCCACCTTTTCTAGACGTTTCTCCAGAGAGACTATACGGGCAGTGTTATCAGAGGCAGTCACCAAGACCTCATCCAGTTTTTTTGAAAGAGCCTTCAGGTCTGTTGCCATCTCTTTCACTTCCTCACAGAAGGGTTTAAATTCTTCCAGGAACCTGTTCAGCATTAGAGGCTCTTGTTCCGATACTTGACTCGGATGATCGGGTCTGTCAGGCCCACTCGAGGCCCGAGACTTCTTTGAGGCCTTCTCGATGGTGGCTGGGGGAGTATGTTTTTGTGGGGCTTTCTTCATGTAAGCTTCCATCAGTACCCCAAACTCACTAATCAGATGCTCAAGGTGTTTAGCAGGCAGGATAAGCAGAGAACAGAGGGTTTTGTAAGATCTAGATGTCAGAAAAAGATGATTACAAAGTCAGGAGGCTGGAGCTTAGCGGAAGAGCTTCTACTCAGCACTCTGCATCATGTGGTCTCCTAGTGAAGCCATTTTTTAAATTTGTCTCCCTGCTCTCAATTTGCTGTAGCTGGGAGTTAGCAGTAGAAGGAGGTGGCAGTAACGTGGTGGAAGAGACTGTGCACCAGGGAAGAGGGGTTTTATGCCCCAGTCTGAGCAAGAACTTGGACGTGGTGACCATCAGGATTGGAGAGGGCATTTAGCTCTTGAAACGAGCACCATGGTACATAGTGGAGTTAGCCTAAAGAGGAGTCTATAGAGTCCAAGAGGACTGCATCTTGGGGCTCAGTTTTAAACTAGTTTGTGTGGCTGCCTGTGCCTGACTTTCCAATCTAGATCTTTTGCCTCAGAGGTGGCTTTTACCTGGAAAGGATACTGGGCCCGATTTGGAGTAAATTTGTCTTTTTCACCTGGACTATCGAGGCCTTGCAGCTGTGGGTGGCCACCAGTCAGAATTTGCCTTGCTAGGCAGGAGGGGGACTGGATAGGTCAGGGGGTCAGCCAACAAGGTTTTCTGTTCCCCTAGGCCTCTAGCTGGGCCTGCCAGTGGGTTGGCCTAGGTGAGGTGTCAAAGTTGCAGGGCAAATATTTCTGATGGTGGTCTCCATAGGCAGGGCTCTTTATCACCAAACTGATGAGTAATACTTTTGACCACTCTGGAATTGCTGAGAGATCCCTATTCCAAGGAACCCTAATGAGACATTAAGGATAGCAGCTTAATGGTCAGACCTCTAATTCTTTATGTTTTTTGTTTACTGTTGGGCAGTGAGAGTTCCATGTCTTTCGGGTGTCCCCAGGTAGTGAAAGGACCTGGGGACCCATATGCCATCCAACATTACTTCTGAGTTTGGTTCACCAAATGAGAGGGGGTGTACCTAAGTGTTCAAATTTTAATTTCTGTATTCAATGGTCTAAGTTTGTTTATTGCTTTTATTTTTATTTTTTGGGAGCTGAAGTTCTAAACTGGGACCTCCGATGACCGTCACACCATCTCTCTCTCTCTCTCTCTCTTTCTCTCTGGACCTATATGGACCATTTAGATTAATTCTGTCCTTTTGAGACTGCGTGCTCGGCCAGTAATATCAGAGCACTTGGGAAGGGGTTTTATTGTGTTTACATTTTTGTTGTTGATTGTATGATAATTTAGCAAATTTGTAGGGTGAGTATTTTAATTTGATATTAGTTGAATCTCTCCCTTTTGGGAGAGAAGAGTGGGGGTGTGGTAAATTGAGGGGTTGATTTGTTTAAATTTTGGGTGTTTTGTTTTTGTGTTTGTTTACTGTTCCCGTAAGTGAGAGTTGTGGGACAGGGTTTTGTTATTTGTATTTTGTTTTTTGTATTTGTTTTCGGGGGTTTCTTTCCTTTTTATTTTTATAGTGGCCTGGCCTTTTTGCTGATTTTGGAGCCTGTAGTATGTGTCGTGGGCCTGCCCCTGGGGTCATGCGCTATTCATCCTCCACTATTCGCGTCATCCACCCTTTCTCCCCCCCGGTGTTTTTTAATCTACCAGCACTGTAGAGAGCTGGGTATTGCCCATTGGTAGGGTGGGGGAGGGGTGGGGGATTTGAACAGTGGAGGATGAAAGAATGGGGCCCTCACATTGGGGTAGTTAGGTACAGAAGATGCCCTGGGGTGAAATGGAGACTGTAATGTGGTCCTTCATGTCTGGTCCCCATACCCAAGGGCACCACCATTGTTGGTGAGCAGGTAGTTGGGGCTACTCTGGAGACCCGTCCAACTTGAGCTGTGTTATGCAATGCCAGATCCATTAAGAACAAGGTTGCTATTATTGCAGACCTTGTTGGTGCAGTGGATCTGGCTTGCATCACTGAGACCTGGCTGGATGAAAATGCTAGCCTCATATTCGAGGCTGCTATTCTGACCACGTACTCGGTGATTCACCGCTCGAGATTGGAGTGCAGGGGGGATTGCAGTCTGTTTTGAGACAGAATTGGGACTTACGAATGTACTAGTTGAGGAGGCTGGGCCATTCGAGTGTACAGTAGGAGTAGGTGTAAACTGTAGGATAGCCCTCATCTACCATTCACCCGGAGATGAGAAGCAATTCCTTCGGGAAGTAGCAGACTTCATCGTCGATATGGCATTTGAGTTGCACTGGCTGATGGTTCTGGGTGACTTCAACGCCTGAACTGATGACAAACTCTCACAATTTGGACAGCAGTTCCTCCAGTTGATGACATCACTGGGCCTTACACAGATAGTTACTACTGCTACTCATAAACATGGTCACACTTGACCTAGTTTTCCTCCTAGGGGTTGAAGCCTCCAGTTTGGTGGTGAAACCTGTCAGATGATCCGACCACTACACCGTGGGTTTCAATTTTTGTGCCCCCCTTCATAGGCCCACCCCCGTGGAGATAGCCAGATACCACCCTTTATGGGATGTGAGCTCTGAAGGCCTAGCGGCGGTACTTGACCTATCAGAGTTTTCTGTGGCTGGCAGTAATCCAGAAGCCTTGGTACTAGCCTATAATAAGGTCATGACCACGGCCCTGGATTCTATTACTCCTGTTTGCATTCACCCTCTCTCTCTTCACCCTTGATCCCTGATTTGATGGGACTCTGAGGGAGCTGAGACAACAAGAACGATGGTTAGAGCGTTGTTGGTGGAAATCCGCCCTGGAAGTTGACCACCTTAGATTGTTAGAGCATTACCAAGTCTACCAATCAACAATCGCGCATAAGAAGACAGAGTTCCTGTCCAGAGAGATTGCTGCCACTCAGAACTAACTGGCTCAGCTCTTTCGAACAGCAGACAGGCTGTGCAACCCAGCCTGTCTACAGTCTTGAAGAGCCTTTTTGCAGTTAGAGTGCGATGAACTTGCTCGGTTCTTTGTGGATAAGGTAGCTGATATCAGGGTGGAGATCTGATCTTCACGCTCGGGGGGGATGCTGTTGGTTGGTGCTTGGTCACTGTCCTTCACTTTTCCTGTAGTACCTTTGACCGGCCGGAGTTTGCGGATGTCATGGGGATTGTCCAGTGTATGTGCCCTACATGCTGGTGTTTAGACCAGGGCTCAACTTCCCTGATTATGGGTGTTGTGATATCACTGGCCTGATCCTGGCACAGATAGTCTGGTGCTGTCTTGACTCAGGTGAGTTTCCTAGATCCCTGAAGGAGGTGGCAATGACACCCCTCCTGAAGAAAGCTTTATTGGACCCAGACTCTCTTGTTAACTACAGACCGATCTCGAACCTTCCCTTTGTGGGGAAGGTTATTGAGAAAGTAGTGGCTGCACAGCTAGAGAACCACTTGACCATCTGTAACATCTACAAACCTCTCCAATCTGGTTTTGAAGAGGCACACTACTGAGACTGCTCTGGTTTGGGTGCTCAGTGATCTCCTGATGGTGAAAGATCGGAGCTTCGTTCTATTCTGGTGCTCCTTGATCTCCTCTCAGCCTTTGACATCGTGGACCATGGGTGCTGCTTGAGCACCTGAGGTTCATCTGTGGCCTGTCTGGTACAGTCTTCAGATGGTTTAATTCATTCCTCACCAGCAGAACTCAGAGGGTGGTGTTGGGGATTTATTCTTCTGACCCTCTCTCTCTGTCATGTGGGGTCCCTCAGGGCTCGGTTCTGTCCCCCATGTTGTTTGCAGTGTATATGCTGACCCTTGGAGACATTATAAGATGGTATGGGCTGAGGTTTCACTGCTATGCTGATGATACCCAGCTCCACCTGTCTTTCGCACCTGACCAGGATAGCGCATTCTCGGTGTTCAATAACTGCCTCACTGAAATCCAGGATTGGATTAATGCCAGCTGGCTGAAGTTGAACTCAGGAAAGACTGAGGTGATGGTCATGGATCCAGGTTGCAGGATGAGGGGGTCAGGGGCTAGTCAGCCCATGGGGCTTATTTCAGGGGGCTCCCAGCTCCCTTCCTCCAATCGAGTGTGAGACCTAGGGATGATGCTTGACAATGGGCTGACTCTGGGGCTCAAGTGTTGGCAGTCATCAAGTCATCCTTTTACCATCTAAGGAACATCGCTAGGATCAAGCACTTTGTTCCATCTGGTGACCTTCCCACACTGATCCATGCCTTTGTGATTTTGCGCCTCGATTACTGCAACTCCTTTTACATAAAGCTGCTGGGAGTTGATATCCTCTGCTTGCAGCTAGTGCAGAATGCTGCAGCCCGATTGTTGATGGGGATCTCCCGGTCGTGTCATATTACTCCAGTGCTGTTTGAACTGCACTGGCTGCCGATTCAGTGGTGGATCACCTTCAGAGTCAGATTACTGATGTATAAAGCCCTACATGGACTTGGCCTGGACTACCTAAAGAGCTTCTGTCCCCCTACTGCCCCGAGCTACAGCTTCACTTGGCTGATGAGGGGGTTGCTAGAGATCCCAAGGGTATCATTAAAATCTTCAGGGGCCCATGCTTTTATGTTTGCAGCCCCAGCCCTTTGGAATTCTCTACCCCATCAGCTGCGGGAGTGCATGACCCTAGGGGACTTCAAACAGGCACTAAAAAATTATTTATGGGGCCAAGCTTTTATTAAAGGAATAATGCCTGGCAGGGTGTGTTATGCTGGGATAATATCCCACCTCGGGTGTTTGAGCCCGAGGCCATCGTCCGAGAGCATCCAATACCTGAGAAGGGATATTATCCCAGCATAACACCCACACTGGAGGGTATTATTCTAATTATGCAATGACTCATTGTTATATATAAAATAAAAAATAATTTTAAAGAATGTTTTATTAGAGTGGAAAATATTTTGTTTCTTAAGAGGAGATGCAAAAATAGGGCTGATCCAGAGTGCAATCATGATGCCAGCTGACCTGTGAACAGCAGGGATGTTATGCCAGGATAACATCCCTGCTGTGATGGCCAACTGACCAATTAGAAGCCAGGATTCTTTCCTGCCATTGTATAATGTTTAATTATATATAATAATTGATTTGATTGATCATATTTTTAACTTTTTATTTTATGTTACTGTTTTAGCCATTTTTTTGTAAAGCACTTTGGTAATTTGAAAGGCGCTTAATCAAATAAAAATATTATTATTACTGTATTATTATTATTATTATTATTATATGTAGCTGAGTAGACACAGATGAGGGAATCAAGGAGTTGAACAGCAATCTAGTGGAAGTGAAGATATAGTCCTGTATCTAAAATCTAAACAAGATTTTTTTTTTACTTTCAATTACAGGATTGGCTGCCAGTCAATCAAGTCATTAAAACCATGTCTAGGTTTAATACCTTCAAATCAATCTTTTTCCCTGCTGTTGATTGCTTTGTCTATGCTAAATTAATATTCTTGTCCCTTGAACTATCTATAGTTTACAATGACAATAGCAGAAATAGACATATTTCAAGATAGAATTTTTGTGATGTATTCACACCGAATTTTGTAATGGACATGATAGAATTACAATATAAATTAGAGTTTAGAGATAAATTAAGTGATTAAAATACCCATGATAATATCCACAATCAGTGAGTTACCAGACACTATATGGATTATGGTTAATGGGACACCATAAAATTATATGGTGCTGCTATTCTAAGTAGGTCGGGCACACAGGGTGAATGCAATTACCGCGAGAGATTGATATTTCATGCGGTGACATGCTAAGCTTAACGCCCAAGTCCCGGAGTATTTAAAACATAGCTTCTAGTCAGCACATTACCTCTAAATCTATAGAGAGAGTGAGAGGTCTGTGCATGCCAGTACCAGTATGCTCTTGGCTTAAAACAACAAAGTGAGTTGATTTATTTGACTTTAAGTAACTTGAGAATTTTTTCCTTTGGTGCTTGATGAGAGAATCATACACCGAAAAATAGAAACATAGAAACATAGACTTTGATGGCAGATAAGGACCGCTTGGCCAATCTAGTCTGCCCATTTCCCTACCTACAGGATAGGCCGCAGATCCTAGTTAACCAACAGCCTATTTCTTCCCTACCCCTACCAGAATTGCCTTATGTCTGTCCCATGCTTTCTTGAATTCTCCCACAGTTTTAGACTCACAACCTCCTCAGGAAGGCTGTTCCATGCATCCACTACCCTCTCTGTGAAATAATACTTCCTCACATTGCCCCTGAACTGCCCTCCTTCCATCTTTAAATTGTGTCTCCTTGTGCTTGCAAATCTCTTTTTCTGAAAGACACTACCCTCTTGGACTTTGTTGATTCCACTGAGGTACTTAACAGTTTCTATCATGTCCCCCCTCTCCCTTCTTTCCTCAAGGGTATACATATTAAACTCCTTTAGTCTCTCCTCATACGGCTTCTCTTGCGAACCTTGCACCATTTTAGTTGCCCTCCTCTGGACTACCTCAATCCTGTCTATGTCCTTGCGGAGATGGGGTCTCCAGAACTGGACATAGTACTCCAGATGGGGTCTCACCAACTGTCTGTACAGTGGGATAACAACTTCCTGTTTTCTGCTGCTGATGCCTCTCCCTATACCTCTCAGTATACTCCCAGCCCTCCCTACTGCCTTCTCACATTGCTCGCTAACCTTAAGGTCATCTGATATGATTACCCCCAGGTCCCTTTCCTTTTTTGTTGTTGTTACTACCTCCCCACCCATTGTGTATTCTTCCCCTGGGTTCTTGTTTCCCAAGTGCTTTATTTTGCACTTCTTTGCATTGAATACTAGCTGCCATACTTCTGACCATTCCTCCAACCTTGCCAAGTCCCTTTTCATCCTTTCCACGCCTCCTTGTGTATCAACCCTGTTGCAGATCTTTGTGTCATCTGCAAAAGCATACTTTTCCTTCCAGTCCCTCTGCAATGTCACTGATGAAGACATTAAAAAGGACTGGACCCAATACTGAACCCTGCAGTACCCCACTAGTAACCCCTGTTTCTTCAGAGTGGACTCCATTTACAATTACCTTCTGTGTCCTGTTGTGCAGCCAATGTTTTACCCAGGCTACCACCCTGGGACCCACTCTCAGGCTGGTTAATTTGACTGTTAATCTTTTGTGTGGGACTATGTCAAATGCCTTGCTAAAGTCTAGTTAGGCCATGTCCACAGCCCCTCCCTTGTCTACTACTTTAGTCACCCAGTCAAAGAAATCTACTAGATTTGTCTGACATGACCTTCCCACTGTGAACCCATGCTGCCTTGGGTCCTGTGCTCCACTGGCCTCTAGGTACTCAACTATTCTTTCCTTCAGAAGTGACTCCATCACTTTCCCTACCACAGAGGTCAGATTGACAGGTCTGTAGTTTCCTGCCTCTGTCTTGGTCCCACTTTTGTGAAGGGGAATCACATCCGCCTTGCTCAAGTCCTCGGGTACCACACCATCCTCCCATGATTTATTAAAATGAGTAGCCAGTGGTTTCACTAGTTCCTCCCTTAATTCTTTTAGAATTCTGGGGTGAATTCCATCAGGACCCATTGCTTTGTCCACCTTTAGTTTTAGAAGTTCTTGCAGAACCCTTTCTTCTGTGAAAGGACTGGGATCGACCCCCCCATCAAGAGTGCTTCTGTTAATTGGATTAGGCACTTCCCCCTCCTCTTTTGTGAATACTGAGCAGAAATATTTGTTCAGTATCCCTGCTTTTTCACTGTCCCCCTGTGCCCACCCACCGTTCATTCTATTCAGCCTCACTATCCCTCCCTTTGTCTTTCTATGCTCGCTGATGTACCTATAAAAGGTTTTATCCCCCTTCTTAACTGAGTTGGCTATCTTTTCCTCAGTTTGGGCCTTTGCTATTCTGACTTTCCTCCCTGCTTCCTTCTGCCTTAACTGGTACAGCTCTCTGTCCTGCTCCTTCTGTTTTTCCATATACTTCTGGAATGCTATCTTTTTCTTCCTGACTTTCACAGCCACCTCTTTTGAGAACCATAGTGGCTTTTTCTTTCATTTTGATTTGTTTATTTGCTTCACACAAAGGCTTGTTGCCTCTGTGATGGCAGTTTTGATGATTCCCCATTGTTGCTCCACACCTCCTTCTAGCCTGTTTGCTAGTGCTTTTCTGAGGCACTCTCCCATCTTGCCAAAGTCAGCCCTTCTAAAGTCCAGTACCCTCACTTTTATGCTTGACCTCTGTAGCTGAGTTTAAGGTGAACCACACTGTTTGATGGTCACTTGTCCCCAGATGGCAACCCACTTCTACATCTGAGATCCTCTCACTGCCCCTCATTTGAGACTATGAGGTCAAGATTGCTCCCTCACGAGTAGGTTCCAAACTAGCTGTCTAAAGCCTGCCACCTGTAGGGCATCAAGAATGACCCTGCTCTGGATGTGGCTGCAGCAAATGTGCTCCAGTTAACATCTGGCATATTCAGGTCTCCCATCAACAGTATCTCCCCTTTCTCTGCCATTCTAAGAATGCCTTCTATCATATCCTTGTCCATTCCCTTCCCCTGACATGGGGATCTGTACACAACCCCTGTGTGGATTGTGGTGCCCTTTCCAGTCTCCAAGGTGACCCACAGTGCCTCCTCTCCTCCCTGTTTACTCTTTTGTTCAGTTGCTTTTATCTCTTCCTTTACATAGAGAGCTACTCTTCCCCCTCTTCTCCCCTGTCTGTCTCTCTTGTAGGTTATGTACCCTGATATGTTAACATCCCAGTCATGGTTCTCTGTGTACCATGTTTCTGTGACTGCTAAGATATCCAGGCATCCCTCTTCCATCAAGGCCACCAGCTCCAGGGGCTTGTTGCCCAGACTACGGGCATTGGTACTCATTACCCTCCATTTCCTGATGGCTTTACTCTTTTGCCCCATCCCTGTCCTTCTTGCCTTTGTCACTTTCTCCATTTACCCAGCCCTTCTCCCTATTAACACCTCTATGTTGGTGTTTGCTGCACTTACTACCATGATTATTTGGGGAGGCTAGGATTTCCCTACTCCTTTCCAGTGCCTCCCCTTGGCTAGTTTAAAAGCTTGCCAATGAAGCATTTAAACCTATCACCTAGGATCCTGGTTCCCCTCCCGGACAGATGCAGCCCATCATGCCAGTATAGGATTGCATCACTCCAGGTGGACCCCCAGTCCCCAATGAAGCCAAATCCCCAAGCTCCACACCAGTTTTTCAACCACTGATTGAATCCCATGGTGTGGAACACCCTAGCCTCTCCTATGCCACAGATGGGCAGCACCTCCGAGAAGGTTACCGTGCATGCTACTTGACAAAGGCCCCTCCCCAATTCCACAAACTCTTCCTGCACTTCTCTAATCCCTTTCTTAGCCAGGTCATTTGTCAGTAGGTGGACAATGACGTCCAGCTCCCTCCACTGTGCAGCTGCTCTGGCAATCCTGAGGATTCGCTCCCTGTCCCTTCAAGCCATGGTGCCAGGCAGGCACCTTACTTCCCTCTCCCCTTCCTCCCCCAGTTCTACCTTCCTAACAATGGAGTCCCCCAACAGGATTTGTTTCCTCCCCCTGCAGAGTCCCCTGCCACCCTCCTGTGGGTTTCCTTTATGGAGGTTCCCAGCATCCTCCTTGGTCTCCACTGTGGGTGCCTCCATAGAGGAATCATACTTTGCCATAATGGCATAGGAATTGTGGAGAGGTACAACTGGAGGGATGTGCCTCTGTTCCACCACCCTCACCCTCCCGGAGCCCACTGTGGTCCAACTGCTCCTCTTTCTTGGCAACCTGTGAGGCAACGGCAGTGGCACTGGTGGTCCCTGGATGGTGAGGAGGTCCCCAACCTGGCCAACTCAGCCTGGAGATGAGCAACCTCCCTCAGCCCAGAGAGGTTCCTGCAGATGGGACAACACCGCATCCTCCAGAATGTCTCCCGGAAGACTGCTGCTCTACAGCCACTGCAATGCACCACTCCAATCATGTCTTATTTTGTGGCCCCTTAACAGTTTGCAGTCCTTACTCTTTCCTCTGTTTTTTTCTCTGTCTCCTTACTTTCTGCCTGTGTGCCCTTTAAGTTCCTGATAGTCCTGTTCTGAGGGAAGAATATCCTATATTTCTCAGTAGAACACTTACTTGCTCTGAGGCAGACCTCCAGCAGCTAGAGGGGGCCCGAGAGCTACTCTTGCTCTTCTAGCATGGTGGGTCTTTGGTGGTTCTGTGATCACTCACTTCCTGCTCCCAATCAGGAAGTTCCTGTTGTCAGTCAAATTTTGTGCCTATAAAAATAGAACTAGCTTTGGGTGGGGGTGGGGGAGGGAAGGAAGGCAATACAGTCCCAGTAGAGAAGTTCAGTCACACAGCAGTCCTTTCTCCTGGTGTCTTCTGCCAAGCTATTAGCAGAATCTTTTAAGGCAGTCTTTAAATGTAGCTTCCTTCCTTCCACTGGCAGGACTTTTATATGAGGAAAATGTTGTTTTTCAGAAAAATGGAATAACGCAGAAGTAGGACACATGAGAATACTTATATACACAGTTACCTTAAGTCAAAAAAGAAATAAGAGTGTGCCAGGGTAAGCGAATGTGTTTGTGAAGGAAAAAAATTCATCATTAGGGTTATTTAAATGACTAATTAACTATTTATTAATTAATTATTAATGGTCATGTTTTATTTTAGGTAAAACAAGATATATGTGATGTTAAGTTCAATTACAATAGGTTATAGCCTACTGTTTAATTGGTAAGCATGTCTCCAAAGTATTAATATTATAAAAGAAAGTATATTATGTTTGGAATTAAGTTTAATACAGTATAAATGTTATATCTTTCAGATATGGTACTGTACTGATGAAATTTACTCCGAAGCGTATACTTAGTACTATGTTTTAGTACTATGTACTATATCATATGGTATTAAGGTAAAATAAAATCTACTTATAGCATACTGGGTGAGTGGGCCTTTTTTACCAATCTGTAGTATTATGATAATATGTTAATGATTGGTATTGGCTCCTCCCTTAAAAAGTTTCTCTTTTTTATCGAGGTTGGCTGTGCTGGACCCTTGCTTCTTTTGAGTTGAGGAACATGCCCCAGGACTGGAGAACTTCACATATGGTTCATCTCCACAAAACTGAGCAGAGGGTGAATCAGGGAATTATAGACTGGTCAGCCTGACCTCAATAGTGGGCAAGCTGATGTAGACCACCCAGAAAGGGAGATTGGTGAGTTTTCTAGAGGAAAATGGGCTCAAGGATGAGAAGCAGCATTGGTTTGTGTCGGAGAGGTGCTGCCATACTAACCTAATTGATTTCTTTGGGTCACCAGGACAGTGGATAATGGTTGAGCAGTTGATGTCCTTTACTTGGATTTCAGCAAGGCCTTCGACTCTGTGCTTCTTGGGAGACTGATCAAGCTGGAATTCCTGAGGTGGGGCTAAGCTTGTTGGATGGGTGAGAAGCTGGCTGTAGGACAAAAGCCAAAAGGTGGATGTCCGGGGGGGGATTTCTCAGAAGCTAGGCCCATGTCCAGTGGAGTCTCAGAGGGCTTGGTGCTTGCTCCAGTGTTGCTTACCTCCTTCATAACTGACATCAGATATGGGATAAGGGTCAGATCTATCTGTTCACAGACAACAGAAAGCTCTGTGGGAGGGTGGACATGGAAGAAGGGAGACAAGAACGCAAAGAAAACCTCTCTAGGCTAGATAAGTGGTCTAGCATTTGGCAACTGGAGTTCAATGCTAAAAAGTGTCAAATTATGTACTTGGGAGCAAAGAACCCATGACTAAATACTGATTGGGTGGTGTGCAGGTAACCAAGTTAGAGGAAGAAAAGAGCCTGGGCGTAACTTTCTGAAGTGACCTGAAATGCATAGCACACTGCAAGGAGAAGCAGCAAAAAGCAAATTGGATGTTGGGCTGCATAGCCAGGGGATTACCAGCAGGAAGGTGGAGGTCATTTTACCCCTACACTGGACACTGAAACCACACCAAGATTGTTGTGTAACAATGGTGCCCTTATTTAAGAGTGATATTAGCTTGATGGAGATGGTCCAGAGAAGGGCAATCAATTTGATTGATGGCCAACAAGGCAACTCCCATAAGGAGAGGTTCAAGGGGCTCAACATGTACTCTCTTGAAGACAGAAGGGCAGAGGCATGCATAGAGGGGGACCGACCCTGGCCTTGGCCCGCCCTGTTAAGGTGCTATCAATAGAAAAAATAGATACCCTTTAATTTTTTTATTCTGTTGTTTATGTTGTCTGATCTCAGAGTTTAGAGTTGCTTTATTTCTCAGTGTTTTCTCAGTGTTTTCATAACCTTCAAGCTTGAATTTATTACTCCGGCAGCAGAACTCACAGGTGTTACATTTCCCACACAGAAACATCCCTTTGGGGGTCCAGCTAACCATAGCTTATTGGTTGCTTCAGGTTTGATTTCAACATGCATATGTACAGTACTAGCCTGTTTGTAAGATTATCTGCTCTTGAAAAATGTCATTCTAAGGCCCTCTGTTAATTCTGTTGATAAAATAGAATCATTAAGAAGTATTGGGTAATATTTTCTAAAGATATTCTAATGGCTCCAGATAAGGAACGTACCAACCTGTTTTACTCACCTCACTTTTGGAAATACGCTTCAGAAATTTTTTTAATGGGTACCAATACTCACCCAACATTTGTAATTTTACTCCACACTCCAAAGAATAGTGCTTCATACCATAACTGGTTACTCAAAATCTGCAATTGTTTTCAGATTTACAACACCCATATGCATCCCAGCTTTATTTTACTTACTATATATAGAATAATGCATGAGGAGGTAGTTGATACGAGAATTGAATATACACCTGAGTCGAGTGATACTACATAAACCCCAAGAGTGCATCACAAGGGATTTATTCAAGCATCACACAATGAGGGTTTGCATTCAGATCGAGTTAAAATCACCTCATCATGATTTATTTTGTATAATTGCTTGACATCAATTTTTAAGCAGTGGAGATCATGTACAATGTAAATACAAAGCCCCATCATAACAGAGAAAGAGAAAGTGTATCAGAAAACTTTAAAACAAACATTTCTGACCTTCTGTACAAGTCCACAGCATGATGTAAAGAATGGGATTCAGCGTGATCAAAAAAACATTTACAGGAATAGAAAATTGGTACCAAGGGGAAAAAAACAGTAAAATGACTACAGATGTCTCTAAAAAAAATTTATTTTACATTTGTTCATTGGTTGGTTGTCTAGGTAATGTGCCCACATGGTCACGGAGTTCCTGTGGAAAGAAAGGGACTGTGTCCAAATTACTGATTTACCTTTCAGTAAACAATCACAGCTAAACACTTTTTACACTTTTTCATTACTGTTACAGATTTAATGTGGTGAACCTATGGGAGGAACACTTTATTTAACTATTTCATGAACTAATGAGACCCAGAACAGAGGTGCAGCGCTCGGCAAGTAAGAGCGGATTTTATTTCAAATTCTAATGCCATTTTTTTTTTCATTTGCTGTCCCTGGACTTATCTGCACACTCTAAGAATTATTGCAGCATCACTAAGACAATCATGCATGTGAATCTCATAACAACCAGCTGGTTGTTATGGGAAATATCAACCACTTAAACCTATGGTAAAAATTAGTGGCGGTAATTATATTTCAAGCTGGAGATAATCCTCCTACCGTCAAGATTACCTGGAGCATTGTTGTCACTTGGTCACTTTGTATCCAGATAAAGCTACATTGTTTTTAAAAAATCTACTCTTCAGTATCTCTGTGCCGACAATTTTTACAGGTCAGAATTTGGTTTTATGTATTTATTTTTTGTTGACCGGGTAGGAGCACTAGACAAATGAGTGACCATTTTCAGGCCCGATCTGGGAGGTTACATGGTACCGGCGGTTAGGAAACAAATAACCATGAATAACAGATTGGATACGATACAAAATACAAGGTTACAGCAATTACCACGTTATCAGAAAATGCAGAAACAAAATCCAGTCAGGCTAAAACAAAGGGCAAGACACATGACAATTCAAGCTGATTGTGAAGGCAAATAGTGCCCAACATGGTTTAAGGACAGCATGTTAACAAAATACAGTGACAGAATCTTAATCCTAGAGTAAGACCACAACCCAGTCACAGGACCAGCATGGGAAGGGCAAATGGGCCAGATTTGGGGGCAGGGGGTGGACTTGTAGAGTGAGACTAGTGAGATAGGTAGAAGTGTAAGTGACACTTGTCTCACCTCACTTTCAAAATAAGGAGTAAAATACTCATTTAAAAAAAGCTTATCTGGAGCCCTGGTTGTTCCTATGTCCACTGGTGCCCTGATGTATTTTGTGATAAAATGTATGGCAAGCTGTTAGGGACATAATTCATAATCTCTGGCTGTATAGTAAAACATATACACTATTATGATGAAATGCATATATCATATAGTGTAAAATATACATTATTTAGTGAAATGCATACACAATGTAGTGAACCACATATAGTACCTACTGAACTATAAACATCATATAGTGAAATACATATACTGTACACTGAAATACATATATTATATAGTAAAACACATACGCTATAGAGTGAAATGCTTAAATCATATAGCAAAATACATACACTATCTACTGAAATCCACATACTAAGTACTGAAAATCCACATACACTATATACTGAAACAAATGTACTAAGTATTGAAACATATACACTACCTATTGAGATACATACACTACAGACTGAAATATTCACATAAACTATCTACTGAAACAAATACTCTATACATTGTAACACATACACTATATATTGAAAAAAATGTGCATACACTATATACTGAAACAAATATAATACATATTTAAATACATACACTATATATTGAAATGCATGCACTGCACACTGAAAAGCACATACACTATATAGTGAAACAAATATACTATATATTGAAACATCTAAACTTTATATTGAAATATATACACTGTCTATTGAAATAAATACACTATGCCCTGAAAAATCTGCATACACTATATAGTGAAACAAATACACTACATGGTGAAACACATCCACTATGTATTGAAACTAGGGCTGTGCGACCGAATATTCGGTATTCGGGTCCCAAGTATTCGGTATTCGTTATTCGGTATTCGGGCAGAAAAGGTGTTTTTTTTAAGGAAATTTTAAAAAAGCACTTCAACAACACCATTAATCACCCATTGAACCTGGTATACCATATACAACTCAATGACAATTCAGCCACCAACATTGAGCTCTCACTAATGCAACACAAGCTTCATGTGGCACACTTGATCCACCACAACACACACATAGCAATCTGAAAACGATATCAAGCATTGCATTGGGTCAATACTAGAGGATGTTCATGGTCACAGACACGGGTTAGAAGGTGCTTCAGCCATGGGCATAGGAAAAGTGGTAACAGTGGCTGCAGTAGTGCTGACAACCAAAGGGTGGCTGCTACAAGAATGGCACTGGTGGTGGTGGGAAGCACACTGGCTGTGGATGTAGCAGCCGTAGTGGTAGCAATGGGAACACTGGTGGTGGTGTCTGCTGCTTGCTGCAAAAAGCATGTATGCTCTAATACCCCCCCCAATACTGCACAACAGGATGTGACAGTGAACGTGCAGATGGACAGGTGGTGACACTAGCAGTAGTAGTAGTACTGCTAATGGTATTAGTTGTAGTAGTACTATTACCAATGCTATAAGAACTAAAAGGCTTGCTTGGGGAGAACAATATTTGAGCCCACTGAATAAAGAGAGACACCTGTATGCCGTTGTCTATGTAGTCTATCTCACCACCTTCTGTGGAATTGTATTATGTTTCAATAATATACAGAGGAGCAAGACACGATGCAATTCAGTAATTTGCAGTAAATGACATGCCACAAAATATTGGATGACTGGAGGGCTCAAGTGCCATTAAATTACACTGCTCCTTGCAGCATACTGCAACATTTTGCAGCAATTTTGCAAAATACTGCATTGCGTACTGTCTGGCACCACAGTATGAACTATGTTTTATAATCCTGATGCAGTGTTTCATCCTTGGGTATGTCAGTTGTGGATTGTTTTGTTACAAGGCATCTCAATCTCATTCATTTTAACTTCACTTATTTATGGTGTGTGTTTCTTTAGGGTTGTAATATTCATAAGCGTGTTTGTACAAGGCACAGACTACTTGGGGGGTAATATTTCACTAGCACAGCTTAATTGTGTCCAATGGGCTATAGAGTGGGGGGAGTCAGCCGCCACACTCCTCATGTGTACAGGGATCTATCCTCAGAACCAGAGGGACTAACAGTACTAATTCAGTGAGCCAAGCCTGACTTGCTTAGAACTGACAGGTTTATTTCAAAATCTGTGTGCACACAGCTGTGCTACGTGTGGCTCTGCCTCATGAAAAAATATATTAAGCATGCATATGCAGGGTGAAGCCTCACAAAATCAAGTATTATGCACATATACAGCAAATTATAAGCAGTGACCTGCAGGAGGAGGAGTTAGCAGACACCCTCATCAGTCATGCGGGGAACCAAACCTGGAACCAGAAAAAAGCAAAAAAATAAAATAAAATAAAATGTACTCCACCAGAAAAAAAACACACTGGAGCTATGTCAGACTCCTAGTCCCTGTAACTGAGTGCAGCAATAGGATAAAATACTTGTCAGAAAGCCAAACAGCTTTTCTGACACCGATCAAAAACTTATACTGACCCAAAAAAGCCTGTGAAGCAAAATCTATTTCTTTTTAGCAAGTTTAAGGTCTCCAAAGTACTGCAGAGCAGCTCTCAGAAACCACTGTCCCTGTCTTCTACCAGAGTGAGGAAGTCACATGGTGTGCTTGTCTTTGAGCTCACGAAACAGTTTTAGATTGGCTAACAAAGCTCCTGAGACTTGGAAATCTCACCGAATAGTAGTTCCCAGATAGTAGCCGAATAGTGAACTATTCGGAAAATGCATCGAATATTCGTGAAGCCTACTATTTGTGCTGTTCGAAAATACTATTCGCCCATGCACAGCCCTAATTGAAACACATACACTGTAGACTGAAAAATTCACATGCACTATATACTGAAACAAATAAACTATCTACTGAAATGGACTATGTTCTGAAACTACCCATCCCTCCTACCCTCCCCTTGAGTGGCCTGCAGCTGAAACCCTTGCCTGTTGCATTCAGTTAGCTGCAGGCTTGATGAGTGGATGTTTAAAACTGCAGAGCAGGTAAACAAAACAGGGCTATCTCTTATTCTACTTCTTTATGGGGTCTTACATCGTGTTTTGCTTGTACACCTTGAATCAAATTTCAAAACATTGTGATTTGACAAGAAACTTTTAGAACTAATTTAAAATGCTCTAGTTTATTGTTTTAAATAAGTGATGCCTTCATTTGCTGTTAGACACTTTTGTATAGGAAGCTAATACTTAGGATACTCCTAACACACCACTCTCATACCATATAAACACAGGGGATCTGCATGCATTTTTCTAAGTTAAAGTTGTAATTAGATTTATGTGTAATTAATTACTGTGTTGGTCAAGCAACTTATCTTAGCTGAATGCTTGGAAAGTGTACTGCAGGAGCTGTGAAAGTGTAAGTCAAATGCTTACGTAGTTTGTACTCTACTGAGGTAGTTTTGATTTAGTTTTTGTTTTTATTTGAATGTTTTGTTTAATAACAAGGAACATAGAGGGGACAGGATCAGTTGTGTTCCAGTACAGAAGCTGCTTCTTGTTGTTTCTAAAGGGTTTCTTGTGGATTTTACTTGGTAGAAGGTTATTTCTTTTCTTTCTTGCCTCTAGGGGCTAGTAGGGATTGTTTTGGGGCTATTGGAGTTTGAAAACTGGTTTGGTGGCTGTAAGTGGGCTCATTTGTTGGATGTTTCACTGTGTAACAGGCTGCATTGGTGGAGAGCCTATTTCTTCTGATTTAAAACCTATTTGGTGGGATTTGCTGGGGCTGGTTCTTTGGTTGCAGGGCTTGGAGGGGCAGACACAGGGCTGATACACTCTCGAGAGAGTCGGGTGGTGGACCCAATCCCGCCTTCCCCAACCCTTCCTCACCAAAGCTCTGCTTATTTATAGGGGAACACCTGCCCTGCCATTGAGGAAAAGGCTGCAGGTGCAGCTCATGTAGTTCTAGCCACTGGAGGTTGGAATTAAAGGCTGGGAGAGAGAGAGCTTAGGAGTTGTTCACTTCCCTTGTAAGTTTACTGTGTTGTACTGCACCTAGTAGAAGGTTACCGGTTTACTGTGGGACTGTATCTAGATTAGTCGGTGACCTGATTAGTCAGTAGGGGTGTATCGTGGACTAGTGGAGAACCTGGTGGCTCACCCAAGGAAACCTACTTGGAAGGGGATGGGACCACACATCATTACGGCCGGCATCTTTGGGAAAGTGGTGGGGTGCACAGGGAGTGGGGCAGACATGATACTGGACTGGGCTTGGAAGTTCTGTGGTTGCCCAGTGTGCTACCAGCTGGCACAACTTAGGGAGAGGTTGCGGGGATTAGGAGACAGCTGGGGGAAGGGGGGAGTATGGTTGGGGAAGAGGGCAGGGGATCCCCCGCGGGGTTGCACCAAGCACTAGGGGCAGGGGCATAGGGGAAGGCGTGCAGGAGAATACTCTGGGGTCACATTGGGACCCTGATAGAGAGGGCCCAAAAGGAGGACACTACCAAGGAAGCAGGCAGATAACTGGAAACCCTTGCAAAGGGGACCAGAGAGACAACATTCTCAGGAAAGTAGGCAGATGACTGAGGCTGGACAGAAGGAAGCAAGGCGGGGAAGGGGATTGGACCTTACGCTCCGTAACTGCTTCAATTCTCTTCTTTTGCTTGAGGATGGGGGGGTGATGTAGCCATGACAGGGGCGGTTAGAGATGGAAAGGGAGTGGGGGGCAGGAGGCGATGGCCAGATAACATGAGGAACAGGGGAACCTGGAATGCAGGAGAATGGGAGCAGTGGATCAGAGCAGGATGGGCAGGGGAAGAGGGAGGAAAGCGCAAGGAGAAGGACCAGTTGGGAGGAAAGGGCAATGAAAAGGATCACAAGTACAAGGACGATACAGTAAAGGGAGCTGAGAGTTTAGGCCAGGGGAGCACGGCAAGCAGGAAGGACTAAATGGAGACAGGAAGGAAGGGAGGACAGAGCCAGGCTAGTTTAGCAGATGGGGGAGAAGGACCAGTCATGAGCAGTGAGGGGGAGTTAGCGAGGTACAGAAGGATACTCAGGAGGAGGAGAGGCAAAGGATCGGAGGGGGGGGTGGCCAGGGTAAATAAGGAGGGGGCGGCATGTGGCACCCAGATGGGGGAGTAACAAGGAGTCGGCTGGGTGGAGGGGCCAGCAGAAAGGATGAGGGACATGGAAGGGGAAATGGAGGAAAAGGAGTGATCAGAGTGCTCCTGTTGGGGGAATTCTATGATCAGGGGTATCAAATGGGATAGGGAGAGAGAAGCCTGGCCAGTTAAAACAAAATGCTTCCCTGGACTAACGGTGCACAGGGCCAAGAACGAGGTATATCAGCTGGCAAAGGATTGTGGGGGTTCCCCGGACATAGTGATCCACCTGGGTACAAATGACATTGAGGAAAATGGTGAGTTAGAGATACAGGTAAGGTTCAGGGAGCTTGCCATGGTCTGTTATGACATAGGATGCACAATTTCCTTCTCTGAAATCCTGCCAGTGCCAAGGGCTAGTGGGGAACACAAAAGGAAGATTAGGGAGATAAACCAGTGGCTCAAGGAGTGGTGTGAGGTCAGAGGGTATGGGTTGATGGGGGATTGGGGTGAGACCTGGGAGGATAAGGAGCTGTATGCTAGAGATAGGCTCCATCTCAATTTGGAGGGGAGGGGAATCCTTAAGTTGAAAACAGAGGGGTTCATTGGTGAAAATTGGGATTTAAACTTGTGAAGGGGAGGGATGAGAAAAAGGGTGTTGGAGGGTCCGATAAAGGAGGGACTCTGTCTCCACCCCAGGGAGCTGGAGGAATGTGGGAAAAGCCAGACTGGTAAAGTACAGACCAGGGGAAACGGAATCCCATGGGAACGAGCAGGGGAAATGGAAGTATAGGAAAGGGGTGGAAGGGTAGTCATGCTAAATGCCAGGAGTTTGGGCAATAAAATGCCTGAGCTCCAGGCGATGCTAACTGAGGGAGCGGTGGATGTGGCAGTGGTCACTGAGACCTGGGCCACTGCAGGACACAACTGGGACTTGAACCTGGAGGGTTACACTATGTTCGGGAAGAGCGGGGTGAAGGAAGGGGAGGAGGGTAGCAATGATAGTCAAAACTGCGTTGGCATAGGGGAGAAGAAGAGGTGGAGGGAACTGTGGAGGTGATTTGGGTCACCTTGATAACAAGAGCAGACAAGAGAGTAAAAATAGGAGTGGTGTATAGACTCCCGCGCTGGCAGAGGAGCTGGAGGAGAGTCTGGTGGCAGATGTTGGGAGACACTGCAGATTGGGCAGGGGAAGGGTAGTGTTGTTGGAGGACTTAAACATGCCAGGAACAGAGTGGGAGACTATGACATCCTCGATGGCCAGGGAACAGAGGTTGTTGGATGTCTTTCAAGATGCGTTCCTAACTCAGCAGGTGGGGGAACCGACCAGGGAGGGGCGGGTACTGGATGTGATCCTGGCAGACAGTGACCAGATTGGAGGCCTGGAGGTAAGGGATCCATTGACGGGAGTGACCGTGCCACAGTCTGGTTCTTCCTGGACCTAGGAGGGGTAGAAAGCTGCACAAAGATGGAGGTAACTGACTTCAGGAGGGCCGATTTTAAGGAAATGTGAAGGATCCTTAAGGAGCATTTGAATGTGATTAGGCCAGACATAGAAGCTGATAGTAGGTGGGAAATCATCAGGAGAGGGGTGCAGGATGCTACCAGCACCTGTGCAAGAGGTCCAGGAAGTGGTGCGGAGAAAGAAGGCAGCCTATAGGCAAATCAAGTGCTCAAGGAGTGAAAGGGATCGAGGGGAGTACGAGCTAATGGCTAGAAAGGCCACTAGCATGGTGAGGGGGGCTAAGACAAGGAAGGAGCAGAGCCTGGCCAAGGAAATTAGGAGAGGGAACAAGTGTTTCTTTAGATACATTGGGTAAAAATGAAGGGTGAAGGGGCAGATTAGCAGGAGTAAAACAGGGGAGAGATGGGCACAAGACCCGGGGGAGTAGGCTGAGGTACTAAATGAGTACTTCACCTCAGTTTTCACCAAGGAAAATGGGGGTGCTGTATCATACATGGGAGGAGACAGTGATACTGAGGAGGGGGGACCCTTACCGATCGGTGGGTCTGAGGAGAGGGGGAGGCATCACTGGCAGGAGGGGAAAGGCTAAGCAGGGAGAATAGGTAGTGGAAGTGGAAATCAGCAGAGAGAGTGAGGAAGCCTTTAGGGCCCTAAGATGGAGAAAGCACGGGACCAGATAAATTACATCCCAGAGTGCTGAAGGAACTTGCAGATGTCCTGGCGAAACCCTGGCAGAGCTCTTCACCATCTCTGAGGACAGGGGGGTGCCCCAGGACTGGAAGGTGGCACATATAGTGCCTATCCAAAAGAGGGGATCAAGGGAGGTGGCAGGGAACTACAGGCCCATCAGCCTGACATCAGTGGTGGGCAAGGTGATGGAGGGCATTGTCAAGGATAGGCTGGGGGAGACCTGGAAAAGTCAGAGTGCCTGGACGATAGACAGCATGGATTCATCCCAGGGAAATCATGTCAGACAAACCTTGTGGAGTTCTATGACAGGTTGACGAGTGCCTTGGACCTGGGTAGACCAGTAGACGTCCTCTTTTTAGACTTCAGCAAGGCATTTGACTCTGTTCCTCATGGGGGCTTGTTGGATAAGCTGAAAGAAATGAGGGTGGGGAACCAGATGATCAGATGGATAGGCAATTGGCTCCAGGACTGGACCCAGAGAGTTATAGTTGGTGGGATAGTCTGATCCCCAAGGAGGGTCATTAGTGGGGTCCCACAGTGATCAGTCCTTGGGCCCCTCCTGTTCAACACCTATGTCTCTGACATAAGGACAGGTATCAGTAGTGAGATGAGTCTCTTTGCGGATGACTCAAAACTGGGGGCGGTGGTGGATGGGGAGGAGGGGAGGGTGGCCCTACAGGGGAACCTGGAGGCTCTGGAAAGATGGTTTAGAAAGTGGAAGCTGAGGTTCAATGCAGGGAAGTGCAAGGTACTGCACCTGGGGGCCAGAAACCTGGGCCAAGTGTACACCCTGGGGGGAATGCCACAAGTTTTGATGGCTGAGAGGGACCTAGGTGTGGTGGTACATGTCAAGATGAACAACTCAGAGACTTGTGGGAGGGCAGCAGCCAAGGCCAACAGGATACTGGATGCATCTCTAGGGAGATCACCTCCAGAAGGAGGGAAGTGATACTCCCTCTGTATAAATGCTTGGTGAGGCTGCACCTTGAGTATTGCATGCAGTTTTGGAGGCCACACTTAAAGAGTGACATTAAACTCCTGGAGATGGTCCAGAGGAGGGCAACCAAAATAATTTGGGGCTTGGGGGACAGAACCTATGAGGAGAGGCTCGAAGAGCTAAATATGTACACATTGGAAGAGAGAAGGGACCGGGGGGACATGATAGAGGTCTTCAGGTACATGAAGGGGTAAATAGGGGAGGAGCAGTCAGGGTGCTTCGAAGGAAGGAGGAGGGGCAACTAGAGGGCATGGGTGGAAGCTGGAGGGGGGAAGATTCAGGGGAGAAAGGAGGAGGTGCTACTTCACTGAGAGGGTGGTGGAGCCATGGAATGCACTGCCCAGGAGGCTGGTGGAGGCAGAGATGGTGGAGGGGTCAAGAGGGGGTGGGACAGGTACAGGGGAAGGGTTCTGGAAGCAAAATCCAATGCAGCGAGAATATCCAGAACTGGGAAGGGAGAAGCCAGAGAAGGTGAGGGGCAGCTAGGTCAGCTCCCAGGGTGGGGGCTGACCAAATGAGCAGACGTGAAAGACCATTAGGCCTATTCTGCTGGCATTTTAGTATGTTAGTAATAAATGTTCTTGGTTAAGAACAATATATATACATATATATTGCAGCAATCGCTCAGGGCCCAATTCTCATCAGGAGCTCAGCTGGCATATGCATAATTTGCACTTTCTGTTCTGAATAACTTCACTGTGATGCCTCACTGGTGGCTCTCACAGCTCCTAACCTCCCCATTACATATCTGCAGAGCATTGCAAGGTGAACAGAACTTTGCCAGGCACTTGGTCTCCACTAATAAACCTGCCCTGGTCTAGCCTCATGGTAGATAATTAAGCAATTTATCCCTCCAGGGTGTGGGTATACTGGAGGATTTACCACGGCTGGTGTGGTTCGGTCATGAGGCGCAGCCGAGTGACCAAACCACACCAGTCGTCTTAAGTCCTCCAGTATACCCATACCCTGGAGGGATAAATTGTGTTATACAAGCAAATGCTGTTTATTTAATGTCTTTTAAGTATTTTTTACTCACTGAGGTCCGTACAGTTTGAAAGAGGATGTATTTTTTTTTATTTACCGAGGTGTCTTACCAAAGTGGCGACAGGAAAAATGGCGGTGGGTTCCTTTGAAGTGAAAGCGTCCTCTTGATACAGTGATTGGCATGAGATAAAGATGTCTGGTACTTTGTTCAGTGGGTATGCTGGAGGATTTACAATGCTGGGAAAGGTACCAGCCAACCAATCAGGTTGTGGGATTTGGCTGATTGAATTTACCCCATTGTATAATTACGCTGTTTATATGGTATGACCGTGTTACTGAGTCTGAGATTCCCAAACTGTGTTTTATTTCTTTTTCAAATGAGATGTTTATCTTCTAGGTCACCCACTGACCCCTTTGTGCACTGACCTGTCCGTCCACATCACCCAAAATCACCAGGACTTACTCTGCTCTGAGATCTCCCATGACTCCCCAGTGGTGGGGCCAGGGAGGGAGAGGGCCATTCACAAGGAGCCACATATTCAGACAGGAGCAAGACTGGATTAACAGGTTGTGGTGCCCTGGGTAATTTTGAACTGTGGGGCCCCCCCCTGTGACTTATCCCCGAAAGCTGAATGATTGTTGATGCCTTAAAATGCATTTGGAGGGTTTTCCAGCTACTCTGAATGCCATTCTTGGGGTGGAAATAGAAGGCTATTGTTTGAAGTTGGATAGCTGGAGTACATTCACACTGAGTGTCAGCACTCAAACACAGCCATTTATTACTGGCCTATCCACTCCAACATTTCACTGCCCAAATAGATAGTAGCCCTGTTACAGCCTTCCATTTAAATGTGTTAGCCATCCTTAAATGAGTGGGCTGGTCTACCTGGTGTTGTGTTGGGCAGCAGGTAGGTGGGTGCTGCTGTGAGGGACAAGGAAGGTACCCCAGACACAATAAACCTGCTGCAGCTACTGTGAATGTTTGCAGGGGTGAGGGGTGCAGTACTGACCACAGTCAGCAAGAGACCTGACTGGTGAGATGATGACAAACAAAGCACTGGGAGAAGATTAAGAAGTGAGAGAAGCTGGCTGGAGCCTGGTACAATGAGAAGCCAAATGTTTCTCCCACTCCCTGTCTCCCTCTCTTAGCATAGTATGATCCTCTTCTCACAAGTCACATAATTTTATTTAAAACTTTTAAATAACAAACAACATTATTTTTTTACCTGAGATAAAGACAAAGCCAGGAAGATGAGATGGAAAACAGGACAGAAATTCCTAGTTGTGATTTGTGTCTGCTCAGTCTCTGGCCTCTCTGATGACTACTCGTGCTCCTCACTCTCAGCTTCTACTACTTGACAGTTTTTCTCTGAGACACATGAGACAGTGACAGGTACATTCTGCACTGCCAGTCTGCCTTTGGTCTTAGCTAATAATCCAGCTGTTTTCCAGATCTTGAGACCCGACAACCGAATCGACAGCAAGGCCAGACAGTGGGCCTAGTGACAGACTGCAGGTGCTGAGGTGCAGAGTGTGGAGGGACGGTCTGTCATTCTCTGTCAATGACAATGACAGGATTTGGCAGCTCTCAGTTTGTTGGCAGCTGGTGCGTGGTGTCATTTTCTAGA
Organism: Neoceratodus forsteri; assembly: GCA_016271365.2. Classification (NCBI taxonomy): domain Eukaryota; kingdom Metazoa; phylum Chordata; order Ceratodontiformes; family Ceratodontidae; genus Neoceratodus; species Neoceratodus forsteri. The sequence goes on from CM057449.1 coordinate 27,079,338, forward strand.
TCCATGTGGGACTTATTTCACATGAGCAAGACATGATGGCACCACCACACACCATGCGTGACTCACGGACCTGAGGGCTAGGGGGGCCAGAAATGTTTTGGCCTGGTTGGGTGGGATGCAAATCAATGGAGGACCATATTGGAACAATTTCATTGGCTAGCTAGCATGTTATACTTCACCTGATCTGCAGAGACAACATCCATGGGAAAACAAAAGTGCTGCAAACAGCGAGCTGTTTGGATGGACAAGGTGGCTGGCCCAGGCAGGGCAAAGGAATGGTCAATGACAGCCCCCCCCCACAGTTTAGTCACACACACAGCGGGAGAGTACAGGGTGGTAAGGGAAGAAGAAAAAAAAGTAAAAAGGAAAAAAGAAATTAGTGGCCCCTCAAACTGGGAGGCCCAGGGCAATTGGCCCTTTTGTTCTATGGTTAATCCAGCCCTGGACAGGAGCAGAGCCTGGTTAGTAGTGCAAAGCCTGTGGCAGGTTAGTGGATTATTTTGCCATTGGAGGTTTTCTACCTTTAGCTTATCCCCTGGGCCGTCAAGCATGCAATGATGCCAATCCAATTAAAGGCAAGTACTGCTTTGTGCCTGCCTGAGCCCTGCCAGCATTCCTCACCTAGGTGGCTGTTAAAAAGCAGGGTGGTCAGACTCCCCTTCCCTGAGAGGAGAGCAGTCCCAGGGATGCTTAGTGATCTCTTCTGTCAGCTAACCCCTGTTTGACACAGGTCCTCCCCCAAAACTGGACCACTGGCATGAGAGGCAGTACAGTTACCACCAAGCAACTAAGCCTAAACTAAACCAGACTGTATTTTTATAAGTAAATAAAAACAGCCCTCGGATGAAAGAAGAAAGTGTATTTTAGCTACAGTTGTTATAAACATTTAAGACACATCACAATGTTTTGAAATTGAATAAAGGTTTTCCAAGGAAAATAACATAAAATAAAACATAAAGGTGTAGAATACAATAATCCATCTGTGTTTACTTTCTGTATCTTAAGAGGCATCAGCAGGGCATTTTTAGTCAATTAGGGCTCCATTTTCAGAAGGTTAGTGGAATGCTAAACATCTAAGCACTGTGCCATGTGGGAGAACAGTATTGTTGAACAGGTACCATATATTTAGCAAGCCCCGATACTAACCTGATCATGTGCATGTGCATATGTACTACTACAGCCTTGCAAATGAGGAATCCCCTCCTGCATACAGAGCACAGTGCTGTATAAAAGGTTTTGAAAGTGCTTAACAACTGAAATTACAATACTGTTTGCTGCTTCCAAAAATCCTGCCCTCATTTGAGCACAGTGGTGCATATTGCCACCCTACCTCTGGTCACCATTATGATGCTTCCAAGTAGTATACCAAAATGATCCTTGGCATGTAATGGTTATACACCCTGATCATAGTTTAAATGGCTCCAGTTATCATAGTAAAATTATCCTTGGTGTCATATGCCCCACCCAGGTATACTAAGCTGGGAGCTCATTTCTAGATGCATCCCAGGGAAGGGAACTTGCACAAGTGGGGCTTAGGTAGCACAAAAGTTCAAAATACATAACATACATGGAGCAGAGTGGTACACAACCACAAATTACATTGGGAATAATACATACAAGACATGAGAACTTGAGTGACAAGCAAATAATTGTCACAGTATATACAGTGCAGTCAGGAGCCACAAACATATGCTGGCCATCAAAATCAAAGCAGTTTAAATCAACACTAGCTATAAACATTTGTGCATAATGCCTAGAGTGGAAGCATAAGTGCCAAATTATAGCTGTACCTAAACTGGAAACAAGTCATAGGAGAGCAAGAGGGAAAACTAGAGAAAGTGCAGGAGGGAGAGGTGAGATCTCTGAAGTGGTTTGAAAGAATCCACGGGAGGGAGATTGGTGAATGACTGGGGTGAGGGAGTTCCAGATTTGAGGGAAGCGGTGGCTGAACATGGCTTTGCTGATGGTTGTGGAAACTGAAGGGACTGCTAGGGTTCGAATATTTCAGCTTCTGATGGTATGGCTGTTGGAGGACATCAGAGAGATAGGAGGGTAGGGAAACAAACCAGATTTGCCCACAAAACTGGCACAGTGGGCATGGTGTCTGTCCACAAGTAAAGAAAAGTGATTTATATATAAAACAGTGGTGAGCCAAAAAGGATAGTCGAGAGTGTAATGGTAGAAATAGTAGAAGAGTGTGTCCAGTCTGGCAAGGGTAGTGACTGGGGCTATGCTGTAGACCACATCACCATAGTCAGAGATTTGGAGGATCATTCTCTGGACAATAGCATGGTATGCTGAAGGTGGGATACAGTCACAGCTCCTGTAAAGTGCACCAAATTGGGGTGCAGCCTTTTGATTGTAGCATCCACTTGTTCGGAAAAGTTTAGGTGCTGGTCTATCCAGATACCAAGATAACTAAAGGTGGTAACATCCTCCATAGGGGAGCCATCCAGGGTATGGAAAGTAGGAAGGGGAGGGAGCCTAGAGAGTCAGATGCCTTGTGCCAAAGGACATGGAGACAGCCTTCTTGGCATTGAGGAAAAGCTGATTTTTGTGTGAGGCCAGGGCTGAACTTGATCAAAGTCCAGCTGGAGTCTGTGGGCCTGCTGTGAAGAGGACCCTGTCATCCATGTGCATGTGAATGGATGCAGACAAGCACATGGAGGAGGAGATCATTAAGGAAAATGGAGAAAAGTAGTGTGCTTAACACGGATCCTTGTGGGAACCAAGTGGATACAGGCAGGGAGGAGAGAGGGGGTCACCACTTTTGACTGCTTGGGACCAACCCCTGTGGTAGGAGTGGAACAGCTGATGGCTAAGTCAGAGAGGCCTACAGCCTGGAGTTAGCTAATAGTTGGGTGGTAGACAGGGTTGAATGCTTTGGCTAGATCAACGAAGATAACAGAGGCGAATAGGCTGTGATCCATACCAATATGGATGGATCTGGTGAGCCTGAGCAGGGAGATGGTGGTGGAGTGATTTTGTGGACTCCAGACTTGTAGTGGGTGAAGAAGGAGGAGGAGTCCAGAAAGGGAGAGAGTTGTGACAAGATAATGTGTTCCTGTATTTTGAGGGAGGAGAAAAATGAGTCAGTAGCTGTTAGTACCAGATGAGTCACTACCTTTTTTGGGAGGAGTAACAGTGGCAGTCTTCCAGTCAGCAGGGATGGAGGAACACCAGAAAGAGAGGATAGGGAGGTCATCCAATGGGGAGGAGATTGCAGAAGCAGTCAGATGGAGGAGCTTGCTATCCCAGCCATCTGGGCTCCTACCCTTGGAAGGATTAAGGGCCGGAAGTGTGTCGGGGATAAAGGATGGAGTTACTGGAGAGAAAAAAACAATAGTGGGAAGGAAGAGATGACAATCATACAGGCTGGCAGGGTGAAAGGGAGGTGAGGAAGGGAGAGGAGGAGAGGATAGAGGTGGTGCAGGTGATGAAAGGAATTACATCTATGGTGATGAAGGAGAGGTTAGAGAGGGGTGTCACTGACTCTGAAGATAGGTAAAGGAGTGGGAGGGAGAAGAGATTGTGGCAGCCTTCCAAAATTTAGACAGGTAACCAATGTTGGTACTGAAGTTGGAATGTAAAATACTCACCTTTGGCAAACTCATGCCATGGTACTGGGTGCTCACGGAGGTGATACATCTGGAAGCCATGGGGATGGGTTATGTTTATTTTCTGACCAGGCCAAATCATGCACTTGCAAGTAAGCTATGAGCTCAGCCATGATCTAGTGAGGTGGGATACCTTCCTCATGTCCTGCTTGGGAGGCATGGCAGTCCCATATTTTGAGGAATTTTGTTTTGAAATATGTTAGCATGGAGTTAGTGGAGCAGACCAATGAGATAGGGGACCAATCAGAGTGGCTTAGTTCATGGCGCAAGGGGGTGAGGTCCAGGGATTTGAAGGAAAATATAAGTAGTGTTTTGGTGGGGGTAAGGGGGCTTTAGTTGAATGAGAGGCAGCAGAGGGTTGTGATTATGGTGTCAAATCAGAAAAGAGGGAAGTCAAGAGTGGAATGCCACAGGGATCCATCCTGACTTTTGTTCTCTTCAATATGCTCATTAACAACGTCTGAGAATGAATCTGAAGCTGTGTCTCTTTGAAGATGACTCCAAGCTCATGGGAGGGTAGATAGTGATGGGGAAAGTAGGAAACTACAGACTGACATGTAAAGATTAGAGAGGTGGCCTAAGGTTTGGCAGTTGAAATTCAATGCCAAAAAGTGCAAGGTGATTCACTTAGGGGACAAGAACCCCAGGACAGAGTACTGGATTGGAGGGGTAGAGCTGAGCACTACAACTGAGGAAAAATACCTAATATTCATCATTGTACCATGGGTAAAATAAGATGAGAAAAAGCAAGGAAAATGATTGGTAGAACACCATCAGCTGGTACAAGAGCAACATGGCATTATGGCACCATAATGCCGTGTTGCGATCAGGAGTGCACAGAAAGAAAGTGTGGAGCAAAGAGTGGAGCAGAGGTGGCTGTGTGCACGAGCGTGACAAATATGGAGCACGCCTCAGAAGAAGTGAAAAAGGGAAATATCGGCGAGAGTTTTACCAATAAGTGGCGGTAGGAACACACATCGGGCAGTGAAAAGGAAAAATGTGTTTGTTCTGTCAAAAGCACCACCTATTGGTCTGCAAAAAAATGAAGTAGTGAGGGAAAAGCGCAGTCTGTTGTCGTGGGTAGAATAGTGCATCACTGGGAATCATGGACACCTCAGAATATATGAATCACGGGCACAAAAGAGCTGCTTTATATCCAGGTACCAAAGTGAGTGATATGATAGTGGGATGTGATCCTGATTATGGGTGTTGTGATATCACTGGCCTGATCCTGGCACAGATAGTCTGGTGCTGTCTTGACTCAGGTGAGTTTCCTAGATCCCTGAAGGAGGTGGCAATGACACCCCTCCTGAAGAAAGCTTTATTGGACCCAGACTCTCTTGTTAACTACAGACCGATCTCGAACCTTCCCTTTGTGGGGAAGGTTATTGAGAAAGTAGTGGCTGCACAGCTAGAGAACCACTTGACCATCTGTAACATCTACAAACCTCTCCAATCTGGTTTTTGAAAGAGGCACACTACTGAGACTGCTCTGGTTTGGGTGCTCAGTGATCTCCTGATGGTGAAAGATCGGAGAAGCCGTTCTATTCTGGTGCTCCTTGATCTCCTCTCAGCCTTTGACATCGTGGACCATGGGGTGCTGCTTGAGCACCTGAGGTTCATCTGTGGCCTGTCTGGTACAGTCTTCAGATGGTTTAATTCATTCCTCACCAGCAGAACTCAGAGGGTGGTGTTGGGGATTTATTCTTCTGACCCTCTCTCTCTGTCATGTGGGGTCCCTCAGGGCTCGGTTCTGTCCCCCATGTTGTTTGCAGTGTATATGCTGACCCTTGGAGACATTATAAGATGGTATGGGCTGAGGTTTTCACTGCTATGCTGATATTTGGCTCCACCCTGTCTTTGGCACCTGACCAGGATAGCGCATTCTCGGTGTTCAATAACTGCCTCACTGAAATCCAGGATTGGATTAATGCCAGCTGGCTGAAGTTGAACTCAGGAAGACTGAGGTGATAGTCATGGATCCAGGTTACAGGATAGAGAGTCTGAGGGCTGAAATCCAGCCCATGGGGCTTATTTCAAGGGGCTCCAGCTCCTTCCTCCAATCAGTGTGAGACCTAGGGATGATGCTTGACAATGGGCTGACTCTGGGCTCAAGTGTTGGCAGTCATCAAGTCATCCTTTTACCATCTAAGGAACATCGCTAGGATCAAGCACTTTGTTCCATCTGGTGACCTTCCACACTGATCCATGCCTTTGTGATTTTCGCCTCGATTACTGCAACTCCTTTTACATAAAGCTGCTGGGAGTTGATATCCTCTGCTTGCAGCTAGTGCAGAATGCTGCAGCCCGATTGTTGATGGGGATCTCCCGGTCGTGTCATATTACTCCAGTGCTGTTTGAACTGCACTGGCTGCCGATTCAGTGGTGGATCACCTTCAGAGTCAGATTACTGATGTATAAAGCCCTACATGGACTTGGCCTGGACTACCTAAAGAGCTTCTGTCCCCCTACTGCCCCGAGCTACAGCTTCACTTGGCTGATGAGGGGGTTGCTAGAGATCCCAAGGGTATCATTAAAATCTTCAGGGGCCCATGCTTGTTTGCAGCCCCAGCCCTTTGAATTCTCACCCCATCAGCTGCGGGAGTGCATGACCCTAGGGGACTTCAAACAGGCACTAAAAAATTATTTATGGGGCCAAGCTTTTATTAAAGGAATAATGCCTGGCAAGGTGTGTTATGCTGGGATAATATCCCACCTCGGGTGTTTGAGCCCGAGGCCATCGTCCGAGCATCAATACCTGAGAAGGATATTATCCAGCATAACACCCACACTGGAGGGTATTATTCTAATTATGCAATGACTCATTGTTATATATAAAATAAAAAAAATAATTTTAAAGAATGTTTTTATTAGAGTGGAAAAATATTTTGTTTCTTAAGAGGAGATGCAAAAATAGGGCTGATCCAGAGTGGCAATCATGATGCCAGCTGACCTGTGAACAGCAGGGATGTTATGCCAGGATAACATCCCTGCTGTGATGATCAACTGACCAATTAGAAGCCAGGATTCTTTCCTGCCATTGTATAATGTTTAATTATATATAATAATTGATTTGATTGATCATATTTTTAACTTTTATTTTATGTTACTGTTTTAGCCATTTTTTTTGTAAAGCACTTTGGTAATTTGAAAGGCGCTTAATCAAATAAAAAATATTATTATTACTGTATTATTATTATTATTATTATTATTATGTAGCTGAGTAGACACAGATGAGGGAATCAAGGAGTTGAACAGCAATCTAGTGGAAGTGAAGATATAGTCCTGTATCTAAAATCTAAACAAGATTTTTTTCTTTTACTTTCAATTACAGGATTGGCTGCCAGTCAATCAAGTCATTAAAACCATGTCTAGGTTTAATACCTTCAAATCAATCTTTTTCCCTGCTGTTGATTGCTTTGTCTATGCTAAATTAATATTCTTGTCCCTTGAACTATCTATAGTTTACAATGACAATAGCAGAAATAGACATATTTCAAGATAGAATTTTGTGATGTATTCACACGAATTTTGTAATGGACATGATAGAATTACAATATAAATTAGGTTTAGAGATAAATTAAGTGATTAAAATACCCATGATAATATCCACAATCAGTGAGTTACCAGACACTATATGGATTATGGTTAATGGGACACCATAAAATTATATGGTGCTGCTATTCTAAGTAGGTCGGGCACACAGGGTGAATGCAATTACCGCGAGAGATTGATATTTCATGCGGTGACATGCTAAGCTTAACGTCCAAGTCCCGGAGTATTTAAAACATAGCTTCTAGTCAGCACATTACCTCTAAATCTATAGAGAGAGTGAGAGGTCTGGTGCTCCAGTACCAGTATGCTCTTGGCTTAAAACAACAAAGTGAGTTGATTTATTTGACTTTAAGTAACTTGAGAATTTTTTCCTTTGGTGCTTGATGAGAGAATCATACACCGAAAAATAGAAACATAGAAACATAGACTTTGATGGCAGATAAGGACCGCTTGGCCAATCTAGTCTGCCCATTTCCCTACCTACAGGATAGGCCGCAGATCCTAGTTAACCAACAGCCTATTTCTTCCTACCCCCTACCAGAATTGCCTTATGTCTGTCCCATGCTTTCTTGAATTCTCCCACAGTTTTAGACCCCACAACCTCCTCAGGAAGGCTGTTCCATGCATCCACTACCCTCTCTGTGAAATAATACTTCCTCACATTGCCCCTGAACTGCCCTCCTTCCATCTTTAAATTGTGTCTCCTTGTGCTTGCAAATCTCTTTTTCTGAAAGACACTACCCTCTTGGACTTTGTTGATTCCACTGAGGTACTTAACAGTTTCTATCATGTCCCCCCTCTCCCTTCTTTCCTCAAGGGTATACATATTAAACTCCTTTAGTCTCTCCTCATACGGCTTCTCTTGCGAACCTTGCACCATTTTAGTTGCCCTCCTCTGGACTACCTCAATCCTGTCTATGTCCTTGCGGAGATGGGGTCTCCAGAACTGGACATAGTACTCCAGATGGGGTCTCACCAACTGTCTGTACAGTGGGATAACAACTTCCTGTTTTCTGCTGCTGATGCCTCTCCCTATACCTCTCAGTATACTCCCAGCCCTCCCTACTGCCTTCTCACATTGCTCGCTAACCTTAAGGTCATCTGATATGATTACCCCCAGGTCCCTTTCCTTTTTTGTTGTTGTTACTACCTCCCACCCATTGTGTATTCTTCCCCTGGGTTCTTGTTTCCCAAGTGCTTTATTTTGCACTTCTTTGCATTGAATACTAGCTGCCATACTTCTGACCATTCCTCCAACCTTGCCAAGTCCCTTTTCATCCTTTCCACGCCTCCTTGTGTATCAACCCTGTTGCAGATCTTTGTGTCATCTGCAAAAGCATACTTTTCCTTCCAGTCCCTCTGCAATGTCACTGATGAAGACATTAAAAAGGACTGGACCCAATACTGAACCCTGCAGTACCCCACTAGTAACCCCTGTTTCTTCAGAGTGGACTCCATTTACAATTACCTTCTGTGTCCTGTTGTGCAGCCAATGTTTTACCCAGGCTACCACCCTGGGACCCACTCCCAGGCTGGTTAATTTGACTATTAATCTTTTGTGTGGGACTATGTCAAATGCCTTGCTAAAGTCTAGTTAGGCCATGTCCACAGCCCCTCCCTTGTCTACTACTTTAGTCACCCAGTCAAAGAAATCTACTAGATTTGTCTGACATGACCTTCCCACTGTGAACCCATGCTGCCTTGGGTCCTGTGCTCCACTGGCCTCTAGGTACTCAACTATTCTTTCCTTCAGAAGTGACTCCATCACTTTCCCTACCACAGAGGTCAGATTGACAGGTCTGTAGTTTCCTGCCTCTGTCTTGGTCCCACTTTTGTGAAGGGGAATCACATCCGCCTTGCTCAAGTCCTCGGGTACCACACCATCCTCCCATGATTTATTAAAATGAGTAGCCAGTGGTTTCACTAGTTCCTCCCTTAATTCTTTTAGAATTCTGGGGTGAATTCCATCAGGACCCATTGCTTTGTCCACCTTTAGTTTTAGAAGTTCTTGCAGAACCCTTTCTTCTGTGAAAGGACTGGGATCGACCCCCCCATCAAGAGTGCTTCTGTTAATTGGATTAGGCACTTCCCCCTCCTCTTTTGTGAATACTGAGCAGAAATATTTGTTCAGTATCCCTGCTTTTTCACTGTCCCCTGTGCCCACCCACGTTCATTCTATTCAGCCTCACTATCCCTCCTTTGTCTTTCTATGCTCGCTGATGTACCTATAAAGGTTTTATCCCCTTCTTAACTGAGTTGGCTATCTTTTCCTCAGTTTGGGCCTTTGCTATTCTGACTTTCCTCCCTGCTTCCTTCTGCCTTAACTGGTACAGCTCTCTGTCCTGCTCCTTCTGTTTTTCCATATACTTCTGGAATGCTATCTTTTTCTTCCTGACTTTCACAGCCACCTCTTTTGAGAACCATAGTGGCTTTTTCTTTCATTTTGATTTGTTTATTTGCTTCACACAAAGGCTTGTTGCCTCTGTGATGGCAGTTTTGATGATTCCCCATTGTTGCTCCACACCTCCTTCTAGCCTGTTTGCTAGTGCTTTTCTGAGGCACTCTCCCATCTTGCCAAAGTCAGCCCTTCTAAAGTCCAGTACCCTCACTTTTGTATGGCTTGACTCTGTAGCTGAGTTTAAGGTGAACCACACTGTTTGATGGTCACTTGTCCCCAGATGGCAACCCACTTCTACATCTGAGATCCTCTCACTGCCCCCTCATTTGAGACTATGAGGTCGAAGATTGCTCCCTCACGAGTAGGTTCCGAAACTAGCTGTCTAAAGCCTGCCACCTGTAGGGCATCAAGAATGACCCTGCTCTTGGATGTGGCTGCAGCAAATGTGCTCCAGTTAACATCTGGCATATTCAGGTCTCCCATCAACAGTATCTCCCCTTTCTCTGCCATTCTAAGAATGCCTTCTATCATATCCTTGTCCATTCCTCCCCTGACATGGGGATCTGTACACAACCCTGTGTGGATTGTGGTGCCCTTTCCAGTCTCCAAGGTGACCCACAGTGCCTCCTCTCCTCCCTGTTTACTCTTTTGTTCAGTTGCTTTTATCTCTTCCTTTACATAGAGAGCTACTCTTCCCCCTCTTCTCCCCTGTCTGTCTCTCTTGTAGGTTATGTACCCTGATATGTTAACATCCCAGTCATGGTTCTCTGTGTACCATGTTTCTGTGACTGCTAAGATATCCAGGCATCCCTCTTCCATCAAGGCCACCAGCTCAGGGAGCTTGTTGCCCAGACTACGGGCATTGGTACTCATTACCTCCATTTTCTGATGGCCTTACCCCTTTTGCCCCATCCCTGTCCTTCTTCTTTGTCACTCCCATTTACCCTGCCCTTCTCCCTGACTCACATCTATCATGCTAAATGCAGCATTTAAACCTATCACCTAGGATCCTGGTTCCCTCCCGGACAGATGCAGCCCATCATGCCAGTATAGGATTGCATCACTCCAGGTGGACCCCAGTCCCCAATGAAGCTAACCCCAAGCTCCACACCAGTTTTTCAACCACTGATTGAATCCCATGGTGTGGAACACCCTAGCCTCTCCTATGCCACAGATGGGCAGCACCTCCGAGAAGGTTACCGTGCATGCTACTTGACAAAGGCCCCTCCCCAATTCCACAAACTCTTCCTGCACTTCTCTAATCCCTTTCTTAGCCAGGTCATTTGTCAGTAGGTGGACAATGACGTCCAGCTCCCTCCACTGTGCAGCTGCTCTGGCAATCCTGAGGATTCGCTCCCTGTCCCTTCAAGCCATGGTGCCAGGCAGGCACCTTACTTCCCTCTCCCCTTCCTCCCCCAGTTCTACCTTCCTAACAATGGAGTCCCCCACCAGGATTTGTTTCCTTCCCCTGCAGAGTCCCCTGCCACCCTCCTGTGGGTTTCCTTTATGGAGGTTCCCAGCATCCTCCTTGGTCTCCACTGTGGGTGCCTCCATAGAGGAATCACACTTTGCCATAATGGCATAGGAATTGTGGAGGTACAACTGGAGGGATGTGCCTCTGTTCCACCACCCTCACCCTCCCGGAGCCCACTGTGGTCCAACTGCTCCTCTTTCTTGGCAACCTGTGAGGCAACGGCAGTGGCACTGGTGGTCCCTGGATGGTAGAGGAGGTCCCACAAATCCTGGCCAACTCAGCCTGGAGATGAGCAACCTCCTCCCTCAGCCCAGAGAGGTTCCTGCAGATGGGACAACACCGCATCCTCCAGAATGTCTCCCGGAAGACTGCTGCTCTACAGCCACTGCAATGCACCACTCCAATCATGTCTTATTTTGTGGCCCCTTAACAGTTTGCAGTCCTTACTCTTTCCTCTGTTTTTTTCTCTGTCTCCTTACTTTCTGCCTGTGTGCCCTTTAAGTTCCTGATAGTCCTGTTCTGAGGGAAGAATATCCTATATTTCTCAGTAGAACACTTACTTGCTCTGAGGCAGACCTCCAGCAGCTAGAGGGGGCCGGAGAGCTACTCTTGCTCTTCTAGCATGGTGGGTCTTTGGTGGTTCTGTGATCACTCACTTCCTGCTCCCAATCAGGAAGTTCCTGTTGTCAGTCAAATTTTGTGCCTATAAAAATAGAACTAGCTTTGGGTGGGGGGTAGAGGGGAGGGAAGGAAGGCAATACAGTCCCAGTAGAGAAGTTCAGTCACACAGCAGTCCTTTCTCCTGGTGTCTTCTGCCAAGCTATTAGCAGAATCTTTTTAAGGCAGTCTTTAAATGTAGCTTCCTTCCTTCCACTGGCAGGACTTTTATATGAGGAAAATGTTGTTTTTCAGAAAAATGGAATAACGCAGAAGTAGGACACATGAGAATACTTATATACACAGTTACCTTAAGTCAAAAAAGAAATAAGAGTGTGCCAGGGTAAGCGAATGTGTTTGTGAAGGAAAAAAATTCATCATTAGGGGTTATTTAAATGACTAATTAACTATTTATTAATTAATTATTAATGGTCATGTTTTTATTTTTAGGTAAAACAAGATATATGTGATGTTAAGTTCGAATTACAATAGGTTATAGCCTACTGTTTAATTGGTAAGCATGTCTCCAAAGTATTAATATTATAAAAGAGAAAGTATATTATGTTTGGAATTAAGTTTAATACAGTATAAATGTTATATCTTTCAGATATGGTACTGTACTGATGAAGATTTACTCCGAAACGTATACTTAGTACTATGTTTTAGTACTATGTACTATATCATATGGTATTAAGGTAAAATAAAATCTACTTATAGCATACTGGGTGAGTGGGCCTTTTTTACCAATCTGTAGTATTATGATAATATGTTAATGATTGGTATTGGCTCCTCCCTTAAAAAGTTTCTCTTTTTTATCGAGGTTGGCTGTGCTGGACCCTTGCTTCTTTTGAGTTGAGGAACATGCCCCAGGACTGGAGAACTTCATATGGTTCATCTCCACAAAACTGAGCAGAGGGTGAATCAGGGAATTATAGACTGGTCAGCCTGACCTCAATAGTGGGCAAGCTGATGTAGACCACCCAGAAAGGGAGATTGGTGAGTTTTCTAGAGGAAAATGGGCTCAAGGATGAGAAGCAGCATTGGTTTGTGTCGGAGAGGTGCTGCCATACTAACCTAATTGATTTCTTTGGGTCACCAGGACAGTGGATAATGGTTGAGCAGTTGATGTCCTTTACTTGGATTTCAGCAAGGCCTTCGACTCTGTGCTTCTTAGGAGACTGATCAGAAAGCTGGAATTCCTGAGGGTGGGGGCTAAGCTTGTTGGATGGGTGAGAAGCTGGCTGTAGGACAAAAGCCAAAAGGTGGATGTCCGGGGGGGGATTTCTCAGAAGCTAGGCCCATGTCCAGTGGAGTCTCAGAGGGCTTGGTGCTTGCTCCAGTGTTGCTTACCTCCTTCATAACTGACATCAGATATGGGATAAGGGTCAGATCTATCTGTTCACAGACAACAGAAAGCTCTGTGGGAGGGTGGACATGGAAGAAGGAGACAAGAACGCAAAGAAAACCTCTCTAGGCTAGATAAGTGGTCTAGCATTTGGCAACTGGAGTTCAATGCTAAAAAGTGTCAAATTATGTACTTGGGAGCAAAGAACCCATGACTAAATACTGATTGGGTGGTGTGCAGGTAACCAAGTTAGAGGAAGAAAAGAGCCTGGGCGTAACTATTACGAGTGACCTGAAATGCATAGCACACTGCAAGGGAGAAGCAGCAAAAAGCAAATTGGATGTTGGGCTGCATAGCCAGGGGGATTACCAGCAGGAAGGTGGAGGTCATTTTACCCCTACACTGGACACTGAAACCACACCAAGATTGTTGTGTAACAATGGTGCCCTTATTTAAGAGTGATATTAGCTTGATGGAGATGGTCCAGAGAAGGGCAATCAATTTGATTGATGGCCAACAAGGCAACTCCCATAAGGAGAGGTTCAAGGGCTCAACATGTACTCTCTTGAAGACAGAAGGGCAGAGGCATGCATAGAGGGGACTCGACCCTGGCCTTGGCCCCTTGTTAAGGTGCTATCAATAGAAAAATAGATACCCTTTAATTTTTTATTCTGTTGTTTATGTTGTCTGATCTCAGAGTTTAGAGTTGCTTTATTTCTCAGTGTTTTCTCAGTGTTTTCATAACCTTCAAGCTTGAATTTATTACTCGGCAGCAGAACTCACAGGTGTTACATTTCCCACAGAAACATCCTTTGGGGTCCAGCTAACCATAGCTTATTAGTTTGCTTCAGGTTTGATTTCAACATGCATATGTACAGTACTAGCCTGTTTGTAAGATTATCTGCTCTTGAAAAATGTCATTCTAAGGCCCTCTGTTAATTCTGTTGATAAAATAGAATCATTAAGAAGTATTAGGTAATATTTTCTAAAGATATTCTAATGGCTCAGATAAAGGCGATACCAACCTGTTTACTCACCTCACTTTTGAAATCAGCTTCAGAAATTTTTTAATGGGTACCAATACTCACCCAACATTTGTAATTTTACTCCACACTCCAAAGAATAGTGCTTCATACCATAACTGGTTACTCAAAATCTGCAATTGTTTTCAGATTTACAACACCTATATGCATCCCAGCTTTATTTTACTTACTATATATAGAATAATGCATGAGGAGGTAGTTAATCACAAATTGAATATACACCTGAGTCGAGTGATACTACATAAACCCCAAGAGTGCATCACAAGGGATTTATTCAAGCATCACACAATGAGGGTTTGCATTCAGATCGAGTTAAAATCACCTCATCATGATTTATTTTGTATAATTGCTTGACATCAATTTTTAAGCAGTGGAGATCATGTACAATGTAAATACAAAGCCCCATCATAACAGAGAAAAGAGAAAGTGTATCAGAAAACTTTAAAACAAACATTTCTGACCTTCTGTACAAGTCCACAGCATGATGTAAAGAATGGGATTCAGCGTGATCAAAAAAACATTTACAGGAATAGAAAATTGGTACCAAGGGGAAAAAAACAGTAAAATGACTACAGATGTCTCTAAAAAAAATTTATTTTACATTTGTTCATTGGTTGGTTGTCTAGGTAATGTACCCACATAGTCACGGAGTTCCTAGTGGAAAAGAAAGGGACTGTGTCAAATTACTGATTTACCTTTCAGTAAACAATCACAGCTAAACACTTTTTACACTTTTTCATTACTGTTACAGATTTAATGTGGTGAACCTATGGGAGGAACACTTTATTTAACTATTTCATGAACTAATGAGACCCAGAACAGAGGTGCAGCGCTCGGCAAGTAAGAGCGGATTTTATTTCAAATTCTAATGCCATTTTTTTTTTCATTTGCTGTCCCTGGACTTATCTGCACACTCTAAGAATTATTGCAGCATCACTAAGACAATCGCAGCATGTGAATCTCATAACAACCAGCTGGTTGTTATGGGAAATATCAACCACTTAAACCTATGGTAAAAATTAGTGGCCGGTAATTATATTTCGAAGCTGGAGAGTACGTCACTCCTACCCGTCAAGATTACCTGGAGCATTGTTGTCACTTGGTCACTTTGTATCCAGATAAAGCTACATTGTTTTTAAAAAATCTACTCTTCAGTATCTCTGTGCCGACAATTTTTACAGGTCAGAATTTGGTTTTATGTATTTATTTTTTGTTGACCGGGTAGGAGCACTAGACAAATGAGTGACCATTTTCAGGCCCGATCTGGGAGGTTACATGGTACCGGCGGTTAGGAAACAAATAACCATGAATAACAGATTGGATACGATACAAAATACAAGGTTACAGCAATTACCACGTTATCAGAAAATGCAGAAACAAAATCCAGTCAGGCTAAAACAAAGGGCAAGACACATGACAATTCAAGCTGATTGTGAAGGCAAATAGTGCCCAACATGGTTTAAGGACAGCATGTTAACAAAATACAGTGACAGAATCTTAATCCTAGAGTAAGACCACAACCCAGTCACAGGACCAGCATGGGAAGGGCAAATGGGCCAGATTTGGGGGGCAGGGGTGGACTTGTAGAGTGAGACTAGTGAGATAGGTAGAAGTGTAAGTGACACTTGTCTCACCTCACTTTCAAAATAAGGAGTAAAATACTCATTTAAAAAAAGCTTATCTGGAGCCCTGGTTGTTCCTATGTCCACTGGTGCCCTGATGTATTTTGTGATAAAATGTATGGCAAGCTGTTAGGGACATAATTCATAATCTCTGGCTGTATAGTAAAACATATACACTATATGACGAAATGCATATATCATATAGTGTAAAATATACATTATTTAGTGAAATGCATACACAATGTAGTGAACCACATATAGTACCTACTGAACTATAAACATCATATAGTGAAATACATATACTGTACACTGAAATACATATATTATATAGTAAAACACATACGCTATAGAGTGAAATGCTTAAATCATATAGCAAAATACATACACTATCTACTGAAATCCACATACTAAGTACTGAAAATCCACATACACTATATACTGAAACAAATGTACTAAGTATTGAAACATATACACTACCTATTGAGATACATACACTACAGACTGAAATATTCACATAAACTATCTACTGAAACAAATACTCTATACATTGTAACACATACACTATATATTGAAAAAAATGTGCATACACTATATACTGAAACAAATACACTACATATTTAAATACATACACTATATATTGAAATGCATGCACTGCACACTGAAAAAGCACATACACTATATAGTGAAACAAATATACTATATATTGAAACATCTAAACTTTATATTGAAATATATACACTGTCTATTGAAATAAATACACTATGCCCTGAAAAATCTGCATACACTATATAGTGAAACAAATACACTACATGGTGAAACACATCCACTATGTATTGAAACTAGGGCAGTCGACCAATATTCGGATTCGGTCCCAAGTATTCGGTCATTGCTATTCGTATTCGGGCAGAAAAGGTGTTTTTTTAAGGAAATTTTAAAAAAGCACTTCAACAACACCATTAATCACCCATTGAACCTGGTATACCATATACAACTCAATGACAATTCAGCCACCAACATTGAGCTCTCACTAATGCAACACAAGCTTCATGTGGCACACTTGATCCACCACAACACACACATAGCAATCTGAAAACGATATCAAGCATTGCATTGGGTCAATACTAGAGGATGTTCATGGTCACAGACACGGGTTAGAAGGTGCTTCAGCCATGGGCATAGGAAAAGTGGTAACAGTGGCTGCAGTAGTGCTGACAACCAAAAGGGTGGCTGCTACAAGAATGGCACTGGTGGTGGTGGGAAGCACACTGGCTGTGGATGTAGCAGCCGTAGTGGTAGCAATGGGAACACTGGTGGTGGTGTCTGCTGCTTGCTGCAAAAAGCATGTATGCTCTAATACCTCCCCCAATACTGCACAACAGGATGTGACAGTGAACGTGCAGATGGACAGGTGGTGACACTAGCAGTAGTAGTAGTACTGCTAATGGTATTAGTTGTAGTAGTACTATTACCAATGCTATAAGAACTAAAAGGCTTGCTTGGGGAGAACAATATTTGAGCCCACTGAATAAAGAGAGACACCTGTATGCCGTTGTCTATGTAGTCTATCTCACCACCTTCTGTGGAATTGTATTATGTTTCAATAATATACAGAGGAGCAAGACACGATGCAATTCAGTAATTTGCAGTAAATGACATGCCACAAAATATTGGATGACTGGAGGGCTCAAGTGCCATTAAATTACACTGCTCCTTGCAGCATACTGCAACATTTTGCAGCAATTTTGCAAAATACTGCATTGCGTACTGTCTGGCACCACAGTATGAACTATGTTTTATAATCCTGATGCAGTGTTTCATCCTTGGGTATGTCAGTTGTGGATTGTTTTGTTACAAGGGCATCTCAATCTCATTCATTTTAACTTCACTTATTTATGGTGTGTGTTTCTTTAAGGGTTGTATATTCATAGCGTGTTTGTACAAGGCACAGACTCGCAGGGGGTAATATTTCACTAGCACAGCTTAATTGTGTCCAATGGGCTATAGAAGTGGGGGGGAGTCAGCCGCCACACTCCTCATGTGTACAGGGATCTATCCTCAGAACCAGAGGACTAACAGTACTAATTCAGTGAGCCAAGCCTGACTTGCTTAGAACTGACGAAGTTTATTTCAAAATCTGTGTGCACACAGCTGTGCACACGTGTGGCCTTGCCTCATGAAAAAATATATTAAGCATGCATATGCAGGGTGAAGCCTCACAAAATCAAGTATTATGCACATATACAGCAAATTATAAAGCAGTGACCTGCAGGAGGAGGAGTTAGCAGACACCCTCATCAGTCATGGGGAACCAAACCTGGAACCAGAAAAAAGCAAAAAAATAAAATAAAATAAAATGTACTCCACCAGAAAAAAAACACACTGGAGCTATGTCAGACTCCTAGTCCCTGTAACTGAGTGCAGCAATAAGGATAAAATACTTGTCAGAAAGCCAAACAGCTTTTCTGACACCGATCAAAAAACTTATACTGACCCAAAAAAGCCTGTGAAGCAAAAATCTATTTCTTTTTTAGCAAGTTTAAGGTCTCCAAAGTACTGCAGAGCAGCTCTCAGAAACCACTGTCCCCTGTCTTCTACCAGAGTGAGGAAGTCACATGGTGTGCTTGTCTTTGAGCTCACGAAACAGTTTTAGATTGGCTAACAAAGCTCTGCGAGACTTGGAAATCTCACCGAATAGTAGTTCCCAGATAGTAGCCGAATAGTGAACTATTCGGAAAATGCATCCGAATATTCGTGAAGCCTACTATTTGTGCTGTTCGGAAAATACTATTCGGCCCATGCACAGCCCTAATTGAAACACATACACTGTAGACTGAAAAATTCACATGCACTATATACTGAAACAAATAAACTATCTACTGAAATGGACTATGTTCTGAAACTACCCATCCCTCCTACCCTCCCCTTGAGTGGCCTGCAGCTGAAACCCTTGCCTGTTGCATTCAGTTAGCTGCAGGCTTGATGAGTGGATGTTTAAAACTGCAGAGCAGGTAAACAAAACAGGGCTATCTCTTATTCTACTTCTTTATGGGGTCTTACATCGTGTTTTCTTGTTACACCTTGAATCAAATTTCAAAACATTGTGATTTGACAAGAAACTTTTAGAACTAATTTAAAATGCTCTAGTTTATTGTTTTAAATAAGTGATGCCTTCATTTGCTGTTAGACACTTTTGTATAGGAAGCTAATACTTAGGATACTCCTAACACACCACTCTCATACCATATAAACACAGGGGATCTGCATGCATTTTTCTAAGTTAAAGTTGTAATTAGATTTATGTGTAATTAATTACTGTGTTGGTCAAGCAACTTATCTTAGCTGAATGCTTGGAAAGTGTACTGCAGGAGCTGTGAAAGTGTAAGTCAAATGCTTACGTAGTTTGTACTCTACTGAGGTAGTTTTGATTTAGTTTTTGTTTTTATTTGAATGTTTTGTTTAATAACAAGGAACTAGAAGGGGACAGGATCAGTTGTGTTCCAGTACAGAAGCTGCTTCTTGTTGTTTCTAAAGGGTTTCTTGTGGATTTTACTTGGTAGAAGGTTATTTCTTTTCTTTCTTGCCTCTAAGGGGCTAGTAGGGGATTGTTTTTGGGGCTATTGGAAGTTTGAAAACTGGTTTGGTGGCTGTAAGTGGGCTCATTTGTTGGATGTTTCACTGTGTAACAGGCTGCATTGGTGGAGGCCTATTTCTTCTGATTTAAAACCTATTTGGTGGGATTTGCTTGGGGCTGGTTCTTTGGTTGCAGGGCTTGGAGGGGCAGACACAGGGCTGATACACTCTCGAGAGAGTCGGGTGTAGGACCTAATCCCGCCTTCCCCCAACCCTTCCCTCACCAAAGCTCTGCTTATTTATAGGGGAACACCTGCCCTGCCATTGGAGGAAAAGGCTGCAGGTGCAGCTCATGTAGTTCTAGCCACTGGAGGTTGGAATTAAAGGCTGGGAGAGAGGAGCTTAGGGAGTTGTTCACTTCCCTTGTAAGTTTACTGTGTTGTACTGCACCTAGTAGAAGGGTTACCGGTTTACTGTGGGACTGTATCTAGGATTAGTCGGTGACCTGATTAGTCAGTAGGGGTGTATCGTGGACTAGTGGAGAACCTGGTGGCTCACCCAAGGAAACCTACTTGGAAGGGGATGGGACCACACATCATTACGGCCGGCATCTTTGGGAAAGTGGTGGGGTGCACAGGGAGTGGGGCAGACATGATACTGGACTGGGCTTGGAAGTTCTGTGGTTGCCCAGTGTGCTACCAGCTGGCACAACTTAGGGAGAGGTTGCGGGGATTAGGAGACAGCTGGGGGAAGGGGATGGTTGGGGAAGAGGGCAGGGGATCCCCCGCGGGGTTGCACCAAGCACTAGGGGCAGGGGCATAGGGGAAGGCGTGCAGGAGAATACTCTGGGGTCACATTGGGACCCTGATAGAGAGGGCCCAAAAGGAGGACACTACCAAGGAAGCAGGCAGATAACTGGAAACCCTTGCAAAGGGGACCAGAGAGACAACATTCTCAGGAAAGTAGGCAGATGACTGAGGCTGGACAGAAGGAAGCAAGGCGGGGAGGGGTTGGACCTAAGCATCCGTAACTGCTTCAATTCTCTTCTTTTGCTTGAGGATGGGGGGTGATGTAGCCATGACAGGGCGGTTAGAGATGGAAAGGGAGTGGGGGCAGGAGGCGATGGCCAGATAACATGAGGAACAGGGGGGAACCTGGAATGCAGGAGAATGGGGGGAGCAGTGGATCAGAGCAGGATGGGCAGGGGGAAGAGGGAGGAAAGCGCAAGGAGAAGGACCAGTTGGGAGGAAAGGGCAATGAAAAGGATCACAAGTACAAGGACGATACAGTAAAGGGAGCTGAGAGTTTAGGCCAGGGGAGCACGGCAAGCAAGGAAGGACTAAATGGAGACAGGAAGGAAGGGAGGACGAGCCAGGCTAGTTTAGCAGATGGGGGAGAAGGACCAGTCATGAGCAGTGAGGGGGAGTTAGCGAGGTACAGAAGGATACTCAGGAGGAGGAGAGGCAAAGGATCGGAGGGGAAGGGGTGGCCAGGGTAAATAAGGAGGGGGCGGCATGTGGCACCCAGATGGGGGAGTAACAAGGAGTCGGCTGGGTGGAGGGGCCAGCAGAAAGGATGAGGGACATGGAAGGGGGAAATGGAGGAAAAGGAGTGATCAGAGTGCTCCTGTTGGGGGAATTCTATGATCAGGGGTATCAAATGGGATAGGGAGAGAGAAGCCTGGCCAGTTAAAACAAAATGCTTCCCTGGACTAACGGTGCACAGGGCCAAGAACGAGGTATATCAGCTGGCAAAGGATTGTGGGGGTTCCCCGGACATAGTGATCCACCTGGGTACAAATGACATTGAGGAAAATGGTGAGTTAGAGATACAGGTAAGGTTCAGGGAGCTTGCCATGGTCTGTTATGACATAGGATGCACAATTTCCTTCTCTGAAATCCTGCCAGTGCCAAGGGCTAGTGGGGAACACAAAAGGAAGATTAGGGAGATAAACCAGTGGCTCAAGGAGTGGTGTGAGGTCAGAGGGTATGGGTTGATGGGGGATTGGGGTGAGACCTGGGAGGATAAGGAGCTGTATGCTAGAGATAGGCTCCATCTCAATTTGGAGGGGAGGGGAATCCTTAAGTTGAAAACAGAGGGGTTCATTGGTGAAAATTGGGATTTAAACTTGTGAAGGGGGGAGGGATGAGAAAAAAGGGTGTTGGAGGGGTCCGATAAAGGAGGGACTCTGTCTCCACACCCCCAGGGAGCTGGAGGAATGTGGGAAAAAGCCGACTGGTAAAGTACAGACCAGGGGAAAACGGAATCCCCATGGGAACACGAGCAGGGGAAATGGAAGTATAGGGAAAGGGTGGAAGGTAGTCATGCTAAATGCCAGGAGTTTGGGCAATAAAATGCCTGAGCTCCAGGCGATGCTAACTGAGGGAGCGGTGGATGTGGCAGTGGTCACTGAGACCTGGGCCACTGCAGGACACAACTGGGACTTGAACCTGGAGGGTTACACTATGTTCGGGAAGGACGGGGTGAAGGAAGGGGAGGAGGGGTAGCAATGATAGTCAAAAACTGCATTGGCATAGGGGGAGAAGAAGAGGTGGAGGGAACTGTGGAGGTGATTTGGGTCACCTTGATAACAAGAGCAGACAAGAGAGTAAAAATAGGAGTGGTGTATAGACTCCCTGCGCTGGCAGAGGAGCTGGAGGAGAGTCTGGTGGCAGATGTTGGGAGACACTGCAGATTGGGCAGGGGAAGGGTAGTGTTGTTGGAGGACTTAAACATGCCAGGAACAGAGTGGGAGACTATGACATCCTCGATGGCCAGGGAACAGAGGTTGTTGGATGTCTTTCAAGATGCGTTCCTAACTCAGCAGGTGGGGGAACCGACCAGGGAGGGGCGGGTACTGGATGTGATCCTGGCAGACAGTGACCAGATTGGAGGCCTGGAGGTAAGGGATCCATTGAGCGGGAGTGACCGTGCCACAGTCTGGTTCTTCCTGGACCTAGGAGGGTAGAAAGCTGCACAAAGATGGAGGTAACTGACTTCAGGAGGGCGGATTTTAAGGAAATGTGAAGGATCCTTAAGGAGCATTTGAATGTGATTAGGCCAGACATAGAAGCTGATAGTAGGTGGGAAATCATCAGGAGAGGGGTGCAGGATGCTACCAGCACCTGTGCAAGAGGTCCAGGAAGTGGTGCTGAGGAGAAGAAGGCAGCCTATAGGCAAATCAAGTGCTCAAGGAGTGAAAGGGATCGAGGGGTACAGGCTAATGGCTAGAAAGGCCACTAGCATGGTGAGGGGGCTAAGACAAGGAAGGAGCAGAGCCTGGCCAAGGAAATTAGGAGAGGGAACAAGTGTTTCTTTAGATACATTGGGTAAAAATGAAGGGTGAAGGGGCAGATTAGCAGGAGTAAAACAGGGGAGAGATGGGCACAAGACCCGGGGGAGTAGGCTGAGGTACTAAATGAGTACTTCACCTCAGTTTTCACCAAGGAAAATGGGGGTGCTGTATCATACATGGGAGGAGACAGTGATACTGAGGAGGGGGGACCCTTACCGATCGGTGGGTCTGAGGAGAGGGGGAGGCATCACTGGCAGGAGGGGAAAGGCTAAGCAGGGAGAATAGGTAGTGGAAGTGGAAATCACAGCAGAGAGAGTGAAGGAAGCCTTTAGGGCCCTTAAGATGGAGAAAGCACCGGGACCAGATAAATTACATCCCAGAGTGCTGAAGGAACTTGCAGATGTCCTGGCGAAACCCCTGGCAGAGCTCTTCACCATCTCTCTGAGGACAGGGTGGGTGCCCCAGGACTGGAAGGTGGCACATATAGTGCCTATCCAAAAGAGGGGATCAAGGGAGGTGGCAGGGAACTACAGGCCCATCAGCCTGACATCAGTGGTGGGCAAGGTGATGGAGGGCATTGTCAAGGATAGGCTGGGGGAGACCTGGAAAAGTCAGAGTGCCTGGACGATAGACAGCATGGATTCATCCCAGGGAAATCATGTCAGACAAACCTTGTGGAGTTCTATGACAGGTTGACGAGTGCCTTGGACCTGGGTAGACCAGTAGACGTCCTCTTTTTAGACTTCAGCAAGGCATTTGACTCTGTTCCTCATGGGGGCTTGTTGGATAAGCTGAAAGAAATGAGGGTGGGGAACCAGATGATCAGATGGATAGGCAATTGGCTCCAGGACTGGACCCAGAGAGTTATAGTTGGTGGGATAGTCTGATCCCCAAGGAGGGTCATTAGTGGGGTCCCACAGTGATCAGTCCTTGGGCCCCTCCTGTTCAACACCTATGTCTCTGACATAAGGACAGGTATCAGTAGTGAGATGAGTCTCTTTGCGGATGACTCAAAACTGGGGGCGGTGGTGGATGGGGAGGAGGGGAGGGTGGCCCTACAGGGGAACCTGGAGGCTCTGGAAAGATGGTTTAGAAAGTGGAAGCTGAGGTTCAATGCAGGGAAGTGCAAGGTACTGCACCTGGGGGCCAGAAACCTGGGCCAAGTGTACACCCTGGGGGGGAATGCTACAAGTTTTGATGGCTGAGAGGGACCTAGGTGTGGTGGTACATGTCAAGATGAACAACTCAGAGACTTGTAGGAGGGCAGCAGCCAAGGCCAACAGGATACTGGGATGCATCTCTAGGGAGATCACCTCCAGAAGGAGGGAAGTGATACTCCCTCTGTATAAATGCTTGGTGAGGCTGCACCTTGAGTATTGCATGCAGTTTTGGAGGCCACACTTAAAGAGTGACATTAAACTCCTGGAGATGGTCCAGAGGAGGGCAACCAAAATAATTTGGGGCTTGGGGGACAGGACCTATGAGGAGAGGCTCGAAGAGCTAAATATGTACACATTGGAAGAGAGAAGGGACCGGGGGGACATGATAGAGGTCTTCAGGTACATGAAGGGGTAAATAGGGGAGGAGCAGTCAGGGTGCTTCGAAGGAAGGAGGAGGGGCAACTAGAGGGCATGGGTGGAAGCTGGAGGGGGGAAGATTCAGGGGAGAAAGGAGGAGGTGCTACTTCACTGAGAGGGTGGTGGAGCCATGGAATGCACTGCCTAGGGGGCTGGTGGAGGCAGAGATGGTGGAGGGGTCAAGAGGTGGGACAGGTACAGGGAAGGGTTCTGAAAGCAAAATCCAATGCAGCGAGAATATCCAGAACTGGGAAGGGAGAAGCCAGAGAAGGTGAGGGGTAGCTAGGTCAGCTCCCAGGGTGGGGCTGACCAAATGAGCGACGGCGGAAAGACCATTAGCCTATTCTGCTGGCATTTTAGTATGTTAGTAATAAATGTTCTTGGTTAAGAACAATATATATACATATATATTGCAGCAATCGCTCAGGGCCCAATTCTCATCAGGAGCTCAGCTGGCATATGCATAATTTGCACTTTCTGTTCTGAATAACTTCACTGTGATGCCTCACTGGTGGCTCTCACAGCTCCTAACCTCCCCATTACATATCTGCAGAGCATTGCAAGGTGAACAGAACTTTGCCAGGCACTTGGTCTCCACTAATAAACCTGCCCTGGTCTAGCCTCATGGTAGATAATCATAGCTTATCCTCCAGGTGGGTATTGAGGATTTAATATGCTGCGTGGTTCGGCCATGAGGCGAGCCGGCGACCAAACCACACCAGTCGTGTTAAGTCCTCCAGTATACCCATACCCTGGAGGGATAAATTGATGTTATACAATGGCAAATGCTGTTTATTTAATGTCTTTTAAGTATTTTTTACTCACTGAGGTCCGTACAGTTTGAAAGAGGATGTATTTTTTTTTATTTACCGCTGTGTCTTACCAAAGTGGCGACAGGAAAAATGGCGGTGGGTTCCTTTGAAGTGAAAGCGTCCTCTTGATACAGTGATTGGCATGAGATAAAGATGTCTGGTACTTTGTTCAGTGGGTATGCTGGAGGATTTAATGCTGGGAAAGGAACAGCCAATAATCGGGTTGTGGGATTTGGCTGATTGAATTTACCCCATTGTATAATTACGCTGTTTATATGGTATGACCGAGTTACTGAGTCTGAGATTCCCAAACTGTGTTTTATTTCTTTTCAAATGAGATGTTTATCTTCTAGGTCACCCACTGACCCCTTTGTGCACTGACCTGTCCGTCCACATCACCCAAAATCACCAGGACTTACCTGCTCTGAGATCTCCCATGACTCCCCCCCCAGTGGTGGGGCCAGGAGGGAGAGGGCCATTCACAAGGAGCCACATATTCAGACAGGAGCAAGACTGGATTAACAGGTTGTGGTGCCCTGGGTAATTTTGAACTGTGGGGCCCCCCCCTGTGACTTATCCCCGAAAGCTGAATGATTGTTGATGCCTTAAAATGCATTTGGAGGGTTTTCCAGCTACTCTGAATGCCATTCTTGGGGTGGAAATAGAAGGCTATTGTTTGAAGTTGGATAGCTGGAGTACATTCACACTGAGTGTCAGCACTCAAACACAGCCATTTATTACTGGCCTATCCACTCCAACATTTCACTGCCCAAATAGATAGTAGCCCTGTTACAGCCTTCCATTTAAATGTGTAGCCATCCTTAAATGAGTGGGCTGGTCTACCTGGTGTTGTGTTGGGCAGCAGGTAGGTGGGTGCTGCTGTGAGGGACAAGGAAGGTACCCCAGACACAATAAAACCTGCTGCAGCTACTGTGAATGTTTGCAGGGTGAGGGGTGCAGTACTGACCACAGTCAGCAAGAGACCTGACTGGTGAGATGATGACAAACAAAGCACTGGGAGAAGATTAAGAAGTGAGAGAAGCTGGCTGGAGCCTGGTACAATGAGAAGCCAAATGTTTCTCCCACTCCCTGTCTCCCTCTCTTAGCATAGTATGATCCTCTTCTCACAAGTCACATAATTTTATTTAAAACTTTTTTAAATAACAAACAACATTATTTTTTTTTTTACCTGAGATAAAGACAAAGCCAGGAAGATGAGATGGAAAACAGGACAGAAATTCCTAGTTGTGATTTGTGTCTGCTCAGTCTCTGGCCTCTCTGATGACTACTCGTGCTCCTCACTCTCAGCTTCTACTACTTGACAGTTTTTCTCTGAGACACATGAGACAGTGACAGGTACATTCTGCACTGCCAGTCTGCCTTTGGTCTTAGCTAATAATCCAGCTGTTTTCCAGATCTTGAGACCCGACAACCGAATCGACAGCAAGGCCAGACAGTGGGCCTAGTGACAGACTGCAGGTGCTGAGGTGCAGAGTGTGGGAGGGACGGTCTGTCATTCTCTGTCAATGACAATGACAGGATTTGGCAGTTCCAGTTTGTTGGCAGCTGGTGCGTGGGTGTCATTTTCTAGATCCATGTGGGACTTATTTCACATGAGCAAGACATGATGGCACCACCACACACCATGCGTGACTCACGGACCTGAGGGCTAGGGGGGCCAGAAATGTTTTGGCCTGGTTGGGTGGGATGCAAATCAATGGAGGACCATATTGGAACAATTTCATTGGCTAGCTAGCATGTTATACTTCACCTGATCTGCAGAGACAACATCCATGGGAAAACAAAAGTGCTGCAAACAGCGAGCTGTTTGGATGGACAAGGTGGCTGGCCCAGGCAGGGCAAAGGAATGGTCAATGACAGCCCCCCCCCACAGTTTAGTCACACACACAGCGGGAGAGTACAGGGTGGTAAGGGAAGAAGAAAAAAGTAAAAAGGAAAAAAGAAATTAGTGGCCCCTCAAACTGGGAGGCCCAGGGCAATTGGCCCTTTTGTTCTATGGTTAATCCAGCCCTGGACAGGAGCAGAGCCTGGTTAGTAGTGCAAAGCCTGTGGCAGGTTAGTGGATTATTTTGCCATTGGAGGTTTTCTACCTTTAGCTTATCCCCTGGGCCGTCAAGCATGCAATGATGCCAATCCAATTAAAGGCAAGTACTGCTTTGTGCCTGCCTGAGCCCTGCCAGCATTCCTCACCTAGGTGGCTGTTAAAAAGCAGGGTGGTCAGACTCCCCTTCCCTGAGAGGAGAGCAGTCCAGGGATGCTTAGTGATCTCTTCTGTCAGCTAACCCCTGTTTGACACAGGTCCTCCCCCAAAACTGGACCACTGGCATGAGAGGCAGTACAGTTACCACCAAGCAACTAAGCCTAAACTAAACCAGACTGTATTTTTATAAGTAAATAAAAACAGCCCTCGGATGAAAGAAGAAAGTGTATTTTAGCTACAGTTGTTATAAACATTTAAGACACATCACAATGTTTTGAAATTGAATAAAGGTTTTCCAAGGAAAATAACATAAAATAAAACATAAAGGTGTAGAATACAATAATCCATCTGTGTTTACTTTCTGTATCTTAAGAGGCATCAGCAGGGCATTTTTAGTCAATTAGGGCTCCATTTTCAGAAGGTTAGTGGAATGCTAAACATCTAAGCACTGTGCCATGTGGGAGAACAGTATTGTTGAACAGGTACCATATATTTAGCAAGCCCCGATACTAACCTGATCATGTGCATGTGCATATGTACTACTACAGCCTTGCAAATGAGGAATCCCCTCCTGCATACAGAGCACAGTGCTGTATAAAAGGTTTTGAAAGTGCTTAACAACTGAAATTACAATACTGTTTGCTGCTTCCAAAAATCCTGCCCTCATTTGAGCACACAGTGGTGCATATTGCCACCCTACCTCTGGTCACCATTATGATGCTTCCAAGTAGTATACCAAAATGATCCTTGGCATGTAATGGTTATACACCCCTGATCATAGTTTAAATGGCTCCAGTTATCATAGTAAAATTATCCTTGGTGTCTAATGCCCCCCACCCAGGTATACTAAGCTGGGAGCTCATTTCTAGATGCATCCCAGGGGAAGGGGAACTTGCACAAGTGGGGCTTAGGTAGCACAAAAGTTCAAAATACATAACATACATGGAGCAGAGTGGTACACAACCACAAATTACATTGGGAATAATACATGCAAGACATGAGAACTTGAGTGACAAGCAAATAATTGTCACAGTATATACAGTGCAGTCAGGAGCCACAAACATATGCTGGCCATCAAAATCAAAGCAGTTTAAATCAACACTAGCTATAAACATTTGTGCATAATGCCTAGAGTGGAAGCATAAGTGCCAAATTATAGCTGTACCTAAACTGGAAACAAGTCATAGGAGAGCAAGAGGGAAAACTAGAGAAAGTGCAGGAGGGAGAGGTGAGATCTCGAAGTGGTTTGAAAGAACCACGGAGGGAGATTGGTGAATGACTGGGGTGAGGGAGTTCCAGATTTGAGGGAAGGTGGCTGAACATGGCTTTGCTGATGGTTGTGGAAACTGAAGGACTGCTAGGGTTCGAATATTTCAGCTTCTGATGGTATGGCTGTTGGAGGACATCAGAGAGATAGGAGGGAGGGAACAAACCAGATTTGCCACAAAATCGGCACAGTGGGCATGGTGTCTGTCCACAAGTAAAGAAAAGTGATTTATATATAAAACAGTGGTGAGCCAAAAGGATAGTCGAGAGTGTAATGGTAGAAATAGTAGAAGAGTGTGTCCAGTCTGGCAAGGGTAGTGACTGGGGCTATGCTGTAGACCACATCACCATAGTCAGAGATTTGGAGGATCATTCTCTGGACAATAGCATGGTATGCTGAAGGTGGGATACAGTCACAGCTCCTGTAAAGTGCACCAAATTGGGTGCAGCCTTTGATTGTAGCATCCACTTGTTCGAAAAGTTTAGGTGCTGGTCTATCCAGATACCAAGATAACTAAAGGTGGTAACATCCTCCATAGGGGAGCCATCCAGGGTATGGAAAGTAGGAAGGAGGAGCCTAGAGAGTCAGATGCCTTTATGCCAAAGGACATGGAGACAGCCTTCTTGGCATTGAGGAAAAGCTGATTTTTTGGTAGGCCAGGGCTGAACTTGATCAAAGTCCAGCTGGAGTCTGTGGGCCTGCTGTGAAGAGGACTCTGTCATCCATGTGCATGTGAATGGATGCAGACAAGCACATGGAGGAGGAGATCATTAAGGAAAATGGAGAAAAGTAGTGTGCTTAACACGGATCCTTGTGGGAACCAAGTGGATACAGGCAGGGAGGAGAGAGGGGGTCACCACTTTTGACTGCTTGGGACCAACCCCTGTGGTAGGAGTGGAACAGCTGATGGCTAAGTCAGAGAGGCCTACAGCCTGGAGTTAGCTAATAGTTGGGTGGTAGACAGGGTTGAATGCTTTGGCTAGATCAACGAAGATAACAGAGGCGAATAGGCTGTGATCCATACCAATATGGATGGATCTGGTGAGCCTGAGCAGGGAGATGGTGGTGGAGTGATTTTTGTGGACTCCAGACTTGTAGTGGGTGAAGAAGGAGGAGGAGTCCAGAAAGGGAGAGAGTTGTGACAAGATAATGTGTTCCTGTATTTTGAGGGAGGAGAAAAATGAGTCAGTAGCTGTTAGTACCAGATGAGTCACTACCTTTTTTGGGAGGAGTAACAGTGGCAGTCTTCCAGTCAGCAGGGATGGAGGAACACCAGAAAGAGAGGATAGGAGGTCATCCATGGGGAGGAGATTGCAGAAGCAGTCAGATGGAGGGAGCTTGCTATCCCAGCCATCTGGGCTCCTACCCTTGGAAGGATTAAGGGCGGGAAGTGTGTCGGGGATAAAGGATGGAGTTACTGGAGAGAAAAAAACAATAGTGGGAAGGAAGGAGATGACAATCATACAGGCTGGCAGGGGTGAAAGGGAGGTGAGGAAGGGGAGAGGGAGGAGAGGATAGAGGTGGTGCAGGTGATGAAAAGGAATTACATCTCTATGGTGATGAAGGAGAGGTTAGAGAGGGGTGTCACTGACTCTGAAGATAGGTAAAGGAGTGGGAGGGGAGAAGAGATTGTGGCAGCCTTCCAAAATTTAGACAGGTAACCAATGTTGGTACTGAAGTTAGATGTAAAATACTCACCTTTGGCAAGCTCATTGCCATGGTACAGGTGCTGCGGAGGTGATGATACATCTGGAAGCCATGGGGGATGGGTTATGTTTATTTTCTGACCAGGCCAAATCATGCACTTGCAAGTAAGCTATGAGCTCAGCCATGATCTAGTGGAGGTGGGATACCTTTCCTCATGTCCTGCTCTGGGAGGGCATGGCAGTCCCATATTTTGAGGAATTTTGTTTTGAAATATGTTAGCATGGAGTTAGTGGAGCAGACCAATGAGATAGGGGACCAATCAGAGTGGCTTAGTTCATGGCGCAAGGGGGTGAGGTCCAGGGATTTGAAGGAAAATATAAGTAGTGTTTTGGTGGGGGTAAGGGGGCTTTAGTTGAATGAGAGGCAGCAGAGGGTTGTGATTATGGTGTCAAATCAGAAAAGAGGGAAGTCAAGAGGAATGCCACAGGGATCCATCCTGACTTTTGTTCTCTTCAATATGCCTATTAACAACGCCTGAGAATGAATCTGAAGCTGTAGTCTCTTTGAAGATGACTCCAAGCCTGGGAGGGTAGATAGTGATGGGGAAAGTAGGAAACTACAGACTGACATGTAAAGATTAGAGAGGTGGTTCAAGGTTTGGCAGTTGAAATTCAATGCCAAAAAGTGCAAGGTGATTCACTTAGGGACAAGAACCCCAGGACAGAGTACTGGATTGGAGGGGTAGAGCTGAGCACTACAACTGAGGAAAAATACTCTAATATTCATCATTGTACCATGGGTAAAATAAGATGAGAAAAAGCAAGGAAAATGATTGGTAGAACACCATCAGTTGGTACAAAGAGCAACATGGCATTATGGCACCATAATGCCGTGTTCGATCAGGAGTGCACAGAAAGAAAGTGTGGAGCAAAGAGTGGGCAGAGGTGGCTGTGTGCACGAAGTGCGATTAAATATGGAGCACGCCAGAAGAAGTGAAAAAGGGAAATATCGGCGAGTTTTACAATAAGTGGCAGAACACACATCGGGCAGTGAAAAGGAAAATGTGTTTGTTCTGTCAAAAGCACCACCTATTGGTCTGCAAAAAAATGAAGTAGTGAGGGAAAAGCGCAGTCTGTTGTCGTGGGTAGAATAGTGCATCACTGGGAATCATGGACACCTCAGAATATATGAATCACGGGCACAAAAGAGCTGCTTTATATCCAGGTACCAAAGTGAGTGATATGATAGTGGGGATGTGATATCAGAAAAGTCAAAGTACTAGCATAGGAAAGAGACAAATGCTAAAAAGGAAATGGATTTTAAAAAGCACCACCTATTGGTCGTAACAGTGATGGCTATGCAACAGAGTCCGGTCAGAAAACTGCACTAAATTAATTGAGGTAGTAACCGAGGCAGGGCAAAGAATCTCCCCAGAAGTCACCACAGCATAAATCTCACCTCTAAACAGACGGCCAGCAATATAGCAGCTGATAAGAAGGACGAAATTTGTAGCTGTAATGATTGTTTAATGTAAGTCTTAGTATGTAAAGCAAAGTTGTAAGTCTGGAGAAATCGGTACACACCACATTACTGCATGTGGGCTCTACACTGTGCATGCGCATAGCTGTAGTTAGACAGACACTTACAAAGTAAGAGAGCTAAACCAAGAAACTAGAAGGCAAGAAAGTAGCTCTGCGTATCTTCATGAGCAAAGAAAGCAGTATGTAAGCAATATTTGCCTTGCACCTTACATGTTACATCGATTAATCTCATTTCTGGTGATTAATGCATGGTTAGTGCATGGTTGTCGAGACTGCCTGGGCGCCCTCATGCCACAACGCCCCAACCATGCATTAACCCCATTAGATGCCACCTTCACCGTGTGGATTAATACTTACTAGTGACTTTAAACAATCAAGCTAGCACAGTGAGGCATCTAGTAAGGCAAATAGGATACTAAGATGTGCCAGAAGGGGTTCTGATAGTAGAAGAAAAGAGGTTTACTGCCTCTTTATTGATAGTTGGTGAGGCTACACCTGCAATACTGTTCAGAGTTCTGAACTTCTGAAGACCTCATCTCAGGAAAGATAAGGACAAAGGGTGATCAGGATGATTCAGAGCTGACAGGACAGATCGTATGAGGATCTGCTCAAGGCACTAAACATGTCTTCACTGGAGACCAGACAAGAGAGGAATGATATGATAGAGACCTTCAAGTTCCTGTACGAAATAAACAAGGTGAATGGAGAAGAACTCCTTAACATGAGTAACAGTTGAAGGGCATGGGGGCACACGTAGAAACCGATGGGAGGAAGGTTCAAGAGGGATACTGCAAAGTTTATTTTCCAGAAATGGTGGTGGAAATAGGAAATAGTCTGCCAACTGAGGTGGCAGCACCAAAACCATAAATGGTTTCAAGCATGGCTGTGACAAAGTGAAGGGTATAATGATTACTCAGGCTGACAGTAGTAGGGAGGGGAACAAGGGAGTGGATAGTGAAGGCTAGTACCCCATATGGAAAGTAGGTTCTGAGGTTTAATAGGGGAAATAGGGGCAGACTGGATGTTCCATTTTATTTTCTGCCATCATCTGTTTCTGTGTTTCTATTTTTCCATGATCCCTGATATCTAGTAGCCCCACCTGCCAGTTGTAAATCTGAGCCCCCTCCAAAAGCCATTCAGCCAGGTCCCTCCACCCGTTCCCCAATGGCCCACCCAATTACTCCAGATTGCAGCCACTTCCCTGTGACTGTGATCGGTACAGCATCTTAGCTCATTACCTTGTCTGATTACTGTCTGAGTGAAAGGGAGTGAGGGTGCACTTACTGTAGAACGTCTGTTTCTATATTAAGTGTGTGCTCACTTCCATCCCACAATCTGCACCCACCATCTGTGCACCCTGACCCCACACACACCCTCACCCCATACTTACCTACGGAGTCTGGCGCGACAATCTTTGGTGGACCGGGAACACGTTTGCACTCTTCAAAGCCGACTACGAACTGATGAAATGCTGGTAAGCTGTATAATGGTATAAATAGGTTTTTTTCAACTTTGATGCTTACCTTGGGCATTTTTTGGAATTTTTGCACCAAATTTCAACTTGGGATTTTTAGATCTCCTCATGAATTCTGCCACTGTCATGGCGTTATTCAGCCCAGAAAGGTGATTTCATAATCACTGTGCGGAATCACCTTTTGGGACCGAGTAACAAAATGACAGTGCCAGTATTCATGAGGTGGGCTTTCAAAAAGCCTATGTTGCAAATTTAGTGGAAAAAGTCCAAGAAATGGCTGCTTTGCGAGCATGCATTGCGCAGTTGCTATGCACGCTCATACCTTCGTGAATTTGCAATATTTTCAAGCCAGATTTTCAGCATTGGCATTTTTCTGCACCTTCTTGTGAACTGTATAGCTGTCATTTTTCACATCCTGGCCCAAATGTGTTTTCCCACTTCCCGCACAGAATAGCACGGTCACTGTGGGAAATCAGTGTTTGGGACAGATTACAAAAATGAAAGTGACACTGTTCATGAGCAGAGGTCCTAAAATGCCTATGTTGAAAATTCCATGATGATACTCCATAAAATGACTGTTAAAAGCATGCGTTGTGCAGTTTGCACGTATGCTCATAAGTTCATGAATTTGTAATATTTTCACCCCAGATTTTCAGACTTGCCATTTTTCCACACCTCCTTATGAACAGTACAGCTGTCATTTTACATATCCTTGCTGAAATATCTTTTCGCACATCTGGCACAGAATAGCGCGGTCGCTGTGTGAAATCACTTTTTGGGACCATTTGAGGAAATGACGGTGACACTGTACACGAGCAAAGGTCCTAAAATGCCTATGTTGAAAATATGGTGCCAAAAGTCCATAAAATGAGTGTGTTACAAGCGTTCATTGCGCAGGTTCCATGCACTCTTGTAACTTCACAAATCTGCAATATTTCCATGCCAGATTTTCAACACTGGCATTTTTTCACACCTCTTTATGAACAATACAGCTGTGATTTTTCACATCCTGCTCAAAATGTGTTTCCGTACCTGTGGCACACAATGGTGTGGTCACTGTGGGAAATCAACTTTTGTGACAGATTAACAAAATCACAGCACCACTGTTCATGAGGGGAGGTCCCAAAATGCCTATGTTAAAAATGTGGGTGACAAACTCCCAAAAATAATTGGGTTATGGATGTGTGTTGCGCACTTTTTATGCATGCTCATGAACAATACAGTTGCCATTCTCCACATCCTGCCCAAAATTTGTTTTCATCCCTATGTCACCAAATGGCATAGCCGCTGTACAAAACCACCTTTCAGCTAACAAACTGATTGTGCTGCTTTTCATGAGGTGGGCTCACAAACAGCCCATTTTGAAAATTTGGAGTGAAAATACCACTGCATGCCTACAGTGTTAGGGTTTCCAACTGTAGCACCCTACCCAGTACAGACTGACAGGCACCAAGGGTGTGACTTGGGATCTTCGGATGTAATGCTCACACCATTCCACCCCCACCTCCACCCTACAGCCGCTGACAGGCATTGTGGTGTGCCTTGCACTGTCAAGCCACAAAATTCAGCCCATTCCCCTATACTTCCCCCACCTCAGTGCATTTCCTTATGGAATGGGGTAAGTAAAATGCCCAGAGACTCCAAAGCACACCACAATACTTGTCAGTGTCTACAGGGTAGGTTGAGGTACAATGGGATAAGCGTTATAGCTGATGACCCAAAAGCACACCCTAATGCCTGTTACTCTCTACAGGGTGAGTGTGGGGTTGGCGTCACTTCAATACTTCCCTGCCATTCCTATTATGCATCTCTAGCTCTGGCACTACCAATACCAATACCAGTGGGACAACTTTCGGCATTGAAAAATGCTTTTTTTATTGGGGCATCTGAATTGTGATGAGGAGGTGGGGGCTGGTACAGCTCTGTATAATTCCTCCATGGAGTCATGCACAAGGCATTGTGCAGAAATGTTAGTTAGCCCATATGGGCCAGCAGATGTCCCACTAGTACCTTTCCTGCCCTATGGACTCAGCATGCTGAGAGTTGAAAATGACTCATGGGATAAAGGTGCTATCCTATTTGGGACATGCTTTCTTCATTTGTTCCTCTGAATCCCTGTCCTACTGGAAGTTGTGATAGTGCCTAGTCATGCCATAGTGGCTATCCAATGGGAACCAATGACCACTGTACAGTGTGGTTCAATATTATGAAGGGTGCAGAGGCAAGCCACAAAAAGACGAGGGTTTTGAACTTCAGTAGGTTGGATTTTAAAGAAATCAAAGACTTCTTCAGAAGCAGCCAAGCAGGGGAGGATTGTCAGAGAGGGGTAGAGGAACAGTGAAGAAAATTAAGTAAAGGCATAGGGAAATCAACCAGCATCTGCAAGAAGGACGTGAGCAAAAGCAGGAGAAAACAAGCATTTGTCAATGCTGACTGTTGTACTGCTGGCATTGGCATTGGTATTGCAGGAGTTAGAGAGATGCATAACACAAATGGCAGTGAGATATGGAAGTGACACCAACCCCACACCACCCTGCAGAGACTGACAGGCATTGAGATGTGCCTTTGGATCATCAACCATAACACTCATGCCAGTTTACCTCATCCTACCTTGTAGACTCCAACAAGTGTCACGTTGTGCCTTGGGGCCATCGGGCTTTATGCTGACCCCATTCCATAACAAAATACACTGAGATGGGTGCAGTATAGGAGAATGGGGTGAACTGTGGGGCCAAAAAGTCC
Source organism: Neoceratodus forsteri (assembly GCA_016271365.2). Taxonomy (NCBI): domain Eukaryota; kingdom Metazoa; phylum Chordata; order Ceratodontiformes; family Ceratodontidae; genus Neoceratodus; species Neoceratodus forsteri. Next base: position 27,115,195 of record CM057449.1, read on the forward strand.
AAGGCACCCTTGATGCCTGTCACTGGCTGCAGGGTGGGGGTGTGGTGGAATGGTGTGACCACTACAACTGACATTTCAAAGTCACCCCCCTGATACCGGTCAGTCTGTACAGGGTGGGAAATTATGGTTAGAAACCTTAATGCCCCAGGTGATGGTTGGTATTTGCACTCCAGATTTCCAACATGGGCTTTTTGTGGCCCCACCTCATGAAGGCATTTGGGACCTCCGCTCATGAACAGTGGCACTGTGATTTTGTTAATATGTCCTGAATGTTGATTTCCCTTAGCAACTGTGGCATTCTGCACCAGATATGCGGAAATACATTTTGGGTAGGATGTGAAAAATGACAGCTCTGTTGTTCATAAGCATGTGTGAAGAAATGGCAATACTGGAAAAATCTGTAGTGAAAATATTAAAAGTTCTCAAAGTTACAAGTGTGCATGGAAACTGCACAATGCACGCTAGTAACATAGTCATTTTGTGGAATTTGTTCTCCAGATTTTCAACATAGGCATTTTGGGAACCCGTCTTATAAACAATGAAACTGTCATTTCATTAATCGGTCCCAAAAGGTGATTCTGCGCAGTGACGGTGAAATCACCTTTTGGGATTGAATAATGAAATGACAGTGACTGAGTTCATGAGGTGGGGTCCCAAGAACCCCATGTTGAGAATTTGGAGCCAAAAGTCACAAGAACGGATGAGATATCCACCTAAGTTGACCCCCCAGCACTGATGCCATTATACAGTTTACCAGCATTTCTACAGTTTGTGGTCGACTTTGAAGAGTGCAGATGCATTCCTGCTCCACTGAAGATCACAGCACTGGACTCTGGAGGTAAGTATGGGGTGGGGAGGTGGTGTGTGCAGAAGGTGGGTGCAGGTTGGGGGAGGGGACCCGATGGCAAAGGAACATTTTCTTTGTTTCAGGTTATAATAAAAATAAAAGAAAGAACACAGAGGACTATTTTCTTTTTTTTTACAGGTGTAAGGAAAATGTTGGGCAACTGGGGTGGGTTCCCAGTGTGTCCCATGAGTGTGTGGTGTGATGTTAGCCACACTGTGGTTGGCAGGGGCAGAAAAATGCTGACTCAATCAGCTTTTGAACACAGAGACACACTGGGGTGGGCTCCCAGTCTGCCACACAATCTTGGGGGGTTAACTATGCCAACAGGAGGATTGGGCACCCATGAAGTCAGCTTGCTGGGGATTATGAGAGGCAGATGGCAACAGCCGCAACCATGTTCATTGAAATGTTACACCAGGCAAGACATGCCCTGCAATGATGGGGAGCACCTTCATTGCAGCAGCAACATTGTTTCAAGTTGGTGGCACACTTTTGCAGTCCTATCATAGACAGTGTGCTGTTTCATTTGTGCCAGAGAGCCATGCCTGAAAAAGCAGTGGCGCCATTGGCCACAACACAACCGCACCTCCAAAACCTGCCACTGCTATACGTTGTCTGAGCTGTGTGCACAAGACAACATAAAAAAGACCATTATGGTACTGTAGGGAACTTGCCATAAAGGTGTCTGAAGCATATCCCCCAACCAGTTTGGCTAAGCAATTACTACACTGTTTTAGAGGAGTGGGACAGCCCCACAATGGTACCCACAGCTGAGACCAAGGTGGAGGAGCAGATCCTCAGGGATACAGCACCAGGAAAGGTGGAAAGAAAACCCCAGAGGAGGAAGCTTCTCTTGGTGGTGGACTCAGTTGCCCAAGGAGTGAAGTTAAGGGAACTCAACAGGAAGGACAGGGAGGTAAAGTGCATTTCAGAAGGCATTGCATGGTGGGATGAACAGTGGATCAATAGGATCACAAGGGTAATAGCAAGGAGGGAGGAACTGGATGTTATCGTCCACCTGGGGATGAATGACTTTCTTAGGAGACAAAGTGGAAGCAGCTAGAATCCAAAAGGATTTCAGGAAGTTGGGGGGAGTCTGAAGCAAGTAGAACACTTCAAGGAGGCAGTGTAGCACAATGGTTTAAAGCTCTGAGCTGAAAACCTGGAGACCTGGGTTTGAATCCCACAGCCCCCCCTAGCATACTGTGTGACCCTGAGCAAGTCACTTAATTTCCTTGTGCTCCCAGGTCACACCTGTAAACAAGCTTCAGCTTAGTGTGTCTCTTCTTGCAAAAAAAAACCAAAAAAAGCACTCTGTCTCCTTCTCAGAGGGGCCACCTGTCCAGGGCAGGGGAAAGACTAGGGCACTCCACATCCAGTAATTCAATTCCTGGTTGAAGAAATGGCATGGAAGTGAGGGTTATGGCTTCATGGGGGACTCGGGCCCCACCTGGATGAATGCAAGCCTGTATAAAGATAATGGCCTGCATCCATCAGGGAAGGTGACCCAAGTAAGAAGCGTGAATGCTTCAGTGACATGCATTTAAAATGGCTGACAGAGGGAGGAGTCAGGGAGTCAGGAAGGTCAGGCTACTTAGTATCACCCCCCCCCGGCACATGCAAGAAAATTAGTTGAAGTCTGGAACACTGAGAGCAGAAGGAGAGTGGGAAGCAGTGAATTTGAGGCCACACAAGAAAGACAACTGGGGAGGGGGGATGAAGCAGAGATGGGGAGAGGGAAGGAAGCAGGAGAGCAGCAGCAAGAGAAGGAGGGGCATAGGGTACAAAACATGGAAGGCATGGTTATAAATGCCTGCGGCCTGGGAAATAAAATCCCAGACCCGGAGGCATTGATAGTAAAGGCAGACCTGGACATTGTAGCAATAACTGAGACATGGTACACTGTTAATCATAGGGCATTGATGTACCAGGTTAAGCTCTGTTCAGGACAGATGGAGGGTAAAAAAGGAGAGAGCATGGCCCTGTACACCAGAGAGGCTATAAAAGTGACAGAGGTGCAGGGTAGATGGGGAGGCTGAGGCACTGTGGGTCATCCTTGAACCTGGCAAAGGCTCAGCAATATGAACAGGGGTGGTCTTCAGGCCTTCGGCACAGGGGGAAGAAGTGGACAGGGATCTTGCAGATGGAATACACAATATGGCAACAAAAGGTGAAGTCCTGCTGATGGGGGATTTCAGTATGCCAGACATGGATTCGTCCACCCAGGCAGCTGCTTCAGCCAGAGGCAGAAGCATCCTGGATTCCCTACAGGGGGCAGGTCTAAGGCAGCTTGTACTTGATACAGATAAAAGGCCATTCTTGACCTGATACTGACCAATGGGGACAAAATGCAGATATCTGTGTGGAGGGTCAACTGGGATCCAGCGACCACCATATAGTGTAGTTTAGCATGGAACCCGGGACCCAGTCCAGTCACACGAGGGTAAACATTTTGGATTTCAAAGCAGACTTCACTGACCTGGGGAGATACATCTGAATAGCCTTCTTTAGAAGCTTGTAAAAGGGTGGCATTCAGAAGGTGTGAAGAAACAAAGAAGAATGAGGATAGAGAGCTGTATCAGGTAAAACAGAGGGAAGCAGGTAAGATAATGAAGGGATCAATGGCTCCGACAGAAGAAAGCATAGCCAAAGGGTATCAAAAGAAGACCAGACTTTATTCTGGTACATAAGCAAGGAGAAGAAGGCAAGGGGAGGGATTCTGATGATAAGGAGGATGACAAAGGAAGACTGCACAGAGGGGATTAAAAAAAAAGTATACAACCTGAACAGGTACCTCTACTGTTTTCACAGTGGAGAGAGACAGGGACAGTTCACCAAGCAGCAGCACGAACACTGGAGGGGGAAGTGGATACAAGTCCATTTTCAAAGGAAAGAGTATTATTGAAGGGACTTAAAATGTTAAGGTGGATAAGGCCATAGGACTGGATGGATGCACCCAAGGGTATTAAGAGAACTAGGCAGGGAGGCGCTTGCTGTACTACTCATGGCCTCATTCAGCAACTCACTGGAAACAGAAGTGGTTCCAGAGGACTAGAGGAGAGTGGACATGGTTCCATTTTGTAAGAGCATCAGCAGGGAGCAGGCTAGCAAATATAGCCTGTTCTGTCTTACCTGAGTCATGGGGAAATTAATGGAATCCATACTAAAAGAGAGACTGTTAAGAGTATCTTGAATCCAGTGGGCTGCAAGACCACAAGCAGCACAGATTCACAGGGGAGAGGCCATGCCAAATGAATCTAGTAGATTTCTTTGACTGGATGACAAGGGAAATAGATAAGGGCAGATCAGTGGACATGATTGATCCGGAGTTAAGCTAGGCCTTCAGTACTGTGCCACACAGGAGGCGGATAAAGAAACTGAATGGCCTAGGAGTGGGATCCAAAATGGTTAATTGGGTTCAGTGTGCCTGTGCAACTGGTTTTGTGCTTGTGTAACATAGATAATCTTTGGCTGTTCGCATGTCTATCCATGGGATATACCACCCTGTATGGGTATGAAGGGAAGGAACCCTAGAGGAGGGTTCCACCCCTTAAGGTACCACAGGAGTGATTCCCTTGGCTAATGGTACCTTAGGAAGAAGCCCATGGGAAAGAAAGGCATGCCGCTGGAGAAGGAGGGGTGGATGGATGGGGAAAGGAAACAATACTTGTGTGCGGAGTGAGGAGAGCTGCCCTTAAATGGGCTGAAAGGGAATGTGTCTTGTTGCACCGCTCCCTTGAACTACAGACTGTAGCCTTCCATTTAGTACAGTAGCTAGTTAATGGATAAGAGACAGAGGGTGGTGGTTAATGGCTCTCACTCTAATGATGGCAGAGTGATCGGTGGGGTACCACAGGCCTCAGTACTGGGGCCAATCCTTCTGAATGTAAGGGACACTGCAAAAGAACCGAAGGGAAGGTATGCCTTTTTGCATATGATATCAACATTTTCAATAGGATGGACACCCAGGAGTGGTGTAAAGAATGATCAGGGATCTTGTGAATTTTGAGGAGTGGTAAAAAGCATGGCAGTTGGATTCAATGCCAAAAAATGCAAAATCATGGCCAAGAGCTGAGTATAGGATGGGGGGTATTGACAGTCAATAAACAGGAAAGGGATCTTGGGGTTTTTATGTCAGAGGACCTCAAGGCATCACTGTTGCGTAGCAGTGAGTAGGGCTAGTGGGATGCTGGGGTGTGCAGGGGAGGGTATCTTCATCAGGAGGATGGAGGTGGTGTTGCCCAACCCCATGAGGAGTGCGATGCAATTTTGGAGAACAAACCTCAGAAAGAACATAGGGTGGAGGAAGTCCACAGGAGGGCAACTAAAATGATGTAGGATTTACATGAGAAGCCCAAAGAAGAGAGACAGAGGAATATCAGCATGTATACCCTAGAAGAGAGGAAAGAGAAAAGTGACATGATACAGGCCTACAAGTATCTTACAGGAGTGAACAGGGTCCGGAGAGTCACTTTCAAATGTGAAAGAGCACCAGGACCAGGGGGAGTGCAATGAAGCTGGGGGGGGGCAAGAGAGAGATGTGAGAAAATATTGATAGATGCCTGGAACAGATTACCAGCTGAAGTGGTGGAGGGTAAAACAGTAGGGACTTCAAGCATGTGTGGTGCTGACATAGCAGTATATTAGAGAGAAGAGGTGGGAGGGTCAATGGAGATCAGACAGCATGTGAGAAGGAAAATAAGACAGGAAATATCTAGGCAGACTAGGTAGGCCAAGTGGTCCTTTTCTGAAGACAAATTCAGTGTTTCTATCTTTATGATCGTACACCTACCATAGAAACAGCTTTTACTACAGTAGGCATTTGATTGTGAGCTCTCATTAAGTTGGTGGCTGCTATGGATGTGAGTGGAGGGTCTGAGCTAGTGACCATACACCATAGGTTAGGGGAAAGTGGGAGCAGTTGCACTGGTACTGGGTGGGCTTGTCAAGGGGTAGATATTATACTTATGGGGCAAGGGAATTACTCAACACCAAGGATCTGGTATGGAAGAATTTCAGCTCTTGCCAGACTGCTAATTGGAACACATGGGGAACCCTGGTCTGGATATCAGGCAAATGGTACAGAGGAATTACTGATCTTATCAAGTGTCTGATTGGGGCCCAGCTGATCAGTGTTGGAGGGTTTGCTGTCTGCTGGACACATGGGAGAGATGTTTTATTATGGGGGGGCACTGGACACTGGGACAGTTATGCCATGTACTAGTGGAGGGACCAGGGCTAATGGTAGCCTGACATGGCCAGGTGTTTGGAGTGTAGCAATGCACAGTCCATAACACCTGGTTTGGGGAACTAGTAACTAGTGTTGCACTAATGGATAGATACACCTCCCCAACCCTCCCAGCATGCCGATGTACCAATGTGCAAGGTGCTGTCGGCTGCTTTACAGAGGTGCACAAGGATGGATTTGGGCCACTTAAAAATGGGCTAGTGACTTGGTAACCAAGCAAGCATATGATCCTGTGCAGTACTATTCTGCTTTAGAGGTCCCCTTCGGCCCCTATTTTCAACCGGCATTGGTCCACACTGTCATCAGCCCCAACTCTCACCCCATCACATGTGCAAGAAGCAGAGGAGGAGAATGGGGTGAGAGTTAGAATTGAAGACCCCAATGCGCACTCCAATGCCGGGTTGGGGCTGGGGTCCAAGGGGTTTTCAACCCTAACACTGAATTTCCTCATTTTTGTCACTATGGAACAACCCTAACTGAAGCATTAAACAGAGTTTTTTGCCTCTAATTTCCCTTCTTTTTGAGAATGATATAGAGAATGTAATGCAGCGGCATGAGCGTAGCACCCTCCGGGCCCCAAGCTCCCACCACGTCATGCGGCAGTGGGAGCACGGGGCACATGATGTCTTGTAACATAATAACAGGAACAGCAACACAAACAGAAGTGCTAACAGTGGCCCACATGATGACGCAAGCGCAAATGAGAACAGAAAGGGTAACGCACATGGTGGTGTAGATGGGAACGGTCCGCCACGTGATGTCTTGTCACATAGTAACATGGTGCCCACAAACGCAAATGATAATGGGCATGGTGACACAAAGCGAAACAGAAAGAAAAACAGTACTGTAGACAGAAATGGTAAAAAATAATGGAAACGCTAGCGCAAATGAAAACGCAAAGGATAACGCACATGGTGGTGTAGACGTAAACGGTAAGTGAAATGGGTACGGAACTGCAGGCAGAAAGGGCAACGGTAACAGTAATGGAAGTGCACAGGCTGGTTTCCTCAAAAGCTTCATAGAGGAAGACAGTGAGGACAAAGAATGTATGCATAATAATGGTCTCGGCGTAGAAAATGAGGAATTGGAATGCTAAATTGCTTTTATCTCAGGAACCGTATGACGTAGAAAAAAAATGTAGAAGTCATATGATTTAAGACTTTCCTGGCTAGTTTTGTACTTAGTCCCTGCTAGGGGGCAAAATTTTTTCTGACTAAAAGTCCGTATCTCACACCGTTTCCGAGATACGGGCCCTGAAAGGCATGGTGAATGGCATAATGTTATTCTATGGGAAAAAAGAGAAGTTTGGAGTGCCATAACTTTGGCTCCCTGTAATATTTTTTCACTAAACTACTAAAAGGCACATCTGTGGGATATTGGCTGTCTTCCCTCCAAATTTCAGCCCAAAAGACCGAACCGTTATTTTGCAGCAGGGCACCAAAGGATTACATAGAAACATAGAATTTGACAGCAGATAAGGACCACTTGGCCCACCCAGTCTGCCCATTTCCCTACCTACTGGATAAGCTGCAGATCCTAGTTAACCTGCAGCCTACTTCTTCCTACTCCCACCCCCTAGAATGGCCTTATGACTGTCCCATGCATGCTTGAATTCCACCACTGATTTTGACTCCACAACCTTCTCTGGAAGGCAGTTCCATGCATCCACAACCCTCTCTGTGAAAAAATACTTCCTTAAATTACCTCTGAGCCGCCCCCCCATCCTCAAATTGTACCCTCTTGTTCTTGCACACCTCTTTTTTTGAAAGATGCTACCCTCTTGGACTTTGTTGATTCCCTAGAGGTACTTGAACGTTTCTATCATGTCCCCCCCCCCTTTCCTCGAGGTTATACATATTAAGCTCCCCTCGTCTCTCTTCATATGTCTTCCGGTGCAGACCCTGCACCATTTTAGTTGCCCTCCTCTGGGCAGCTTCCATCCTGTCTCTGTCTCTGCGGAGATTGGGTCTCCAGAACCGCACACAGTACTCCAGATGGGGTCTCACAAGCTGTCTGTACAGAGGGATAATAACTTCCTGTTTTCTACTGGTGATGCCTCTCCCTATGCATCCCAGTATCCCCAGCCCTCCTTGCTGCCCTCTCACATTGCTTGCCCACCTTTAAGTCATCTGATATGACTACCCCCAGGTCCCTTTCCATTTTTGTTGTTGTTAGTATCTCACCCACCATTGTGTACTCTTCCCCTGGGTTTTTGTTTCCCAGGTGCATTACCTTGAACTTCTTAGCATTGAATCTAAGCTGCCATACATTTGACCATTCCTCTAACCTTGCCAAGTCCCTTCTCATCCTTTCCACCCCACCCTGTGCATCAACTCAGTTGCAGATCTTTGTGTCATCTGCAAAGAGACATACTTTTTCCTTCCAGTCCCTCTGCAATGTAAGCTGCCATTTTTTCCCACAGCCTAGAAAAGTACTGTCGCAATTTGTGAAAGCTTTCACAAATTCATTTGACAGTGTCGCAAGTGCGAAAGTACTTTGCGAAAGTACTTTTTCCAGAAACGTGAAAAACATATTTCTGGGGTGTTCTACCTGAAAATAAAGACATGCCTAGCATCCTCAGGGTCTGACTAGGTGAATGCAAAAAGAATTAGGTTGCTAGAGGGTCCCAAATTTAAATGCCAAGCATTTTTCTGATGACCAACTGAAAACAAAATGTCAGATTTACGACAGTAAAAGGGCCATTTGCGAAAGTAAAAACTGCATTTGCGACACTTTCAAACTTTTTGTTAACTTTTCCCATTGACTTATAATGAGAACTTGTTTTTTTGAATAACTTTTGAACAGTTTAATATTTTTTCACAAAATCTTCAAAAGGCACATAGGGCACCCCGGTTGCTTGTTCCCTGAAGTTTTCGGACCTGTCACAGAAACCGTACGACCTGTAGGTGATAGCAAAGAATTCACAAAAAAGTGTAAACGCGCATTTCGTTGGTGCTTAATACCTCCGCAGCTGTATATCCGACCGGTACAAAACTTGCAGATCCCAAGATCTACCATGCCCAATAATGCATACCAAATTTCAGGCAAATCCGCTGAACGGTGGCAAAGTTATTAAGGTGCAAAGTTTGACCCTTTAACCTTAAAATGGCTTCTCAACCCTAACTATAGTGGCACTACTGTGCCACTATATGTATATATATATATATATATATACTGTACACACTAACTTGTTTTTTTTCTCTTTTAGATATTTCCTGAAGAAGACCTAAGGTCGAAACGTAGATTTTTAACTCTATTTTCTATTTTCAGCGTGCATTTAATATAACCATTTTGTTTTGCTATATATACTGTATATATATATATATATATATATATATAAAATATAATATTCCCCAGGTCCAGAGCAATTCCTACCCTCACTCACAGCTCTGCTGCATTAGTCCTAGGATGGCACACATGACTGAAGTCCTGGGGAGGATGGATCAGTAGATGCAGAATCAGGCCTGATGCTTAACACTTGAAGGTGTGGAAGCTGCAGCTTTGATCTTCAGTGCGACCCAAGGTCTTGCAGCCCTATCCCCTCCCCAACCCACAGAGGCCCACTGCAGGGCATTACACAAGACCCACCAGCCACAAGGGACCCAGACATGGGAGTAGAAACATAGAAACATAGACTTTGACGGCAGATAAGGACCGCTAGGCCCATCTAGTCTGCCCATTTCCCTACCTACAGGATAGGCCACAGATCCTAGTTAACCAACAGCCTATTTCTTCCTACCCCCCACAAGAATTGCCTTATGTCTGTCCCATGTATTCTTGAATTGTCCCACAGTTTTAGACCCCACAACCTCCTCAGGAAGGCTGTTCCATGCATCCACTACCCTCTCTGTGAAATAATACTTCCTCACATTGTCCCTGAACCACCTGCCTTCTATCTTTCAATTGTATCCCCTTGTTCTTGCAAGTCTCGTTTTCTGAAAGATGCTACCCTCTTGGACTTTGTTGATTCCACTGAGGTACTTAAAAGTTTCTATCATGTACCCCCTCTCCCTTCTTTCCTCAAGGGTATACATATTAAGCTCCTTTAGTCTCTCCTCATACGGCTTCTCTTGCAGACCCTGCACCATTTTAGTTGCCCTCCTCTGGACTGCTCTATCCTGTCTATGTCCTTGCGGAGATGGGTCTCCAGAACTGGACACAGTACTCCAGATGGGGTCTCACCAAGTGTCTGTACAGAGGGATAACAACTTCCTGTTTTCTGCTGGTGATGCCTCCCTATACATCCCAGTATACCTCAGCCCTCCCTACTGCCTTCTCACATTGCTTGCTAACCTTAGGTCATCTGATATGATTACCCCCAGGTCCCTTTCCTTTTTTGTTGTTGTTACTACCTCCTCACCCATTGTGTATTCTTCCACTGGGTTCTTGTTTCCCAGGTGCATTATTTTACACTTCTTTGCATTGAATCCTAGCTGCCATACTTCTGACCATTCTTCCAACCTTGCCAAGTCCCTTTTCATCCTTTCCACGCCTCCTTGTGTATCAACCCAGTTGCAGTTCTTTGTAACATCTGCAAAAAGGCATACTTTTCCTTCCAGTCCCTCTGCAATGTCACTGATGAAGACATTAAAAAGGACTGGACCCAATACTGAACCCTGTGGTACCCTCACTAGTAACCCCCTTTCTTCCAGAGTGGACTCCATTTACAATTACCTTCTGTGTCCTGTTGTCCAGCCAATGTTTTATCAGGCTACCACCCTGGGTCCCACTCCCAGGCTGGTTAATTTGACTATTATTCTTTGTGTGGGACTGTGTCAAATGCCTTGCTAAAGTCTAGGTAGGCCATGTCTACAGCCCTCCCTGGTCTACTACTTTGGTCACCCAGTCAAAGAAATCTGTTAGATTCATCTGACATGACCTTCCCACTGTGAACCCATGCTGCCTTGAGTCCTGTGCTCCACTGGCCTCTAGGTACTCGACTATTCTTTACTTCAAGTGACTCCATCACTTTCCCTACCACAGAGGTCAGACTGGCAGGTCTGTAGTTTCCTGCCTCGTCTTGGACCCACTTTTGTGAAGGGAATCACATCCGCCTTCCTCCAGTCCTCGGTACCACACCATCCTCCCATGATTTATTAAAAGAGTAGCCAGTGGTTTCACTAGTTCCTCCCTTAATTCTTTTTAGAATTCTGGGGTGAATTCCATCAGGACCCATTGCTTTGTCCACCTTCAGTTTTAGGAGTTCTTGTAGAACCCTTTTCTTCAGAAAGAACTGGGATCGAATTTCTATCAATAGTGCTTCTGTTAATTGGATTAGCACTTCTCCTCTCTTTGTGAATACTGGAGCAGAAATATTCGTTCAGTATCCCTGCTTTTAACTGTCCCTCTGCTCACCCATCGTCATTCTATTCAGCCTCACTATTCCTCCCTTTGTCTTTCTACGCTCGCTGATGTACCTATAAAAGGTTTTATCTCCCTTCTTAACTGAGTTGGCTATCTATTCCTCAGTTTGGGCCTTTGCTATTCTGACTTCCCTGCCTGCTTCCTTCTGCCTTAACTGGTACAGCTCTCTGTCATGCTCCTTCTGTGTTTCCTTATACTTCCGGAATGCTATCTTTTTTCTCCTGACTTTCACAGCCACCTCTTTTGAGAACCATAGTGGCTTTTTCTTTCGTTTTAATTTGTTTATTTGCTTCACACAAAGGCTTGTTGCCTCTGTGAAGGCAGTTTTGATAATTCCCCATTGTTGCTCCACACCTCCTTCTAGCCTGTTTGCTAGTGCTTTTCTGAGGCACTCTCCCATCTTGCCAAAGTCAGCCCTCCTAAAGTCCAGTACCCTCACTTTTGTATGGCTTGACTCTGTAGCTGAGTTTAACGTGAACCACACTGTTTGATGGTCACTTGTCCCCAGGTGGCAACCCACTTCTAGATCTGAGATCCTCTCACTGCCCCCGTTTGAAGTACGAGGTCTAAGATTGCTCCTCACGAGTGGGTTCCAAACTAGCTGTCTAATGCCTGCCACCCGTAGGGCATCAAGAATGAGCCCTGCTCTTGGATGTGGCTGCAGCAAATGTGCTCCAGTTAACAACTGGCATATTCAGGTCTCCCATCAGTAGTATCTCCCTTTTCTGCCATTCTAAGAATGCCTTCTATCATATCCTTGTCCATTCCTCCCCCCTGACATGGGGGTCTGTACACAACCCCTGTGCGGATTGTGGTGCCCTTTCCAGTCTCCAAGGTGATCCACAGTGCCTCCTCTCCTCCCTGTTTACTCTTTTGTTCAGTTGCTTTTATCCCTTTCTTTACATAGAGAGCTACTCCTCCCCCTCTTCACACCTGCCTGTCTCTCCTGCAGGTTATGTATCCTGGTATGTTAACATCCCAGTCATGGTTCTCTGTGTACCATGTTTCTGTGACTGCTACGATATCCAGGCATCCCTCTTCCATTAAGGCCATCAGCTCAGGGAGCTTGTTGCCCAGACTATGGGCACTGGTACTCATTCCTCCATTTCCTGATGGCCTACTCCTTTTGCCCATCCTGTCCTTCTTGCCTTTGTCACTTTCTCCATTTACCCCTGCCCTTCTCCCTATCGACACCTCTATGTTGGTGTTTGCCGACTTACTACCGTGATTATTTGGGGCTAGGATTTTCCTGCTCCTTTCCAGTGCCTCCCCCCTTGGCTAGTTTAAAAGCTTGCCAATGAAGCATTTAAACCTATCACCTAGGATCCTGGTTCCTCTCCCGGACAGATGCAGCCCATCATGCCAGTATAGGCTTGCATCACTCCAGGTGGACCCCAGTCCCCAATGAAGCCAAATCTGAGCTCCACACCAGTTTTCAAACACTGATTGAATCCCATGGTGCAGAATACCCTAGCCTCTCCTATGCCATAGATGGGTAGCACCTCCGAGAAGGTTACCGTACGTGCTACTTGACTAAGCCCCTTCCCCAATTCCACAAACTCTTCCTGCACTTCTCTAATCCCTTTCTTAGCCAGGTCATTTGTCCCTAGGTGGACAATGACATCCAGCTCCCTCCCCTGTACCGCTGCTCCGGCAAACCTGAGGATTCGCTCCCTGTCCCTTCAAGCCATGGTGCCAGGCAGGCACCTTACCTCCCTCTCCTCTTCCTCCCCCAGTGTGCCCATGGTCTGGCTCCCCCACAGGTCAGAGCACCCCAGCACCCGGGCACAAACCCACAGTCCCTTGCCGCCAGCAGCCCCACTTGATAGGGGTCAGCGAGCTCCCCAACTGGCATGTTTAGGATTGATTTTTCATATCATTTCCATTCTTTCCTCAGTTACCTGCTACTCTGTCTAGTCAAGAAATCTAACATACTAACATAGTAAAAGCCAGCAAAATAGGCCAAATGGTCTGTCTTGTCTGCTCGAAAGCCAGCAATCTAGTGGCTGCTCACCTTACCCTCCCCAGCGTGGGTCTTCTTTAGTTTCAGTTTCCCCTTGCACCTGTTCCACCCCTTCTTGAAGCCCTCCACTGTGCCCTTTTCCACCAGTCTCCCAGGCAGCACGTTCCATGGCTCTACCACCCTCTCAGTGAAAATATGCTTCCTATGCTTCCCCCCGTAGTTTCCCCCCTCCAGTTTCCACTCATGGCCCCTGGTCATTCTCCCCTTCTTTAGCCTAAACAGCTCCTTGGTTCCACTCCTGGTTATTCCTTTTACATACTTGAAAACCTCTATCACTTCCCTGTCCCTCCTCTCCTCCAGTGAGTAAAGCCCAAGCTCTTCCAGTCTCTCCTCATGAGGCCTCCCCTCCATGCCCTGAATCATCCTGGTCGCTCTCCTCTGGACCCTCTCCAGCAGCGCTATGTCCTTCCTCAGATGAGGTCTCCAGAACTGTACACAGTACTCGAGCTGTGGCCTGACCAAGGAATTATATAGAGGGAGGATCACCTCCCTCCTTCTGGATATAATTCCCCTGGCTATGCAGCCCAGTATTCTGTTTGCTTTGGATGCAGTTCTTCTTCAATTTTCAGAGTTATTCATTTTGATGTCTATCACCACCCCTAAATCTTTTTCTCCCAATTTGGCTTGCAGTGTGACTCCCCCGGGTGTATTCATGGCATGGGTTTTTGACCCCCAAATGAAGTGCCTTACATTTCTCGGCATTAAATTTCAGTCCCCACCTCCTTGACTACCCCTCCAGGGTATCCAGATCCCTCTGGACCTCCTCCTTTGCTTCTTCACAATCCATCAGTGCTCCCAGTTTTTAATTGTCTGCAAAGAGACCCAACCTATTTCTAATCCCCCTCCATATATCCAAGACGTAGGCATTGAACAAGAGTGGCCCCAATACTGAACCTTGAGGGACCCCACTGATTACCTTCCTGGGAGAGGAGAGTATCCCACCCACAATTACCCTCTGTAAATGCCCTGAGAGTCAATTTTCAACCTAATTGAGCTCCTGTCCTCCCACCCCCATCTCCCCCAGCTTTTTTATCAGCTCATTATGTGGTACTGAATCAAACGCCTTGTTGAAATCTAGGTATAGGACGTCCACCGGCCCATGTCTGTCCAAGGCCCCCGTCACCCAGTCATAAAACTCTATGAGGTTGGACTGACATGATCCCCCTGGAACAAAGCCATACTGTTTATCATCCTGGTGCCCTAACCATTCCAGCTGCCTCCCAATCCTCTCCTTGATTAAGCCCTGCATTACTTTGCCTACCACAGACATTAGGATAACAGGCCTATAATTCCCAATCTGCCCTCTAGACCCCCTTTTATGGATAGGCACTACATAAGACATCGTTCGAGTCTTGGGGCACCCATCCTGTCTGCAAAGACGTATTAGAGTGCAGCCAGTGGATCTGCCAAATCCTCCGCCAAATCCTTCACAACCCTTGGGTGTAGCCCATCCGGCCCCGGCACTTTGTCAGTCTTTAGCTTCTGAAGGGCCTCCTTCAAGCTATACACTGTGATTTCTTCCCCCAATCCTCTCCTACCACTTCTGAGTCTGGTCCTATCTGTACCCTAGCCTCATTACATCCTCTGGTCTCAGACCGACTTCTCACCTTAGCTGAATGCTCTTCCCTACCATCAGCCTGTAGGGATCTCCAGTACCTATCTGCAAAGATTGAGGCAAAGTACTCATTTAGCACCTCTGTCTGTTCCCCTGCATCCTGAGCCCATCCCTCCATGATTTTAATCCTATTAAACTGCATCCTTTCTTTTTGCTTCTCTCTTATATATCTATAGAATCCCTCCTCCCCCGGATATCCCTAGCCAGGTTTTGCTCCATCCCTGCCTTGGCTCCCCTCACCACTCTGGTGACCCTCCTGGCCCATATTTCATACTCTCCTTGCTTCTTGTCCCCCCTTGAGCATTTAAAATGTGCGTTAGTGGCCTTTTTATCCCTCACTGCCTCCTGCACCTCCCTAGTCCACCAACATGGCTTACTGGTTCTACCATGCTTTCGCCTTCATTTTGTACAGTACTTAGTAGCCTTCTGCACCCATTTTTTAATGGTCTCCCACAATCTTCCATCATCCATGTCCAGCCTAATCTTGTCCAACCTCTCCCTTAAAATCCTACCCATACCCATACCCAAGAAATCCGCTCCCCTGAGGTCTTCCACTACTGTGTTAGTGCGGTTTTCCTCAACCCCTATATACAGCAGAAACCAGACCGTGGCATGGTCACCACCCACCAGTTAACTGCACACCTCCAGGCCCCTTAACTGATCACTGTCCACTAGGACAATGTCCAATATCTGCCCCTCTCTAGTAGGTTCCCCCCACCTGTTGGACCAGGAAAGCATCCTGAAAAATGTCCATCAGTCACTGTTCCCTGGCTACAGACGATGTCATGGTGCCCCAGTCCACCTCCGGCATATTAAGGTCACCCATGACCATCACCCAACTCATACCAAGATCACAATGACCCTTGATGTTATCAACCAGTTTATCCTCCAGAGCCTCCTTAATTGCGGGGGGCCTGTATACCACCCCTTCTTTCAATGTTTTCCCTCCCCTCATTTGCAAGATTACCCAAATCGTCTCCACTCCCCCTTCAGCCTCCTCCACTTCACTAACCACAATGTCATTTCTGACTATCAGTGCAACCCCTTCCCCTCTTCCCACTCAATCCCCTATCTTTCCTGAATATCTTAAAACCTCTCCAAATTTAGGTCCCAATCATTTCTCTGGGTGACCCATGTCTCTGTAATTGCTGCCATGTCCGCTGATCCCTGAGCCAGCATAGCCTGTAACTCAGGCATTTTATTGCTGATACTCCTGGCATTGATCGGGACTGTCCTCCACCCCGACCTCTCCTCCCTATCCAATCCCCCCAGCCCTGCCCAGTCCTTATTCTGCTCAATTTTCCTTAGATTTGCATTGCCTTCCCCCTCACTCTGCAATTGCCCTAGACCTGGACCCACAAACAGCCATCTTGGGGCCAATTTTTTATTTGACCCTCCCCCCTTACAAATTTAAACCCCACCTTTCTCCTATAAAACCAGCAAGTTTTAGTTTCAAGATCTCCCTCTCCTCTAGACTGAGATGTAATCTATCCCTGGCATATAGCCCCTTATCCTCCCAAGTATCTCCCCAGTCTCCCACCAGCCCATATCCCTCTGCCTTGCACCAATCCCTAAGCCACTGGTTCACAAGTTTTAGTTTGCTCTCCCCAGTTGCCCTTGGTACCAGCAGACTCTCAAAGAGGGAAATTTTGCTTCCTATAGAGTGACAAACCCTTGGCAGTTCCCGGAACCTAGCCTGTATTGCTAGCTCACTGTTCCCTTTCAAGGCATTTGTCCCCAGATGCACTAGGAAGTACTGGGATCCCCCACATTCCAGTGCTTTCAAGTACAGGTGGAATTTAGCCTTATGCACGGATAATCCTGGTATACATTTAGTCTTGACTGGGCTGCTTTTATTGTCCTCCACCCCCTCCCACTGGATACCCCTGGTCATGGAATCCCCCAGCAGTATCACCTTCACCCCACCCCCCACTTCGTTAGCACCTTTTGGTCATTCCAGACTCCTCCTCCTTCTATCATCAAACCCCTGCTTACTCCTGCATCTCTCATCAGCCTGGGAATCTTTATTAGCCCATTTACATCCTTCCAGGCTCCTCCTTCTGTTGACAACCCCCTGCTTACTCCTCCCAACTCCATCAGCCTGGAGGCCACCCTCATATGCTAGCCCTACCATACTTCTTTGCTTCTCACCCCCCAATTTCCCGGGAGGCCAGAGAATGCCCCTCCAATTCCACCCCATCACCCTTCATGAGCTATAATCCTCCAATCCCCCACCCAAGCAATCTTCCACTAATTTTTCTTCACCCCTCCCCTTTTGGACCTGCACTTCCCACCCCATCAGCTGAAATTCTCCCTACCCTACTCTCCACCTCTTCCGAGGATTCTTGTCTGGAAGCTGACCTCTCTATCACCCCCCCTCTGTGATTGACTTCCCCAGCCTGGACACCGGCCTGACCACATTCCTGCCACCTTCCACCCTGTCCTCACTCAGTGCCCCCATCTACCATATTTCCCTCCAACCTAGGCTCATGTCCCTCCCTCCTCCATCCTCTCCTATGGT
The DNA here is from genome assembly GCA_016271365.2 of Neoceratodus forsteri. Classification (NCBI taxonomy): domain Eukaryota; kingdom Metazoa; phylum Chordata; order Ceratodontiformes; family Ceratodontidae; genus Neoceratodus; species Neoceratodus forsteri. The sequence continues at coordinate 27,132,813 of CM057449.1, forward strand.
TACAGCTCCCTCCTCTGTCTCCCACCGTCTTCAGCTTACTGACCAAACCCTCCCTGTCAGCTCACCTCTCAGTACCTTCTCGAATATCAGGCTCTGGGGGCACTGTGCAGAGTCTGAAATTCCAGGGATTTAACACAACAGTCTCCCATCTTGCTGCATCTCAGGAACAGACAGCAAACAACCACCCAGACAGCACCCGCTCATCCCCCTACCCCCACAGTCTTTCAACTCCAACACAGTGGCCACTCTTGTGCTCTGGCTCACATTCAAGTTCAGCAACTCTTTTTCAGAAATACATCAAGAAAGTCCCATTTCTCACCATGCAGGAGCTAGTCAACTCCAGCCAGAAGAGGCTTTCTTGTCAGCTTCTTAAAACCTGGGTTCAAATCCAGTTTTCATGTCCATTTTCTACAATCCATTTTTTTCTTTCAAAAAACAGTTCTTTAACCTTGTCTTTCCCTTTTCCTGTTGACATCTTGTCATTGCCAAGGTCAGACAGAACCTTTTACACCTTTCCTTACTTCTCTCATCAAAAATCTTTGATTATCCGTGTCTCTCCAATATGGTGCAGATAAAACTTGAAGAGGCTTTCTCCCCATCCTCTTGACACAAATCCATTTTCTTAATCCTTTTTCTCAGTCCATTTAACCTGTACTCTGAACAATTTCATTGCTGTGGTGCAATTTCTCTGGCAGCAATGAAATACTGCAGATCTCTCTCTCTCTCTGCAGAGCTGCCCGTAAAATCCTCTCTTTTCTCTCTAGATGTGGAAAGTCACGACCAGCTCTGGGGGACAGATGGATGGCAGCCCCCCTCACAGCCCCACAACCCCACCTTCTCCTTAGGGGCTGGAGACCCCCCTCCCTATGGAGGGGCTCCCACTAAACTGAAGTTTGAAACCAAAGTTCTTCCCCCTTGGGAGCTTTCTGGCAGCTCCCCATTGGCAGGAGCAACTGTCAACCTAATTAACATGTACAAGGTTCCTGGGACACCTCACTGGTTGCTGAAAAAGGTGTTCAGACTGTCCCCAGTATTTTCCCCCAAGAGTCTTTACTGAAGTTTTACTCTTTAGCAGCCTCTTCCCTCTAATGGCCCAACAAACAATTTAGCATTTTTAGTTCTTTTCCTGTCAGTCGCTAATGCTGAAACTTGTTTTCCACAGCACCAGACAGGCTGAGAAATATGTGTAGTATAACAACAGCAAGAATGAGGAATACATGTTCTAGCTCTACCTGGATTAGGTGAGTGGAGGATTACCAGACTACCAAAGAATTATTTTTCTATTTTGTCCAAGACTGACGGTGTGTGTATATGTGTTGGGGGGGTTGCTGGCAGGCTGTGTATGTGCAGTTAAAACATGATTACCAGAATCATTAACTAGCACTAACCACGCAGAGTCTTAGCACTTCAAGAAAGCATTTAATATACTTCTTCACTTTAGATGCATTAGAGTAACCCCCAGTTGTATGAGCACCTGGTTGCAATTAGTAATCCTGTGCAAAAAAAAAATAGTGCCACATTAACAGGTTAGCACCGCACAGAAGAATGCTTTTTAAAATAGTATCAGCCATGCTTATCACAATGCTGTGCTAATTCTGTTACAGTGGTACATGGGCCCCCATTTTCAGATTAGTTTTGTGCACTCCTAAGTGCTGCATCTGAGATAACACACAGCCACAGAAGGTGGTGGTAAATGGCACTCCCTCCAGTGAGGAGAGAGTGACCAGTAGGGTACTGGAGGGTTCAGTAATGGGACACATCCTCTTCAGTGTCTTTATAAGTGGCATAACAGAAGAACTGGAAGGGAAGATATGCCTTTTTTGCAGATAACACCACAATCTGTAATAGCGTTGGTAGGTGCAGATGGAGAGAATGAGTGGGGACATTAGAAAACTTAAAGAGTGCTATGAGACATGGCAGTTCAGGTTCAAAGCCAAAAAGTGCAAAATCAAGCATCTAGGTACTAGAAGCCTAGAGGCTGCGTATAAAATGTAGAGGAAGGTACTCATGGCCACTAAGGAAACCTTTTATACAGCACTGTGGTCTGTATGCAGGAGAGGACTGTTCATTTACGTGGCCGTAGTAGTATATATGCACATGTACATGATCAGGGTAGCATCAAGTGATGCTGAATACGACACCGATCCAACCATACTGTTCCCACAGTGTAATGTTTAGCTCTACACGCTAACCTTCTGAAAATGGGGCCCTAATTGACTAAAAATCCTGGCCGATGCCTCTTAACATGCAGAAGGTAAACATCAAAGGGTTATCTTATCTGTTTATGTATTGTTTTATCATATTTTGCTTGCAAAACCTTTATCCGATTTCAAAACATTGTGATGTGACTTAAAATGTTTATAACAGACTAGTTAAAATACAGTTTTTTTCTTCTTTTACCTATATGCTGTCTTTATTTACTTATAGAAACACAATCTGGTGGGCTGGCCTAGCAGCTTGGTGGTGATTGCACTGCCTCCCATGCCAGTGGCCCAGTTTTGGGGGTGGACCTGAGTTGCACAGGGGTTAGCTGAGGGGAGATATAATTAATCATCTTGGGGAATGCTCTCCTGTCAGTGAGGGGAAGTCTGACCACCCGCTCTTCAACATCCACCTAGCTGAGGAGGGCTGGCAGGGCAGTGGAGTTGCATAAGTGGGAGGGCTCAGGCAGGCACAAAGCAAGCACGTGTCTTTATATGAAATTGCATCATTGCGTGCTTGGCTGCCCAGGGGATGAAACTAAAGGCAGAAACCCCACAATAGCAGAATGATCCAACAACATGATGCAGATTCTGCACTGCTATACTATACAGCCAGAGATTATGAATTATGTCCCTAACGACTTGCCATAAAAATGACCAGATCTGTTATCACGCTGTTCCTGATTCTTTGTTTCTAACAAGAAGCTGCTTTCCATGTTTAAAGCTCTCTCAAGAGCATTGTCAAATGTCAACCAATTTCATAGCTCCTTTGTATGAATCTGTTGTAAATTTCCTGAGATTCTTTTTCAAACTCATCTTCCCTAGTGCAATGCTGCCTGATTTTATATGTTTTTCAATATTCATTTTTTTTATTTCTTATGTTCCACTGTGTTGCATTTTGTCTATCACTGTTCAAATCCCATCAGAGTCGCTTAAATGTAAATCATGAATTAACATGTCTGTATGTATTTAAAACAGCAGGAGGCAGACAATATGTTGGTCCAGGAAACTGTACAAAAGGTGGCACAATAAAACTAACCCCCTCAGTAAGGCTTTTGTTGAAACGCTTGGGTTTTGGTGTGGCGGTGAGCCCACACTGTGTCCATCTGTTAATTACCTGCAATAAAAATTGAGAATTTTTATTCACCTATTTACTGACTCCCTCACTTCTTATTGTGGAACACTGGTGACTGCTCTGATACCTTGAACTTTTTTTCTTCTGATTTGCAGTGGCTAGCTACTATACCCCGCAGAGCACCAGGCTCCTTCTAATTGTGCAAACCTGTTCATGCTTTGGGTTATAATGTATCTTACCTAACTGTAAAATGCAGGAAAATGCATGATTTACAGTGATTTACTTCAAAAATTCCTTGGGAGGGCATGTTCCCAGACCACCCCAAGCTTTGTTAGGATTTTGGGCCCTCATTGTTCACGACTTTTGCACACACCACTACCGATGGGGGGACCTGACTGAGACATTCAAGTACCTTTTACATATAAGCAGGATCAGCACTGAGGACCTCTTTATCCTTAGTGGAACAACACCACTGGGGGCACCCTAAAGCTGATGGGAGGAAGGTTCAATGGAGAAATGAAAAGGTGCTTTTTCACCAAAAGGGTGGTGGCCAAGCAGAATGAGCTGCCAGAGGATGTGGTATCCCTAAAAATGATGGACAGCTTTAAGAGAAGATGGGACAGGATGAAAGGGAAAGTTGCAGATCAGGTGGAGATTGTGGTGAGGGTTGTTGAGGGGTCCAAGTGGGAAATGGGAATGGGGCAGTTCCTTCTGGAAACACACTGGGAATGGCACACTTGAGCAGACTAGATAACAAGTAAGCATTAATCTGCTTGCTTATTTGTATCTATGTTCATATTAGAGGGCAGCCTGGGGCAAGTACTGCCTGCCTGCCTGCATGGTCAGGATGAGATGCAAGTGCACCAAGAGGGAAGGGATAGTGGGCATTAGAGTGAACTATGGAGCAAGTAGTGCCTGCCTGCATGCCCAAGGTGTGATGCAGGTGTACTAAGAAGGAGGTGGCAGAGAGCATTTGAAGGTACTGTGGGGCAAGTAGTGTCTGCTTGCATGCTCAGCATGTGATGCAGGTGTGCAAGGAGGGCAGGGGAACTGGTCATGTCAAAGGATAGGGTAGTTTGAGGAATGAAAGCTCTAGGATAGGGGTTGGCTAGGCAGCTAGTGTCAGGGGTCACCAGCTACAAGAGTCTGAAGCATGAAGAAGAAGAAGGAGGTACCAGTCATGTCAAGGAGCAGGGCAGTCTGAGGGATGTAAACTGAAGGATGGGGTTGAGGGAGACTGCCAAGGGGTCACCAGTTACAGGAGTTCAATGCATGGGTTGACCAAGTAAAAGAAAGCTGAGCTACATAGCACAAGAACTGTAGACTCGTAACTGGAGCAAGGAAGCACAAAAGAACAATATATTTTTTATAGCTTTATTTTGTTGTATTCATGTAAACACATAATAATGGCAGATGAAGATATGTATAGTTTGATAAGGCAGTCATTTAAGTAATAAAATGTATGATACCTCGATCTCAGTACGGCATACAGAGAGTTAAAATAATGCAGGAAGAGACTGGAGGGAGGAAGGTTCAGGAGAGAGATGAGGAGACACTTTTTTACAGAGAGGGTGGCAACTGAGTGAAATGCGTTACAGGTGGAAGTGGCATCCAGTAGAACAGTGGGCTGCTTCAAAAGGGGCTGGGACAGAGCAAGAGGGAGGGTCAAGAGAGAGGGAGGGTGGAGGGAAGGCAGCTGCAGAATATGGGGTGCTAGCTGCACATTTGAGCAGACTTGATAGATTACTAGGCCTTTATCTGCTGGCAAATTTCATATGTTCGTATACTGTTAAAGCAAGCCAATAGGGGCCATACTGCCTGAAGGGCCGAGATGGCCATAGAAGAGTAGGATTCTCTGTAACCTTAGTGATCAACAGGACTATGTAGGGACCAAAGATTGATTACTGGTATGAATACTTACATCCCAGAGAGAGATCTGATATAAATTTCGGATAACATATGCACTCAAATGACTACATAAATTGATTGAGTTAAAACTGTCACAGCTGATATGCCCTTGGTAGGAATTCACCAGATTTCTGAAGTGTCCAGAGAGTTGTTTATAAAGTGTCCTTAAAGGGAAAAGACTATACAGGGGCATATAGTTATGAGCGTAATAAACTGCTAGAGTGCATTTTAGTAAGCATTAATAAATAAGGGGGTGTGGGTTAGTCTGGATAAATGCACACCTGCTGTATAGTTGTAGTGAGGCAAAAGGCCACAGGCAAAGTGCCATCGAAATACATGTATCTAGACTAACCCACACCCCATAGTGTGCTGTTGCACTTATAAAATGGGTACATGTTTATAAGCAAAGTACAGTAGAGAAAATGCAATTCATTAAAGAAAATCCTAAATTATATATTATATAGTCCATCCATTTTCCACAATGCTTTCATGTTCCCCAGCTGTTACTAGAAGTGCTGTACTGTGCCAAGCTGTGTGACACTGAACTACTGGGTCCCCATGCTAAGCCACTGGCAAGACTGCGAATTTGCTTCAGTCTTGCATATAGCATGCTGTAATCTGCAGTAGAACTTTCTGTAAAACTCCCACTGGTCTCATGATTAGTGTTTCGAGAGTCAGACCGAGACAACACTGGTGAGTCCAATGAGGGCTCTGGTTCATGAAAACAAGTCACGGGTTTCTGTGCAGTGCTCTATTTTATTTTAATCTCAACTGAACACATGAAAGCAGCAGCTGATCGCTGCACAAAAGGTGATTGAAAAACTCAGATGAGCTAAAGGACATTGGACTGCAGTATGGACAGAGGTACTGGGGCTTTTTTTACCTGTGGTATAGTCCTTATAAAAAAAACAGATAGAATCCTGGCTTAGGAAATCTGTATTAAGAACAGTCCATACTAATTTTACAAATTATATTACATACTGCACAACAAAATGTTATTTTTGTTTGTTTGTTTGTTTATTTTTATTCTGTATAATCAGTGAGCAAAATGCCCATTTTCACTGATGCCCAGTCACAACATAAAACATACATAAATAATATACAAACATATAAAAAAATACATTATTTAAAACAACAACACTTTGAATCAGCAACCAAGAATTTCTTTAAAACCCTCTTAAATGACAAAATTGTAACACATTGCATAATATAAGAGGGTAATTCATTATACAATTTCACTGCATAAAATTGAAGGGAATTCTGAGCAAACACACTTTTATAATAGGGAATCTGAAAATTAAAGTTAAGGTTAACCTGTGACCTAGTTCTTACACCATTAATCAATTTAGGAAACATATCACAAATAACTTGTAACTTGTATGTTAACTTGTATCAAGAAAGTGGCTACGTATTGACAGTTTTCAGGAGGAACTTCTAGATGCTGTATTGTGTCCCCATCTACAGGCAACTCTCAGGCTGAGAGATTGCCAATCTCCGGGCTGAGTTGTCCAGGATTTGTGGAGCCTCCTCCCCCATCCAGAGGCCACCAAATGCACACCCATTACCTCAAAGGTTGCCCAACAGGAGGAGTGGTTAGACTATGGTGGGCTCAGGCAGGGTAAGATAGGTGGGTCATAACTACAGCCCCCAATTGGTGCAACTGAAGAACTGTTGGTGTCAGCATGGCTCAGTTGGTAGCACATCCGCCTCTGGACCAAAAGGTCGTGGGTTCTCGCCCCACACCGGGATTGGACTTGCACCTAAAAAATCGCTGGCATCTGAGTGCAGTATTGGGGGGTGCTGTACTGCTGGGGTGTGCCATCCTTCAGATGAGACGTTAAAACCGAGGTCCCTTCTACTCGTCCTGGTGTTGTCTTGGTGGGTGTCCAGGTGGAAGTAAAAGAACCCAGGGCACTCTTCGCAAAGAGTAGGGAACATTCCTGGTGTCCTGGCCAACATTCCCCTTCCCATAAGCCGGTTCATGCAATTATCCAGGCTGTGTGTGGGTGATGATGTGCGATATGGCTACCACCACACATTCAGTCACTTCACTACCAGTCTAGCATTGCTTGAAAAGCACTTTGGATGTAAGAAAAAGTGTTATATAAATGCAGATTCTTCTTCTTCTTCTTCTTCTTCCTATGATGTGTTGGAGGAATGGGAAGGCCCCACAGGGTCACCCATAGTTGCACCCAGGGTGAATGAATGGAACCTCCATAATAAAGCCCCAAGAGTGGGTGGTAGAGGACCCCAAAAGAAGTAGAAGCTACTCCTGGTAGGGGACTCCATCATCTGGGGAGTGGAGTTGGGTGTAGGTAGCAAATAGGATAGGGAGGTAGAGTGCCTTCTTGGAAGTAAAGCTTGGAGTGATGGAAAGTGGATGCACAGGATCGCTATAGCAGTAGCAAGAAGGGGGGAGCTAGATGTCATATCCATCTAGGGACCAATGACCTGTCTGGAGACAAGGCAGAGTTAGGAAGGATGCAGGAGGAATTCAGAGAGCACGGGAGGGGCCTGAGGCAGGTAGCAAGCTCTGTGACCTTCTTGGAGATGCAGCCTGTCCACAGCAAGGGGGAAGTTAGGGATCTCCACACCAGGGACTTCAATGCTTGGTTGTAGAACTGGTGCAGAGAGCAGGGTTTTAGCTTCATGGGGGACTGGGGAACCACCTGGGGGAATGTGGACATGTACAGGGGTGAAGGCCTGCATTCTTCCAGGAAGGGGAGTGATGTCTTTAGTGAATGGTTTAGATGCTTCATTGGCAAGCATTTAAACTAGCCAAAGAGGGGGAGTGGAGGAAAGAAGCAGGGTGAATCATGCTGCCCACCCCCACAGGATAATGTAGCCAGCATAGAGGACCATAATGTCACGATATCACCAGTGCAGACAGATCTCAGCATAAGGGGGTAGAAGAGGAGAAACAAAGTGATAAGGGGGTGGTTAGGAAAAGAAGTTGCAGAAAATGGAAGGCCATGTGTGCAAATGCCTGCAGCCTGGGGAATAAAATCACAGAATTGGCAGCCTTGATGGTGGAGGCTGACCTAGACATTGTAGCTATTACAGAAACATGGTATAATGGGGACCATGACTGGGATATATCTATACCAGGTTATACTTTGTTCAGGAGAGACAGGAAGGGTAAAAACAAAGGAGGGGTGGCTCTTTACATCAAGGGGGGTATAAAAGCGACAGAGGTGCAAGGAATGCAAAGGGATGCAGTGGCACTGTGGGTCACATTGGAAATGGGCAATGGCACAGCCATTTGCACAGGTATGATCTACAGACCTGCAGCACAATGGGAGGAAATGGACAGTGGTCTACTGGAAGCCATCCATATGATGGCAGCTAGAGGTGAGGTGCTGCTGATGGGTGACTTCAATTTGCCAGATGTTGACTGGAGCATCCCAGTGAATGCCACAGCCAGAGGCACAGACATCCTGTATTCCCTGCAAGGAGCATGCCTGAAGCAGCTAGTGCTTGAGCCAACCCAGGAGAGAGTGATTCTGGACCTGGTACTAATCAACGGGGAGAGAATTACAGATGTCAGGGTATGTGAACACCTGGGGTCCAGTGACTATTGCACAGTGTTGCTCAATATGAGTACTACAACTGTGTCAAGCCACACAAAAGCATTGAGTCCTGGACTTCAAGAGGGTAGAATTCACTAGGATGGGGGTATGTCTCAGGAAAGCTCTAGCACAAGGGGAAAACTGGGGGAGTCAAGGAACATTGGTCCCATCTGAAAGTAACCATAGAAGAGGCAACAAACCTCAGCCTTAGGCTAAGAGAAAATGAAAACTACTATGGTTCTCAAGGGCGGTGGCTGAGAATGTAAAGGCAAATTAGTGGCTTTCATGAAACACAGAAGGAGGAGGACAAGGCAGTGTATCTAGAATGGCAAAGGGAGGCTGGAAAAGTGATCAGGAGTGCAAAGGTGAAGACAGAGGAAAAAACAGCAAAAGAAGTTAAAAAAGGGAACAACACTTTCACTTCAGGAAAGTCATGTCAGACAAATCTGAGATATTTCTTTGACTAGGTGTCCCAGGGAGTGAATCTGGGGGGAGAAGTGGATGTGGCCTACCATGACTTCAGCAATGCATTCGGCACAGTTCCACATAGGAAGCTTGCTAGCAAGCTGGACAGCCTGGGATTGAGTCGCAGGATGGTGAACTGGGCTGGCAAATGGTTGAGGGATAGAACAGAGCGTGGTGATAAATGGAGCTAAATCCGAGGAAGGGAGGATGACCAGCAGGCTGCCACAGGGATCAGTGTTTGGGCCAGTACCGTTTAATATATTCATTAGTGACACTGCAGAGGGGCTGGAGAGGAAGTACTCCCTTTGCAGATGACACTAAGATCTGCAACATGGTGGACACTCTAGGAGAGGTGGAAAAAATGAGGAAGAACCTAGCTAAACTGGTTGAATGGTTCAGATTATGGCAGCTAAGACTTAATGTGAAGAAGTGCAGAATTATGCACTTGGGGTGCAGAAACCCTGTGGGGGCATACACATGATAGGTGGAGAGTTACTAATGGCCACCAAACAGGAAAGAAATCTGGAGGTGATCTAATGACCTAAAGGTGGTCAAAACAATGTGCCAAGGTGCTAGGGAAAGCCAGTGGGATGTTGAGGTGCATAGGCAGAGGTATCACCAGCAGAAGAAAAGAAGTGGTGATGCCACTGTACAAATAATTGGTGAGACTTCATTTGAAGTACTGTGTCCAGTTCAGGTGACTGCATTTCTGAAAGGAGATAGACAGGGTAGAAACAGTTCAAAGAAAAATGGTGCAAGGCCTGCACCAAAGGACAGATGAGGAGAGACGGGAGGAGCTCAATATGTATACCCTGGAGGAGAGGTGTGAGAGGAGAGACATGATAGAGACCTTCAAGTACCTAAGGGGAATAAATAAGGAACTAGAGGGCAGCATTTTTCAGAAAAGGAGATGCTCTAGAACAAGAGGGCATGACATGAGACTGGAGAAGGGAAGACTAAAGGGCAATGTGAGAAAGCATATCTTCTCAGAAAGGGTGGTGAAGGTATGAAACATCCTCCCAGCAGAGGTGGTGGGAACAAAGTCCATGAAGGAATTCAAAATTTCATGGGATACAAATATGGGGACCCTAGCGATTCAGAAGAGAAGGTAAAACCAAAGATAAAGCAGGATCTGTGGCATTTGTAGCAGGTAGGGAAAAAGGGCAGACTGGATGGACCTTGTTGTTCTTATTTGCTGTCAAATTCTGTTGCTATGTTCTATGTAAAAGCTCATGAAAGTTGATAATGTTCAACCTTACTGAATGGTGTTGGTGAAAGCCATGAAACAGACAGGTTCACAAAGTCCAAGACACATCATGTGGTGCAGACATCAGGGGGGTGGGAGTGAGACCCAGATATGCAATTGAAACAGCACCATTCTAAATTCTTGGCACAGTTAGTGTAAAATGCAATACAAGACATCTGAGAATTGCAGTTGAAACACAAACTTCTGCTCCCGAATTTCAGCCTCCTCCAGCCCCCTAATCCAGATTACTCAAAGGTCTACATAAATACCCAACATTTTTATTAAAATCTTGGATTAATACCTTTGAGCTTAACAGCTCATTTACAAAGGTTCCATGTTATGGATGTACAGACAGTTAACAACAGCAAGCAGGGTACAAAGACAATTCATCAGGATTACAGTGCTAAACAAGGGATCATTGATCATTAAACAGACAATAACAGCAAATACTACAACAGTACTTTGTTGCATTGGTACAAAATTATTCAAAGTAGTGCAGAATAGCCCCAAGGCAGACTTGCCCAGCCCTGGAGGAGGAGAGTGTATCATAGAGGGAAGTTGGGTTCCATAGGTAGTAAGGTGTTAGACAAGCAAGAGGCTAGAAAAAGGAGCCACCCAGAGGGTTTTGTCAGTGCAAGAGCAAGCGGTTAGGAAAGGGAGACACCCAGAGGGGTTCATCGGTTTAGATTAGTAATAGAGTTCATTCTGGGGTGAACCGAGGTGAATAAGGAGAAGTACAGGTTATACCTGAGTGAGTGGATTCAAAGGTGCGGGGGGGGGGATAAGTGTAGAGGTTGGGTAGAAGGGAGTGAATACCTAATTGCATTAGGTTTTTGGGTCACCCTCCCCAGGCCCCTAACCCAGATTGCTCACAGGTCCTCATAAAAATGTTTTTAAAGTGGCTAGTTTTCCATTAGCTGGTTAAACAGACCTGCCACTAGAGGGATTCTTGGTCTTTCTACACAAATCACTGTACTCAGTCGTGGGTAATATGGCCTGCATTATCATTCTGCTTCTAATCCTGGCAAAAAGTATGACTCATAAAGCACTGATCCATGCTAAATCAGAAGTCATCCCAGCCTGGGAACCCACAATCATAGTTCCTGCTGCATCTTCATATTGCTTCCCTACTCTTAATCTGTCGGGTTTTCATTTTAGTTCTCATCCCTCTCCTCTGGTCCTCCTCCCTTCGCCAGTGTCTTTCCATCCACTTCCCCTGCTAGCCTTGAACGGCCATGTCAGCATCTCCTATGCCCTGGCTAGATATATCTCAATGACTGAACACCACACAAGAACCCATATGAAAAGAGTCCACTTCTACCTGATAAATGCCCTCAAGAAAATGTTTCTAATTCTCCTTTTCTGTTCAGGCAATGTCAAACTAAATCCCGGTCCCCCAACTCAAATCACTTCTCTGTTGGAGTTTGCAGCTGCTCCTGGGATGAAACTGATGATGGTCAATATTCTAAGCCTGCTCAAAAAACTTGATCATCTTCAAGCTTGGGCAGCCCACACTGATGCAGATCTGATTATAATTACCAAGTCATGGCTAAAAAAGACCAAGACTGACCCGCAAATTACTCTACTGGGCTTCAAGCTCTTTAGGGCTGATAGGGATTCGAGGGGGGGAGTGGTTGTATATGCCAAATCAAAATTTACTGTTAGCAGCATTACCTGTAAAACTAAGCACAAGGAATATGAGATTGTCTCACTTAAACTTCACCTTCCATCCTCAGAGTGCATCACAATCATTGGTGGCTATAGACCCCCATCAGAAGGCACAGAAATTCTTAACGTGTTGAAGTCCATAACTTTGGCTACTAACAAAGAAACAATAATCTTAGGGGACTTCAATATGGATTGGCTCACTGCTAAATCCCACCCCCTAAATCTATCTGTGATGAGCTGGGTCTTACACAGATAATAACTGAACCCACAAGAATCAATGCTTCTAACTTTGCCAACAGCTCACTCTTAGATGTAATCTTAACTTCCCATCCCCATAAAATCTCACATTCTGAAGTTTTCCTTAATGACATGAGCGACCACAGTATCGTTGTATGTACAAGATTCCAATCTAAAACCCAGCAGCACCCTAAATTCAGAATCAAATGCTCGTTCCATAAATTAAACTCAGTAAACTTCCCTAACTGATATAGCTATGATCAGGTGGCAAGACCTATATCTTGCCAAATCTGCTGATGCCACCGTCTCTGTCCTAAATGACAACCTTACCACCCTAATTAACAAGCATGCTCCTCTTATTAAAATGAGGGTGTGGAAAATCTTGCATCCGTGGTTCACCCAAGAGCTCAAATCTGCACTTACCAATAGAGACGAGCTATGGGCTAGGGCCAGGCACAAAAGAACCTGCAGACTGGCAGACATTTAGAACTGCCAGAAATGCCTGTGTTAAAAGTGTATGTGCTTCTAAAGCAAACTTCTACATCTCCACTCTGGAGCAGGCCAAAGGGAACTCCCAAAAAATCTGGAAGACACTGAGATCCATTGAAGGCCATCCTGCTGCTTCCTCCCTTCCCACCAAGATTTTGGCCAAGGACGGGATGGTTGAAATAAACTGCGAATCCTCAAAGAACTTAACCTTTACTTTGCTACTGCCCGGTTGGCATTTGACTCCTCTCCATATGCTAGCCAAGTGAATAGCAACACTAGCCCAGATGCTAAGCATGCTACTCCACCTCATTCCTTCCAGTTGTGCCTGTTTAGCTACAAAGAAGTCGAAGTTATAATTCTTAGCCTTGACACCAGGAAAAGTGCAGGGAATGAAGGCCTTGAATCATTTTTCTTGCTGTTATGCTATGCCCAGCTCAACGACCCCATCCTTCACATCTTCAACCTATCTATTACCACAGCCACAACCTATCTATTTCCATCCTGCTGGAAATCTGCCCATGTTCTTCCTCTCTTCAAATCAGGAGATCCTTGTGACTTAAACAACTACCGTCCTATCTCTATCTTGCTCATTCTCTCCAAAGTGCTGAAAAAACTTATATACAACCAACTAAAAAATCACCTTGAAGTGCACTCACTCTTAAACCCGGCCCAATCTGGCTTCAGGTCGAAGCACAGTACCATCTCAGCCTTGGCTAAAGTCTCTAATGGCTGGATCCATGCTATGGAGACCAAGAAGGTTACTGGTGCAGTCTTTCTAGACCTCAGTAAGGCCTTCGACACTGTAGACCATCACCTCCTAATCACCTGTCTTGCCTACATAAGTGTCACTCCACTTACCTTACAGTGGTTTAACAGTTATCTCACAGGAAGGATACAAAAAGTCAAAGCTGATGGCCTACCATCTGCCCCCATTCCAATTGCCAGAGGAGTCCCTCAAGGCTCCATCCTAGGACCAATCCTTTTTTCCCTGTACATCAACAACCTTGACTCCCACATAAAGAACTTTAGCATACATTTCTATGCAGATGATACGGTTTTGTACGCATCAGGTTCGTCCCTAACTGAAGTCAGGGAAGCACTCCAAGCTGACTTTTTCCAGTTAGAAAGTAACCTTATCTATGCCAAGCTTCTCTTAAATGCCAAAAAAACCAAGACAATGATTTTCTCGAGACTTGCCTTGTCTGGTGCCCTACCTACCCCACCTAAAAATGTCAAAGTTACCACCTTAGGTGAACCCTTGGAAGTCATACCTAAATTTAAATATCTAGATATGTGGATAGACAACAAGCTTTCCTTCAACAACCACATTGAGGATCTATCAAAGAGGCTTAAAGCATGCTTGGGTTTCTTCTTTAGAAATAGGACCCTCTTTTCTCTCATGACCTGCAAAAGACTTGTCCAAGCAACATTCCTTTCCTTGCTTGACTATGGAGACATTATCTTTATCTCCTCCCCAACCTTGAGCCTATCTAAACTGGACATATACTATCACCATGCTCTTCACTTCATTATGAACTCTGCGTACAGGAACCACCACTGTGATCTTTATGCAGCAGTTGGGTGGACCTCTCTTGCCACCAGTCACCTCCTGCATGCTGGCATTTGGACCCTCAAATTACTACTCCACAAACTGCCTGTCTATTTAACACCTCTCATACACATCTCACATAGCACCTACTCCCTAAGGAAATCTGACCTTATCTTACTAGATGTTCCCAGGACACAAACCACAGCTAGCCAAAGAGCTGTCTCATACTCCCTCCCAAACATTTGGAACCAACTATAAGCCACGCTGAAGCTAACCAGCATCGTATTAAATAACTCCTACAAAACACTAGCTATTTCTAAATTAAAAGACATATGTAGGTGCTACTAGGCCCCCAACGCCAAGTCAACTTCCTAGGTACCAACTGGCCCTCAAACTTATTGAGCTGAAATGTGTTGCATAATTTAGGGCAAGGTTAAAACTGGAATGTACTGCATATATAGCATAAGGACTTCTATTGTGTATACCTCTTGTATTATATATTTTTTTCTTTGTTGTTCTACATTTTATATCTCCTGTCTATGTAATTGTGAACTGTGTGTGTATGTGCCTCAGGACCTCCTTGTGAATGAGCTTACTCAACGGAGTCTTTCCTGCAATAAACTTGAACTTGAAATATCCAACATCAACCCTCAGCAGCCCTCTACCCCAGATTACTCACCAGTCCCCATAAACACCCAACATCAACTCTCAGCAGCCCCCAACCCAGATTACTCACTGGTCCCCACAAATACCCAGCAACAACCCTCCCCAGTCCCCTAGGCCTGCTCATTCATGGGTCCTCATAAATACCCAATATTATACAATGGCAAGAAAGAATCATGTTCTCTGAGTGGCCAGAGTAAGACTGGACTTGGGATGTTATCCCCACATAACATCTCCCATCTCATCCCACCACAGTGACGACCACATTAAATATTCAAAAAAGATCACTCCACAGCAGTCCCGAGCAGCAGCTTTAGCTATCCCTGCTCTGCTTGGAATCAACAATCCCCACCCCGCTTGGCATCAAAGCTCTCCACCCAACAACCCACATAACAAATGCTAGAGAACCTCCCCTTTCCCACACCCAAAAATTAAATAATTCACTCGACTATTTTTCCCCAGAAACAGAAGTGTACCTCTAATTTAGAGTGGCTTCCTGCTCCGTTCAGAAACACAAAACCGGAAATCTCCCTGCCTCCCTTGGCTTCCTCAATTCTAACTGTGGCTTCAACAACCCACAGAACAAATCAAGAGAAACTCCTCTTTCCTACACCCAAAATTTAAATAGTTGACTCTGTTTTTTTCCACAAAATCAAAAGTCTACCTGTAATTTAGGGAGCCTTGCTGCTCCATTCAGAAATGGAAAACCGGAGGTCTTCCTGGCTCCCTCGGCTTCCTCAATTTCAACTGTAGCTTCGCAGTTGGAAAGCACACATTCCACCTGGTCCCAAGGCAGCCACTAACACACCACATGAATAAATGGGGGCAGAGTCCAGAACAAATCTCCATCACTGGTCATTGTCACTACGGTGGTGGAGGTGCGGGAGTAAAAGTGGCAGCATGGAGGGGGACTCAAATCAACACTACATGGAACAACGGCGCCACCCTCTGGACAAAATTCAAATGATGGACTCTTTTTCCAATCTGTCAGCATCTGCAAACACAAAATACTTTAAAAATGTAAAAAAAAAAAATCTCACTTTTCTTTTTCCTTTCATAAATGAGTTATTGTATAACAGGAATAATGCACTCATGGGTGGGTGTTATGCTTGGATAACATCCCTTCTTGGATATTGGACAACCACCCAAGGCGGGATGTTATCCCAGCATACACACACCCTGTCATGCATTATTCCTTTATCAATCTTTTCTTGCCAATTAACCCAGAATATTTACAGGTCCTCATAAATACCCAGCACAAACCCTCCCCAGCTCCCTAACCCAGATTACTCACAGATTCTCATAAATACTCAACATCAACCCTTCCCTGCCCCTAAAGCAGATTAGTCACAGGTCCTTATAAATACCATATATCAACCTTCCCCAGCCACCTAACCCAGATTACTCACATGTCCTCATAAACACAACATCAACCCTCCCTAGCCCATGTTACTCACAGATCTTCATAAATACCCAACATCAACCTTCCCCAACCCCCTAACCCACGTTACTCACAGGTCCTCACAAATACCCACATCAGTCCTCCCCAGCCCCATAGCTCACATTACTCACAGATCCTCATAAATACTCAGCATTAACCCTCCCCAGGCCCCAGCCCACATTACTCACAGATCTTCATAAATACCCAACATCCACCCTCCCCAGTGCCCTAACCCAGATTACACACATGCCCTCATAAACCCAACATCAACCCTCCCCAGTGTCCTAGCCCAGATTACCCACAGGTCCTCAAAAATACCCAACATCAATTCTCTCCAGCACCCTAACCCAGATTACTCACAGATCTTCATAAATACCACAAATCAACCCTCCCCAACCCCCTAACCCAGATTGCTCACAGGTCCTCATAAATACCCAGCATCAACCCTCCCCAGCCCCCTAACCCAGATTACTCACAGATCTTCATGAATACCCCAAATCAACCTTCCCCAGCCCCCTAGCCCACATTACTCATAGATCTTCATAAATACCCCAAATCAACCTTCCCAGCTCCTTAACCCACATTACTCACAGGTCCTCATAAATACCCAGAATCAACCCTCCGCAGACCCCTAACACAGATTACTCACAGATCCTTATAAATACCCAACATCTACCCTCCCCAATGCCATAACCCATATTATTCACAGGTCCTCATAAATAACCAACATCAACCCTGCTCCAACCACTTAACCCAGATTATTCACCTGTCCCCAGAAATACCCAGCATCAACTCTCCCCATTGCCCCAGCCCAGATTACTCACAGGTTCTCATAAATACTCAGCATCAACCCTCACCAGCTCCCTAGCCCAGATTATAAAGAAGGCAGTATAGCATAGAGGTGTAGAGCTTTGAGCTGTAAACCTTGAGACCTGGGTTTGAATCCCACAGCACCCATTTGCATACTGTGTGACCCTGAACAAGTCATTTAACTTCCTTGTTCCCCTAGGTCACACCTGGACACAAGCTTTGGCTTAGTGTGCCTTTCCTGGTTAAACAGTCCTTCCCCCTCCCATTCACAGATCCTCAGAAATACCCAAAGCCAACCCTTCCCAGACCCCAATCAAAGATTACTCACAGGTCCTCATAAATACCCAACATCAACCCTCCCCAGTCCCCTAGCACAGATTACTCATATGTCCTCATAAATACCCAACATCAAGTCTCTCCAGCTCCCTAACACATATTATTCACAGGTCCTTATGAATACCAAACATCAAATTCTACAAGTAGAATTCTGGAGGCATTGCCTTTATGCTAATACGAATATTGGATAAAATGTTGCCAATAATAAGCTGTAGTATTTCCAGAGTAAATGTAAAACTACTAAATCAAACTTCTCCAGCTTTGTTAGATTCCAGGATCCACTGACATTGGATATACATGACAAATTAATATATATTCCTGCAACAGCAGAGAAGTTACAGACATCCACATTTTATAAAGTTTTTTTTACAAAAGTTCACAAATAATTAAATAGTGAAATTGTGAACCACGGAAACTTAAACATTACTAAACCAAATTTCTCCATGTTTAGTAGTTTCTGTTACCTTCCAACATGATTATATAAGCAAATCTGCATATATTTAGCTCCAAACCTGGCCTAATTATAAGAAAAAAATATGTATGTATTTTCACAAAATATTCCCCAAAATAAAAAGCTGCAGTGTGAACCCGTCTAAGTTGGAATCCACTCATTCACATACTACGATGGTGGGCACAACCTTAGGATTCCTAACATCAAGTAAACATACAAAATGCCAGTGGTCTGTCGCAGTAGGCGGTTGAGTTACAACAATATAAACACATTTCATAAAAAAAGTCTACAAAATGCTATAGAATTCTGCATACTTTCAAAGAATTTCACAAAATTCTGTCAACATTTTGTGAATTCAGAATTTTAGGTTAGGCAGCTGTGCAGTACTTAATGTGATAGTAGTCATCAGTATCTGCAGTGCCACTGTAGGTACTAAGTAGGATCTGTCACATTGCAGTATTGAATGTGACTGCAGTCATCTGTAACTGCAGTGCCAGGTACTTAGTAGGATATGCCATAGTGTAGTACTGAATGTGATAGCAGCCAGCAGTAACAGCAGTGCTAGGTACTTAGTAATCTATGTCACAGTGCAGTACTGAATGTGATAGCAGCCAGCAGTAACTGCAGGGCTTGGTTCTAAGTATTCTATGTCACAATGCAGTACTGAATGTGATAGCTATCAGTAGTAGCTGCAGTGCTACAGATGTAACAGCCAGAATGCAATGCAGAAATGCTGCAGAACATCACAGTTGACTGCACTGGCCATTATAAGTCAATGGCAATTAAGCCCTTTTGTCATGCAGGAGTTTGTGATGTCATTACTGCAAGTTATTGCACTTCATCGTGACTGACCCCACTGTAAGTACTAGGTAGTTTACATCATAGTGCTGTATTGAACGTGATGGCAGTCAGCAGTACCTGCAGTGCTAGCTACTTAGTAGGATATGTCACAGTGCAGAACTAAATGTGATAGCAATCATCAGTAACTTCAGCGCTGGGTATTAAGTAGGTAATGTCACAGTGCAGTACTGAATGTGATAGTAGTCAGCAGTAACTGTAGGGCTTGGTACCAGTAGGACATGTTTTTAAGTAAGTAAGTAGACCTTTTTTTGTCTTAGGGTGGCTGGTCCATTCCACTGGGGTGTCAAACAGATGAGGCATACTGATGAGTCCTGGTAGGACGAAACACGTGTCTATGTCTTCTGTTAGCACCCTTTGCAAACTGTGTGAGAGGCCTTTCAGCATCATGCAATTCTGCTTAAAGTTGGACCAGCATAACATTCTGTGGTGATTTGCATATGCAGCCCATGATGCTTTGCATTGTGTGGGCATGTGTGATTTTGTGTTTTCTTGAAACTTGGCTTCCCAACCAAATGCCCTTTGGGGTAACCCTTGCCTCAGTGTTTGCGCACAGAGGTCCTTTGTCTTTTTTTTATAGGGTGCCTGTTCCCAAGGGCTTAGAGCACTGTACAGAGTTCAGACATACATAGGTACTAATAAATAAAAACTAGTAACAGAACAATATCTGTTACAAATTCCAGATTAATATTGTTAAAATCAAACAAATAGTAATAGATAATAATGCAATCCCTGGTAGACAGTGAATGGATCAGGTTGCCTGTAGACCATAAGCCTTCTTAAAGACGTAAGATTTCAAGTACCTCTCAAAGGCCTCCAGTGAGGGAACCTCCATGGATCATGGAAGTCAGTTGATCAGGGCTGGGTCAGCTGCCTTGAAAGCCCTGTTCCCAGAAGTTTTTAACCATGCCCTGGTAACCACTTGGAGGTCCACCTCAGAGGAGTGGAGAAGCCAGAGGGTATTATAAGGAGTTAGGAGGTCATACAGATGTCTAGGGTCTTGTCTGTGTAGGGCTTTGTAGGTCAGAAGACTGACAATGAAGATAATTCAACAACTCACAGTGCAGATCACACAGGACCAGGGTCACAGTGTTGTTCTGAATATAATGGCTATCTGGTGTATATGCAGTGCTAGGTGGTAAGTAGAATATGTTACTGTGCAATACTGAATGTAATGACAGTCAGCAGTAACTGCAGGGTTGGTACGAAGCAATATATATTACAGTCCAGTGCTGAATGTGACGGCAGTCAGTATTACATGCAGCGCAAGGTACTAAGTAGTATGTATTACAGTGCAGTGTTGAATGTGATGGCAGTCAGTACAATATGCAGTGGCAGGTATTAAGTACTGTAGCATATATTACAGTGCAGTGCTGAATATGATGGCAGGCAGTATTATACGCAGTGCAAGGTTATTACTATATTACACAGTGCAGTGCTGAATGTGATGGCAGTCAGCATTATATGCAGTGCTAGGTACTAAGTAATATATATCACAGTGCAGTGCTGAATGTGATGGCAGTCAGTATTATATGCAGTGCTAGGTACTAAGTATCACATATCACAGTGTAGTGCTGAATGTGAAAGCAATCAGTAGAATATGCAGGGCAAGGTATTATGTAGAAAATGTCAGTACAGTACTGAATGTTATGGCTGTCTGTGATAGCTGCAGTGGTAGGTAAAAAGCAGGCTATCCAAAAACTCAAATTTGCCAGCACTCACTTCCTTAGTAGTTAATGGAGAAAGATGACAGAGGAGGTAGAACTTTCATATAGATTTTTGTTTGTTTTTATTTTTGTCAAGCAGTGGTGGAACTGAGTTCCTGTGGACTCCTATGCAATTGAATCCCTGGTGCTATGAATAAATAAGGTGAAGCAGCAATTGAGGAAGTATATAAAGACATTGTGCAGTATCTGTAATGCTAGGCAAGGAACCAGATGGGACTAAGTAAATTATACCACACTGCAGACTTAAAAATTGCATAATGGTTAGTGCATCCCAAGCCAAGACTGCTTGCTCCTCTAATCCAGAAAATGATGCTGTCTTCACATCTACTGTACTGCTCTGTGAGCATCCAGAAAGCATACTGAGGTTTAGTCACTTTCTGAGGATCACGCAGAATGCAAGTGGTGGCTGAGGGTTTCAAATTAAGGCCTGAGAGGTCTCCAGATTCACAGCTTAGTGCTCATATTTCTGGCCTATACTGCCTCCCCCACTATCATTTTACTGCTAAGTATAGATGGTTCTTGAAAGATCCATGACGATGTAGAATATGTTGTTATGTAGGCCCTGTCTCAGTGACGTACTGGCACTGAAACCATCTCCTTGGCCACTCAGATCCTCCTTTACTCCTTTGCTGTTCACCCCGTCTCCTCGTCTGGCGATAGGTAGGCGGGCGTTTACCTACTCTGCCCCTACCACCTGGAACTCACTCCCTTTTTCTGCTCTCTCCCTCAACTCTCTTACTACTTTCAAGCGCCCTCTCTCAGAATATCTACTTCATCCCAAGCCCTGCACTTGCTTTACCAAGATGCTGCAACTACCATTTATTTGGGTCTATAATTGTATATTTATTGCAGATTTTGGAGCAGGGTATATAGGTTTTTCAATTATATGCAACATTCTACTGTGTATATATGCATTCTACTGTGTACTTATGGTGTTATATTTTTGTCTGACATACTCTGTATAGCAATTATCTTATGTGTTAAATGTTGGACCCTCTACGCGAGTTGCCACCTGAAAAAGGGACTGCACTGTCTCAGTGGGCTTACCCAGGTAACAAATTTCAAATAGATAAATAAATGTATTTATTTCATAAATATTAACCAGCTTTGCGTGAAATCACTGAACGCTAATACCTTTGAGGGATGCTCTATTGATCAACAATTGTTATATTGGGCAAGACGACATATGATGACCGAATAATCCCTCTCCGCAGACTCCCAGGGGTAAAATCTGCCAGATTACATAACGAGGGCTCCTCAAAATCTCTCTCTCATACTTGACTGAACATCTTATGATTTTTATTGCCTCCCTTGGCTGACCGATCATGAAAGAGTCGGGGATTCTACACCTTTCTATCGGTATTGCAGACGAGAGAATGGAGCCGTCTTAGATCGTAGTCGGTGAACTACAGGCCTCATTGATGGTGCTTCTCTCTGAATTTCAAGCCTACTGCACCGAGTACTGGGCCGATCAACAAGCTCTTAAAAATACCTTGTCGACTCTGGAGCAGAGGGCATCTAATCTTGAAAGTAAATCAGGGGAACATGACCAGAAAATTCAAAAACTGCACCAAGTCTCGGTTAAACTACTCAGGGACAACATAGACTAAAGAGAAAAACTCAAGGACTTGGAAAACTGCTCAAGGTGGTCTAATATCAGAATTTTTGGGGTGCCAGAGGGGATGAAAGCAGGAGATCTTAGAGCCTATGTTGAACACCTCTTTGATAAGGTTTTGGCTCTACAACAAACAACACCTCCACTCCTATGACAAAGAGCAAGTGCACCGGGCTCTCCCCCCTCCCCCCAAGGACCCCCAAGGACCCCCAAGCAAGGCCATGCTCCATCGTCCTGTGCATGTGGAGCTTTACCAAAAAGGAAGAAGTAATTAAAAAAGCATGGGGACTCAATAAAATTCTGCTGGAAGGTGTCCATAGAATTACGTTCAACCATGACTTTTCCCGGGCTGTGGTGCAGCAACGGAGAGTGATGTATACAACCAAAAAGGAATTGCAGGCACATAACTTGAAGGCTACAATAATTTTTTCATGCTAAGTTAAAAATATGGCTTGGTGGCACTTCAAAAGTTTTTGATACATTGGATGAGGTGAGATTTTACTTACAACAAAATAACTTGCTCCCTTCATAAGAAGTAATGGAACAAGAGGCTGTGAGGGGAAAAACATACTCACCAGTCGCCGAGTAAATCTTCTATGTTTCCTGCCTACAAATGAAGTAAACAAGCTGAGGCTCTGAGGGACATAAGGGTGATACTCCAGGAGTATGCATACCACCCCGCTAGCCCAACTAAGCCAGTAACTCAGGTCTCTTAGGAATAAGGAGACACCACCTCTACGGCGAAGGGCATTGTAGTACAACAGCATTTTCCTGGCCTCCCAGCAGCACTTGTGGATTCCTTCAACTTCTACAGTGACCTGTTCTGGGAAGGGATCATTCCCTCATTCTTTGTGTTTGCTGAGTGTTCCAGTGGAGGTAGAGAGATGGACAGCATCGGCATGGAGTTGTTTCTTTTTTACCCACATGGCCTGGGCAGATGGCTGATCCCTCTTCTTAGCCTACATTACCTAGGCCTCTCAACGATGACTGCCAGGGCAACCTATGACACCTCTGAGCCAGCGTCTGGATCTCCTGACACCGGACGTGTTCTGCCATTTGCAGCCCTTAGTATTCTTCCATTTGATCATGCTGGATGGTGAATCTGTTGTTGTTTTTTTTCCCCTGGGAGATTGACTTTCCATGCATCTCTTTTTGTGGCCACATCATGGACACAGTGTCTTCCCCTGTGCCCGTGGAAGGGACCTACTGCCCTGACTGATTATACTTATACTATTTATGCCTGATCTCCATCAAAGTTGACATATAAATTAATGGTCAGGAAATTAATGGTCAGGGGATAAGGGGATTGTATTCATTTGGAGACTAAATGTTATGCATCTTGCATCCCCTGAAGCTTGCAACTTGAAATGACAGCAAATTCAAGATATCTTTGACCATAATGGCCAGGGACGCACCCCAGCAATATTATGGGATACCATTAAAACCACTCCAAGAGGTGCACTAATGGAATGGGGGTCCAGGACAAAGAAGGACAGGGAACATAGAGAGAAGGAACTGGAGCAGGAATTGGACCACCTCCAGAAGCTCCCTAAGCATATGCAACTAATTTTCTACCAGCGGCTTCTCCACATTAAAAGCCAGCTTCAGGGGATATAGGACCAGAGACTCCTAGCCCAACTTTACTATCTACATAGTTTAAATCACCAGGGGGGCCCCAGGCTCTATGAGGAGTATTGCTAAAAAAGTTTGAGGGCAGAGAATTCTCACCGGAATCTCTAAAATATGGTCTGTTACCCAGGGTAACTTGGTGGACCTCCCCTCCCAGATACATGTGGTCTTTCAGGACTACTACTTTCGGCTCTGTCAGGCCTCTAACATTGCCAATCAAGAAGTGAGGCAGACTTTTCTTCACCGGTTAGGGTTCCCGACTTTAACTAAGGAATGCCAAGCAAACTTACTCTCCTCAGTCACCAAGGAGGAGTTATCCCAAGCCATGAAGAGAGGAAAAACCAGGAAAGCACCTGGCTTCAATAGCTACCCCATAGAGTTCTATCAAGCCTTTCAGGAGGAGCTTACACCCCATCTTCTTCAGGCCATGATTTCGGTCCAGGAAGGGGAAGGGATCCACCGCTCTCTTGGAAGACCTCATTGCTGAACCCTATCCTCAAACCTGGAAAAGACCACACTAGCCCAGACTCATATCACCCAATCACGTTAGCCAACATGGATTGCAAGTTGTTTATGGCAATACTGACACATAGGTTAGATAATATAATGCCTCTTATTATACACCCTGATCAGGTAGGATTTATTCAGCAGTGACAGGTGGCAGATACTATTCACCGGGCATTGCTGGTATAACAACTGGCTTCCCATTCCCTGGATCCCACCCTGTTTCTTAGCATGAATGCTCACCAGGCATTTGATGTGTAGAGTGGGCTTTTCTGCAGGATGTCATGGATACTATGGGGTTCTCGCATCAATTCATACACCTGCTCAAGTCGATATATGACTCCTCAAAGACATACTGTAAAGTGATGGGAGGAATATCAGAGGCCATTCCAATCTGCCGAGGGATCAAGTAGGGGTGCCCTCTCTCACCCTATCATTTCACCATCTACATTGAGCCATTAGCACAAGCTATTCAGTTTCATCTGGGCATTAAGGGGGTTACCATCCATGGCACCCCAAAGAAGATATCTCTATATGCAGATGACATATTGCTTACCCTGTATGACCCGTATATTTCACTCTGTGAATTTTGGACCCTCCTCTCCTGGTTTGGGGAACTCTCAAAGTATACCCTGACCCCCAACAAAACAGAAACACTTCTGTGTAATTACTCTCCTCCCAGGGACCTAAAATCCAGATACCCATTTAAATGGTATCAACTTAAACTAAAATACTTGAGTATACACCTCACCAGATTTTCCTCACACCTGGACTTGGACAACTTTGAGAACCTCACACTCCAGTTAGAAAAACTGATTGGCAACTGGAAGCTGAAGGTAGTCCCCTTGCAAGAGAGAGTGCTGCTGGTCCACCAGCAATTACTATCCTGTGTGCTTTACCCAATCCAAACCTTAGCTATACCCCCACCTAGCTGCTATATTCAGACTTGGAACAGGCCCACCAGAAGACTCATTTGGCTGGACAGTCTCCCTGGGGTATCGCTAAAACATCTGCAAGCCCCTAAAAACAGAGGAGATCTTAATCTCCCCAATTTTGAGACATATGTTAAAGCTGTAATGCTTCACATACCTCTCCTCTGGTTTACAGCCCAGACCTATACTATTTGCTTGGGATTGAATCCACACTCTTAGGGGATATCACTGAGCGAGTCTTAATGGCTGGTATGCCCCCGCCCCAGCATCTTCTTGAACCTACTCAAATAATCTGGAAAGCATGGTGTAGGCTTCTCTTCTGTCTGATACCCCCTTGGTACATCTTTCAATTTCATACTCTTCGGAGTTTAGGTCCCCCTGGGGATAGACAAATGACACAGGGTCTTAAATTATGGGAGAGGTTAGGGCTCAAATGGGTTTTTCAGTTCTATAGGGACAAATTACTTGGGAAATTTTCTTACCCCAAAAGACTTTATGGATTCCTAGAATATCATATACGAATATGCCCTATAAGTCGAATCATCGGTAGACTGACCCACCCCAATATTCTCATACAGAAGAGATCCCAAAGGCAGTCCTCTGACTGCGGGAGAAATTGTCTGCCCAGAAGTCTAACCATACAGTGAGTGAGTTGTACCGATTTCTTCATGGTATAGATTATCTAGATAAACCCCCATGGCTGACCAAATGGGAGAGGGAATATGGTTCCCCCTTTCACTGCAACAATTGGTGGCAAGCCTGGACATTATCCTGACGGTATGTAAATCCCCATGGTGGTGCCTATTTGCTTGGAAAGTCATAGTTCATTACTTCCTGGCCCTGGAGAAGACTATGTGGTGACACCTTCAACCAACTCCCTGCTGGAGGGGGTGTGGAAGTATGAGCCCTAATTTAGCATACATGCTCACCTAATGCCCAAAATTAGCAGACTTCTGGGATGGGGTACTATGGGACACTGTTAATTTGTGGTGAAGGGGAATGGATACAATGACATATCTTCACCACCCTTTGCCCACTGACTCACCCGACTCCCTCCAAGTCTGAACTCCAGATGGCATTAGTACTTTTTCCACCCACATTGAAAACTATTACCAGAAGATGGGGGCAGGCCGAGGTTCCTACATTACAGGAATGGCTAAAAAGGTTCAGAAATTCTCTGATGATGAAAGGGCTGCAGCAAAATATAACAGGGGTCAAAAAAGGTGGATAATAGATGGAGAAGGTGGTTGATACTCCAGGACCAACAGGACTCTATCTAGGCCCCTTTGTGTTCCCGGAATCATAGGAAGACCAGGCAATGGCACAGGGATACTAAACTTGGACATTCTTTCTACTCTCTCTTCGGTGAGACTATATGTGGATTTGGCCCCTCACTCCGTCCCCATGTCTCCCGGCTGGCTGTGATCCCCCCACCACTTCATTCCCCACATTTAGCTGACCTCCTAATAAAACCTCTAAATAAGGTGTAGGGGCCACATAGGATACACAAGGTGTCATTTCAGCTGCGTAAAATAGGATAATTGACTTTTTCATAGTTGGATACGTAAACTATTTCCTCCTTGTTAGCCTTATAGCTTCCTTTTCATTGGAGGCTTTCACTTGTTATTACAATGTAGGGTTTGATAGGTTCACCCCTGGTCAATGGGGGATAAATGTGGATATCATGGGGCCATTTATCTATGGCTTATGAATGAAGGGTGGGATATTGGATAAATGACAGAGACTTGTAATTCTAGAGCTCAGCCCTAGAGAGGAAGAGAAGGTATAGGATACCTTCCTCCAGGTATTTGTGATTTGTGTTGATAAACAATGGGAAGATAAATTAGAATTTGTGATACTGAATGCATTTTTACTGGTGTACATTGTATCTAGCTGTGACACTGTAATGCTGTATACTGTGTAAACTGAAATATCTTCTTGAATAAAAAAACAAATATCTAAAAAAAAACAACAATTGCTATATTGCCAAAGCTTTCGGCATAGGGCAATGTGACTATTAAAGGTCAATAAACCATCCCAAGGGGCAGTGGTTTCCCACTATTTCATGAAACAATTTGGGTTAATATTTGTTTCATTAAACCTTTCATTTATTATTTATTTTATTTTTATTTATTAATTGTCTTGAATAACAACATTTGAGCTTGGAGCTCATCCACGTCGGAAACATTTTTTTTTCACAAATGCACAATGACATGCTTATACAGGAGGAATACAAAGTGGCTAGTTGAACAGATACATAAAAATTTACAGAGCATTATACAATAGAGCTAACTTATGCTAGTTTAGGTGGAGATTACTAGACAAAGAGATGAGGTGTGCAGGCAGGAGTTGGCCTTGTCAAGAGGCAGTGGAGAAGGAGTGATGAGCAAAGAGAGATGGGTAAGTGGAGGGGGTGGGAGTGGATGGAGGAGGAGGTAAAGAGGGGGGAAGGATTGGTTGAGAGCAGAGGTGGGGGGGAGTTGCCAGGAAAAGGAGAGCAGTAGGCGAGGAACAGTATGGGGGGCAGGGTTGGAGGGGAAACAAAGGTGTTGTGCTAGGAAGTGAAAAGGGAGGGGGTGAGTGGAGGAGGGGAGCTAAAGTGGTGACTTTCGAGAGTTAATTTACCCTTAAATAGAATAAATATAACTGTACTCTTACTCTTCCTGTCCCTTCAAAAAACATTAACTGAAGTGCTATTAAACAATCAGTGTCCAGACAACAGAGAATACTGAACGCAAACCTTATTTCAAATTTGAAAAAAAAGCAATACGGCAAATTTAAAATGGGGGAAGAATGGTATCATACAAGTCAGGAAATAAGGGGCATTCTAAAATAGAATAAAAATATAGGTCAATATCTTCACTGCTATCAAGTATTCTGAAATAGAACAACAAATGATAAACATGTCATACCTGTGGATATCTGTAAAGTCCCAACAGTCTGGCCATAGGGTTTGACATCTGTGAGCTTAAATCCCCTA
The DNA here is from genome assembly GCA_016271365.2 of Neoceratodus forsteri. Classification (NCBI taxonomy): domain Eukaryota; kingdom Metazoa; phylum Chordata; order Ceratodontiformes; family Ceratodontidae; genus Neoceratodus; species Neoceratodus forsteri. Next base: position 27,161,166 of record CM057449.1, read on the forward strand.
TTATTGCAGAAAGAGAAGTCACTGTTGTACAACAGTAACCAGGAATGGGCTTGTTATGTCCAGTCATAAGTGCCAAACAACCCTTTAGTGCACCAGTTGCTGTGTTGCAAGAATCATAAATCCCAAACCCCAGTGAGATGTTTGGTAAGAGAAGATGGCTTCTATTTATTTCATCAATTGCAAAGACCATCATTTTTATCCATTGGTAAGAACGAATTTCAAACCTATGCACAAATAGCAGAGAGTTATAGATAGATTCCTTCACATCACCAACTAATATAACATGATTTTTATTTCTAAATGTATTACAATGTGTGTGGTACTGCATAGGATTTGCTACAGTGTGGTCACCTGTTAATGAAACGCACAAACATATTTTCCTGAAATAAACTTTAACACCATTAAATGCTATTCTATGAGTGCAATAAGTAAGCAATAACCTGTAACAGGGTGTACAGTTACTGGGGATTAACACACACCTGGGCATGTTGCAAGGCATGAGGCCACAGGCCGGTGCGCACCCTGGGTGTGTTAATCAAAAACTCACACCCTGAGTAGCGGTCTGCTTATAACATGGGTTATTAGCAGAGACTACAAAATAGGAGAAATGCATGACTAAGATAGGAAAACATGGGGACTTGTGTTTTGCCAACCAGCAGAACTTCTGGGGAGCTCACAATGCTTTGGAAAAGCCTGAAAATGCAGTTTTCATGGTGCATAAGTAGGGTGACACAGATTCCACAGATAGTGCACTGTAGGGGTACTTGGGTGCATGGTGTGTTCACCAGCAAGCACTTGCTATTGCTGTGTGGTAATAGTGTGACATAGATTGTGGGACTGAAAAGAATAGAAAGACAGAGAGACACACAGAACAGGAGGAACAGTGACTGCAATTTGCACTATGGTCCTCGCTATCTCTGTGCCTGTGTCTTCAACCAGTAGACTACCAGGGTCAGCAGCAGGATGGGGGTACACTTGCTGGGGGGGTGCAGACACAGACCCACAGAGGGAGAAAGAGAGAGAGAGTGAGTCACTGCATTGTGGTCTCTTATGTTGACAGAGATGACAAACACCAGAGAACAGGAATTCACTTTCAAATATGCATGTCTCACTATCTCTGTATCTCTATCACTCTTTCTCTCATATGCTGTCAGACATACTGTTCCCATTTTCTCACTGCCACCCACTGACCGCTGAGCTTCTATTCAACTGTAAGAGGTTTGGGATACTGCAGCAACCTGACTGCACAACCAATGACTTCTGCAGTGGTGGAGAGTGTGTGTGTGGGGGGAGGGGTTTGCTGCTGTCCCTATAAGTACCATGGTCCTGTGCTGTTATTTTTCTTTCTCCCTCTCTCGAACTCTCTCCATGTGTGTCTCTCTCTTCCTGATTGCACAACTGACTGCTCTCTGTCCCAATGCAGATGCACTGTCTCTACTGTCAAAAGACAGAGTGAGAGCTACTAACTGCAGGTCTTCAGCAGCTCACATAATGCATTGCTGACAGGATGTCTTAGGGGAAGGGGAACACAATATGTGCATTGAGTACTGTTAGTTTTCCCCTTGTAAAACTGCACTATACTGCACAGTGTGAGTAATTCCTCTGCCATATAGTGATGTCAGCTGTCGTGGGTTGAACAAATCAGGTCACACAGGAATCAACAAATGTGGTACAACATACCTAAATGGTATGATTTTTATTAAACAAACAAACAAAGAAAATAACAGCTTACAGCAGTGAACTTCTGATAATAAACAAACAAAATAAAACTTGAAAACAGCACAGCTTCCCTGCCAAGGGTCTAGCAGTGGAACATAATCTTGTGCAGTATAACAGAGAGCAGGAGGTCCTCACGTGAACTCTCCCTAACAGCATCTGACCTGAGGATCTAGGCTGGCTTCTTTTAAAGAGTGGAGCTCCACCCCTTAGCTCAAAGCCCCACCTAATTATTAAGCTATTTACAGGAAAATTTCTTATTTCTTTGTACAATCAATTACATAGAATTTACATAAATGAAAGGCATAACAAATAATCCATTATTATGACATCAATATAAACACCCTAATGCTCTATCAGATATGATTGCACATTTCTTGCAGAGTGGGCTGCATTATAGACAACTCCTCCCCTTTTCTAAAGGTAACCTAGGAGCTGCAGCATATAAAAGAAGGGAGAAAGGTGCTGCTGACTTTCTATAGGAGACAGCACCTTGCAAGGACACCAGCACTAACTGGAGATATGATACTCCTGGGAGTTGTGTAGGTAAACCACATTTTAGTTCTTCTTCTCTATTATCCTGTATTTTAGTTAATTTGCTAACTGTTTAACCTTTTCAAGAACAGGATATTCCAATCTGTACCTGTACATATCCTAAAGAAAAACATTTAAACTTGCATTGGTAATTTCTTAGTTTGACTGTCAATCCCAGCTTGCTTTTTACATTGTGAAAAAAACCTTTGCCTACCAAGTCTGTTTACAGACCTTTAGTTAGTTTCATTCTTTAAGTCTGTGCAGCTCATTTAGACCAATTCTGACACATTTAAGGGCAATGCAGGGAAAAAGTGCTTATATTTAACTGGACCATGACGTAGAAGAGCAGAAATAGGAAGGGGAAGAAAAATAGTTTCAATTGTAATACACAGCGTCAGATGGCCAGTCTGACTGCAGCATATTCTGTATGTTTTACACAGAAAAGGGGAGGGGATTAGAAAGAGACAGAAAGACATAAAATGAAGGAGTAAAGTGCTGTTGCGCAACAGTCTTTGGAACAGATATGGGAGAGAAGAAGAAAACGTCAGGTTCAGCTAAGTACTGTTCACATGGGGGGGTTCAACTACCACATCAGCGGAAACCAGCAGCCCAGCAGCTGAACAGCAAAGGCAAGTGCAGCAAGGCTAAAGTAGGGCTCAAAAGCAAATGCCAGGTATGGAAGGTAGAGTAAACCTTGGCCAAAGATAACAAATGCACACACCCTTTCAGGTCTAGTACTGCATATAATGACTACAAGCTGTAAGTTCTGAGCCATCATGAAACATGCTAAGGGCTTGTGGAGATACTTCTACCCACATTTCCTAGAAGGTTGAGGCTCCTGGATGAACCAAATGCATCTCAAAATGATCTGAGGGTTAAGTAACACTGGCACTTCTGCATGCCCAGCTGTCACTTACTAATTAAACACCCAACAAGGGTAAATGTTTCAGAGTGAATAATGTTATTTTAGTTGTATTGCATATGCTACATGTCTCTAAAGGAAATAATGCTTGTTATCATAAATGGCATGAAAAAAGCAGGAATGTTATAAGTACTTGATCCTGGAGTGAGCATGATGCAATAAATGGATACGGGAATGGATATAATGCAATAAATGAATCTTCGAGTGGGCATGATGCAATAAATGGATACTGGAGTGGATACAATTCAATAACTGAATCTTGGAATGGGCATGATGCAATAAATGGATACCAGAGTGGATACAATGCAATAAATGAATCTTAGAGTGGGAATGATGCAATAACTGGATACTATAGTAGATACAATGCAATAACTGAATCTTGGAGTGGGCATGATGCAATAACCGGATACTGGAGTGCATACATTGCAATGACTGAATCTTGGAGTGGGCATGATGCAATAGCCGGATACTGGAGTGGATACAATTGCAATGACTGAATCTTGGAGTGGGCATGATGCAATAAATGGATACTGTAGTAGATACAATGCAATAACTGAATCTTGGAGTGGGCATGATGCAATAACCGGATACTGGAGTGCATACAATGCAATAACTGAATCTTGGAATGGCCATGATGCAATAACCGGATTCAGGAGTGGGTACAATGCAATAACTGAATCTTGGAGTGGGCATGATGCAATAACCAGATACTGGAGTGGATACAATGCAATGACTGAATCTTGGAGTGGACATGATGCAATACCCAGATACTGGAGTGGATACAATGCAATGACTGAATGTTGGAGTGGGCATGCTGCAATAACCAGATACTGGAGTGGATACAATTGCAATGACTGAATCTTGGAGTGGGCATGATGCAATAACCCGATACTAGAGTGGATACAATGCAATGACAGAACCTTGGAGTGGGCATGATGCAATACCCGGATACTGGAGTGGATACAATGCAATAATTGAATCTTGGAGTAGGCATAATGCAATAAATGGATATTAGAGTGGAAACAGTGCAATAACTAAATCTTGGAGTGAGCATGATGCAATTAATGGATACTGGAGTGGATATAATGCAATAACTGAATCTAGGAGTGGGCATGATGGAAAAACCGGATACTGGAGCAGATATAATGCAGTAACTGAATCTTGGAGTGGGCATGATGCAATAACCAGATACTGAAGTGGATACAATGCAATTGCTGAATCTTGGAGTTGGCATGATGCAATAACCAGATACTGGAGTGGAGGGGAGTTGCTAGCAGTCACAAAGGAAGAAAGAGACTTGGGCATCATCATCACTGATGACCTGAAATCATCCAAGCAGACCTCTAAAGCAGTAGGTAAGGCTAGGGAGGTGTTAGGGTGTATTAGTTGGGGTATCAGAAGTCGTAAGAGGGAGGTAATAATCCCTCTTTACAAGACACTGGTTAGGCTCCATCTGGACTACACGCGCGCAGTATTGGAGGCCACACCTTCACAAGGACATTAACCAAATTGAGGCAGTCCAGAGAAGGTGAACCAAAATGGTGCAGGGACTGCATCAGAAGACATATGAGGACAGATTAACAGAGGTCAATATGTATACGCTTGAGCAAAGGAGGGAGAGAGGTGATATGATCGAGACATTCAAACACCTTAAGGGCATTAACAAGGTGAAAGAGTCTAACATGTTTAAATATAAGAAAAATAGCAGGACAAGAGGACACAGCATGAGATTAGAGGGGGGCCGATTAAGGGGGAACATGAGGAAATTCTTTTTCACAGAAAGGGTGGTGGATGCATGGAATGGCTTACCACAAGAAGGTGGCTATGAATACAGTGCAGGGCTTCAAACAGGCATGGGATAGGCATAAGGGAGCAATACAAATGACTATGAATAGATAGGCCACTGACAGAGCAAAGGCCGATGGCACATTTATAAGGTAGAAAAAGAAATGGGCAGACTGGATGGGCCCTGCGGTCCTTATCTGCTGTAAACCTCTATGTTTCTATGTTTCTATACAATGCAATAACTGAATTTTGGAGAGGGCATGATGCAATAAATGGATACTGGAGTGGATACAATGCAATAACTGAGTCTTGGAGTAGGCATGATGCAATAACCAGATACTGGAGTGGATACAATTCAATGACTGATTCTTGGGGTTGGCATAATGCAATAACTGGATACTGGAGTGGATACAATGCAATAACTGAATCTTGGATAAGGCATGGTAGAATAATGGATACTAGAGTGAATACAATGTAATAACTGAATCTTGGAGTGGGCATGATGCAATAACTGGATACTGGAGTGGATACAATGCAATCACTGAATCTCAGGGTGGGCATGATGCAATAAGCGGATACTGGAGTGAATACAATGCAATGACTGAATCTCAGAGTGGGCATGATGCAATAAATGGATACTGGAGTGGATAAAATGCAATGACTGAATCTCGGAATGGGCATGATGCAATAAATGGATACTAGAGTGGATAAAATGCAATGACTGAATCTTAGAATGGGCATGATGCAATAAATAGATACTGGAATGGATACAATGCAATAACTGAATCTTGGAATGGGCATGATGCAATAAATGGATACTGGAGTGAATACAATGCAATGACTGAATCTTGGAATGGCATGATGCAATAAATGGATACTGGAGTGGATACAATACAATAACTCAATCTTGGAGTGGGCATGATGCAATAACTGGATACTGGAGTGGATACAATGCAATAACTGAATCCTGGAGTGGGCATGATGCAATAACCAGATACTGGAGTGGATACAATGCAATAACTGAATCCTGGAGTGGGCATGATGCAATAAATGGATACTGGAGTGGATACAATGCAGTAAGTGAATCTTGGAGTCGGCATGATGCAATAACCAGATACTGGAGTGGATACAGTGCAATAACTAAATTCTGGAGTGGACATGATGCAATAAGTGGATACTGGAGTGGGTACAATGCAATAACTGAATCCTGTAGTGGGCATGAAGCAATAACCGGATACTGGAGTGGATACAATGCAATAACTGAATCTTGGAGATGGGCATGATGCAATAACTGGATACTGGAGTGGATACAATGCAATAACTGAATCTTGGAGTGGGTATGATTCAAGAACTGTTTTTCTTGAGTGGACATGATGGGTATGATGCAAGAACCAGATACAAGAGTGAGCATAATGAAATAACCTGATCTCAGAGTTGGCACAATGAAAGAACCCAACCCTGGAGTGGGTGCACTAAAATAACCTGATGTGGGAATGATACAAGACTGGATCCTGGAGTGTGAACAATCCAAGCACTGGGTACTTGAGTGGGCCTGATGTAAGCATAGGATCCAGGATTGGGCACAATGCAAGCACTGGATCCTGGATTGGCAAGATGCAAGCACTGGATCCTGCAGTGGGCACTAGGTAAGTATTGGATCCTGGAGTGGGCACAATGTAAGCAGTGGATCCTGGTGTGGGCACTATGTAAGTATAGGATCCTGGAGTGGGCACAATGTAAGCACTGGATCCTGGAGTGGGCACTATGTAAGTATAGGATCCTGGATTTGGCAAAATGTAAGTGCTGGATCTTGGAGTGGGCAGTATGTAAGTACAGGAGCTAGGATTGGGCACAATGCAAGCACTGGATACCAGATTAGCAAGATGCAAGCATTGGATCGTGGTGTGGGCACTATGTAGGTATAGGGTCATGGAGTGTGTACAATGCAAGCACCTGATCCTGGAGTTGGTACTATGTAAGTAATGGATCCTGGAGTGGACACAATGCAAGCATTGGATCCTGGAGTGGAAATAATGCAAGTGCCAGATCCTGGTAACAAAAATCTTGAGGGGGAGGAATCTGCATAGGATAAGGGAATAGACATAGCTTTTAAGTAAAAGCACAGGGCCCAGTCAAATTGAGTCCAATCAGTCTCAGTAAGAGACTGACTGGATGAGACTGACAGGAAGCTGTAATTTAAACAATGAGTGAAAATGTTCATAAGTTAGACCAATTATTTGAGGTAGCATCCATGGATGTGCAACAGAGCAGCTTACGTATGCAATAAGACATGACAGGGTGTGCATTACTTCAAAGTCTTGGCTAGGGGGCATACTGTGGCATGAGGCTATAGGCCGAGTGTGTCCTGACCCCTAGCCATGCATTAGAATTGTCTAATGCACAACCTGGAGTGGCTTAGTAAGCAATAAGATATGACAGGGTGTGCATTAGACAGTTCTAACAAATGGCTAGATTCATAGTGAGGCACAAGGCCACAGGTCGAGTGCACCAAGTCCCCTGTCCTGCATTATGACTGTCTAACATACACCCTGGAGTGGCTTATTGCGCTTATAAAATTGGTCTTTTTATTTTGCATGGGTGTAGATGTCATAAGTTTAATGTTTAAATAAAAAAAATGTAAATGTTTATTGTGTTTAGATGTAAAATAGTTCTTCCACCTGCTGAACTCTGTTTTTTTTGCAGTTTGGACTTTTGTTCCAGTTTGGTTGCCTTCTTGAAGCTGATTGTTATTGTTATCATTAACCCCCCCAACAGTGTTTGGTATTGCCTACAGAGTCACAGACATCCTTAAGCAACGTCCTTATTTGGAGATAAAGAGCAGGATGCGTGTGTATTGTTTCAGTTTAGTTATGTATTTTTTATTTGTTTTCTTGTTATGTAAGCTCTGTCTATAAGGCAGTTAGTGATGAATTATTGCACGTGCACAGTTTGGTGAAGGAGAACACAGAAGTGCAGTGTTGCAGCAAGTAGTGAATCATGACATGAGGAGTGAAGATAATACAAAATAGAAATTGAAGCTCCTTGTTTTTTGCAAATATTTTGTGTCTTGTAAAGATGTGTCATGTTTGGGTGACTAGGCACAAGCTGAAGATGGGTCTTGGTGGGAGAAGGCAGTGAACATCTGGTCCTTCTGAGGGAAAGCATTAAAAAAGGGTGGTTGAAAGAGAATGCCGCTGCTCTGTTTTGTGTCATTTTGACTTTAGTTGTTGAGTTGGGGTTGGGGTGGGGAAGGTATGTGTGTGCCCAATTTTTTCTGTGGTTAAGCGATGGGGGAAAATGGTAGCCAATAGTTTAAATGTTCTAGTGGCCCATTGTTTTCTTTTTTTTTTTTTAATCTGCGTTGACTTGCTTAGAACTAGTTTTAGCACGTCTAACAACCAGTGAAGTTTCTCAAAATCCTTAACCCATTTTACAATTGTGATTACGAAATGGGCATCTAAATTGTAGATGCATTTTAAAATTAAAATTATTATGATCAAGAACTGAAAAAGTGACATTTTTGTCTTTATTTAAAAAAATATTAGCTCCTCTGCCTGGATGAGTATGCTGTGTGCATTTCTTTCAGTTGAAGACTTCTGTCCTACAGCGGCCTCAGTAGTAATCTTTCTTGTGGTGGTTTTAGTTGCTCCCTCCCAAGACACACACACACACAGTCAATTGTATTATTTTTCTGCATATTTTTTTATTTTATCTTTTGAACTGCAGCAGCATAGCAGCTAAGGTGTGAGTGAAGAGTGTGTGGACCGAGGTGGGATGCCTGCCAGACCAGAGTGTAGAAACAGGAATGTCAAGTCATGGAGATAGCAGTAATTTTTGGTTTCTATGTGAAGTAATGATGAGGTCTGACATCAAGGGATCGGTTCCTTTTTTTTTTTTTTAATGGCTGCATGGGCAGAACCTTGCAAGCTCATTGGGATCATAACACTGCAGGAGAGAGAAGGAACCATGAGCAGAATCAGTCCCTGTCTTCTACTACAATGATGTGGCTGCCGTCCGTACCACTGCAGGAGAGAGAAGGAACCACGAGCAGAATCAGCCACTGTCTTCTACTGCAATGATGTGGCTGCCGTCCATACCACTGCAGTTGCTGGTAGTTTACGGTGTCTGCCCCTCCCTGTCCTCCACAGATGAAGCTCCCCTCAGCAGTGCAATTGTCCCCCCCATAAACTACTTTAATCCAGCACTTCTGTATGAAGGTATGCACATGCGCAGTTTCACACATGTGCACTGAGTTACTGTACTTGAATAAACAGGTTCCATGCCTGAGATGGCCACTGCGCCTTAGTGCAAATGTGTGAATCACTGCACATGTGTGGAATCATGCTGGCCATGTTGGACATAGCTCACTTCTGTGCCATGCACTCTGGCTCCATTAATAGGGCTGACATTGGGGGGCACAATCCCCATGTTGGCATTTACTCCTCCCAGCACTGTGAAACACTGGGGAGCCAACCCCTAGGGTCTCAAAATAGTTTTACCTATTAATTCTTCTATAATCTGACACTGGGATGCCCATTGTCAGTGTTGGATGCCTCCCATGCTGTTGTTTTACTAATAGGTGCTGTTATCAAGGGGGACCTAACCCCGTGTCAACGTTCACAAGGCATACCCCCCAAGTAGGGTGGGATACTGGGGACCCCTCCTCCAGTGTCCCAAAACAGCTTTAATACATGTCCTGCAAAATAAAAGTCCCTCAATATCCTTTTTTAACCTAAAAGAAGAAAAATGTCCCTCATAATTCCCGCCATCCCCCTTCCCCCATCATAACCCCTCACTAAGGACCCACCACCCCACACCTCCCTTACCCTACACTTACCTCTGGAGGTCATATGCTATCATCATCTGTGAACCGAGACATGTCTGCACTCTTTGAAGCCAAACTATGAACTGAGGAATAAAGGTAAATCGTGTATAATGTATTTCAATGGAGTTTTGAACTTATGCTCAATACTTTGCCTTTGTTTGGAATTTTTCCATCATATATTTAGTGTTCCCTTTTTTGAACCCTGCCTCATGAACATTGCAACTGTCATTTCATTATTCTGGCCCAGAAGATGGATTCGTAGTCGTTGCATAAAACCACCTTTTGGGACTGAAAAACAGAATTTACCCACCAGTGTTCATGAGATGAGGTCCCAAAAATGTTGAAAATCTGGCAAAAAAAAGTCATACAAATGGCTGAGGTATGCACATTCATTAAACTTTTTTCTATGTACATGTATAACTTTGGTAATTTTCAATAGTTAGACCCCACATTTTCAACATAGCCATTTCTTCACACCATCTCATGAACAGTACTGCTGTCATTTTTCACATTCTGTCCAAAATGTGTTTTCACACCAGTAACATGGAACAGCATGTTGGCATAGATTTGAAAATGTCCACCTATGGGGCTTATGAGGTGGGGTCATAAGAAGATTATGTTGACAGTTTGGGGTCAAAATATAAAAAAAAAAAGAATTTTTCATCAGTAAAGCAGTGCGCATGTACACAGCACGGTGGCCACGTTGGACACAGTGTGCTTCTGTGCCGTGAGCTCCAGCTCCAGATCAGGAGTCAACTAACAGCTTTCTGCAGGTGTATTGACTCTGATCAGTGGTTGTTTTTTAAGCTAAAGCTGAGGCAGTGAGTTGAGAAACTATTGATCATGAGAGCAAGTGATAGAGTAAATGAGTGGGCAGTTGGTAGATTGTGGCTGGCATGTGTTTCTTTGTTTTTTTTTGTAATGTCCGTTCAAGTTGCTTACTTGAAATAGACAGACAATTATAAAAGTGAGAGGTAAATGAGAGAAATAGCAAAGAGCCAGCAGCCCAGTGAGGAGCATAGTGAAAGAGAGATCATGGAAGGTCTACGCCTGTGGGCGAATGAGTGGGCAGGCAGGCATGTAGAATGATTTAAGAAATGGGTACTGTGTCCCTGTTTGCCAAGACTAATTGTAGCCTTGTATTAGACACTTCTGTCAACCAATCACATGGCTCAAAATCGCAAGCTCATTTCATAATAACCTTTATTGCACATTTACAAAGTTGTATCGATTGAAGGTATGAAATGGTTATACCATTTAACACCATCAAACACCGATTCAGCACTTAGTGAGAATATAGCAACATGGACTTTCTAGACAGAGTTTCCCAAAATCCCCACACAAAATGGAAGGAGTGGCAATGTTTGTTCTGTGCAGTTTTAACCCAAGAAAATCTCACTTGGTCCATGTCAACCATTTTACCAAGAGAATTCTAATGTCAAAGCCAGACTGTATCTGTCTGTACCAAAGATGTAAAAAAGTGGGACAGTTCATTTTACTTTTAATGAAAATATTTGGCCATGGCTCGTGTGCAATGATGTCCTTTAGCAGGTTGCAGAAATACATTTTAAAATACAAAAATAAATTATTATAGAACAAAAATATATACTAATAAGTATAGATAATGATAAAAAATATTTGATTAATGAATAATTATAATTAGAAAATGGGCTTTCTATTTCCTGGCATCTGAATGGCTGATATCCATTCCAGAGGAGTACACTAACTTTCATTAGAAAATGGGCAGGGAAAAATCTTCCTTTTTGATTTGCTGAGGCTACCAAGTTGCTGGTCCAGTAATAGACAACAGAGATCAAGAAATAACGAGTACCAGTCTATGTTGCCTGATCCCGTTCTGAAATCTTTGTGCCCATAGAATTTTAAGTTTTCATTTTCCACTATGTTGTTGTCTCACTTAGCGAGAGATTCTCCCATGAGATTTTGCTGCACACTTCTTTCAGTTAAACTACTCAAATGATACCTCTTTAATCCTCCTTTATACTTGCTTCTAATAAATCAATCTTCACTTATGTCAGCTCAGCTGCTTTGCAGAACTGGCTTTTTGGATGGGCTCTGCCTTACTGTACCACCCAGGTGTATCAGCTCTCCATAATAAGCAGTGTGCATATAGTAAGTTTCATATTAAAAACACAAGTTACCTTTTGCAATGCTGCCCCTTTAAAGCGTCACTCATCCACTGTCACCCCATCCACAGAACAGTCTGGTCCATTCAAAGTGTTAAAATAATTCTACATACATTACCATATCCTCACTTCAGCTGACCAACCACTCATATATCTCGGTTAGCGAGAGAGAGAGAGAGAAAGAGAGAGACACCCCCAAGAATGTGACTTTGTAGGAAGGGGTTATGGCTTCATTTAAAAATAAACTGCTCATCAGGATAGAGAAATGGAGGCAGTACAGAGTAGGAAGGAGCAAAAACAGTGAAGGTGGACACTGGTGCTCGTACCTGCTATTTACAGGCTTTGTTTTCCCTCAAAGTAAATTTACAGACCTTCCATCCATCCTCAGCAGCTCCATAATATGGCCACCACCACTCCTTGGCCCAACTGTCCTGATCAAGTGATAGTAAATGAACAGCAAAACACAAGAAAGCAAACAAAAGTACCTGTCATAACTGAGCCATGTATGTCTATACGTGTTTGGAGGGGAGGGGGAGGGTTACCATGACAACTAGCAAAACTCCCCAGCTCAAAAAAAATTAAAATAAAGAAAACACATTACAAAATAAATAACTTTCTTAAGAGCTTTAAATGTTAACATGTAATCTATTTTTTTAAAATATATAATTCAGTGGCCCATTTTCTAAATACAATAATACCTCTCAGGGTTGGTGGTTTGGGAATTATGGGGACTTCCAGGGGCTAGAAGGCCCTCTTTCTGAGGTGTCGAGTCTTGTTACGCCCCTGGGCAGTATTGTCCAATACCACCCACCCTGTCAGGTGTTATCACTTATATAGATGCTGAGGAAATAAAAAGTACAGAAATAAGTGCCACTTCAAGCAACCAGGTATCCTTGTGTGCATAGAAATTTAAAATGTAAAATGCCACCATGTTGTTCTCCCTCATTTAGCGAGAGTTGCCTTGGTACACCCACTCAGTAACCCCGCCTTGCTAGTGGAAACTGAACACAAAGATACTCTCCAAATTGAAGTAGCACACTGTCTGCCCCCTTTTTTTTCCAGAGATCTCAGACAGTATTTTTTTAATGCATTTACTTTTCAGATTTGTAGCAACTGCACATAGCATGCTCCTTACGATACTCCTGACTCCTGACTACAAACTCAGTTTCTTCCAACACCATCCTCTGACTGTACCATCACTCTCACATTCTCATCCCACAACAGTCCCTCTTAAGAAACCAAAACAAAGTTAGCATAACAGAGAAAACAAGGGGACCAGGTAGAAAAATCAAGAGGGGCACAAGCAGAGGAGATGTCAAACACATAAGTGTAAAAAATGCCCTCTACTGACAGCAGCACCAGCAGCTGAGGGACTACTTTACAACAAAATAATTTGTATTAAATTATAATACTTTTTTAAGCAAATTTGTGGTATTTTGTAAATTATGTTATTAAAAAAATGTCATACATAAACCATTTTCTAAGCACAATAATACCCTCCAGGGTGGGTGGTATGGGCAATACCTGAATTTCCAGGGGCTATAAGGTACTCTGCCTGTAACTCCAAGCCTCATCATGCCCCTGCGTGGTCCAGTATTGTCCAGTACTGCCCACCCTGTTGGGTATCATTGCTTGTATAATATGTAGAATAATACATGGGGCAGTCTGCGTAATTAGAATTTTACACACACCCGAGGGGTTGGATGCTACATAAAGCCTGAGAGCAAAATTCAAGGGGTTTATTTAAGCATCCAACCCTGAGGGGGGTGTAAAATTTGAGTTTTACACACAGCCCCATGTTTTATTATATGTAAGTACTGGGTATTGTTTTGTTGTCACAGCAATTATATAAAATAAGAGTAAGATGTCCCTGTGCCACTGTGATCCAGTTGGGAAAGGTTCAAAGCAGCTGGATGTGGCTGCTGATAACAAAACTTACCGCTGAATCTGAGTATCGGTGAAGAATTCAGTCTCAGGCATAATGGAGGTGGCTAAGTGACACCAGCGCTAAAGGGAACAGCTGCAGCTTGTGCATGCAGAGAACAAGGATAACAGGGGTGCATGTTTGCCATTATAACCCATGGGTTATAATGGCAAATTATAACTGGGTATCCCTATGGGAGAAAACAAGACCCAGTTATTCTACTTATTTATGATTAATGTGTTCCTCGTTGTCTGGATCAATTTGTTTTTTAAAACAAAGGTAATGATTTTTTATGCCAAAGCATTCGGGCTAAACATCTGAGCAGCAAATCACTTTAAAGGTTACATGGACTGGGAAGTACTACACAGTGTACCAGGCAGGATGAGATGCAGTACCTTCCAGTATTACTCCAAAATGGTACTGTACACTGCAGGGAACAGTTAATCTAATGGTAATTGAGCCATTTTTTTTTGGCAGTATTTCGGTGTATGTCTTTTACTGGTGTATGCCCTTTACTGTAAGTTATTGATTTGCATCCTGGCTGGCCCCATAGTATATGGAATAATATAAGGGCAGCCATACACAGCAAAGATATGTTTCCATCTAGGGGTTAGAGGACATCATAGACCTTGAAAGCAAAGCTTGAGAGTTCTCCATGATCTTACCCCAAGATGAAGACATCAGCCTTCTAGGTATGGTCACCCATGTGACGTAGCCAGCCAGTTCTGAGTGCTGTATAATATTTTTTCAATGTGGAATGTATTGATGACTATCTCTGCTGAAAAATCTAATGCTCTAGGAGTGACCTCAGCCCCCCCCAAGTTTTCAGCTGACAGATGCAAGCTAAGAGAAATGCTGACAGCATGTGTATCACACACTCAGTTTTTAGATACAGTGTGTTACATCACAGACCAGGAGCTAATTACAGAGTTGTTTAAGTTAACTTTGTTAAGAGGGAAATCATAAAAAAAAAGGTTTATGACGTTGAAGAGAAAACCCAGGTTATTACACAGAGGTGTGAGGTTGTAAATGCTAATATGAAGCCTGTGTGAGGAGGATGCAGCATGGATCAAAAGAGATGTCACTGGAAACATGAGTCATGCTGAAGATTGCAAAATTGATACTTTGAAAAGACTACTGTTTTTATTAGATATATTTTTAAATATAATCTGACAGAAGAGGAGCTAGCTGACCTCACCAAAAATGGGTTGGCCAATACAGCTGTTTAAGGAATGATTCTGTTTTACAGAGACAAATTTTTACCTAGACTCTGACCAAGCACTTAAGCAAGTATTTTAGAAACTAAGTACTGTAATAGGAATTTGCACTGTTTAAAACGTGTTTCTTTTTTAAAAGATTTGTACGTCTTTTGATATAAGAGTTCTACATTTTGTGTTTTGCATATTTTTAACTATTTTTAATAAAATTATTTTTAGAACTTACTTGGTCTGTCTTTGACTTCTTTTTTTTATTTGTAAGAAAAGTACATGGTTATAGCAAGACAATAGACATAAGCTTGAATGATGGTACCAAACTGGAAGGAGATGCATTTTAAATCTGAGGTCTTTATTAAAGTTTTAAAGGGTTCATCTCTGTACACCTGGTTAGGTGCCAGTAGGCAAAAATATATGGCCCCCTGAAGACAGATATATCTGAGTCTGTGCATTGGGTATGCTAACAAGAGGTTAACACTTTGAATCTCTCCAGAACTTGAGACCAAAGGTTGATCTGAACTCACAAAACAGACGAGAGGGTCACCTTGTCTGTTACACTGTTCACAAGACTGTGCTCAGAGGTTGGCACATTGGGAGTAGAGGGCCTGACCTGTTGAGTGGGTTTGTGACAGATTTGGTTGGCAGCGGTGGCATAATTTTGGTATCACAAGCTTTATTGTTCTGTGTCAGCTTGAAACCGTAAACTCTCTTACAAAGAAAGAAAAGGGCAGAGTTTTATTTTAAAAAGGAAACAGAACTATATATCACTTGGCTTACAGTTGAGTTCACACCCATTTTATTTTTCTTCTCTAAAGTGTAGTCAGAGTAGCCATGGTCAGGAAAGAAGAAGATGGCTTCCGACTACAGCAGGCACACTGTAGATTATTTAAAGCAGTAGTGCAGGGACAGGGTAGTCCTGTTCGAGGGGACAGCTAAAAAGCAGAATCTCATAGAGGCCCTGATGGTAACAGATAACCAGAGCAGTGAGTCGCTGACCGTGACTGAAATGGACAGCAGGGCCACTGTCAGTGAAGGGCCACTGCAGCAGGGGAAGGTCACCAGTATCCTGAATCCAGAGGTACTCAAACTGCAAATTGAGTTGCGCAGGATGGAACTGGAGGCAGAGTGACAATAGAAGGAGGCAGATCATGAGGAGCATGAGCACCAACGAACTGCAGATGAGAAGAGAGAGCAAGAACAGAGGGAGGCAGACCATGAGGAGCGTGAGGAGCATTTGAGCCAGCAAGCTGCAGAGGAGAAGAGAGCGAGAACAAAGAGAGACAGAGGGAGAACAGCAAGCTGCAGAGGACAGGAGAGAGGAGCACCAGTGGCAACATGAACTGGAGAAGCTATGACTCCAACCAGCAGCACCAAGGCAGGTAAGTGGCTTGGGTTTAACTGGGACTGCAGGACTGGGTTACAAATTGAACTCCAAATAATTAATAGCTGAGTTTAAGAAAGGGGAGGACATGGACACCTTTTTAAATTATTTTGAAAAAGTTTGTATTCAGGCTAAAATTTCTAGACAGTCCTGGTGCCTCCAGCTATCCCCGATACTTACCGGGAAAGCTCGGGATGCATTAGACCAAATGAACAATGGGGACAGTGATGATTACAGCAAGTTAAAAGCTGCACTGTTAAAAAAGTTTGAATTAACTGCTGAATCATACAGAGCTAAATTCCGTAAGCTCAGGAGAAGCCCTTATATGAGGAGTTAGCCATGAAAAAATGTCAGTTTTTAATACGTTGGTGGGAAGGAATTGAGGCAACCACTGTTGATAAAATTGAAAATGTGATTTTATTAGAACAGTTTTATTGGGCATGACCAACAGAGCTAAAAACCTGGCCAGAGGACCGAGATCCAAAAACAGTGCAAGAGGCTGCTGAACTCTTGGACCACTATACAAGAGTAGACCTACTCTGAGAGCAAATGGGGTGGGCGTGGCAGTGCAGAAAGGAAAAAGCACACCTTCAGGGCAGCTAAAACCCTCACTGCCTCCACTGAAACCAGTTAGCCCCAGGTTTCAATGAAAAGATTTACCTGAAGTAAGAAATGCATGTTGGCTGTGTAAGGAAACTGGGTATATTGCCAGACAGTGCCCCAAAAAAGCAAGTCAAAATACACAACAGGGTGCTAGAAAAGAAGTTGGTTGTTTGTGTGTCCCTGAAAGCATGCCAGTGAACATGAGGGAACACATGCACCCAGTCATAGTAAATGGTGTACAGACACAGGGGTTAAGGGACACAGGGGCATCCCTGACATTGGTAAAGGGGGATCTGGTACAGCCTGGTCAGCTTATACTCAATAAATAAGTAACTGTGCAAGGGTTTACTGGTGAAGAGAAAACATTGCCCCTTGCTAGTGCTCTCCTGGACTGGGGTGAAACAGGGGAAACTGTGCAACAGGTGGCTGTAGCCAACACATTAGCAGTGGATGTGAGCCTGGATAACAATCTCCAACAGGAGATGGTATGTGCAGTTACCCATAGCCAAATAGCAAGGGAAAATTGTAGTTCCCTGAACCCCTTAGAAACTATTGTAAAAACCACTGAGAAGCTGGTTCCCCAGCCTGTGTCTCCAGATGGGGAGACTGATAAAAAGGGGGTAGAAATTTCCCAGGTAGCAAGTAACCACACAGCTTCAGAGGGTTACTCTGAAGAGGGAAGGGGGACCCATTGTCGGAGGGTTGGGATTGACAATGATCCTAAGGTCCCTGACGCTAGTGCTAAGGACCCTAATTTAGTGACTGAAGGGGACCTGTCCCATGCCTTGGGTATGTGTGAAGGGTTTGCAGCTGCTCAGAGGAGTGACTCTAATTTAGAGAAGCTGAGGGCCTGGACAGACTCGGAAGGCACACAGGAAGGTGACGGCAGACATAAGGTTTATTGGGAAAATGGACTTATGTATACACAGGCAGTACAGAAAGAGGGAGGAATGCTAGACAGTAGGCTTGTCATTCCCCAGGGGTATTGGGAGCAGTTGCTCAAAATTTCACATGATATTCCCTTATCTGGTCATCTGGGAATCACACGAACTATGCTCCGGTTAGTCCAGAATTTATACTGGCCTAACTTTACCCAGCAGGTGAAGGAATATTGCAGGTCTTGTCACTGGTGCCAAGAAATAGGGAACAAGGTTGCAGCAGCTGCTTCCAGGGGTCACTGGCACATGTCGTAGTGCCGGTTGCCATGGGGATGGACAGATGCCAAATCAGGCTTTGCACTCACTGCAGAGAAAGAATTTGGGAACAGAGTACAAAATTAAAGTTACTTCCTGGCAGCTGAAATTCGGTACAAACAGAGAGCTCCTCAGGATCCAGTACCGCATAAGAAAACCAGCCAGATCAGTACAGTTGGAGGGTCTACTCTGTACAGGTAGTAAATCCAGCGCTATTTAATTAGGAGTTAGTGTCAATATTACCGCAAGTCATTTAAGCGCATACATATTAGCGCTTACAGAAAAAAAGAGTGCTATCATTTTAGTGCCAGGCAATACCGCATTTAAATAGATGGCACAACTTGCAGCACTATTTCTACATGCATTTTAATTCTGCTGAAAGCCTAAGGCTAACCAGCTGCCACTTTGCCCTTATCATTGG
This sequence comes from Neoceratodus forsteri, assembly GCA_016271365.2. Classification (NCBI taxonomy): domain Eukaryota; kingdom Metazoa; phylum Chordata; order Ceratodontiformes; family Ceratodontidae; genus Neoceratodus; species Neoceratodus forsteri. Next base: position 27,179,828 of record CM057449.1, read on the forward strand.
AGGTCAGTGACTTCCTCCCACCCTCACATTAGAAAAAATTGTCCCCATGCATGCAGATATATTCCTTACTCTATACATTGTAACCCATATTCAATAAATAAAGCAACATGCTTTCAACTAAATTTATTACAGATATTCGTGCCCAAACCCAATTCTTTAAACTTAAGTTTTTTTGTTTTTTTTTTACAAAAATCAGGTTATTCTGCCTGCTGTGCACCCTTTCCTAAGTAGCTGTCAGACAGATTGAAATGGGAGGGTGAAAGTACAGGACTTGGTGTAAGGGCACATGACTCGATGAACCAACAAGACTCAGTGGGAGAAGTGTGGAGTGGTGCAGAGATGCATGACACCGTGTCACCCACAAGCCAATGGGCTTGTGGAAGGATTCAATGGTACCCAAAATCAATGCTCCAGGCATTTGCTGAACAGCATGGGAGGGACTGGGATAAATACCGTCCCCTCCTGTTGTTTTCATATAGGGAGGTACCCCAAGATTTGACAAGATTTTCCCTCTTTGAACTCTCTTATATGGACGCCGGGTACATGGGCCCCTAGACTTGATCCAGGAGGACTGGGAAGGCAAACACACCACCCAAGGAACTCCCATTGTGGATTACATCCTTAGGTTTAGGGAAAGGCTGAAGGAGCTTATGGGGACAGCCCAGAGTAACCTGGCAGCTGCTCAACAAAAACAAAAGGTGTGGTATGACTGCAGAGCCATAGCTCGCTCGTACATGGTGGGTCAGGAGGTCATGGTCCTTATTCCGGTCCAGAAAGACAAGCTGCAAGCTGAGTGAGCAGGACCATACAAAGTGGTTAGGAAGGTAAATGATGTGAACTACATTGTGGAGTTACCTGACAGAAGACAGAAAAGATGTACCATGTCAACATGATGAAGCCATATGCAAATAGGGCTGATATGGTGTTTGCAGTGTGTAGTCATGGGGGAAGGGACGGACAAAGGAGACCCCCTTCTGGACTTGCTGGAAGAGAGTAAGTGGGAGTCCTCTGTGGAGGCAGTAAAATTGTCTCCCCAGCTGACCCAGGACCAGATCCAGAAAGTAAGGGAGGTTTTTGCAGACTTTCCCCCCCTTGTTTAGCACCAAGCCTGGACTAACTCCCTTAGCACCACACAATGTGGAGACAGGGACACAGACACCCATTCGGCGGACAACATATCAGGTGTCAGAGGCTGTCCAAAAGGACATTAGGAGGGAAGTGGAAGAGATGCTGGATTTAGGGGTAATCCAGAGATCCCACAGCCCCTGGGCCTCACCCGTAGTCCTTGTACTTAAGCTAGATGGCTCAACTTGTTTATGTGTGGACTATCATGGACTGAATGCAGTCACAAAGTCCGATGCCCACCCGATGCCCCAGACGGATGAACTCCTAGACAAGTTAGGAGGGGTGACCTACCTCACAACTATTGACCTGACAAAGGGGTATTGGCAGGTAGAATTGACAGACAGAGCTAAGGAGAGGTCAGCCTTTATCACTCCGATAGGCTTATTTGAGTTTAAAGTAATGCCTTTTGGAATGAAGAACACCCCAGCCACGTTCCAAAGGTTGGTGAACCAGGTGTTAAATGGTGCTGAAGAGTATGCCATGGCATACCTGGATGACATTGCCATCTTTAGTACCAGCTGGGAGGAACACTTATCCCATCTTAGGGAAGTGCTGGGAAAGATTCAGAGGGCCAGACTCACTGTCAAAGCTGAGAAGTGCCAGGAGGCCATGGGGGAGAAGTAGCATACCTTGGGCATGTGGTAGGCTGGGGACAGCTCTGTCCTAACCAGATAAAGAAAGAAGTGATCCAGGCATGACCCAGACCAGAAACCCAGAAGCAGGTCAGGAACTTTCTAGGGACAGCAGGGAACTACAGGAAATTTGTACCCAATTGTAGTGCCCTGGCTGCTTCCCTATCTGACCTGACAAAGAAAAAGATGCCCGAAGAAAATTACCTGGGGCCCAGCCTGTGAGGAAGCCTTTACCAGACTGAATGAGGCACTGTGCAGTGCTTTTGTTTTGACAAGTTCTGACTATAGCAAAACTTTGCAGTTCAGACAGATGCCTCAGACATGGGTATTGAGGCAGTACTGAGCCAGACATCAAGCCAAGGGACAGATCATTCAGTAGTGTACCTGAGCAGAAAGCTGCTTCCCAGGCAGCAAGCTTACTCCATGGTGGAAAAGGAGTGTCTTGCCATAGTGTGGGCCCTAAAGAAATTAGAGCCATACTTGTATGGGCAGCATTTTGTGATGCAGACTGACCACAACCCCCCGGTTTGACTGATGCAGATGGGGTAGAACAATGTCAGACTACTAAGATGGAGTCTTGCTTTACAAGGGTATGATATAAAAATCGTACATAGGGCTGGAGTGAAGAACTAGAACTCAGATGGGCTGTCTAGGGTCTATGAGGAGTGAACTGATTTGGGAAGATTATCCCATGTAGGGGATAGATCCCCCAAATACAGTCTAGGTGGGGAGGACTGTGACGTAGACAGCCAGTTCTGAGTGCAGTATAATATTTTTTCAATATAAAATGTATTAATTACTATCTCTGCTGAAAAATCTAATGCTCTAGGATAGGGTTGTCAGAACTAGTTCGGCAAAGATTTGAACCCTTCTCGAACCCTGGTGTTCGAGTTCTAATTTAGAACTCGAACACTAGAGGGTTCGCAAAAGGGTTTGAGTTATTATAGTTTTCCACAACTGCATCTCGATCGGATCCGGCGGTGAGACACTCAGCTTGCTCCATCCACTTTTGCAGTACCGCTTTTTATCACACATCTGTGTGTTTTATTGTGTTTATGTTGCCACACAAGATTTGAATGAACTCCAGAGTCGGTCTGGTCATCCCCATCGTCGATCATCGAGACCAGAGCCCGGTTATTCTAAGCTCCAGTCCAGCATAAGAGGTATTGTTCTGTTACTGTCTGCCCAGTTTTTCCACTCGACCAAAGACAATGCAAGCATCCAGTACAAATCGGAGTTGTTGTTTGCACATTATTTACAGTACTGAAATGTGTCAGTGTTAAACTCATGTACAAGCCTTAATCTACAGTAGATAAGAATACAGCTCTCTTTTTCTTTTAACTGTTTGACATGAGAAGAGTCAATCAGAGGAAAGGTGGTAGCTTTTTCAATATTGGAAGTGCAAGGCAGGCAGAAGATTTGCAAAAACTTGACTGGAGACTGCCTTCTTATATTATTGAAAGTTTGAATGTGATGCAGTTATTAATGTTTAATTGACATTCAGAGGGTTCCCATTAATCTGCAGTTAGGTTGAGTAGCATTTTGGAGCTCTAAGTGAGCTGCAGTTCTAACAATAGGTGTTTACCAAGAAACAGCCAGAAAGTATTTTAGGTGCTTGCTGTTGGGAGGCAGGTCTACACATCAGGTAGCAAACAGTGAGTGAGACAGAGAGAGATACGGTCAGTATTAGCCTTGTAGCAAGGGCTTCATATGCTGGAGTAGCGTGGTAAGGAATTATTCCAGCCATGGGCCCTGCTCACAAGATATTTAGGAACAGATGGGAGAAAGTAAATCTTTTGTGAATAAGGCCCATGTTTGTTTGTGAGGAACTCGGTAGGGGGTGATTGTTGGAAAAGACCAGGCTTAGAAACTGAAAGGGGGGGTCCCTGATCCATTTCTGTCAAGCTGCCCAAAAAGGAAAAAATCCAGTAAAAAATGTGTTGAGGAGGGGCAGAAACTCAGTTTCCAACTTCTCAGAAAAGACTTTTACAACAAGAAGCAGGTGATAGGAAATGCAGAATGCTGAGTGCAAGACAAGGTGTGGGAAAGAGGATGGCCCACAGGAGGCAGAAGCCAGATAGAGCCAATCAAGAAATCTGTTGGTTGTGGGAATGCTAAAAGTGATTTGTTTAGGCTTGCTTTGTGTAATATTGTTTGTAGATTAAGGTGTCTAGCACACACTTTTTAAGTTTGAAAGGAGAACAGACTGAGATCCTGGTTTCAACCCCCCCCCCCGGATTTCACAGCTGCAAGTCTGAATTGATGTACCTGTACCTATTTTTATCTGTCAAATGTTGGAGGGTCTGCCTGTATTACACATCCTATGCTTGTCTGCATAAGGCCTGGGATTTTGTGTCAAACAGCAAATCAGCTGCCTGTGTGCGGCATGCACACGCATGTCTGGTTGTTGGGGGTTTACATGCATGCGTGCCCATTTACTAAACTGGCACCAATTGTCATTGAGATTTGTGGTGTTTTAAGCCATGCTTCAGAGTGTATCCCATCCCAATCATGGAAACCAGTGAAAAAGCAAGTTCGGTGGCTGATCAGCGACTCCACCAAGTATTTAGGTGGACAGCAAGTTGGCGTTGGGCTACAAAAAGTCTGCACAATAAAAGAATATGTACGTTTACATTAAGCTTCCATTCATTCTTTACAAACTATTGTGGTTGGTTCTTTTGGTTTGTGCCCATTATTTTGTATGTGTGGGGGGGGTGCTGTGGCCCCTGACATTTGTTCTAATCTTTAAATACATGCCAGAAATGTTTCCATGTTGGAAGGAGAGACAGAAAAATCCCAGTACAAAAATAAATAAAAATATCTGTGTGTCACTGTGTTGTGTGACTACATCTCCTACGTGGTGTACTTGCCAGTCCATCATCCTGTTGTGTGCCTTTGACTGCACTGTACCCTATCCAGTGTGTGAGCATGTGTAGCCCAGATCCCATTTCTGCGGTATGTGTTACTACATGCCAGAAATAGTTTCTGGCCGGACTTTGGGAGGAACAGATTTAACTTTTCTCTCAGTTTCATGTGCATTTCACTATTCTCTTCATTATTGGCAGCACAATTAAAAAATAGGGTTTGAGTTCTAAAACGTTCTAAAAAAGATTAGAACCCTAGAACTTTTCTAAAAGTTCTAGACTAGAACTAGAACCCAGAACTTCAAAGGGTTCTGACAACCCTACTCTAGGAATGACCTCACCCCCCCCCCCCAGTTTTCAGCTGACAGATGCAAGCTAAGAGAAATATTGACAGCATGAGAATCACACACTCAGTTTTTAGATACAGTGTTTTACATCGCAGACCAGGAGCTAATTACAGAGTTGTTTAAGTTAACTTTGTTAAGAGGGAAATCATAAAAAAAGATTTATGACATTGAAGAGAAAACCCAGGTTATTACACAGGGGTGTGAGGTTGTAAATGCTAATATGAAGCCTGTGTGAGGAGGATGCGGCATGGATCAAAAAAGATGTCACTTGAAACATGAGTCATGCTGAAGATTGCAAAATTGATACTTTGAAAAGACTACTGTTTTTATTAGATATATTTTTAAATATAATCTGACAGAGGAGGAGCTAGCTGACCTCACCAAAAATTGGTTGGCCAATACAGCTGTTTAAGGAATAATTCTGCTTTACAGAGACACATTTTTACGTAGACTCTGACCAAGCAAGATCGGTGAGCACCTAAGCAAGTATTTTAGAGACTAAGTACTGTAGTTATAATTTGCACTGTTTAAACCATGTTTCTTTTTTAAAAGATCTGTATGTCTTTTGATATAACAGTTCTGTATTTTGTGTTTTACATATTTGTAACTATTTTCAGTAAAATTCTCTTTAGAACTTACTTGGTCTGTCTTTGACTTCTTTTTTGATTTGTAAGGAAAGTACATGGTTATAGCAGACAATAGACATAAGCTTGAATGGTGGTACCAAACTGAAAAGAGAAGCCTTTTAAATCTGAGGTCCTTATTAAAGTTTTAAAGGGTGCATCTCTGTACACCTGGTTAGGTGCCCTTAGGCAAAGATACCTAGCCCCCCGAAGACAGATATATCTGAGCCTGTGCATTGGGTATGCTAACAAGAGGTTAATAGTTTGAATCCCTCCAGAACTTGAGACCAAAGGTTGTTCCAAACTCACAAAACAGACAAGAGGGCTACCTTGTCTGTTACACTGTTCACAAGACTGCGCTCAGTGGTTGGCATTTTGGGAGTAGAGGGCCTGACCTGCTGAGTGGGTTTGTGACAACCCACACATTATTTTATATATTATATCTTCATTTAGATCGATTTACCTTCTTTCTAACTCTGTACTGAACTATAGTAAAATAAACCAAAAACAGCATTAAACAAGATAAGATTAAAAGTCTTTACTGTTATTTAAGTAATACTGTAGTTACATGAGCTGACAACATTGCCGGTAGTTCATCTTTTAACAAACACTCAACTTGGGTTCCTTCCAGTCTTGCTGACATTTTTTGTTATAAGGAATCGGTAGTGTAGGTAAGCAAACAAAGTCTTAATAGGTATGGAATTGTATGCTGTTGTTCCACAGTAGTAACATAGACAACAGCAATCTGACAAGAGTACTGTGGTACAACAGCATCTGGAAGTGTATGGATTTCCATATCCAACAACATTGAACTATATATTAGATTCCTATGTTGATTACAGAGCTTAATTGGACTGATTTGGTGGCCAATATTGCTTCTCTAATCTCCAAAAATGTTATCAAACAAGTTTAAGGTTCTTCCAAGGAGGGGTGATCAACAAACATAAAAGGCTTTATGTATGACCTTTTGCTCAGCTTAGTATAGCTTACCTTACCTTCACTGAGTTTAGTTTAGCTTAGCTTATATATTGTCTGGGTCCAACATCCTGTTTCTCAGTTCTCAGCATTCCAGTAAATTCCCACTGTACAGTAGATTTATTCTGCAACTTAAACTGTGAAACTCCAAGCTTGATCAATGTCTCCCATGCTCTTACAGAGTATGGGTCACTTTGTATTCATAATAATATGTGCCTCTTCAACTAGAATACCCCAAAAGTCTTATATTTGTCTTTTGTGGCTGTGTGATTCCAAACATTCTTTAGTTAACATGTTTGTTGGTAGTTCTGTTGAAAATCTACTGAAGATATTGTGTCTCCTTTGCAACTGTCCCTCTCTGAGCCTGTTGATACCCTTTGCATTTCTTTTAGAGTAATTAGGGTAAACCTATGCAGAAATCCAAAATCGCTCTGACAGAGCCCATTGTGACCCGTTCTCTTTTCTAAATTTCTTTTCATTAGCAATTTTCCTTTCATTTACAATCATATAAGTAACAAACGGGCATAAAAGGAACTCCCAATAGAAAACAGATAACTACTAGGACACACACAATATAAAATACAAATCCATTTACAGTTGGGGGGGACTCTTACATTCTCTCCATATTATATGAAGGTTAGTAAGCTGAAAACTGAAAGTAGCGACCATATTGGAGCTTTATTACATACTATGGATTGCTAAGTAATTATGAGAACAATAGAATGACCAACTGTATTAAACATTAGCAAATATTCACCCCTGAGTTAAATACGGGTCATTTAATTTACTTCACAGTTGCCTAAAGTGTTATTCTGTATAGCATATTGTTACTCTGTTGGTATACCTGCACCCTTCCATTTGTCGCTCCCCCAAGATAGAAACATAGAAACATAGAATTTGATGGCAGATAAGGACCACTTGGCCCACCCAGTATGCCCATTTCCCTGCCTACTGGATAAGCTGCAGATCCTAGTTAACCAGCAGCCTACTTCTTCCTACCCCCAACCCCTAGAATGGCCTTATGACTGTCCGATGCATGCTTGAATTCCACCACTGATTTTGACTCCACAACCTCCTCTGGAAGGCCATTCCATGCATCCACAACCCTCTCTGTGAAAAAATACTTCCTTAAATTACCTCTGAGCCACCCCCCTCTATCTTCAAATTGTGCCCTCTTGTTCTTGCACACCTCTTTTTTTGAAAGATGCTACCCTCTTGGACTTTGTTGATTCCCTTGAGGTACTTGAACATTTCTATCATGTCCCCCCTCTCCCTCCTTTCCTCGAGGCTATACATATTAAGCTCCTTTCATCTCTCTTCATATGTCTTCTGGTGCAGACCCTGCACCATTTTAGTTGCCCTCCTCTGGACAGCTTCTACCTTGTCTATGTCTTTACAGAGATTGGGTCTCCAGAACTGCACACAGTACTCCAGATGAGGTCTCACCAGCTGTCTGTACAGAGGGATAATAACTTCTTGTTTTCTACTGGTGATGCCTCTCCCTATGCATCCTAGTATCCCCCCAGCCCTCCTTGTGGCTCTCTCACATTGCTTGCCCACCTTTAGGTCATCTGATATGACTACCCCCAGGTCCCTTTCCATTTTGTTGTTGTTAGTATCTCACCCCCATTGTATACTCTTCCCTGGGTTTCTGTTTCCCAGGTGCATTACCTTGCACTTCTTAGCATTGAATTTAAGCTGCCATACATTTGACCATTCCTCTAACCTTGCCATGTCCCTTCTCATCCTTTCCACCCCACCTGTGCATCAACTCTGTTGCAGATCTTTGTGTCATCTGCAAAGAGACACTTTTCTCTCCAGTCCCTCTGCAATGTTGCTTATAAAGACATTGAAGAGGACCAGTCCTAATACTGAACCTCTGCGAGTACCCACTAGTAACCCTCCTTTCTTCTGAGTGGACTCCATTTACTATTACTCTCTGTGTCCTATTCTCCAGCCAATTCTTTACCCAGGCTATTATCTTGGGACCACTCCCAGGCTGGCTAACTTGTATATTAATCTTTTGTGTGGGACTGTGTCAAATGCCTTGCTAAAGTCTAGGTAGGCCATGTCCACAGACCCTCCCGATCTACTACTTTGGTCACCCAGTCAAAGAAATCTATCAGATTCATCTGCGTGACCTTCCCACTGTGAATCCATGCTGCCTAGGGTCCTGTACCCTCTGGCTTCTAGATACTCGACAATTCTTTCCTTCAGAAGTGATTCCATTATTTTCCCTATCACTGAGGTTAAACTAACAGGTCTGTAGTTTCCTGCTTCTGCCTTGCTCCCACTTTTGTGAAGGGGAATCACATTTGCCCTCCTCCAGTCCTCGGGTACCACCCCATCCTCCCGTGATTTGTTAAAAAGGGTAGTCAGTGGTGTCACTAGTTCTACCCTTAGTTCTTTTAGAATTCTGGGATGAATCCCATCAGGCCCCATTGCTTTGTCCACCTTCAGTTTTAAGATGCTCCCAGAAATGAGCTATTATCAGTTCAGTGTGCTTTTCCTGATACAACTTTTAAAATAAATAAAATTCAATGTAAACCAAACCACAGACATGTCTCTTAGGTATTATTTGATAACTTAGTTATAGTCCAATGGTTTTTATTGTGATTCATAAATATTTTTTTTTATTTTAGTCTCTTGACACTACAGTATTCTGATTAATGAAATTCTTCTCAACAAAACAAGAGCTCAGAAAAGTCAGTACTTGCTGCCACAAGAACTGTTTCAGAATTCTATTAAAAATAATTCTATTTCCCATCATAAATTAAACCAATATCATATAATGGCTTTGCCAAATAAAACTAGCCACCCAACTCCCGCATAGCTAGAAACGTCCCTTTCTTGGTTTTGTAGAAAAAGTAAGCCAGATGAACATGTAATGTACTTCCTTCACTGTTTAATGTACTACAAGTCCCATCCAAAAGATCTGATTGTGCTCATTAAACCCAACATCCACCCATTAGGCACTCCACTGATTGAAGGAGCAGACACATGCCAACCATTAAATCGGCATTTGTCATTTATATTTAGGATCCTCTATGTGTTGCTAACCATACTGTTTAACCTCTTATAGCCGAAAGGAGGGACATAGGCACTCAAAATAAGGGAAAATGGAGGACACCAAACCTCATAATGAGTGGCATACTCAAACATTGAGATACAAGCAGAAACAGAAAACAGTAAAGGGATATTAAAATCTGGGGCTTACCTTTATGCTTGATGTTACATGGACAAAACATGTACAGATTCAAACAAAAACAGTGAAACAAAGGTTAAAGGACGTTAAAATTTATAATAATGTGTATGGAGGAAATTAATGTTATCCTGGCTTTGAGGAGAGCAGAGGAAAAGAGTAACCCAATACTTCTATATGAAGCCAAAGTTTGTGGCTACTCCTTGCCTCATTCCATGGATATACCATTCTCTGTGTTCTATCACAATATTTTAAGAATGACTAATTCTTTCCCAGAGCAGATGGTAAGAGCTGAACTAGGGAAAATCTAATTAAATATCCTGCCTTGTCTGTTATTGGCTGCACATTTTACATAGCTTTAATAACCACTGGCTTAACTTGTGCTTAGAGGAGACAACAATCTGGGCAGACACCCAGAAAGAATTGCTCTGGTTAGTCAATTTGTAGTAAAAGAGACTTTAAAAGAGATGAATATGTAGCACCTGTGGCAAGATCCTCTCAAAGATTTAATAATTTCCAAATTAACGTGGCTAATTTAAAATCAGCACAGTGGTATCTCAATTTTCAAACATTTCATGGTTGTAAATTTTACTTAACACTGCCTCTTGAGTCAGAAGAATGTAGATTTATAACAATGTGTAGGTTCAGTTGAGTGCTGCTGGAAAAGCTAAAACTAAAGACCAAGAAAAGCAGTCAATTTGATATCCAATGCTTTTGCAGAAATGGCCAGGATGAAGATTTATTTCACATAGCTCTCAGCTGCCCCCACATAGTAAATGGAGATTAATACATTTGGATGCGTTATAAAGCCATTCGGTAAGGTCAGCAAGATTGTTTGGAAGTGTTACTGAAGCCTACCAAGGTAAAGGATGTCAGAATGTTGGTTACATTTATGGACGCTGTGCTAAACCACAGAAACAAAATTGCTCATATTCTTTGACACATTGTATCTTAAGCTCTGTGAATGTCTTCTTGTTCAGCCTTTCATGTAATATTTTCCATCAATGATTGTAATGTTTTACTGACTGTGTAATGACCTTTTGTCCAGTGAATAAAATCATAAATACTGAACACAGGAGATACGAGCTTGGAACAGTGTGGAGACATCTTTATTTACTTTTACAAAGCTTATTGCTGATTCAGCATCTTAGAATATTAAATTATGCATTAAAGTCTGATTTCACCACACATTTTGTGTTCATGCCAGAGGGACAGATGAGGGACAGAGCAGATTTGAGTGGTAAAATGAAGGACTCTTGAGATGTATGCAACCATTTCTACAAGAATGTGTTTTGCATTCTAAGAGTTACTGTACCTAACTCACAAATACCTATTACATTTATCATGGAAAAAGAGAACAAAAAATAAACTATGTAACAGTGGAAGGCACCACAAACAAAGTCTATTTATTTCCCTTGGAGTTTGAACTCAACCCTACAATTAATCTACATTTCAGCTGACCACTGTGATGAGATGGCTCATCCATCACACTAGACTCAATTGAATAAAAGCTTCAGAACTGCCATGCAAAGGCAGTGTGCTTACAATCCCCATCAAGGAGCAGATAGAAATCCCTACACACTGAATCTCTGCTGGAAAAGTGCTGCATGGAAAGGATCCTTTCTATCTTGGACAGGAAACCCCACCCTAGATCAACCCATGGCCAAAAATGTTGAAAGCCTCTCATTCTCTCCACAATTACCCTCCCAATATTATGTCTGGTTCCATGTCCATATTATTTCTTTAAGTATGCATTTATTTGTTTTAAAGGTTTACCAGGAAAGACATACTGAGGTGGTAACAGATCATTTCCTGATGCATCCTTGGAGAAGGGGAAGGGAAAAATAACTGGTACAAAAATACAAAATATAAAATACAATGAATGGAAAACATAGTACAGCAATAAACAGGACAATTATGCTTAAGAATAACACTGCCATAAATAAGTTACCATCCAATAAATTGTGGACTTGAACAAAAAAACAATAAAATAGTCATGAACTTTACAAAATAAAAAAAGAACTGGGGGAATGATTGATACTGGGGAAGTGCTGAGGGAAATAGAAATAGGTAAATTACAGGTAAGAATTAAAATGAGTAGAGAACTCATGGAGGAGAGCATCAAGAATAGAAGAAGATGGAGCAGAGCGAATAGAAGGAGGGAAGGAACCCCACAGTTTAGGGAAATGAAATGTGATGGCAGCCTTGCTAGCCGTAGATTTAATTTGTGGCAGAGTAAAAAAGCACACATTACAAAGACAGTAGAAGAACAAATGAGAAGTGAGAGGAGCGAGCATATATACAAAAGAAGAGAGACAAACCAAAATTTGGAGACAAAGGTCACACAGTAGGTGAAGCACCTAGTGTCAGTAGAGGAGAGGGAGAAGGAAGAATACAAGGTACAGTACTGAGTGCACATGGATTTATCATGGGCAAAGAGACAGAAGGAATGAAAGAGAACTAGTCTACCTAAAGTAGACTTTGAAGCAGCACTCCAAACACTGTCTCCATAATCAAAAATGGGCAAAATTGTCATAGTGAGGATTTCTCTGTGAGCAGGAAGCAGAAGGCTTCTCTTGTTTCCATAAAGTGCCTCAAGTTCAGGGTGAAGCTTCTTGTGAAGAGCATCCACATGAACAGAGAAATCTACATGACAATCTAACCAAACCCTGAGGTACTTTAAGGAGGAAACATCTTAAATAGTCACACCACCAAGAGTCTGAAGGAAGGAAGTGGAAGAACTCTAGCAAGTTTCTGCATAATGCCTAACGTTATGGAGATTGTTTTCATTAAGATTCCTTCAGATTAAATAGTCAATATTTATTTATTACTTGTGCTGCACATGAAGTGTCATTTCCTCAATCATCCCCACAGTGTTAAAGTGGTTAGAGTAACAAGCTGTGAATGAACTTAGTACATCCAGCAGACCAGGATTTGACTCCCACAGCCTCCACTTGCATACTCGGATGCTGTATGATACAGGAAAAGTCACTTAACCAGCCCAAAGCTTCTGGGTCACCCCTAAAAACAGGCAATCATTCCAAGTGGCCCTACTCTGTTACCAAATAATTAAAAACAAAAAAATCACAAAAGTCCATAGAAAATAGGTTACCTGAACATGTGCACCATCTTCTTCCTTGGTTGCATGTCTCAGCTTCATCAATACCAAGTGACGTACCTCTCTACCTTTTGTCACTTAGATGAAGGACACAGACATGGCACTTAAAATGAGGGACAATGAGGGACACTGGCCCTCATAATGAGTGACACAGACATGGGCACTCAAAATGAGGGACACTGACCCTCATAGTGAGGGACACAGATAAGGATACTTAAAATGAGCGACAATGAGGGACACTGACCCTGATAATGAGGGACACTTCTTCATACATGGAGATACAAGCTCAGAACACAATGGAAGCAACTGTGTATGTGTATACTAAAAAATATTTTTGATTTAGCATCTTAGGATATTATTAATTGTTGCTTTAAAGTCTGAATTTATAGCACATTAGCTGCATGAACAGCACCATTTCTTTGAGGGAGGGATGAAGGACATAGCAATTTTGATGAATACAATGAGAAACATCCTTCATAATCAAGGGCAGTTAAGATGTATGTCAAGTGGTCACATTGGGACTAAGTGAACACTGGAATGATTTCAGAACATAGCTATTCGGGGGTCTTTCACACCCTGTAGGATATTTGTGAGGGGCAATGATGACCCCTTTCCAAACAAAAAGCATTCATTGCCATGCTGATTATTTATCCATAAGATTTACTACATAGCTGTCCATTACAAAAATAATTTCAGGTTATTGTATGCTGTTTTGTTCTCAGAGTATTTTTATCATCAGAGATAAATTTATTTATTTGATCTATCAATCTATCTAGCTATCATCTATTTGTCTATCATCTGTCTATTTTGGGGGCTAAGTCTACATTTTTCTTTTCCTTGGTCAATAGGAATTATTTTCTAAGAACATACTACTTACTGTATGATTTACTGAATCATTAAGAAAGAAATTAAACAGGGGAATGTAGATATTAGGGCTTTCATGGTCTTTCCCCTTTCAGCTCACTAGGTATATATGATCAGTCCCATGCTGTACTTATTTGTCTAGCCATCGTTAAAGATGTGTGGGCGTTCAGCCACTGTTACAGTAGAGGGAGTCAAGTCTACATATTCAACACGCTTTCTAGGAACTATTTCTGCTTAACCTTGCTAAATCTTCCAGTAATTGACTACTTGTGTCCTGTATAGATCTTTCATATGTTATAGTGCATTGCCTTATCTGATAAGATAGTGTCAGGCAGGTTTCAGTATAGTGCACGGACAATTAAATAACCCTAATTGCACCGCAGTAAACAGAAGGGCAACAACACAAAGCTTACTTTTCACAGCGTATGTGATTCGGCAGCTCCGTAAATGTCAGCTGGGAAGACGACTTAGAGGCCAGCAGAACTGGAAACACGCCTCCGATGATGATATCACCGTCTTTCATATATGCCGTTACACTGATCCTGTTCAGTTCGTAACCCGTCTGAGAGGTCATGGAAATCCAAGCCGAGAGGATCCAGAAACACAGCGCCCTGCCCATAGCTATAGCATTCTAGGATCCTGAAGTCAGACCTAAAACCAGGAAGAAAAAGCTAGCAGCTCAGTTACCCGTTCAGTGGAAAGTTCTTTTTGAAACTGCGCTGATGCAGAATATGAAAAACGGTCATTCAATTGATGAAGTACTGTATTAGTCTAGAAAATACCTCATTTGGATTGTAGTTTTAACTAAGAAATCTGAAACAAATGTATAACTTAAGGATTAAAAATGTTGTTAACACTTAACCGTATGCAAGTGTATTTCAACGATAAACACAACATAAACCTGCTCGGTATTATAGGTTACTTAACTCTTCATCTTTTCAATCAATTGATCGGCTCAATCAATGTATTGGTTAAAAACGTAATTTTTGCCAAATGACACAGAATTCACACATACAGACAAAAGAGTAAAGAATTACAGTTGTACAAATAAATATTACGTTTGTTTCTGTATTCTTCATTCATACTAATTCAAACCTGTAATGGCAGCATATTAACAAGCAAACTCAGGAATGCTCCAGGTTCTTACTTAGAGGTATTATTGATTTAGTTAGTTGCTTCATTCTTATATAATGCTGACAATTATAATTATGTGATAACTCCCCCGTTCATTACAAACCTTTAGAGAAAAATATTATCACAGCAATTTGTTTCTAAAAATATGAAACACAATGGGCACCTGTGACAGGATTAATAATAATAATCCAAGCATGCCTCTGGGAGAGAGGTACATGTAGGGAAAAATACACAAAACTAACTTGGTAGTAAAGTTTGAAATGTAAGCCTGTTAAAATGTTCTGCAACCAAGGGAATAAGGATGCTGCAAGAAATAGTGCATCTCCTGCTACCCCTGGCTACTTGTATTTGCTTGCCAAATTCTTGATGCATGGGCCCCAAAATGAGAGGCAGCAGGTACTATCCCTGGAGGGCCACAATAAGTGCAGCATTTCCTATTTTGACTAAGTGTAATGTGTGGACACATGATGAAATGTGTGTAACTGATTGCGCGTTATCCTACCATGTAGAAAAACATATGTAGCTGTTTATTTTTTGAGACTGCTTGAACTACAATAGCTTGGAGAGGCATGATTGCCTCTAAACTACATGACTTGGATTCCAGATGATT
The DNA here is from genome assembly GCA_016271365.2 of Neoceratodus forsteri. Taxonomy (NCBI): domain Eukaryota; kingdom Metazoa; phylum Chordata; order Ceratodontiformes; family Ceratodontidae; genus Neoceratodus; species Neoceratodus forsteri. The sequence goes on from CM057449.1 coordinate 27,195,322, forward strand.
GTATTGGTTGCTGGTGTTGTGTCCCACTCTCTGCTTTAGGTAAATCTCTGTTTCATGGGAACCATTATAGCTGGGACCCTTTACAATAACACTGGTTTGGGCTGGTTTCCATATCTGGTTCTTTACAGTGAACCTGTTAGTAACTGATTAGTAGAAGTTGTCTTGGCTGAGTAAGCCGTTAGGGGAGCTACATTTGGAGGCTCTGCCATTCTTAGCCACTCAACTTGCGGAAAATTGTTTTTGCTGTTTAATCACTACCAGTGAACCTGCACTACTGTACATCACAGAAAAAGTAGTCCCTTATGAGTTTTCTGAAAGGTGAAATCAACATATGTCCTGGCATGTCAATAAATGGCTTTTGGTAATTAAGGACAAAGCAAGCTCAACACTGACTCATGTACTGAATTTTAATTCAGTTTCTTCTGCATTGCTTTTAATTTGGCTGGGGTCCTACTTGTGTGTGGCCTGTCTCAGAAACAAACAGTATCTAGTGTAGCCTCAACCCAATGCTGATCAAAGGAGTCTGCAAGTCATTGCAAGGGTTTTCTACTGGCTCACTCCTTTTCTTCATTCCATGATTGTAGTTCCACAATTTTTCAAATGGAGTTATTGCTTTTTTAAATCAGCTAAATTGTAATTAAGCTTGACCACCCATGACAGGGTGACAGCTTCATACGTTCATTTCATTTATTTTTTTTTTTGCTACCAGAATGAGGACTGGAACAAGTCCTTTTTCAGTCTTGTCAAAAAAAGAAATGACATCACAAATATATAACAGCAATTCACCTACCATAAATAATGCAGCTTATATGTTAACATAGACCATAAAATGATTGTACCTCAAAACGTTTGCACACAAAAGAGGAAAAATACAGCAGGTTTGACCAAAAATGTTGCAAATCTGGATGGCGGAGTATTAATATTGACATTTAGTGCTAAACTATTCATGAGTAATGTGCCAACCTCAGAAAAGAGTGCATGCCTGTGCTCAATTTCACTTGGTTTGGTATAAAGCAAAAAGCCTAGGGGCCTCCCTCCAGTGAAGTAAATATACAAAATGGGGACCAAGCATCTAAAGAAGTTAGGAGGTGTAGCTGTGTTATAAAGGTTCTGAGCATCAATGGCCAGATTATAATTAATCCCTCTATCATGACAAAAGATGCCCATAACTTTGTAGAGCTCACAACAATCAGTCCAAAAGGGTACTAGGAGTATCAAACAGCAAATGCTGATGGTATAATTAAATCAGTCTGATGTGAATTATGTATTTATTTAAAGTTTGAAGGCTGAGTAGGTCCGCTGAGACACACAAGTCCCTTGTTTAGCGGTGACCCGGGGAATAAACACATTCCAAGCATGGTGAGCAAAGGCAGCATTGTACAGAGGCATATTTACAGGAAATAAATATACAGCATGCAGAGTATACAGGATGTCAGGAGCAGGCCATGATTACAGCTGGAGCTGGCCATGCTTACAGGTGGAAATTGCATAATTAATAGTACATGATCAGGCAGTAAGTTCAAAGGTAATTATGTAAGCTTTAATCCACAATGAAGGTGACATCTAATGGGGAATTAATGCATGGTTGGGATCGTTGTGGCACGACGAGTGCCTACAATAGCCCAACCATGCATTAATTCCCCATTAGATGCCACCTTCAGAGTGAATTAATGCGTTTGTAACATGGCAAGTGCAAGGCAAGTATTACTTACATATTACTTTCTTTGCTATGAAACACACATGAGCACAATGACTTCTTTCACTTCCACTTTCCTGCTTCAGCTGTCTTACTTTCTAAGGCTGTGTCTAAGTACAGCTATGTGCATGCACATTGTACAGCCAACATGCAGTAATGTGGTGTGTACCGATTTCTGCACAGTTACAAGTTTGCTTTAAATTCTAACACTTACATTACTCAATGATCATGGCTAAAAACCTAATCGTTCTTATCGGCTGCTATATTGCTGACCATCTGTTTTGAGCTGACATTCATGCCTTGGTGGCTTCTGGGGAGATTGTAATCCTTGCATTGCTTACTATCTCGGTTAAATGACTGCAGTTCTGTGACCGGAATCTCTTGCACAGCTGTCACTGTTAAGATTAATAGGTGGTGCTCTGAAAATACCTTTTACCTTTCCTTCTGTCTAGCATTTCTCTCTTTGGTACACTGCTACTTTCAGTATGAAAATATCATGTGCCCACTATCATATCACTCAGTTTTCTAACTGCATGTAAACCAGCTGTTTTCTGGTTCCGATACATATATTGTGTCATCTCGATTGTGCACAGTGCTTCACTATTCTAGCCCACGACAAGAGACAGGGGTTTTGCCTGGCCACTTGATCATTTTCCCAACCAATAGGTGACGGGTTTGCAGAACCAACACAAGTTTCCTTTTGTTTGAGACTCATTTATTACTCAGTTGTGCTTGCTACTGATGTGTTTCACTCAGCTGTGACTCCTACACTTTCCAGTCCTGGTTCACTCCTCTTGCAGTATCTGATGTCTGTTGGTAGCACCACCTAGTGGTCAAACTGTCAGCAATATATGCCATGTTCACTTCTCCACAGGTGCGCTCCACATTTCTGAGGCTCGTCCACACTGGTACCTGTACTCCAGTCTTTTTCTGTGCACAGTCCCGATGGCAACACAGCATTATTGTGCCATAATGCCATGTTGCTCTTGTGCCACGTGATGCAGTTCAGCAAATTGTGTTGCTTCTTTCAAATGTTCTCATATTTGCCATGTTACAAGAAACCATGATGAATGTCTGGAACAGACAAATCTTTACAATTAGTATTAGGGAGGGTCAATTATTACAGGGACAGTGATACATGATCAGGTAGTAAGTAAAGAGATGTGACCAAGCCTTGTAGAAGCTAACAGCCTGAATAATATAGACTTTTATTTACAATGAACCCAGCAAACTTGTACAATATAATATTCTATATACAGAGAAACACTACATATGATACATATAACTACATAGAGAACATCCAAGGATGCTAGGATTGGGAAGCAGGGAAGTGGGAGAAAGAAGGTGCAAAGGGGAGCTGGGCTATTCAGGGAAGAGTCAGTTGCAGTTACCATTGCATTCAAGAGGTGGAAGGAAGATCTCTTTAAGGCATTTTTTGAAGAGGGGAAGAGTCTTACATGAGAGTAGGGTATGGGGGAGGTTATTCCATTTTTGGGGTGTGGAGAACAAGAAGGATCACTGGCCAATTGTTAAGTGAGGCCTAGGAAGATTTAGAAGTGGGAGGTGAGAGGATCTAAGGTTCCTGCGGATGGGTTTGGTAGTGAGTAGGTTTGACAGGGTAGGAGGTGAAGGGAGATAGACAAGTTTGAAAGTGGTACACAGCACAGGGAAGTCCTGTTTGGCCTCAACAGATGGCCATCCAAGGGTGTTAAGTACACCACAGTAGTGGGCACAAGCTGGGACCTTGGCTGCAAAGTAAGCAATTCTGTAGTAGGCTGCCTTAAGTTTTGCCAATAGTGGTTTTTTGGCAGAGTGGAGTATTGGGGCACCATAGAACAGGCCAGGGAGGAGGGAAGCTATGGCAGTAGTCCACTGGGCTTCGTGCGTTAGGTTAGAAGCAGTTCGGTATAGAAGGCCAATCTTTTGGTTGGTTGCCTTAATCACATTGGTTACATGAGTATCAAAAGACAGGTGCTCATCGAGTGTCAGACCCAGATATTTAAAGGAGCTGACCCCTTCAATTCTTACCCCGGAGGAGGAAGTGACCACAAGTAGAGGTTGTTGGTCCATGTTGAAGAAGGTGTGTCAGAACAATAAAGATTTAGTTTTCTTGTTGTTCAGCACTAACAGGTTCTCTTGGAACCAGGTTTCTAGGAGCTGGAAGTCTGTTTTCATGATCGAAGTTGATGCAGGCAACATCGCTGGATGATCTGTTTAGAATGGCATCATCAGTGTAGAGTTGAATTGATGCCCCACCACAGTTCATTGGAAGGTCATTTATAAAGACTGAGAATAATAGAGGTCCCAGAATTGAACCCTGGAAGACCTCGTCAGTGATAGGAGTCAGGGATGATAAGGTTCCAGCCCACTTAATGCATTGAATCCTATTGGATAAGTAGTTTGAGACCCAGGAGACCGAGTTGTCATCAGGGCCAAGGGAATGGAGTTTAATGATTAGTAGGGGGTGACTGACAAGATCAAAGGCCTTCGTGAGATCAACGAAGACAGTCCCAGTGACTTTACCTTGATCCATAGCCTGGAGAACATCTACTGAAACATGTAGGAGAGCCAAGTTCATCCCATGCAATTTCTGAGATCCATGTTGGTGGATTGTGAGTGCATTGGTTTGCTCCAGATAGGAGTAAAGTTGGTTATATAAGATTATTTCTTGAATTTTAGCAATAGGGCATAGAACAGAAATTTGTCTGTAATTTTCTATTAGGTTGGTAGGGCTGCTTTCATGCACTGGGACAACAACTGAAGTTTTCCACTTGTCTGGGATGGACTGAGTGAGGAAGGATCAGTTTATAAGCAGGGTGAGCAGATGGGTGAGTGCAGGTGCCCCTATAAAAAGCACACTCCCATAATCCAGAGTAGTTAAGAGAATTTGGTTTGTTATTGCTGTCAAAAGCCTAGCTTCTTTGGTTAATAAGAATGGTCCTAGTCACTTTGATTGTTTTAGCAGCACTGGTTTAAACAGTTAGCATAAACCGATTGTGGTAGGTAACTTCAACTGCAACTGCTTAGCCAGTAAAAGCAAAGGGCAGGATTCACAAAGACAGCCATAAATCCCTCAGCTGCAGGAAAAAGGCCAGCAACACTGCAGAAACACTGATGTGGGATATTCTGAAAGAAAAATTGAGCATGTGTGGAATGTCACAACCCCACTCAGCGGGTCAGGCCCTCTGCTCCCACAGTGCCAACCTCTGAGTGCAGTATTGTGAACAGGAACATAACAGGGTAACCCTCCTGTCTGTTTTGTGGGTTCAAATAAACCTTTGGTCTCAAGTTCTGGAGGGATTCAAACTGTACACCTCTTGCTAGCGTACCCAATGAGCAGGCTCAGATAATTCTGCTCTTCAGGAGGGGCCAGATATCTTTCACCTATGGGCACCTAACCAGGCATACAAAATGAACCCTTAAAAACTCTATGAAAGACCTCAGAATAAACTCTTACCTTTTCCCAGTTTGGTATTACCTGTAAGCTTATGCACAGCATCAGTTTTAACCATAAGTGCATCACTTGTCAAAGAAAGAATTTCAAAGGCACACCAAGTAGTCTCTTAAAATAAGAGGTTTTACTTAAAATAAAAACAAATATGTAAAATGTAAATATATAACAATATATCACAAAACCATACAATCACTTAAAAAAACAAGGATATAAATACAAACAAATCTCCTACCACAGTACACTTAGACTTGTCTTTCCTATGTATACCTTCTAACAGTGCCTGGTGTTGCTTTTTCAGAGTCCAAACATGTATATCTCACTCTAAAGGTCAGTCACAACATAATTAAAACAACTGTCTTGAACCTGCCTTCTCCATGATGTCACCCAGCTCCTCCTCAGTTTATTAAAAATGACACAGTCAGGATGTCATATACTTCAGAAGGTAAATTAAATAGGTGACATCAGCAAAAACTAATTTCCCCACATGACTTCCCAATCAAGTCTGTGATTTTCCAGTATCTTCTTTCATCCAGGTACAGTTTCCTGCTTTCACAAATTCATCAAAGAGCTTTTTATGACTAACTGCCATATCTCACTGAGGTGTAATATGTTTTGTGACACCAGGTGCAATGTTAATTTGGCTTCCTGAGGACATCATAAAATGGATATTCCACTTCCTAGCTTTCAAAGCAAACTGAGAAGTTAATTGCATATGGAGATCTGCTGTTTAACATATCCTGTCTTTTGAAGTGAAACCTGGGGGTCATCCAGGAGCACAGCATTTCTCATGAGAGACAATCACACTATATTTTTATTTTAAAAAAATCATAGAGTAATCAGAACCAGCTGTCCAAGCGTTACACGAAATTCCTCAAAAATCCCTGCAGTTGCAGAAATTCAGCAGCTGCGAAAATTTCACAAGTGCTGAAAATCCACAACTTCAGATCCTCAGCTGCAGAAATGGCTTAAGAGGGACAACAACAGTGATCCAAATTAGCTGGAGCAGCAGAGTTGAACAGTCTTCCCATAGATGTAGCTGAAAATACCCACTGAGAGACCAGCAACCATTCCCTCAACTGGTACCAATACAGCACCACTGGAATCAGCAATACCTTGCACCACAGTGGCAGTCTATAACTGCTGGTTGTGTCTCTCCCTGGAGTGTTTCTGTTGCCTGCAGGAGTAGCACTCACTGCAGGCTGTTCAGTCTGTACTGCCTGCAGGGCTCCTTCATGGGCTGCACTGGGTCTGGTGGTTGTTGTTTGTTGTCATTCAATGACAATGTGTGCTAGTGTTGCTGTAACTACTGCCACTGACTTACACCACTGGTTTGTTATTACTTGTGCTGGACCTCCACTGTAATTGAATTTCAATTGCTGGGGCACTGCATTTTGCCCAGGGAGTGTTACGCCTCACTCTCATGTGTGCAACATTTTTTCCGCAACTGCAGAAATAAATTGGCTGAGAATAGCCTTTAAGTAGATGTGCCATATTTATCAATTACTTTTTTTCTCAGGAACTTCTGCAGCTGCACTTTTTTTCACAATCCATAGTGTATTTTTTCTGCAGCTGCAGATGTTTTGTGTATAGCACTCAGAGCAATTCCCCCTTTTTTTCCACAGCTATGGAACTTTTGGGGATTTAGAGAAAGTTTTGCACTGACCTCCTGTCTGCCTCTGATTAGCCCCTTGTAACTGTCTTACTTTGTTTTGAAACCTGAGATAGTACCAGCTAGAGTTGTGCAAGTAACGAGCAGTATTTCCTGAGTACCAATATTCTTGACTACTTGCATTCAGGAAATAGCAACAGAAAGAAAAAAGAAAACACAGCCCCACCACCCTCCTCCCCAGCTCAACTGAGGTAAAAGCAACCCCCTTCCCCCACCCTCTGCAACCAGCCCACTCCCCACCTCCACCCCAGCACTCACAATTTCAAATAGTAACAGTAAAAACTCCCACAATGGTTGACCAGCACAACCAGCCCACATCCATGGCTGTCATCCGCTTGCCATTATTTAGTTAAACATGCCATCCCCATCCCTCCACTCCAGCAGCAGCTCCCTCGTCCACCCACCCATGAGCAACCACGTTCCTTAAATTTAGTAAGCAAGTCATGTGAACAGCTGTTTTATTATGCGAGGCTGTGTGGGAGAGATATTTACGAGCCTTGGAGAAGGACAGGTTGTGTTGGTTGCCGCCTTGTGCCAGCAGAATTACTTGGTAAAATTAAGAAATATGGGTGCTAGGGGGTGGTAGGAGGGTGGGGCTTGGGAACTGCTGCCAGAGTAGGGGAAGGGAGGAGGATTTGTTTACCTATATAATGGCAAGAAGGACCATCGGTCGGCTGTGGAGGTAGTGGGTTGTGCTTGTCACCCATTGTGGGAGTATTTTTCTTTTACTGCTGTTTTGAAATTGTAGGTGCTAAGGGAAGAGTTTGGCAGTAGATTCATTGCAGAAGGGGTAACAGGGAGTTGGTTTTACTGTGACTGAGCTGGGGAAGAGGGTGGAGGGCTGTTGTTTTACTCTCCGCCTTCTAGCTGGTACAAGAATAATGAAGCCAATAATGAATTTGGGAACATTTGGGTCCCTGAATACAAATGTATGGCTAAATGTTAGAATTAAGGTATTTGCCCACCCCTAATCCCAGCATTATTCACTTGACTGGATAGTCTGATCCACCAATTCATAAACCCCTCTGTAAAGAAACATTTTTACATTTTTCATCAAGTTTCCACGCCCAAAAAATGTGAGGTTGTGTCCCCTGGTTGTCATATTACTCTTTAGTTGAAAACAATATGCACTGTAAACCCAGTTATGTATTTGTAGGTTTTGGTCTGGACCCTCTGCTTCCTCCTTCCTCTAATGAATGTGGGGGGAAGGATTTCAAAAGTCACTCATAAATCGGCAAAATGCCTTGTTACATCAAATGGGATTTTCAAGTCATAACATGGGGCTATTTCAAAAGTTGGATTTACATGCAGAATTTCTACCTGTGTTACAGTTTTTTAAATCTAGCCAACGAATAACAAATGCTAGATACATATGTAAATAATAGATTACGTAAAAATCAGTCTTAATATTTATTTAATATCTAGCTTTGTTTACCGGATGAGTGCACTGGTAACGAGTACCTTTTTCAGGCAAGACCGATGTGCAGCTCCCCAGAGAAACAGGAAAATAAATTGCGGTGAATGCATATAAATTTACAGCAGGTTGAAGGCAAAAATGAGCACATATTGTGCTACTGTCCTTTTAGCACCAATCCCCCTCACCACTTTCTACTTTAAGGCTATTTCCCAACTGAAAACCTTTAAGCTTTTTATGAACCCTCCCAAACTTTGGCAGCCCTGGCTCTGACAGCCTCTACCCTACTATGCTAAAGCTTGCCTCTCCAGCTATCTCTAAGCCACTCACTTTTATTCTTAACCTGGCCCTTTCCAGCTCTTCCATGCCTAACACTTGGAAAACTGCTAAAGTGGTACCCATTTTTAAAGCTGGTGACCCTCTCTCCTCTGACAACAATTGACCCATATCTATCCCCCGACCTTAGTAAACTCCTGGAGAAAGCTGTGCATCACCAACTGTCTGAACATCTCGGAAAATACAACCTCTTGTGCAACCAGCAGCGCGGTTTTCCCAAAAAATACAGTACTACTAAAGCCCTTGCCTTATTCACTGACCATGTCCTATCAAACATGGTCCATGTATATGCCACTGGTGCCATTTTCATCAGCCTGTGGAAGTCTTTTGATTTGGTAAACCATGTCCTCCTCCCCTCTAAGCTACACCAGCTTGGCTGCTCCATGGAGACTACCAATTGGTTTCAGAGCTACCTCTCTGACCATTCCTAAGTTGTGTGCATTAGGTCTGCCACATCCCCTGCCCTCTCTGTCACCACTGGTGTTCCCCAGGGCTCCATTTGAGGACCCCTTCTCTTTTCTATCTGTGTTAACACCCTTCCCTCTGACATCCTCAACTGCTACTTTCTTCTCCCCATTGTTTAACCAGGTGAGACACACTAAGCTGAAATATTGTTTACAGGTGCAACCTGGGAGCACAGGGAAGTTAAGTGACTTGCTCAGGGTCACACATTATGCAAGTGGGGCTGAGGGATTCAAACCCAAGTCTCCATATTTGCTGCTCAAAGCCTTAAACCACTGCACTATACTGCCTCCCTACTCCCTTCTCTATGCAGACAACCTTGTCCTCTATCATACAGATAAGTCTCTCTGTCATATATCCTCTGTCCCCTCACATAACTACTGCTTGACCCACAGTTGGTTCACGGCCAACTTGTTTCTTCTGAATGATAAAAAACTAAGGTAATGCTATTTAGGTTAAAGCCTTACTTTTCCAAAGCTCTCAAGGCCAATTTCAATTCCTTTCTCCAAGTCTTCTCTCCTGATGGCTCTGCCCTTGAGAATGTCCCCTCCTTTAAATACTTGGGGATGGCTCTGGACCCCTCCCTGTCCTTTGCTGAACACATGAACCTGGTTGTACACAGTGTGAATCAGAAACTGGGGTCGGCCTATCACATCAAACACTGCCTGTCCAAGGAGGCTTGCCTGGCTACTGTTGGTGGGACTCTCCTTACCGTTTTAGATTACTGCTCTCCCATCTTCTCATGTGTAACCATTGCCCTTCAAGCTCATCTCACCTCTGTCTGCAACAACATCTGCCAATTCACCCTACTCACCCCGTTTTCCACTCATCACTGTGACTTCTATCAGTCTCTCAGCTGGCTACTACTTGAAGGTCATTTTGACTTCACCCTTGGCTGTATGGTCGACAATGCCCTCAAGATGGGGAACATGTCCCCCCTCTTCTCTCTCCTTAAGGCTAGACACTCACCGAGGACCCTTCATTCCTCAGTTTCCCCCCTTCAATTCCTTAGAGTTACTACTAGTATGGGAAGTAATACCTTATCTGCCACAGCCTCTAGCCTGTGGAAGAATCTGCCCTCATCTCTCAGATCAACCACTTCTCACCTCTCTTTCACATTCAGGTTCAGAACCTGGATAATTAGGGAATATTGCTTTAACTGCTCACCCAAGTAGCCCCTCCACTCCCTGGCAGCTGTACTTCTCCTTTTCTGCCACACTCCTACCTTTACCCTCTGCTATTTTTTCTGTGTTCAATGGTTGCCTGGCTAACAGGACAGTTCAAGTCCCAGATTGGGGGTATCTGCTTACAGCCTCCTTAATGATTGCCTATGAATTAAGCTTTGCCCTTTGTATTATGCTATGTGCAGTGTACAGATTGCTCTCCAGGTTGAGGGTTTCCACTCACAGCATCCTTAATTGATTGCCTATTGAAGTTAGTTTTGATTTCTGTATTTGTATTGTATAGTTTGCTCTTTTATTACTTCAACCACTATTTTTCTTGCATTGTTACAATTGCACTCATGTGTAAACAATTATCATGTACAGTGGTTGCTACTGAAAAATTGTTCAGTGCTGAGAAATACCTCGGTGGAGGTGGCATACTGCTCAGTGTGCCAACTGGCACTGAGAAATACCTGGTTACCGCTTGGTATGCAGTAAGTGTTGGCCCATTGCTTAATTCAATCAATTAGTTCAATTCCCCAGTCAGCTGCTTCTTAAATGTGCCAGATGGCACTGTTTGTATTTTAATTTATATTAATTGCATCAATTTTCCTGTAGGTGACCCCATAGTCTACATTCTCCACTGTATGGTGGTACTGTAATTTATTCAGAAGAGTGTAACAATGTGGCCATTAGGTGCCTTAAAAAGGGTAAGGATGATCTGAAAAATGGCTGGTGAAATTGATAGCATGGTAAACTGAAACTGAAATTGTGTAAAAGGTGATAAATGTGTGGTGTTGGTGGGATAGTTAGGAAAAGTGATCAGTATGAGTGTCATTTAGATTAACTGGATGATTGCTGTTGGTGACTTCATGTTGATGCAAATGATGTGTATCTTTCTGTTAATCCGCAATTTATAATCTTTGTGGTTTGGAGTGGGGAGCCCGACAGAGCGATCTTTAACAGCTCAGCAGATGGTGGTACTTTAGATGTGTGTGCTGTCAATGTACATTAAAAGCTCTCCATAATAAGTATGTGTGATCTGATTGTTTGATTACAGGAAAAAAGGCAATTAGAATACATTTTTCACATAAATACATCATTGTTTTAGACAGACAAGTACAGAACATCAGTTACAGTCCTGACCACAAGTCCCTTTGTATAGCACTGATTTCTGTCCACATACCTATGCAGACAGTGCATATGACAGATCACAGGCCAATGTAGACAGTGTGAATTTTATGTCACTTTCTGTTGTTGAAAGCGCAGACCTTTGTCCACCTGTTATTTTCTGTTTGTAGTGTGGCAACAGTACGTAGCACTGAGAATCTTTGGTGCTATTGAACACCACCCCCCAGTCATGCTGTTGCTATGATAGTTTCTGTATATGCATATTTAGTAATTTTAACAATATCTGTCTCTCTCTCTCTCTCTCTCTCTCTTTCGATATTTCCTGTCTTTGCACTGCTGGATCCCTGTAATAACATCCAGTCCTACAGTATGCTGTGTGCCAGAACACATATTGTTGTTTTTTTTTCTGAGATCATAATTTAAATTGCACTGTGCATGTGATCTGTGAGGTTTCATTCTCACCACCGATAATAGGCACCTGCAGGTGGTGATATTCAGCTGACTGTTATCCCCAACTTCATTATTCATCAGTTTTAACCATGTGAATCATGACATAAGATTTGCTGACACTGTATTAATGCAGAGGGTGTAGATAAAATGTTTTCCAGCAATATCAGGCAGGAGGGACAATAGCAAAGAACAAGGGGATTATTAATAAATACAGTTTAGTAAAGGATACATCCCTGTTTGACCACGGTCCTCTGCAAGTGGAGATTGCTTGTCACTGTCTGGTCTCTTTCTACTTTTGGAACACATAATTGCTGCGTAAGAGTGAAGGAGAAAACAATAGAGAAACAAAGAAATTTATGTCTATTTTATTTATTTAATGGTTTCACCAAGAAATGCATACTGAGCTGGGAACTTGTTTCTAGATGCGTCCAGGGGGGTATAGGGTGTGCATGATAGCCCGAGAACACAAGTACAGATTAATGAATAAATAAATAAATAAACAAATGGTAGATAAATACAGAAAGATACTCATAAAGAAAAAAAGAGTATCTTGCGATTAAATCATGATCCAGCATAAATAGTGAAGTGGAAAAGAAGGAGAATGGTGCGACTAGCTGAGGCGTTGATGTGGGTGGTAGTGCAATTGTGTTTATCTACAGATCTACAGTTATGAACTGCAGAATAAAAATCTAAATAGTGTTTGATCTAGATACTCCTTCTGAAATCAAGTATCCCAGACGATTTTTTGACACACTCCTCTGATAACATCAGCATATAGCTACACACTTACACTCAGTATGTAAAAACCAGAAAGATGAAATGGGCTTCTCCAGTAACAGCCATTTTTACATTTCAAACACAATGGCTCGCTTAAAAAGTAAAATCACACTCTCATTACAGTTACTGAAACACACACATATGTTTTATTGGTCAGGAAACAGTAAATGTCAGGAAGGTTTAGATAGTTGTATTTATTTCCTGTCCTCTTTAAGGTTGTAAATGCATGCAGCAACAGACAAGTCAAAGTAACATGTTCATGTGGAGTATTAAAAGAAACACATAAAAGATTACCTCAGACTGTCTGTAAAGAACATGTACTGTAGATGACACATTATACCAAGGGAACAGATGGAAGGAAAACCAAGGATATTTATGAACTGCAGTATCAGTAAACAAGTAATCTATTGATATTTTCTTACATTTATGTATATATTAAGTTACATTTATTCCACACAGCAATCACACAAATTTAATTGGAAGAGAAGGAATCTGTAACATTTAACAGACTTTAAGGCACATATTTACTCATGCAAGGAATTTAGAGGGATGATCAGCAGAAAATAATCACTCCGAGTGGTGAAGACATAGCACAATTTGCATTGGCGGAGACTAAATGGAATATAATCTCTGCATTAAGATGCAATTGCTGGTGGTTGGATATGATTTTAATTATGAAAGATCACATCTAAACATACTGTGACAGATGGATTTTTTTTCAGATCTGTTAGAGATTTTTTTTATTACCTGCCCACCCACCACCCACAAAACACACGGTCAAACACAATTCTTGCTATGCTAGTGGCAGCCATTGATGTCAGAAAATTCTGTACAGCTTACCAACTGCAGTTAGACAGAATGGATTAGTGCCATTGACTTAATAAAAGATGGACCATTAACTAATTAGAGGGCTGTTAAAATAAAATGAAATTAACAATTTGTGAATAAGGATCTCAATGTGAAGCACTGAATTATATGCTGCTCTATATGAAATTACACACTGACTTGTTGATCTCGTCAGATTGCATATTTACAATTATTGGTTACCAGCTGTGATGCATGGCATTATCAGTGGTTGGCTGTGTAAAACTGATGTTGATCGATTCTCCCATTGACAGTGTACAGTATGCCTATTACCAGCATCCATCACCATGGGAGTACTGCTAGGCTACTGTTTGCAGTGTACACTTTCAAGCATGCTAGCATACAACATGCTGATCCTACTGTTACATATGAAGTACTCTAGGGTGGGAGTGTACTGTGGTATATGCAGTAGAGCACTGATTATTTTTTATCACTAGTTTATTTTGGATGACTATCTGCCTTATTAATACATTATGTACATTTCTGCCTATTATTTGGCAGTCAGTTTTAGAAGGGACACATTACTTATTCTGCAATTCTGAATCAGTTTAAAAAATAAGTAAATTAGTTGTACAGTATACTGTATATTGCAACTTCTCTCAACATCTGACAATATGTGCAGACTGCTTCTTACAGACAAGTAAGATCTGTCCTTGGCTAGACAACAATTTGTGCTAGATTCACAATGGCTGAGGACATAACTTGTCAAAAAAATTGACAATTTGAGTTTACAGTTAAACAACTGCATATTTGCTGCTACTGGGGATGCAGGCACAGCTACAATGACAAAGCACAATAGGAACACTGGTATCCCTTTATTCTGTGCTCCTGATGACACTAAAATTATAATTGGGGAATAAGACAGCATTCTTACTTTAGTTCATTGATACTTTTTGCCCTTTATTCCAACTCGTATTTTGTGCTATTTTGCACGTACAAAAAAATTGAAAAAATATGTCCCATTAATTGAGAGATTAAATAATTCAACATACTTCTTAAGTATTATAATAGATTCAGTGAATTAGATGATCACCTGTCTATGTTGCATGGCATCATATTGAGGGTGTTTCACTTCTTTAAGCCATGCTAATTGGCCATGCTCCAGGATAATTATTTTCTTACCAAAAATAAAACAGTACTAATATCATGTGAACGGACAGCAAAAAACAAAACAAACAAATGCGACCTACAGGTTTTCTGTGCAAATGAGCCAGTGACCGAAATCACCACTGCCCCATCTTTCTACAATTGCTATGACACTTATCGCCAAGGGTGGTATGCTATCAATCTAAAATCATGCAATGAATGTGGGTCAATACTCTGTGGCCAATGGTAAGCACACTGAGACCAACACTGTGACTTTGTCTTGCTAACTATACATGGAAAAGAGACACACTAGCACACACTAAGGCATTTTTTTTATTTCCTACTTCTAATTTCTATTTCCTTACAATTATAAATGTTATTCTTACTACTTTAATTTGTTAAAACAGAATAAATTACTAAAAACGGTTACTGCAGGCAGCTCTGCTGTTTATGTCCTGTTAAAAAGTGCCTAAAATAGTTAATGTTAACTTACTGTATATTTACTGACTTCCTAAATGCTGTTTTTACTTTCCCCCTTATTCACTGCATTTTAATGAAACCTTCACAATTCCAAATCAATGATGCAGAAGCAACAGTATGAAACTTTCTTGGGAACAATGTTGCAGTGTATCAAAGTGCTGCAAGTTATTTTGTATCTTTTTCAAAAGAAAACAACGTTACAAAAAAGTAAAATGTTGCTTTTGATTGCACTTCTTTTTTTTACGATTTCCAAACCTGATCTACCGCTACTGTAGGTACAATGCAGGCACTATCACTCTCCTCCCCTCAACCCCCAAACATATTAACTATGTTTGTATGTCTCAGTTTCAATTTGACTGTGGTTCAGCTTCAGCCTGCAATTGCATGAAATGCACAAATGGAGATGTAATCGTGCCTCGGTGCATCCATTCCATCTCCCTCATGCAAACTTGCAAGGTTAATTCTTGTAACATTAGTCACCTCCAAGATTAGGCAAGCTTATAAATCAAAATGAGCAAATGACACAGGATTTGATGGAAAATACGTTTATTAAGACATTACAACATCCTTATTTATATCAGTTAGGTCTGCTAAAAATGTTTTGTCACAAATACACTCAGCAGGTCAGGCCCTCTGCTCCCACAGTGCCAACCTCAGAGCAAAATAATGTGAACAGGTAACAGACAGAGTGACCCTCCTTTCTGCTTTTGGGTCCAAATCACCTTTAGTCTCAAGTTCTGGGGGGATTCAAACTGTGAAACTTATGCTAGTGTACCCAAATGTACAGGCTCAGATAATATTCTCTTCAGAGGATGCAATATATCTTTCGCCTAAGGGCACCTAACCAGGTATCCAAAATGAACCCTTAAAACTCTATAAGAGACCTTACGTATATTCTTACCTTTTACCAAGCTTAGTAACACCATCAAGCCCTTGAACAGTTGTCAAACTTAAAAATACAGACACTCCACATGCAAAAATGACAGAGGAGACCCAGGCAGAATCTTAAGAAAATGTACTTTACTAAAAGATGATAAAAATATGAAAAATGTAAACACATAACAATATGTCAAAGAGCTCACAATCACATAAAAGAACAAGGGAAAATTACAAAGCAAAATTCCTACCACAATACATTTAGATTTTTGCTATCTAAGGTATTACTTTTAGAAGCGCGTTTTAAAGTTAGATCAGAGAACTGTGTCTCTCTAGAGTCCCAAAATTATATGACAATCACTTCAGACACAAGTATCAGTTTAAACTCTGTGTCTCCACACCCCTTCTGTGAGTCATCTAGCTCCTCCTATTAGAATATAAAATTACAAAAATGATTTCCTATCAGGAGATATTTTAAATGAGGTGCCATCAGAAGAAAAAATACATTTCCTATACATAACTCCTTAAATACACAAGTTTCCTTTGAACTTAGCAATCACACATTGGCACCAATGTGTTAAAAAAAAAACAACAGGAATCAGCCTAATGATGTCCTGTTTCTGAAGTCATAAAGTCATGTTTGATTTCCACTTCAAAAACATGAAGTCATAAAAAGGCCATAAAATGCACTTTCTCAAGGAAGTTAATCACATTACAGAGATCTCCTGGTCAGTTTAATACATCCTGTGATTTCAGCTGCTGACAATTTGTAATTTAAAAGGGCCAAATCTCACAAACTGACATTTCATACACTGACCATTTATTTATACTACCCATATCATACAATAATCATAACCAGCTGGCCAAGAGTCATAATCCTCCACACCTAGACTGAATTTGGGCGCTCTATCCCCTGCATGGAATGAGCTCCCTAAGTCAGTTCACTCCTCAGATAGATGTGACAATCCATCTGCATTCTGATTGGTCACTCCAGCCCTATATAAGATCATCAAGTCATATCCTTGCATGGCAAGACTCCATCTTAATAGTCTACCATTAGTTTTTCCCATTTGTGTCAGCTAAACCAGGGGGTTGTAGTGTTGTACTTCAACATGCTTCCCATATAAGTATGGTTCTAACTTCTTTAGGGCCTACACTATGGCAATACATTCTCCTTCCACAGTAGAATAAGCCTTCTCACTGGGAAGTAACTTTTTACTCAGGCACACTATGGGATGATCTTTCCCTTGGTTGGGTGTCTGACTCAGTACTGCCCCAATACCTACATCTGATGTGTCAGTCTGGACTATAAAGGGTTTACTGTAGTCAGGACTTGTCAATACAGGAGCACTGAACAGTGCCTCCTTCAGTCTGGTAAAGGCTTTTTCACAGGCTGATTCCCAGGTAATTTTCTTAGGCATCTTTTTCTTTACCAGGTCAGATAGGGGAACAGCCATGGCACTATAATTGAGTACAAATTTCCTATAGTATCCTGCTGTCCCTAGAAAATTCCTGACCTGCTTCTGTATTTCTGGTCTGGGCCATGCCTTGATCACCTCTATTTTTACTTGATTAGGATGGAGCTGTTCACACCCCACAACTTGCCTGAGGTACATCATTTCAGCCATGGCCACTTGGCACTTCTCAGCTTTGACAGTGAGCTCAGCCCTCTGTATCCTGCCCAGCACTTCCCTAAGGTGGGACAGGTGTTCCTCCCAGCTGGCACTAAAGATGGCAATATTATCCAGGTATGCCACAGCGTACTCCCCATCACCATTTAACACCTGGTTCACCAACCTTTGGAAAGTGGCCGGGCGTTCTTCATTCTGAAAGGCATTACTCTAAATTCAAATAAGCCTCTCGGAGTGATGAAGGATGAACTCTCCCTAGCTCTGTCAGTTAACTCTACCTGCCCATACCCCTTTGTCAGGTAATTAGTTGTAAGGTATGTTGCCCCTTCAAACTTGTCCAGGAGTTCATCCACCTGGAGCATCAAGTAGACATCTGATTTTGTGACTGCATTCCATCCATGATAGTACACACAGAAATTATTTGAGTCATCTGGCTTGGGCACAAGGACTACAGGTGAAGCCCAGGAGTCGTGGGATCTCTGGATTACCCCTAAATCCAGCATTTCCTCTATCTCCCTCATAATGTCCTTTTGGACAGCCTCTGACACCCAATATGCTGTCCACTGTATAGGCGTCTGTGCCCTTGTCTCTACATTGTGCATCGCTAAGGGGGTTAGTCCAGGCCTGGTGCTAAACAATGGGGCAAAGTCTGCTAAAACCTCCCTTACTTCCTGAATCTTGTCCAGGGCCAACTGAGGTGACAGTTTAACTGCCTCCATAGAGGACTCCCACTTGCTTTCTTCCAGCAAGTCCAGAAGGGGGTCTCCTTCATCCATCCCCTTCCCTGGACTATATACTGCAAACACCATGTCAGCCCTATTAGCATGTGGCTTCATCATGTTGACATGGTACATTCTTTCTGTATGTCTTCTGTCAGGTAATTCTATGATATAGTTCATGTCATATAACATTCTAACTACTTTGTATGGTCCTGCCCACTCAGCTTGCAGCTTGTCTTTCCAGACTGAGATAAGGACCATGACATCCTGACCCACCATGTATGATCAAGCTCTGGCTCTGCAGTTGTACCACACTTTTTGTTTCTGTTGGGCAGCTGCCAGGTTGCTCTGGGCTGTCCCCATAAGCACCTTCAGCCTTTCCCTAAAAATAAGGACATAGTCCACTATGGGAGTTCCCTGAGTGGCATGCTTGCCTTCCCAGTCTTCCTGGATCAAGTCTAGGGGCCCACGTACCCAGCATCCATATAAAAGCTCAAAGGTGGAAAATCCTGTTGACTCTTGGTGCATCTCCCTGTATGCAAACAACAGGTGGGGAAGGTATTTCTCCCAGTCCCTCCCAAGCTGTTCAGCAAACACTTGGAGCATTGACTTCAGGTTACCATTACATCTTTCCACAAGCCCATTGGCTTGTGTGTGATAATTTGTTGTACATCTCTGCACCACCCCACACCTCTCCTACAAACATTTAATTAGGTCTGACATGAAGGAAGCCCCACAATCAGTGATAACTTCCTGCCGAAACCCAACAAGGGAGAAAATCCCAAGTAAGGCATCTGCCACTATGTCTGTCCTCAGTGAGGATAGAGTGACTGCCTCTGGATACTGGGTGGCATAATCCACTACAGTCAGGATGAACCTCTTCCCAGAGGAGCTGGGGATATTTAAATACCCCATAATATCCATCCCCACCCTCTGGAATGGCTCCTCCACTATAGGCAATGGAATTAGAGTGGCTTGGATTTACTTAACCCCTTCCTCTTTCTTGGCACCGGTGACAAGACCTACAATACTCCTTCACCCACTGGGTGAAGTTAGGCCAATAGAAATTCTGTGCCAACTGTTGTGTAGTGCGTGTGATTCTCAGATGACCAGACAAGAGAATATCATGTGCAGTCTTGAGTAACTGCTCACAGTACCCCTGGGGAATGACAAGCTGCCTACCTATCATCCCTTCCTCTGTCTTAGCATCCTGAGTATACATCAGTCCATTTTCCCAATAAAATTTATCTTTTACATCACCTCCCTGTGCTCCATCAGAGTCTGCCCAAGTTCTCAGCTTCTCTAGACTAGGGTCACTTTTCTGAGCAGCTGCAAATTCCTTGCACATTCCCAAGATATGGGCCAGGTCCCCTTCAGTCTCTAAACTAGGGTCCCTAGCACTAGCATCAGAGCATTTAGGATCACTGTCATCCCTAACCCTCTGAAAGTGGGTCACCCCTCCTTCTTCAGAGTAACCCTCCATAGCTGTGTGGTTAACTGCTACTGGGGAAATTTCTACCCCATTTTCATTAGTGTTCATATCGGGAGACACAGGCATGGGATCCAGCAGTGGTTTCCACAGGGGCTTCTATGGGGTCCAGGGAACTACAATTTCCTCTTCCTGCTTGGCTACAGGTAACTTCACACACCATCCCCTGTTTGAGATTGTTGCCAATGATGATGTCAACTGCTAATGTTTTGGCTACAGCCACCTGTTGTACAGTTCCCCCGTTTCACCCGAGTCTAGGAGAACGCTAGTGAGTGACAATGTTCTCTCCTCACCAGTGAACCCTTGTAAAGTTACAAATTTATGGGGTATAAGCTGACCAGGATCTACCAGATCCCCTTTTTCCAGCATCAGGGATGCCCCTGTGTCTCTTAACCTTTGTATCTGTACACCATTCACAGTGACTGGGTGCATGTGTTCTCTCATTTTCACAGGCATGCTTCCAGGGACACACAAACAACCTACTTCTTTCCTAGCCCCATTTTGTGTATTGCTTATCCTTTTGGGACACTGTCTGGTAATAAGCCCAGTTTCTTTGCAAACCCAACATTTGTTTCTTTTCTCAGAAAAATCTTTTCTTTGAAACCTGGGGCTAACTGGTTTTGGTGGAGGCAGTGAGGATTTTAGCTACCCTGAAGGCATGCTTTTCCCTTTCTGCACTGCCATGCCCACCCTATTTGCTCTCACAGCAGGTCTGCTCTTGGCAAAGTGGTCCGGGATTTCAGCAGCCTCTTGCACTGTTTTGGGATCTTGGTCTTCCAGCCAGGTTTTCAGCTCTGCTGGGCATGCCCCAAAAACTGCTCTAACAATATAGCATTTTCAATTTTATCTACAGAGTTTGCTATAATTCCTTCCCACCAACATATTAAAAACTGATGTTGTTTCGTGGCTAGCTCCTTGTAGCTCATATTAGGGCTTCTCCTGAGCTTACAGAATTTAGCTCTGTATGCTTCTGCATTTAAATTAAACTTTTGTTAAAGTGCAGCTTTAAGTTTGCTGTAATCATTACTGTCCTCATTGTCCATTTGACCAATGCATCCTGAGCTTTTCTGGTAAGCAGCGGAGATAGCTGGAAGCTCCAGGACCCTCTGGGAATCTTTGCCTGAATACAAACTTTTTCAAAGGGATTTAAAAAGCAATCCATATCCTCCCCCTCTTTGAATTCAGCTATCAGTTTTGAATTTAATTTGTAACCCAGTCCTGTAGTTCCAGTTAAACCCAAGCCACTTACCTGCTGTGGTGCTGGTGGTTGGAGTCGTAGCTTCTCCAGTTTATTTTGCCTCTGGCGCTCACTCTCTTCATGCTCTGCTTCTCGCCGTTCTCGCTCTACTTCTCGCTAAAGTTTTCGCTCTTCTCTCTGGAACTTCAGCTCCATTCAGTGCAACTCAATCTGCAGCCTGATTGCTTCTGGCTCTAGAATGCTGGTGACCTTCCCCTGCTGCTGTGACCCTTCACTTGCACTGGCCCTGCTATCTTCCTCACCAGATCTGGACACTACACTGACCACTGGCCCCTCCACTCCCAAGGTCTGGACCTTTTCAGTCACATTCTGTGATTTGATGCTGTAGGCATCTGCTGCCATCAGGGCATCCACAAGGTTCTGCTTGGTGGCTCTCTCCTCGTGCCAGACTTCTCTCTCCTTGCACAACTGCTTCAGGTAGTCTGCAGTGTGTTCACAGTAGTTGGAAGCTATCTTCTTCCCTAACTATGGCTACTCTAACTTGCACTTTGAAAAAAAAAATAAAACAGGGAGGAACTTTGACTGTAAGCAAAATTATATAGTTCTGTTTTCTCGTTAAAAAATAAATCACTGCCTTTTTTTGCAAGTGAGCTGTACAGTATTAAGCTGACACACTGAACAGTTAAAGCTTGTGTTACCAATTTTTTTGCACCGCTGCAACCAAATCTGTCACAAACACACTCAGCAGGTCAGGCCCTCTGCTCCCACAGTGCCAACCTCAGAGTGCAATAGTGTGAACAGGTAACAGACAGGGTAACCCTCTTGTCTGCTTTTGGATCTGAATCACCTTTAGTCTCAAGTTCTGGGGGGATTCAAACTGTGAACCTTATGCTAGTGTACCCAAATGTTCAGGATCAGATAATATTCTCTTTGGGGGATGCAATACATCTTTTGTCTAAAAGCACATAACCAGGTATCCAAATTGAACTGTTAAAACTGTATGAGAGACCTTAGGTATATTCTTACCTTTTTCCAAGCTTAGTAACTCCATCAAGCCCTTGAACAGTTGTCAAACTTAAAAATACAGGCACTCCACATGCAAAAATGACAGAGGAGACCCAGGCAGAATCTTAAGAAAATGTACTTTACTAAAAGATGATAAAAAATATGAACATTTTAAACACATAACAATATGTCAAAGAGCTCACAATCACATAAAAGAACAAGGGAAAATTACAAAGCAAAACTCCTACCACAATACATTTAGATTTTTGCTATCTAAGGTATTACTTTTGGAAATGTGTTTAAAGTTAGATCAGAGAACTGTGTCTCTCTAGAGTTCCAAAATTATATGACATTCATTTCAGACACAAGTATCAGTTTAAACCCTATGTCTCCACACCCCTTCTGTAAGTCATCTAGCTCTTCCTTTTAGAATATAAAATTGCAAAAAATGGTTTCCTATCAGGAGGCATTTAAATAAGGTGTCATCAGAAGAAAAAATACATTTCCTATATATAACTCCTTAATTACACATTTTCCTTTGAACTTATTAATCCCACACTGGCACCAATGTGTTAAAAAAAAAACAACAGGAATCAGCCTAATGATGTCTTGTTTCTGAAGTCATGAAGTCATGTTTGATTTCCACTTCAAAAACAAGAAGTCATGAAAAGGCCATAAAATGCAATTTCTCAAGGAAGTTAATTACATTACAAAGATCTCCTGGTCAGTGTAATACATCCTGTGATTTCAGCTGCTGACACCTTGTAATTTAAAAGGGTCAAATCTCACAGACTGGCATTTCATACACTGACCATTTATTTATACTACCAATAGCATACAATAATCATAACCAGCTGGCCAAGCATCACAATTTTATTTTAATATAGGCTTACATTAACTTTATATAGTCTGAAAACTACAGTTTTACATTTTGGGTAGGATGCCAAAGTTATATTTAAGCTATGATCCTAACAAAATCTTCTATGGCTTGCTCTAAGGAGTGCTTTGTGGGGAGCTTTCATTGTAAGAAAAATTCCTTTTTTGTTAACAGGATGTATTAGTTCAAAACTGTATGAGGAAAGAACCCCTTCCTTGTCCTCATATAGTTCTCAACTAATATAACTTCAGTTTGGGTTTCAAAAAGTTGGAGTTGCTGAATAAATTGTTGTTATTTAGAGAATGTACATACTGTACTTCTCCTTGCCTGGTATCTGGCAGAAGAATCCACTATTATCTCTGCAGCCTTGATACATTTCTATGTCTTTCTGATCTTTTTAAAAATGTTCCGCTAAGAAATTTTACATATAGAAACAGTGTGAAGATTGCTTGTGCCCATGTCCTGGCTAACACCCAGCCACTGTAAACTGCTCCCCTCACCCCTTCTGGGACCTTCAGTCAAGCAGAGAGCCTGGGTCCTAAAGGTTGCAATGTCCTATAGCTCTCCAGGGCTCCAGGAATGAGCCCCACTGGTACCAGAGAACAGAACTAGGATTTTAATTATAACCGAAGCCTCTGGGGCTCTACTGGGGTACAGAGACATGCTACCTGTTTAACTTTATTTATTTATTCAGTATTTGTTAACTGGGTAGGTGCACTAGCCATGAAATTACTATTTTCAGGCATGACCCGGGAGAGTACAACAATCAAAGACAGGTACATAGCATGAGTACAATGAAATTACAATAACATACGTCAAAACAGTTAGTAGTAATGAATATATGCAGCCAGGACAGTAACAATCAATGCAATTCACATATAATTTTTAGGCAGAGAAACCCTGCACTGTCTAGGAAGAGATACTACAACATAGCAGCAAGAAATATTGTTAAAATTAGTCACACCAGTGAAGATTCAAATAGACAGCGAAACAAGGCAAGGGCAAATTCCTCACTGAGGAGGATACATTATTACAGCCTCTAAAACAAGACTCAGGTGTGTGTGTGTGTGGGGGGGGAGTTGGGGTAGATTAGCTGTCAAGGAGATAGTAAGGGTAAGAAGTGCTATGAGGTAGGAAGATTAAAGTTAGGCCAGGCTTAATCTGGCAGGTGAGTGAATTAGGGAGGATTAAAATAAGTGCAGGGATCAGCAAGGGATAAATGGAAGCACAGCTCCTTTTTGAAGCTGTCATGGGATTCAAATATTCAAAGTGCTTGGGGAAGAGAGTTCCAAAGCTTAGGAGCAGAGTGACTGAAGGCAACAGAGTCTTTTGATGTTTCACATTTAGGTACATTCAGCAGGGATTTATCTACAGATTGCAGTCTATGGGAGGACGTTTGAGGTACCAGCAATGTTGCAAGCACTGAAGGGGTCTGGTTCCTGAGTATAGAGTCAGTCAGGGTGCCCAGAGAGTATTGACAGCAAGCTGAGGGGGATAACCAGCCCAGGTCCCTGTACAGTTGGCAGTGGTGCTTAAGCCGTGGTGATGAGGAGGCATATTGACAGATATTATTATAAGTGACATCCCACGTATGAGGGATGGGTTTGTGTGTGGCAGCAGAGGTCGGCGTGCCGTAGGTGAGGGCAAGGAGTAATATGCCTCTGGCAATAGCAAATTTAACAGAGGGAGTCAGCATGAAACTGGACTTATAAGCAGCACCCAGTTTAGCATTCACTGCCTTGCAGGCAGATTGTATATGTAGGCTGAAGTCTAGGGATCGGTCCAGAAGAATTCCGAGGTACTTAAAACTTTATGCAAGCAGCTCTGTGGATTTTGGGGTCTTGGCCTTGGTGAAGAAGTTTTAAAAAGATCTGGGAGCCTTTGAAATATTTCTGTGCTGCAGAGAGAACAATGTATTCTCCTGCCAAATGCCAGGCAAGGAGAAGCACAGTATGCACATTCTCTAAATAATACAAATAAATTCAAGAATTACAACTGTAGAAAAAATCATAAGAGACTTTGTATTAGCTCAAAACTATGAAAGGAATGGCCCCTCCATTTCTTAAGTTGGGTTTTTCTAAAAGTTGGGGTCCCGAATAAATTGTCACCCAGTTCAAGACCCTCGCCCACACTATCTGCACAGGAGCTGTAAAAATACAAATCTGATCTGTTAGAACTAACTGCGGTCAAAAACCTTTATTTTTTAAGTCAAGTTCATAGAATGCTCATTGTTTTAGCTCATACACACCTGCTAGGGTCACCACCTTTGGTTGAGGTAAAAATTGGATGGTAAACCACACCCCAAATTCTGCCTGTGGTTTCACCCCTTTTTTATGATTGACAAGTAAGTATATCACTCCTCCACCAGAGCCACTTGTAATATCAGAATAGACATTAGTAGTGACAGGAAATCATTTTTATTCTGTTATTTTATTTATGTATGTATTATCTTTGACTGCCAGGTTAACTCCCATAGGCCTCATAGCCAATTTTACAGGAGTGACCCAGCAGCACAGGAAGGCTAAGTGGCTTGCTCAGGGTCACACAATATGCAAGTGGAGGCTGTGGGAGTCAAACTCAGGTCTGCTGGATGTGCCAAGCTCTTTTACAGCATATTGATCAAGCCTCTGTTAAACACTCTCACATAGTCCTTTCCATGTCAGTCATTTATTCTGACATGCTTTGCCCATGCTTTGATAACTTAATTATTGATCTTGTGGTATCCTCAATACTGCACTGTTTTCCCTTTACCTCGGTAGCTACAGCTTTTTTTTTCATATTTCTAACACATTCCACAATTTCAGACACACTGTTCCAAGCTGTTTATATAAATGACCTGTAAAAGTGTGGCTAATATCATGGAATGTTTGGGTAATAAAAAAAAATGAGAGCAGTAAATATTGAGGACTCAGGACAGAAGAAATCAATGCCGTGATAAAGGCAATAAAAATGTGATTATTAATTTAACAAAAATGGGTCTAAAACATACCAGAATATAGAACAAACAAAAGATGCTTTAACACTGGCAGCTTTGTAATGGAATGAGTGTGACGGAAAAACCTTACCGTTTTATCTAATGCTGTGTAAAAGCAATTTATTCCATTTTGAAAATGAACAGTGGCCCGAACCACACTCCATGGTTTGTGTGGTTTGTACTGAAATGTTCTGTTGTGCACCACAGTGTAAAGTGTCCGTTCTGGCACCTCAGTGTGGCACAACTAGTTTTTACATTACAGCAACTGTTGTTGATGTTCAACCATTCTCACCCCCCCCTCCTTTTCCAGGAAATCTCACAAGGAGGACTGCACCACCGGTATCGGCACTACACAGGTAACGCTCATTTCAGCAGAGGAGCGTGTGTGTAAAAGCTCCTAAAAAGAAACACAAGAGGGCATATAAAGACATAAGAGATGCTTCCTGTCATGGCAGTAAAAGATCATACTTAAAATTCAGAGTGGAAAAGATTAGGTTCATTTACTGTTTATGGTCTTAATGGCCATACTTTACACCTCCCAGACAGACTGGTTTCACAAACAAAGGCAAGTCTGAATGACATCATAACTTTGTAACCTGGACAAGCAATGCAGCCAAAACAGTGAACGATTTGATCAGTTTTAAGAGTATGTGAGCACTCAAAATGGCCCAAATACCACATTTAATCAAAACCAGATGACCAGATAAGGACCCTAAAAAATGAATTAGCCAGTCTAAAACTGTACAGGTGGCAACGCAGAAATCCACATATAAGACTCTCCCCCAGCCTTAGAAGTTGTTTTTCCAGCTGTCTTTGTTTTCCTTCTGTACAAAAACATCCGCCACTTCACAAAGTGATTCTATTTAAATGAGTTTCAGAGGAGAGGAGAATGTGTGTCGGGGGTGGGGGGGGCTGCCCAAGTACAAGCTTTATTTTCAAAGGGGCTGGGAATCAGCTAGATAGACATCAGGCTGAGAGGAATTCAGCACACCCCTTCCCCACTTCCTCACACCACTCTATAGCCACCATTGATGGCAACTGAAACTGGCTCTAATTGTAAGATATTTGTTTGCCAACAAATAGCTATCTGCAAGCAACAGAACTGTTTCACTGTTTCACTGTTTCATTTCACTGTATGGACCAAAGTGAAATCTGGGGCATGGTGCTAGTTTGCTTGAAATTTTTAGAGTTATACTCAGAGCTGTGTGGCAAGGGCTGGGGCAGGAAGTGATATTTTTAAAAGTCAATCAACTTTAACTGAAAAATGGAAATTGACCACAGATTATTAATAAAAAATCTCATAAATCCACAATCCTTCATTTTGTGCTTTCTCACAAAGAAAATCACAGACAGGACACCAAATTGTTGTGCAATTGTTAACATACATTTCTCCCTGTTCCTTGTGCAGCTCTGGATCAGAACTGATATGTTTTTTTCTGTGTTGGGAAATGGCCATAGATTTGACACACTGTTTACTTGACTAACATTATTTCTGCACTGTAGATGTGCAGTAAAAGGTGAAAGGTGATGCTGCATAAGGCAGAGGTGTTCACGTCAGTGTTTTGAGTAAGACCCCTGCTGAGACCGCTTCAACAATGTTTTTACTTATTGTCTATTTCAATCTCTACTCTTTGGGGGGGGGGGTCTAAAATTATGTGTTTATTTTTGTGCAACATATTTTGAACAGGTGGAAAACAATGAATTTTGCAGTGACAAAGTTTATTTCTATATTTTTTGGCACACGTTTTACTGGCTCATAGGAAAAAGCCTAGCAGAGTGAGTTAGAAAGACATGTTGTAAAGCCATAAGCGATTCCTGGATAGATTCTTTATTATTTTTTACTTATTTCTGCTATTTGATGAGTGACTCTTCTAATAAAAGTTTGTCAGGGTGTATAAAATAATCAGAACTCTGCTTAGGATACAGCTCCATCTACAGTTTAAAACCAAACTGGGTTAGAACATTTATCATGAGCACACTCTGCCTCTGTTAATTTATGGGTGGGTGATTGGGGACTGGGGTGGGAGCCTGCACTATGGAACAGATTTTTTAATTATTATTTATGGGTGGGTGATCAGTGATTGAGGACTGGAATGGGGCACTACACTATGGAAAATACTTTTATTGGAAAAAAAAATCTATAAATCTTTGAATAGTGAAATGTTGTGCCATTTTATTGGTAGGTGAGGAAAGAGTTTATGCAGGGTATAGATGTTTGAGGGTTTTGTTCTCATGCAAAGAACAAACCATAGCACTGTAAACTGTTAAACCTGGTGTGGGCATTGGCGGTTTGTAGTGAAAGTTTTCTTTTAATTTTTAGGTCTTTTATTTTATAAATTGAAGGGCATCAGTAAAAGATCAGATTTTGAGATGGAGATTAAAGGAGAAAAGAAATGACAGGTGGGTGACTTTTGTGGCCAGATAAGGAATGGTATATCAATAATACTTGTATGAGGACACCTCTGGTAACATGCTGTTACCAGCTTAATATGACTTCCCTGGTGAAACTTTTGAAACAAATACATAGTGTACATACCTACATACATATATAAATACTGTATGTGTGGTTTATTTACAATATGTATGTGTAATTTATGTCCTCCAGGGCATTCTCCTCTAGCCCAAAACAAATAAGTCAAAACTTGTAAAAGGAGAACACTCCCATCTTGGAAAGCTTATTTGTCTCTGCTTCGTTTATTGTTTGACTGCTATTCCAACCCTTCACAAGGCAGATGACAGTAGCACAATATAATAAATCTGTAAAAAGCAAAATCCAACACAAAAATTCTTTGGAACAGATTTGTGATGTTGGAAGAGTTTTAATGGCACAACAAAACGTAAGAGTATAGGTACCGGAGAGGCTACAGTATGCAAGTGCTATTTCATTCTGAATAACTACTGCAGAGGCAGATCAGCAGCAGCACTCTAAAAGAAGTACAGTAACATGGGTGAACAAACAGTGGTAGTCGTAGCTAAGACTTATTAAGCTCCACCTTAAACATAGAAACATAGACTTTGAAAGGCAGACAAGGATCGCTTGACCCACCTAGTCTGCCCATTTCCCTACCTACAGGATAAGCTGCAGTTCCTACTTAACCAACAGCCTATTTCTCCCTACCCTTCCCACAGGAATTGCCTATGTCTGTCCCATGCATTCTTGAATTCTCCCACAGTTATTTAGACCCCACAACCTCCTCAAGAAGGCTATTCTGTGTCCACCACCCTTTCTGTGAAAAAATACTTCCTCACATTGTCCCTGAGCCATCCCCCATCTTCAAATTGTGTCCCTTTGTTCTTGCACATCTCTTTTTCTGAAAGATGCTACCCTCTTGGACTTTATTGATTCCTCTGAGGTACTTAACAAGTTTCTATCATGTCCCCCCTCTCCCGTCTTTCCTCAAGGGTATACATATTAAGTTCCTTTAGTCTCTCCTCATACAGCTTCTCTTGCAGACCCTGCACAATTTTAGTTGCCCTCCTCTGGACTGCCTCTATCCTGTCTATGTCCTTGCAGAGATGGGATCTCCAGAACTGGATGCAGTACTCCAGATGGGGTCTCACCAACTGTCTGTAAGACAGATAACAACTTTCTGTTTTCTGCTGGTGATGCCTCTCCCTATACATCTCAGTATCCCCCCAGCCCCATCCCCACTGCCTTCTCAAATTGCTTGCTAACCTTAAGGTCATCTGATATGATTACCCCCAGGCCCCTTTCCATTATTGTTGTTGTTATTACCCCCCATTGTATAATCTTCCCCTGTGTTTTTGTTTCCCAGCTGTATTATTTTGCACTTCCTTGCATTGAATCCAAGCAGCCATACTTCTAACAATTCCTACAACCTTGCTAAGTCTCTTCTCATCCTTTCCACACCTCCTTCGGTATCATCCCTGTTGCAGATCTTTGTGTCATCTGCAAAGAAGCATACTTTTCCTTCCAGTCCCACTGCAATGGCACTTATAAAAACATTAAAAAGGACTGGACCCAGCACTGAACCCTGCAGTACTCCACTAGTAACCTCTCTTTCTTCAGAGTGGACTCTGTTTAAAATGACCTTGTGTGTCCTGTTGTCCAGCCAATGTTTAACCCAGGCTACCACCCTAGGACCAACTCCCAGACCGGTTAATTTGTTTATTAATCTTTTGTGTGGGACTGTGTCAAATGCCTTGCTGAAGTCTAGACAGGCCATGTCCACAGCCCCTTCCTGATCTACTACTTTGGTCCCCCAGTCAAAGAAATCAATTAGATTCATCTGACATGATCTTCCTGCTATGAACCCATGCTGCCTTGGGTTCTGTGCCCCACTGGCCTCTAGGTACTCAGCAATTATTTTCTTCAGAAGTGATTCCATCACTTTCCCTACCATAGAGGTCAAACTGACAGGTCTATAGTTTCCTACCTCTGTCTTGTTCCCATGTTTGTGAAGGGGAGTCATATCCTCCTTCCTCCAGTCCTCAGGTGCCACACCATCCTCCAATGATTTGTTAAAAAGGGTAGTCAGTGGTGTCACTAGTTCTCCCCTTAATTCTTTTAGAATTCTGTGGTGAATCCTGTCAAGCCCCATTGCTTTGTCCCCCTTCAGTATTAGGAGTTCTTTCAATACCCTTTCTTCTGTGAAAGGTCTGGGATTGACCCCCTTATACAGAGTGCTTCTGTTAATTTGATTAGGTACCTCCCCTCCTCCTTTTTAGTGAATACTGAGCAGAAGTATACAGTGGTAGCCACAGACATTGCCAGCCATTTCCAGATATTTCGTGAAATATCTGAAGAGTTTCTCTCTGCTGCCCCTACTGCGGAAATGTAGAAAGCAGGAGATAGTTCTGGAAATATCACAGAAATTTTGGAATATAGCTGCCAGTGTCTGTGGCTGCTACTGTACGTTCAGTATCCCTGCCTTTTCACTGTCCCTCTCTGCCCACCCACCATCCATTTTATTCAGCCTCACTATTCCTCCCTTTGTCTTTCTACAGCCCCTGCTGTGCCTATAAAAGATTTTACACCCCTGCTTAACTGAGTTGGCTATCCTTTCCTCAGTTTCTAACTTCCCTCCCTGCTTCCTTCTGCCTTATCTGGTACAGTTCTATGTCCTGCTCCTTCTGTGATTCCTTATACTTCCTAAATGCTATCTTTTTCTCCCTAACCTTCCCCCCCCACCTCTTTTGAGAATCATAGTGGCTTTTTCTTTCATTTTGATTTGTTTATTTGCTTCACACAAAGGCTTGTTGCCTCTGTCATGGCAGTTTTAATGTTTCCCCATTGTTGCTCCACCCCTCCTTCTAGCCTGCTTGCTAGTGCTTTTCTAAGGCACTCTCCTATCTTGCCAAAGTCAGCCCTCCTGAAGTCCAGTACCCTTACTTTTGTATGGCTTGACTCTGTAGCTGAGTTTATCGTGAACCACACTGTTTGGTGGTCACTTGTTCCCAAATGGCTATCCACTTCTAGATCTGAGATCCTCTCACTGTCCTCATTTGAGAGAATGAGGTTTAATATTGGTCCCTCATGAGTGGGTTCCAAAACTAGCTGTCTGAGGCATGCCCCCTGTAGGGCATCGAGAATGGCCCTGCTCTTGGATATGGCTGCAGTTTACATCTGGCATATTCAGGTCCCCTATCAACAGTATCTCTTCCTCTGCCATCCTAAGGATGCCTTCTATCATAGCCTTAACCATTCTCTCCCACTGAGATGGGGATCTGTATGCAACCCCTGTGTGGATTGTGTTGCTGTTTCCAGTCTTTAAGGTGACCCAGAGTGCCTCCTCTCCTCCCTGTTTACTGTTTTGTTCAGTTGCTTTTATCCCTTCCCTGATATAAAGAGCTACTCCTCCTCATCTTTTCCCTTCCCTGTTTCTTCTGTAGGTTATGTACCCTGGTATGTTAATATCCCAGTCATGGTTCTCTGTGTACCAGGTTTCTGTGACTGCTACACTATCCAGGAATCCCTCTTCCATCAAGGCCACCAGTTCAGGGAGCTTGTTACCAAACTACAGGCATTGGTACTCATTTCTCTCCATTTCTTGTTGAGAGGTTTTGCCCCATCCCTGTCCTTATTGCCTTTGTAATTTTCTTCATTTACCCCTGCCCTTCTCCCTATCAACATCTCTATCTTGCTGTTTAGCTCACTTACTACCCTGATTTTTTTGGGGGGGGCTTTCCAGTGCCTCCCCCTTGGCTAGTTTAAATGCTTGCCAATGAAGCACTTAATCCTATCACCTAGGATCCTAGTTTCCCTCCTGGACAGATGAAGACTATCATGCCAGTATAGGCCTGCATCACTCCAGGTGGACCCCCAGTCCCCATGGAAGCCAAACCCCTGAGCTCTGCAACAGTTTTTCAACCACTGATTGAATCCCATGGTGTGGAGCGCCCTAGCCTCACTCGTGCCATAGGCAGGTAGATACATAGAATTTAAAGTATAAGAATCAACACATGCTGCTGCCACAAAATAAACAAAGCAGTGATCAAAATCAGAACTTCAAGTGACTGACAGTATACTGTAGCTTATAGGATCAGGGACCTTGGTGTGACCCTACACTATGGAAAAGTTTATGTTTTAATATATGGGTGTTTGAGCAATCAGGGTGGACACTACACTATGGAAAATACTGCTTGTTTTTTTAAAGGGGTAGGTGATTTGGTGATCAGGGACTGGGGACCCTACACTATGAAAATGTTTTGTTTTTTTCTAACTTATGAGGTTGGGACACCACATTCTGGTGATCAGGACCCGGGTGGAACCCTGCACTGTAGAAAATACTTTTTACTTTTTACATTTAGGGATGGATGATCTGGTGTGTGAGCCTGTACTAAGGAAGAAAACGAAAATAATAATTTAAGGGGGTGGGATACTTCAATATGGGGATCATGGAGTGAGAACAGATGGATTTGAGGACATATGGGCAGTATATGCATGTACCATAGTTATCAGTTTTATAAGAGATTAGTGGGTGGAATGGGCTAGTTGCCTATCACAATCTATTCGAATCCATATTACTGTGGAGAGGTAAGGTGACGAGGCAGGGGAGGGAGAATATAATTTAAATCTAAAATTGTCAGGGGGGGTGCAATATAGATTGATTTTACTTTTTTAATCAGGTAATTTTGACAATGACATGACTGCAAAAGATCAAATATGCAGTCATTTCAGATATCAGGATCTCCCGAGGGGGGAGAGGGTATCACCACTGTACTGCAGGTTCCTTTAAGAAATAAAAAAATAAGTCACGATTACATTCAGGTTAAAAAAACCCGAAGCATACCATTCATTTACAGTATGTCTGCAGTTCAGCTTCCTAGTAACACAACTACCTACAGTACAGTATAGTGACTCCGAGGTGAGCAGTAGAAAATGTCACAAAACTGATTCTCATCACCGGACTATGCAAAAGCATTTTTAAATCTCCATAGGGTGCAGTGAATGGGTATTTGGCTGCATGGCTCTTGCAAGTGTAAACTGCACAGACCATGTGTTATTCAGTGGCACGAAACTAAACTGAATGTTGTGACTGTAGGCATCTCGTACTTCACAGTGACATTTTGCTATATTGATAACCTGCACTGGGGAATACATGCAATTGTGAAATCTGCAATTTGGGAGGCACCAACTTATAAATGACACCATGATCAGCAAGGCAGAAGATTTATCGTAGGTTCTTTGTGATTTTCAGATACAATACAATGTCCATGTTTTGAAATTGTGGCCCACTCTGAATAGGAATGAGAGCTCCAGTCCTTAACAAAAAATCTATTAAACATAATATGCATCATACATCACACTATACTTCACACTGTGCAGTACAAGAAACACAACTAATAAAAAGGATATTACCATGGAGGGACAACTGTAGTATACTTTTCCTCAGCTGCGCTATTTGTACAGTGTGAAATATGCCTCGTATTATGTTTTACATTTTGTCGTTGTTGTTAGGAAAGACAACTCTCATTCATTTTCAAAGTGACCCATGCTCTGGAAACAGTGGACATTATCACAATAATAATATAATACTGATAGTAATAGCTTGTATTCATGGTTTCCATTTTTATTTGCTGTTAATGTTGACTGCTATTAAAAAGAGTCTAATGAAATATTTTCCTTGTGATGACAGAACATCTAGCAAGGCAGGAAGTGTATTTCAATTGGGACACTGCAAATGTGTTTGTAGCTTCTTGAAAAAATATATATACATACTATATATATATATATATATATATATATATATATATATACAGTATATATATTTATATATGTACATGATATATATATATATATATATATATATATATATAAACTCAATCCCTCCACTTGATTGCATCCCATGTTAGCAGTCTTTTCTTTCTTTTTACAACAGGGATGACAACAGTAGCTGTTTTTTAGTGCCAATCTCCCACCCCCACCCTGCTCTTTGATGCTTTGGGTTAGTTCCTGAATCTGGTTTGTCAGTGTAGCTGTATTTATTTTCCTAGTGAGACTTTGCCATCTTGACATCATACTATTAATCTGAGATAGTGCTCAACTCTGTGCTTCCTCCTCACAGATCAATTAAAAAAAGATTGAGGGATAAAAAAAGCCTTGCATACATTTTGCTCCCATGTTAATTATTATAGCACTGCCTTTCTCCACTCCCCTTCCCCCAAAGTCTTAGAAGCATGTCCTAAGTCCTTAAATAAACACTCTTGGTGATGTTTTGTTACAGGTCGTCCCACAATGTTCTGATTTATTATTTTGCATATCAAAAGCTTGTACGTATTGAGTTTGTCAAAGAAGTAGTTTTGTGTGAATATGCTAGTGTGAGTATATATATTTGTTTGCACAAAACCTTCTAACAGTATACACTTGCCAGAAGCCCTTTCAGCCCCAATATTCTGGAATACAATTACATATTCTCTTGGCTTGGCTTTAGGTCAGAGTCTTAACAAACTGCCCGAAAGTTTTGATTTTACAGTAAGTACCAGGAGTCAGTCTTGCCATCTTCTGCAAAGGTTCAATTTGGCATGGGGCAGGGTCAGCAACGAAACAAAGCAAACCATGGTACATATTAAAAGGGGCATCTCCAAAGTCCCTATTTTTTTAAAATCTTTTTTTTTTGGGGAGGGGTATTACATGCCACTGAAGAATTCCATTGAGAGTATAAAGAGTTAAATAAAGCCACTTTATGATGCTTTGTTACAAGTCGTCCCACAATGTTCTTTTTTATTTAGTTAGTTTTTGTTAACTGGGTAAGGTGCACTAGCCATGGCAATGATTATTTTCAGGCATGACCCGGGAGATTGCAGAACAGTAAAGAGAAACACAGAGCATCAGCAACTTTGCCAATTTGAATTGTGAGTTCGTCCCTTACGGGTTGTGCAAACTCTAAAATTAGTTCAAAATTCTTGATAGAAACATCCTACATGTTTCCTTGCCAACTTTTCATAATTACAGCATTATCTGTTTCAAAAGAAGGTTTTTGAACTATGCATAGCACCCCTAGATACTCTTTTAACTGTTAGGTAGGCCTCAAGAGTGATTTTGTGCCAATACATTCTGCGTCCTTTTAGGACCAATTTTTCAAGTTTATGATAACATTGCTTTATTGCAGACTCATCACTCAGTTGTTGCACATTCACATTTTCTTCACCCACAATGGAGTTGTGCCCTCTGTGACTGGAAATACCAAATTAGCAAAGCCGCCCATTGGAATGCCGATATTTGCAGATGTGCTATGTGCTTCCTCCATGTTAGCCATCCCCCAGCAGTTTAGGCTGAAAACAGCCCCTCTGGAACTCAACCACTGCTTAAAACGTGACACTCTGCTTCACTCTGTTCCAATGCTACAGTTTTAAAATTCACACCAGTGTTCTTGCACAAAAAGAAAGAATCTTGTGTTCTTTCAATATCTTAAACACAGTTTTTCTGTCTGTTTTACCCCCGGGTAAAACATAGGGAACCAGTGCTCTCAAAATATAAATAATCAACTCAGAGAAACATATGTGAGCACCTGGAAAAATAGTGTGGTGCTATTCTGCATTCATATCCAAGGATTAAAGTAAATAGATCAGCACCCACACTCCAGACAGAGAACAAGGACTCCTTGGAGTGATTTAATCATTCCTTTATGTAAAAATGTGCAAATAAAACACTGGCCAAAGCGGCTAGCAAACAGATTGACATTTCTCCTGGTATGCTGCCATGTTTCTTCAGAGCGAATTGGTACATAAAACAAGTGCTTATTTTATAACAAACAGGTTCACATCACATGTTGCTCACACAAAAAGCACATTACAAGTAAAAAGGTTTCTAGAAAGGGGTTACAGCAAACAATGTATTGCTTTGGCAGTTCAGAAAGTGGAAAATATGGATAGGAACCAAACCTTATGGAGTACAAAGAAGGATAGAGGCAGTACAGAGTCCAGCCCTTTTGTTACCAATTTTTCTAGAAGGGCACATCAGGTTAAATGGGTGATAGCCAGTGATTGGTCCATCTTGGAATTGGAAACTAAGCTTGCTGATGCTGTAGAACAGGGCCCAAAAGTGGTCTTTTGAAATTGCAAAAGCATAAAAGGTATAGTGGTAAAGAATATAGTCCCAGGTCCAGAACACTTGAAACAGACTCTTTTGGCTCCAGCACCAATGGGAAAACACCGGTGAGGAAATTATATGTATTGTAGCTATGTAAAGTATTCCATCACCCTACTACAGGCAAAGAAATTCCACTGATACATTTTATTACTTGTAACAGCAGTTGGTTGGTGTACCAACTTAACTGTAATTGTGGAGCTTTCTTTGTAGAGATGACAGTGAGAACGTTTAAAGTAAGGATTGGAGAACACATAAGAGCAGTGGATAGAGGGGACATGGCCTATTCTATAGAAAAGCATATTTCTGAAAGAGGAGCAGAAAATCACAAGTTTAGTTTCACAGATATTGAACTGGTCAATTTGGGAGGAAGGGGGGGTTCTTAAGAAGATTCTGGGACAAAGAGAACGTTATTGGATTTCTGAACTGGGGGTACGACAGAATAAGGGGTTAAATGACAGTATAGATCTTGCAGCATTTTTGGAAAAGTATAAATGTTAGCAATTACTTCTAGAAAACAATTCCTTGGGATGGAATTCTGCTCTCTGTGACAAAGTTGAAGTCCCTGGAACTAGATGGAGCATTTGTTCCATAAAGGCAAATTACCTAATTTTAAACAAAGTGTATAAGAGGCTATAGCAGCCTGAAAAGAGTAATTTTGGTAATGGGGCAGTGATTAAACCTTTTAAACCTGCAGTGTAAAACAAAATGAGAAATACTACAGGTTGAAGCTTGAAAAACTGAAGATAAATACAACTAAAGAGAAAAATAACAAAAGTGTCATAAGGGCCTGTTTAAAAGAACATAATATAACAAAATGACTCCATCAGTTCCATGATAATTGTGATGTTTAAAATAACTGATTTGCACAGGATTCAATATGAGCTGTTTAATTAATTATATAGATTGCTTAATGGCACTCTCCACTTTATAGGAGGTGACAAGTGTATGAGCAACATGTGATGTGAACCTGCTTGTTATAAAATAAGCACTTGTTTTATGTACCAATTCACTCTGAAGAAACCTGGCAGCATGCCAGGAGAAACGTCAGTCTGTTTGCTAGCCACTGGCCAGTGTTTTATTTGCACTTTTTTACATAAAGGAATGATTTAATCAATCCATGGATTACTAGTTCTCTCTCTGGAGTGTGGGTGCTGATCTATTTAATCCATGGATAATGTAGTAAATCATACAGGTACAGTATTTCATTCTGTGTTTCTCAGAGCATTTTAATGTAGGATGCCATCTGCCGGTGTGTAGAGAGGAACAAAAAATGGGAGACAGCAATCATTCAATACAGCAGTAGTGGGTCATGGTGGCCACCTGGTGGAAGAACGAGGAAGCACATCTAGGTGCTACAAAACAACGGGTAGAATACCGCAGCAAATACTGATGAAAAATTCTACCGATTGCCAGCCACATCTGTAGCGCATTGCAGGGAAGTGGTACCTCTCAGTAGGTGTCACCACTGACAGGCAAAACTCGGTAATGGGCAACTTATCTGTAGCAGGCACTGTATGTATAAAGGTATGTATGTATGTATATATATGCCATTTTTTCTGTGCCACTCCTGTGGCCTGGGTCAAGCCTGAAAACAGTCCCTTGGATCAGTGCACCTACCCTGTAATCCAAGTTATAAATAAATAAAAAATAAATAAATAAAATACTTGCAAATATACGATGTAATGTACAATGTAATATACAAAAGTGCTTATAATGTATCAAACAAAGGTAGAAATCAGGATAGAGAAAGGAGGAGGAAGATGGTGGAAGAGAAGAAAAAATTTGACTAAGATTGGTCAGTGAGTTCAATTAGCTAGTATAAGCTGGGAGGTCATGACAGAGGAAGGTTATCGGAAGCAAAAGCAGGCTAGGGATGAGGAGTAGAGTGACTTTAGGAGCATGGCAAAGGCATAGGGAGAGGAAGAGGTTTTGACAGACGGAGGTAGGGAGTTCCAAACTGAAGCTGCACGATAACTAAAAGAGCAGTGACCCACATTTGTGCAAAACGTCGGTATTATTATGTTGTTTTTGGTTGCAGAGCAGGAAGAAGGAAGGTTGATCTGGCTTTTGAGGTAGGCAGGTATCCCAGTATGTATAGTGTTCTTTACAACTGTTGTAGAAGCTAGATTGGATTTTTTTTTTTTTAGTCTTTGATAACTGGGTAAAGCCCACTAGTCACAAGTGCCTGTTTCAGAGGTGACCTGGGTGCACTGAGCAGTTAAGTGACTTGTTCAGAGTAGCACAGTATGCAAGTGGAGGATGTGAGAATCAGACTCAGGCCTGGTCTAATTGGATGTACCAAACTCATTCACAGCTCATTACTCTAACCTCTAGGCTATACTGCCAGCCCTATGTCAGGGGAAATAATTAAAGGATTTAAGAGCCATACAGTGGTGAACATTGGTCCTGCAACCAAAGGAAATTGTACATATTTTGTAGTGTAGAGTGTGTTTTTGCTGTAGTGTTGATTAATTGGCAACATCAGTTATAATCAATTTATAATCTAAAGATGGGAGTAGGTTTACCAGTGCAATATGGCTTCTTATCTCAGGAGTTAAGAAATGTGAGACACGTTAGAGAGGATCTAAATAATGATGCAAGAGAGAGGTGGTGTGTTGGAAGTAGTATAAGTTCATATATCCTGTCAAATTTCAGCCAATTAGCACACACCATGTCATTTGACAGGTGAGCATAGCATAGAAACATAGAAACATATAGAAACATAGAAACATAGAATTTGATGGCAGATAAGGACCACTTGGCTCACCCTGTCTGCCTATTTCCCTACCTACTGGATAAGCTGCAGATCCTAGTTAACCAGCAGCCTACTTCTTCTTACCCCCACACCCTAGAATTGCCTTATGACTGTCCCATGCATGCTTGAATTCCACCACTGATTTTGACTCCACAACCTCCTCTGGAAGGCCGTTCCATGCATCCACAACCCTCTTTGTGAAAAAAATACTTCCTTAAATTACCTCTGAGCCCCCTCTATCTTCAAATTGTGCCCTCTTGTTCTTGCACACCTCTTTTTTTGAAAGATGCTACCCTCTTGGACTTTGTTGATTCCATTGAGGTATTTGAAAGTTTCTATCATGTCCCCCCTCTCCTCCTTTCCTCGAGGCTATACATATTAAGCTCCTTAAGTCTTTCTTCATATGTCTTCCGGTGCAGACCCTGCACCATTTTAGTTGCCCTCCTCTGGACAGCTTCCATCCTGTCTATGTCTTTGCGGAGATTGGGTCTCCAGAACTGCACACAGTACTCCAGATGAGGTCTCACCAGCTGTCTGTACAGAAGGGTAATAACTTCCTGTTTTCTACTGGTGATGCCTCTCCCTTTGCTTGTTCCACAGCAACAAAAGTGAGGAAATTCACTGTTAGGGTTGAAAACCCCTTGAACCCCCGCCCAATCCCCAACCGCATTGGGGTGCGATTGGGATCAGCTAGCCCTAATCTCTCACCCCATGACATGTGTAAAGCAGCAGAAGTATAGGAGAATGTAAATGCATGATGTGTTGTGGCATACTAACAGGGACAGCAACACAAACAGAAATGCTAACAGTGGCACACATGGTAACACAAGCACGAATGAGAACAGAAAGGGTAACGCACATGGTGGCGTAGACGGGAATGGTCTGCCACGTGATGTGTTGTCACATAGTAACATGGTGCCTGCAAACAGAAATGTCAATGGGCATGGTGATGTAAAGTGAAACAGTAAGATAAACAGTACTGTAGATGGAAATGGCAAAAAATAACAGAAACACAAGCGCAAATGAAAACGCAAAGGATAATGCACATGGTGGCGCAGACATCAATGGTAAGTGAAACCGGTACTGATCCGCAAGCGGAAAGGGCAACAGTAACAGTAATGTAAGCGCACAGGCTGTTTTTCCCCAAAACCTGCATTGAGAAAGACAGTGAGTACAAATAATGTATGCAAAATAATGAGTATCGGCGCAGAAAATGAGATCTTGGAATACTAAATACATTATATCTCAGGAACCGTCTGACGTGAAAAAAAAATTTAAAAGTCATATTATTTACAACTGTCTAGCTAATTTACTTCTTAGCCCCATTATAGAACTAAGTTTTTCAACACGTAAAGTCTGTATCTACTTGGTTTCAGAATCGGGCCCTGAAAAGCGTGAGACGCCGTAATGTTATCCTAGGGGAAAAAAGAAAAGTCTGGAGCACCATAACTTTGCCTCCCTGTAATATTTTTTCACCAAACTACTGAAAGGCACATCTGTTGGCTGTTGGCTGTCTTCCCTCCAAATTTCAGGAAAAAAGACCAAACCGTTATTTTGCAGCAGGGCTCCAAATGATTTCTGTTAAGTGTTGGGCACCGTAATGTTATCCTATGGGAAAAACTGTCAATTTTGGAGTGCCATAACTTTTCCGCCATGTGATATTTTTTCACCAAACTACTGAAAGTCACATCTGTGTACTGTTGGCTGTCTTCCCTCCAAATTTCAGGAAAAAAGACCAAACCGTTATTTTGCAGCAGGGTGCCAAAGGATTCCTGTAATGCTTCGGGCGCCGTAATGTTATCCTTTGGGAAAAACTGTCAACTTTGGAGTGCCATAACTTTGCCGCCGTGTAATATTTTTTCAATACAACACTGAAAGGCACATCTGTGAGATGTCGGCTGCGTTCCCTCCAAATTTCAGCCCAAAACTCCCAACAGTTATTTTGCAGTGCAGTGCCAAAGAATTGCTGTCATTTTCCCACAGACTAGAAAATTACTGTAGCAATTTGCGAAAGCTTTCGCAAAAATTTGCGACACTTTCGTGAGCACGAAAGTAATTTGCGATGGTACTTTTTCCAGAAATTTGAAAAACATATTTCTGGGGTGTTTTACCACAAAATAAAGACATGGCAAGCATCCTCAGGGCCCGACTAGGTGAATACAAAAAAAATTAGGTTGCTAGAGGGTCCCAAATTTAAATGCCAACCATTTTTCTGATCACCAACTGAAAACAAAATGGCCGATTTGCAAAAGTAACAGGCCCATTTGCGAAAGTAAAAATGCATTTGCGAAGTGTCGAACTTTTTGTTAACTTTTTCCCATTGACTTATAATGGGAAACTGTTTTTTGAATAACTTTTGAACCGTTTAATATTTTTTCACCAAATCTTTGAAAGGCACATTGGGACCCTGCCTGCATGTTCCCTGAAGATTTTGGGCTGGTCACACAAACCGTACGACCTGTAGGCGCGACCGTAGAATTCCAGAAAAGCGAACGCCGCACTGCATCACGCTTTTAATAACTCAAGAATCAGATATCTGATCAGTAATGAAACTTGGCAGAAACCCAAGGCCTATGGGTCTTGATTATACATTCCAAATTTTGACAAATCCATTAAACAGTTGCAAAGTTATTAGGTGCAAAATTTTGGGTTTAACATGGAAATAGGCTACTGAACCTAACTATAGTGGCACTACGTGCCACTATAATATATATATATATATATATATATATATATATATATATATATACAGTCCATAATCTACCCCAGGATCTCTCATTACAAGGCTGAGACACTACCTTACGCAGTTAGCAAAAGACTAAAAAAAAAAAGGCAGAGTCACTGCTTTAAAACTATTTACAGTGTGAGTGTGAGAGAGTGTGTGTGTCCTTGGATCTGAGGAAATTGCATGGGATTCAAAAATGAAGCATATGTTTTCTTAGTAGATACTCTGTTAGCAAAAAAGAAAGAAAAAGAAGTATACTTATTAACCTTTGGATCTAAGGGCTTTGTTGGTTTTCAAAAGAAAGCATGTGTTTCTCAGTAGATACCCTGTTAGCAAAAAAGATTGCTAGTTACAACAGCGTCCCTTCAATCTAAGGGCTACTTTAGTGTTAGGGGCTGAAAATGAATGAGACTACTGTTTTATTTTGGAAAAGTTAAGACATCTGGATTTCATTATTTGGGGAAAATGCTTACATTATGGGTTGAGAGGGAGTGAGAGACAGAAAGGACAGAGATACATGGCAAGGCACATAGATATACAGTTGTAGTAACAGTCAGGGGTGTTCACCACTCATAAATACTGAAAAAAATTTACAGCATAACAAAATTATAGGATTTTAAAACTAAAGTCTGTGTAACCTTTTTTGCAGACAGAAAAGCATTTTAAAAAAGTACATAAAATACATGTAGCATGAAAAAGTGATTCCTCTCTCTTAGAATTATTTCAACCCCCCATGCCTCTACTTAATGAGTGAGCAGTTAGGCAGCCCCCCCCCCCAGCATCTGCTCATAGTTGAACAAAGTTGAAACGCTGGTTCATGCAGACTTTATATATTTTTTGGATGGAGATGGAGGTGTATAGGGAGGGGCTAGCCCCATATCATTTTCATTTGGAAGCCATACACTTGGGCAGATATGCACTTTTTATAAGGCATCAAGATGCCCGAGAAAGACAAAGGACAGAGACAGGCACACAGATATGCAGTTTTGAAAGAACATACATATGAATATATGAAGAAGCCAGCAGAAGAAGGCCATTTTGTCTATCAAGTCTGCTCTGGTGCCAGGTAGCTCTTTCCCCAACCTGTTTTCCACCTATCTGGCCATCTTTTCCATAACTCCAAGATCCACCAACTTCCTGATCAACCTTTTTTGGGGCACAGAGTCAAAGGCCTTGCTATAGAATTTGATGACAGATTAGGACTACTTGGCCCACCTTGTCTGCTCATTTCTTTATCTAATGGATAAGCAGCAGATCCTAGTTAAATAACAGCCTACTTCCTCCTACCCCCTACTAGAATTGCCTTATGTCTGTCCCATGCATTCTTGAATTCCCCCACTGTCTTTGATTACCACTTGGCCCTTATCTACTGTCTTAGTGACACAGTCAAAGAAATCAATTAGATTTGTTTAACACAATCTCCCCCCCCATGAACCCATGCTGCCTGTCATCCTGGAGACCATGCTCCTCTAGAAATTCCACCAACCTTTCCTTTCCTTTAGTATGGTCTCTATGAGCTTGCCCGCAATGGAGGCCAGACTGAATGGTCTGTAATTCCCTGGATCATCCTTGGGACCGATTTTGTGGAGGGGCACTACATGTGCTGTTCTCCAGTCCTACGGTACCTGTTAGCTCTGCCAGTAGCTCTATCAGTTCCTTAGCCAGTTCCTTTTGTACTATTGGATGTACTCTGTCCAGGCCTGTTGATTTGTCCACCTTCAATGCCAGCAGACCCTCCCTCCCTCACTCTATCCTCCTCTATCACTACATTGGTGTTCCCCACCATCCCTGCTCCTCTTTTCCTTCCTGAAGGCACTGGTCTGTCCTTTTCCCTGAAAGAAGCATCAAATAATCAAAAAATGATGGAGAACTGCCGGGAAGAACAAGATATTGATGCCTCTATGCAAGCACCAGCAGAGATGAAAAGTATGGAATGGGATGATGATGTCATGGTCACCACAGAAGGTATTATGTTATGTTTTCAGTATTATGTTATTTCCAACAAAGAACAGTAGTTTATATGCACATTTAAAAAAACTGCTGGTGTATCTATTTGGTGCCAACTTTATTGTGTAGATGATTATTAAAAAAGTTTGCAGGTTTATCTTTAGTATTGATGAATAGTTCTGTCTTTAGTGTTGATGATTGTTAAAAAGGCTGCAGGTTTTAAATCTGATATTTGCTCCTATAATGTTGAAAATAAATTAGTGATGGGGTATTTCATGTTTTGCCAACAGTTGAGAGTTATGCTTCAGAGAAGAGAGAAAAAAAAAATAAGACATTTAACTGTTTGTGATGTTCCAAAGTTTC
Source organism: Neoceratodus forsteri (assembly GCA_016271365.2). Classification (NCBI taxonomy): domain Eukaryota; kingdom Metazoa; phylum Chordata; order Ceratodontiformes; family Ceratodontidae; genus Neoceratodus; species Neoceratodus forsteri. Next base: position 27,239,415 of record CM057449.1, read on the forward strand.
TACTGTGACCTTTTTGTTTAATTTGAGTCAAAATGTATAGCCATCAACAAGCAGTGCAGGAATCACTGACAAAGTGACAGCCAAAGAGGCACCACATCCAAGGTTCAGAGAAAAAGATATTGAATTAGTAAATTTAGAGTTGAGGTGTTTCAATGTGATAGCTGGTGCCTTGTTCAAAGGTTTGGTTGATGAAAACAAATTACAGAATGCTGAATATAATATGTGTCTTTAAAAATGACTTTTTAAAAGGTATTTTGCTAAATGCTATATTTTCAGTGTTGAGCTCAGAGCTAAAACATGCAGTGCATCTGACCAAAATGTATAATAGGAACAGGCAACTGGAAGTGGAGCTATAAAAAAATGGTGAAGGGGCAGAAAATCTCAAAGGCTAAGTGAAAAAGAGGGCAATGATAAAAAAATGAAAAAAAAAATAATAGAAGGGATAAAAAATGGGTCAGCAATAAAACAATCAGAAAATTTGAGAAGGAAAGTAAAGTGTGCCAGGAAAATATTACACCATACAGCATCATGCATGTTGCTTTTTCTCAGCAAGTTGGTGAATTACAAAACCAGCTTGGTGAAAATCAGCAAGATGACGAGTTAGCACACAGGGGCCCCGCCAAGTTTTTTAGAAAGAGTGAAGCAGTATGAACATATATATGAGAGGTTCAGGGCTGTTGCATTTCAGGAGAGATTTTGGGTTGTCAGTCTAGACAGGCTAGAATCATGTACTGATGTCATTAGGGTAATACACCAAGCTCTTCAGGAGCTGTTAGACCATGTGATGTTACACTTAAACACAAGAGATTTTATCCAGTTTTGTTTGAATGTTGACTCTAAATCATCCACTGTTCTCAAGGAGAACATGCCCTAATGTAGAAACATAGAAACATAGAATTTGATGTCAGATAAGGACCGCTTGGCCCACCTAGTCTGCCATTTTTCTACCTAACAGATAAGCTGCAGATCCTAGTTAACCAACAGCTTACTTCCTTCTACCCACCACTAGGACTGCCTTATGTCTGTCCAATGCATTGTTGAACAGTTAAATTCGGCCGCCTTCTTAGATCACATAGCCAACATGTTACAGAGCAGTGCAGAGGTAATTGCTGATGAAACTGTACATCATGTAGTAATGACCATAAGAAACAGCGAGGGGAGTGGGCTGGGTTGCAGACATAGACTGAGTTCTGTTTTGTACAGTTAAAATCATTGGCTAAAAGAGATGATACTTGATTGATTTAAACAATAGAGATAATGCTTTGTGTTTTGCTGCATCTGTCCTCACACTGCTAAATCCCAAATTCTATACAGATAATCAGTTGCTCAGTAAGGCTAAATATTGCATGTTGAACGAGGTTTATCAGAGCAAACCCCTGTCACTTTCAGTGACATGCCTCACTTTGAACAATTTTTAGGAGTCAAAATTAAGGTTCTGTATTACTCTGTTTGAAGTTGACATAGGCAGGCAATTACCCATCTAGAATGTCTCCCACACAATGTGAGTGAATTATCCCACATGGTTCCCCTCCACAAGAGTGGACCCAAGGATGGACCAGGGAACTATTGGTCAGTAAATCTAAAGTCCATAGTTGGTAAGCTAATGGAGACCATCCTAAAGGAGAGGCCAGTGCACTACTGGAGGTGAACAGGTAGCAGGACAGGAGGCAGCATGGCTTCATCAAGGGCAGGTCATGCCAGACCAACCTGGTGGAATGACATGACTGGGTGACTATGCAAATTGATAGGGGCCATGCGGTGGATGTCCTGTACCTAGACTTCAGTAAGGCCTTTGATTAAGTACTGCAAGGGAGACTTGGAAGCAAGCTCTGGGGCACAGGGGTGGGAGCAAAACTGGTGGGGTGGGTGGAGAACTGGCTAAAAGATAGGCAGCAGAGGGTGGTGGTAGGTGGGGATATCCTCTAAGCCTGTGACAAGTGATATTCCACAGAGGCCAATGTTGGGACCAGTACTGTTTGGCATATTTATTGCAGAAATGCAATATTATTGCATGTCTGCATAACTTGTATATTATTGCAGGTGGGGGAGGTGGTGGTGGCAGTGGGATAACAAGGGGGGGTCAGCTGAAAACTAGGGGTGCTAGGTGCACACTTCAGCAGACTTAGAACCAGTGGTCTGTTTCTGCTGGCACATTCGTATGTTCATATGTATGTACATCTTGGAGGGCATCAGCAGCAAATCAGACTATTTGCAGATGCCACCCAAATGGGAGTGGTGGTGGATAACCAGATTGGGTGACAGGGGCTGCAGGAGGATCTGGTAAGGCATGGTCTGACAGATGGCAGCTGAGGTTCAATGCAAACAAAATGCAAGGTATTGCACTTCAAAAACCAAAAATCTAAAGAGATGCTACCATCTGGGAGGGTGCAACTGGAGGTAACAGAAGAATAGAACATCTGGGGTGCTCATCACAGGAGCAATGAACAATTTCATGAAATGCAGAAAGGCAGCAGCAATGGCCAACAAAATTCTGGGGTGCATTTTAAGGGGCATTTCCTCAAATAGAAGGGAGGTTATTCTACCATTATACAGCTTGTTGGTTATACCCCACCTGGAATACTGCATGTAGTACTGGTGCCCATACCTACATAAGGACATTAGGCTGCTGGAAGGGGTGCAGTGTAGGGCAGCAAAGATGATTCAGGGCCTGGGGGAATTGCCATATGAGGTCAGACTATGAGATTTAAAAATGTATACACTGGAGGAGAGAAGGGACAGGGGACATGATTGAGACCTTCAAATACATGAAGGGGATAATCAAAACAGAGACAGAGGGCCTATTCAGGAAGAGGGTTGGGAGAGACAATAGGGGCCATGACATGAGATTAGACTGGGTAGATTCAGGAGGGAGGTGAGGAGGCTTTTCTTTATAGTGAGGGTGGTGGCAAAGTGGAATGCACTACCGGCTGAGGTGGTGCCATGTAACACAGTGGAATGCTTTAAGAAGAGGTAGGACATGGCAAAAGGGAGGTTTAAGAGAGGGAAGGGGAGTGGGGGTGGGGCAGCTGCTAAAAAGGGAGCTAGCTGCAATCTCGAGTAGCCTAGATAGGCCAGTATGCACAGTTGCTGCTGGCAACTTTTGTATGTTTGTATCCCTTATTTGATTTCCAGTTGATGAAGGCTTGACTTTAGAATCTCAAATGTCATCTGTAGCCAAATCCTCTTTTTCCACCTGAGGAATATCGCTAGGGTGAAGCACCTGGTTCTTTCCAAGGATCTTCCCACTTTGGTTCATGCCTCTGTCACCACCCATCTTGACTGATGCAATGACCTCTACCGAGGGCTTGCATGGTTGGAGATTGGTCACTTGCAGCTGGTGTAGAACACAACAGATAGGTTATTAACTGAGGCCCCTATTTCCAGGCATATGACACCTGTGTTGCGCAAACTGCACTATAAAGCCCTACAGGACCAGGGACCTAAATACCTGCAAGATGTCCTCTGATCTTACTATTCCCTCTTCCGGCTCTGATCCTCCGATGAGGGATTGCTAGAGATTCTCAGGGTATGCTTTTATTTATTTAGCATCTCGGATTACAACCTTTGAGCTGAAAGCTCATTTACAAAGGTTCCACATCGTGCAGTGAACACAGTTATAACAGAGTATGATACAAATTAACATAGTTATATACAACATCAAATTAATTACATTTGCCTGAGAAGCACAGAGCTGGAAAAAAAAGTTATTTTACCTTTATGGCCCCCACAATATGGAATTATCTGCCTCATCAGATACAAGATAGCCTGACCATCCAGGGATTCAAATCAGCCTCAAAAACAAATTTTTTCCTCCAGGCTTTCCAGGAGGCTTGTTGAAGGTGGTGGAATAACTAGGAACTGAGTATGAGCTGTATCTATTCATGTTTTACGATGATTTCATATGTCAGCTGTTTACTGATTTTATTATATAAATAGTTCAGGGGCCCTGAGTACTGGAAATGCGTCTAATACAAATAGAATGATGACTATGATGATGATTGAGGTGTTGTTCAATCTAAGTTTAAAAGTGTCAGCATTATTGGAATCTACAACATATTGGTGAAGTTTGTTTCATGCTTTTGTGACTCTAACAGTAACATAACTCTCTCCTTCTGGTAGTCACTTCAGGTACCAGTAACTGCTTGTTATGTAGTCATAGGCAAGGGGTACAATAGCTGAATGTGAATGAGCATTGTGTACTAAGCTCTGTGATTTCCAGCATTTTATGAAAGAGCAAAAGATTGCCCCTGCTTCTTCTTTCCTTGAGGCTAACCAGCCCCATTGCATGTAATGTTTCCTGTTAGCTAAGATTTTTTTTAAAGTTTGGTATCATTTTGGTGAATCTACACTATACCCTTTCCACCAAATAAATGTCTCATCTCAAATATGGACTCCAAAAAGTGGAGCCCATGTCTAAATGGGGCATGATATTTGACCTGTACAGGGAAAGAATACAGGAAGAGCTTCTATTTACAAATGATCACTAGACACAAGATAAGATTCTATTGGCAGTGTAGGTGATTTTTGTGCAATGGTTGACAGAAGATAAATTATTAAATATGATGCCCAGGTCTCTTTCTGTGTCAGCTGATTTAAGGATAATGTTGTCGAGTGAATAAGAGTAAATTGAATTACTACCAGAATGTAATACCATGCATTTGTGGTTAAAAGTAATTTTATTTGCCTTTGCCCAAAGTTCAATAGATTTTATAACATGAGTTCCTAAAATACTGTCTTCTGATTCATCCAAACAGGTCACCTGACTGTAGATTAATGTCAAATATACCCACAGTTGCATGTTCACATAGCTTTAGTTCACTGTTTCTTTAGGTAAAACTCTAAGAAAACATTGTTCATGTTATAAGAGGATTAACCCACTCCAGTGTATGGGTTTACTGTGCATTAGTTCACACCTGGGTGGTCAAAATCACTTGCTTGTGCCTCATGATTCCAAAACCCTCCAGGCATGGATTAATGCTCAGCAAATCCATACCCAGGAGTGGGTTAATCCCTCCTTATACCAGAGGCCAAGGAGAGATACTTACTATGGGTGTTCACCTAACTCCCCAACTTGGTGTCATCATTTTTTTTAATATTGTAATGGCCATTGGGTGATGAAATGTGGGCACTGGTTGAATAGCAAGAGCCTCGTTAGTGAACCAGTGCCCACATTTTATCATCAAATGGCCATTATAATATAAAACAAGCATTTGTCAATGCCGAATGTTTGCTTGCTGGCATTGGCAGTGGTAATGTAGAAGTTACAGAGCTGCGTAATAGGAATGGCAGTGAAGTACTGAACTGAAGCCAACCCACACCACCCCTGCAGAGGTGACAGGCATTGGGGTGTGCATTTGGGTCATCAGGCATAACGGCCTCACCATTTCACCACACCCCACCCTGCAGACACTGACAAGTGTCACGGTGTTCCTTGGAGTCTTTGGCCCTTATGCGCACCCCATTTCATTAGGAAATGCGGTGAGATGGGTGCGATATAAGAGAATGGGGTGAACTTTGGGGCTGAAGAATCCAAGGCATACCTCGATGCCTCTCACTGGCTACAGGGTGTGGAATGGTATGAGCATTACAGGCAGGAATCCCAAGTCACACCCCTGATGCCTGTCATTCTCTAAGTGTTGGGCGTTATGGTTGGAAACCCCTAATACCTCAGGCATTCGTTGGTATTTTCACTCCAAATTTTCAACATGTTTTTTTGTGACCCACCTCATGAACAGGGGGAATATCAGTTTGTTAGCCGAAAGCTGCTTATGCACAGCGAGTACGGCATTTAGCACCCCAGGTGCAAAAACATTCCAAACAGGATGTAAAAAATGACAGCTGTACTGTTCATGGGGAGGTGTGAAAAATGGCAATGTTGCAAATCTGCAGTAAAAATATTTAAAAAAATGGTGAAGTCATGAGCGTACATAGAAACTGTGCAACGCACACCCATAATATAATTAGGTTGGGGATATTTTACAGCAGATTGTCAACTCAGGCATTTTGGTGCCTCCAATCATGAACATTGTCACTGTGATTTTCTTTATCTGTGCCGAACAATGATTTCCCACAGCGACCATGCATCTCAGCGCTGAAAGTGTGAAAACACACTTCAGCCATGTTGTGAAAAATGACAGCTGTACTGTTCATAAGGAAGTGTGAAAAAATGCCACTGGTGAAAATCTGGACTGAAAATATTACAAAGTCATGAACTTACGAGGGTGCATGGAAACTGTGCATTGCTCACTCGTAACACAGTCATTTTATGGACTTTTGTCACCAAATTTTCAACATAGCCATTTTAAGACCTCTGCTCATGAACAGTGTAACTGTGATTTTCTTAATCTGTCCTAAACATTGCTTTCGCACACCAACAGCACCATTGTGCGCTACATGTGCGAAAACACATTTTGGGTGACATATGAAAAATGGCAGCTGTACTGTTCATAAGGAAGTGTAATAAAATGGCAATGTTGAAAATCTGGAGTGAAAATATTAAATTTGCAAACTTACGAGCATGTATAGGAACTGCACAACTCACACTCATAAAACAGACATTTTTAGGAATTTTTTCACCAAATTTTCAACATAGCCATTTTAAGACCTCTGCTCATGAACAGTGTCACTGTGATTTTCTTAATGTGTCCCATACATTGATTTTGCACATACTGCGCCATTGTGCACTACATGGGTGGAAACACATTTTGGGCAAGATGTGAAAAATGACAGCTATACTGCTCATAAGGAGGTGTGGTAAAATGGCAATGTTGAAAATCTGGAGTGAAAATATTGAAAATGCACAAACTTACGAGAGTGCGTAGGAACTGCACAATGCACCCTCATAAAACAGTCATTTTTAGGAATTTTTTCACCAAATTTTCAACATAGCCATTTTAAGACCTTTGCTCAAGAACTGTGTCACTGTGACTTTCTTAATTTGTCCCGTACATTGATTTCGCACACCGACTGTGCCATTGTGCACTACATGGGCGGAAACACGTTTTGGGTGAGATGTGAAAAATGACAGCTATACTACTCATAAGAAGGTGTGGTAAAATGGCAATGTTGAAAATCTGGAGTGAAAATATTGAAAATTTGTGAACTTACGAGCGTGCATAGGAGCTGTGCAACGCATGCTCATAAAACAGTCATTTTTAGGAATTTTTTCACCAAATTTTCAACATAGCCATTTTAACACCTGAGCTCATGAACGGTGTCACTGTGATTTTCTTAATTTGTCCCATACATTGATCTCGCACACCAACTGCGCCATTGTGTGCTACATGGGCAGAAACACGTTTTGGGTGACATGTGAAAAATGACAGCTGTTCTGCTCATAAGAAGGTGTGATAAAATGGCAATGTTGGAAATCTGGAGTGAAAATATTGAAAATTCGCAACCTTACGGTGTCGCGTAGGAACTGCGCAATGCACCTGTAAAAAACAGTCATTTTAGAATTTTTCACCAAATTTTCAACATAGCCATTTTAAGACCTCTGCTCATGAACAGTGTCACTGTGATTTTCTTAATTTGTCCCGTACATTGATTTCGCACACCGACTGCGCAATTCTGCGCTACATGGGTGGAAACACATTTTGGGTAAGATGTGAAAAATGACAGCTGTACTACTCATAAGAAGGTGTGGTAAAATGGCAATGTTGAAAATCTGGAGTGAAAATATTGAAATTTCATGAACTTACGAGCCTGCGTAGGAACTGCGCAATGTACCCTCATAAAACAGTCATTTTTAAGAATTTTGGCACCAAATTTTCAACATGGGGTTTTTGTGACCCCTTCTCATGAATGATGTCATTGTCATGGTGGTACGCAGGCCCAAAGGGTGATTTCGCAGTCACTGCACAGTTACTGCACGAAATCACCCTTTGGGCCTGAATAACACCATGACAGTGACATAATTCATGAGAAGGGGTCCCAAAAACCCCAAGTTGAAAATTTGGTGCCAAAATTCCCAAATGCCCGGAGATATGCAAAGTTGAAACTCCCTATGTAACCCATTATACAGCTTACCGGCATTTCCTCAGTTCGCGGTCAGCTTTAAAGATGCAGATGTGTTCCCGTCCACTCAAGATCATCGCTCCCGAGTCCGGAGGTAAGTATGGGGTGGGGGTGTGGGGAGGCTGGGTGCGCAGTGGGTGGGTGCGGTTGTGGAGGGGTTGGGAGATGCGCCGAGGACAGTTTTATTTTACAGGAAAAACAAAAAAAGACATTGTGGACGTTTGCCAGGCTGGGGTGGGCTCCCAGCATGGCACAAGGACTTGGGATGTTCAGCCGACGGGGATTGGGCACCCCATCGGGCAATATGCAAAAAATCACGGCACTGTTTGCCACGCTGGGTGGGCTCTAGCATGGCACAAGGACTTGGGGGGCGTTCAGCTGATGGGATTGGGCACCCCGTCGGCAAAATAAAAAAATCACGGCACTGTTTGCCACGCTGGGTGGAGCTCCCAGCGTGGCAAAAACTAGGCGTTCAGCCGGCGGGGATTGGGCACCCCTGCGCACAGTAGCACAGTGCTTGCCACGCTGGGTGGGCTCCCGCGTGGCACCCACAACTGGGGGTGGGGATACAGCTCAGCCGGCAGGGATTAGGCACCCTGTCGGCTATGTTGTACGGGGGGCACGACTGCCTGTCTGTGCGTGGGGGAGAGCTGCACGTGAGCAGCCGACATCTTATTGTGCTCACTCAAGCAGAGCTCTCTCTTTCAATCAGAGTACACTGCATTTGGAGCATGTCATACACAGCTCCAAAATGCATTGGCTTACAGGGTCCGCCCCTGCCAGCCCACTGACTGAATTGGAGGAGGAGGTGACACACCTCCAAAATCTCTGATGAAGGCACTATGTTTCTTGCACATGCGTGCAAGCAAACATAAACAGATTGGAAAGGTGCTGCCCATAGACTGTAATGGAGCTAATCCCCAGGCTCTCCCTAGCATCATGTCATAACTTGGCAGAGCATGGGAGTGGAGCATGGGCAGCACAAAAAACAGGGAAATTCATCAGGGCTAGGTATCTCTGTCAATACTGTCACTCTGTCTATAGTCACAAAAATAACCATACCTGTGGCCTATTGTGCAAAGTGTGTTGTGATCCAGATAGTTTTCAACAGAAACCTGACACTGCATCGTGCCACATTGTAAAAAGGTATGTAGATTCTTAGCTTGTCTAGACAGACATTTAATAAAAGCTCATTTAGATAGTTTCTTGTGAGTCAATGAAGATGTACGAAAAATGTTTTGTGTTTTACAAGGGTAAGTGTGCCTATAATGTGATCCAGTGTGCCAGATGCAGTTCTGTCATGACGGCAGACAAGCATCTCTGTTACATTGCACCACTTACAGAGGGTAAGGCCACTGAAACATTTATGGTGTTTAATTTTGAAGCCAGACAAGAAACTGGTTTATATATTGCAAATTTTGTATATGCTAAGCAATTAGATGGAAAGAAGTCCTGGAAATGTGTAGGGGGTGATTGCATAAAAGATTTTGTAAAACATTTTATAAGTGCACCATTCAGACAATACACATTTATAGCCCACAATGCCAAATGCTGTGACATGTATTTTATCATTAGCCAGCTAGACAAGGACAAATTTACATCAAGTTATTAACCCAGGAAGGAAAATTGTGTATGACTTGATCTACTCTGCCCATCAGATTCATTGACAGTTACTGTGTTATGCCTTTTGAGCTCACAAACATTTCTGCCATACCCAGGTTCGAGAATGAGATAGCTAAAGGGTACCTCCCTAATTTTTTTTAACACAAAGGCCAATGAAAATTATATAGGTCCCCTGCCCATTGCCACATTTCATAGTATAATATATATGATGCCTACTGAGAAATCAGAGTTTATGTGTTAGTACTGAGCCAACCAACATACAGAATTTGATCTAAAAAAAGATCTTCACTACTATTATCAGTTACTTAAAAACATAGAAACATAGACTTTGACGGTAGATAAGGACTGCTTGACCCATCTAGTCTGCCCATTTTCCTACCTACAGGATAGGCCGCAGATCCTAGTTAACCAACAGCCTATTTCTTGCTACCCCCCAACAAGAATTGCCTTATGTCTGTCCCATGCATTCTTGAATTCTCCCACAGTTTTAGACCCCACAACCTCCTCAGGAAGGCTGTTCTATGCATCCACTACCCTCTCTGTGAAATAATACTTCCTCACATTGCCCCTGAACCACCCTTCCTCTATCTCTAAATTGTATCCCCTTGTTCTTGCAAGTCTCTTTTTCTGAAAGATGCTACCCTCTTGGACTTTGTTGATTCCACTGAGGTACTTAAAAGTTTCTATCGTGTCCCCCCCTCCCTCCTTTCCTCAAGGGTATACATATTAAGCTCCTTTAGTCTCTTCTCATATGGTTTCTCCTGCAGATCCTGCACCATTTTAGTGGCCCTCCTCTGGACTGCCTCTATCCTGTCTGTGTCATTGTGGAGATGGGGTCTCCAGAACTGGACACAGTACTCCAGATGGGGTCTCACCAACTGTCTGTACAGAGGGATAACAACTTCCTGTTTTCTGCTGCTGATGCCTCTCCCTGTGCATCCCAGTATACACCCAGCCCTCCCTACTGCCTTCTCACATTGCTTGCTAACCTTAAGGTCATCTGATATGATTACCCCCAAGTCCCTTTTCCTTTTGTTGTTGTTACTACCTCCCCATTGTGTAGTCTTCCCTGGTTCTAGTTTCCCAAGTGCATTATTTTGCACTTCTTTGCATTGAATCCTAGCTGCCATACTTCTGACCATTCCTCCAACCTTGCCAAGTCCCTTCTCATCCTTTCCACACCTCCTTGTGTATCAACCCTGTTGCAGATCTTTGTGTCATCTGCAAAGAGGCATACTTTTCTTTCCAGTCCCTCTGCAATGTCACTTATGAAGATATTAAAAAGGACTGGACCCAATACTGAACCCTGCAGTACCCCACTAGTAACCCCTCTTTCTTCAGAGTGGACTTCATTTACAATTCCCTTCTGTGTCCTGTTGTCCAGCCAATGTTTTACCCAGGCTACCACCCTGGGACCCACTCCCAGGCTGGTTAATTTGGCTATTAATCTTTTGTGTGGGACTGTGTCAAATGCCTTGCTAAAGTCTAGGTAGGCCATGTCCACAGCCCCTCACTGGTCAACTACTTTGGACACCCAGTCAAAGAAATCTATTAGATCGGTCTGACATGACCTTCCCGCTGTGAACCCATGCTGCCTTGGGTCCTGTGTCCCCCTGGCTTCTAGGTACTCAACTATTCTTTCCTTCAGAAGTGACTACATCACTTTCCCTACCACCAAGGTCAGACTGACAGGTCTATAGTTTCCTGCCTCTGTCTTGGTCCCACTTTTGTGAAGAGGAATCACATCTGCCTTCCTCCAGTCCTCAGGTACCACACCATCCTCCCATGATTTATTAAAAAGAGTTGCCAGTGGTTTCACTGGTTGCCCCCTTAATTCTTTTAGAATTCTGGGGTGAATTCCATTCGGCTCCATTGCTTTGTCCACCTTCAGTTTTAGGAGTTCTAGCAGAACCCTTTCTTCTGTGAAAGGACTGGGATCAACTCCCCTATCAAGAGTGCTTCTGTTAATTGGATTATCCACTTTCCCCTCCTCTTTTGTGATTACTGAGCAGAAATATTCATTCAGTATCCCTGCTTTTTCACTGTCGACCTCTGCCCACCCACCATTCATTCTATTCAGCCTCACTATCCCTCCCTTTGTCTTTCTATGCTTGCTGATGTACCTATAAAAGGTTTCATCCCCTTTCTTAACTGAGTTGGCTATCTTTTTCTCAGTTTGGGCCTTTGCTATTCTGACTTCCTTCCCTGCTTCCTTCTACCTTAACTGGTACAGTTCTCTGTCCTGCTCTTTCTGTGTTTACTTATATATCTGGAATGCTATCTTTTTCTTCCTGACTTTCACAGCCACCTCTTTTGACAACCATAGTGGCTTTTTCTTTCATTTTGGTTTGTTTATTTGCTTCACACAAAGGCATGTTGCCTCTGTGATGGCAGTTTTGATGATTCCTTATTGTTGCTCCACACCTCCTTCTTGCCTGTTTGCTAGTGATTTTCTTAGGCACTCTCCCATCTTGCCAAAGTCAGCCCTCCTGAAGTCCAGTACCCTCACTTTTGTATGGCTTGACTCTGTAGCTGAGTTTAATGTGAACCACACTGTTTGATGGTCACTTGTCCCCAGATGGCAACCCACTTCTAGATCTGAGATCCTCTCACTGCCCCTGTTTTAGAGTATGAGGTCTAAGACTGCTCCCTCATGAGTGGGTTCCAAAACTAACTGTCTGAGGCCTGCCACCTGTACGGCATCAAGAATGACCCTGCTCTTGGATGTGGCTGCAGCAAATATGCTCCAGTTAACATCTGGCATATTCAGGTCTCCCATCAATGGTATCTCCCCTTTCTTTGCCATTCTAAGAATGCCTTCTATCCTATCCTTGTCGATTCCCTCCCCCTGACATGGGGGTCTGTACACAACCCCTGTGCAAATTGTGGTGCCCTTTCCAGTCTCCAAGGTGACCCACAGTGCCTCCTCTCCTCCCTGTTTACTCTTTTGCTCAGTTGCTTTTATCCCTTCCTTTACATAGAGAGCTACTCCTCCCCCTCTTCTCCCCTGCCTGTCTCTCCTGTAGGTTATGTACCCTGGTATGTTAACATCCCAGTCATGGTTCTCTGTGTGCCATGTTTCTGTGACTGCTACAATATCCAGGCATCCCTCTTCCATCAAGGCCTCCAGCTCAGGGAGCTTGTTGCCCAGACTATGGGCATTGGTACTCATTACCCTCCATTTCCTGATTGCCTTACTCCTTTTTACCCCATCCCTGTCCTTCTTGCCTTTGTCACTTTCTCCATTTACCCCTGCCCCTCTCCCTATCGACATTTCTATGTTGGTGTTTACCGCACTTTCTACAGTGATTTTTTTTAGGGTGGGCTAGGATTTGCCTGCTCCTTTCCAGTGCCTCTCCCCTTGGTTAGTTTAAATGCTTGCCAATGAAGCATTTAAACCTATCACCTAGGATGCTGGTTCCCCTCCTGGACAGATGCAGCCCATCATGCCAGTATAGGCTTGCATCACTCCAGGTGTACCCCCAGTCCCCAATGAAGCCAAATCCCTGAGCTCCACACCAGTTTTTCAACCACTGATTGAACCCATGGTGTGGAACACCATAGCCTCTCCTACGCCATAGATGGGCAGTGCCTCCGAGAAGGTTACCGTGCATGCTACTTGTCTAAGGCCCCTCCCCAATTCCACTAACTCTTCCTGCACTTCTCTAATCCCTTTCTTAGCCAGGTCATTTGTCTCTAGGTAGACAATGACATCCAGCTCCCTTCCCTGTGCAGCTGCTCCGGTAATCCTGAGGATTCGCTACCTGTCCCTGATAGATTTTTTCCAGTGTCAGGCTCAGTTCCATGGTACAGTAGGTTAGGTATTGAATTTCTTCAAAAAGCCTGTATCAGATTTAGGCAAAAAGTGATGAGCATGAAAGCCAAAAGGGTTTTAAAACAGTCAGATGGTGACATGGCAGAATATGAAGTAATGTGTTTGGACCCTTTTCAGTTCACCATGATTGCCATAGTCCACATGGCAATGTATAGATTTTTATTTTTGAAAGAATGCACCATCGTAGTTTTCCCCCCAGAAAACTACTGCAGTCAGCAAAAATGATTCTCCACACCTGCAATGCAGTGGCTAATTGTACATAGCTGAGAAAGAAAAAATTTCTATTCAACACACTTCCCAGGGTGGTGAATTTAAAGAGGACCTTATTTTCTAGATTGTTTTGCAGCAGTGAATGGAAAGCCCACAGCCTTTTAATTCAAAGGGTGTTTTTTCATGGCTACAACATCTTTTACAGTGACAAAGACTGGAATGCCATGACAGGGACTAGTTTGGGGCTAGTATACAATAGGACCATGCACAAATTAACATTTTTAAAAAGCAAGAGGTTTGCCCCTAGGGTTCTGTGGGAACACAAGTGGAAAGGACTGTTGGCAACTGATCAAGGACTAAATGCTTTTTGAGGGACAAGGAGCTACCCCAACCACTCGACTCTAGAGAGTCACTGTTTGGAGGAGAGCAAATGCCATCTGCATATACTACAAGATGCAGCCTGATGAGAACATCTACTATTATGATTTTGCCAGCCTCTACCCTTTTGTTAACAAAACCAGAAAGTGTCCATTTGGTCATCCTGACATCATTTATGAAAATTTTGATGACCTCACTCAGTACTTTGGTTTGGTAAAAGCAAAAGTCTTACCCCCTAGAAGCCTCTTTTTTCCTGTGCTGCCATCCAGGATTGAAAAAAAAACTTGAGTTCACATTATGTCATGTGTGCAATGAAGGGAGACTTCAGACAACATTGTGCACACACAATGATAATCAGTGGGCACTTACAGGTACAGTACCTACTGTACCATGGAACTGAACCTGACACTGGAAAAAAGCTATCAAATCATAACGATTTATGAAGTTTGGCATTTTAGAGTCATGCACAGAGCTGATGCAGACTACATCAATTGCATCTGAAAAGCAATCATGAGGTGTCTGGTTTCCCATCACGGGTAACAAATGAACCAGATAAAGTCAGATACTATACACACAGCAGTATTCTGAAAGAGAAAATGTACATTTGAACCTCACTTACATCTCTGTTAACTCCACAAGGAGACAGATATTTAAACTGTTTTAAATTCCATTTGGGGTACACTTGGGCACTGGGCAGAGGGCTAATTTGCCCACCACAAGTTTAGTGCCAGACCCCGATGAGCTGTTTCAGTATATGTTTACCCCCTTCTATGATGTAGCCTCATGCTGTTTCATCGATGATGAAACAGCGGCTCAGATATTCAAACTGCACCAGGCTGTGGCTCAAGCCTGGGCGCAGCTCAACTTTGTTGCACAGGGGAGTGGCCTGGGAGTTATTCAACGGAGCTGCACTATGGCACAGCAGCTTTGAATATCGCACCCTGGCCACTCCCACTGTGCATGGTGAAGTGGCACTGCACCAGTGCAAGTGGCCAGAGTGGAGCATGGAGATGTGCTAGTGCAAGTACCATTGCGCCATGCACAGCACCTTCAATATTCAAAAGGGGACATGCAAATGGGGCCATAATTTATGCAAGGCCCAGAGGGGCTCATTTGCATCTCATCATGGCCCCATTTGCATGCCATTAGCATGGAGGTGTGCCAATCCCCGAGGACTTGCAACTGGCGCCCTGCCAGGCAGCAGCCATTGAGGACCAACGCCCCCAGCAGCCAAATCACAGGTATTCATGTAAAAAGGAAAACTCCTCCTATATCCCTGGTGGTCCAGTGGACCTCTATGTGCCCGATCACAGGCATCTGTCCTGACGATTATGCCCCCAAGTCTAATATCCCTGGTGGTCCAGTGGACCGATTTCTGCCTGATCATGGACATCTGTACCATAGCAAATACCCCTAAGACCTTGGTGGTCTAGTGTACCCCCACCCCACCCACCTACTGAGCCCCACCACCCCGCTCCCCCATCAGCCGACGGGTGGCAGCACTCCACCCACCTGCTGCCCACCAACTGACAGTTTGGTAGGACTGCACACCCATTGGTTCACAGCATGAGCTAATGGGCATGCAGCCCATACCGTGCTACTCAGTCCAGATATGTGGCTGATGGGGGGAGTGAGGCAGTGGAGCTCAGTGGGTGGGTGGGGGGTACACTAGACCACCAGAGTCTTAGGGGTATTTGCTGAGGTACAGATGCCCAAGATCAGGCAGCAATTGGTCCACTGGACCACCAAGGATATTGTATTTGGCGGGGTTCTATTAATGATGCCTGCGATCGGGCTCAGTGCGGTCCACTGGACCACCAGGGATATTGGACTTGGGGGGATTTCTACATGGATGCCCTCAATGGGGCATGGGGGGGACAACCAGGTGTGGCAGGAACTCAGGTGGCCACCCACAGGTGGCAGCTGCTGTGTTGCACCCTGCAATGTGGCAACTCAAATGTGGGTGGCCATCACTTGTTCCTTTTTTTGTGGCGTAACTTTGTGCAGGCACAGGTAGGGGTTGCGCATGCATGACTCTGCACATCCCAGGCTGAATATCAGGCTGTTCAGGTTATGCATGGTGTAACAAGGGATAAAGAAGTTTGTCCCAATATTTCAGGCAAACCTCATTTTGGTCTAAAACATAATGTATCTGTGTAACAAATATTGACCTATGAAGCTGGATCATATAAAACTTGTAATGTCACAAGACAAACTAAGCCACAAGTTGCAATATTAAAGTGTCTTTTGATATTTGTGCTGACCATGTAAGTAATAGCAAACAGATGTCTTATGTGATTGCAAAGCAGAAATACAGGATAAAGTCTAAATTATCCCTTCTGACTATTTCTAGTGTTTACTATTATCAGGACAGGCCAAAATGTCTGTATGCACATTCTTAAGTCCAAACCTATTTCTCCCTCCTAGACCTTGGTAACTGATAGTGACAGTTGTTACTAGCCATATATAATAATAGAATGTATACTATCTATACATTTGTGCTGACCAAGGATGAGCTCATACATATACCAAAAGGAGAATTGCCTTTTAAGTTGATGTTTGTACTTGTTTTGAACCAGTCATAGACAACCATAGGAAATGATGATGCTGTCTTCCACTATATAAGCAAGCCCAGCACACACTGTTATTTTTAAGAATGAAGAATGTACCACTTGTAATCTCTCGCTGTGATTATTGTTATAATCATTAAATTCTTCCGCCATCAGTCTCGTCTCTGTTCATCTCATTTGTAATTGATAATTTAAGTACAATAACACAACACCTACATTTGGTGCCTTAAAGACTCGGATCGCTGGTACTGCATGTGAGTAGTTTGCCTAACTACTGGTTGGTTAGTCTGCGGGCCCCAATAAGGTGACGACGCTCGGAGACGCAGTGCTGTTGGCTTAAAGCAAGAGAAAAAGGTGCACATAGACAGTTTTAGCCACTTGCTAATCAGGTGATGTATGCTTTCCAATTTTTTTAAATAAAAGTAATGCTTAACTCTGTAGGAACTCATGGGGCAGAGTAGGTAAGTGAAGGTGCTGGGACTTGCCAAGCCGGACCTCACAGGGGAGCCATAAGACATAGCCAAGCAGGCTGGGGCACCAGTGCACAGGTGGACCCAGCAGTAAAGGCTAAGCAGGCACAAAGATGAAAAATGAGTATGAAAACATTAATAGGTTGTTTCTTAGGGAAACACCTAAAGGGGGGAGCATACAAACCATGATCAACAGGCACAGCAGTATTTTAATTAAAAAATAAAAAAGAGAAACTAACAAATACTGTACAAAGTCTGTGATAATATAGCCAGGTGGTAATTCGTTAACACATGAGACTTTAAAAAAAAAAAAGGAAAGCTGCATGAGCAGTAAGATGTAATAATCCAGCTACAGTCAAAAATAGACAGTTTAGAAATGCAAATAAGTCAAGAGCCAAAATCCCTGCAAGAGAAAAACCAACAACTAAAGTTACAGTTAGTAAAGGTACAGGGAGACCTTTGTCTTTTAGATAGGGATAATTCTCTTTTATTGATTGCAATATAAACTATAACACAGCTTCTGTTAATAAATAGCACGTTTGTAAGATGTAAATGTCTTAAAATCTAAAAACAGGCACTTTACAGCATGCTAACTCCTGTATCTGAGCAGTTAAAATGTAGGAGTAAAAAAGTCAGATATGGCAAACTTGCGCCATCAGCCAGAGATATTGGCAAGGCATACTAACTTAATGCCCAAAGACCTTGCCTCTTCTAATGTTAAAGAGTTTGATTCTAAATACTCTCAGTATGCTGTGGGGTGGACTAGAGCAAAGGCTAGCCACTTGTTATTCTGTGATTGCTACCATAACCAAACAAACAACCCGGAGTTGTTTGGCATGATTAATAATGTTATCAGTAACACTAGCGTTTCTAAAGGACAAAAGATTCTCATTAAAAATGATGCTGGCATACTTTTAAATATGGAATTCAAGTGTCCTTGGATAAAAAAATGTTTATGTTAATTACATGAAAAGTTGTTTTCATTTCCTGTGCAATGTAACATCAGCCAAGAAGTCTAAACATACGTCCTTTCCTATGCAGTGCATTAATACCTTAAGCTGCAACATTAAAAACAAGGTTGCTACCATACAGCAACATTCCGGTAGAAAAACCCACTTTACATTTGATGGGGGAAGGGACAATCCTGATTCTAAATGCTCATGGCTGTAATATTTTCAGGATCATATATCTAAAACATGTACAGTTTTCTAATAAAACTATGGGTATTACCTCAGCAAATTGGTATCAAATAATGTCAGTCTTATTTTATGTTAAGTATTTCTTGTTGTGTATGTATATGTGAGGGTACTGTCTTGGCCAGCAGTTTCATTTCATGCTCTATTATTATTTAAAGATGTTTTAATATCAGTAGTGTTCAAGGACACTACAAAAAAATTGGGTTTGAGTGACCCTTGCATGCACACTGTGTGACCTTTTGCATTTTATTTGACCTTCTTGTGTTTCAACTAGCAGTTCAGACTTGATGTGTATTCCATACCTAAAGCACAATTTTTCACAAAATGTGTGTTTTATGAAAGCACACCAAGAGTGAACCATGCAATTCAACTTTTTATTACATAACTAGCATTCTAAGTAAAAAGGAACAAACTTTTTTTCTCTCTTTTCTCCTTTCTTCTGGGCTTGCAGCCAACACAGTCAATCAACATTTAACTGTAAGAAAAACTTCTTTGTTTCTGAATATTATCACGTGATTCCTATACTAATGCAAGGCAGTCCGCTGGACGGGAGAATTATTCATCACCTCCCATACTTTTTACTTTTTATACAATGATACAGTACACTTTAAAAAAAGGACTATTACAACTGTTTTTGAGAGTTTACCATCTACAATTAAAAAACAATGGCTTTTGTTTTTATGTGTGACCATGGTGTAATCATTTTTTTAAATGCACTCTAAAAAATAAGTATGTATGGTATTATCATCAATCTGGATCTTTTATAAACTCAGCTGACATTTTGTCATGCTTAGGATAAGGGAACCCAGGGACGCTTGGCTTCTTTTATCCTATGGAAATAATCTTGTTTTATTTTTAGACTTGTGTGTTGGTTTTTGTTGTTTGTCTATGTGTTTCTTCTCTTTCTTCTAGAGAAAAAGAAGTTCCCCATCATTATAGTAAGGTATGAAACTTACTAAACTAATTGTAATATTATCTTGTTATGATTTAAAGTGTAGTTGCTGGGGACTGCAATGGAGCCACCCCATTACCTTTTATCCAGTACACGGTTTTTGTATTGTTTTTTAGGGTACCGCACGACTAGCTACTAATATTGCCAAACCATTTCTGGGTTACTATCCATGTCTCCAGCCACAGCCAACTTTTTTTTATTGCTACAGTAGTTGAGCTGTCTCTTCCGCCAGTAGAAGCTTGGGGGGAGGGGGTAAGCTATCATTCCTTCCTTCCAGTGTAATGTCTACAAAGGTTGCAAGGTGCATTGCTATCTCCCCATAGGGGTAAATACCAAAAAATGTGTATTTGCTAATAATTGTTTCTTATTTACAGGTTTAGAAAAAAAAGACACAAGGTATTTTAACAGTATAACCCAGCCCAAGTCCTTCTGCTTTTTCTAGTGCAAACAGTTACATCTCACATCTATTATTGGTACAAGGGCTTCTGCCCTCAAGAAGTAATTAGTTAAGCTGGAGTGGGAGTTGTGTATGTATTTCCACATATTCATTCTTTTGATTGCCTTTTCAGCTTTCTTAGCTCATTTACAGGCTATATGTGTGTGGTGTTTAAAATGTATTTTATGCATTATGCTCAATACTGAAATTGTTCTATTGCAAAAATGCTTATGTTTCACATTTATGTTATAATATTTTAATATACATCTTGCTACACTATATTATGTGTGTATTCAGAAAAGTGCTCCACATGTATAAATGTTTTTAATGCTTAGAACCAAACCTAAATACTGGGGCCAGCATTGCTGACCCACCCCTACAATATATTCCAAAACAAAACCCAAGACAAATTAATGCTCTGTTTGTCTTGTTACTCATAGGTGCCCCTGAAAAATAAGTGCATTCTATGTGGGTGTTGTCATTTTAAATCTTAATAATTATAATATGCAAAATTTAGATTCTTCTTAAAAACCCTATGCTTCAAGATTCCATAATAGATCCTTTCATTTGTCATAGGTGCAATAGGCACTATTATTAAGTTGGCATAGGCCAACAATATATGTATTTGTCCCACTATTACATAGTGTAACAGGCATATTGCAATAAACTATATGTTTAAAGCATATTATTGTAACATTACAAGATTTTATAACTCAGGTCTCAGTTAAAAAAACTATGTTCATCATTTTCTAACCGCTTCTGTGATTTAAAAGCAAGGTATAATCATAACAATGTCATGGATTTACAGATGGTCACATGGTATATTAAACCTCGACCTGCACCCCCCAGGTGTGCGGTTGACATCCCATTTTTATTTTTTCTCTTTTCATTTGCCAAAACTTAGGCTCTGTCACACCACTCTTTACAAAACAAAAAGTCATTGGTAACTCAGTTTCTAACACTTTGCAAGTTTGCAGATTTCCATGGTGTGGCACACATAAAATCTCCACGTTCAAAAACAGCAATACTTTCATCTAGGTTGCCAAGTCCTTCATCTTTTTCCTGAAAAAAAAACAACTGCCACAGTTTTAATGTCATAACTATCTTTGTGTCTAATTGGTTCCACATAAGGACTATTCCATAAATCAAGTCATTATTACCTCTGCAAGTGTAATGTTTTTAGCAAAATTACATCTATTTGTAAAACTTGAAATCAACTAAAAAAGCTCCAGTCAGTTTAAACTCTGCAATCAAGCTTATTGTTTCTACTTACTATAAAGTTAAGTCTGGGGTTGGGGCAATCCCATAACTTCAGCAAGAAGATTCTTCTTCAATTGATCTTCAAGCAAGAAATCCATTTTCTTCACTGTTGTTTGTTCCAAATATGGCTGGTACTTAATTGAAACCTATTGCTTTACTATGGACTGTGTTTTTAATGGTTTATTGTAAACTATTACTTTTTTATGGACTGTTAATCTGTGTGCCAGAGTGTAATCAATCTACTACAACACAAATGCCATGCCAGTGTGTGTGGCTGCTCCATTAAAAGAACTCAATGCACAATCTAATGCACCACTGGCCAGTGTGTCTGCTAATCAGCCATCCAGCAGCCAGCAATATGAACACTGACTTTTCTACAGATTGGTGTGTGGACATACTTAACAGATGATCTAGCTGTGCCTCAGAGCTCAAGACTGGATCACAGCAAAGCTACATGGAATGGAAACAGAAAAATGGATCTCTTGTCATAGACAGAGCCACACCAAAGGACAATGGTGTTTATGTGTTAACTCTGTCCTACTGTCTTTGGGGTAATAATAGTGTTTGTAACTATGCTGGTGTAAACAACTCATTACGTTCTGCAGTCTCAGATACCATATACTTAACTGTAACACTAACCGAATGCCCAAATGTGACAACAGGACCAGAGAGTGGACTTACAACACCTATTGATCAAATGCTTGTAAATAATGTAAAGTACAGTAAAGTGCATATAAATCTAGATTTCTCTGGTTGGAATATAAATGTTAACAGTAGTTGTGCAGATATTGGTGTGTCAAAGTTTAAGGCCACTATGTTGATTGACATGTTAAGTGCCATCATTTGGAGCTATGATACCTCTCCTGTTTCTTAATGTACAGTCACTTTTAATCGAAAAGATACTCATTTGATACAAATCCATAAGGCACAAGCAGTTGTAATTAATTGCTCAGTGAGGTGATAATGAGCACTTGATTTATAAGTATGCAGGGGACCTTTGAGTCCTATCTTTAAAGTTTTACTTGTGTTGCAAGTGGTCTTAGTGTTCTTGGTAATTATAGGCCTGTGTCGCTTAAGACTTACAATATTCATCCATGTATGGAAATGTTCGTGCTCAAGGAGTTGCATTGTTGCACAAATAATAATTAGAAATGATTGGGCCAATGGGGCTTGTAACAAGAGATAAAGAAGTTTGTCCCAATACTTCAGGCAAACCTAATTTTGGTCTAAAACATAATGTATCTATGTAACAAATATTGATCTATAAAGCTGGATCATATAAAAGTTTGTAAAGCCACAAGACAAACTCAAGCCACAAGTTGCAATATTAAAGCTCCTTTTGATATTTGTGCTGACCATGTGGTAATAGCAAACAGGTGTCTTATGTGATTGAAAGCAGAAATACAGGATAAAGTTTAAATTATCCTTATGACTATCTCTAGAGTTTATTATTATCAGGACAGGCCAAAATGCTTGTATGCACATTCTTAAGTCCAAACCTATTTCTCCTCCTAGACCTTGGTAACTGATAGTGACAACTGTTACTAACCATATATAATAATAGAATGTACACTATCTATACATTTGTGCTGACCAAGGATGAGCTCATACATATACCAAAAGGAGAATTGCCTTTTAAGTTGATGTTTGTACTTGTTTTGAACCAGTCATAGACAACCATAGGAAATGATGATGCTGTCTTCCACTATATAAGCAAGCCAGCACACACTGTTATTTTTAAGAATGAATGTACCACTTGTAATCTCTCGCTGTGATTATTGTTATAATCATTAAATTCTTCACCATCAGTCTCGTCTCTGTTCATCTCATTGTAATTGATAATTTAAGTACAATAACACAACACCTACATTTGGTGCCTTAAAGACTCGGATCGCTGGTACTGCATGAGAGTAGTTTGCCTAACTACTGGTTGGTTAGTCTACGGGCCCCAATAAGGTCGACGCTCGGACGCACAGTGCTGTTGGCTTAAAGCAAGAGAAAAGGTGCATTATAGACAGTTTTAGCCACTTGCTAATCAGGTGATGTATGCTTTCCAATTTTTTAAATAAAAGTAATGCTAACTTCTAGGAACCTCATGGGGTAGAGTAGGTAAGTGAAGGTGCTGGGACTTGCGTGTCGGACCTCACAGGGGAGCCATAAGACATAGCCAAGCAGGCTGGGGCACCAGTGCACAGGTGGACCCAGCAGTAAAAGGCTAAGCAGGCACAAAGATGAAAATGAGTATGAACATTAATAGGTTGTTTCTTAGGGAACACACCTCATGGGGAGCATACAAACCATGATCAACAGGTACTACAGTATTTTAATTAAAAAATAAAAGAGAATCTAACAAATACTGTACAAAGTCTGTGATAATATAGCCAGGTGGTAATTGTTAACACATGAGACTTAAAAAAAAGGAAAGCTGCATGAGCAGTAAGATGTAATAATCCAGCTACAGTCAAAAATAGACAGTTTAGAAATGCAAATAAGTCAAGAGCCAAAATCCTGCAAGAGAAAACCAACAACTAAAGTTACAGTTAGTAAAGGTAACAGGAGACCTTGTCTTTTTAGATAGGGATAATTCTCTTTTATTGATTGCAATATAAACTATAACACAGCTTCTGTTAATAAATAGCACGTTTGTGAAGATGTAAATGTCTTAAAATCTAAAAACAGGCACTTTACAGCATGCTAACTCCTGTATCTGAGCAGTTAAATGTAGAAGTAAAAGTCAGATATGGCAAACTTGCGCCATCAGCCAGAGATATTGGCAAGGCATACTAACTTAATGCCCAAAGACCTTGCCTCTTCTAATGTTAAAGAGTTTGATTCTAAATACTCTCAGTATGCTGTGGGGTGGACTAGAGCAAAGGCTAGCCACTTGTTATTCTGTGATTGCTACCATAACCAAACAAACAACCCGGAGTTGTTTGGCATGATTAATAATGTTATCAGTAACACTAGCGTTTCTAAAGGACAAAAGATTCTCATTAAAAATGATGCTGGCATACTTTTAAATATGGAATTCAAGTGTCCTTGGATAAAAAATGTTTATGTTAATTACATGAAAAGTTGTTTTCATTTCCTGTGCAATGTAACATCAGCCAAGAAGTCTAAACATACTGCCTTTCCTATGCAGTGCATTAATACCTTAAGCTGCAACATTAAAAACAAGGTTGCTACCATACAGCAACATTCCGGTAGAAAAACCCACTTTACATTTGATGGGGGAAGGGACAATCCTGATTCTAAATGCTCATGGCTGTGATATTTTCAGGATCATATATCTAAAACATGTACAGTTTTCAATAAAACTATGGGTATTACCTCAGCAAATTGGTATCAAATAATGTCAGTCTTATTTATGTTAGTATTCTTGTTGTGTATGTATATGTGAGGGTACTGTCTTAGGCCAGCAGTTTCATTTCATGCTCTATTATTATTTAAAGATGTTTTAATATCAGTAGTGTTCAAGGGACACTACAAAAATAACTGGGCTTGAGTGACCTCTTGCATGCACTGTGTGACCTTTTGCATTTTATTTGACCTTCTTGTGTTTCAACTAGCAGTTCAGACTTGATGTGTATTCCATACCTAAAGCACAATTTTTCAAAATGTATTTATGAAAGCACACCAAGAGTGAACCATGCAATTCTAACTTTTTATTACATAACTAGTATTCTAAGTAAAAGGAACAAACTTTTTCTCTCTTTTCTCCTTTCTTCTGGGTTTGCAGCCAACACAGTCAATCAAATATTTAACTGTAAGAAGAAAACTTCTTTGTTTCTGAATATTATCACGTGATTCCTATACTATGCAAGGCAGTCCGCTGGATTGGGAGAGAATTATTCATCACCTCCCATACTTTTTTTTACTTTTTTATATAATGATACATAGACTTTAAAAAAAGGACTATTACAACTGTTTTTGAGAGTTTCCATCTACAATTAAAAACAATGGCTTTTGTTTTATGTGACCATGGTGTAATCATTTTTTAAATGCACTCTAAAAAATAAGTATGTATGGTATTATCATCAATCCGGATCTTTTATAAACTCAGCTTGACATTTTGTCATGCTTAGGATAAGGGAACCCAGGGACGCCATTTCTTTTATCCTATGGAAATAATCTTGTTTTATTTTTAGACTTGTGAGTTGGTTTGTTGTTTGTCTATGTGTTTTTTTTCTTCTAGAGAAAAGAAGTTCCTATCATTATAGTAAGGTATGAAACTTATTAAACTAATTGTAATATTATCTTGTTATGATTTAAAGTGTAGTTGCTGGGATTGCAATGGAGCCACCTCATTACCTTTTTATCCAGTACACGGTTTTTGTATTGTTTTTTGTGCACCGCATCACTAGCTACTAATATTGCCAAACCATTTCTAAGTTAATATCCATGTCTCCAGCCACAGCCAATCTTTTTTATTGTTACAGTAGTTGAGCTGTCTCTTCCGCCAGTAGAAGCTTGGGGAGGGGGTAAGCTATCATTCCTTCCTTCCAGTGTAATAGTCTACAAAGGTTGTAAGGGCATTGCTATCTCCCATAGGGTAAATACCAAAAATGTGTATTTACTAATAATTGTTTCTTATTTACTGGTTTAGAAAAAAAGACACAAGGTATTTTAACAGTATACCCAGCCCAAGTCCTTGCTTTTCTAGTGCAAACAGTTACATCTCCATCTATTATTGGTACAAGGGCTTCTGCCCTCAAGAAGTAATTAGTTAAGCTGGAGTGGAGTTGTGCTGTATTTCCATATTCATTCTTTGATTGCTTTTCAGCTTTCTTAGCTCATTTACAGGCTATATGTGCGGGTGTTTAAAATGTATTTTATGCATTATGCTCAATACTGAAATTGTTCTATTGCAAAATGTTATGTTTCACATTTATGTTATAATAGTTTAATATACATCTTGCTACACTATATTATGTGTGTATTCAGAAAAGTGCTCCACATGTATAAATGTTTTTAATGCTTAGAACCAAACCTAAATACTGGGGCCAGCATTGCTGACCCACCCCTACAATATATTCCAAAGCAAAACCCAAGACAAATTAATGCTCTGTTTGTCTTGTTACTCATAGGTGCCCCTGAAAAATGAGTGCATTCTATGTGGGTTTTGTCATTTTAAATCTTAATAATTATAATATGCAAAATTTAGATTCTTCTTAAAAACCCTATGCTTCAAGATTCCATAATAGATCCTTTCATTTGATTTTAGGTGCAATAGGCACTTATTATTAAGTTGGCATAGGCCAACAATATATGTATTTGTCCCACTATTACATAGTGTAACAGCATATTGCAATAAACTATATGTTTAAAGTATATTATTGTAACATTACAAGATTTTATAACTCAGGTCTCAGTTAAAAAACTATGTTCATCATTTTCTAACCGCTTGTGATTTAAAAGCAAGGTATAATCACAACAATGTCATGGATTTACAGATGGTCACATGGTATATTAACTCGACCTGCACCCCCAGGTGTGCGGTTGACATCCCATTTTATTTTTTTTTCTTTCATTTGCCAAAACTTAGGCTCTGGTCACACCACTCTTTACAAAACAAAAAGTCATTGGTAACTCAGTTTCTAACACTTTGTAAGTTTCAGATTTCATGGTGTGGCACACATAAAATCTCCACGTTCAAAACAGCAATACTTTCATCTAGGTTGCCAAGTCCTTCATCTTTTTCCTGAAAAAACAACTGCACAGTTTTTATGTCATAACTATCTTTGTGTCTAATTGGTTTCACATAAGGACTATCTCCATAACTCAAGTCATTATTACCTCTCACAAGTGTATGTTTTTAGCAAAATTACATCTATTTGTAAAACTTGAAATCACTCAAAGCTCCAGTTCAGTTTAAACTTGCAATCAAGCTTATTGTTTCTACTTACTATATAAAGTTAAGTCTGGGGTTGGGGCAATCCATAACTTCAGCAAGAAGATTCTTCTTCAATTGATCTTCAAGCAAGAAATCTATTTTCTTCACTGCTGTTTGTTCCAAATATGCTGGTACTTTAATGCAAACCTATTGCTTTACTATGGACTGTGTTTTTAATGGTTTATTGTAACCTATTACTTTTTATGGACTGTTAATCTGTGTGCTAGAGTGTAATCAACTACCACAACACAAAATGCCATGCCAGTGTGTGTGCTGCTCCATTGGCAAGAACTCAATGCACAATCTAATGCACCACTGCCAGTGTGTCTGCTAATCAGCCATCCAGCAGCCAGCAATATGAACACTGACTTTTCTACAGATTGGTGTGTGGACATACTTAACAGATGGTCTAGCTGTGCCTCAGAGCTCAAGACTGGATCACAGCAAAGCTACATGGAATGGAAACAGAAAATGGATCTCTTGTCATAGACAGAGCCACACAAAGCTACAATGGTGTTTATGTGTTAACTCTGTCCTACTGTCTTTGGGGGCTAATAGTGTTTGTAACTATGCTGGTAAATACCATTACGCTCTGCAGTCTCAGATACTCATATACTTAACTGTAACACTAACCGAATGCCCAAATGTGACAACAGGACCGAGAGAGTGGACTACAACACCTATTGATCAAATGCTTGTAAATAATGTAAAGTACAGTAAAGTGTATAGCAACGGGATCTGGTTGGAATATAGTCAGCACAGTAGTTGTGCAGATATTGGTGTGTCAAAGTTTAAGGTCATCAAAGATTTGACATGTTATGCCATCATTTGGAGCTATGATACCTCTCCTGTTTTTAATGTACAGTCACTTTTAAATCAAAAGATACTCATTTGATGGGCAAATCCATAAGGTACAAGCAGTTGTAAATGAATTGTCTAAGGAGAGTGATAATGAGCACTTGATTTATATGCAGGGGGACCCTTTGGAGTCCTATCTTTAAAATATTTACTTGTGTTGCAAGTGGTCTTAGTGTTCTTGGTAATTATAGGCCTGTGTCGCTTAAGACTTACTATTCATCCAGTATGTAGTGAACAATGCGTCTAAGTGAGTTGCATTGTTGCACAAATAATAATTAGGAATATTAAATAAGGGGGTTTGTAAATAAGAGAATGTTGTTTATCCCAATACCAGGCAAACCTAATTTTGGTCTAAAACATAATGTATCTGTGAACAAATATTGATCTATAAAGCTGATCATATAAAACTTGTAAAGCCAATAAGACAAACTAAGCCACGTTGCAATATTAAAGCTCCTTTGATATTTGTGCTGACCATGTAAGTAATAGCAAACAGGTGTCTCATGTGATTGAAAGCAGAAATACAGGATGTAAAGTTTAAATTATCCCTTATGACTATCTCTAGAGTTTATTATTATCAGGACAGGCCAAAAAATGTTGTATGCACATTCTTAAGTCCAAACCTATTTCTCCTCCTAGACCTTTGTAACTGATAGTGACAACTGTTACTAACCATATGATCATAATAGAATGTACACTATCTATACATTTGTGTCTGACCAAGGATGAGCTCATACATATACCAAAGGAGAATTGCCTTTAAGTTGATTGTTTGTACTTGTTTTGAACCAGTCATAGACAACCATAGGAAATGATGATGCTGTCTTCAACTATATAAGCAAGCCAGCACACACTGTTATTTTTAAGAATGAAGAATGTACCACTTGTAATCTCCGCTGTGATTATTATATAATCATTAAATTCTTCCCCATCGTCTGCCTCTGTTCATCTCATTTGTAATTGATAATTCTAAGTACACAACACAACACCCACATTTGGTGCCTTAAAGACTCGATCGGGTCTGGTACTGCATGTGAGTAGTTTGCCTAATCACTGGTTGGTTAGTCTGCGGGCCCCAATAAGGTGACGACGCTGGAGACGAAAAGTTGTTGGCTTAAAGTAGAAAAAGGTGCATACAGATGTTTTAGCCACTCTGCTAATCAGGTGATGTCTGCTTTCCATTTTTAAATAAAAGTAATGCTTAACTCTGTAGGAACTCATGGGCAGAGTAGGTAAGTGAAGGTGCTGGGACTTGCAAGCCGGACCTCACAGGGGAGCCTATAAGACATAAGTTAAGCAGGCTGGGGCACCAGTGCACGGTGACCCAGCAGCTAAAGGCTATACAAAGATGAAAATGAGTATGAAAATATTAATAGGTTGTTTTAGGAAACACCTAAAGGGGGAGCATACAAACCATGATCAATATGGGCACAACAGTATTTTAATTAAAAAAAAAAAAGAGAAACTAACAAATACTGTACAAAGTCTGTGATAATATAGCCAGGTGGTAATTCGTTAACACATGAGACTTAAAAAAAAGGAAAGCTGCATGAGTGGTAAGATGTAATAATCCAGCTGTTGTCAAAAAATAGACAGTTTAGAAATGCAACAAGTGTAGAGCCAAAATCCCTGACAAGAGAAAAACCAACAACTAAAGTTATAGTTAGTAAAGGTACTAGAGACCTTTGTCTTTTAGATAGGATAATTTCTCTTTATTGATTGCAATATAAACTATAACACAGCTTCTGTTAATAAATAGCACGCTTGTGGAAGATGTAAATGTCTTAAAATCTAAAAACAGGCACTTTACAGCATGCTAACTCCTGTATCTGAGCAGTTAAAATGTAGGAGAAAAAGTCAGATATGGCAAACTTTGCGCTCCATCAATAGATATTGGCATACTAACTTAATGCCCAAAGACCTTGCCTTCTAATGTTAAAGAGTTTGATTCTAAATACCTCAGTATGCTGTGGGTGGACTAGAGCAAAGGCTAGCCACTTGTTATTCTTCTGTGATTACAATATAACCAAACAAACAACCTCGGAGTTGTTTGGCATGATTAATAACGTTATCAGTAACACTAGGCTGTCAGAGGACAAAAGATTCTCATTAAAAATGATGCTGGCATACTTTAAATATGGAATTCATGTCCTTGGATAAAAATGTTTATATTAATTACATGAAAAGTTGTTTTCATTTCCTGCAATGTAACATCAGCTAAGAAGTCTAAACATACTGCCTTTCCTATGCAGCATTAATACCTTAAGCTGCAACATTAAAAACAAGGTTGCTACCATACAGCAACATTCCGCAGAAAACCCACTTTTACATTTGATGGGAGGGGACAATCCTGATTCTAAATGCTCATGGCTGTAATATTTTCAGGATCATATATCTAAAACATGTACAGTTTTCAATAAACTATGGGTATTACCTCAGCAAATCTGGTATCAAATAATGTCAGTCTTATTTTATGTTAAGTATTTCTTTTGCTGTGTATGTATATGTGAGGGTACTGTCTTGGCCAGCAGTTTCATTTCATGCTCTATTATTATTTAAAGATGTTTTAATATCAGTAGTGTTCAAGGACACTACAAAATAACTGGGTTTGAGTGACCTTTGCATGCACACTGTGTGACCTTTGCATTTTATTTGACCTTTTTGTGTTTCAACTAGCAGTTCAGACTTGATGTGTATTCCATACCTAAAGCACATAATTCACAAAATGTGTTTTGAGAAAGCACACCAAGAGTGAACCATGCACCAACTTTTATTACATAACTAGTATTCTAAGTAAAAGGAACAAACTTTTTTCTTTTTTCTCCTTTTCTTCTGGCTTGCAGCCAACACAGTCAATCAACATTTAACTGTAAGAAAAACTTCTTTGTTTCTGAATATTATCACGTGATTCCTATACTATGCAAGGCAGTCCGGCTGGACGGGGAGAATTATTCATCACCTCCCCATACTTTTTTTACTTTTTTATACACGTATACAGTACACTTTAAAAAAAAAGGACTATTACAACTGTTTTTGAGAGTTTACCATCTACAATTAAAAAACAATGGCTTTTGTTTTTATGTGTGACCATGGTGTAATCATTTTTTTAAATGCACTCTAAAAAATAAGTATGTATGGTATTATCATCAATCTTGGATCTTTTTATAAACTCAGCTGACATTTTGTCATGCTTAGGATAAGGGAACCCAGGGACGCTATTTCTTTTTATCCTATGGAAATAATCTTGTTTTATTTTTAGACTTGTCAGAGTTGGTTTTTGTTGTTTGTCTATGTGTTTCTTTCTTTCTTCTAGAGAAAAGAAGTTCCCATCATTATAGTAAGGTATGAAACTTACTAAACTAATTGTAATATTATCTTGTTATGATTTAAAGTGTAGTTGTTGGGACTGCAATGGAGCCACCCCATTACCTTTTATCCAGTACACGGTTTTTGTATTGTTTTTTGTGTACCGCATCACTAGGCTACTAATATTGCCAAACCATTGGTTGTTATCCATGTTCCAGCTATTAAGCCAACTTTTTTATTGCTACAGTAGTTGAGCTTGTCTCTTCCGCCAGTAGAAGCTTGGGGAGGGGGTGTTATCATTCTTCCTTCCAGTGTAATGTCTACAAAGGTTGTAAGGTGCATTGCTATCTCCCCATAGGGGTAAATACCAAAAAATGTGTATTTGTTAATAATTGTTTTTATTTATAGGTTTAGGAAAAAAAGACACAAGGTATTTTAATAGTATAACCCCAGCCCAAGTCCTTCTGCTTTTCTAGTGCAAACAGTTACATCTCACATCTATTATTGGTACAAGGGCTTGCCCTCAAGAAGTAATTAGTTAAGCTGGTGGGAGTTGTGTGTCTTTCCACATATTCATTCTTTGATTGCCTTTTCAGCTTTTAGCTCATTTACAGGCTATATGTGTGTGGTGTTTAAAATGTATTTTATGCATTATGCTCAATACTGAAATTGTTCTATTGCAAAATGCTTATGTTTCACATTTAGTTATAATAGTTTAATATACATCTTGCTACACTATATTGTGTGTGTATTCAGAAAAGTGCCCACATGTATAAATGTTTTTAATGCTTAGAACCAAACCTGAATACTGGGGCCAGCATTGCTGACCCACCCTCACAATATATTCCAAAGCAAAACCCAAGACAAATTAATGCTCTGTTTGTCTTGTTACCATAGGTGCCCTGAAAATGAGTGCATTCTATGTGGGTTTTGCTCATTTTAATCTTAATAATTATAATATGCAAATTTAGATTCTTCTTAAAAAACCCTATGCTTCAAGATTCCATAATAGATCCTTTTCATTTGTCATAGGGCAATAGGCACTATTATTAAGTTGGTGCATAGGCCAACAATATATGTATTTGTCCCACTATTACATAGTGTAACAGGCATATTGTAATAAACTACTATGTTTAAAGTATATTATTGTAATATTACAAGATTTTATAACTCAGGGTCTCAGTTAAAAACTATGTTCATCATTTCTAACCGCTTGTGTGATTTTAAAAGGTATAATCAATAACAACATGTGATTTTACAGATGGTCACATGGTATATTGGGAACCTCGACCTGCACTTCCCCTGTGTGCGAAGGACATCCCATTTTTATTTTTTTCTCTTTTCTATTTGCCAAAACTTAGGCTCTGTCACACCTACTTTTATAAAACAAAAAGTCATTGGTAACTCAGTTTCTAACACTTTGGTAAGTTTGTAGATTTCCATGGTGTGGCATTACATAAAAATCTCCACGTTCAAAAACAGCAATACTTCTCTTATCTAGGGTTGCCAAGTCCTTCATCTTTTTCCTGAAAAAAAACAACTGCCATAGTTTTCAATGTCATAACTATCTTTGTGTCTAATTGGTTCCATATAAGGATCTATTCCATAAATCAAGTCATTATTACTTCTGCAAGTGTAATGTTTTTAGCAAAATTATATCTATTTGTAAAACTTGAAATCAACTAAAAAGCTCCAGTCAGTTTAAACTCTGCAATCAAGCTTATTGTTTCTACTTACTATAAAGTTAAGTCTGGGGTTGGGGAATCCCATAACTTCTTGCAAGAAGTATTCTTCTTCAATTGATCTTCAAGCAAGAACCATTTTCTTCACTGTTGTTTGTTCCAAATATGATTGGTACTTAATGCAAACCTATTGTGTTTACTATGACTGTGTTTTTAATGGTTTATTGTAAACTATTACTTTTTATGGACTGTTAATCTGTGTGCCGAGAAGTAATCAATACCACAACACAAATGCCAGTGTGAGTGTGGCTGCTCCATTAAAAGAACTCAATGCACAATCTAATGCACCACTGGCCAGTGTGTCTGCTAATCAGCCATCCAGCAGCCAGCAATATGAACACTGACTTTTCTACAGATTGGTGTGGACATACCTTACAGATGGTCTAGCTGTGCCTCAGAGCTCAAGACTGGATCACAGCAAAGCTACATGGAATGGAAACAGAAAATGGATCTCTTGTCATAGACAGAGCTTCACACCAAAGGACAATGGTGTTTATGTGTTAACTCTGTCCTACTGTCTTTGGGGTAATAATAGTGTTTGTAACTATGCTGGTGTAAACAACTCATTACGTTCTGCAGTCTCAGATACCATATACTTAACTGTAACACTAACCGAATGCCCAAATGTGACAACAGGACCAGAGAGTGGACTTACAACACCTATTGATCAAATGCTTGTAAATAATGTAAAGTACAGTAAAGTGCATATAAATCTAGATTTCTCTGGTTGGAATATAAATGTTAACAGTAGTTGTGCAGATATTGGTGTGTCAAAGTTTAGGCACACTGTGTTGATTGACATGTTAATGCCATCATTTGGAGCTATGATACTCTCCTGTTTCTTAATGTACAGTCACTTTTAAATCAAAAAGATACTCATTTGATACAAACCATAAGGCACAAGCAGTTGTAAATGAATTGCTCAGTGAGGTGATAATGAGCACTTGATTTATAGCTATGGCAGGGGACCCTTGAGTCCTATCTTTAAAGTTTTTACTTAAAGGTAAAGTGGTCTTAGTGTTCTTGGTAATTATAGGCTCAGTCGCTTAAGACTTACTATTCATCCAGTATGTAGTGAATGTACGTGCTCCAAGGAGTTGCATTGTTGCACAAATAATATTAGGAAATATTGGGCCAAGGGGGGTTTAACAAGAGATAAAGAAGTTTGTCCCAATGCTCAGGCAAACCTAATTTTGGTCTAAAACATAATGTATCTGTGTAACAAATATTGATCTATAAAGCTGGATCATATAAAATCTTGTAAAGCCACAAGACAAACTAAGCCACAAGTTGCACATAAAAGCTCCTTTTGATATTTGAGCTGACCATATAGTAATAGCAAACAGGTGTCTTATGTGATTGAAAGCAGAAATACAGGATAAAGTTTAAATTATCCCTTATGACTATCTCTAGAGTTTATTATTATCAGGACAGCCAAAATGCTTGTATGCATTCTTAAGTCCAAACCTATTTCTCCTCCTAGACCTTGGTAACTGATAGTGACAACTGTTACTAACCATATATAATAATAGAATGTACACTATCTATACATTTGTGCTGACCAAGGATGAGCTCATACATATACCAAAAGGAGAATTGCCTTTTAAGTTGATGTTTGTACTTGTTTTGAACCAGTCATAGACAACCATAGGAAATGATGATGCTGTCTTCAACTATATAAGCAAGCCAGCACACACTGTTATTTTTAAGAATGAAGAATGTACCACTTGTAATCTCTCGCTGTGATTATTGTTATAATTATTAAATTCTTCGCCATCAGTCTCTGTCTCTGTTCATCTCATTTGTAATTGATAATTTCATACATTAACACAACACCTACATTTGGTGCCTTAAAGACTCGGATCGCTGGTACTGCATGTGAGTAGTTTGCCTAACTACTGGTTGGTTAGTCTGCGGCCCCAACAAGGTGACGACGGCTCGAGACGCAGTGCTGTTGGCTTAAAGCAAGAGAAAAAGGTGCACATAGACAGTTTTAGCCACTTGCTAATCAGGTGATGTATGCTTTCCAATTTTTTTAAATAAAAGTAATGCTTAACTCTGTAGGAACTCATGGGGCAGAGTAGGTAAGTGAAGGTGCTGGGACTTGCAAGCCGGACCTCACAGGGGAGCCATAAGACATAGCCAAGCAGGCTGGGGCACCAGTGCACAGGTGGACCCAGCAGTAAAGGCTAAGCAGGCACAAAGATGAAAATGAGTATGAAAATATTAATGGGTTGTTTTAGGGAAACACCCAAAGGGGGGGCTACAAAACCATGATCAACAGGCACTGCAGTATTTAATTAAAAAATAAAAAGAGAAACTAACAAATACTGTACAAAGTCTGTGATAATATAGCCAGGTGGTAATTCGTTAACACATGAGACTTTAAAAAAAAAAAAGGAAAGCTGCATGAGCAGTAAGATGTAATAATCCAGCTACAGTCAAAAAATAGACAGTTTAGAAATGCAAATAAGTCAAGAGCCAAAATCCCTGCAAGAGAAAACCAACAACTAAAGTTACAGTTAGTAAAGGTACTTGGGACCTTTGTCTTTTAGATAGATAATTTCTTTTATTGATTGCAATATAAACTATAATACAGCTTCTGTTAATAAATAGCACGTTTGTAAGATGTAAATGTCTTAAAATCTAAAACAGGCACTTTACAGCATGCTAACTCCTGTATCTGAGCAGTTAAAATGTAGGAGTAAAAAGTCGATATGGCAACTTGCGCCATCAGCTCAGAGATATTGGCAAGGCATACTAACTTAACGCCCAAAGACCTTGCCTCTTCTAATGTTAAAGAGTTTGATTCTAAATACTCAGTATGCTGTGGGTGGACTAGAGCAAAGGCTAGCTACTTGTTATTCTGTGATTGCTACTATAACCAAACAAACAACCCGGAGTTGTTTGCATGATTACTAATGTTATCAGTAACACTGCGTTCTAAAGGACAAAAGATTCTCATTAAAAAATGATGTTGGCATATTTTAAATATGGAATTCAAGTGTCCTTGATAAAAAATGTTTATGTTAATTACATGAAAAGTTGTTTTTATTTCTGTGCAATGTAACATCAGCTAAGAAGTCTAAACATACTGCCTTTCCTATGCAGTGATTAATACCTTAAGCTGCAACATTAAACAACAAGGTTGCTACCATACAGCAACATTCTCGTAGAAAACCCACTTTGCATTTGATGGGGAGGGGACAATCCTGATTCTAAATGCTCATGGCTGTAATATTTTCAGGATCATATATCTAAAACATGTACAGTTTTCTAATAAAACTATGGGTATTACCTCAGCAAATTGGTATCAAATAATGTCAGTCTTATTTTATGTTAAGTATTTCTTGTTGTGTATGTATATGTGAGGGTACTGTCTTGGCCAGCAGTTTCATTTCATGCTCTATTATTATTTAAAGATGTTTTAATATCAGTAGTGTTCAAGGACACTACAAAAATAACTGGGTTTGAGTGACCCTTGCATGCACACTGTGTGACCTTTTGCATTTTATTTGACCTTCTTGTGTTTCAACTAGCAGTTCAGACTTGATGTGTATTCCATACCTAAAGCACAATTTTTCACAAATGTGTGTTTATGAAAGCACACCAAGAGTGAAACCATGCAATTCAACTTTTATTACATAACTAGCATTCTAAGTAAAAGGAACAAACTTTTTTCTCTCTTTTCTCCTTTCTTCTGGGCTTGCAGTCAACATAGTCAATCAACATTTAACTGTAAGAAAAACTTCTTTGTTTCTGGAATATTATCACGTGATTCCTATACTATGCAAGGCAGTTCCGGGTTGGACGGGAGAATTATTCATCACCTCCCATACTTTTTACTTTTTTATATACGTATACAGTACACTTTTAAAAAAAGGACTATTACAACTGTTTTGAGAGTTTACCATCTACAAATTAAAACAATGGCTTTTTGTTTTATGTGTGAATTATGGTGTAATCATTTTTTTTAAATGCACCCTAAAAAATAAGTATGTATGGTATTATCATCAATCCGGATCTTTTATAAACTCAGCTGACATTTTGTCATGCTTAGGATAAGGGAACCCAGGGACGCTTGGCTTCTTTTATCCTATGGAAATAATCTTGTTTTATTTTTAGACTTGTGTGTTGGTTTTTGTTGTTTGTCTATGTGTTTCTTCTCTTTCTTCTAGAGAAAAAGAAGTTCCCCATCATTATAGTAAGGTATGAAACTTACTAAACTAATTGTAATATTATCTTGTTATGATTTAAAGTGTAGTTGCTGGGGACTGCAATGGAGCCACCCCATTATCTTTTATCCAGTACACGGTTTTTGTATTGTTTTTAGGGTACCAAGCATTTACTAGCTACTACACATTACAAACCATTTCTGTTATATTCATGTCTCCAGCCACAGCCAACTTTTTTATTGCTACAGTAGTTGAGCTGTTCTCTTCCGCCAGTAGAAGCTTGGGGAGGGGGTAAGTTATCATTCCTTCCTTCCAGTGTAATGTCTACAAAGGTTGTAAGGTGCATTGTTATTCCCCATAGGGTAAATACCAAAAATGTGTATTTGGTAATAATTGTTTTTATTTACAGGTTTAGAAAAAAGACACAAGGTATTTTAACAGTATAACCTGCCCAAGTCCTTCTGCTTTTTCTAGTGCAAACAGTTACATCTCACATCTATTATTGGTACAAGGGCTTCTGCCCTCAAGAAGTAATTAGTTAAGCTGGGTGGAGTTGTGTATGTATTTCCACATATTCATTCTTTGATTGCCTTTTCAGTTTCTTAGCTCATTTACAGGCTATGTGTGTGTGGTGTTTAAAATGTATTTATGCATTATGCTCAATACTGAAATTGTTCTATTGCTGAAATGCTTATGTTTCACATTTATGTTATAATATTTTAATATACATCTTGTACACTATATTATGTGTGTTCAGAAAAGTGCTCTACATGTATAAATGTTTTAATGCTTAGAAGGCAAACCTAAATCACTGGGTAGCATTGCTGACCCACCCTACAATATATTCCAAGCAAACCCAAGACAAATTAATGCTCTGTTTGTCTTGTTACTCATAGGTGCCCCTGAAAAATAAGTGCATTCTATGTGGGTTTTGTCATTTTAAATCTTAATAATTATAATATGCAAAATTTAGATTCTTCTTAAAAACCCTATGCTTCAAGATTCCATAATAGATCCTTTCATTTGTCATAGGTGCAATAGGCACTATTATTAAGTTGGCATAGGCCAACAATATATGTATTTGTCCCACTATTACATAGTGTAACAGGCATATTGCAATAAACTATATGTTTAAAGCATATTATTGTAACATTACAAGATTTTATAACTCAGGTCTCAGTTAAAAAAACTATGTTCATCATTTTCTAACCGCTTCTGTGATTTAAAAGCAAGGTATAATCATAACAATGTCATGGATTTACAGATGGTCACATGGTATATTAAACCTCGACCTGCACCCCCCAGGTGTGCGGTTGACATCCCATTTTTATTTTTTCTCTTTTCATTTGCCAAAACTTAGGCTCTGTCACACCACTCTTTACAAAACAAAAAGTCATTGGTAACTCAGTTTCTAACACTTTGCAAGTTTGCAGATTTCCATGGTGTGGCACACATAAAATCTCCACGTTCAAAAACAGCAATACTTTCATCTAGGTTGTAGTCCTTCATCTTTTCCTGAAAAACAACTGCCACAGTTTTAATGTCATAACTATCTTTTGTGTCTAATTGGTTCCACATAGGACTATTCCATAAATCAAGTCATTATTATTCTCTCAAGTGTAATGTTTTTAGCAAAATTACATCTATTTGTAAAACTTGAAATCAACTAAAAAGCTCCAGTCAGTTAAACTCTGCAATCAAGCTTATTGTTTCTACTTTTACTATAAAGTTAAGTCTGGGGTTGGGGTAATCCTTATTAACTTCAGCAAGAAGATTCTTCTTCAATTGATCTTCATGCAAGAAATCCATTTTCTCTCACTGTTGTTTGTTCCAACAGGCTGGTACTTAATGCAAACCCTATTGCTTTACTATGGACTGTGTTTTAATGGTTTATTGTAAACTATTACTTTTTATGGACTGTTAATCTGTGTGCCAGAGTGAATCAACTACCACAACACAAATGCTATGCCAGTGTGTGGCTGCTCCATTAAAAGAACTCAATGCACAATCTAATGCACCACTGGCCAGTGTGTCTGCTAATCAGCCATCCAGCAGCCAGCAATATGAACACTGACTTTTCTACAGATTGGTGTGGACATACTTAACAGATGGTCTAGCTGTGCCTCAGAGCTCAAGACTGATCACAGCAAAGCTACATGGAATGGAAACAGAAAATGGATCTCTTGTCATAGACAGAGCTACACCAAAGGACAATGGTGTTTATGTGTTAACTCTGTCCTACTGTCTTTGGGGTAATAATAGTGTTTGTAATTATGCTGGTGTAAACAACTCATTACGCTCTGCAGTCTCCAGATACCACATACTTAACTGTAACACTAATCAATGCCCAAATGTGACAACAGGACCAGAGAGGACTTACAACACCTATTGATCAAATGCTTGTAAATAATGTAAAGTACAGTAAAGTGCATATAAATCTAGATTTCTCTGGTTGAATATAAATGTTAACAGTAGTTGTGCAGATATTGGTGTGTCAAGTTTTACAGGCCACTGTGTTGATTGACATTGCAGTTGCCATCATTTGGAGCTATGATACCTCTCCTGTTTCTTAATGTATAGTCACTTTTAAATCAAAAGATACTCATTTGATACAAATCCATGAGGCACAAGCAGTTGTAAATGAATTGCTCAGTGAGAGTGATAATGAGCACTTGATTTATAGCTATGCAGGGGGACCCTTTGGAGTCCTATCTTTTAAAGTTTTACTTGTGTTGCAAGTGGTCTTAGTGTTCTTGGTAATTATAGGCCTGTGTCGCTTAAGACTTACTATTCATCCAGTATGTAGTGAAATGTACGTGCTCCAAGGAGTTGCATTGTTGCACAAATAATAATTAGGAAATATTGGGCCAAGGGGGGCTTGTAACAAGAGATAAAGAAGTTTGTCCCAATACTT
The DNA here is from genome assembly GCA_016271365.2 of Neoceratodus forsteri. NCBI lineage: Eukaryota > Metazoa > Chordata > Ceratodontiformes > Ceratodontidae > Neoceratodus > Neoceratodus forsteri. The sequence continues at coordinate 27,279,249 of CM057449.1, forward strand.
CAGGCAAACCTAATTTTGGTCTAAAACATAATGTATCTGTGTAACAAATATTGATCTATAAAGCTGGATCATATAAAACTTGTAAAGCCACAAGACAAACTAAGCCACAAGTTGCAATATTAAAGCTCCTTTTGATATTTGTGCTGACCATGTAAGTAATAGCAAACAGGTGTCTTATGTGATTGAAAGCAGAATACAGGATAAAGTTTAAATTATCCCTTATGACTATCTCTAGAGTTTATTATTATCAGGACAGGCCAAAATGCTTGTATGCACATTCTTAAGTCCAAACCTATTTCTCCTCCTAGACCTTGGTAACTGATAGTGACAACTGTTACTAACCATATATAATAATAGAATGTACACTATCTATACATTTGTGCTGACCAAGGATGAGCTCATACATATACCAAAAGGAGAATTGCCTTTTAAGTTGATGTTTGTACTTGTTTTGAACCAGTCATAGACAACCATAGGAAATGATGATGCTGTCTTCAACTATATAAGCAAGCCAGCACACACTGTTATTTTTAAGAATGAAGAATGTACCACTTGTAATCTCTCGCTGTGATTATTGTTATAATCATTAAATTCTTCCGCCATGGGTCTCGTCTCTGTTCATCTCATTTGTAATTGATAATTTAAGTACAATAACACAACACCTACATTTGGTGCCTTAAAGACTCGGATCGCTGGTACTGCATGTGAGTAGTTTGCCTAACTACTGGTTGGTTAGTCTGCGGGCCCCAATAAGGTGACGACGCTCGGAGACGCAGTGCTGTTGGCTTAAAGCAAGAGAAAAAGGTGCACATAGACAGTTTTAGCCACCTACAATTCAGGGTGATGTATGCTTTCCAATTTTAAATAAAAGTAATGCTTAACTCTGTAGGAACCTGCTAAGCAGAGTAGGTAAGGGAAGGTGCTGGGACTTGCAATGCCGGGATCTCACAGGGGAGCCATAAGACATAGCCAAGCAGGCTGGGGCACCAGTGCACAGGTGGACCCAGCAGTAAAGGCTAAGCAGGCAAGATGAAAATGAGTATGAAAACATTAATAAGTTGTTTTAGGGAAACACCTAAAGGGGGAAGCATACAAACCATGATCAATAGCACAGCAGTATTTTAATTAAAAATAAAAAAGAGAAACTAACAAATACTGTACAAAGTCTGTGATAATAAGCAGCTGTGTGGTAATTAACAGATGAGACTTTAAAAAAAAAAAAGGAAAGCTATATGAGCAGTATGATGTGATAATCCAGCTACAGTCAAAAAATAGACAGTTTAGAAATGCAATAAGTCAAGAGCCAAAATCCCTGCAAGAGAAAACCAACAACTAGTTACAGTTAGTAAAGGTACAGGGAGACCTTTGTCTTTTAGATAGGGATAATTTCTTTTATTGATTGCAATATAAACTATAACACAGCTTCTGTTAATAAATAGCACGTTTGTAAGATGTAAATGTCTTAAAATCTAAAACAGGCACTTTACACATGCTAACTCCTGTATCTGAGCAGTTAAAATGTAGGAGTAAAAGTCGATATGGCAACTTAAGCTATCAGCCAGAGATATTGGCAAGGCATACCAACTTAATGCCCAAAGACCCCTCTTCTAATGTTAAAGAGTTTGATTCTAAATACTCTCAGTATGCTGTGGGGTGACTAGAGCAAGGCAAGCTACTTTGTTATTCTGTGATTTGTTACCATAACTCAAAACAAACAACCCGAGTTGTTTGGCATGATTAATAAATGCATCAGTAACACTAGTGTTTCTAAAGGACAAAGATTCTCATTAAAAATGATGCTGGCATACTTTAAACATGGAATTCAAGTGTCCTGGATAAAAATGTTTATGTTAATTACATGAAAAGTTGTTTTCATTTCCCAGCAATGTAACATCAGCCAAGAAGTCTAAACATACTGCCTTTCCTATGCAGTGCATTAATACCTTAAGCTGCAACATTAAAACAAGGTTGCACCATACAGCAAACATTCCGGTAGAAACCCACTTTACATTTGATGGGGAGGGGACAATCCTGATTCTAAATGCTCATGGCTGTAATATTTTCAGGATCATATATCTAAAACATGTACAGTTTCTTTAACAAAACTAATGGGTATTACCTCAGCAAATTGGTATCAAATAATGTCAGTCTTATTTTATGTTAAGTATTTCTGTTGTGTATGTATATGTGAGGGTACTGTCTTGGCCAGCAGTTTCATTTCTCATGCTCTATTATTATTTAAAGATGTTTTAATATCAGTAGTGTTCAATGACACTACAAAAATAACTGGTTTGAGTGACCCTTGCATGCACACTGTGTGACCTTTGCATTTTATTTGACCTTCTTGTGTTTCAACTAGCAGTTCAGACTTGATGTATTCCATACCTAAAGCACAATTTTTCACAAAATGTGTGTTTTATGAAAGCACACCAAGAGTGAACCATGCAATTCAACTTTTATTACATAACTAGCATTCTAAGTAAAAAGGAACAAACTTTTTTCTCTTTCTCCTTTCTTTCTGGGCTTGCAGCCAACATCAGTCAATCAACATTTAACTGTAAGAAAACTTCTTTGTTTCTGAATATTATCACGTGATTCCTATACTATGCAAGGCAGTCCGGCTGGACGGGGAGAATTATTCATCACCTCCCCATACTTTTTTTACTTTTTTATATACGTATACAGTACACTTTAAAAAAAAAGGACTATTACAACTGTTTTTGAGAGTTTACCATCTACAATTAAAAAACAATGGCTTTTGTTTTTATGTGTGACCATGGTGTAATCATTTTTTTAAATGCACTCTAAAAAATAAGTATGTATGGTATTATCATCAATCCGGATCTTTTATAAACTCAGCTGACATTTTGTCATGCTTAGGATAAGGGAACCCAGGGACGCTTGGCTTCTTTTATCCTATGGAAATAATCTTGTTTTATTTTTAGACTTGTGTGTTGGTTTTTGTTGTTTGTCTATGTGTTTCTTCTCTTTCTTCTAGAGAAAGAAGTTCTCATCATTATAGTAAGGTATGAAACTTACTAAACCAATTGTTTAATATTATCTTGTTATGATTTAAAGTGTAGTTGTTGGGACGCAATGGAGCCACCCCATTACCTTTATCCAGTACACGGTTTTTGTATTGTTTTTTAGGGTACCGCACGACTAGCTACTAATATTGCCAAACCATTTCTGGGTTACTATCCATGTCTCCAGCCACAGCCAACTTTTTTTTATTGCTACAGTAGTTGAGCTGTCTCTTCCGCCAGTAGAAGCTTGGGGAGAGGGGGTAAGCTATCATTCCTTCCTTCCAGTGTAATGTCTACAAAGGTTGCAAGGTGCATTGCTATCTCCCCATAGGGGTAAATACCAAAAAATGTGTATTTGCTAATAATTGTTTCTTATTTACAGGTTTAGAAAAAAAAGACACAAGGTATTTTAACAGTATAACCCAGCCCAAGTCCTTCTGCTTTTTCTAGTGCAAACAGTTACATCTCACATCTATTATTGGTACAAGGGCTTCTGCCCTCAAGAAGTAATTAGTTAAGCTGAGGAGGAGTTGTATGTATTTCCACATATTCATTCTTTGATTGCCTTTTCAGCTTTCTTAGCTCATTTATAGGCTATATGTGTGTGTGTTTAAAATGTATTTTATGCATTATGCTCAATACTGAAATTGTTCTATTAAGAAAATGCTTATGTTTACATTTATGTTATAATATTTTAATATACATCTTGCTACACTATATTATGTGTATTCAGAAAAGTGCTCCATATGTATAAATGTTTTAATGCTTAGAACCAAACCTAAATACTGGGGCCAGCATTGCTGACCCACCCCTACAATATATTCCAAAGCAAAACCCAAGACAAATTAATGCTCTGTTTGTCTTGTTACTCATAGGTGCCCCTGAAAAATAAGTGCATTCTATGTGGGTTTTGTCATTTTAAATCTTAATAATTATAATATGCAAAATTTAGATTCTTCTTAAAAACCCTATGCTTCAAGATTCCATAATAGATCCTTTCATTTGTCATAGGTGCAACAGGCACTATTATTAAGTTGGCATAGGCCAACAATATATGTATTTGTCCCACTATTACATAGTGTAACAGGCATATTGCAATAAACTATATGTTTAAAGCATATTATTGTAACATTACAAGATTTTATAACTCAGGTCTCAGTTAAAAAAACTATGTTCATCATTTTCTAACCGCTTCTGTGATTTAAAAGCAAGGTATAATCATAACAATGTCATGGATTTACAGATGGTCACATGGTATATTAAACCTCGACCTGCACCCCCCAGGTGTGCGGTTGACATCCCATTTTTATTTTTTCTCTTTTCATTTGCCAAAACTTAGGCTCTGTCACACCACTCTTTACAAAACAAAAAGTCATTGGTAACTCAGTTTCTAACACTTTGCAAGTTTGCAGATTTCCATGGTGTGGCACACATAAAATCTCCACGTTCAAAAACAGCAATACTTTCATCTAGGTTGCCAAGTCCTTCATCTTTTCCTGAAAAACAACTGCCACAGTTTTAATGTCATAACTATCTTTGTGTCTAATTGGTTCCACATAAGGACTATTCCATAAATCAAGTCATTATTACCTCTGCAAGTGTAATGTTTTTAGCAAAATTACATCTATTTGTAAAACTTGAAATCAACTAAAAAAGCTCCAGTCAGTTTAAACTCTGCAATCAAGCTTATTGTTTCTACTTACTATAAAGTTAAGTCTGGGGTTGGGGCAATCCCATAACTTCAGCAAGAAGATTCTTCTTCAATTGATCTTCAAGCAAGAAATCTATTTTCTTCACTGTTGTTTGTTCCAAATATGGCTGGTACTTAATGCAAACCTATTGCTTTACTATGGACTGTGTTTTTAATGGTTTATTGTAAACTATTACTTTTTTTATGGACTGTTAATCTGTGTGCCAGAGTGTAATCAACTACCACAACACAAATGCCATGCCAGTGTGTGTGGCTGCTCCATTAAAAGAACTCAATGCACAATCTAATGCACCACTGGCCAGTGTGTCTGCTAATCAGCCATCCAGCAGCCAGCAATATGAACACTGACTTTTCTACAGATTGGTGTGTGGACATACTTAACAGATGGTCTAGCTGTGCCTCAGAGCTCAAGACTGGATCACAGCAAAGCTACATGGAATGGAAACAGAAAAAATGGATCTCTTGTCATAGACAGAGCCACACCAAAGGACAATGGTGTTTATGTGTTAACTCTGTCCTACTGTCTTTGGGGTAATAATAGTGTTTGTAACTATGCTGGTGTAAACAACTCATTACGTTCTGCAGTCTCAGATACCATATACTTAACTGTAACACTAACCGAATGCCCAAATGTGACAACAGGACCAGAGAGTGGACTTACAACACCTATTGATCAAATGCTTGTAAATAATGTAAAGTACAGTAAAGTGCATATAAATCTAGATTTCTCTGGTTGGAATATAAATGTTAACAGTAGTTGTGCAGATATTGGTGTGTCAAAGTTTAAGGCCACTATGTTGATTGACATGTTAAGTGCCATCATTTGGAGCTATGATACCTCTCCTGTTTCTTAATGTACAGTCACTTTTAAATCAAAAAGATACTCATTTGATACAAATCCATAAGGCACAAGCAGTTGTAAATGAATTGCTCAGTGAGAGTGATAATGAGCACTTGATTTATAGCTATGCAGGGGGGACCCTTTGGAGTCCTATCTTTTAAAGTTTTACTTGTGTTGCAAGTGGTCTTAGTGTTCTTGGTAATTATAGGCCTGTGTCGCTTAAGACTTACTATTCATCCAGTATGTAGTGAAATGTACGTGCTCCAAGGAGTTGCATTGTTGCACAAATAATAATTAGGAAATATTGGGCCAAGGGGGGCTTGTAACAAGAGATAAAGAAGTTTGTCCCAATACTTCAGGCAAACCTAATTTTGGTCTAAAACATAATGTATCTGTGTAACAAATATTGATCTATAAAGCTGGATCATATAAAACTTGTAAAGCCACAAGACAAACTAAGCCACAAGTTGCAATATTAAAGCTCCTTTTTGATATTTGTGCTGACCATGTAAGTAATAGCAAACAGGTGTCTTATGTGATTGAAAGCAGAAATACAGGATAAAGTTTAAATTATCCCTTATGACTATCTCTAGAGTTTATTATTATCAGGACAGGCCAAAATGCTTGTATGCACATTCTTAAGTCCAAACCTATTTCTCCTCCTAGACCTTGGTAACTGATAGTGACAACTGTTACTAACCATATATAATAATAGAATGTACACTATCTATACATTTGTGCTGACCAAAGATGAGCTCATACATATACCAAAAGGAGAATAGCCTTTTAAGTTGATGTTTGTACTTGTTTTGAACCAATCATAGACAACCATTGAAAATGATGATGCCGTCTTCCACTATATAAGCAAGCCAGCACACACTGTTATTTTGAAGAATGAAGAATGTACCACTTGTAATCTCTTGCTGTGATTATTGTTATAATCATTAAATTCTTCCGCCATTAGTCTAGTCTCTGTTCATCTCATTTGCAATTGATAATTTAAGTACAATAACACAACACCTACACATGGGCACACCTCCCCAACCTGTGCCTGCATACATTACTGATGCACTCCGGCACATTGGGATTTGTGTGGCACACTTTTCCCTTTTGAATATCGTGTCAGGGCACATCAGTGGGTTGTGCATGGTGCAACACTGTTGCACCAGGTGCAACCCTTTTGAATATCTGGGCCATTGTGTTTATGCTGAAAGTACTCCAAAGACCACTACCCAAATTTGAATAGTATCAACATATTCATAGTAAGTTTTATCACAGCATATGCCAAAGTGGAACTTTACAAACTGCTAGATAAGTTACATGACAGGTGCCTTTCTCACAACACTGACCCTGTCATTTGTGTGCCCTGATGTGGTGACTGGTATGCTCCTCTAGAAGACTATTTAGGGGAAGTGACAAGTGAGTTTCCTACAGATGAACACATTACCATGTTTATATCGGTAGGCCTCAAAACGTATGACTACAAGCAGTCCAGAGGACAAATTGTTCTTAAAGTCCAAGGTTTTACCCTTAGTGTAACTAACAGTAAACACATTAATTTTGAAAGTTTGCAGGATCTGGTCTTTAATTACACAGGGTCACAGACCGCTAAAGAAATCACCGTGATGCAGCCCAGCATGGCAAGGAGCAAAAAGCAGCATTCCCTTGAAACAAGAACACTTTCCAAGACCCAGAGAGTGGTTTATGACAAGTTAGTTTTCCATGGCAATTTCAAAACAGTCCCATTCAGTTACTGATTATGAAAAAAATGGATATCAGGTTACAGCATCCCTTTATTTGTCTGTTAGCTGACCCCTCTAATAGTGGGAAAAGCTTCTTCATAAAACAGTTGTTGGAACATTCTGATAACACTTTATCACATAAGCCTGAAAATATTGTCTGGTACCACAGCTGTTGGCAGCCTTTGTATAATGAACTGTTGTTACAGTTTCTGCAGATTACATTTGTGGAGGGGCTACCAGCCATCATTAGCCAACGATGATCTCTTACCCCCTGAGAAGGTGAATTTTTTTGTTATGGATGATTAAATCGACTCTGCCTGTCACACTAGTGAAGTCAAGCATGCGTTTAGCAAGTACAGCCATCATAAACAGTTGACAATATTTTTAATCATCCAGAATGTGTTCTTTTAAGGTAAAGAAGGCAGGATCACCACACTAAATGCCAAATACATGGTCTTGTTTAACAAACCCAAGGAACAAGCTGCAGAGCATGACTCTGGCTAGGCAGATGTACCCCTGTCAGACAATGTTTTAGAAGCTTTTGAAGATGCCACAGAAAGCATTATGGCTATTTACTGGTTGATTTAAGATACAGCACAGCACATAAATATAGGCTGCACAGTGGGTTGTTTTCTCCTGACTGGCCAATGGCATATGTCTTGAAAAAAACACATTCTGGTTCTAAAACTGCATGATACTGTACTGTCATTATGTCTAAAAGACTGCAGAGAAATCTATCTGTCCTAAAGTTACTAGTAAAAAGACCTCCCAGTTTAAGAAAAGCTATTTTATGTTCAGCCTCTGATGATTTGCTATCAGCTATAGTTGAGATAGAATTAAATACTCTCAAAGGAAATATTCCTTTGTCAGCTTTCTGAAAAAAGGGCAGAGTCATTAAAAACTTAAGGAACAAACACAAACAATTTAATTTTTATGGCATATCAATGAGGAGAGATGAGATATATATGCTTGTGTAACTTTATGGTACTGTTTGTAGCTTTACTGTATTCCCACCCTTGAGTAGTAGTAGGTAGGTAGTAATTTGTTGGGAATAGAAGGCCTAGAAACAAGGGTGAGAAGAGCACCAAAGAAGGAGGAGGGGATGTTGGTGGATGAAAAGCACTCCCTAAGCAAGGGAGGTGTGTCAACGGAGGGCTTATGTAGAGGTTGTGGGAGGAGCTATTCCCCACATTGAACCTCGGGCAAGCCCTCCCGTTCAATGTTTGTGGAATAGCAATGAGGAGAGATGAGATATATATGCTTGTGTAACTTTGTGGTACTGTTTGTGGCTTTACTCTATTCCCACCCAAAAAGAAACTTCCTATGACTCAAGAAGCATATGACCCCTTGGCATTCAGGACAGGAAAAAAAACCCAGGTGCAGAAAATCTCTGAGAACCCATGGCCAGAGGTCTGCCCATCTTTCTGGGCATACTAAATGGAAAAGGATCTAGGTTCTAGTAACCATAGCTAATTTGAGGTTGGTGAGTTGTTCAGAGAGACGATAATCCATCTTCGATCCATAGATGATGCTGATCACATGATCATCCTGTGGTTGAAGAGGAGATCCATTCTGAATGATAGATGGAATCCTGAGTATAATGTAAATCCAAGTGAAGGAGGATGAAAGAAGTCCAAGTATGCAAGATGATGAATGATGCTTGTCCAACTGAATTGTAATAGGCAGAGGGATAATGAGTGGATTGATAAGACACTAAACTGGAACTGGAGAACTGCAATGGTAGAGGAAGTCATTTAAGCAATAAGGCATGACAAGGTGTGGGTTATTGGGGGATTAATCCGTGCCTTGTGTGGTGTGTCATGAGGCACAGATGAGTGACTTAACCACACAAGAAGTGGGTAAATCCCCAAATAACCCACATCCTGGAGTGCCTTATTGTGATTATATAATGGATCCATGTGTAAAATAAATTTAAAATGTGTTTAAGTATGTTTTTTATAAATGTCATTTCTCAGTTGTGGGTTATTGCAAGAGGTACCACACTCATGTGATGTGTTTTGACCAATGAGGTTACAGGATTTTCATATGCCATTGTATAATAGTGAATGATCCAACTTGTGAGAGGCTCAAATGTAAGGGAATGGTCTGGTGGCTAAGAATTCTGTATTGAACAAGGAGTCTCTAAGGAAACATCCATAGAATATAATTTGTAGAAGACTCTTTGAGTGCCATGTTGATGATGGCTTGTTCTTGATCCAAGGATGATACAGCTTGAATGATGATCTTGAAGATGAAGGGTACATATTTCTGTAGAAATGTTAAAGTCCTATGTGTAAAGTGGATCCCGCTAAAGAAGGGCTACAGTAGACCATATTTCTGAAGTGACAAATGATGGATGTCCAAGGAATTGTGCCGAGGTTATGAGGCAGGAGAGCAAGATGTAAGACCAAATGGAACACTGTGGTCATTGTGATGATTAGAAAAGTTATGAGTGACTGGTCCAGCTCATGTAAGGTTCAATATTTAAGGTAGTCAGAAGGTAAAGAATCGATTAGTAAGTGAAAGTCACTAGGTTAGTTTCCCGAGGAAAATTAGTAGAAGAGTTTGAGTGCCTCATAAGAGTAATGCCATAAGTGATTCATAAAGCCCAGAAGGTAATTTGTGAGGCCATCCAGATGGCAAGCTAGTGTATATGATGATTGGAAATGCGGTATAAGGAAGTGATGACTTCTTTGGTTATGATGTTGATGATTTTATGCTTGATCCTTTACTAGTATGCTGTCAGAAGTAAATATGGATATTCCTGTGGTGTGACCATTTAGGAGATGCACTGTGGTGGCATAGGTGGTTAAGTTTGTGGGTAATCCTGATGCTGAATCACATGAGAAAAGCATGAGGCAGATAGAGAAAGAGTCTGTAGGCTGGATTGGTAGTGAGATCTATAAATGCAGGATGCCATAGGATTTAGTGTTACAGCAGATAAATGCCAATTGGGATGCAAGGCTGAACTGATGAATTCAACTTTGCTGTTATGGATTACCAGATATAATTCAGGAGGGCCAGTTCTTGGTGATGGTCTTTACTGTAGAGATTAATGATGGTACTTCAAGAAGAAGAGGCTGACTGGGCCACTGGAAGAATGAGTAACCTGGTGGAAATTATTGGGTGAACACGTGCAGATAATAATATAAGGAATAATGATGTCCAGAAGTGAAATCAAAGTTGTGGATAGCATGGAGTCAGGAATAAGCTAGGCAATGGAGATAACACAATGAATATTCTGAATGATATCTATGCAGTTCCAAAACTAGCAATGACTGTTTGGAAGTAGGAGTCTAGTAATGTGGCCATCAGTGACATTGTTGACCTAAGAGGTGGTATAAGGTAAAATGGATGAAGTCCATAGTTGAATGGATTATCTTGTGATTCCTGGCATCTGTATAGGTGATGCAGATTATGAAGTCTGAATAGAACTGAAGGATCTAAGTCCTTTCCATGTATGAGGATGACAATGAGAAGAGGCATCCGAGGAATGATATGGATTGGATGGACAGGAATCAGAGTGTATGTCCAATAGAGATGGAAGAGCTCTTCCTATTGTCCAGGTGGCTGGGATTGCATGAGTGATTGTGAAGGACTGAATGGGCAGTGTGAGACTTCAATAATAACATAAGAGTCTGTGGGGCATGTGAGCCAAGAAATGTTCACTGGCAGAAATATTACTCCAGAGTAAACCAAGCCCTTGACTATTTTAAGGATAAATTTATTGCCACCTGGAATGTCTTTGTTCCTTTCAGAAGGACCAGAGTCCATGAGCTTCACCTCCCCTGGATCACCCCCAATCTTCTTGCCTGCTTCAGGAAGCGTGATCTGGCCTGGAGAAAACACAAATCTACTAAACATCCAAATGACTATGCCAAGTATAGAATGATACACAATTCATGTACTAATGCTACTAGACTGGCTAAGACCGATTATTTCAACTCCTCATTCCTGACTAACATTGCCTCTCCATCTAAATTCTGGAGGGTAGCTCATGCCCTGTTCTCTCCCCCTCTCGCCCTCCCCCTCCAATTCTCAAAATAAATAGCTCCCTAGTTTCCGACCCTGGCTCAGTGGCCAATTAATTTAATGCCTACTACACATCATGCGCCACATTTCTTCTAAATTTCCTCTCCCCCTTGCTGCCTACTAATTTCAGCCCTTCGCCTCAGCCAGTGCCTACCCCTTCCCCTTTTTCCTTTTCTATTATCTCCTCAGTTAAAGCCCTTAGTGCCCTCCTATCTCTGAACCCCTCTAAAGGTTCCTCACCAGATGAGCTCAGTCCTAAACTTCTGTACCTTTCTGCTCCTGCAATTGCTTATCCTATCTCCCTAATTCTTAACATCTCCTTTATTTCTGCCCTAGGACCCTCATCCTGGAAACATGCTGTTGTCCTTCCTCTCCCCAAGGGTGTTGACACATCCAGTCTTGATAACTATCCCCCCATTTATCTCCTTCTTAGCCTTGGCAAACTTCAAGAACATTTGGCTCTCTCTCTCAACTATCACCCTTCCTCTCCAATTCCTCCTTCTTCACCCTCTTCCAATCTGGTTTTCGGAACAAACACTCAACAACCACCTCCCTCCGCAGGCTTACTGACTTCATCCTTTCAGGGATGTACAATGGCCTGATCACTTCGGCCATTTTTGTCGACCTAGCCAAAGCTTTTGACACTGTTTCCCATCCCTTGCTTCTTGATTCCCTCTCCTAAGCTGGCCTTGCTCCATCAGCCACCTATTGGTTTAAATCCTCCCTCACTGGCAGGGTGCAAGTGGTGAGAATCCTTGATTCCATCTTCCTCCACTCTCCATCAACACTGGTGTCTCTCAGGGCTCAGGGCTTGTCCCTTACTGTTCTCCATTTTCCTTAATGATCTTCCCACAGCCTGCTCATCCTCATCTAGCCACATGTACACTGATGATACTGTCTTATACAGTTCAGGCAAAACCTCTGCTGCTGTGGAAACCAGCTTACAGCATGACTTTAACCAAGTTCAGCTCTGGTTTGCTTCTCACCAGCTTTTTCTAAACACCAGGAAGACTGTCTCAATGACCTTTGGCACCATGCAAAGATTCTCTAGGCTCCTAGCCCTAACCTCATTCCACACCCTTGATGGGATCATTCTGGAGAACACCTCCTTATTTAGATATCTGGGGGTTTGGCTTGACCAGCACCTCAACTTCTCTGTGCATATCGATGCTATCCTGAAGAAACTGCACCCCAAGCTTGGCGCTCTGTACAGGAATTGTAGTTGCATCCCACTGACCACAAGGTGTGAAATTGTACAGAAGATGATACTCCCCATCTTTGTCTACTGTGACGTAGTCTATGGTGCTGCTCCCAAATCTTCCCTGACCAAGTTGGACACTCTCTTTAACTCCTTCTGCCACATTACTCTCGACTCCCCTTCCCGCTCCCACCACTGTGAACTCTATCGCTCACTAACCTTTTTTCCACTATCTCATGGATGCATCTTACACTGTGCCAAACCAACCTCCAAATTCTGGTTTGGTGTGCTCCCCTCGTATCTCTCACCCTCTCTCTCCACTCCATCTCCCCCCACCCACTATCTCAGATCTAATGATGCCTGCACCTTGATGGTCCCTCGCCACTCCACCCTCATCAGGCAGACTGGTTTTGCCCATCACTTTCCTAACATCTGGAATTCCCTACCCCCGAAATATGACAGTCCTCCTCCAACTACTCCCATACCTCTGCCCTACACAATTACCTCTCCCTCAGCTGTTCCTGCTTTAACCCTCCTTAATACCTATCCCCAGTTTCTGACTTCCTACCCTGACCCCCCCGGCAGAGTTCTCAACATCCTGAAGGGGGAATCAGGAAATGATTACCCCTTCTCCTCATATTCAGTTCTTGTCTCTCCCCCTCTCTTCTCCACATGCCCTTCTGGATCACAAGTGTGCACAACCTAACCCCATCCCTTTTATTCCAATAGCACTTGCGTACTACCTTGAGCCTGCTCCTGGTACACTCATGCACTATAATGGTTCTGTTGCATTATTACTGTTTTGTACATTTATATGTTCTTTTGTATGATTTTGGACATGTATTATAATTTACCCAATGCCCCATTACTGTTTATTGTACAATACCTTGTGTTCCATCTGTTGTATAATCTTACAATGTTGTATTCTTTGTACTACCCACAAACTACTGCAACTGATCATCCTTCACAACGCTACATAACCCATTCCTCCCAGGTCACACTGTGAGACAAGCAATTTGTTGTTCAGTGTGCCCTCCTGGTGAAACATTTCAATAAATAAATTTATAAAATTGTGTGCCAGATGTGCAAAAACACATTTCGGGCAGGGCGTGAAAAATGACAGCTGTACTTTTCATAAGGAGGTGTGCAAAACTGACAATGTTGAAAATCTTGAGTGAAAATATTTCAAATTCTCGATGTTTTGAGTGTGTGTGTGAAAACTGTCAAATGCACACCCATAACATAGTAATTTTATGGACTTTTGTCACCAGATTGTTAACATAGGCATTTTGGGACCTCCCCTCATGAACAGTGTCACTGTGATTTTCTTTAATCCATCCTGAACACTGATTTCCCACAGCAACTGCGTTATTCTGCGCCAGAAGTGCGGAAACATATTTCAGCAAGAATGTGAAAAATGACAGCTGTACTGTTCATAAGTAGGTGTAAAAAATGTCAATGTTGAAAATATGGAGTGAAAATGTTACAAATTCACAAAGTTACATGTGTGTGTGTGGAAACTGCACAATGTATGCTCATAACACAGTTATTATATGGACTTTTGTCACCAAATTTTCAACACAGGTAATTTGAGACCGCTGCTCATGAACAATGACACTGTGATTTTCATAATCTGTCCCAAACACTTGTTTCCCACAGAGACTGTGCTATTCTGCATTTGAAGTGCGAAAACACATTTTGGCCAGGCTGTGAAAAATGACAGCTGTACTGTTCATGAGGAGGAGGTGTAAAAAAATACCAATGTTGAAAATCTGGAGTGAAAATATAACATATTCATGACATTACAAGTGTGCATTGAAACTGTGCAATGCACACTCATAACACAGTCATTTTTGGGAATTTTTTCACCAAATTTTCAGCTTAGGCTTTTTGAGAGCCCACCTCATGAACAGTGACTCTGCCATTTCATTAATTGGTCCCAAAAGGTGATTCCACGCTCTGACCACAAAATCACCTTTCAGGACTGAATAACCAGATGACAGTCTCTGAATTCATGAGATGGGGTCCCAAGAACCCCATGTTGAAAATTTGAAGCCAGAATTTGCACAAATGCCCAAGATATGCACCAAAGTTAAAAATAACCATTTATGCCATTATACAGCGTACCAGCATTTCTTCAGTTTGCGATTGGCTTTGAAGAGTGCAGACATGTTTCTGCTCCACTGAAGACTGTTGCGCAGGACTCCAGAGGTAACTATGGGGTGAGGGGGTGTGGGGAGGTGGGGTGCACAGAAGATGGATTGGAGGAGGGGGCAATGGACTCAGTGAGGAACCATTTTCTTGTTTACAGTCTTTCAAACATTTTAAAAACATTGCAGGAAGGTTTTCTTTCTTACAGGGACATTTCGCATGTTGAGATAGGCTCCCAGTGTGCCACTTGAGTATTTGCTCAGTGGGGGGGGCTGTAGCCAAAGGGGATTTGGCACCCCTGTAGGCACATACTGAGTGTTGGGGGGACAAGATCCGAGGGGTATTGGGCCCCCCTCAGCAGACAATGTATTGGAGCAAGCATTATGCTGATGGAGAGTGGGCTCCCCCATCAGCAAATGAACTGGGAGGGGGCATGGTTACAGGGGAATTGGGCCCCTCCCATCAGTTTGTTTATTTTTTAATGATGAGAGGAATTGCCAACAGCCTGAGCTCTTTACGTTCACACTGGTGTAAGCTACAGCAGTGTGAATGTGCAACCAGGAATGCAATATCAAAGGACTGAGCCACGCCACTATTGGTGCAGCTCTGTCCTTTGAAAAGTTGTCCAACTCTGCCCCAACAGCTGAAAAGAGTCATTGCCAGCTTGCTGACTGATTCAGTTGCTGCTGACCTGCTCCTAGGAACAAAGCTCTCCATTGGGCACACACCTGTAAAGCATCTCTTATAGCAATGAGTCCTTTTGTGCTGTGCAACACTATGAATTCAAAAAGCAAGGTAGTGCTTTATCAAGAAGCAAATGGCCAGGTAGTTTGTATTGCTCATAGAAACATAGAAACATAGAGACATACAATTTGATGGCAGATAAGGACTGCTTGGCCCACCCAGTCTGCTCATTTCCCTACCTAAAGGACAAGCTGCAGATCCTAGTTAACCAACAGCCTACTTCCTCCTACTCCCCACTAGAATTGCCTTATGTCTGTCCCATGCATTTTTGAATTCCCCACTGTTTTTGACTCTATGACCTCCTCAGGAAGACTGTTCCATGTATCCACAACCCTCACTGTGAAGAAATATTTCCTCACATTACCTCTGAGCTTCCCCCCTCTGTCTTCAAATTGTGCCCCCTTGTTTTTGCACATCTCTTTTTCTGAAAGATGCTACTCTCTTGGACTTTGTTGATTCCCTTGAGGTATTTGAAAGTTTTTATCATGTCCCCCCTCTCCCTCCTTTCCTCAAGGCTATACATCTTTAGTTCTTCTAGTCTTTCTTCATATGTCTTCTGATGCAGACCCTGCATAATTCTGGTTGTCCTCCTCTGGACAGCCTCCACCCTGTCTATGTCTTGTGGAGATGGGGTCTCCAGAACTGTACACAGTACTCCAGATGTGGTCTTACAAACTGTCTGTACAGAGGGCCAACAACTTCCTGTTTTCTGGTAATGCCTCTCTCATCCATCCCAGTATCCCCCAGCCCTCCTTACTGCCTTCTCACATTGCTGGCCCACCTTTAGGTCATCTGATATGACTACCCCCAGGTCCCTTTCCATTTTTGTTGTTGTCAGTATCTCACCCCCATTGTGTACTCTTCCCCTGTGTTTTTGTTTCCCAGGTGCATTACTTTGCACTTCTTTGCATTAAATCTAAGCTGCCATACATTTGACCATTCCTCCAACCTTGCCAAGTCCCTTTTCATCCTTTCCACCCCACCTTGTGTATCAACCCTGTTGCAGATCTTTGAGTCATCTGCAAGGAGAAATACTTTCCCCTTCCAGTCCCTCTACAATGTCACTTTTAAAGACATTAAAAATGACTGGCCCCAGTACTGAACCCTGCGGTACCCCACTAGTAACCCTCCTTTCTTCACTGTGGACTCTATTTACCATTACCCACTGTGTCCTGTTGTCCAACCAGTGTTTTACCCAGGCTACCACCCTGGGACCCATTTCCAGGCTGGCTTATTTGATTATTAATCTTTAGTGTGGGACTGTGTCAAATGCCTTGCTAAAGTCTAGGTAGGCCATGTCCACAGCCCCTCCCTGATCTACTACTTTGGTCACCCTGTCAAAGAAATCAATTAAATTTGTCTGACATGAACTTCCCGCTGTGAATCCATGCTGCCTTGGGTCCTGTGCCCCACTGGCCTCTAGGTACTCAACAGTTCTTTCCTTCAGAAGTGATTCCATCATTTTCTCTACCACTGACATCAAACTGACGGGTCTGTAGCTTCCTGCTTCTGTCTTGCTTCCACTTTTGTGAAGAGGAATCACATCCACCCTCCTCCAGTCCTCAGGTACCACACCATCCTCCCATGATTTATTAAAAAGAATAGTCAGTGGTATTACTAGTTCTTCCCTTAGTTCTTTTATAATTCAGGGATGAATCCCATCAGGCCCCATTGCTTTATCCACCTTCAGTTTTAAGAGTTCTTTCAGAACCCTTTCTTCTGTGAAAGGACTAATATCAACCCCCTATCCAGAGTGCTTCTATTGACCTGATTAGGCATTTCCCTCTGCTTTTTCATTGTGAATACTGAGCAGAAGTATCCTTCAGTATCCCTGCTTTTTCACTGTCACTGTCTGCTCAACCACCTTCCTCTTTGTTCAGCCTCAGTATCCTTGCCTTAGTCTTTCTTTGCTCTCTAATGTACCTATAAAATGTTTTATCCCCCTTCTTAACTGATTTGGCTATCTTTTCCTCAGTTTGGGCCTTTGCTATTCTGATTGCCTTACCTGCTTCCTTCTGCTTTAACTGGTACAATTCTCTATTCTGCTCCTTCTGTGTTTCCTTATACTTCCTGAATGCTATCTTTTTCTCCCTTACCTTCTCTGCCACTTCTTTTGAGAACCATAGTGTTTTTTCTTATATTTTGATTTGTTTATTTGCTTCACACAAAGGCTTGTTGCCTCTGTGATGGCAGTTTTGATGTTTCCCCATTGTTGCTGCACCCCAGCTTCTTGCCTGTTTGCTAGTGCTTCTCTAAGGTGCTCTCCCATTTTGACAAAATCAGCCCTCCTGAAGTCCAGTACCTTCACTTTTGTGTGGCTTGACTCTACAGCTAAGTTTATTGTGAACCACACTGTTTGGTGGCTGCTTGTTCCCAGATGGCTACCCACTTCAAAATCAGAGATCCTCTCTCCATCCCCATTTGAGAGTACCAGGTCAAAGATTGCTCTCTCCCAAGTGGGTTCCAAAACTGGCTGTCTGAGGCATGCCCCTTGTAGGGCATCAAGAATGGCCCTGCTCTTGGACGTGGCTGCAGCAAAGGTGCTCCAGTCAACATCTGGTATATTCAGGTCCCCATCAGCAATATCTCCCCTTTCTCTGCTATCTCAAGGATGACTTCTATCATTTCCTTGTCCATCTTGTCACCCTGAGATAGGGGTCTGTATACAACCCCTGCATGGATTGTGGGGCCATTTCCAGTCTCCAGGGTGACCCACAGTGTCTCTTCTCCTCCCTGTTTACCCTTTAGTTCTGTTGCTTTGATCCCTTCCCTTACATAGAGAACTACTCCTCCTCCTCTTCTTCCCTCCCTGTTCCTCCCGTAGATTGTGTACCCTGGTATGTTGACATCCCAGTCATTGTTCTCTGTGTACCAGGTTTCTGTGACTGCCATAATATCTAGGCATCCCTCTTCCATCAAGGCCACCATTTCAGGGAACTTTTTACCTAGACTACGGGCATTGGTACTCATTACCCCACATTTTTTATGGCTTTATTTCTTTTTGCCTCATCCCTGTCCCTACTGCCTTTGTATTTTTCTCCATTTACCCCTGCCCTTCTCCCTGTTGACTGGTCTGTCTTGATGTTTTCCTCACTAATTCCCCTAATTTTTTGGGGTAGCTAGGATTTCTCTTCTCCTCTTCCATGCCTCCCCTTGGCTAGTTTAAATGCTTGCCACTGAAGCATTTAAACCTATCACCTAGGATCCTGGTTCCTCTCCAGGATAGATGCAGACCATCACACCTGTATAGGCCTGCATCCCTCCAGGTGGAGCCACAATCCCCAAAAAGGCCAAATCCCTGAGCTCTGCACCAGTTTTTCAACCAGTCATTGAATTCCATGGTGCAGATTGCCCTAGCCTCATCCATGCCATAGACAGGTAGCACTTCTGAGAAAGTTACCATGTGTGCTACTTATCTAAGGCTCCTCTCCAACTCCACAAACTCCTGTTGCACTGCTCTGATACCATTCTCAGCCAGGTCATTCATCCCTAGGTGGATAATGACATCCAGCTCCCTCCCCCTTGCTGCTGCTCCCACGATCCTGAGGATTAATTTCCTGTCCCTCCAAGCTTTGGCACTGGGCAGGCATGTTACCTCCCTTTCTCCTACCTCCCCCAGTTCTACCTCCCTAACAGTTGAGTCCCCACCAGGAGTTGTTTCCTTCCTCTGTGGGGTCCTGGACCATCCTCCTGTGGGTCTCCATTGTGGAGCTTCCCAGCATCCTCCTTGGTCTCCACTGCAGGTGCCTCCATAGAGGAACCATGCTTCACCAGAGTGGTGAATGAATTGTGGAGAGGTGCAACTGGAGGGATGTGCCTCTGTTCCACCACCCTCACCCTCCCTGAGCCCACTGTGGTCCAAATACTCCACTTTCTTGCCAATCTCTGAGGTAGTGGTGGTGGCTTGGGTGGTCCCTGGGTGGGGGAGCAGGTTTCCTGAATCCTTGCCAGGTCAGCATGGAGATGAACAACCTCCTCCCTCAGACCAAAGAGGTGCCTGCAAATAAGGCAGCAATGCAGTCTCCAGAATATTTCCCAGTAGATTGCTGCTTCACAGCCAGTGCATTGCACCACTCCCCACATGTCTGTGTCCCTTCCAGTTACAGATGATTTTTTGGTTTTTGTTCTTGTTTTAGTGTGTGCAAGCTTGTGAGTGTCTTTACCCCCTATTTAGTGTGCTGTGCCTTTAAGGATATGAACAGGAGTATCTTGTTAGCAGTTTTGTGAAAGTGATGTCAGAGCGCCTGCTATAAAGGAAGTTCTGCACTTGGGGTGGGTGGGGTGAGTGGAAGGGTGGGTGGGAGTAAACTTATGCCGTCCAGAAACAATCACCTACAACTCTTACCCTCCAGTCCAGGGAGTGCCTTCCTTCCTTTCAGACACCTATTTCACAAAGGCTAAGTAACAGGTCTAGTCACAACTGACTGCAAATATTTCCCAGTTACAGTTCCTCCCTGGCAAATTAAAGTTAAAACTAAGACAAGTCCACCCCAAAAACAGAATCAATACTAGTTACTTACACAGGTCCAAAAAGTAAAAATTCAGTTCAGTGTAGTCTAGAAAATAGCCTCCTTGATTCAAGGAAGCTGTGGCTGCTTTCTCACTCTCCCTGTCTCAGTCTCAACAGACAGCTGAAGGAATGTCTACACAAGCATGACCAAGTGAGCAGGAAGGAAGCATTGGTTTAAAGCATTCACTCACCTTGCAGCAACAGAAAGAACTGTCTAAAGCTAAATTGTGTGGTGCTAATCTGGGATCAGCGGGAGCATCATTTAATGAAGGTGGGGAAACATAAATACAGTGCTTATAAAACATGAACACCTTCTAAAAAGGGAGGTAATATTAGTTATAATATTTCAACCCTTGAAACTTATTTAGAACAAGGCCAAGTGCTGCAAGAGCTTCAAGCAGTCAAAACTCTATCAAGTGGCTTTGATAATTTTAAAAATAAAGACACATGGATTAAGATCCCTGAAACAGAATTAATAGAATACACTATGTTAGTCATTAAAGATGCTTCAGAGAAGTTTGAAGAGCTCTGTGAAAAATTAAAAACAGTAAAAGCAGAGGTCTCTAACTTTAAACAAACTTAAGAGTTTATACAGCTGGACAAAGCCTTGAAAAACAAAATCTTGAAACACAAACAGGAAGTGATAATTAGAAAACAAAATAAACTTGTTAAAGATTGCAAGGAGTACAAGGCTGGGATAGCTTTTATTTCACAGAGCAAAGTGAAGAGACCATACTGCTTTAGCAGGAACAGCAGGGGCAAATCAAAGAACCAGAGAAATAAGAATCAGTGGGATCAAAGCACCAAACTCACCCAGTCTAGGTCTGTTTCTATAGAGTCAACAAAAAATCATGAAAATTAGTTTTTTTTAGATCAGACAGAAGGAGAAGAAGAAAATGTACAAGAAGAGCTAGGAGAGGAAGTGGCAACCGAAAATATCAGAAGGGCTCTGAGAATGATAATTCACAAGCCCAACTGCAAATAACAAATCTAGCTGATCAGAAGTTCACAGAGACTCAGATCGCCTTGCTTATGAAACAATTAAACTTTGTACTGACCCCCAGACATTTTTAATTCACAATCTTTCTGGATTTGTACAAACTGTCTAGAAAAATAAAACTGATTTTTTGGTTTTTAATTAAAAAGACACCAAGCAGAAAAGACAAACATGGGCTATCTGGATACACGAGAAATAAATGGAGAAGAACTGGACTTTCTTTTGTCTGCTATTGGAGATAACACTGGGGAGGACAACCCAGAAAATCAGAAGGACATACAAAATCTGGACATTCTTAAGGATTTATTGGAAGAGCAGGAACAAAGGAGAGAGTCATCCAGTGAAGAAACAGATTGGGACTTAAAGCATTTGAGAGAGCTCTTCTTCAGATATAAGTCTGATTTTTGCCCTGCGAAGCAAAACAATATTACCGCAGTTTTTTGGAAAACAGTTCTATTAAAAGCTTTATTTATTTAGGAAATCAGAATTACAGCCCTTTGAGTCATAGACTTGTTTCCAAAGGCTCCACATCAGAATAAAACATGGACATTCATACATCTTTGGGAGGGTGGTGGGGTGCACAGGGTGTGGCGTGGCCATGATACTGGACTGGGCTTGGAAGTTTGGTGGTTGCCCAGTGTGCTACCAGCTGGCACAGCTTAGGGAGGAGGCTGAGAGGATTAGGAGACAGCTGGAGGGAGGGGGGTATGGTTGGGGAATAGGGCAGGGGCTCTCCCACGGGGTTGCACCAAGCACTAGGGGTGGGGGCATAGGGAAAGGAGTGCAGGAGAGTACTCTGGGGATGCATAGGGACCCTGACAGAAGGGGCCCAAAATGGGAATACTACCAAGGAAGCAGGCAGGTATCTGGGGAACCTCACGGGGGGGCCAAAAGGGAGGACATTCTCAGGGAAGTAGGCAGATGGCTAGGGCAGGACAGAAGGAAGCAAGGGAGGGAGGTGGATCAGACCTTAAGTTCAGTAACTGCTTCAATTCCCTTCTTCTGCTTGTGGATGAGGGGGGTGATGTATCCATGACAGGGGCAGTTAGAGATGGAAAGGGAGTGGGGGGCAGGAGGCATGGGCCAGATAGCAGGAAGAACAGGGAGGAACTTAGAACATGGAAAAATGGAGGGAGCTGGAGTTCAGAGCAGGAGGAGGAGGAGGGGGTAGAGGAAGGAAATCGCAAGGAGAAGGACCAATTGGGAGGAAAGGGCAAGGAGAGGGACCAGAAGTACAAGGAGGATACAGTAAAGGGAGCTGTGGGTTAAGGCCAGGGCAGCACGATAGGCAAGGAGGGGCTGAACAGAGATGGGAAGGAAGGGAGGATGAGCCAGGCAAGTTTAGCAGATGGGGGAGGACCGGTTGTGAGCAGTGATGGGGGTAGTGGGGTACAGAATGATACTCGGGAGGAGGAGAGGCATAGCATCCGAGGGGAGAGGGTGGCCAGGGTAAATAAGAAGGGGTGGCAGGTGGCACCCAGACAGGGGTAGAAGCAAGGAGCCAGCTGGGGGGAGGGGCCGGTATAAAGGATGAGGGACTTGGAAGGGGGGAAAATGGAGGAAAACAGGCAGTCAGAGTGCCTCTGTTGGGTAATTCCATAATCAGAGGTATCAAATGGGATAGGGTTAGAACAAAATGCTTCCCTGGACTAATGGTGCACAGGGCCAAGCATGATGTATATCAGCTGCAAAGGAATGTGGAGGTTTCCCGGACATACTGGTCCACCTGGGTACCAATGACATTGAGGGAAATAGTGATCTAGAGATACAGGCAAGGTTCAGGAAGCTTGCCAGGGTTTGTCAGGACATAGGATGTGCAATTTCCTTCACAGAAATCCTGCCAGTGCCAAGGGCTAGTGGGAACCACAAGTGGAAGATTAGGGAGATAAACCAGGGGCTCAGGGAGTGGTGTGGGACCAGAGGATATGGGTTGATGGGGGATTGGGGGAGACCTGGGAGGATAAGGGGCTATATGCTAGAGATAGGCTCCATCTCAGTTTGGAAGGGAGGGAAATCCTTAAGTTGAAAATAGAGGGGTTCATTGGTGAAAGGTGGGGTTTAAACTTGTGAAGGGGGAAGGGATGGGAGAAAAGGCTGTTGAGGTTGATCCGATAAATGAGGGATGCCAACCCCCCCGGGGAGATGGAGGAATGTGGGAAAAGGCCGACTGGTAAGGTGTTGATTGGGGGAAGAAGGAATCCCCATGGGAATGTGAGCAGAGGAAATGGAAGTATACGGAAAGGGTGGAAAGTAGTCCTGCTAAATGCCGGGAGCTTGGGCAATAAAATGTCTGAGCTCCAGGTGATGCTAACTGAGGGAGAGGAGGATGTGACAGTGGTTACTGAGACCTGGGCCACTGCAGGGCACGACTGGGACCTGAACCTGGAGGGTTACACCATGTTCAGGAAGGACAGGGAGAGGGAAGGGGAGGAGGGGTAGCAGCAATAGTCCAAAACTGCATTGGCATAGAAGGAGTGGAGGAGGTGGAGGGAACAGTGGCAGCGACTTGGGTCACCTTGATAACAAGGGGGGGCAAGACAGTAAAGTGGTGTATAGGCCCCCTGCACTGGTGGAGGATCAGGAGGAGAGTCTGGTGGCAGAAGTTGGGAGACATTGCAGTTTGGACAAGGGAAGGGTGGTGGTGTTGGGGGACATAAGCATGCCAGGAACAGACTGGGAGACTGACATCCTTGGTGGCCAGGGAACAGAGGTTGTTGGATGTCTTTCAGGATGTGTTCTTAACTCAGCAGGTGGGGGAACCGACCAGGAAGGCGTGGATACTGGATGTGGTCCTGGCAGACAGTGACCAGACTGGAGGCCTGGAGGTAAGGGACCCATTGTCGGGGAGCGACCATGCCATGGTCTGGTTATGCCTGAACCTAGGAGGGGTAGAAGGCTGCACAAAGATGGAGGTAACTGACTTCAGGGGGGCAGATTTCAAGGAAATGGGAAGGATCCTTAAGAAGCATTTGAATGGGATTGGGCCAGACTTGGACACTGACAGTAGGTGGGAAATCATCAGGAAGGGGGTGCAGGATGCTACCAGCACCTGTGCAAGAGTAAGACAAAAATGTGGTAGGGCCCGTAAACCATGCTGGTGGACCAGGGAGGTTCAGGAGATGGTGAGGGGAAAGAAGGTGATTTATAGGCATTTCAAGTGCTCAAGGAGTGAAAGGGACCAAGGGGAGTACAAGCTGATGGCCAATAGAGCCACTAGGGTGGTGAGGACAGCTAAGGCAAGGAAGAAGCAGAACCTGGCCATGGAAATTAGAAGAGGGAACAAGGAGTTCTTTAGATACATTGGGGAAAAATGAAGGGTGAAGGGGCAGATTAGCAGGATTAAAACAGGGGAGGGATGGGCACAAGACCCGGGGGAGCAGGCTGAGGTACTAAATGAGTACTTTACCTTAACTTTCACCAAGGAAAAAAGGGGGACTGCATCATACATGGGAGGAGATGGTTAAACTGAGGGGGAAAACCCTACCGATCGGCAGATCTGGGGAGAGGGGGGCCATCACTGGCAGGAGGGGGGAAGGCAAAGCAGGGGGATGAAGAGGCAGAGGTGGAAATCACAGCAGAGAGAGAGAGGGAAGCTCTCAGGTTCCTTATGACAGAGAAAGCACCGGGGCCAGATAAATTACATCCCAGAGTGCTGAAGGAACTGGCAGATGTACTGGCAAAACTCCTGGCGGAGCTTTTCTGCATCTCTTTGAGGACAAGGTGGGTGCCCCAGGACTGGAAGGTGGTGCATATAGTGCTTATCCACAAGAGGGGATCAAGGGAGGTGGCAGGGAACTACAAGCCCATCAGTCTGACATCGATGGTGGGCAAGATGATGGAGGTCATTGTCAAGGAGAGGCTGGGAAGGGACCTGGAAAAATTGGGTTGCCTGGATGATAGACAGCATGGATTCCTCCTGGAGAAATCATGTCAGACAAACCTTGTGGAGTTCTATGACTGGGTGATGAGTGCCTTGGTCCTTGGTAGACTGGTGGACATCCTCTGTCTTGACTTCAGCAAGGCATTTGACTCTGTTCCTCATGGGGACCTGTTGTATAAGCTGGGAGAAATGGCAGTGGGGAACCAGATGATCAGATGGATAGGAAATTGGCTCCAGGACTGGACACAGAGGGTGGTGATTGGTATGATAGTCTCATCCCCAAGGAGGGTTATTAGTGGGGTCCCTCAGGGATTGGTCCTTGGGCCCCTCCTGTTCAACGCATGTATCTCTGACATAAGGAAGGGTATCAGGAGTGAGATGAGTCTCTTTGTGGATGACTCAAAACTGGGTGCAGTGGTGGATGGGAAGGAAGGGAAGGTGACCCTATAGGGGGACCTGGAGGCTGTGGAAGGTGGTATAGAAAGTGAAAGCTGAGGTTCAATGCAGGGATATGGAAGGTACTGCACCTGGGAGCCAGAAACCTGGGCCAAGTGTACACCTTGGTGGGGAAATGCTGCAAATTTCAATGGCTGAGAGGGACCTGGGGGTGGTGGTGGATGTCAAGATGAACAACTCTGAGACTTTTAGGAGGGCAGTGGCCAAGGCCAACAGGATGCTGGGATGCATCGCTAGGGGGATCACCTCCAGAAGGAGGGAAGTGATTCTCCCTCTGTATAACTGCTTGGTGAGGCCGCACCTCGAGTACTGCTTGCAGTTTTGGAGGCCACACTTAAAGAGAGACACTGAACTCCTGGAGAAGACCCAGAGGAGTGCAACCAAAATGATCTGGGGTTTGGGCGACAGGACCTATGGGGAGAGGCTTGAAGAGCTAAATATGTACACATTGGAAGAGAGAAGGGACCGGGGGGGACATGATAGAGGTCTTCAGGAACATGAAGGGAGTAAATAGGGGAGGAGCAGTTGGGGTCCTTCAAAGGAAGGGGGGGCAAGTAGAGGGCATGGGTGGAAGCTGGAGGGGGGAGATTCTGGGGAGAAAGGAGGAGGTGCTACTTAACTGAGAGGGTTGTGGAGCCATGGAATGCGCTGCCCAGGGGACTGGTAGAGGCACAGATGGTGGAGTGGTTCAAGAGGAGGTGGGACAGGTACAGGGGAAGGGTTCTGGAAGCAAAATCCAATGCAGTGAGAATATCCAGAACTGGGAAGGGAGAAGCCAGAGAACGCGAAGGGAACAGCAAGGTCAGCTCCCAGGGTGGGGGCTGACCAAACAAGCAGACACGAAAGACCGTCAGGCCTATTCTGCTGGCATTTTAGTATGTTAGTACATACATCGAATAAATGTGGGTGAGCAATTTTACAGAATATAAATACAATGAGCACGAGTTAATGCCTATAAATTTGGTAGCTAAAACAAGGCAGCACTATCAACATATTTACCTAAAGAATTGTTAAAGTAAAATGTTAGAGAACTAAGGGAAATCTCTCAAAGAAGGAGGAAGCAGCATTAGATGATTTAATAAAAAATGAAAAACATTATTATAAAGGTTGCTGATAGGGGGCAACTTAGTAATCATGAATACACATGATTACAAAGAAATGCTGCAAGTATTACTGAGAGATCAAGTGAGTTGCAGGAAATTGAGGGGGAAGCCAGCTCATAGCTTGAAGAAGGAACTGTTTTCACTGCTGGAAAAAGTACAATCTGAAGGGATAATCATCAATAATGAATTTAAATATCTGTATAATGATAATCCCATTATGCCAGCTTTCTACGTCAGTCCTAAGGTGCATAAGAATCTGAAGCACCCACCATGCAGGCCAATAGTATTGGGTGTGGGCTCTTTAATATCACCTCTATGTGAATTTTTAGATTTATTCTTACAGATACCAGTGACACCATTAACAAATTTAAGGATGTAAAGTGGCAGGATGAGTACCTCTGGGTAACTATTGATGTAGGGGCACTATACAGCTTGATTAGGCACTTTGATGGGATTACAGCAGCAGAACACTTTCTAAATAAGCAAAATATGGGGGAACAGATATCTGTACAATTTTTAACTTTAGTTTTGGAGTTTGTATTAGCATTTAAATTGAACAGCGATGGGGGCGTCAATGGCCCCTGTCTATGCTAATCGTTTCATGGGGCTGTGAGAACAAGAAGTATTGTACGACCAGATCAACAATCCATTTTGTGAAAAAAATTGATATATGGGGGCAGGTTCATTGAAGATTGCCTGTGTATCTTTAAGCATGAGAAAGAAGAAGCAGAGTAATTTGTTTATTGGCTTAATAACAATAAATGGAACATCAGCTTCACTTCCCAGGTAGATTCAGAAAAAATAAATGTTCTTGACATTACCCGTGAAAGGAGACACAATGACTGGCAATATTACAACTGCCAGTTATAGAAAGGAAACAGCTACAGATTCCTTGCTGCATAATAGCAGTTCCCATCCAGCAAAGTTAAAAAATTCAATCCTCTATGGGCAACTTTGAAGAATTAGAAGCTGCGCAACAGACAGAAACATAGAAACATAGACAATGATGGCAGAAAAAGACCAGAGGTCAGTCTAGCCTGCCCAAGTTCCCTATAACCCCTAGAACATACTGTTCCTCCAGGGTGCTAACCCTCCCCATCCTCTCTCGATTCTCCTCATTGGTCCTCTCACCGCTGGTAGCCACTGTTCCCTTCATTATGTCCCAGCCCTGCTTGAATCTTCTGACTGTTTCTGCTCTCACCAGTTCAGTCAACAGACTGTTCCAAGGTTTGAAAACCCTTTCCATAAAGTATTATTTCCTCACATCTCTCCTGTACCTCCTGTTAATTTCCAGTCATGTCTAAGTGGCCACAAACTGGCATTCAGGCCAAATAGTTCCCCACAGTTCACCTTGTTAATTCCTTCACGGAACTTTAAAATCTCTATCATATCTCCTCTTACCCTTCTGGCCTCCAGCGAGTACATATTTAGTGCCTTGAGGCGCTCCTCATAGGATCTGCCCTGCTGGCCCAGAATCGTTTTTGTTACCCTGCAAAGCACTGTCTCCAACCTATCCTTATCCTTTCTGAGGTGAGGACTCCTGAACTGGGCACAGTATTGAAGGTGAGGCTTCACCTGGGATCTGTAGTGGGGAAGTATTACCTCCTTTCTTCTGTTATCAGTTCCCCTACAGTTACATCCTAGCATCCAGTTAGCCTTGCTTAAACGAGTTGTTAATGAGAACTCCCAGATCCCACTCCTCAGCTGTAGTGCTAAGTCTCTCTCCTACCATCTAGCACTCTGTCTTGGGGTTATTTTTCCCTAGGTATATTATATTGCACTTTCTATCATTCAATTTCAACTGCCAGATGTTTGGCAACCTTCTAGCTTTTGTAGGTCTATCTGCATTTCCATTATTCCCTTGTCACCATCCACCCTCCAACATAGTTTTGTCTCATCTGCAAAGAGTCACAACTTGAGTTCAAAACCCAATCACAGGAATTGACACAGAGGTTTAGAAATAGGGGCTATGCAGAGATGGCACTTCAAAAAGCATTACAGAATGTAATTTCAAAATTTTAAAAACATAAGAATATTTAGTTAAGGATCAAAACAAGAGCAGGACCACACTTACTCAATTAGAAGGGGGTCCTATTACACTTTCAGTAGAGTATAATAATATATATCAGGGTGAATAAGAAATATTGTATGGAGTATCTGGAAGACAATACAGAGTGATGGCATACTGTAAAAAGTAGTAAGAGAGCATCCCAGAGTAACCTTTAGAAAAAACAGCATCCCTAAATGATAAGTTGGTGTGGATCCAATTTAAAAGAAAAACACAGGAACAGATATTGTGGCTACCATTTAAACCAGCAGGGGGGATCAAGTGTTACAATTGTAATACATGCTAATATATGAACCCCAAGAAAGAGTTTGTTTCCATGACAGCAGGGAAAAAATAAAAAATCAGGGACTTAATAAAATGTTCAACAAACTTTGTTGTATACATTTTGCAGTGTAGCTGTCATATGTATTACATTGGAAAGACAGTAAGAATGTTGAAGGAGAGAATACAGGAGCATGTACACTCAGTGATAAACCACAGAATGGATACACCAGTTGGAAGACACTTTTTAGAACTGCACAATGCTAAATTGTAAACACTGACATTTATGGGCTTATAACATGTTAAAGTCCCAAGTGGTATGAGAACAGACAGGATATTTTTATTTATTTTATTTATTTATTTAGTTTTTGTTGACCAGGTAAGTGCACTATACAAATGCTACCTATTTTCAGGCACAACCCGGAGGAGGGGGATACAGATGAATAGCAACTGACCTTGAACCAGATTAAGCTGTTGGTGGTATTTTTAGTGAATGAGGGAAATTTGGCCAGGACACCGGGGAAATTTCCCTACTCACCTGTAGAGGACCCTTGCTGCTGGACTCTCAGTCAGTTGAATCAGCTGGTGTACCTGCTGGAGGATGCATCTCTGATCCTACAGGTCCAGCACTTGGGATGCACTCCACCTTCACTGAAGGAAATACTGCTGTTATATCACCAGTTCTGGACACATCTGTCTTATTGGAATTCGATGAGGCTGAACAAATTTTGCAGGATAACCTACTTACCGAGAAACAATGGTTAGCTGAACTTTAATCATCGGTTGAATTAAAATTTACTCACCAAAAACGTTTGATTGAGGAAGAAAAGAAAAAACGTAAACAGTTGAATATGAGTCCTGAGACTACAAAAGGAAAAACATTTCCAATGACTGACTCTGAAGTACACTATGTTTCAGGAGAGGAGTCTAAGGATGCACAGCTTATTTCTGAGGATGGGAATTGGTTGCCGAATCCATGGATTAGAATAAGCCAGCTGGATTCCTAACGATGCAGGAAACTGGTCGCCTGATCCTAACATCCCTTTGCCTTGTTCTTCTTCTTCAGACCCTTGCCTACAGTGCACTCCTGAACTTCAAAATGGTCTCCAAGAAGATTCTCCGGATTCAAACTTACTGGCCCTCACAACGAATGAGCAGCCTATCTTACCTCTGGATTCTACCAAACAAAACCCGCTTTCACGTTCCATGGCAGACATTAAGGACAGCCAAATCATACTTGGCACAGATGATATTCCCTCAAAGCCACCTGAGGAATCTACCAATCCCATGACTGCAGAACCCAAGCTAAAGACCAGTTTTGCTAGCCTCTTTCACAAGTCACCAATCAAGGCAAAATGCCGACATGCTGTTCGTATCAGGTATACCAGTAGCCTAGAGACACCACCAGATAGATAGATATTTTGTAGGTCATTTTTTGATTAAACAATCCCTGGGATTTTCTCCCTCTGAGGTATTTGCTTTTATTCATGCCCCAGGAGAACATAGTTTTGACATTAGTTTTCAGACTGCAGCATTGCTGGACAAATTCTGGCAAATATATTCAATAGTAAAAGACTGAGATTTGGTCACATTTTTTTGTAATGCTTTTAACTATTCCTACCCTGAAAACAGTTACTACCCATTTTAGGAATGAGGGATTAAGGTAAAAGATATTATTTACTGGCTGTAACAAAAATGTGAAGTTCAAGGTCTCCCTGATCCTATCATTGACACTGAAGGGTTTTGGATGTGAGGGTGGCTCTTTAAGGTTCAATTAAGGATGTCTAATACTGGCATTTTACATTTGCCTAGTAGCTTCTTTTTAGGCAGGGATAGAGGTATTTTATTTTATCCTGGGATGCCCAGAACTTGCTTTAAATGTGGTTCACCTCGTCATGTTAGCAGCAGCTGTGAAAAAAATCTGATGTTCAATGTGTGGTATGCTGGGTCACTCAGGGGTGCACTGTACTGCTATCCCTAAATGCAGTCTTTGTGACACTGAGGGCCATACCTTTACTGAATGTTCCTGGGCCTCCCATAACACTTCTGGTGCTGATTGTGCCTAACATGACTTCTATGTCAATTCGGCAGTCCATAAATCTTCCAGGTCTAGACATGACAGCTGCTGTCCTCAGAAGCCCCCCCCCTTCTGTTTCCATTATGACACCTGCTTTACCTTCAGACCCCAAACCCTCAGCTCCCTCTCCCATCCCTGAGAAGTTACTTGACCTCTTGGTGGAAGAACGTACTAAAAACCCTGTAACCCCAAATATGCCTCCCCCAGATCTTCAATCCATTCACCTTGTGAAACAAGGTAGAGGCAAACAGTTGCTGAAACCACAAGGTACTGAACATTGTGACTACAAAATCAATATATCTCACTTCGATGGGGAGACACAGAGATGGACGATGTTTCTGATGCATCATCTGTTTTAGAGGCTTCCTCAGGAACGAAAGATCCAGACCCTGTAAAACCTAAAGTTAAAAAGAAAAGATAGGGTACTAGATCAAAAGCTAAATAAATTTCTGTCCCTACTACTTGACCTTCTTAATTGCTTGATTTATCTGTAGCATCCTTGAAAACAAATAGTATTAGAAGTGGGTTACCATGTAAAGCCACTTTTGCTGTGTTTGAAACTTGTCACCTGGATGTTTTATTTTTACAAGACGCTAGACTGTACACCAGCTCAGAGGCTGCTGTAGCACAAACTGACTGGAAATGGGGAACCAGTTATTGGTCCTTGGGTTCTGATTTATGCAGTGGTCTTGCTATTTGCTTTTTTTCTTACAATGTTCAGATTTTGAAACTAGCGGAGGTCCAACCTTGAAGGATTTTTTTATTAGACGTGGTACTCAATGATTTATTTTTCAGTTTAATTAATTGCTATGCTCCTCCAACTAAAACCGGACACATTGCTTCATGGAAAGAATTCTAACCTTTCTTATTTACCTCTAAAATCATATTAGGAGGAGATTTCAATTGTGGTTTACTACGTTTGGATAGGGGTGGGAAAACAGAAAAGTTTTTTTGTCATGTAGTTGCTTTAAAATCTATTCTCACTCAGTCAAAGATAAAGATGCATGTCACTCCATCCTTCCCAGGCCCCTCCACTAGTTTCATAAAGGTATATTATCCTCCCGCTTTGACTGTTTTTTTTATTGCTGCTGGGGTACAAGTTCAATCCTGTGATACAAAGGTTACAGCTACTTCGGATCATTGTTTACTCAATATCTCTTTGTCTCACGTAGCTGAGACCTCTTATGGGAAAGGGTCCTGGATACTAAATACTGACCTTTTTTTATAAAACTCTCCAATATACTATGCTTGATCTACTAGATGCCAGGAAATCAATCTTCTGCCTGTATGATGATGCTGTTTGTTGGTGGTTAGATTCTAAACATGATTTCATTGCACATTTGAAAACCAATTCTCAGTTATACCATTCAAACAGGCATAGGAGATATCAGGATTTATATAATCAATTACAAACCCTTCAGAATCATGAGCCTCCTTCGTGTCATATGTCTCAATGCATTAGGGTTGTTAAAACAGAGCTAACTAAACTTCAATATAATAGATTTCAATCCCTAGAACAAGAACAAAAATTTGGAACTCAAGGAAAGTTCTGTTTGATTAATCCTTATGAGAATTGTAATTTCAGGAAAAAACCAAAACATATTGACTGGCTTGAATTACTGTATGGTTCTTCTATCCACACCAGGTCAGATCTTTTGTCTGAAATTGACCGCTATATTGTATGGAAATTCGGAATTGCTTTTCCAATGTCAGCTACTGCCAGAGAATGGCTTAAGTCTTTGCATATACTTCAGATCTCACAGTTACAGCAACAGCTTTTAGTACAGCCTATCTCTAAACTAGAATTGCAAAATG
Organism: Neoceratodus forsteri; assembly: GCA_016271365.2. Lineage (NCBI taxonomy): Eukaryota > Metazoa > Chordata > Ceratodontiformes > Ceratodontidae > Neoceratodus > Neoceratodus forsteri. Next base: position 27,311,861 of record CM057449.1, read on the forward strand.
CTATTTCTTCCATGTCTTTAAATACAGCTCCTGGATACGATGGGCTGCCTTCTGAGTTTTATAAATTGCTTTGGTTTTAATGCTCAGAGGAACTTGTCCAGGTCTACAACGGTTTGCTAAATGCATTTAAAATTCTGGAACAATTAAATATTGGTACCCTCTTTTTTTCTCTATAAAAAGGGTAATAAGTTGAACTTAGATAATTGGAGACCACTTACACTACTAAATGTAGATCTAAAAATTCTTGCTAAAATCTTAAACAATCAATTAATTAATGCACTTCAATACGTTATTCATCCTTCTCAAACCTGTTCTGTTCCAGGAGGCAGAATTTTGGACACCTTGCTTACATTACGGGAATTAATTAATCATTGTTACACCTGTAATGTTCCTGCTTTTGTGTTAGGTTTAGATCAGGCTCAAGCATTTGATAGGGTATCCCATGATTTCTTATGGACCTGTTTGTTGGAATATGGTATTCCTCTTCTTTTTGTTTCTACCTTACAAAAGTATTATGCTTCTACGTTAGTCCGTCCTTTACTCCATGGGCATTTTGGGACCACTCACAAGATTTTGAGAGGAGTTCGCCAAAGATGTCCATTAAGTCCATTGTTATTATCCTCACTTTAGACCCAGTACTTCGCGCAATATATTTGAATTCTCAGATTATAGGTATTAAGCATGATCAACTCCCTCCTATTAAAACCTGCACATACGCAGATGACTTGGTAATCACAGTATCTACTCAAAGTTCTGTTCTTTATGTTTTACATATTTTACAACACCTTACTAAAAGTTCTGGAGCAATGCTTAATTTGAACAAAAGTTTTTGTTTATCAATTGCCCCTTTAGCTATCTCCCTTACTTGCTTTGGAGACCTTCCTATTGTTTACTCTCCTCAAAAAATGTTAGGTGTTTATTTTGGACCGGGAGATATGTCCTTGTATAATTGGTCATTAAAACTTCAGGTAGCTGAACACAGAGTACGGCTCTGGAACTTATGGAAAATGCATAAAAGCAAACGTGTTTACATGATTAGGTCTTACCTTCTTTCATTTTTTTTATACATTAGTCACATTTTACCTATTCCAAAAGCCCTAAAATGTAAGGTCTTTAGTTGTTTTTTCTTGGCCCTATAGAGATCTCGATTTAACCCTGTTAAATGTGGAATTACTTACTGCACAAAAAAGGAGGGTGGTTTGGGGATGCCTAACCCTCTAGTACTTTTTTTCAGTATCTTTTTCTACACCAATTTTGTTCCTGTCCTATCTAGTGATTCTCAGCCTTGGTGACAAATGGTTTTGTCATACTTTAAATGCTGTTTTTTCTGGTTAGGGTGATACAACAGGATTGTCAAAAACGTTTAACACTTTTTCTTTCCCTTTACATATTAAATATGGTTTAGATAAATTGAAAACTTGGTTAATTCCTAAACAACATTTTTTTAATCTGTCCCGTCGACAATTATATTGTTCCATTCTGGATTTCCATTTCAAAATAGAACCCTTCTAAGACAGATCTTTAACAGAGAAGCAAAATATTTGTAGAATGCTAAATGATTCTCGATTACCTAATAAACCTAGAGATATAATTTGGCTTTGTGCAAACAACAAACTGAATGTGAAAAATAATTTAAAACATAAAGAATTGAAAGAGCATATTTGTCCTAGACCTCTTTGTGAACATCTTTTAGAAACTATCCCACACTTTTTTTTCGAGTGTCCCTATGTAGTGGGGCTTTGGGATTTCATTAAGCATGCTTGGACTTGTCTACCTTTTCAATTTCTAAATTATGACATATTTGTATTAGGACTTCTGATGAATTAATGGAGACTTTTATACCCTAGTAGTGTACTGGTACTATTTGCATATCTGAAATACTAGATTTGGCAAAGTAGATGTCAATATTCTGTACAAAAAACTTACATTCCACAATCGATATTATTTTCCTTTATTTCAGAAGATTTGAAGTCATACTGAAAAGGAATTCCTGAATTTGAATCCTGCTACTTATCAACAATATTGGTGTAATTTTCCTCAGTTTTGATTATTTAACATTGCAGGTAATTTTTTTTAGTCTATTCTATATTTCTGTTCCTAGACGCATACATATTGTAATGTATTTCTTTATTTGTTTTTCCTTTTTTTTCTATAACCCTGTATGATGTAATACTGTTTTATACTCTTCTTTTTCCATGTGGTCCCCTTCCCTTTTGGTAGGGGAAAACGGGTTGGTAGAGGTTGGGGTTACTGTATGCTGTAATACTTATTTATGTTCTTTTTGATTTTCATTTCTATGTTTATATGATGAAATATTGTTTTCTGTATTATTTTTTTGTTTTTCAATAAAAATTCCCCTACTCTTTTCGTTAGAGAGCGCTGCGTGGCTGTAGCATTGTGATCAGAGTGAGAGAGATTTTGAAGGAGAAGAACGTTTGGGTGGCTGAGGAGCAGGTGTCCTCCTTGGCCTTCCCTATTCTGGAGGCTACCATAGTGATGGATCCCTGTTCAGAAGATTCACCTGTATTAGGCGAGGAGCATATGGGTTGTTCTTATAATGAAGCACCTGGCATGGTAGATTCAGGAAACAATGCTCAAGAAATGGAGCGAAAGGCTGTTGAAGCCCAGAAAACAGTCGATATTCACTCTCGCTTGGAATTGGCTGAAAAACAATTTGTGGAGACCCAGAAGATTTTACAGAAAGAATCGCAACTGCAGGAAGAGTCATGTGCTTTGCTTGACTCGGTTCCTGCACCGCAGTCATGTACTTTGCCTGACTCGGTTCCTGCAGCAGGTAACCTGGATGTGGGTAATGTGAGCTCACAGGACTCAAGGGGTATATTACTGAAATCTGTACCTTTTTCTCCTAGCCAGGAGGTAAAGCAGGTTAATGGTTCATAGGGGTTTTCCACACTGAATGAAGATGCTCGGGACACTGTGCAGTCAATGAAGGGGCTGTTTCGACCCCAATTGTTAGGCCTCCCATATCAGATTTGCCTGTTATGAGTTGTGGGGGGATTGGCCTGTTCTCCCTGATTACTTTTACAATATGTGTAAAGTCGAGAGATGTTAAGAAAGCTCCAGGTAAAATCGGAGCAAGTAGATCTTAGACTCCTCATTCACAGGCCTCTGCTGCAGTTTGTTCCTCCCCTGATAAGTGAAAGCAGTCTACTGATAGTACTCCTACACCTCGTTCTTTGGACTGAGTTTCATTGGCTTTAGAAGCTGCAGGGTGGGTGAAAGATGATTCTGATAAGGATTGGACATCTAATTACCCTATGGTGCATAATTCGGTCTCTGTCACTAATTCACCTCAAAATACCCCCCCCCATGCTGAATTAGGTGATGGTTCTCTGTTGCCTCCTGGACAGGGTTCACCTATAGAACAAGATATAGCTTCTCCACCTATAGTTTCTCCTACCATGTTGGAAGAAATTAAGATATTGGAGGGTGAGGGTTTGGAAACAGATCTACAGCCCCCCCCCACGTTGCCCCTGAACAAGATATAGGTCAAGACACCTCTTATGAAATTCCTGTATATCCAGATAATACCTTGCAGACCCCTGCTAAGGTTTGGCTTGCTAAAGTTCGGGATCTTCTTTTTTCCTCCACTGAAAGTCTGCTATCTGAGCCTGCAATGCGCCGTAATGCAGTTCATTTAAAATATAGGGGTAATATTGTGGAGGTCCCTGATAGGCATTTTGTGGTGTGGGTTTTACTTAAAGGTAGTACGAAATATTATGCCTATGAGATATATACTCTTACTCATGTGCCTGGGGATTCTGTGTTTGATGTAAGTTTTAAACACCTAGTGGGTTTGAAGCATTTTTGGAAGCAATACCAACTGTTTAAGCTTTCTCCAGTATGGAAACCTTTTTTGGCTATCCCATTGACAAAACCCCTAACTGAGAAGATTATTGTGTTGTTTCAAAATGAAGGAGTGAATGTTGCTGATATTACTTATTGGTTGCAACAGCATTGTAAGGTTAAGGGGTATCCGGAGCCTATATTGGATAATGAACAATTATGGACTGGTGGATGGAAATATCAGGTTGTATTAAACATGGAAAATGGTCTTACTAAGCATCTGCCTAATTGTTTCATTCTCGGACGAGATCATGGAGTTATTTTTTACACAGGACAACCCAAGGCTTGCTTTAAATGTGGGGATGTTGGACATTTAAGTAACGTTTGTGACAAACATAAGTGTGGCCTTTTTGGGGCATTGGGTCACATTGGGGCTCACTGTCAGCAACCTAAGCGATGTAATTTGTTTGATGAGCGTGGTCATACATTCAGAGACTACTCTTGGGCTTCCCTTAACAGCAGAGACTCAACTGTTAGAGCTGAGCAGGATGCTTATGTTGCTACAGCACAAAAAGAAAAGATGTGTATAGTGGAGCTGTTGACTGCAGGGCCACAAGGTATCCCTAAACCTCAGAGAGTTGTTAGGCCTCATTAGGAGGCCTCTACAGAACCTGTATCTCCACATGGAGAAGTAGTTATACCTCCAGCTACCATCCTGCCTGTGGCATCTGCTGTTTTGGACCTTGTGTGTACTTCCGATGTGCTGCTTGAAAATGGTACCTGTACCCCTCTTCTTCAACCTAAGGTGGTGACCAATGTACCTGATGGTTCTATACCGGATGTGGAAATGGAGGTCGGAAACAGTCCTATGCCTCCCCCTCCTGTTCAACATGAAGAGGTTCTTCAGAGGGTGACTAGGTCTAAAGCTGGAAAACCTCCAGTTGACTCTACAGGTGACATTAAGGACTCAGAGAATCTTCCAGTACATAATTCCTATGCTCTATTGTTTGATCAAGCGGGAGACGATGAGAGTATTGACTCTGATTTATCCTTCATTGCTTCCTTACAAGCTGAAGTTGCACATGATGGGGGAATAGTTGAGCCACTGAAGACTAGGAAAAGGAAAAAGGAAAAGAAGTGACTGTGATAATTTTTCTTGCTTATTTTGTCTTTTTTTCTATCATAATTAATTTTGCCTCTCATGGATGTTGCCATTTCTCTTCTTACTGTTAACATTAATAGCATTAAAACAGTGGAAAAAAAGAGGGTCACCTTTGCCAGTCTTAGAGCAGGAAAGGGGAATGTCATTCTTTTACAAGATACAAGGCTTCATTCTCTGTTTGAGGTGAGAGAGGCTAAAGGGATTGGAGATGGGGTGTTTCCTTTTGGTCGTTAGGAGAGAACACTTATACAGGTTTGGGATTCTTATTTTCTGGTTTGACTGTCAAAGTGTGTTAAGTTTTTGATGAGGAACCAGGGAGGGTGATGGTAATAGATGTGATTTTGAGTGATGGTACCTATAGGATAATAAATATTTATGCTCCTCAGCAGAAGACATATAGGTCTTCTCTTTTTTGGAGGTTGGAACCTTATCTTCACACCTCAAAGCTGGTGGTATGGGGTGGGGATTTTAATTTTGGCCTGTCGCATAGGAACTGGGGAAGAGTTACAAATAAAGTATTCAGTGATACGAATGCTCTACTTACTATTTTGAAGAGGAACAATTTATGTGATGTTTATGACCTTTTACATACAGTCCCTTCACATACTTTTCACAGGGGAAATTTGTCCACTAGGATAGATTTTTTGTTTGTATCTTCACAACTTACCTGTCAGGATGTGGAGATTGCACCCTTGGAAACCTCAGATCATGTGATTGTGCAGCTTCATTTTGGTGCTGTGCAGAAGTTGCCCTTAGGGAGGGGCTACTGGAAAATGAATGTAGCTGTACTGCAAGAGACTCTTGTACAAAATTCTGTAAGGGAGTATTTGATGTTACGAGCTGATTTGGTTTTTTTATAGGTTAGTCCTATAGACTGGTGGGAGGATACCAAAAGGGATCTGCAACAGCTTTATAAGACCACTACCCGTGAAAAAGCAAAAGGGAAATGCCCTCAGTATTTGAGTCTTAGAGCAAAGTACATGCAGCTATTGTCGCAGGCTGTAGATCCTGACAATGATGGTACTGAGCAGTCACAGTCCGTTACAAATAGTATGTGCTTGTAGCTGCGGGTGTCAGAGGATAGGACAGCTCAAGTACAAGAATATCAAACTAGGGGTACGAAGGATGTAGTTAACCCATATGATTTAGGTATACATGAGGTGCAAAGTCAGGTGATGTCTGCCCTAAAGGATGATATGGGTAACTTAGTAGCAGATCAAAGTGGGCTCATGTTGTTGGTACAACAGTATGTTCGGGCTACCTTTCAGAAAGACAAAGTAGGAAGTTCAGGTAATTTTGTACATTTATTAGATATTCCAAATATTAGCTTGGTAGAGGAACTTAGTTTAATGGCTCCTATTTCTCTTTCTGAAATACAGATGGCCATATCTAAATTGTCTCCTTGAACCTCTCCAGGAGTTGATGGAATTCCTAATGATTTTTACAAATGTTTCAGTGATATTTTGTCACCATGGTTACAGAACATTTATGAGGCTGTTTGGGAAGACAGAGATTGGTACCTAGTATGAAAGAGGGACTTATGATTTTTTTATATAAAAAAGGTGATCCACATGAGCTCCAGAATTGGAGGCCTTTGAGTCTGCTGAATTCAGATTATAAAATCGTGACTAAAGTTTTGACTGCTCATTTAGCAGTTATTGCACAAAAGGTAATCAGTTCAGCACAAACCTGTGCAATCCTGGGTAGGAATATTGTTCAGAATCTTGCCTTCGTTAGAGATTTGGTGGAACAAGGTTTATCAATGGATTTGGATAGTTATTTGCTGACAATAGATCAAGAGACAGCTTTTGATTTGGTGCGACAGGAACATATGTGGGCAGTATTATGGCATTATGGAATTTCTGATTCTTTTTTGTCTTTATTGATGACATTGTATGCTGATGTCCAGGTTACTCCTTTGGTGAATGGGTATCTGGGCATACCAATATTTTTAAGAAATGGAGTTCGACAGGGTTGTCCAATGAGCCCTTTACTTTATGTGTTTGGACTAGACCCCATCTTACGCAGCACTGAACAAGCAGCTGATGTTAAAGCTATTATCGATAAGAATGGAGTTGTTTTTCAAAAGGTTTCAGCCCATGCTGATGATTGTGTATTTATGGTAGCAGATGTAGATTCTGGCACGAGGATTTTATGGATGTTAGCTGAATTTCATGAAGTTACTGGGATCAGGATTAATGTGACTAAAAGTACAGTTTTAGTACTCAGTGCTGCACAAGTGATGGAGCACTTCCCTATACATATGACGAAAGGGGAGGTTAAAATTTTGGGTTTATTATTTGGGACCAGGGAATCAAAAGGGAATAACTGGAACTCTGTTTATAACCTGGCAGATAGTAAAGTTAAGGCACGGCTTTCATGGAAGATGACTAGGAAGAAGAAGGTATATTTTCTAATAGCGTATATTGCTCACATTTTTTTTATATGTGTCATGTTTTTCCTCTTCCTTTTTCTATGCATACTAATGTAATGGCAGTCTTTTTTTCTTTTCTTTTGGGGCAGTAGGTTGAATCCCATTAAGAGGGTGCAAACATATCGGGTTTGGAGAACTAGGGGTTTGAATATGTTACATCCTTTAATTTATTTTTTTGGGAATTTCTTTTTTAGTTTCATTCGTCCTTTAGTTTTGGAATCTGAGGGGATGGGATGCTTGTGTATGCAAATATGGGGTTCTCCTTTTCTAAAGGTTTGGGGTAAAGGAAAATGGCATCCTGAAGAAAAAGTTATTCCAAGATATTTACAGACTACCTTACGTTATATTCAGACTTGGAAAATTGAATTGAGTTGGTTTGTGAGACATGATAAGAAGTATTTTTTTAAATGATATTAGACAAATGGTATACAGAAGAACCCTTATTTCAAGTACCCAATATGACAGATACTAAGTGTTTATTAGAAAGTATTGTGGAACCCCGGATTCCCCTCAAAATGTAGGATTTAGTATTGCTGTGTGGTCACCAGGAATTGAATGTACAGGGAAATCAGAAACATAAACAACTCGCAGGGAGAGGCTGAGCTGAATCTCTATGTCATGGTCAACTAGAAACGATACAGCATTTATTTTTGGAATGTGTACATGCTCAGGGTTTCTGTGCTCAATTGGTGGACTGGTGGGACGAAGATTTATTTAAAACTATGACTTACGATATTTTGGTATTGGGACAAATTCGTGCTTCATGGTGCAAATGGGTGAAGAGCTCCGTATATGTTATTTTGGCTTGTCTAAAATGGTCATTATGGCAAGCAAGATGGCAAAGATCTCTACAGGGTAAAGTGATTATGCAACAGGATGTATTTTTTGCTGTTCAGGGAGAACTTGATAAGGTATATGCTTATGAATTTCGCACATTGGGACAGGTTGTGGGTTCTAGATTATGGCAGAATGTTAGATGGGTGGGATAATTTTGATGTCTGTTGACCTTTTTGTTTGAGTTTAGAATTCTTTTTGTTAAACAAAACATAAGACAGGGATAATGTATATTTTTCGCTTATTGTTTTGGATGAGGATTCACTTTTTTATATATGTTTTGTGTGGGATATTGTTGTAAGGGGTTAGTTGGGGTATTTCTTGTCTTGATTTCATGATTGTTTCTTGAATTATGCTCTGTTTTTGAATGTTGAATAAACTTGTCTCCAACTCTTTTCGATAAGTGCCATGGGATCTTTAACATCCACCTGAACTACCATCAATCCAGGCTGATGGGACCTCGGTTTAACATCTCATCTGAAAGATGGCACCTCAGAAGTGCAGCACCCCTCTCATGCTGCACTACAGTGTCAGTACTGGGATATTAACCCAAGTGCCAGATGTAGGAACTGAACCCACAGCCCTCTGATCTCCCAGCCTCATTTTAGTTGAGAGGGAAAGCTGCTGAAATTTCAACCTGGAGACGAGACCAAGGGATCTTAATGAAACATGGGATCTAAAGCCTAGCTAATGAATGAAAGGAAAAATAAATATAGCAGCCATATAAATTATAGTTGTTTAAATAGATATCTCCACTAATTTGATTGATTTTTCTCACAAATTTCCTCATCCTTCCCCACAAGAATTTGATGTTATATGTTATATAATAGAATGCCTAACAAATAAGTTATGAAGAGATTTATAAAGTTGTTTGTTTCTTTACAGGCAGCGGTGTACATAAAGCAACACCCTCTATCTTTATCAGTAGGATGACTACTCTGAAAACTGAGTAAACTGGTATTCAATGTTTATTGCTTTATATCTCTTTTCACCTCTGTCTGAATCTAACTGAGTTTTAAATCGATATTGTAATCCAAAAAATTGTGCTGTTTGAGGAATCAGTCTATAAAAGGAATGCATTAGAACAATATCCATGTCAAAAACTGATGTGCACACTGAATAAGTCAGGAATGTTGCTGCAGTTACATAGAAACATAGAATTTGACAGCAGATAAGGACTGCTTGGCCCACCCAGTCTGCCCATTTCCCTACCTGATGGATAAGCTACAGATCCTAGTTAACCAGCAGCCTACTTCTTCCTACCCCCAACCCCTAGAATTGCCTTATGACTGTCCCATCCATGCTTGAATTCCACCACTGTTTTTGACTCCACAACCTCCTCTGGAAGGCTGTTCCATACATCCACAACCTTCTCTGTGAAAAAATACTTCCTTAAATTACCTCTGAGCCGCCCCCCTTCTATCTTCAAATTGTGCCCCCTTGTTCTTGCACACCTCTTTTTTTGAAAGATGCTACCCTCTTGGACTTTGTTGATTCCCTTGAGGTACTTGAAAGTTTCTATCATGTCCCCCCTCTCCCTCCTTTCCTCGAGGCTATACATATTAAGCTCCTTAAGTCTGTCTTCATATGTCTTCCGGTGCAGACCCTGCACCATTTTAGTTGCCCTCCTCTGGACAGCTTCCATCCTGTCTATGTCTTTGCGGAGATTGGGTCTCCAGAACTGCATGCAGTACTCCAGATGTGGTCTCACCAGCTGTCTGTACAGAGGGATAATAATTCTTGTTTTCTGCTGGTGATGTCTCTCCCTATGCATCCCAGTATCCCCCAGCCCTCCTTGCTGCCCTCTCACATTGCTTGCCCACCTTTAGGTCATCTGATATGACTACCCCAGGTCCCTTTCCATTTTTGTTGTTGTTAGTATCTCACCCCCCATTGTGTACTCTTCCCCTGGGTTTTTGTTTCCCAGGTGCATTACCTTGCACTTCTTGGCATTGAATCTAAGCTGCCATACATTTGACCATTCCTCTAACCTTGCCAAGTCCCTTCTCATCCTTTCCACCCCACCTTGTGCATCAACTCTGTTGCAGATCTTTGTGTCATCTGCAAAGAGACATACATTTCCTTCCAGTCCCTCTGCAATGTCGCTTATAAAGACATTGAAGAGGACCGGTCCTAATACTGAACCCTGTGGTACCCCACTGCTAACCTCCCTTTTTTCAGAGTGGACTCCATTTACTATTACTCTCTGTGTCCTATTCTCCAGCCAATTCTTTACCCAGGCTGTCTTCTTGGGACCCACTCCCAGGCTGGATAACTTGTATATTAATCTTTTGTGTGGGACTGTGTCAAATGCCTTGCTAAAGTCTAGGTAGGCCATGTCCACAGCCCCTCCCTGATCTACTACTTTGGTCACCCAGTCAAAGAAATCTATCAGATTTGTCTGGCATGACCTTCCCACTGTGAATCCATGCTGCCTTGGGTCCTGTGCCCCTCTGAGTTATTAATATAAAGTACAACAAAGTTTTTTATTTTAAACATTATCATTTCTGTTGTGCCTTATTTATTAGAAATTGTTGGATGTGTTCTCTTAATAAGAAACATGGGAATGCTTCAGTAAAGTAAAGTCACTCACTATGTAAGAGTAAGTGTCACAGGACATAACATAGTCAAAAAATATGTGCAATGTTGCTTTAAAAAAAGAGTATGGTGGATTACAATGGCACAAGTTAGTAAAATAATGTATGAAATGATGTCATAAGACTAAAGACCAATAAATAGCAGGAGTAAACAACTTTTAGCCATGCCTCCTTAGGAAGGCTTGGAGCTGAAGTGCTGGGGCTGGCATGCTGTGTATGAAGGTGAAACAACTTTGCACTGAGCTGTGAACTGTTTTTGACAATTGATTAAATAACAGCTCAATTTAAGAATTAATGGTCATGGAAATCTTTTGTTTGAGTGAATGGAGTAGAGCTTAAAATTTTTGCACCCAGGGCATTGGAGGGGTTAACTTCCACAGGCCTGCATTTACTGCTGCTGTGATAAATATGATTATACGGTAGCTTTTCACCAGGTCATACAACACATCAGTATATTTCCACTTAGAAAATGGGCAAGATTGTTGGAGCTCTCTCATTGGCAGACAGCCACTACAGGGGGGTACATTAACTTTTAATAGACACCCACTTAAAACAAGTGCCATTTCAGGGTGCCCTATTACTGAGGGTATCCATCGACAACCCAAATTAAGAAGCCACCATTTTTTTGCCTCTTGCTTAGCGAGAGATGCCCTGAGCCCAGCCAAGACCAATCCAGCCATGCTCATTGCTAAAAAAGTAAACAAACTGATTATATTGCAATTTCCAATAGTATGAGGTAGTCTGAAAAAAAGAGATGGTATTTTTGCATCAAGTAGTAGTGGTAGAACAGCGCGTGCTAAGCGCTACTGTGGGAGTGCCCGCTGCTTCAGAAAAAAACTGTCATAACTGCTCTTCGGCCTTCTTCTTCCGGTCTTGACACAGCTCTCACAGAAACTACACAGCTGAGTCAGTGTTGCTTAAATTTACCTGTCTTCGTAGGATATTTTCTTTTCTTGGCAGCTCAACCTCGCTCGACATGTGATGCCTTGCTCTCCCATCCACCCTATCATATCATGTTCGTTCTAACATTCAGCTGATCTCTCCCCGCACATACAAAATTTGTTTTTTATGTAAGAAAAATAAAAACGTCTAGCACTGCTGTCAATAAATTAAACTCTGTGGGGAAGGGGCTACTGGAAATGAATCCATACAAAATAAAGAGACACTACAACATAGAAAATAAGGCTTATCATATGTAGCAGCACCCTCTAGTGGCTTTTCCTAAAGGGACTATTTAGTAGAAGCTCCTGTTTCTCATATGTTAATTACTATTTTACTTGTTTTTTCCTTAGAAAATCATAAAAAAAAATAAAATAAATGAAAGTCCATTTTCTAAGCGCAATAATGCCCTCCAGGGTGGGCGGTATGGGCAATATCGGACAGCTCAAGGGCTATAAGGCCCTCCGCCTGTGGTATCAGGCTTCATTATGCCCCTGGCCGGTCCGGTATTGCCCAATATCACCCACCCTGTCAGGCATTATTGCTTGCTTATTCTGGGCTGTTAAGTAATGCCACATGCATGACTTTGTCACAAAATGGTGACTTTCTTTTATTTTAATAATGTCTTTAATGAAGCATTTAGAAACTCTTTACCCTGCTCAGTCTGCAACTTCAGAGCTGTGTGTCCACTTTTAACAATAGTTTTAAAGGCCTGGGTCACTGCCTTACCTGATTTGTCTTTTCAAGTCACTACCCAGGCATACTTGGACAGCACATCGATGCACACCAGTATGTATTTAAACCGATTACTGTACTTTTCATCTAAACTCATATCCACTAAATTGGCCTGACATTCTCTAGCTATATCAGAAACAATGATAGGATTTCTCTTAAATCAGACCCTGGCTGTTTTGTGTAGTGAATAGGGGTCCTACTTCGCAAACCATTCTGCCACACCTTTCCCGGTGACCCCTTTATCAATTTTTTTGCAGCCTTATATAGCAGAGTCACACTTGTGAAACTATCAACTTTTTTTGCATTAAAATATATATCTTCCGTAGCAGTTGGTCAATCATCTTCTTTTGTCAGTTCCCTAATACATTCATTAGCTAGCAAAACTCTTATCACCAATCAAATAAAGTCTGTGCTCTTGCATACCTAAAACAATATATGACAGTCCTGTCCAGTGGTGCAGTGGATAGAAACATAGAATTTGATGCAGAGAAGGACTTCTTAGCCTAGTTAATCTGCCCATTTCTCTACCTAATGGATAAGCTGCAGATCCTAGTTCACCAACAGCCTACTTCCTCCCACCCCCCCACTAGAATTGCTTTATGTCTGTCCCATGCAATCTTGAATTCCTCCACTGTTTTTGACTCCACAACCTCCTTAGGAAGGCTGTTCCATGCATTTGCAACCCTCTCTGTGAAGAAATACTTCCTCACATTACCTCTGAGCTGTCCCCCCTCTAGCTTCAATTTGTGCCCCCTTTTTCTTGCACATCTCTTTTTCTGAAAGATGCTTGGACTTCGTTAATTCCCTTGAGGTACTTGAAATTTTCTAACATGTCACCCCTCTCCCTCCTTTCCTCAAGGCTATACATATTAAGCTCCTGTAGTCTTTCTTCTCATGTCTTGTGGTGCAGACCCTGCACCATTTTGGGTGCCCTCCTCTGGACAGCCTCCACCCTGTCTATGCCTTTGCAGAGATGGGGTCTCCAGAACTGCATGCAGTACTCCAGATGGGGTTTTACCAGCTGTCTGTACAGAGGCATAACAACTTCTTATTTTCTACTGGTGATGCCTCTCCCTATGCATCCCCTCCCTCAGCCCTCCTTACTGCCTCTCACATTGCTGGCCCACCTTTAGGTCATCTGATATGACTACCCCCAGGTCCCTGTCTACTTTTGTTGTTGTCAGTATCTCACCCCCCATTGTGTACTCTTCCCCTGGATATTTGTTTCCCAGGTGCATTACTTTGCACTTCTTTGCATCAAATATCAGCTGCCATACGTTTGACCATTCCTCCAACCTTGCCAATTCCCTTATTATTTTTTCCACTCCCAACACCACATGTATCAACCCTGTTGCAGATCTTTGTGTCATCTGGAAAGAGACATACTTTTCCTTCCAGTCCCTCTGCAATGTCACTTATAAAGACATTAAAAAGGACCAGTCCCAATAATGAACCCTGCCATACCCCATTAGTAACCCTTGTTTTTTCACTGTGGACTCCGTTTACTATTACCCTCTGTGTCCTGTTGTCCAGATAATGTTTTACCCTGGCTACCATCCTGGGACCCACTCCCAGGCTGGCTAATTTGTTTATCAATCTTTTGTGCAGGACTGTGTCAAATGCCTTGCTAAAGGTTACGTAGGCCATGTCCACAGCCCCTCCCTGGTCTATTACGTTGGTCACTCAGTTAAAGAAATTGATTAGATTCATCTAACATGACCATCCTGCTGTGAATTCATGCTGCCTTGGGTCCTGTGTCCCACTGGCCTCTAGGTGCTCAACAATTCTTTCCTTCAGAAGTGATTCCATCATTTCCTTACCACTAAGGTCAAACTGACAGATCTGTAGTTTCCTGCCTCTGTCGTGCTCCCACTTTTGAGGAGGGGAATCACATCCGCTCTCCTCTAGTCCTCAGGTACCACCCCATCCTCCCGTGATTTATTAAAAACGGTAGTCATTGGTGTCACTAGTTCTTCCCTTAGTTCTTTTAGAATTCTGGGGTGAATCCCATCAGGCCCCATTGCTTTATCCACCTTCAGTTTTAGGAGTTCTTTCTGAACCATTCTTCTGTTAAAGGACCAATATTAACCTCCCTATCTAGAGTGCTTCTATTGATTGGATTAGGTACCTCCCCCTCCTTTTCCTTTGTGAATACTGAGCAGAAGTATTTGTTCAGTATCTCTGCTTTTTCACTGTTCCTCTCTGCCCAACCCCACACCTCTTTATTCAGCCTCAGAATCCCTGCCTCAGTCTTTTTTGCTCCCTGATGTACATATAAAAGGTTTTATCCCCCTTCTTAACTGAGTTGGCTGTCTTTTCCTTGGTTTGGCCCTTTGCTATTCTGCCTGCCTTCCCCGCTTCCTTCTGCTTTAGCTGGTACAGTTCTCTGTCCTGCTCCTTCTGTGTTTCCTTAAACTTATACTGGATGGCTTACCTCATGCCATGCCAGTGACCCAGGTTTCTGAATGACCTTGGGTAATCAAGGAGATGGCACAGTGGGAGGGAGGAAGTGGGATTGAGCAGCTGAAAGGGAGCCTTCCTTTCCTGGGATGGTTGTCTGCCCCCATATCGTTCCACTCCCATCAGGTGGATGTCTGATGGGAAGCATAGGCTGAAGGGCATGGGGGTGATTGCCAGGGGTGAGGATGGAAGGGGCCAAGCCAGTACCTGGCATGCATGTGTTACTCAATGCACATGCACATGTGTGTCTGCCGAGGTCTGGGGGGAAAATGGGAAAAAAGATCCATGACAACCACAAAGTGCAATGCTTGATTATATTTTATTTATACATACAAAAATCATAGCTGTATTTTAAAAAGATGATATGCACTGCAACACATAGCATGCATAGTAATACATAAACTGATACATACAGGGGCTATGTACAGAAAGGCATAACAATGTTTTAAAAAGCTTATATGACCTGGAACACATAACAGACATGCATTGATTACATCATATACCTTTTCCACACTAACAGTCTAAGACACGTGATGTGAATCATAATCCCCCCAGCCTGCTAAACAAGAGTTCTTACACATTCTACCATACCCAGAGACAGTATCTTTTGGGCAGCATGTTTCACAAAAGCAAGGGCTTTGTCCACTTTCCACCTGGTAATGAGGTGGGTACACAGCATACACACATGGGCCATACACCACTCAAAAAAGCAGGGTGATTTCTGAGGTGTACTGTTGCAGAATGAAAAACTTTGTTCACATTACATATGGCTGTGTATTTGTTTTGTTCATTCATTCATTACATTGAGATATATACATATATATAAATATATATATGCCACAAAAGTGGGGGCATGCTTTTAATCACAATCATTGTCCTTTCTGCCAGTGATGTCAATGCAGCTTCAGACCATACGTTTAATGCATGTTCCTTTATAATGTATACAGGGTCTTTCAATATGTCTTTTATCACACAAAACATTGCAGCCTCCAAAAGTGACTGGAATATCAAGAGCATGCTATTACGTGCCATCTGAAAGTACATCACAAAACATATTATAGAGATTAGTGTGTCACTTTTTCATTCAGAATAAAATGACTGCTAAATCATGTTTATTAAACATAACATAAGTGATCAATTATGTGACAAGTATGATGGCAGACTCATTCTCCCCATTCTGCAGACTAAACAGTATAAGATCAACAGCAGTACATATCAAAAGAAAAAAGTTTAGCACTCTGTGAGGACTATGTACAAACTCTGTATCAATATCTTTCACCACTTTCTGAAGAGTAGCACACTTTTGCTTAAAAAAGTCTGTGGGTTCTTTCTGGCCCCCCTCCAGGAGGCTATCAAAACATTCTTTTCCTGTCTGTAAAAGTACATACAGTGCTTGTCCTTTAGGCCTGCCCTTTAGGCATATCTAAAGCAGGTTGCTGTGACAGAATTATGAGGTTCAGTGCCATCAGTGCTGTGACAGCTTCTGGTTGCTCAATACCATCAGTGCCACAATAGCATTAGCGATCTCTGTGCCATCAGTGCTACAGCAGCATTAGGGGGCTGTGTGTCTTCAGTGCTGTGACAGCATTAGAGGGCTCACAGCAACCAGTACTGCAACAAAATTGGGGTCTCTCTGCCATCAGTGCTGTGACAGCCTTCGGGCACTCATTGTCATCACTGCTGCGACAGCATTAGGGGGCTGGGTGCCTACAGTGTTGTGAAAGCATTAGGGGGCTCACTCCTAACAGTGCAGCAACAATATTAGGAGATTCACTGCCATCAGTGCTGCTACAGAATTGGGGTCTCTTTGCCATAAGTGCTGTCACAGCATTAGGGGGCTCACTGCCATAAGTGCTGCAAAAGCGTCAGAGCTCACTGTTATTGGTACTGTGGCAGCATTAGGGGATAACTGCAATCAGTGCTGTGACAGCATTAGGGGCTGAGCTCCATCAGTGCTGTGACAGCATTAGGAGGCTCATAACCACAAATGCTGCAACAGAATTGGGGGTCTCTCTGCCATTAGTGCTGTGACAATATTAGGGGGCTCAGCACCATCCGTGATGCAATAGCATTGGGAGCTCACTGGCATCAGTGCTGCAACAGCATTAGGCGATGGCTGCAATCAGTGCTATGACAGCATTAGGGGGCTCACTGTTATCGGTACTGTGGCAGTATGAGGGGGCTCATACCCACCAGTGCTGCAACAGCATTAGGGGATGGCTGCAATCAGTGCTATGACAGCATTAGGGGCTCATAACCACAAGTGCTGCAACAGAATTGGGGGTCTCTCTGCCATTAGTGCTGTGACAATGTTAGGGGGCTCGGCACCATCCGTGATGCAATAGCATTGGAGTCTCACTGGCATCAGTGCTGCAACAGCATTAGGGGGATGACTGCAATCAGTGCTGTGACAGCATTGGAGGCGCACTGTTATCGGTACTGTGACAGTATTAGGGGGCTCATACCCACCAGTGCTGCAACAGCATTAGGGGATGGCTGCAGTCAGTGCTATGACAGCATTAGGGGGCTCACTGTTATCGGTACTGTGGCAGTATTAGGGGGCTCACTGGCATCAGTGCTGCAACAGTATTAGGGGATGGCTGCAATCAGTGCTGTGACAGCATTAGGAGGCTCATAACCACAAGTGCTGCAACAGAATTGGGGGTCTCTCTGCCATTAGTGCTGTGACAATATTAGGGGGCTCAGCACCATTCATGATGCAATAGCATTGGGTTCTCACTGCCATCAGTGCTGCAACAGCATTAGGGGGATGACTGCAATCAGTGCTGTGACAGCATTGGGGGCTCACAACCATCAGTGCCATGACAGCATTGGGGGGCTCTCTGCCATCAGTGCTGTGAAAATATTAGGGGGCTCACTGCCATCAGTGCTGCAACAGCACTGCGGTCTCTCTGCCCTCAGTGCTGTGACAACGTTGGGAGCTTAGCACTATTAGTGCTGCAACAGCATTAGGGGCTTGCTGCCATCAATGTTGTGACAGCATTTGGGACTCACCACCATCAATGATGTGACAGCATTAGGGGCTCACTGCCATCAATGATGTGACAGCATTAGGGGCTCACCACCATCAATGATGTGACAGCATTAGGGGCTCACCGCCATCAATGATGTGACAGCATTAGGGGCTCACCGCTATCAATGATGTAATAGCATTAGGGGCTCACTGCCATCAATGATGTGACAGCATTAGGGGCTCACCGCTATCAATGATGTAATAGCGTTAGGGGCTCACTGCCATCAATGATGTGACAGCATTAGGGGCTCTCTGCTATCAGTGATGTGACAGCATTAGGGGCTCACTGCCATCAATGTTGCGATAGCACTGAAGGCTCACTGCTGTCTATGCTATAACAGCATTAGGGGCTGTGTGCCTTCAGCATTCTCTGCTATCAGTGCTGTAACAACTTTAGGGGTCTCACTGCCATCAGTTCTGCAACAGCATTAGGCAACTCACTGCCATCAGTGCTGCAACAGCATTAGGCAACTCACTGTCATCAGTGCTGCAACAGTATTAGGCAACTCACTGCCATCAGTGCTGCAACAGCATTAGGCAACTCACTGCCATCAGTGCTGCAACAGCATTAGCGGGATGGGTGCTTTCAGTGCTAAGACAGCGTTAGACGGCTAACTGCCATCAGTGCTGCAACAGCAGTAGGGGGCTCACTGCCATCAGTGCTGCAACAGCAGTAGGGTGTTGACTGCCATCAGTGCTGTGACAGCAGTAGGGGGCTGATTTCCATCAGTGCTGCGACAGCAGTAGGGGGCTCCCTGCCATCATTGCTGCAACAGCAGTAGGGTGCTGACTGCCATCAGTGCTGCAACAGCAGTAGGGGCTCACTGCCATCAGTACTGCAACAACAGTAGGGGGCTCACTGCCATCAGTCCTGCAACAGCAGTAGGGGGATCACTGCCATCAGTTCTGCGACAGCAGTAGGGGGATCACTGCCATCTCTGCTGCGACAGCAGTAGAGGGCTGACTGCCATCAGTGCTGCAAGAGCAGTAGAGTGCGGACTGCCATCAGTGCTGCAACAGCATTATGGGGCTCACTGCCATCAGTGCTGTAACAGCAGTAGGGGGCTCACTGCCATCTGTGCTGCAACAGCAGTAGGGGACTGACTGCCATTAGTGCTGCAACAGCAGTAGGGGGCTGACTGCCATCAGTGCTGCAACAGCAGTAGGGGGCTGACTGCCATCAGTGCTGCAACAGCAGTAGGGGGCTGATTGCCATCAGTCCTGCAACAGCAGTAGGGGGCTGACTGCCATCAGTGCTGCAACAGCATTACGAGGCTCACTGCCATCAGTGCTGCAACAGCAGTAGGGGGCTCACTGCCATCTGTGCTGCAACAGCAGTAGGGGGCTGACTGCCATCAGTGCTGCAACAGCAGTAGGGGGCTGATTGCCATCAGTCCTGCAACAGCAGTAGGGGGCTGACTGCCATCAGTGCTGCAACAGCAGTAGGGTGCCGACTGCCATCAGTGCTGCAACAGCAGTAGGATGCTGACTGCCATCAGTGCTGCAACAGCATTACAAGGCTCACTGCCATCAGTGCTGCAACAGCAGTAGGGGGCTCACTGCCATCTGTGCTGCAACAGCAGTAGGGGACTGACTGCCATTAGTGCTGCAACAGCAGTAGGGGGCTGACTGCCATCAGTGCTGCAACAGCAGTAGGGGGCTGATTGCCATCAGTCCTGCAACAGCAGTATGGGGTTCACTGCCATCAGTGCTGCGACAGCAGTAGGGGACTGACTGCCATCAGTCCTGCAACAGCAGTAGGGGGCTGACTGCCATCTGTGCTGCAACAGCAGTAGGGGACTGACTGCCATCAGTTCTGCAACAGCAGTAGGGGGCTGACTGCCATCAGTTCTGCAACAGCATTTGGGGACTCAGTGCCATCAGTGCTGCAACAGCAGTAGGGGGCTGACTGCCATCAGTGCAGCAACAGCATTACAGGGCTCACTGCCATCAGTGCTGCAACAGCAATAGGAGGCTGACTGCCATCAGAGCTACAACAGCATTACAGGGCTCACTGCCATCAGTGCTGCAACAGCAGTAGGGGGCTGACTGCCATCAGTTCTGCAACAGCAGTAGGGTGCTGACTGCCATCAGTGCTGCAACAGCAGTAGGGGACTGACTGCTATCAGTGCTGCAACAGCAGTAGGGGGCTGACTGCCATCAGTCCTGCAACAGCAGTAGGGGGCTGACTGCCATTAGTGCTGCAACAGCATTACAGGGCTCACTGCCATCAGTGCTGCAACAGCAGTAGAGGACTGACTGCTATCAGTGCTGCAACAGCAGTAGGGGGCTGACTGCCATCAGTGCAGCAACAGAAGTAGGGGGCTGACTGCTATCAGTGCTGCAACAGCAGTAGGGGGCTGACTGCCATCAGTGCTGCAACAGCATTACAGGGCTCACTGCCATCAGTGCTGCAACAGCAGTAGGGGGCTGACTGCCAACAGTGCTGCAACAGCAGTAGGGGACTGACTGCCATCAGTTCTGCAACAGCAGTAGGGTGCTGACTGCATTAGTGCTGCAACAGCAGTAGGGGGCTGACTGCCATCAGTGCTGTGACAACATTAAGAGTCTGACTGCCATCAGTGCTGCAAACAGCATTAGGCAATCACATCCATCAGTGCTGTGATAGAATTAGGTGGCTCACGTCCATCAGTGCTGTGACGGAATTAGGTGGCTCACATCCATCAGTGCTGTGACAGTATTAGGTAACTCACATCCATCAGTGCTGTGACGGAATTAGGTGGCTCACGTCCATCAGTGCTGTGACGAAATTAGGTGGCTCACGTCCATCAGTGCTGTGACAGAATTAGGTGGCTCACATCCATCAGTGCTGTGACAGAATTAGGTGGCTCACGTCCAACAGTACTGTGACGGAATTAGGTGGCTCACGTCCATCAGTGCTGTGATGGAATTAGGTGGCTCACGTCCATCAGTGCTGTGACAGAATTAGGTGGCTCACATCCATCAGTGCTGCGACAGAATTAGGTGGCTCACGTCCATCAGTGCTGTGACAGAATTAGGTGGCTCACGTCCAACAGTGCTGTGACGGAATTTGGTGGCTCACATCCATCAGTGCTGTGACAGAATTAGGTGGCTCATGTCCATCAGTGCTGTGACCGAATTAGGTGGCTCACATCCATCAGTGCTGTGACAGAATTAGGTGGCTCACGTCCAACAGTACTGTGACGGAATTAGGTGGCTCACGTCCATCAGTGCTGTGACGGAATTAGGTGGCTCACGTCCATCAGTGCTGTGACAGAATTGGGTGGCTCACGTCCATCAGTGCTGTGACAGAATTAGGTGGCTCACGTCCATCAGTGCTTTGACAGAATTAGGTGGCTCACGTCCATCAGTGCTGTGATGGAATTAGGTGGCTCACGCCCATCAGTGCTGTGACAGAATTAGGTGGCTCACGTCCAACAGTGCTGTGACGGAATTAGGTGGCTCACGTCCATCAGTGCTGTGATGGAATTAGGTGGCTCACGTCCATCAGTGCTGTGACAGAATTGGGTGGCTCACGTCCATCAGTGCTGTGACAGAATTAGGTGGCTCACATCCATCAGTGCTGTGACAGAATTAGGTGGCTCACATCCATCAGTGCTGTGACAGAATTAGGTGGCTCACGCCCATCAGTGCTGTGACAGCATTGGGGGGATCAGCACCATTAGTGCTGCTACAGCATTAGGGAGCTGACTGTCATCAGTGCTGTGACAGCATGTGAGGGCTTACTGCCATCAGTGTTGTGACAGCACTATGGGACTGATTGCCAAAAGTGCTGTGACAGTATTAGGTGGCTCACTACCGTCAGTTCTGTGACAGCAAACGGAGGCTGGCCGCCATCAGTCCTGAGACAGCATTCGGGGGCTGACCACCATCAGTGCTTTGACAGTATTAGGGGGCTCACTGCCATCAGTCCTGAAACATTATTACAGCTCATGTCACTGGACACCTGGGTTTGCTAATGTGCCCAGAGCACTGCAGGGCTGGTTGGGGGGGGGAGGATTAGGCATCTCAAAGGACAGTGCCTTCTTCTGGAGAGGGAGGGTAGCATGCCTCTCTGCACTACTGCTATCTGGGGGACCAACAGTGATGCTGCAGCTGGAGGACCTCTGTAGATTGGAGGACATCTTCCAAACTTTGTATAGGCAAGCTCTAAAATCATGACTTCCAGTCTATGGGATCAATATGCACTGTTTTTTTTAGTGCAAGTTTTTCTTCCATGGTTGGTGTGGGCAGACTTCTCTGCTCTGTCCCTGCCTCTTCTCACCCAGCATCTGCAGCAACGAACTGCTATGCCTGAGCTCCCCATGGAGTTCCCTCCATGGAAGGGTTGGATTTCCCTCCATGGAGGGAGGTATATTCTCCCCCACCTGCTGACACATATCCAAATGGGGCAGGCGATGGAGTCCAACAGTGTGGGTGGTGGCAGGTAGGCAAGGGCTTCTAGAGCCCACACCAACCCATTTTCTATTTTCTGTTCCCATATTCTCCTATGCTGGGGTGTGCTCATGAGTTAGCATGAACTGAGGCACCCTCACATCACAGAAATCATCTCACCCTTCTGCTGCCCTCCTCAACCCAAATTACCCCATGGTCATCACCAGCTAGTAGTCATTCAGCACAGTGTGCAAGTCCTCCCCCCAGAGAGAAGACCTGCATTCAGGCACTTGATCCTCACCTTCACTGGCTCACCCCCAAAAACCCATGCTCGCAAACAGACATGGGTTGCTGGCATGCCAGAAGATAAGGTGCTGATGGCGCTTCAGCCCTCCTGCCACTGGGCTGGCTTGATCAGTATATTGTTGACTGGCTAAAAGCAATGGAAAGGATCCCAGGTTAATCAACATTTAACTGGTGCTCTCAGCCCCAACACTGACTCCTGGCTCCCCATGGATTGAAGATTTTAAGGGATAGTGCTACAAGAACCCTGCCATGGGAGAATGCTACAGTAGGGGGATGAGATGCATGCTGGTAGGGTCATGGAATGGAAATTTTGAGGGATGCTGTCCCCAAATCTCTGCTGTTGATACACTGTACATAATGGGTATCAAAGGCATGCAATTAGGGCTCTTAACTAATGACTTTAGAGGATGCTGTTCTAAAAACCCTGCCATTGGGGGAAACAAAATTGGGATCAGAGGCATGTAGGCAGACCCATAGATTGAACATTTTAGGGTTTGCTTAACTAAGAACCATGCCATGGGGGAATATAGTTTGGCAAGAGTTGTGTACTGTAGGTAGATCCATGAGAGTAAATGTGCCCTTTCTTCCTATTACTTGGGTGTTGGCCAGCTTAGGTGGTGAGCAGAGAGGCTGTGCCAGACATGATTGCTGGGAGATGACTGATGCTTGGTCATGAGACAGATGGTGATTTGGATGCCACCTGGAAGGGGCTCCTAAGTGGACAGGAGAGGAACAGGGTTCAAACTGGCAATCTGAGGTGGGGACACTAGACACAAGTCACAATGATATGAGGGTTATATAGGTTCACACTGTGGGTGGAAGAACCACTAGACTACCAGAGAGCATTGATGCAAAGGTAATTTTGGATTTGAATGGCAACTGGGAGTTGGGGGGAGGGGCTATACTACCAAAAAAGCTAAGATTTATGGCAGTGGAGGATCAATCCAGTGAGGGGAAAACCAGCACAGTGTCACACATTGCTTGGCACAGTCATACGAGGTACTTTGCATGGAGTTGCAAATAAGCACATAATAAAATGCTAATGGACCCTTAGCACCCTGCTTGCCAAATGTGCTTATTAGCAAGCTGACAGCTTCAAAATGCTCACATGGCTAAGGGCACTATTCCATTCTTGATGTCCTATATCCTTTTGCTCAATGGGGCATACAGTGATGGACTGGGGTCACGGGCCTTCAGTCTGTCTGGTTCAACTTTGACGAGGTGGCAGTCATAGATGTCATGAAGGTCATCCAGGAGTTGCAACCAACCTGCTGTAGCTTGGACCGGGGTCCAACACACCTTTTAGAGGGCTGTGTTGAGGTCATCAGCCTGGTTCTGACTAGGATAGACCAGTGTTCTCTGGTGACAGAGATTTTTACAGGGACCCTGAAGGAGGCAGGAATAAGACCACTCCCCAAAAAAATTATCACTGGACCCAGACTGCCTGGTTAACTACAGATCAGTCTCTAACCTTTCCTTTATGGTAGAGGTTATTCAGAAGTTGGCTGCCCTTCAACTGGAGACTCTTTGTCAACTAACGAGATCTGCGACTCTCTCTAGTTGGGTTTCAGGAAAAGGTGCAGCACTGAGACTGCCCTGGTTCGGGTACTTAATAATCTCCTGATGGTGAGGGATAGAGGAAGACATTTCAATCTTATCCTCCTTGACCTCTGTACAGCATTTGACACAGTGGACCACGGGGTGTTGTTGGAGTATCTGTGGGTTTGTTGTGGACTGGCTGGTACGGTCCTCAACTGTTTTCAAATATCCCTGACTGGTAGGATGTAGCAGGTAGTGTCGGGGATATTTTCCTCAACATCTCTTCCCCTGCCATGTGGGGTCATGCAGGGCTCCATTTTATCCAACATGTTGTACGTGGTGTGTATGCTAACACTAGGGGACATTATAAGATGGTATGGGCTGAGTTTTCACTGCAGTGCGGATGATACTCAGCCATACCTGTCTTTTGCGCTCAACCAGCAGGAAACAATCTAAGTGTTCAGTCGATGCCTTGCTGAAATCCAAGACTGGATGAGGACCAACTGGCTGGGGTTGAATCCAGATAGACTGAAGTACTATTGGTGAAATCTGGTCACCAGGGGACGAGTAGGCAATCTGATTTGAGTCCCCAGTCTTAGGCGGGGGGATTCCCAGCTGCTCACACTGGTTGGGGTGAAAACATCTTGGTGTTGTTCTGGACTGCAGTCTGACACTTAAGTCTCAGTGGTCAGCCATGGTTAGGAGTGCCTTTTACCATCTAAGGAACATCACAAGAATTAAAATCCTTATGCACCTGGGTGAACTGCCATCACTGGTGCATGCTGTCATGACATTATGACTCAAATACTTCGATGCCCTTTATCTGGGGCTATCAGGGTTTGATCTCCACTGCCTGCAGTTAGTGAAGATATGTGGCAGCAAGGTTGTTGATTGGTCTGCCAAGATCGTGTAACATTACACATGTGCTGGGCTTTCTGCACTGGCTGCCTGTTAGGTGGAGGATCACCTTCAAGGTCAGGTTGCTGACCTATATATAAAGTCCTACATGGTCAAGGCCTGGCCAACTGCAAGACCTCCATGGCTCACCTACCCCTCCCACCCCCTCCGCTTAGCTGATGAGGGTCATTTAGAAGTTCCAAGGGTGCGCTTAAGAACATCTGGTGCCTGTGCCTTTTCTTACATGGCACCAACCCTTTGGAACTGCAATGAGTAAGATTACATTAGAAACCATCGAAAGGGAACTGAAGACATTGCTGTTGAGGCAAGCTTTTCAGCTTGATTAGTGTTAGCCGATCCAATATTAATCTACCAGGAGAGTGTGTTATTGTTTTCTTCACTGCTTATATGCTGATTTTAACTGTTCTGTTTCACTTGTTAAAGAGCCTTGAATCACAATGAAAAAGTGCACCGTATTAAATAAAGATTGATTGCTCCTGAGATCCACTACCCTACAGGGGGAAGTTTAAGTGCAGTGCATAATCATTGTGCCCAGCACTCCCAAAGCTCCCATATTCAGACCGGCAGCATGCACTGGTCGAAGTGTGCTGCCTAAATGAATAGATTTGCAAGGCCAGTCATGGGCTTTTTTATGTGCAGTGCTAAGGGGTTCATGGGGACAATGGCCAGGCCTGAAAAGCAGCACCTATATGCATTAATCATAAACAATTAGTAACTAATTTTCTGCCTAACACAGCATCATAGACCTTCCTGATCTTAACTTGAACATCTTGAAATCCTGCAGTTGTGAGGAGGAAGGTCATCTCTGCTGGTGAGCGTTCTCTTCCCTCAGTAAAAAGAAGCATAAGGCAATTATAAATGTTTGCAGAGACCAGCTCATTGTTCACATCCTTCAGGAGGCCTTCAACCAGTAGAACAGCGCCACCTAGTGTGAATGGAATGAAGATGCAGGAGTTACAGTCAGCCATGAGGTTCTAAGTCTTGCTTTTCAAACACATGCAGTATGTCAGCAGCAAACCTTAGTCTTCAGTTAGTGGAGAGGGAGAAGGAGGCTTTAGCTGGTGGCTGTGTGTGTAAGTGGATCTGAAATACTTTCTTAGCTGGTAATTTCTGTGTATTTGAAATTGTATTTGAGGGCTGGTCTTAACTGCAATTTATTGTGCTTCTACATTTAGTTTGGGCAGGATTAATAATAATAAAGCTTTATTTTTAAGGCGCCTTTCAAATACCAAGGTGTT
Organism: Neoceratodus forsteri; assembly: GCA_016271365.2. Lineage (NCBI taxonomy): Eukaryota > Metazoa > Chordata > Ceratodontiformes > Ceratodontidae > Neoceratodus > Neoceratodus forsteri. The sequence continues at coordinate 27,338,241 of CM057449.1, forward strand.
GCACAACATTTAAAATAAAACACACAGCTCTGAGCCATTACAATGTAAAACATCAGAAAAAACAAACATAAAATTAAATAAAAACCTAGCTGCCAAAAGCTTGCATCCATAATAAGTTTTCAGATCCTATTTAAAACCCTTTACGGTCACGCACTCCTGTAACCGACAGGGTCGAGAATTCCAGAGGGTGGGGGCCACAAACATGAATGACTGGTCCTTGAAGATTTCAAGCATACCTTTGGGATCTCTAGCAACCCCCTCATCAGCTGAGCAGAGCGATCACCCAGGGAAGTAGGGAACCAGGATCTCTTTCAAGTAGTCCAGGCCCAGACCATGTAGGGCTTGAAAAGTCAGAAGACCGACTTTAAAGGTGATCCACCACTGCACAGGCAGCCAGTGCAGTCAACACAGCACCAGTGTTGCATGACTGGACCGCGAGGTTCCTGTCAAAAGCCAGGCCACAGCATTCTGCACAAGCTGCAGGCAGTGGATTTCCACTCCAGGTAGTCCTAGGTAAAGTGAGTTGCAATAGTCCAAGTGCGAGGACACAAAGGCATGGACCAGTGTAGGAAGATCACCAGACTGAACAAGGTGCTTAATCCTGGAGACAAGTTGGTGATTGTTTGAGGTGTCACTGCCAGAGGACCCCTTGGCTGATTGTGTTTTGACACAGCCTGTGGTGTACTCCCACCCCCCACCCCACAACCCACCTGCCCCAGAACTCACCCTACATTTATTGGGTGAGTCCCATAAGGCCTTGCAACATCCTGCATCCATACAGGAAGAAGGAAAGAGAGGATGCATAACAAAACACAACAGAAACAAAACATATATTTGGGGGATATCAAATAGCCATCTTAAGTAAGCAGTTGATTGAGGAGGGAATCAGATATGATGGGAGTGGTGCAGTGCAGTGATTGTGGAGCGGTGGTCTTCAGGGAGACATTCTGGGAGGCTGCGATGCTGCCCTATCTGCAGGCACCTCTCTGGGCTGTGGGAGGAGGTTGCCTGTCTTCGAGCAGAGTTGGTTAAGCTGAAGGCGGCATCCATCCCTACCCAGAGACCACCGGGTCCACAACCTTTACCTCAAAGAATGCCACAGATGATGAGAAATTGGACTATAGTGAGCTCAGAGAGGATGAGGGAGGGGGATCGAAAGCATATCCCCCAACTGGTCCCACTTACTAACTCCTACACTGTTTTGGAGGAACAGGAAATCCCCACTCAGGAACCAGAAGCTGCATCCAGGGAGGATGGGAAGGTCCTCCAGGATGGAGTCCTAGGGAAGGGAAGGGAAGGGAAGGGAAGGGAAGGGAAGCAGGGAAACCCAGAGAATTGGGGGAATGCTTCTCCTAGTGAGGGACTCTATTGTCCGGGGAGTGGAGTTAAGGTCACCTAGCAGGGGAGAGAGGGAGGTCAAGTGCCTCCCAGGAAGCACTGCATGGAGGGATAGGAAGCGGATCCATAGAATCGCTATGGCAATAGCAAGGAGACAGCAGCTGGATGTCATTGTCCACCTGGGGACCAATGACCTGGCCAGGAGAATGGTGGAGTTAACCAGAGTACAGGATCGTTTTAGGAAGCTCAAGGGAAATCTGAAACAGATAGCACGCTCCTTCTCATTCTCAGAAGTGTTACCTGTCCAGGGCACAAGGGATGCTATGGCACTCCACATCCATACCTTCAACTCCTGGTTGAAGGATTGGTGTGGAAGGAAGGGTTTTGGCTTCATAGGGGACTGGGGCCTGACCTTGGCAGATGCAAGCTTATATAAGGATGATGGCCTACATCTCTCCAAGAAGGGGACCTTGGTCCTTTGTGAGAAGTTTAAATGCTTCAGCTGTAAACATTTAAACTGGCCAAGGAGGGAGAGCCAGGAGGCTTAGGAACACCCCCCATGAGAACATGCAGTAACATAAGTCGGCTATGGGAACAGTGAAAATAGGCAGGGAAGGGCAGGCAGGTGAAGAATGTATAATGAGTACTATAAGGGCAGCAGAGCACATAGGAAAAGAAATGGGGTGGGGGGAAGATGCTAGATAGGGAGAACAAGAGCAGAGGTAGGGAAGAATATAAAACATGGAAGGTTATGCTAACAAATGGCCATAGCCTGGCAAATAAGGTTCCAGACCTGGAAGCCTTGTTTGGCAGATGAAGACCTTGACATAGCAGCAATAACAGAGACATGGTACTCTGCATATCATGGCTGAGAAGTCAATGTACCAGGCGAAACATTGTTCAGGAGGGACAGGGAGGGTAAAAAGGATGGGGGAGTAGCCCTGTACATCAGAGATGGTATAAAGGCTACAGAAGTTCAGGGAAGACAGAGGGAGGCAGAGGTAATGTGGGTCACTCTGGAGCCAAAGAATGGAACAGTGATACGCACTGGGGTGATCTACAGACCTCCAGCACAGAGGGAGGAAGCAGACAGGGAACTAATGGAGAACATACATGACATGGCATCTAAGGGTGAAATTCTGCTACTGGGGGATTTCAGTATGTGAATTGGGTCACCCAGATGGCTGTTTTAGCCAGAAGCATAGCCATCCTAGAATCCCTGCAGGGGTTTGGATTCAGGCAGTTGGTGCATGAGCCGAGCAGGGACAAGTCAGTCTTGGACCTGGTATGGACCAATGGGTACAGAGTCAAAGAAATACAGGTGGAAGGGCAGCTGGAGTCCAGTGACCACTGCATGGTGTGCTTCAGCATGGAGACATGGACGCAATCAAGTCATAGAAGGGCAAGAGTAATAGATTTCAGGAGGGCAGATTTCACTGAAATGGGTAGATGTATACAAGCAGTCCTGGGGAAGGGAGAGATTGTAAAGGGGTTGGAAAAACAATGGAAGAAACTGAAAGGAGCCATAGTGGATATAACAAACCAGTGCATTAGGATAGTGACCAAAGGGAAAAGAAGAAGGAAACCACTATGGTTCTCCAAAGAGGTGAGTGGCAAAGTCAGGGGTAAAGAGTAGAGTTTCAGGAAATATAAAGGAAGCCAAAGGGAGCAAGACAGGGAGGTGTTCCTTGAATGTCTAAGGGAAGCAAGGAAGGCTGTTAGGAGGATGAAAGCGCAGACAGAAGAGAGTTTAGCACAGTCTGTAAACAAAGGGGATAAGGCATTTTATAGGTACATTAGTGAAAGAAGAAAAACCAAGGTCGGGATTGTGAGACTCAAGGGGGAGGTGAGAGAGTGTAAGGAGGGAGATCTGGACAAGGCAGAAATACTGAACAAATACTTCTGCTCAGTATTCACTAAGGAGGGGGCAGATCAAGGATCACAGCTGGGGTGCAGAAACATTGGGGGGAGAAGTGAACACCAGTCCATTTACAGTGGAGAGAGTTCTGGAAGAACTCACAAAGCTAAAGGTGGATAAGGCCATGGGGCCAGACAGCATCCACCCGAGGATATTAAAGGAGCTGCGAAAGGAACTAGCAGCACCTCTGGCAGCCCTGTTCACAGAGTCACTCAACATGGGTGTCATTCTAGAGGACTGGAGGAGGGCACATGTAGTCCCACTGCACAAAAGTGGCAGTAGGGAGGAGGCAGGGAAGTACAGGCCAGTTAGCCTCACCTCAGTGGTAGGAAAGATCATGGAGACACTGATGAAAGAAAGGATAGTGACACATTTTGAATCCAGTGGTGTGCAGGATCTGAGGCGACACGGATTCACAGTAGGAAGGTCATGTCAAACAAACTTAATATTTTTTTTTGATTGGGTGACAAAGGAACATAATCAGGGAGGGGCAGTAGATGTCACCTACCTGGATTTCAGCAAAGCCTTCAACACTGTCCCACACAGAAAGCTGATTAACAAGATGAGTAGTCTGGGCATGGGAGACAAGGTGATGAACTGGGTTGGGAACTGGTTAACAGACAGGAGACAGAGGGTGGTGGTAAATGGGGTACAATCTGGGGAGAAGGGGGTGACCAGTGGGGTACCTCAGGGATCAGTACTAAGACCAGTACTGTTCAATGTCTTCATTTGTGACATTGCAGAAGGGCTGGAAGGAAAGGTCTGCTTGTTTGCAGATGACACCAAGATCTGCAATGGGGTGGATACTCCAGAAGGGGTGCAGAAAATGAAAAGGGACCTGGAGAAGCTTGAAAGATGGTCAGAGATGTGGCAACTGAGGTTTAATGTAAAGAAGTGCAAAATAATACACCTGGGTAGAGGGAACCATGGGGGGAGCTACAGGTTTGGGGGAAGAGGAGCTGACTGTCACCAAGGAGGAAAGGAACCTAGGGGCTATCATCTCATATGACCTTAAGGTATCAAAGTAGTGTACAAAGGCAGCAGGGAGGGCCAGTGGTATGCTAGCATGCATAGCAGAGGTATCACTAGCAGGAGGCAGGAGGTGGTGATTCTATTGTATAAAACATTGGTAAGGCCTCACCTGGAGTACTGTGTGCAGTTCTGGAGACCACACCTGCACAAGGACATAGATAAAGTGGAGACTATCCAGAGAAGGGCAACAAAGATGGTGCAGGGCTTACACCACAAAACATATGAGGAGAGACTAAGGGACCTTAATATGTACTCACTGGAGGAGGGGAAACAGCAGAGGGACATGATTGAAACTTTCAAGTACCTTAAGGGCATAAATAAGGTGCAGGCAGGGGAGCTTTTCCAGTGTAGAAAAAGTACTAGAACAAGGGGTCACAATATGAAATTGGAGGGGGGTATATTAAGAGGTAATGTGAGGAAGTTTTTCTACACATAAATGGTAGTCGATACTTGGAATAGTCTGCCACAGGAGGTAGTGGGGGCAAGCACAGTGGAGGGGTTTAAGCATGCTTGTGACAGGCACAAGGGAAGCCTGAGTGGGGAGGGAGTGATGACAAGCCATTGATCACATAGAAGCAGTGGCCACATACAATGCATAGGGCCTAAGGGCAGACTAGATGGGCCTAGCAGTCCTTATCTGCTGACAATTTCTCTGTTTCTATGTTAAACATGTCCCCTTTCGAGGGACTGGATGTTTAAAAAATAGAAATGTCAGTATATATATGCATATATCCAAAGGCAGTAATCTTTACACATTTCCAACCCTTCACATCACCTACTGCCCAACATTCTCTAAGCAGACCCCCTTATCCTCTCTGTTAGGGTAGTATTATCTGCTCTGATCAACTTCCACGGTCTACCAAACTCCCGCTCCACTGCCCTTGATAGTGTCCAAGGCAAACAACCAAACAAAGCCTTCCTAAGATTCCTGGTAAGATGTCTCAGGAAATTTTTAGTTCTACTGCTACTCTGTGCAGGAAGTGTGGAACTAAACCCACCCCCCCTACTGCTAACTGCCCCGGAGGAACTCCCACAGCGAAAGGGTCTGAGCTTTCTGCATATGAACATATGCAGCCTTGCCAACAAACTTGACTAGGTCCACGCCTGGGTACTACATGCCAAGCCTGATGTAACAATGCTCTCGGAAACCTGGCTGAAAAATACTTTACCTGACAAAATGTTTGACATACCAGGATACAACTTAATCAGGTGTGACAGGTTGACCAGAGGTGGTGGTGTTGCCATATATATTAAAGATAAATTCCTAACCAGCGATATTGTCTGCACATCAATGCCCAAAGAATTTGAATGTCTTGCCTTCAAAATTACCCTCTCGCCTGGTATAGCCTTACTGGTAGCTGCATGCTATAGACCCCATGCAGTGGGCCTGTGTATACTGCCCCATATACACGCTCTCCTGGAAAAAACGAACATGGAGTGCATTATCATGGGTGACCTTAACTAATTGGAATGATGCCAATGCAAACAAGTTTAAGGACTCCTGCGACGAGCACAGGCTCACTCAGATTATCTCTGACGTTACACGACCTAACAAGAAAAATCCTGACCGAAGTACACTTCTGAACCTTATACTTGTCAACGAGCCACATAATATCTCTCATGTAGGCATCTTCCACAATGATCTGAGTGATCACTGCGCAGTCCCCAGTGTTAGGTGCTCCCCACACCTCCCCTCCACTTCTACTTTCAGCTTAAGCGCAACCTAAAATACTTCAGTCTCCCAGCCTTCCTGACAGATATTGAGAACATAAAGTGGCAGGATTTCTACCTTACACCCTCTGTGTCTGAAGCATTCTGTATCTTCCAGGATCTGCTAGTAAACATTATCAACAAACACATACCCTTAAGGAAAATCAATCTCGGAAATGCGCACCTGATTGGTTTAGCTCACTACTTAAGAGGGCCTTACAGCATACCGACACCCTTTGGAAAAGGCTAGGAAGTTGCAGTCTGACTCAGACAGGCTCTCCTTCCGGGTAGCCAGAAATGCCAGCACCAAACTGGTAAGGTTGGAAAAACAACAATTCTTCCAGTCAGCCCTGGAGGCATACAAAAAGTGTTCCTCCAATTTTTGGCAGATACTGAGAGAGGTTGAAGGACATTACCCCACCACCCCGCTACCAGCCAAAATTGTGGCAAATAACACCTCCTACACAGATAGGTTCGAGATCCTCAATCAGCTCAATAACCACTTCGCCACTGCAGGCCTCACATTCGACACATCACCTGTTAGTAAACTGAGCACCACAAGCACTGCCAGCATAGCTACTAGACCAACCATAGCCCCTCCTACTGACCGCCCCCTCTTCAAGTTCCAGCCGGTCTCCTACAAACAGGTGGAGGACCTGCTCCTCTCGCTGGACACCAAAAATTACTCTGGTGCCGATTTGCTTGAACCCTTCTTCTTAAAAGCAGGTTCTTCTTATCTGGCAGCTCCAATTGCCCATCTCTTTAACAACTCATTGTCCCAAGGGGAATTGCCGCCAAGCTGGAAACCGTGCACATTATCCCCTTGTTCAAGTCAGGAGACCCCACTGACTTGAACAACTATAGGCCTATTTCGTTGCTTCCTGTTTTATCCTAGCTACTTGAAAAAATTGTAAACTCTCAATTAAGGGAGTACTTGGATCTTGAGAAAATCCTCAATCCAGTCCAATCAGGCTTCAGACCCAAGCACAGTACCGTGTCTGCTCTTGCCAAAGTGTCAAATGACTGGCTAAAAGCCCTGGACAGTAACAGCACATCTATGCACTCTTCCTTGACCTGAGCAAAGCATTTGATATGGTTGATCATTCCATACTTCTTGATTCCCTGAGTTGCATTGGTCTAACCTCTGCTGCAGTAAAGTGGTTCCACTGCTACCTCACAAATCGTAAACAGCAAATTAAAGCCCAAGGGGAATTCTCCCCACTAAAACTACTGCCCCAAGGCGTTCCACAAGATTCCATTTTGGGACCTATCCTCTTCGCCCTTTACATCAACTACATCGACTCTGGCCTGGTTGCTTGAAACATTCATCTCTTTGCAGATGACACAGTCCTCTACATGACCAACCCCTCCTTGGACATTGCATACAAGGAGCTACAGCAGGATTTTATCATCCTCCAGCACAACCTGCTGAACTTAAAGCTCTTTTTAAATGCAAAAAAAAAAAAAAAGCTATGATTATCTCCCCATCACACAATACAGGGATACCTGGGATCCCACAGATTATTACCCTCCTTAATGAACCCACTAGAGTTAGTGAATAAATTTAAATACCTGGGAGTCTGGTTGGATAACAAACTCACCTTCGGTGTACATGTAAGCGAGTTAACAAAAAACCTGAGGCAGCGCCTCGGTATTTTCTACCGCATAAGATGCCTACTCACCCTGGAAGCTAGAGAGCGGCTGGTTCAAACTACCTTTCTTCCCCTGATCGACTACGCCAACTTCCTATACGGCCATTGCCCCCAGTATGTGCTCCAAAATCTGGATACACTCTATCATTGTGCATTCAGATTTGTTCTTGACTTGACCTTGCAGACTCATCACTGATCATTGTACCAAGCATTAGATTGGCCATCCCTCTCCATGAGGAGGCAAATAAACGCCCTCATGTGGCTATTCTGGGCTTTGTCTAACAAACTACCACCCTATATCTGTGACCTTTTTGAACGTTCAAAGGGTGCCTAAGGACTAAGGAACTCCTCCTTTGTCCTCCTTAAGCTACCACGAACAAGGACATGTCTTGGCTCAACTGTCATTAGCACCTTTTTACCAGCGCTTTGGAATAACATGCAAATATTACTTAAAATCTCCCTACTGCCCAGCCATTTTATATTTATGGGGCTGCTCTACAGAGGCCTGAAAATGGCATGTGATTGTTTCAGGTAAAGCCTTACCCCGCACAGCTGAGTCCCTTGACCTCTGTAATCCTGGGCCGCCTATTTCCCGTGTCGGCCAGCATCCCTTTAGGGAAACCATCTCCCCCTCCTACCTCCCCCCTCTCATCAATTGGCTTCGCAGGGGGCCTCATTCTGTTAGGCTGCCCTGTTTTCTCTCTCTGCTATGCGTCTGATACCCTTTCTTCCCACTGCCCTTCTCTATGTCCCTCCTTCCTCTCCTCACTTGTACTCTATAAGCTACAACCTGTATATGCTACACTTTAAATGCCTATATTTGCACTTGCTCTACAAGCACTGGACTTTAAGAGGGCTGACTTTGCCAAAATGGGTAAGTGCCTAAGGAATGCACTAGCAAATGGGCAGGAAGGAGGGGTGGAAGAACAATGGGGAATAATAAAAACTGCCATCACAGAGGTAACTAGCCTTTGTGTGAAGCAAATAAAACAAAATGATGTAAGAAACCACTATGGTTCTCAAAGGAAGTGACAGTGAAGGTTCAAGAGAAAAAGAAATGATTCAGGAAGTACAAGGAATCGCAGAAGGAGCAGGACAGAGAACTGTATCAGTTAAAGCAAAAGGAGGCAGGGAAGGCAGTCAGAACAGCAAAGGCCCAAACCGAGGAAAAGATAGCCAACTCAGTTAAGAAGGGGAATAAAACTTTTTATAGGTACATCAGAGAGCGAAGGAAGACCAAGGAGGGACAGTGAGGCTTAATAAAGGGCAGGAGGGTGGGCAGAGGTGACTGTGAAAAGGCAGAGACACTAAACAAATCTTTTGCTCAGTATTTACAAATGAAGAGGGGAGGTACCTAAAACAAACAGTAGAAACACTCTGGATACAGAAGTTGATACCAGCCCATTTACAGAAGAAAGGGTTCTGAAAGAACTCTTAAAACTGAAGTTGGACAAAGCAATGGGGCCTGATGGGATTCATCCCAGAATTCTAAAAGAACTAAGGGTAGAACTAGTGACACCACTGACTACCCTTTTAACAAATCATGGGAGGATGGGGTGGTACCCGAGAACTGGAGGAGGGCAGATGTGATTCCCCTTCACAAAAGTGGGAGCAAGGCAGAAGCAGGAAACTACAGACATGTTAGTTTAACCTCAGTGATAGGGAAAATGATGGAATCACTTCTGAAGGAAAGAATTGTCGAGTATCTAGAGGCCAGAGGGGCACAGGACCCTAGGCAGCATGGATTCACAGTGGGACGGTCATGCCAGATGAACCTGATAGATTTCTTTGACTGGGTGACCAAAGTAGTAGATCAGGGAGGGGCTATGGACATGGCCTACCTAGACTTTAGCAAGGCATTTGACACAGTCCCACACAAAAGATTAATATACAAGTTAGCCAGCCTGGGAGTGGGTCCCAAGATGACATCCTGGGTAAAGAATTGGTTGGAGAATAGGACACAGAGAGTAATAGTAAATGGAGTCCACTCAGAAGAAAGGAGGGTTACTAGTGGGGGCACCGTAGGTTCAGTATTAGGACCGTCCTCTTCAATGTCTTTATAAGCGACATTGCAGAGGGACTGGAAGGAAAAGTATGTCTCTTTGCAGATGACACAAAGATCTGCAACAGAGTTGATGCACAGGGTGGGGTGGAAAGGATGAGAAGGGACTTGGCAAGGTTAGAGGAATGGTCAAATGTATGGCAGCTTAGATTCAATGCTAAGAAGTGCAAGGTAATGCACCTGGGAAACAAAAACCCAGGGGAAGAGTACACAATGGGGGGTGAGATATTAACAACAACAAAAATGAAAAGGGACCTGGGGGTAGTCATATCAGATGACCTAAAGGTGGGCAAGCAATGTGAGAGGGCAGCAAGGAGGGCTGGGGGGATACTGGGATGCATAGGGAGAGGCATCACCAGTAGAAAACAGGAAGTTATTATCCCTCTGTACAGACAGCTGGTGAGACCCCATCTGGAGTACTGTGTGCAGTTCTGGAGACCCAATCTCCGCAAAGACATAGACAGGATGGAAGCTGTCCAGAGGAGGGCATCAAAATGGTGCAGGGTCTGCACCGAAGACATATGAAGAGAGACGAAGGAGCTTACTATGTATAGCCCTCGAGGAAAGGAGGGAGAGGGGGGACATGATAGAAACGTTCAAGTACCTCAAGGGAATCAACAAAGTCCAAGAGGGTAGCATCTTTCAAAAAAAGAGGTGTGCATGAACAAGAGGGCACAATTTGAAGATGGGGCGGGGCTCAGAGGTAATTTAAGGAAGTATTTTTTCACAGAGAGGGTTGTGGATGCATGGAACGGCCTTCCGGAGGAGGTTGTGGAGTCAAAATCAGTGGTGGAATTCAAGCATGCATGGGACAGTCATAAGGCCATTCTAAGGGGTGGGGGTAGGAAGAAGTAGGCTGCTGGTTAACTAGGATCTGCAGCTTATCCAGTAGATAGGGAAATGGGCAGACTGGGTGGGCCTTATCTGTCATCAAGTTCTATGTTTCTATGTTTCTATGTCTGATTCATCCAAGTACTGAGTTTGTATATTGTAACTGCCTGTACCGATGTCTACTTTTGTATGAAGTGTTGTCTACCGTAAGCAAAAGCATCCTCTGTGTCCAGGACCATCTTGAAAATGAGCTTGCTCAATGATGTAATCTGCCTGGTTAAATAAAGTTTAATTGATTGATACTGTAAGTACTTGCTGTCTTATTAACTGACTGGTTATTAATTAAACCTTATCACCTTGGTTCTTCAGCATTACTCGGCAGTTATTGTACTAGTATTGTGCCTCACTTATACATTAACTGCAATATATATTGCTTTCTATTTATTACTCTGAAATTTGCTCACTATTTTTTTTTTTTAGTTATTTAAACAGGTGAGACACACTAAGCTGAAAGCTTTTTTACAGGTGCAACCTGTGAGCACAGGGAAGTTAAGTGACTTGCTCAGGGTCACACAGTATGCAAGTGGAAGCTGTGGGATTCAAACCCAGGTCTGGTCTGTTGGATGTCACCAGATTTGGAGCGCAGAGCCTTAAACCACTGCGCTATACTGCCTCCAATATTTAATGTTTAATTTATTCTACTTTTTTATTAATATGTACTTTATGCTGCTGCCTATGCCCATTTTGGATGTTTGTGCAAACTGATGTTATTGGATTGCTTTTTCCATTGTAACCTTCCAGGGTGTGCCTGAGACAGGTACTTGTTTGTGTAGTGCACTTACCTGGTAAAAAAAGGCTAAATAAATCCATAAATATCTGAAGGACCAAATAATGTGGTCTATGCATGAAGATGCATGAACTACATGCAAAACTAACGTGGTGGCGGTGTACATAAGGGCCCCATGTTATACAGCATGCATGACTGCCCATGCGTGCCCCATGGACCACGAACATGGCTACACAGCACGCAGAGTGAGCCACACAATACACAAAGGCATGCAAAGCAGACATGCCTCTTGACCCCACTATAAATGGATCTGCACACGCCCACTACCACGTAGCAGAAATGAATGCAGAAGAGTGGATTGAGGCAGAGAGCATGGAGGAAACAGAAAGAGGCACCCAGAGTGATATGCCAGGCATGGTCTGAAGTGAAGTGGAGGAGCACATGCCTGCCCAGTTCTGGTGACATAGGAGGTCGCTGTCCTCAGGCAGATCGCACACAATGAACTTCACAAGGGGAGCAGGTGGCATCCATGGTTGTGGACATCCGCACATATTACCACCACCTGTACAGGTCCCTGTCCCTGTCCACCCCTGCTGAGGTCAAGGCCAGGTTGTGGCTCAAAATCCAGAGCAGGGTGAATGTCACAGGGCTGGAGGCGCTGAGCCTGAAGGCCATCAAGCACAAGTAGCATGACCTGTGTACCAATGTGAAGCACAAATTCGCAGTCACTGTACAGGCGTGGCAGGGCACCAGGGGCAACTCCCCATGTGATGACACCCAGTGCAGCCCCCTGGAGCAGATGGTCATGGACATGCTGATGGATGTATGTGTCCATGGGGAGGTGGACAACATGGACACCACAGATGGTAAGGTGAGGGTGTTGTGATGGGTGGACACAGGCACAGCAACAGTGGGCAACGTACTAATACACATCTCCTTCACCCCATCAGAACCACCATGGCAAGCTGCAGCACCTGCTGTGATGGAGCAGTGGAAGAGAGACAATAGTGCCCCACCAGCAGATGAGGAGGAGCACAGGCATGCAGGGTCCAGCACTGGTGGGTACCACTATCACATGTACCGCCAGCGCATAAGCAATGGTTGACTATGCCTGCCCCACTAACGGAACCCTGTTCCCCACAGGTACCAAGCAGGTAACAGAGGCCCCCATGAAAACAGACAGAGATGTGGATAGTGGGCCATAAAGCTGGCAACTGCAGTTTCCAGGCCACAACAGCCACCCGGGATGGATGGGACGGTGATATACAGCGATGCCCAACTGTAGCCAAGGCACGCATGAACCATGACGTGGGTGGCATATGGCCAGCAGAGCAGGGGCAAGGAGCAGCAGTGGTGGATTTAGGTGATGCCCCAGAACGTGCTATAGGGGATGCGGATGACACCTGTGACAAGGGTCTGTCATGGCATGCACTAAGACACACACGCACACACTGGATGCAGGTGATGCTGGCTGACAGGTACCGTGACCTGCAGCAGCTGAAGCCTGACTCCGTGCAGAGCAGCACCGCAACACCAACACACTGTGTGCCCTCAGCAGTGAGGTGCATGCCATGCAGCAGAGCATGAAACACATTGCTGATGCACTCAACATGCTAGCCAGCAACAGAAGGGGGCAGGCTGAACACCACCCAGCACAGGATGAGATGCAGCACTAAATGGATGCACAAAGCACTTGTAGCCCCCACTGGTCATTGACCAATGAAAGCACCACACCCATGACTTCCGCCACACCCGACACGATGACGGGACTGGTGCGAGCCAAGGTGGACAGCAATGACCTGCTGGATGACCCAGCCACACATACCATGGAGTTCAATGACAGCTGCCAAACAGAGGACACAATGGCCCCCAGGAATGCAGACACAGTGCCACAGCCCACAGAGTGCACAGTGGGCACACATCATGGCTGTGGTGGAGGCATACCAGGGACAGACACATGGCAGCTGGGTTCATGTGCCTTGGCCAGGCTGTTGACATAGGCCCCAGATATGCAGTCACAGTGATGTGCCACTACCACAGCGGTGCACATACCCACCACTGCACAGTACTAAAGCACCACTGTGCACATGTGTCTCACTGCATCAGCCCCCCCCGGAGCCCAGTACGGGGTATGGGGGCACTGATGGTGATGTGTAGCCACCATGGTGCTGATAGGTGCCAATCAACACAGTGCATGGGCCCCCAGATGTGAGCATCAGGATTATTCTGGCCTGTGTAGGCCATATGGAACATGCTGTCTCAGCACACCCTCCGTTCTGTGTGCAGTTGCCTTCCATGGCTTGCCCCAGAGTGTTGTTCACCAGAGCACAATGATCTATCCCATGCATGGTGGGGGGGAGGAACTGTACCGGAGCAATGCCACAAGGAGTCCTTCCCATTGTGTGTCATGCACATTTACATTGATTAGTTGCTGCATGTGGGCTGGGTTTGCTGGCCTCAGTGCTTCTGAGGCTGTACCATGTCTGTGCCATGTCTGCCGCATGCCATTGCCACAGGCCGCATAAGAGGTGGGGCATTCTGTGGCCTGTGTGGATGGGCAATGCAGCTTGTACCTTGATGCTTTACAGTGTCTCCTCTGTCCACAGCACTACTGTGACCCCATCAGGTGGTTGAGCCTGGAGCGGGGGAGGAGGACGCCACTGCTGGTATGGAGGCACTCTGGAGCAGCGAGGATGAAGAGTGGCCATGGCAAGCGGTATGGGAGGAGACGTGTGATGCCAGTGGTAGTGATGGTGCCCAGGGTGGTGGAAGTGTCGCAGTGACAGTGTGACACCAGCATCCCCCACAAGTGGGTCTTACAGTCCCTGGGCTCTTGGCACCAGTGACAGTGTGGCCCACCCCTACATGAATGTATGTGGGGTGTGGGATGTTTCTCTTGTTCCTGTTGTTTACAGTTAGCATCACCTGCAGTGTGTAATACAGCTTTCTATCGCTATTCCTGTGTGAGGTTCTTGTCATCTGGGTTTGAGGGGTAGGTGTGCCATACAGGCGTCCCCTTATAGCCTGAACAGCTGTCCCTGGAAGCCATGCTGCCGGGCTGGAGTGTTTGGTCTGTGCACAGAGACCTACATGCCATGTGATGGTGCATCCAGGGCACGGCAGCTGCATGGTCAGCTCGGCCGTAGCACGAGCTGTCATATGGCTGGGCCCGGCATCCTGTGCCGCACACTTATGTTGTTCACACAGGCCCATTGTCACCATTTGTGCCATGGGCATGCACTGCCATGGTGGGCAATGGTGCCACACGGCATGGAACGTGTGTCCGTTATGGCATGCAGGGCTCTGCCACTGGCATGTGGTCTGCATTGCATGTGGCGGTGCCATGGGGTAGTCAAAGGTACATGGCGGTCACTCTTCAGCCACATTCACCCACTGTGCCTTGTTGCCTGTGGAAGTGCCAACTTGCATGGACTCTTACGGCAGCCCTCTGGCTTGCATAGATGGCTGCGCCCTACGCACCATGTGTAGCTGATGTATGTGGCTTCTGGCATATGCATTGTGGTGGTCTATGCACGCCACAACCTGGCATGCCCTCATGTACATAGTGCACAGTGGACCCATGTAGCTGTGCGTTTGTGCACTCCGTGGTGTCCTGCATGCATGTCGTGTATGTCGCCAAGGGGTGTCTGGCGCACAGTGTGCATATTGCCAGCAGAGCTCCATCCCACGGTGCGCAACGTTCGTGCATAACCCACAATAACAATTTTAAATAGAAACACACAAACATAAAAGTTGTCAGCAGATAAGGACCACTTGGCTCACCCAGTCTGCCCATTTTTCCCAGCCTACAGTATCACCATAGACCCTGCCTGATCTATGACCCTTTCTCCCTCCCTCTTCCATTCCACTGATGTTCCCTTGTGCCTATCTGATGCATTCTTTAACCCCACTGCTTTTCGCCCCACCACCTCAGCTGGAAGGCTGTTCCAGGAATCCACCACTCCTGTGAAGAATTACTTCCGCACCCTACTCCTGAATTTTCCTCCCTCCATCTTCATAGCATAGACTCTTGCTCTAGTGCGCCTTTTCTGAAAAAAGAACTTTCCTCATGTACCTTATTTAACCTGCTGAGGCATTTAATGTTCTTTATTGTATACTCTGGTACTAGTGTTCCATGCACCCCTGTCCCTTTGATCGCAGGCCATTACTGTACTAACCAATATCCAAGGTGCTACTGGTCCCCTGTTGCTCCGATCATGCGCATGTACTGTACTAACAAATAACCCTAGTGCTAGTGGTCCCTCCTCCCCACCTCCATATGATGGCCCATACTGTACTAACAAATATCCAAGGTACTAGTGGTCCCCCCGTACTCCAACTGCCAGCTTGTACTGTACTAATAACTATCCTTGATGCTAGTGGTACCCCTCCATACCATCATAGAAACATGGAAACACAGACTATTATGGCAGATAAGGACCGCTTGGCCCACCCAGTCTGCCCATTTCCCTACCTACAGGATAAACTACAGAACGAAATTAACCAACAGCCTATTTCTTCCTGCCCCCCACATGAATTACCTTAGGTCTGTCCCATACATTCTCGAATTCCCCCACTGTTTTTGACCCCACAAACTCCTCAGGAAGGCTGTTCCATGTGTCCACCACCCTTTCTGTGAAATAATACTGTCTCACATTACCCCTCATCTGTCCCCCCTCTATCTTCAAATGATGTCCCCTTGTTCTTGCATATCTTTTTTTCTGAAAGATTCTACCCTCTTGGACTTTGTTGATTCCCTTGAGGTACTTAAAAGTTTCTATCATGTCCCACCTCTCCCTCCTTTCCTCAAGGGTATACATATTAAGCTCCTTGAGTCTCTCCTCATATGGCTTCTGTTGCAGACCTTGTTCCATTTTAGTTGCCCTCCTCTGGACTGTCTCCAGCCTGTCTATGTCCTTGCGGCGATGGGGTCTCCAGATCTGGACACAGTACTCCAAATTAAGTCTCACCAACTGTCTCTACAGAGGGATAACAACTTCCTGTTTTCTACTGGTGATTCCTCTCCCTACACCTCCCAGTATCCCCCTAGCCATCTCTACTGCCTTCTCCTGTTGCTTGCTAAACTTTAGGTCATCTGATATGATTACTCCAGGTCACTTTCCATTTTTGTTGTTGTTAGTATCTCTCCCCCTATTGTATACTCTTCTCCTGGCTTTTGTTTCCCAGGTGCATTACTTTGCACTTCTTGGCATTGAATCCAAGCTACCATACTTCTGACTATTCCTCCAACCTTGCCAAGCCCCTTCTCATCCTTTCCACCCCCTTTGTGTATCAACCCTATTGCAGATCTTTGTGTCATCTGCAAAGAGGCATACTTTTCCTCCCAGTCCCTTTGCAATGTCACCGGCCTGTACTGTAATATGAAAAATCCCTGGTGTGCAGTGGTCCCCCTGGCACTGATCCAAGTTATCACCCCTTGCAGTGTCATAATCCATGGTGTCTTGTGCCCCCCAACCATGTCACTGAATAACCACACCTCAGTCACCTTACCAGTCCCTCAGTGCCACAGGTACATACAGCAACTGGCACAGCCCTCTTCACATTTCCTCGGCTGCTGCCGTAACACCAGGAAGTGAGATTGTGCCATTTACTTATAGGACAGGGCAAGTCACCCTGTCCTACAAACAAAGGGCATGTTCCTTGCCTGGTCATACAGCAGCTGAATTAAGAGGAGTGAGGATGGTTGCACTGATTGACACATGCACCAATGCACCAACAGGACTGGTAAGGTGACGGGGTGGGGTGTTTGGTGCCATGGTAAGGGGGATGCTAAACACTAGGAATTATGGCATCGTGAGGGGTAGTAACATGGATCAGTGAAGTGGGGATCACTGGATGCCAGGGATTATTTTTTGTTACGTTATGGGCTGGCAATCAGAGGGAGGGGGAGGGGGGACCACAAGCACCAGGGATATTTGTTAGTAAAGTATGGACCTGAGATGCGGGGCAGACCACTAGCACTAAGGATTCTGTTATTTCCTGTACAGGCTGGTGATCGGAGCAAGGGGACCACTTACACCAGGGATATCCATACATGTCTGGGACTGGACAGTTTGGAGGTGATGCCACACTAACCCCCCTTGCTACCCATACAAATGAGCCCATAGTGGGCATACAAATGGCCCCTTTGCACCTTGAATGCCCAATAGGTTCATTTGCATGGGTCCCCTTGAATATTGCAGATAGCGCTCCAGCACTATCCATTCTGGTGACGTAATTTGGGATCAATGTCGATGCAGCGCTTCTTGACTTCATGACGTATTACTTACTTGTGTGTTTTGTTATGCTTAGATTCCCTTCTCAACCATCAATTTAAGAGATACAGATGTAGAATATTAAAATGTAGAAGCACTTACCAGGTTTACATGCTGCATAAACTTTTCTAAGCAGTTCATTGCATTTTTCCTCTGGTAAAACATGGATAACACGTGACAGGATATACAGATCAGCTGCTGGAATGGGCTCTTTAAAGAAATCTCCTGCAATCATATATAAAGTGGCATTTTATTCATGGAGCGATAACACTGCAAATGCTGTAACACTGTAGAGTTGCATTTTCAAAATGGAGCTCATGTTACCACCAAACATATCATAGTTGTCAATAGGATAAAGTTGCACAGCGTCAGCAAATGAGCTTTAAGCTGCTTGGTTTATGTTCAAAGTGCAATCATATGAAAACTGGACCTTTGTCCATCATATTTCAGTTACAACTGAGGTGTCCATTTCTTGTAGCATCACATTGTGTGGCTAAGGAAATGATGAATGCTAATATGCAGAAACAGAGACGTATCTTCAGTTTCTCAATGAGAATCATACTTCAATAGAAACTGATGAAACTCTTGAACACTTGTAAAAAAAGAAATAGATTTACTTAAAAATCAAGTGTTCATAAAGTAGTACAGCACAGCTCTGTTAGCTGCTTAGTTGTAAGTCTGTGCCCGTCTTTAAAACTAAAAATCGTATTCAATTTGTGTAAAAACATGTCTTGTAGCTGTAGTATCAGATTTTCGAAGGGCTGAGATACTACAAGCCCTGCGTGCACAGAACACATGGCTTATGGGACCTGGAGCATTCTCTCAGTCAGCAATTGGGATTTTGCATACCATGCGCTAAGTGCCACAAGTTAGGCCAACTTTTTCTGGTCTAGCTTGCGGACAATCCCAGGTACCCTTTTTACAGGGCTGGCACCAAATATTTGGTACAAACTGCCATAAATTGTGTAAATTGTCATAACTGCACCTGACCTACTACAATCAGATGCAGTTTGAGGTAACGGTGTTGATGCAACTGTGCCAACAGAAGGGTTTGATGCAAGGATTCATGCAAGCCCTGCATCGCCTTTTGAAAATATGTCCCATGATTTATTCTGATTTTCCTTTAATACACATGTGAAGAATTCAAAGTAGCATAGTTTATTTCCCTTATGAACATTTATAAATTAGGAAACATTTTGTCCCTCTGGCCTGGGGTTGTCATTATTTCCATCATTACCATTGGCTAAATTAGTGTAATTAGTTAGTGGCAGGCATTCCTAAGTTTATGTGTGCACTTAGGGCACAGGACCCCAGGAGCAAAGAATAGGACTGGGGGTGGTACTAACAGTCATTAAGCAGGAAAGTGACCTTGGGATTGTCATAACTGATGACAGCAGCAAAGTGGCAGAGCAGAGCCAACCCATCAGCGCAATGGTAGCGCTACCGGTCACGATGCTGGCAACCCAGCCACTGAAGTGAGCCCAAGTCATTGGGGGCCAGCTGGGGGAGGAGGATCAAGTGTCCCAGAGGACATCTTCTTCCTCCAGGGAAGGAGGGAGGTCTGAGTGCTCCACTGCAGTACTGCCACCTGAGTGACCACAAGTGGCAGTGCAACTGGAGCCATTATGGATGGGTGGGTGCTTCCTGGCTGAAGATGTCGGCATGCTCACATGCCAATATCCATTGTAGTTCTAGCTGGCAAGGTGGACTGGGGAGATGAAATAAGGACAAATCCCTCAGACTGCAGAGTGCAGCCACATCTCACAGGCCTCACACATCCTTCAATGGGCTCCCAAACTGCACCTGAGCTAAACACTTCCCAGGTGTAGGGAACCCAGGGGGTTGTGCAACAGGGAATAAACTGTGGGGCACTGCAGGGTTTAAATATAAGTCCCAGGGATGGCAGGGTGATAGGGCTGGGTGTCACAGGGGCAAAGAGTAAATAGAAAAGGTGACAGGACAGTGTGACAAAGCAGTAGGTAGGGTAGTGGGATGCTGGGGTGTATGATGAGCGGTATCGCCAACAAAAAGGAGGGCGGAGGTGTTGCCACTGTATCGCTTGCTGGTGAGACCCCACCTTGAGTATTTTGTCCAGTTCTGGAGGTTACACCTTACAAAGTACATAGACAGAGTGGAGGCAGTCCCAAGGAGGGTAACTAACAATAGTGTAGGGATTGCACAAGCCGCCCTATGAGGAGAGACAGAGGGATATCAACATGTACATCCTAGAAGAGAGTAAAGTCAGAGATGACATGATAGAGACCTACAAGTACCTCACTGGGGTGAACAGGGTACAGGAAAGGAGTCACTTTTGAATGAGAAAGAGCACAAGGACCAGGGGCATGTAATAAAGCTGGAGGTATGGGATGTTTAAGAGGGATGTGATGAAGTACTACCTCACTGAAGGGATAGTAGATGCCTGAAACTGACTGCCAGCAGAAGTGGTGGAGGCAAAAACAGTTGGGGGGCTTCAACCATGGGTGGGACAGAAACATAGAAACAGACTTTGATGGCAGATAAGAACCGCTTGGCCCACCCAGTCTGCCAATTTCTCTACCTATTGGATAAGCTTCAGATCCTAGTTAACCAACAACCTACTTCCTCCTACCCCTCACTAGAACTGCCTTATGTCTGTCCTATGCATTCTTGAATTCCCCCACAGTTTTTGACCCCATGACCTCCTCATGAAGGCCGTTCCATGTGTCCACAACCATCTCTGTGAAAAAATACTTTCTCATGTTGCCTCTAAGCAGTCCCGCCTCTATCTTCAAATTTTGTCTGCTTGTTCTTGTACATCTGTTTTTCTGAAAGCTGCTACCCTCTTGGACTTTAATTCCCTTGAGGTACTTGAAAGATTCTATCATGTCTCACCTCTCCCTCCTTTCCTCGAGGGTATGCATATTAAGCTTCTTTAGTCTCTCGTTGTATAGTTTCTGGTGCAGACCCTGCACTATTTTAGTTGCCCTCCTCTGGACTGCCTCCACCCTATCTATGTCCTTGCAGAGATGGGGCATCCAGAGCTGCACTTTGTACTCCAGATGGGGTCTCACTAGCTGTCTGTACAGAGGGATAACAACTTCTTGTTTTCTACAGGTGATGCCTCTACCTATGCATCCCAGTATCCTGCCAGCCATCCTTACTGCCTTCTCACATTGCTTGCCTACCTTTAGGTCATCTGATATTAATACCACCCAGATCCCATTCCATTTTTGTTGTTGTTTGTACCCACCCACCCCCATTGTGTACTCTTCAGCTGGGTATTTGTTTCCCAAGTGCATTACTTTGCATTTCTTTGCATTGAATCTAAACTGCCATCCTGTACATTTAAACATTCCTCCAACCTTGCTGAGTCCCTTCTCATCCCCCTTCCCCCACCATTTGTGTAGTCTGCAAAGAGGCATACTTTTCCTACCAGCTTCTCCACAATGTCACCTATAAAGACATTAAAGAGGATCGGTCCCAGTACTGGACCCAGCAGTTCCCTGTTCTTAACATCCCTTTCTTTGGAGTGGACTCCCTTTACTATTACCCTCTGTGTCATGTTGTCCAGCCAATTGTTTACCCAAGCTAACACCCTGGGGCGCACTCCGAGACTGGCTAATTTGTTTATTAATCTTTTGTATGGGACTTTGTCAAATGCCTTGCTAAAGCCTAGGTAGGCCAAATCCACAGCCCCTCCCTGGTCTACTACTTTAGTCACCCAGTCAAAGAAATCTATTAGATTCATCTGATATGATATTCCCACTGTAAATCCATGCTTCCCTTGGGTCCTGTGCCCTGCTGGCCTCTAAGTACTCAACAATTCTTTCAGTGGTGAATCCATCATTTTCCCTTCCACTGAAGTCAATCTAACAGGTCTGTAGTTTCCTGCCTCTGCCTTGCTCCTGCTTTTGTGAAGGGGAATCACATCTGTCTTCCACCATTCTTCAGGTACCACACCATCCTCCCATGATTTGTTAAAAAGAGTAGTCAGTGGTGTCACTACTTCTCTCCATAATTCATTTAGAATTGTGGGGTGAATCCCATCAGGCCCCATTGCCTTGTCCACCTTGAGTTTAATTTTTTTTTAGTTTTTGTTGATCGGATAAGTGCACTAGACAAATTCTGCCTATTTTCAGACATGACCCAGGGGAAGGGGATACAGATGAATGTCAACTAACCTTTACTAGATTAAGCTGTTGGTGGTATTTCTAGTGAATGGAAGGGGGGAATTTTGGTGAGGGCACCATGAAATTTCCCTGCTCTTTTCAAGAAGTGCCATGGGATCTTTAACATCCACCTGATCTACCACCAGAACAGGCAGATGGGACCTCGATTTAGTGTCTCATCTGAAAGATGACACCTCAGGAGTGCAGCACCCCCCTCATGCTGCACTGCAGTGTCATTATGGGGATTTAACAGTGCCTGGTATGGGGATAGAACTGACAACATTCTGATCTCCTGGCCTCAGATGCGAGGCCTCTGAGGCCTTTCAGGACACTTTCCTCTGTGAATGGACTGGTATTGACCCCCCTATCCAGAGTGCTTCTATTGTTTCGTTTAGATACATTCCCCCATCTCTTCTTTTGTGAATATTGAACAAAAGTATTCATTCAGTATCTCTGCCTTTTCATTGTCACCCTCTGCCCACCCTCTCTCCCCTTTATTAAGCCTCACTATCCCTCCCTTGGACTTTCTTCGCTCACTAATGTACCTATAAAATGTTGTGTCCCCCTTCTTAACTGAGTTGGCTATCTTTTCCTCGGTTTGGGCCTTTGCTATTCTGACTGTCCTCCCTGCTTCCTTCTGCTTTAACTGGTACAGTTCTCTGTCCTGCTCATTCTATGTTTCCTTATACTTTCTGAATGCTATCTTTTTCTCCCTAACCTTAACTTTTCCCACCACCTCATTTGAGAACCATAATGTTTTTTTTAAATCATTTTGTTTTGTTTACTTTCTTCACACAAATGCTTGTTGCCTCTGTGATGGCAGTTTTGATTTTTCCTCATTGTTCCTCCACCCCTCCTTCCTGCTCTTTTGCTAGTGCATTCCTTAGGCACGCTCCAATTCTGCCACAGTTAGCCCTCCCAAACTCCAGTACGCTTGCTTTTTTATGGCTTGACTCTACGGCCATGTTTATTATGAACCACACTGTCTGGTGGTCCCTTGTTCCCAGATGGCTATTCACTTCTAAATATGAGATCCTCTCACTGTCCCAATTTGAGAGTATCATTTCTAAGACTGCTCCCTCCTGAGTGGATTTCAGCACTAGCTGCCTTAGGCATGTCCCCTGTAGGGCATCGAGAACGACTGCTCTTGGATGTGGCTGCAGCAAATGTGCTCCAGTTAACATCTGGCACATTCAGGACCCCCATCAACAACATCTCCCCTTGTTCTGCCATTCTAAGGATGCCTCCTATCATTTCCTTGTCCATTTCCTTCCCCAGAGACGGGCATCTGTATACAACCCCCGTGCAGCTTGTGGTGCCATTTCCTGTCTCTGAGGGACCCATAGTGCCTCCTTTCCTCCCTGTTTACCCTTTAGTTCCATTGCTTTGATCCCTTCCCTTATGTAGAGAGCTACTCCTACTCTTTGTTTACCCTCCTTTTCCCTCCTGCAGATTGTGTACCCTGGTATGTTGACATCCCACTCATGGTTCTCTGTGTACCAGGTTTCTGTGACTGCCACGATATCCAGGCATCCCTCTTCTATCAAAGCCACTAGTTCAGGAAGCTTGTTACCCAGACTATGGAAATTAGTACTTGTCACCCTCCATTTTTTGATGGCCTTACCCTTTTACCTCCATCCCTGTGCTTATTGCCTTTGCCTTTTTCACTATTTACCCCTGCCCCATATTGACCTCTCTACTTTGGTGTTAACCTCACTAACTACCCTGTTTTGTGGGGGGAGGCTGGGAATTCCATGCTCCTCTTCAGTGTCTCCCCCCTTGGCTAGTATAAAACCTTGACTATGCAGCATTTAAACCTATCACCAAGGATCCTGGTTCCCCTCCTGAACAGATGCAGACCATCATGCCAGTGTAGGCCTGTATGCCTCCAGATGACCGCCAGTTCCCAATGAAGCCAAAACTATGTGCTCCACACCAGTTTTTCAACCATTCATTGAATCCCAAGGTGCGGAGTACCCTAGCTTCACCCATGCCATAGACAGGCAGCACCTCCGAGAAGGTCGCTGTGCATGCTGCTTATCTAAGGCCCCTCCCCAACTCCACAAATTCCTCCTGCACAGCTCTGATCCCATTCCCAGCTCGGTCATTTGCCCCTAGGTGGACAATGACATCAAGCTCCCTCTCCCGTGCAGCTGCTCCCATGATCCTGAGGATTTGCTTCCTGTCCCTACATGCCATGGTGCCCAACAGGCACCGTACCTCCTTCCCCCAGTTCTACCCCCTAACAATTGAGTCCCCCATCAGTAGTTGTTTCCTTCCCCTGTGGGATCCTGTGCCACCCTCCTGTGGGTCTCCTTTGTAGGGGTTCCCAGCATCCTCCTTGGACTCCACTGTGGGTGCCTCCATAGAGGAACAACGCTCCACCATATGAATTGTGGAGAGGGACAACTGGAGGGATGCGTCTATCTTCCACCACCTTAATGCTCCCTGAGCCCACCGTAGTCCAACCACTCCTTATTCTAGGCAACCTCTGAGGCAGCGGCAGTGGCCCTGGTAGTCCCAGGGAGGGGGAGGAGATTTCCCTTCTCCTTGCCAGGTTGGTCTGGAGTTAGGCAACTTCCTCCCTCAGAGCAGAGAGGTGTCTGCAAATAGGGCAGCATCACATCCTCCAGAATGTCTCCCAGAAGACTGCCGCCCCACAGCCAGTGCACCACTCCCCACATGACTCCCTCCCTATTGAAATTATATTTTTCTTTCTTTTGTTATTAGAGAACCTCACTTTTAGTAGTGTACTATTAGAGAACTTCACCTCCCCTTAGTAGTGTAACCCTCTTCCTAAGTACTACATACTAGTAACCCTTTATGAAGAGAGAGGTGGCAAAGTGGAGCACACTACTAGCTGAGGTGGTGGCATGTAACTCAGTGGAATGCTTCAAGAAGGGGTGGGACAGGGCAAAGGGGAGGGTAAAGGGAGGCAAGTGGAGGGGGTGGGGCAGCTGCTGAATAGAAAGCTAGCTGCAATCTCGAGCAGCCTAGACAGATCATGATGGCCTTTTCCTGCTGGCATCTTTCATATGTTCCTAAACCCCAAGGTTTTTTTCCTTACAATAGCAATCACAAGAAGTGTAGCTCCCCTACCCCTCCCAAGATCCATCTGGAATCGAGCAGTATCTCTGCTCAGCATGCCTTCCCGGAAAAACTTTTAAATAAATGAATAAAAGATATCTTCCTAGCTTATGCAACACCACTTGACATGATGGCTATTCCTTTGTAATTGTACCCTCTTTGTTTTTTAAAGTCCTCCTTGTGATGAGGTACCTTTGTAAATCCAATACTTCAAATAAATAAATAAATAAAACCTGGCTGCCTTCTGTGGTACACACCATCCTGTTTTGTGTCTCACCAGGAGTTGCCACACCTTCCTGCCTAACCTCTCAAAGCCATATTAGCTGGGGGATGGTAGGATTTGGGCAATCCACCTGTTTTGTGCTATGAGAACAATCAGAGCAATCCAGTTTGAACCTCCTGAGGGTTTGTCTGGCTCTAATACACAACTCATCTGAAAGAACACACCAGTGAAAACTTTAAATGTATGTTGCAAAAAGTCAGCAAAATACTAGCAAAGTACAAATAAGTCACCAGATTCACATAAAAAGAAAAAAAATAAATCAGCGGTATTTTAATCCCTCTGTATGTAAAGTAGCAATCTACTAAAAGATCAACAGTATTGCAAACTACTTCTTGATTAAACAAGCAAAAAACAGTGTCAAATTAAAAGTAAGGTCCAGTTGCCTCAGAATTCAAGCAAGATTCTGCCTTCCTTCAGTTTCCTAGTTCTTAGTTCAAGATTGTGCGTCCTTCCCAGCTCCAAATTCAGTTAATGAACAGCAACCTTTATCTTCAAAAGACAAGGTCATAAGGCCATTTGGCACCCCTGCTCTGTTGTTAGAGCGATGGACCTTCCAGCACTGTCACGGATGGTGTGCACCAGTAAGTATTCTGAAACAGCTTGTTACTGTTCATACAGCCAGTCAAGCATGTGCAGCTTGGAGCTTCAACTGGTCACAACATCAAACTTCACACAGTGATGCGGAGGCAGATGGTTATTGCGCTGTAGCTCACACAGCTGGTTGCAGGCCTTTGCTGAATCAGCAAAGTGTACACAGATGTGACGGGCAACAGTCACTGTTTCCTTGATGTCTGCATGGTTTAGAAACTGCTGCACAACAAGATTAAGGCAGTGTGGCAGGTAGGGCATCCTGAAAAACCCACCATTGCTAAGTACTTGACTACATTTGAGCCATTATCACTTGCGACGAATCCTGCTCTAATTGACTGTGTGTGTAGCCACTCATCAATCTTGTCCAGCAGAACATTAAGCATTTTCTCACCGGTGTGAGAACCAGTAACACTTTGCACAGTCAGGGTTGCATGCTGTTGAATTCCAGGGGCGTTACTACCACCACAATTTTGCTTCAGGCAGGTTTTACCAGGCCCAAAATAAACTACCATCCCAGGTAACTGCCTAGTGTGCCATTATGTATAGATACAAGCTTGCTGCTGTTTGTCCACTGGTCCACACATCAATGCTAAGATAGATATATTCTGATACAGAATGCTTCATTGCAAGTCTTATGAAATCAGCAACTCTACTGTACAGCTCTGGCATGACATGCTTACAGAAATAGGTTTGTGATAAAACCTGCCATTTGGGACAGGCATGGGCCATCAACCTGTGGAACCCTGCATTCTCCATGAATGAGAACGGCAACAGATTGATGGGCAGCATTTCAGTGATGGCATCATTTTACTCGCCTGCAGCAGCATGATATAAGGGAGGGGGGTTCTTTGTGTGCCACTCAAGGATGGTCTTCAGTACAGGCTTCATCTTTGAGGATGTTTGAGTTGAACGCAGTACTTGAGACACCAATGTTATTCTTTTAGGGGTAACGGTAGACTCTTAGGGATGTGCAGAATGCATGAAACCCATTATTTTGGTTGATTTTAGGTGTGGTGGTGTATTTATTTGAGTCAAGGGACTGGGACTGGCGCCTCCACTGCTATGCCCACTATTTGAGAGAGTTCCTCCTCCTCCTCCTCCTCCTCCACGACCCACTCTGCCCTCCCTCCTCCTGCTGTATCGAACTGCTCTCAGCTACATTTAACTTGCCAAGGGAAATCCCACCAACAGCTCTGGCATCCTTCTTTTGTTGCTCTCAGTGCAGCGGGTGCTTGTTTTTCAGGTGGGCGTGTTGGCCTCCTGTGCCTATGTGGCTTCCATTTTTTCCCCTATCTAACATGGGCTTAACATAGCTGTCATATCGCTATGGTCTCATCAGCTAGATCAAGCATGTAAAAGTCCCAAGTTAGGGACGTTTGACCTCTGCACTTAACATGCCGCTGTTGCTGGGACGGCTGAGAAACAGGCACTGAAATTTGTGCTTTTTGGGCTGCTTTCATCACTTCCATGAGACCACTTGTTTTTGGGGGGGGTGACTTGACTGCTTGGAGGAGTGCTGCTAATAGGCTTGGTGAGGGACTGTGCATGTACATGGCCTGAAGCACCTTTGACTTTTTTTAACTCATGCTCCCATGAGAAATCATTCCAGTCATCATCATCAACAGCACCGATACTGATGAACTCCTCCTCCTCCTCCACCTCCTCCTCCCTGTCACTGTCTTCTTGCACAGCACCATTTTCTTTATCTACAACCATCTCCTTGGAGCCAGGGGGCTGACTACTCATATCTCCAAGATTATCAGACTCCAGCTGAACACTATCACCACTACTAACTCCACCAGCAGGAACAAGCCTTGGGACAGTCACACTGACAGACTTATCACCCTCCTTCTAGTCCACTGTTCCTATGCTGGTGTCAGTCTCTCCCTTCTTCTTATTATAATCATCCCCCACCAGCACTGATGCAGCAGGTTTGGCCTTAAAAAACTGAGACACAGGTATGCCAGTACTTTGAACAACTCATTTGCTGGTACCTGCCGTACCACCAGAGCCAACAGAAGACACTGATGCAGACATACGTGTGCTTTCACTGCTTTGGGGAAATGGAAATTAAGTTGTACTCTCCTCAACAGATTTCTTAGGTGCTTCGTCCCCCCTGGCGTGTTTCTCCTCTGTACCGGACCATCTCTTAGCAGGCATTTTTATGTTGGCTTGCACGTAGGTGCAAGCAACATAGTGGCACCATATGAGTTCTACAGGTGTGCCACTGCTCTGCCAATGCCCCGCTCCATTTTGCAGGTGGGACCACACAGCACCGATAAATGGTGGAGCTGTCTATGACAGCACTTCAAATGCAGTGGTGTGCAGTTGAAAGGTAACCACTGGAATTTGCATATGGCTTGTGTCAGCAAGTAGTGGCTGTCGTCAGCCGCCTCTCCATCCTCATTAAAGCTGATGGGGGTGCCCAATCCCCCTATCGGCATGCCCCCACCCCAGTTCCTTTGCCGACAGGGTAGCCCCATCCCCATCGGCATGATGTGCCCCCCCATCTGTTGTGTGCTGAGGGGGTACCCAATCCTCCTCAGCTCAAGCGCACCCCCACACTGTATGGTCTACGGGGTGATCAATCCCCGTCAGCTCCACTCCCCCCCCACACACATCCAGGTGGCACACTCTGAGCCCACCCCCAGCATGCCAAAAGTCCCACGTCTCTTTTTCTTTTAATAAACCCTGTCAAAAAGAAAATGGTCCCTCGTGACCTCTCTGCAACTCTTCCCAACCCAAGCCCATCCTTTGCACTCCACCTCCCCACACCCCTCACCCCATACTTACCTCTGGAGCCTGGCACAATGATCTTCGGTAGACAGGGAACCCATCTGCACTCTTCAAAGCAGACTGTGAACTGAAGAAATGCCGGTAAGCTGTATAATTGCATAATTTTTTTTTTTCAACTTTGGTGCATATCTCGGCCATTTTGGGGAATTTTGGCACCAATTTTCACATGGGGTTCTTGGGACTCTGCCTCATGAATTTAGTCACTGTCATCTCATTATTTTGTCCCAAAAGGTGATTTTGTGGTCATTGCGCGGAATCACCTTTTGGGACTGATTAACAAAACAACAGTGTCAATGTTCTTGAGATGGGCTCTCAAAGAGTCTATGTTGCGTATATGGTGATAAAATTCCAAACAATGACTGTGTTACAAGCATGCATTGCGCAGTTTCCATGCACACTCGTAACTTTGCAATTTTGTAATATTTTCACTCCAGATTTTCAACATTGCCATTTTTTCACACCTCCTTATGAACAGTACAGCTGTCATTTTTCACATCCGTGCCAAAATGTGTTTTCACACTTACGGCGCAGAATAGCTGTCGCTGTGGGAAATCACTGTTCGGGACAGAATAAGAAAATCACAGTGCCACTGTTCATGAGGAGAAGTTCAAAAATACCCATGCTGAAAATTTGGTGGGAAAAAAATCAAAAAAATTATTGCGTTACAGATGTGCGTTGTGCAGTTTCTACACACATTCGTAACTTTGCCAATTTTTCATATTTTTACTCTAGATTTTCAACATTACCATTTTTTTCACACCACCTCACGAACAGTACAACTGTCATTTTTCACATCCTGACAGAAATGTGTTGTCACACCTTTGGCTCCAAATGGCGCAGTTGTTGAGCAAAACCACCTTTCCGGATTGAGTAATGAAATGATAGTGCCACTGTTCATGACTTGGGGTCACAAAAATTCCATTTTGCAAATCTGGAGCAAGAATAACAACAAACACCCCAGGCTTTATGATTTCCTTATGAAATGGGATGAGTGTAAGGCCCAAAGACCCCAAAGCACACCGTGACACCTGTCAGTATCTGCAGGGTAGTGTCAGATGACATGGCATGAGCGTTATGCCTGATGATCCAAAGGCACACCTCCAATGCCTGTCAGTCTGTGCAAGGTGGGGGTGGGGTTGGCGACAGTTCAGTACTTAGTGCCATTCCTATTATGCATCCCTCTAACTCCTGCACTACCGATGCCAGTGCCAGCAAGCCAACATTCTGCATTGACAAATGCTTGTTATATGCTGGTGCTTCAAAGCTTTGCCTTTCTCTAGGAATATATCAAGAAAAGATCTATTACTAACTATGAATAACACCTCACACCTGAAGGCAGTACTGGCTTCCTTCCAAGTCCAAACACAATCAGAACAGGTAGCAGCACCCTGTACAACTAATACAGTATATGGTAGCCTGTTCTAGTAAAAACAAAACGGTATTTTTTTTTCTTTCCCCAAACAGGAATTAAAGCAACACAGGGAAAAAGGGCACAAGTAACTTAATTTAAATACAGATCACCTGTGTCTGGACAACTTAAGTACAGCAATGTGTTAGTACTTATTACTGCAATTGTTTTCATATATGGGCAGAGACAACCATATGCCATCAACAAACAAAGGTGCTTACAACAATATGGATGGGATCAGCAATCTCTTGACAACTACTATATTAATATGTCGTTTTTATGTTGGCTTGCATGCCAACCAACATATTGCAGTAGTAGCACATTTGGAGGTGCGGTCACTGTTGGGCGAATGCAGGGCACGCATCAGAAGGTGCATCCCTCATTCCCCAATCAGCCAGCAGCAGACGGTGACCTCACGCATACCTAATGTGGCGACCAGAACAAAGAAAAGGTCTGCAGCAATGAGAGTGAAGCTCTCATGCAGCGTGACCACAACACACCTTCCGACGTGCAGATAACATGGCGGCAGTGACTGCCGCCCCTGCCTGTCACAATTCCGATGGGGGAGCTCACTCCCCGTCAGCATAATGTGCCCTCTCCCATTTAGAATGTATGCCGAGGGGGTGCCCAATCCCCCTCGGCATCATGTGCCCCCCCAACAGTTTTTCTTTGCCAAAGGGGGAGCCCACAGCATAATGTGTCCCTCCACCCATTGCTGCTTGCTGAGGTGCCCCAATCCCCTTTCGGTTCATGCCCTACGTATGTGCCGGCCGGAGACTAATCCCCATCGATACAGAATTCCCCTCAAAAAAGACTTGGGTGGCATGCTGGGAGCCCACCCCAGTGTGCCAAATGCCCTGCAAAGGAAAAACTGTCCCCGATGTTTTTTTCAAAGCTGTGAAAAAAGAAAACAGTCCCTCGCCGTCTCCCTGCCCCATCTCCCACAACCCACGCCCACCCTCTGCGCATCCTGCCTCCCCACACCCACCTCACCCCATACTTACCTCCAGAGTCTGGCAGGATGATCTTCAGTGGACCAGGAACACGTCTGCACTCTTCAAAGCCGACCGTGAACTGAGAAAATGCCAGTAGGCTATATAATGGCATAAATAGGGTTTTTTCAACTGTGATGCATATTTCAAGCATTTTTTAGAATTTTGGCACCAAATTTTCAAAATGGGGGTTTTGGGACCCCTCCTCGTGAATTCTGCCACTGTCATGGTGTTATTCAGCCCTGAAAGGTGATTTTGCGGTCACTGCACAGAATCACCTTTCAGGACTGAGTAACAAAACGACAGTGCCAGTGTTCATGAGGTGGGCTCTCAAAAAGCCTATATTGCAAATTTGGTGGAAGCATTCCAAAAAATGACTATTTTATGAGTGTGCGTTGTGCAGTTACTACTCACACTTGTAACTTCGTGAATTTGCAATATTTTCAAGCCAGATTTTCAACATTGCCATTTTTTCTTCACCTCCTTATGAACAGAACAGCTGTCATTTCTCACATCCTGGCCGAAATATGTTTTCGTAGTTCTCACGCAGAATAGCATGGTCGCTGTGGGAAATTTGTGTTCGAGACACATTATGAAGATCACAGTGACACTGTTCATTAGCAGAGGTCCTAAAATGCCTATGTTGAAAATTTGGTGACGAAGTCCATAAAATGAGTGTTTTATGGCGTCGTTGCACAGTTTGACACACATTCATAACTTCTTGAATTTGTAATATCTTCACTCCAGATTTTCAAAATTGGCATTTTCCACACCTCCTTATGAACAGTACAGCTGTCATTTTACATATCCTGGCTGAAATGCGTTTCCGCACGTCCGGCACAGAATTGCACGGTCGCTGTGCGAAATCAGTTTTCGGGACAGTTTGAGGAAATGACGGTGACACTGTTCATGAGCAGAGGTCCTAAAATGCCTATGTTGAAAATTTGGTGCCGAAAGTCCATAAAATACTGTATTGTAAGTGTGCGTTGTGCAGTTTCCACGCAGCCTTGTAACTTCGTAAATTTGCAATATTTTCATGCCAGATTTTCAACACTGCCATTTTTTCACTCCTCCTTATCAATAGTACAGCTGTTATTTTTCACAGTCTGCCCAAAATGCGTTTCTGCAGCTGTGGTACACAATGGCATGGTCGCTGTGGAAAATCACCTTTTGGGACACATTAGCAAAATCACAGCACCATTGTTCATGAGGGGAGGTCCCAAAATACCTATGTTGAAAATGTGGCTAAAAAATGTCCACAAATAATTGGGTTACGGATGTGTGTTACGCAGTTTCTATGCATGCTCATGACTTCACCAATTTTCATTTTTTCACTCCAGATTTTCAATGTTGCCATTTTTTTATGCCTCCTCATGAACAATACAGTTGTCATGTTCCACATTCCTGCCCAAAATGTGTTTTCATCCCTGTGTCGCCAAATGGCATAGCCACTGTGTTAAACCACCTTTCAGCTTACAAACTGATTATGCCACTCTTCATGAGGTAGGGTCACAAAAAGCCCATGATGAAAATTTGGAGTGAAAATACCAACACACGACTACGGTGTTAGAGTTTCCAACTGTAGTGCCCCACCCTGTACAGACTGACAGGAGTCAGGGTGTGACTTGGGATCATCAGCTGAAATGCTCATGCCATTCCACCCCCAACCCCAACCCCACCCTGCAGCCAGTGACAGGTATTGTGGTGTGTCTTGCAGTGTTCGGCCACAAAGTTCACCCCATCCTCCTATACTGCACCCACCTCAATGTATTTCCTTATGGAATGGGGTAAGTATAATGCCCAAAGACCCCAAAGCACACCACGACACTCGTCAGTGTCTACACGGTACGTTGAGGAACAATGGCATGAGCATTATAGCTGATGACCCAAAGGCACACCCCAATGCCTGTCAGTCTCTACAGGGTGGGGGTGGGGGTGGCATCACTTCAATACCTACTGCCACTGCCATTCCTATTATACGTCTCTAGCTCTGGCACTACCAATGCCAGTGAGACAACATTCGGCATTGACAAATGCTTGTTTATATTGCGTCGGTCAGGTAGTAAACAATGCTGTAACAGGGAAAGGGTAACCAAAAAGTCGAGAAAAAGAGGAAACATTGCAATGCAGAGGCAAGCTCCAGCAATAAAATACAGAGGAGCAATTCACCAAAGCTGTGAAATGGTTTAATATAGACACGCTCAGGTGATCAACTTAAACTACTTAAATTTTCATACAAAAAATATAGAACTGTTGCTTTTCACAGTTTAAGTGACACAAGTTAACAGAAAACAGAACTGACCACAAACAAACCAAAAATCAAGGGAACAGCATTGCATGTTCTAAACTTTAGAATTTACAACTAAAAGCTGAAGAATGGTATGTAATACACGCTAACAGGAGCAGGAACTCTCAGACAGGAGTAACTTTTCAGAGAAAGAAAAAAATAATTTGTCAAGATATAAGAAAATTAATACAAAAAAGTAGAACACCAACAAAAATATAAAGGCTTAAAAGAAATAACAGTGAATCACTCACAATTTCTGACAAATCTGTTTGTAAAAAGCTAGAAATTGCCTGCACTGGTTTTACACACCTATCCTATCCCACTCAACTCCTTCAAAGACACAGACAGAACTAAAGACTAATTAAATAAAATATTATGCAAAAATCCACAACATTAGAAAATGTCCCTAGCAGCACAAGGAACAAACTGTATGTTTGGAGAGGGGAGGGGAGGTGGGCAGAGGGTGACTTGAAAAGGCAGAGACATTAAACAAATATTTTTGCTCAGTATTCACAAGTGAAGAAGGGGAGGTACCGAAACCAAACAACAGAAGCACTCTGGATGGGGGGGGGGGTGATTACTATCAACCCATTCACAGAAGAAAGAGTTCTGAAAGAACTCTTCAAACTGAAGGTGGACAAAGCAATGGGGCCTGATGGGATTCATCCCAGAATTCTGAAAGAACTAAGGGTAGAACTAATGACACCACCGACTACCTTCTTTAACAAATCATGGGAGGATGGGGTGGTACCTGAGGACTGGAGGAGGGAAGATGTGATTCCACTTCACAAAAGTGGGAGCAGGGCAGAGGCAGGAAACTACAGTCCTGTTAGTTTGACCTCAGTGACAGGAAAAATACGAACATACGAATGTGCCAGCAGAAACAGACCATCCGGTCCATCTAAGTCTGCTCGAGTGTGCAGCTAGCATCCCTAGTTTGCAGCTGCCCCACCCCCTCCCCTTGTCATCCCACTGCCACCCCCACCTCCACCACCCTCACTCTCCCCTATTCCCTGTCTCATGCCCTTTTGAAGCTGTTCACAGATTTACATGATACCACCCATTCTGGTAGAGCGTTCCATTTTGCTACCACCCTGTCTGTAAAATAGTGTTTCCTCATTTCCTTCCTAAATCTTAACCCTCTATTCTTAGCCCATGCCCCCTGGTGACTCTCCCCCTCCTTAACTTAAAGACCCCATCTGCCCCATCCTAATTGACTCCCCTCAGATACTTGAATGTCTCTATCATGTCCCCCCCATCCCTTCTATCCTCCAGGGTGTACATATTCAGGTCTCCCAGCCTGCTGTCATAGTTTCTCCCCTCCATTCTACATATCATCTTCATTGCCCTCCTCTGCACCCCCTCCAGTAGCCTGTTATCACGCTTTAGGTATGGCCTCCAAAACTGCACACGATACTCCAAGTGTGGCCTTACCAATGACCTGAAGAGGGGCAAGATCAGCTCTCTTTGCCTGAACGAAAAAACCCTTGCTATGCACCCCAGCATTTTTTTTGCTTTTGCAGCCACTCTCCTGCACTGGGCAGTGTTGTACATGGTCCCTGTTATCATTACCCCTTGGTCCTTCTCCTCCTCAGTGATCCCCAGCTTAACCTCTCCCAGCCAGTATTTTCCCCTTGGGTTCTTCACCCCAAAGTACATAACCTTACACTTCTTTGCATTGAACCCCAACTGCCACCTCTCTGACCACTTCTCTAGCTTGCTTAGGTCCCCCTGCAGCTGCTTCCAACCCTCCTCTCCATCCATCACTGCTCCGATTTTGATGTAGTCAGCGAACAGACTTGTCTTGCTCACTGCCCGTTGTGCAATGTCTGATATGAAGAGCCCAAACAATACTGGCCCCAACACAGAGCCCTGTGGCACCCCACTCATCATCGGCCTTGGATTTGAGAGCTCCCCTCTCACCAACACCCATTGCAGCCTCCCACTCAGCCAGCTTGTAATCCAGTTCATCATTTTTGCACCTACCTCTATACCAGTTAGCTTCCCCCCAAGCCACCCATGAGGCACAGAATCGAAGGCCTTGCTGAAGTCCAAGTAAAGAACATCCACAGAATGACCCTTATCTTACTCACCTGTCACCCAGTCATAATATTGTATCAGGTTGGTTTAACAAGACTTCTGCGAAGCAAACCCATGCTGCCTCACATCCTGGAGGCCACTGTCCTCCAGGTATGACACCAGTCTTTCCTTTCATATTATTTCCATGAGTTTGCACACTAAGGAGGTGAGACTTACTGGGCTATAATTACCCGGTTCATCCCTTGGTCTGCTCTTGTGTAATAGTACTACACGTGCCATCCTCCAGTCCAGTGGCACACATCCTGACTCCAGTAAGGTGCTGTACAGATCCGCCAGCAACTCCATCAACACCTCCACTATCTTCCTCAGCACCCTGGGGTGGATACCATCCAGTCCTGGTGCCTTGTCTACCTTCAGTGCCCTCAGTCCCTCTAGGACTCTACTTGCCTCAATTATTCAATCTGTTGCCTCCTCTACCCCTGTTCCCACCCTCCCAGCCCATGGTGGTAGTGGCCCTCCTTTTCTTCTGTGAACACTGAGCAAAAGTATTTGTTCAGTGTTTCTGCCTGCTCCTCACCCTTTTCCGTCCACTCCCCACCCCTTTTTATCCTCACTATTGTCTCCTTGCACATCATTTTCTCCCTGCTGTATCTGAAAAAGTCTCCCCCCCCCATTAATTTCTTGCGCTAATCTCAGCTCCCTCTGGGCTTTGGCTTCTCTCACTTTTCTGGTCACCTCCTTGGACCATCTTGCATACTCCTCCCTGTCCACTTCCTTCTCCATCCTCCTATACCTGTGGTGCACCTCTCGTTTTGCTCTCACTGCCTCCACTACCTCACTGTTCATCCAGCATGGTTTCTTGCTCTGCTCCTCTTACTCTGTGTCTTGGTGCAGGCTTATGTTGCCTCTGTAATCCCCCATTAAATAATATCCAATTTCTGCTCTGGATCCATCTCCTGCCTTATGCCCTCTAGTTTCCCTTTCAGTACTTCCTGCATCCTCCCAAAGTCTGCCCTCCTGAAGCTTACCACCTGAGTAACTGATTTCTCTGGCTCCCAGCACATCGTGATATTAAACCACACCATTAGGTGATCGCTGTCAGCTAGTGGGTCCTCCACCTTTATTTCCCTTACTGCCTCCCCATTCGACAACAGCAGATCTAAAGTGTTCCTTAGCCTAGTAGGTACACTAACCAACTGTGCCAGGAGACCCTCCTGGATTGTGTCCAGAAGCACTTGCTCCTTAGCACTGGAGGTGACCGGAATGCTCTAGTCAACCCCCAGCAACTTGAAATCCCCCACGATGACCACCTTCCCTTTTCTACATACCTTTCTGATTTGTCCTGCTAAAATTCCCTGTCAAGCTCCTCAGACTGGGACGGTGGCCTGTATACCACCCCAAACCTCAGTTTCCTATCCCTTGAGTCTAGGAGCTGCAGCCAGATTGCCTCTGTTCTCCTTTCTTCCTCCTTGCCCCTTGTGCATTTGATCCATCCCGAACATAGACTGCCACCCCACCACCCCTCCCTTCCTTACGGTCCTTCCTGTATACTTTGTATCCTGGGATTGCCAGGTCCCAGTCCCGGTGCTCAGTTGCTCATGTTTCTGAGACAGCTGCAATATCCACCCTCCACACTGCTAAGAGTGCCTGTAGCTCAGCTGATTTGTTGCCTAAGCTTCTTGCATTCAGCAAGACCACCCTCCATCCTGCCCCATCCTTTCATCGCCCAACATCTTCTCCCTCCCTTTTTAGCCACCCTAAGTCCTTCCCTGCTAGCCTGGGGGGTAGGCTGTGACTCCACTCTATTGGATCCCTGCCTACCTGCTATCCGCTTGCCACCCCTCCATCTAGTTTAAATCCATCTTTGTCACAATATACCTCTCCAATCTTTACTTTAATACCTCCTTCCCCTCCCCACTCAGGTGCAGCCTATCCCTTGCAAACAGATTGTTATTATCCCAGGTACTGCCCCAGCCACCCACAACCCCATATCCGTTAGTCTGACACCATTCTACCAACCATGTGTTCAGCTCCCTAATCCTCTCTTTTCTCACTGTACTTACACAGGGTACTGGGAGCACCTCAGAGAATGCCACAGACTCCCCAGTCTCCTCAAGCAACCTACCCACTTCCTCAGTCCTCTTCTTTGTTACCTCCACCATTTCCCCCGCTAGGTCATTTGTCCCCACATGTACCACAATGTGTGGTTTCCTCCTACCCTTCCTTACGCACCTTAGGATTGCCTGTCCTGCCTTGTCTGTCTTTAATCCTGGTATGGACTCCACCCATATCTGACTGTGCCTCTCCCTCTTGCTGCCCCATCTGATCCCCTTGAGTATGGAGTCCCCCAACACCAGTGCTCCTCCCTTCTCTTTCCTTGTGCACATCGCCACCCCCCCAAACAGGTTCTCATTTCTGGGGCCACTCAAGATGGTGCTTTTACAATGTGTCCCCAGTGTCTTTCCCCCTGCCCTTCTCAATTGAGACTCCTCCCACTCCTCCTGTTTGACTACCAACCTTCCTCTCCCTCCACACCTCTCTTAGTATTATCCCTCCCCCTGCCATGCCATGCTCAATCTCTCCACTAGTAATGCCCCTCTATCCCTTCTCTTCGTGAGTACTATCCCTTGTGCAATCTCCTCCTGCGTCCTCTTTCCCATGTGTTGCTAGTACAGCAAACATGTTCCCTCCCCCATTGCCTTATTGTGTGTTTCCTCCTCCCTCCTGCCTACCGCTGCTCCTCTTTTTTTAGGTCCTACTAGAGTCCACCCTTCATCAGCTGGCTTTCTGTCTACTATGCCCCCTTCCTTGACCTCTCCCTTGCCCCACTGTTCCTTCTCTGTGGTGCCCCCACAATACTCTTAGATGTCAGCCCTCCTAATGATGCAATCCCCCCTCCTCCCTCAACCTCCCCAGCTCCCTGCCAAGCCACTGAACCTCTTCCTCAAGCCTCCTTAGCCTGTGGCATATTGGGCACCCTACCAGCCTCCACAGTATGTTCATCTGCATTGCTGCCTCACAACTATTGCACCCTACAATCCTACCTATGGTCCACGTTACCTATACAACCTCTCCACACAAACTCTCCCTAAATCAAGTACAATAAATTAATCCTAACCCAGCCTCTAACAGAAATTGTTTTCCTAAATGCCCTTCCTTGCAGCATAAGACAGCCAACTACAGTACTAACTGGACACCACAATCCTACTCATAAGGATTATAGATCTACTCATACGATTTATATATTTATATGTTTTTAAGACTTAGCTGATATGGCTGTTCCTTGTTTCCTCCTTTTGGGCCTGTTCTGAGGGCTCAGATCAGTTTGCAGCTCCCCAAGCTTCTCCCTCACAGCCTTCAAACCCAACCCCCAGTGGTATTTCAGTATTTAAGAAAGGTTATGTGGGTGGGCAAGTCTGGGCATGCCCTGTGCAGTCACTCCAGCCACAGAACCTTTACAGTCACTCCAGCCACAGGAACCGTTAAGCTGAATTCCACTTTAAGCTAAATTAAAAAGAAAATAAAACAGTATCAAAACTTACAAAAATCCTCTATACATTAACTCCCTCAACAGCAAGTAGAATTAACTAATCCTTCTCTCCTGTGATTTAAAAAAAACATAGCAAAACTTACAGAAATCTTCTCCACAGCCAGCAACCAAACTTAACCAATCCTTCTGAAGGAAAGAACTGTTGAGTACATACAGGCCAGAGTGGCAAAGGACCAAGACAGCATGTATTCACAGTGGGAAGGTCATGTCAGATGAATCTAATAGATTTCTTTGACTAGATGACCAATGTAGTTACCAGGGAGGGGCTGTGGACATGGCCTACCTAGACTTTAGCAAAGCATTTGACACAGTCCCACACAACAAATTTATATACAAGTTAGCCAGCCTGGGAGTGGGTCCCAAGATGGTAGCTTGGGAAAAAATTGGCTGGAGAACAGGACACAGATGATAATAGTAAACATAGTCCACTCTGAAGAAAGAGAGATTAATAGTGGGGTACCGCAGGGTTTAGTTCTAGGACCGGTCCTCTTCAATGTCTTTATAAGTGACATTGCAGAGGGACTGGAAGGAAAAGTATGTCTCTTTGCAGACGACACAAAGATCTGCAACAGGGTTGATACACAAGGTGGGGTGGAAAGGATGAAAAGGGACTTGGCAAGGTTGGAGAATGGTCAAATGTATGGCAGCTTAGACTCAATGCTAAGAAGTGCAAAGTAATGCACCTGGGAAACTAAAACCAAGGGGAAGAGTACACAATAGGGGTGAGATACTAACAGCAACAGGAATGGAAAGGGAGCTGGGGTAATCATATCAGATGACCTAAAGGTGGGCAAGCAATGTGAGAGGGCACTAAGGTGGGCTGGAGGATACTGGGATATATAGGGAGAGGCATCACCAGTAGAAAACAGGAAGTTGTTACACTCTGTAAAGAAAGCTGGTGAGACCCCATTTGGAGTACTGTGTGTAGTTCTGGAGACTCAATCTCTGCAAGGACATAGATAGGACGGAGGCAGTCCAGAGGAGGGCAACTAAAATGGTGCAAGGTCTGCACCTGAAGACATATGAAGAGAGACTTAAGGAGTTTAATATGTATACCCTCGAGGAAAGGAGGGAGAGGGGGGACATGATAGAAACTTTCAAGTACCTCATGGGAATCACAAAGTCTAAGAGGGTAGCATCTTTCAGAAAAACTTCTCTGCTGGGACTAAATTAGAAGAACTTTTGTATTTGACCTTTAATTTAGGGTAAAAAAACTAACATACAAAAAAAAAGTGTGTGTTTGGGTTAACTGAACTGAATGGGTATCTGAAGAGTTATCTAGGTGTAAATCTCAGGTGACTGAAAGGACTTAACTGCTGTGAGGTTTAAATTACTTGTAGAAAGATCTGGTAAGTAGGGGGAGTGGCTTACCTAGAAGAAAGCTACATTTAAAGACCGCCTTAGAAAGTTTCTGCAAATAGCTTGGCAGAAGACACCAGGAGAAAGGACTGCTGTGTGACTGAACTTCTCTGCTGGAACTATATTGCCCTCCTTCCCACCACCCAAAGCTAGTTCTATTTTTATAGGCACAGGATTTGACTGACAACAGGAGCTTCCTGTTTAGGGGCAGGAAGTGAGTGATCACAGAACCACCAAGGACCCACCATCCTAGAAGGGCAAGAGTAGCTCACCGGCCCCCTCTAGCTGCTGTAGGTCTGCCTCTGAGCAAGTAAGTGGTCTACTGCGAAATATAGGATATTCTTGTCTCTGAACAGGACAATCAGGAGCTTAAAGGGCACACAGGCAGAAAATAAGGAGAGAGAGAAAAAAAAAAGAGGAAAGAATAAGGATTGCAAACAGTTAAGGGGCCAGAAATAAGACATGATTGGAGTGGTACAGTGCAGTGGCTGTGGAGCAGCAGTCTTCCGGGAGATGTTCTGGAGGATGCGGTGTTGTCCCATCTGCAGGCACCTCTCTGGGCTGAGGGAGGAGGTTGCTCATCTCCAGGCTGAGTTGGCCAGGATTTGTGGGACCTCCTCTACCATCCAGGGACCACCAGTGCCACTGCCGTTGCCTCAGAGGTTGCCAAGAAAGAGGAGCGGTTGGACCACAGTGGACTCAGGGAGGGTAAGGATGGTGGAACAGAGGCACATCCCTCCCATTGTACCTCTCCACAATCCCTATGCCATTCTGGCAAAGTGTGGTTCCTCTATGGAGGCACCCACAGTGGAGACCAAGGAGGATGCTGGGAACCTCCACAAAGGAGACCCACAGGAGGTGGCAGGGACCCTGCAGGGAAGGAAACAACTCCTGGTGGGGACTCCATTCTTAGGAAGGTAGAACTGGGGAGGAAGGGGAGAGGGAGGTAGGTGCCTGCCTGGCACCATGGCTTGGAGGGACAGGGAGCGAATCCTCAGGATTGCTGGAGCAGCTGCACAGGGGAGGGAGCTGGATGTCATTCTCCACCTAGGGACAAATGATCTGGCTAAGAAAGGGATTAGAGAAGTGCAGGAAGAGTTTGTGGAATTGGGAGGGGCCTTAGTCAGTAGCACGCACGGTAACCTTCTCAGAGGTGCTACCCATCTATGGCATAGGAGAGGTTAGGTGTTCCACACCATGGGATTCAATCAGTGGTTGAAAAACTGGTGTGGAGCTCAGGTTTGGCTTCATTGGGGACTGGGGTCCACCTGGAGTGATGCAAGCCTATACTGGCATGATGGGCTGCATCTGTCTGGGAGGGAACCAGGATCCTAGTGATAGGTTTAAATGCTTCATTGGCAAGCTTTTAAACTAGCCAAGGGGGGAGTCACTGGAAAGGAGCAGGAAAATCCTAGCCCACCCCCCAAAATAATCACGGTAGTAAGTGCCGCAAACACCAACATAGAGGTGTCGATAGGGAGAAGGGCAGAAGTAAATGGAGAAAGTGACAAAGGCAAGAAGGACAGGGATGGGGCAAAAGGGAGTAAGGCCATCAGGAAATGGAGGGTAATGAGTACCAATACCCATAGTCTGGGCAACAAGCTCCCTGAGCTGATGGCCTTAATGGAAGAGGGATTCCTGGATATCGTAGCAGTCACAGAAACATGGTACACAGAGAACCATGACTGGGATGTTAACATACCAGGGTGCATAACCTACAGGAGAGACAGGCAGGGGAGAAGAGGGGAGGAGTAGCTCTCTATGTAAAGGAAGGGATAAAAGCAACTGAACAAAAGAGTAAACAGGGAGGAGAGGAGGCACTGTGGGTCACCTTGGAGACTGGAAAGGGCACCACAATCTGCACAGGGGTTGTGTACAGACCGCCATGTCAGGGGGAAGGAATGGACAAGGATATGATAGAAGGCATTCTTAGAATGGCAGAGAAAGGGGAGTTACTGTTGGTGGGAGACCTGAATATGCCAGATGTTAACTGGAGCACATTTACTGCAGCCACATCCAAGAGCAGGGCCATTCTTGATGCCCTACAGGTGGCAGGCATTAGACAGTTAGTTTCAGAACCCACTGTGAGGGAGCAATCTTAGACCTCGTATCAAACGGGGCAGTGAGAGGATCTCAGATCTAGAA
Source organism: Neoceratodus forsteri (assembly GCA_016271365.2). Taxonomy (NCBI): domain Eukaryota; kingdom Metazoa; phylum Chordata; order Ceratodontiformes; family Ceratodontidae; genus Neoceratodus; species Neoceratodus forsteri. Next base: position 27,380,532 of record CM057449.1, read on the forward strand.
GTGGGTTGCCATCTGGGGACAAGTGACCATCAAACAGTGTGGTTCACGTTAAACTCAGCTACAGAGTCAAGCCATACAAAAGTGAGGGTACTGGACTTTAGGAGGGCTGACTTTGGCAAGATGGGAGAGTGCCTCAGAAAAGCACTAGCAAACAGGCTAGAAGGAGGTGTGGAGCAACAATGGGGAATTATCAAAACTGCCATCACAGAGGCAACAAGCCTTTGTGTGAAGCAAATAAACAAATCAAAATGAAAGAAGAAGCTACTATGGTTCTCAAAAGAGGTGGCTGTGAAAGTCAGGAAGAAAAAGATAGCATTCCGGAAGTATAAGGAAACACAGAAGCAGCAGGACAGAGAGCTGTACCAGTTAAGGCAGAAGGAAGCAGGGAGGGAAGTCAGAATAGCAAAGGCCCAAACTGAGGAAAAGATAGCCAACTCAGTTAAGAAGGGGGATAAAACCTTTTATAGGTACATCAGCGAGCGTAGAAAGACAAAGCGAGGGATAGTGAGGTTGAATAGAATGAACTGTGGGTGGGCAGAGGGGGACAGTGAAAAAGCAGGAATACTGAATGAATATTTCTGCTCAGTATTCACAAAAGAGGAGGGGGAAGTGCCTAATCCAATTAACAGAAGCACTCTTGATAGGGGGGTCGATCCCAGTCCTTTCACAGAAGAAAGGGTTCTGCAAGAACTCCTAAAACTGAAGGTGGACAAAGCAATGGGTCCTGATGGAATTCACCCCAGAATTCTAAAAGAATTAAGGGAGGAACTAGTGAAACCACTGGCTACTCTTTTTAATAAATCATGGGAGGATGGTGTGGTACCCGAGGACTGGAGGAAGGCGGATGTGATTCCCCTTCACAAAAGTGGGTCCAAGACAGAGGCAGGAAACTACAGACCTGTCAGTCTGACCTCTGTGGTAGGGAAAGTGATGGAGTCACTTCTGAAGGAAAGAACAGTCGAGTACCTAGAGGCCAGTGGAGCACAGGACCCAAGGCAGCATGGGTTCACAGCGGGAAGGTCATGTCAGACGAATCTAATAGATTTCTTTGACTGGGTGACCAAAGTAGTAGACCAGGGAGGGGCTGTGGACATGGCCTACCTAGACTTTAGCAAGGCATTTGACACAGTCCCACACAAAAGATTAATAGTCAAATTAACCAGCCTGGGAGTGGGACCCAGGGTGGTAGCCTGGGTAAAACATTGGCTGGACAACAGGACACAGAAGGTAATTGTAAATGGAGTCCACTCTGAAGAAAGGGGGTTACTAGTGGGGTACCGCAGGGTTCAGTATTGGGTCCAGTCCTTTTTAATGTCTTCATCAGTGACATTGCAGAGGACTGGAAGGAAAGTAGTGTCTTTTGCAGATGACACAAAGATCTGCAACAGGGTTGATACACAAGGAGGCGTGGAAAGGATGAAAAGGGACTTGGCAAGGTTGGAGGAATGGTCAGAAGTATGGCAGCTAGGATTCAATGCAAAGAAGTGCAAAATAATGCACCTGGAAAACAAGAACCCAGGGGAAGAATACACAATGGGTGGGGAGGTAGTAACAACAACAAAAAAGGAAAGGGACCTGGGGGTAATCATATCAGATGACCTTAAGGTTAGCAAGCAATGTGAGAAGGCAGTAGGGAGGGCTGGGGGTATACTGGGATGTATAGGAGAGGCAACATCCAGAGAAAACAGGAAGTTGTTATCCTCTGTACAGACAGTTGGTGAGACCCCATCTGGAGTACTGTGTCCAGTTCTGGAGACCCCATCTCTGCAAGGACATAGACAGGATAGAGGCAGTCCAGAGGAGGGCAACTAAAATGGTGCAGGGTCTGCAAGAGAAGCCGTATGAGGAGAGACTAAAGGAGCTTAATATGTATACCCTTGAGGAAAGAAGGGAGAGGGGGGTTACTAGGACTAGGGGATCTTTTTACCCCAGAAATATGTCTGTTGGGTGATGTTTCTCATATTCCTGTCAAAAATAGGAGATTTCATGTTTTAATTGCTGCCTCGCTTAAGATTTGTCCTCAGACATTGGAAGGACCCAGTCGTGCTCACTTACTCTGAGTGGCTGGAAGAGCTATTAGCAAGTTTGAGGATTGAAAGAATGATAGCTATCCTCCAAAACAAGCTTCCTAGGTACCATAGGATCTGGGGCCCCTTTCAGGCTATCTTTTCTACATAGAGGGTATAGATTGGTTACTGCTCGAGGGCATGCTACCTGATTGGACTTGTGCTGGGAGGTTTAAAGGGAGGGTAGGGGGTAGGGAATGGGGGGTATGGGTCATGGGGGTTAATGTTACAGAGTTCAGCTTACTTTATGTATAAAGGTGACTGTGTAATTATGATTTTCTGGTGGTATTTGGAGTTACTGGAATGTATCTCTGTAACGGAAAATTTAATAAAATTTAATGGAAAAAAAAAAAAAGAAGGGAGAGGGGGGACATGATAGAAACTTTTAAGTACCTCAGTGGAATCAAAAAAGTCCAAGAGGGTAGCATCTTTCAGAAAAAGAGACTTGCAAGAACAAGGGGACACAATTTAAAGATAGAAGGAGGGCGTTCAGGGGCAATGTGAGGAAGTATTATTTCACAAAGAGGGTAGTGGATGCATGGAACCCTTCCTGAGGAGGTTGTGGGGTCTAAAACTTTGGGAGAATTCAAGAATGCATGTGACAGACATAAGGCAATTCTTGTGGGGGGTAGGAAGAAATAGGCTGTTGGTTAACTAGGATCTGTGGCCTATCCTGTAGGTAGGGAAATGGGCAGACTAGATGGGCCCAGCGGTCCTCATCTGCCGTCAAAGTCTATGTTTCTATGTTTCTAAAAAGAGGTGTGTAAGAAGAAGGGGGCACAATTTGTAGATAGAATGGGTACAGCTCAGAGGTAATGTGAGGATGTACTTTTTAATGGAGAGGGTTGTGGATGCATGGAACGGCCTTCCTGAGGAGGTTGTAGAGTCAAAAGCAGTGGGGGAATTCAAGAATGCATGGGCCAGATATAAGGCAATTCTAGGGGTTGGGGGTAGGAGGAAGTAGGCTGTTGGTTAACTAGGATCTGCAGCTTATCCATTAGGTAGGAAAAGGGGCAGACTGGGTGGGCCAAGCTGTCCTTATCTGCCATCAAATTCTATGTTTCTATGTTCTATGTTTCTAATTAGCTCTCAAAAACAAGTTTTAAAGTGGTTTTGAAAGGGTCTATTGACTGTGATGCACCACAACAGACTGCTCTCGAACTCAACAGGCAATATACTGTGCTGTAAACAAACTGCACATGATATTTGACCCATTTATCCATGATGCACTGCAAATTTCACCTTTGGAGCATAATTTCACCAGCAAAATCCAAAGTTATACGGGCAAATTTTCGCCAAAGGTGAAATTTAAACATGGATGGGTGAAATTAGTCAATGAAAGCATTTTACATGAAATTTTGCAAATTAAGTGACTTACGGTGATGTCAGAGACCTGAATGGATGCCTAGTCAGGTGATCCATCCCCCGGGTGCACAGTCCTCTATAATCTGTTGTCCAGCTAACTTCACCTGCATCAAAAATATGTTGTACTGCGTCAGGAATCTGGCTGACAATGGGGCGCATGAAAAAAATGGCGTTGACGGGCTCACAGTCACAGATAGTGGGCAGCCAAGCTCAGCGGGCCTTGGGCCAAAGCTCCGCTCCCTCCCAATCCTCTCTTATGTTGGGTACGGGCAACAATGATTCCAAATCAGATATGGGGTCCACGGTGTCCAGGGCAGACAGCAATAAAATCATTAAACTATTGCAAAAGATTGATGGCAAGGTCTCAGATATACAAAATGACTTCTGAAAACTTGAAGCCTGCACCTCCTCCATTGAAACCCAGCTTGAGACAGTCCAAGCTGAGCACATTGTCTTCGGCAGGTCACTGGCATATCTGCATTGCAGAGAACAAGCTCTTACCCTGAGATCCAAAGATGCAGAGACCAGGACCCGGAGGAATAACATCAGAGTGTTTTGCATCCCCAAAGGTGCTGAACAAGATGACACAGCCCCATTCATGGACTGCTGGTTACAGAAAGAATTGGGTCTGAAGGGAGATTTTGCCCTAGATGCTGAGACAGCGCACAGAGCAGTGGCTCCCAATCAAAATAGGAAGCCCCCCCCCACCCCAAGATCCATACTGATAAGATTTTTATAGTATTCTGTCATGGATCAGGTCCTCAGAATGGCCTGAAAGAAATGAGATCTTAATCTAGATGGCACCAGGGTCTTTGTCAACCAGGATTTTCCACCTATGATGGTGGCTAAGAAGAAGAAGGTATTATACGTGATGAAGCAGTTGAGAGAGCGAGGCATGAAAGTCCAGCTTAGGTATCCTGCAAGGCTATGGGTGGAAGGTTAAGATGGAAACAAGTTATTTGAAACCCTGCTAGTTGCCATCCCATTCCTAGAAACTACTGGAATTGCCCTCCTGGATCTTAAGGAGGACAGAGCTGAACAAAACATTTAAGAGCTCCTCTGGTCAGTGGCCCCAGGTGGGAGGAGAACAGGCAGAGCAAGAGTGGGCTCCCTCCTCCCCTTAATGGTGACATGACCGTTGGAATGGTAAAAAAGGCCAAACCTGAAGCAGCACATTAACTTGGAGTCCCTTTTTCATTTTAAAATCCAACCTAATAGCCGGCCCGGTGGTGCAGAGGGTTCAGGCGCTGGCGCCTTACCTCATCCCATGCCAGCGACCCGGGTTTGGGAACAGACTCGGGTCGTCGGGGGCTGGCAGGGGTTGGAAAAGATCGGGCATCCATAGGACTGCTCTCATCTCCTGGGGGTGGGTAGTGGGTTCTTGTCACACCGCAGTGGCCTCTGGTGGAGACCAGGAGCACTGCTGACACATGCAAGAAAGAGGGAGTAACTAGAAAAAGCGGAAATACCGCTTCATGGTAGCTGGATGATGGCTGTCTGGCACTCTGAGGCCATCAAGGTCCTACTGAGCTGTCCTTCTCAGCAGCATCCCTGGGGCTAAAGTGGAGCGCTGATATGCCCCCATTGGCTGGTGCCCTCCCCCTCGGAGGAGGACCCACCTGGCGAAGGGTTACTCCGGGTCACCCTGGGGATTGGCTGTGATCTGAGGTGGAATCTCAGAGGATGGATGGGTCAGAGGACTGCCTTGGTAAGCCCGAAGGAGTGGCTGCTGTGGAGCACGTAAGGGTAGAAAGAAATAACGCAAAAAAAAAATCTGACCTAATTGCTCTGGCAGTAAGAGCAATCCTGACTGCAGTAAGGAACTAAAAGGCCTGGGTCCTGGTTTCTAATCTGAACTTCCAATTCGGTAACCCCTCATTAGTCCCTCTGATAATTGAATCCTGTCTTGGACTAATTTTCACTGCGACATGAGCCACTGCTGGGATCCTCTAAGACTGTTGTGGAGATCAAGGGTGACTTATTGGTGACCCACTATGCCTGGACATCACTTCACATGCGAGTACTTTAACTTCTTCCCTGACTAGTTTTCTCACACTAACAAGTTACCATCCATTATGGAACTGACCAGTCCCTGCAGTGCTAGAATTTATTCTGGGATCCTTCTCCCCGATCACTTCAGGGGTCGGGGGAAGGGAGGTGGATCTCTTTGGTTACTCTGTTTGTTTTGAGAATGCCTCCCTAATTTCTTCCTGATGACTCTGTAACTTGTAACATGGGTAAGGGTTGGAATACAAAATGGAGAGACCCCCCATCAAATGTCCTAGCCAATAATGCACTTAGAAATGTGCATGAAAGCCCAAAAAGTTCAAGCATCCGATTTGGCCTGTTTAATGTTCAATCAGGGACGATTTGTTACAGGGAACATTGAACTGTGCGGACTATAGACTAAGGCCTAGAGTGACTTATTAAAGCATGCTTAATTTTCATGGACTAAGGCCGTTTAAAGTTAAAATGACTCATTTTGGCTTACATGTTTTGAGACCTATTTTGGAAGGCTCATTCTGTTTATCTGCTGGACAGCAGCTCCCCCCTGTTGTGGTAGTGTGGCGGTGAGTTATTGGTCTTTTGGTTTCATGGTGTTATGTGCACCTGGGGTGGCTGTTTTCTAGGCTCCTTCCCCTGGAAAGTGAGAAGAGGGAACTGGGTTGGAGATTTCTGTGCAAGCAGGATCCTCCACCCCTCTCTCCCAGCCTACGTGGGCTCTTCCCTCTAGAGGATGATTCCTCCTTCCTGTCTCCACTGGTGGACAGGCCAGTTCTTCTTTTGGTGGTAAGCCAAATAGGGATAACTACCCCTTCACAGTTAGTTACCATGTTATTGGCTCCTACCTTGTTTGGAGCCTGTGTGTTTGTGTTTATCCCAGACTGGTTCACTTTTTCATAAAGGGGATGGAATGTGGGCAGAGGGTAACAGTGAAAAAGCAGGGATACTGAACGAATATTTCTGCTCAGTATTCACAGAAGAAGAGGAGTGGGAGGTACCTAAACCAAACAAGAGAAACACTCTGAAGATGGGGGTCAATACCAATCCATTTACAGAAGAAAGGGTTCTGAAAGAACTAATAAAACTGAAGGTGGACAAAGCAATGGGGCCTGATGGGATTCACCCAAGAATTCTAAAAGAACTAAGGGTAGAACTAGTGACACCGCTGACAACTCTCTTTAACAAATCATGGGAGGATGGGGTGCTATCTGAGGACTGGAGGAGGGCAGATGTGATTCCTTTTCACAAAAGTGGGAGCAGGACAGAGGCAGGAAACTACAGAGCAGTTAGTTTGACCTCAGTGGTAGGGAAAATGATGGAATCACTTCTGAAGGAAAGAATTGTTGAGTACCTAGAGGCCAGTGGGGCACAGGACCCAAGGCAGCATGGATTCACGATGGGAAGGTCGTGTCAGAAGAATCTAATAGATTTCTTTGACTGAGTGACCAAAGTAGTAAACCAGGGAGGGGCTGTGGACATAGCCTACATAGATTTTAGCAAGGCATTTGATACAGTCCCACACAAAAGATTAATACACATGTTAGCCAGCCTTGGAGTGGGTCCCAAGGTGGTAGCCTGGATAAAAAATTGACTAGATAACAGGACGCAAATGGTAGTAGTAAACAGAGTCCACAGTGAAGAATGGAGGGTTACTAGCGGGGTAGCGCAGGGTTCAATACTGGTATTGGTCCTTTGTAATGTCTTTATAAGTGACATTGCAGAGGAACTGGAAGGAAAAGTATGTCTCTTTGCAGATGACATAAAGATCTGCAACAGAGTTGATACACAAGGAGGTGTGGAAAGGATGAGAAGGGACTTAGCAAGGTTAGAGGAATGGTCAAATGTATGGCAGCTCAGATTCAATGCTAAGAAGTGCAAGGTAATGCACCTGGGAAACAAAAACCCAGGGGAAGAGTACACAATGGGGGGAGATACTGACAACAGTAAAAATGGAAAGGGACCTGGGGTAATTATATCAGATGACCTAAAGGTTGGCAATCAATGTGAGAAGATAGTAAGGAAGGCTGGGGGATACTGGGATGCTTAAGGAGAAGCATCAATAGTAGAAAACAGGAAGTTGTTATCCCTCTGTACAGACAGTTGGTGAGACCCCATCTGGGTACTGTGTGCAGTTCTGGAGACCCCATCTCTGCAAAGACATAGACAGAGTGGAGGCTGTCCAGAGGAGGGCAACCAAAATGGTGCAGGGTCTGCACCAGAAGACATACGAAGAAAGACTAAAGGAGCTTAATATGTATACCCTTGAGGAAAGAAGGAGAGAGGGGACATGATAGAAACTTTCAAGTACCTCAAGGGAATCAACAAAGTCCAAGAGGGTAGCATCTTTCAGAAAAAGAGATGTGCTAGAACAAGAGGGCACAATTTGAAGATAGAAGGGGGACAGCTCAGAGGTAATGTGAGGAAGTATTTTTTCATGGAGAGGGTTGTGGATGCATGGAACAGCCTCCCTGAGGAGGTCGTGGAGTCAAGAACAGTGGGGGAATTCAAAAATGCATGGGACAGACATAAGGCAGTCCTAGTGGGGGGGTAGGAGGAAGCAAGCTGTTAGTTAACTTTGATCTGCAGCTTATCTGTTCGGTAGGAAAATGGGCAGACTAGGTGGGCCAAGCAGTCCTTATCTGCCATCAAATTCTATGTTTCTATGTTTCTCTGGGAATGGGTTTATTGTTTCAGTGTTTTGTGTCTGCCCTTACCCCCCTCCCCCATCTTGACTGACAGCCCAAATGGATAGTACAGAGGACCCTGATAAGAAGGGTGTCAGAGCTCTGATCTCGGGGAGTATTAGCAGACTTTTTTTCTACCGACAGATCAGATGGCTAACCTGAAAATGTGTTTTATCAATGTCAAAGCCTACTTAGAGGATGAGAATCCTAACTGAACTGAAAAAAGAGAAGTGTGACATGGTTTGCCTCCAAGAAACAAGGCTATCTACATAGAAACATAGAACATAGAAGTTGACGGCAGATAAGGACCGCAAGGCCCATCCAGTCTGCCCATTTCTTTTTCTACCTTATAAATGTGCCATCGGCCTTTGCTCTGTCAGTGGCCTATCTATTCATACTCATTTGCATTGCTCCCTTATGCCTATCCCATGCCTGTTTGAAGCCCTGCACTGTATTCATAGCCACCACTTCTTGAGGTAGGCCATTCCATGCATCCACCACCCTTTCTGTGAAAAGAATTTCCCACATTCCCCTTAATTGGCCCCTCTAATCTCATGCCGTGTCCTCTTGTCCTGCTATTTTTCTTATATTTAAACATGTTAGACTCTTTCACCTTGTTAATGCCCTTAAGGTGTTTGAATGCCTCGATCATATCACCTCTCTCCCTCCTTTGCTCAAGGGTATACATATTGAGCTCTGTTAATCTGTCCTCATATGTCTTCTGATGCAGTCCCTGCACCATTTTGGTTGCCCTTCTCTGGACTGCCTCAATTTGGTTAATGTCCTTGTGAAGGTGTGGCCTCCAATACTGCACGCAGTACTCCAGATGGGCCTAACCAGTGTCTTGTAAAGAGGGATTATTACCTCCCTCTTACGACTTGTGATACCCCTACTAATACACCCTAACACCCCCCTAGCCTTACCTACTGCTTTAGAGGTCTGTTTGGATGATTTCAGGTCATCAGTGATGATGATGCCCAAGTTCTTTCTTCCTTTGTGACTGCTAGCAACTCCCCTCCCAGCCTATAGGTGGCTTCAGGGTTTCTCTTCCCTATGTGCATGATCTTGCACTTCTTTGCATTAAATCCCATTTGCCACTCTTCTGACCATTTTGCTAGTTTATCCAGATCTCTTCTCATTCTGGCCACCCCATCTGGATCATCTACTCTGTTGCAGATCTTGGTGTCATCTGCAAACAGACAAGCCTTACCCTCTAGTCCATCTGCAATGTCACTGATGAAGATATTGAAGAGGACTGGCCCCAGTACTGATCCCTGAGGTACCCCACTTGTGACCTGCATCTCTTCTGATTGTACACCGTTTACCAGCACTCTCTGTTTTCTGCCTGTCAACCAGTTTGCCACCCAGTTGACCAACTTCTGACCCACCCCAGCACAGAACATTTAAAACTGTGGTGGTCCTGTGTGGGCTCGGTCCATGCTGATTCACACCCCCAGGCCAAAAAGGCTGGATTAGCTATTTTGATCTGCCGGGGACTACCCCTTCAAATCCAAAAGGTCACCATGGGAGATTATGGAAGAATGGAGATTCTCTCAGGCCAGTTTAGTGGCCACCTACTCCATATTATCTCGATATATGCCTCCACACCCCCATGGACGAGTTCTTCAGGTCCCTATTTCATGCAATTGCTGGTCTCCCAGAAGGCCAAATTGTCTGCGTCGGGGACTGGAATTGCATAGAGGATCTGAGGCATGATAGGAATCCCGTGAGAGTTGAGGGCCTGATAGCTTGCTTTCGGCTGCTGAGAACCCTATGGATGGGGGGGGGCCTAGCTGACCCATGGCATCTGCAGAATCCCCAGAAGTCTGATTACATTTTCTACTCTGCAGCTACAGGTTCCTATTCTTGACTAGACCACTTTTATACCCAAAAAGGGCTGACTCATGTCTTTTGAGACATGCAGATTCATCTGGTAACTTTTTCTGACCATGCCATGATCTCAACCTGCCTCAGATGGGAGACCTCAAGAAGGCCAGGCCATTGGAGATTTGATGAAGGGCTTATACATGATAAAACATATGTGGACTTAACTAGGGTGGTGATAAGACATTACATATAGGAAAACACAGCCGGGGACACAGCCATAAAATTCATTTGGGATGTCCTTAAGGCAGTGGTTAGGGGGCATACAATTGCACATGCTTCATACAAAAACAAACAACACCAGGCCCTCATTAAAAAGGCTCTAGAGAGGGTGGCTGCACTTGAGGCTTAGCATAAGGGTTCCGGGAAGAGGTCCTTGCTGCCACAGCTTCAAAAGGCCAGGGAGGAGTATAATAAGCTAATGCAGAAGTGGACTGAAAATGTCCTAAGATACACAGGGCAAAAATATGAATGGGGGGGGAGAGAGCGGGCAGACTCTTAGCTCAACACCTTCACAAGCAAGAGACAGACAGCTATATTCCCTCAATCAGGCCAGCAGATCCTGCTCTACCTTAGCTTACCTGTTCTACCTTACCCATCGAAATCGTTAATGAATTCCAGAGATATTACAGGGACCTATACGCAGAGGAGAATGAGCCGGGCCATACCCAAATAGTACAAGACTTCCTGGACTGGGTGGACTTGCCTAAACTGTCTGAAGAGCAAAACAAGGGGCTGGAATTAGTCTTTTCTGAAGAAGACAATAAAATTTTGATTAAATCTCTTAAAACAGGTAAGATGATCAGCCCAGATGGATTCACTGCTGAATTTTGTAAATGCGTTGCTGCTGACCTGGCCCCCCACCTCATTAAAGTCTTCAGTGCGGCCCAGGAATATGGAGTGACCCCAGACTCCTGGAGGGATGCTCTGGTGACGGTTTTACCAAAACCGTGAAAAGATCCTTCACTTTGCTCCAGTTTCAGACCCATCTTTTTGCTAAATCAAGACAGAAAGATCTTTGCTAAAACTATTGGCTCCCATCTCCAGGGTGTCATCCCATCCATAGTCCACCCCGATCAGACAGGATTTATATCAGGGAGGCACATCCAGGACAATGTTCACCTTCTTCTGAATGCCCTCCCCCCCCCCACTGGTCAATTCCCTGAAGGCGGTGGTCTCTCTGGACACAGAAAAGGCCTTCGACTACCTAGATTGGGTATACTTAGATCGCACCCTGGTAAAATTTGGGATTAGAGAGAAGTTCAGAGGTTGAATCAGTAACCTATACAGGAAGTTGGAGGCACAGATTAAGGTGAACGGAGTCACTTCTCCAACATTTAGAACAGAGAGAGGAACCAGGCAGGGATATCCGCTCTCTCCCCTGCTATTTGTACTGAGCATGGAGTCCTTGGCAGACTCCTTACGACAATCGGTGCTCTTTAAAGACATTAAAGTGGGTGACACAGAACTCAGGGTCTAATTATATGCAGACGACACTTTACTTTATAGGGCACTGACAAGCAGCAGGAAAATCCCAGCCTCTCCCTACAAAACAGGGTACTAAATGAGAAAAAGACTGAGGTAGAACGGTCAGTGGGGGATGCTGCAACAGAAGGTAAAGCCATCAAAAAATGGAGAGCAATGAGTACCAATGCCCGTAGTCTGGGTAACAAGCTTCCTGAATTAGTGGCCTTGATGGAGGAGGAACATCTGGATATCGTGGCAGTCACAGAAACATGTGTAACCCCCCTGCAAATGGGGGTTCCCAAAAGACTTCCAGGAGCTTGCTTGAATGCTCCAAGCCTGAATGGTGTTTGCATGCTTAAGCCATTTATCAGTGAGTGTTTTAGAGCCTCTGGTACTGTCTCTTTAAGAGCTGTCTGCTTGCAGACATAATTAGTTTGTATGGGGGACTGTGTGCTTCTCTGCTTGAGTACCACTCGAGCTGCTGCCAATTCACTCCATTTTGCAGTCACTAGGAGTGCAAAGGGAACCTATCTGAAAGATGTAACTGTTTGCCAGAAATCATTTAGAGTAATAATGAAAATACAGTTTGTCTAACCTGCTTCTTTGCAGTCAGAACTGAGTTTGCCTAGTTCCCATTCTAGTTTTGAACTGCTGAACTGGACCAATCAGTGTGGGTTAAGGTAGCTCTAAAATGGTGCCTTGGACGAATCAGAACTTGGACTCATAATCTGAGCCAGCCACAAGAGGATTGTATGGGCAGTGACTCTGGGAGATGTAGTTTAGACTTCGCGCCTTTTGGACCAACAGGGGCAGTCTATTGTGAGTGACAGCCAATCCAGCCAAGAACTGGGAGGAACTCAAAGGAAGTGCCCGGTTTTGTCTGCTGGAGTTTCAGTTGAGCTCTGGCAGTGAAGAGAGAAGGAGCCCTGTGCTTTTTTTGGTGTGCAGTTTTAGTCGGGAAACGTGTGTAAGGCCCAGAGTTCCGGTCTGCAGCTTGTGTAACTGCTTGTTAGGACTGAATCTGTCCTGTGAAGAGAATCAAAGGATATCTGAAGAGTGTAAACCAGGCTCACCCTGTAGAAGACTGGAGAAATTGCTGAATTGCACTCGGTCTGTCAGGAACTGAATCTGCTCTGTGTTCTCCCGGGTATTGTGCAGTAATTGCGATTGGGATAGAGAAGCAGCCTGCCTGGTATAGTACTTTCTTTTTACCATATAAATGTGTGAGGAGGCTTGTGTAGCTCGAGTGAATCCTGCTGCCATTAAAGGACTTTTGCCTGTTACTGTTCACCATATAAATGTGTGAGGAGGCTTGTGTAGCTCAAGTGAATCCTGCTGCCATTAAAGGACTTTTGCCTGTTGCAGTTTGCCATATAAATGTGTGAGGAGTCTCGTGGAGCTCAAGAGTAGCCTTGCTGACACTGTTGTTGTTTATTCGATTAACGTGTAAGCACACTGGAAACAAGTTCCTTTTACAGGTGCGACCCACATATATTGCATACAGACAATACATAATCAAACATACATATACAATGCAGCAAATTGCAGACAAAAATGTCTTTGTTACGTATAAAATTCATAAAAAAAAATTCATAAAAAACAGTTACAATTAAATTGAGATTCGAAATACATCCTTAATGCATCGGCAAACTTTTTGACAGAACACAACCACCTAATATCTTGAGGAATTTCATTCCAAATAAATGGAGCAATATAAGCAAAGGATCTTTGTCCACTTTTAGATTTCATAAAAGGAATCTCGAGAAACCTGCTGTCTGACCTATGTCTAGAATAATGACCATCAATATATGGTCTCAAAAACTTGAAATACTATGTGGAATTCCAGAGTCCATAACTTTATATATGAACTTGGCCACACAGTATTGGAAATTTAATGAAACTGGTAACCAGCCCATTTCTTTCAAAATCACACAATGATGAGATGACTTAGAACAATTTAAAGCAAACTTAGCTATCAAGTGAAGTAAAGTGGATTTCTTTGAAATCACTGTCTAGAAGCAGTGTCAGTAATCATAGCTGCATAGTTCACAATAGGAAGTAAGCAGCAATTTGAAATAACCAGCCTAGACTCAGGAAAAGAAATGAACGGATTCTGTACAAAGAACCTAATCTACAATGTATTCTTGAGGTAACCCTCAAAAATGAGATTCATAACTTAGATGAGAATCTAGTAATACCCCAAGATATTGAAATGTATCAACATAGTCAAACAGTAATCCATCAAGAGATTTAACTTCCAAAGTACCAACCTCAGATCTCGGTCTAGTGGGGTACCAAAACCATCACCTTTGTCTTAGATTTGTTTAAGAGTAATTTACAGGCCATAAGTGAAGACTGAAAATTGCACATTTCCTCTGTTAAAGAAACACCTAGATCTCCAACTGACAAACCCTGCGTATAAATTACTGCATCGTCAGCATAAAGTGTTAGGGAAGCATTATTAATCACACTTACTAGTTGATCAAAAAACAAAGAAAACAAAAGTGGCCCCAAAATAGAACCTTGTGGAACCACACACATTGAAGGACCCTATCTTGTTTGGAGGTCATGAGTACTAATTCAGGGTCGCTCCCTGTTGAATTGCCACATTGAATCCAAATGGAATTACTGTACTGCTGACTGTCTAACAAATTTTTCTTTTCTCTGTGTGAAAGGGCCCCTACCAGCTGCCACGGTTTGGACTAGCCACTAGGGCTTGGGTACCCAGGGACAGTAATTGGTAGGGGTAGGCCTGTGCACAGAGCCAATAGGTGGATGAGTAAAGTGATAAGCTAATTAACCTGATTCCCCCCTGTCCTTGTTATATCCCCCTAAATAAATCAGAGCTGCTTGTTTCAGCAAAGTTATACTGCCTGAGGTATTTGTCTATGTTAAAGTATTGTACTGTGATTGTTGCACTGTATCTTATTTTACAGGAGGTCCCAGTGCCTGAACCAGTCCTGGGGGTAAGTGTATACTGTGAAGGTAATTCTGATATATTGTGTGGGCCACTAGTGGGAAGAAAGCGGGGTTGCAGTGTCCCAGAGGGCTGTGACCAAGTTAGTTTAACTATTGCAAATATTCAAAAAGTTTCTATATAACTATTGCAAACCCTGACCTCTGGGTGGAGGCACCCACCATCGGATCCAGGCCTCTCAACCTGTTAGTGGCAAATCAGGCAGGGGTAGTAGCCCCTGGGATAGCGCCATCTAGGGGTTACACATGGTACACACAAAACCATGACTGGGAAATAAACATACCAGGATACACTGTCTACAGGAGGGACAGGGAGGGTAAAAGAGGAGGAGGAGTAGTTCTTTACATAAGGGAAGGAATAAAAGCAACAGAACAAAAGGGTAAACAGGGAGGAGAAGAAGCACTGTGGGTAAATTTGGAGACAGGCAATGGCACCACAATACGCACAGGGGTTGTATACAGACCCCCTTCTCAGGGGGAGGAAATGGACAGGGAAATGATAGAAGGTATACTTAGAATGGCAGAAAAAGGGGAGATATTGCAGATGGGTGATCTGAATATGCCAGATGTTAACTGGAGTGCAGTTGCAGCTGCCACTTCTAAGAGTGCAGTTATTCTAGATGCCCTACAGAGGGCATGCTTTAGACAACTAGTACTGGAGCCCACTCGAGAGGGAGCAATATTAGACTTGATTCTCTCAAATGGAGATGGAGAGAGGATCACAGATGTAGAAGTGTGTAGCCATCTGGGAACTAGCAACCATCGAACAGTATGGTTCACAATAAACACAGCAATAGAGTCAAGCCATACAAAGACAAAAGTACTGGACTTTAGGAGGGCTGACTTTGCCAAAATGGGTGAGTGCCTAAGGAATGCACTAGCAAATGGGCAGGAAGGAGGGGTGGAAGAACAATGGGGAATAATAAAAACTGCCATCACAGAGGTAACGAGCCTTTGTGTGAAGCAAATAAACAAAACAAGACGATGTAAGAAACCACTATGGTTCTCAAAGAAGTGGCAGTGAAGGTTCAAGAGAAAAATAAAGCATTCAGGAAGTACAAGGAATCGCAGAAGGAGCAGGACAGAGAACTGTATCAGTTAAAGCAAAAGGAGGCTGGGAAGGCAGTCAGAACAGCAAAGGCCCAAACCGAGGAAAAGATAGCCAACTCAGTTAAGAAGGGGGATAAAACCTTTTATAGGTACATCAGGGAGTGAAGGAAGACCAAGGGAGGGATAGTGAGGCTTAATAAAGGGGAGGGAGGGTGGGCAGAGGGAGACTGTGAAAAGGCAGAGATACTAAACAAATATTTTTGCTCAGTATTTACAAATGAAGAGGGGGAGGTACATAAAACAAACAGTAGTAACACTCTGGATACAGAAGTTGATACCAGCCCATTTACAGAAAAAGGGTTCTGAAAGAACTCTTAAAACTGAAGGTGGACAAAGCAATGGGGCCTGATGGGATTCATCCCAGAATTCTAAAAGAGCTAGGTAGAACTAGTGACACCACTGACTACCCTTTTAACAAATCATGGGAGGATGGGGTGGTACCGAGGACTGGAGGAGGGCAGATGTGATTCCCTTCACAAAAGTGGGAGCAAGGCAGAAGCAGGAAACTACAGACCTGTTAGTTTAACCTCAGTGATAGGGAAAATTATGGAATCACTTGAAGGAAAGAATTGTTGAGTATCTAGAGGCCAGAGGGCACAGGACCCTAGGCAGCATGGATTCACAGCGGAAGGTCATGCCAGACAAGTCTGATAGATTTCTTTGACTGGATGACCAAAGTAGTAGATCAGGAGGGCTGTGGACATGGCTACCTAGACTTTAGCAAGGCATTTGACACAGTCCCACACAAAAGATTAATACACAAGTTAGCCAGCCTGGGAGTGGGTCCCAAGATGACAGCCTGGGTAAAGAATTGGCTGGAGAATAGCACACAGAGAGTAATAGTAAATGGAGTCCATTCAGAAGAAAGGAGGGTTACTAGTGGGGTACCGCAGGGTTCAGTATTCAGACGGTCCTCTTCAATGTCTTTATAAGCTTACATGGGAAGGACTGGAAGGAAGAAATATGTCTCTTTGCAGATGACACTAAGATCTGCAACAGAGTTGATGCACAGGGTGGGGTAGAAAGGATGAGAAGGGACTTGGCAAGGTTAGAGGAATGGTCAAATGTATGGCAGCTTAGATTCAATGCTAAGAAGTGCAAGGTAATGCACCTGGGAAACAAAAACCCAGGGGAAGAGTACACAATGGGGGGTGAGATACTAACAATAACAAAAATGGAAAGGGACCTGGGGTAGTCATATCAGATGACCTAAAGGTGGGCAAGCAATGTGAGAGGGCAGCAAGGAGGGCTTGGGGGATACTGGGATGCATAGGGAGAGGCATCACCAGTAGAAAATAGGAAGTTATTATCCCTCTGTACAGACAGCTGGTGAGACCCCATCTGGAGTACTGTGTGCAGTTCTGGAGACCCAATCTCCGCAAAGACATAGACAGGATGGAAGCTGTCCAGAGGAGGGCAACTAAAATGGTGCAGGGTCTGCACTGGAAGACATATAAAGAGAGACTTAAGGAGCTTAATATGTATAGCCTCGAGGAAAGGAGGGAGAGGGGGACATGATAGAAACTTTCAAGTACCTCAAGGGAATCAACAAAGTCCAAGAGGGTAGCATCTTTCAAAAAAAGAGGTGTGCACGAACAAGAGGGCACAATTTGAAGATGGGGGGTGGCTCAGAGGTAATTTAAGGAAGTATTTTTTCACAGAGAGGGTTGTGGATGCATGGAACGGCCTTCCGGAGGAGGTTGTGGAGTCAAAATCAGTGGTGGAATTCAAGCATGCATGGGACAGTCATAAGGCAATTCTAGGGGGTGAGGGTAGGAAGAAGTAGGCTGCTGGTTAACTAGGATCTGCAGCTTATCCAGTAGGTAGGGAAATGGGCAGACTGGGTGGGCCAAGCGGTCCTTATCTGCCATCAAATTCTATGTTTCTATGTTTCTATGTTACTGTATGTCTCGGACCCTGCCTAGGCTCTGCCCATGATCTTCGATCTTCTAAGGCAATTTGATGTAGTCTCAGGGTACAAGGTCAATGAATCAAAAACAGAGATCATTCCAGTAGGCCTTTCCCTTGGATCCTCCCTGCCAGAATTGGGTCATATCAGATGGACGAAGTCTGGGTTCAGATACCTCGGAGTATGTATCCCAAGGGACCTAGGGAAGTTATACTCCACAAATCATTCAAAACTCCTCCAAGAGATCCAGTCTAACTGTAACAGCTGGGGAGAGTTATCCCTATCCCTCTCAGGAAGAATACCAAAACCATGAAAAGACAGAAAGATCTTTGCTAAAACTATTGGCTCCCATCTTCAGGGTGTCATCCCCTAAGATAAATCTACTTCCACTGTTCCTTTTTCTTTTCATCACCCTTCCTTCAGGCCCCCTAAGGAATTTTGGAAACAGTTAAAAAATACCTTAACCAAGTTCATTTGGAGAGGCAAGGGTCCTCGGGTCTGATGGAAAGTTCTATCAGCCTCGAAGGATGAGGGGGGCTGGGTATTTCAGACTTCTGTAAATACATCTGGGCGGCCCAGCTGCAATCCTTGGTCCTTCTAATGGGGGAAAGAGACTCCCCAGTCTGGGCAGAGATCAAAACCAACACCATGGAATTGACTAGTCTGGGGGACCTTCTGGACCTAGATGAGACCAGGTTGACCAAGGTATCCATGGTAAACCCCTGGACATCTATTCTGAAGCCCATTTGGTGAGAGGTCTGTCTTGCTCTTCAGCTACTGTTGAGCTTTCATGGTATAACTCCACTACAAAGCTGTTTGGATTTCCTTCCCTATAAATGGGACAGCACAGTTAAGCAGTGGACCAGAGGGGGCTTGCTAAACTTGGGCCAACTTAACACTAGAGATACCCTTAAATCATTTCAGCAACTAAGAACAGAGTTCAAGTTACCACAGAAATATTTTTTTCACTACCTTCAGTTGAGGCACTATTGGGTAACAGAAAGAGTGGGTTAGAAACATAGAATTTGACGGCAGATAAGGACCGCTTGACCCAGCCAGTCTGCCCATTTCCCTACCTAATGGGTAAGCTGCAGATCCTAGTTAACCAGCAGCCTACTTCTTCCTACCCTTACCTCCTAGAATTGCCTTATGACTGTCCCATGCATGCTTGAATTCCACCACTGTTTTTGACTCCACAACCTCCTCCTGAAGGCCGTTCCATGCATCCACAACCCTCTCTGTGAAAAAATACTTCCTTAAATTACCTCTGAGCCCCCCCATCTTCAAATTGTGGCCCTTGTTCTTGCACACCTCTTTTTTTGAAAGATGCTACCCTCTTGGACTTTGTTGATTCCCTTGAGGTACTTGAAAGTTTCTATCATGTCCCCTCTCCCTCCTTTCCTCGAGGCTATACATATTAAGCTCCTTTAGTCTCTCTTCATATGTCTTCCGGTGCAGACCCTGCACCATTTTAGTTGCCCTCCTCTGGACAGCTTCCACCCTGTCTATGTCTTTGTGGAGAATGGGTCTCCAGAACTGCACGCAGTACTCCAGATGGGGTCTCACCAGCTGTCTGTACAGAGGGATAATAACTTCCTGTTTTCTACTGGTGATGCCTCTCCCTATGCATCCCAGTATCCCCCAACCCTCCTTGCTGCCCTCTCACATTGCTTGCCCACCTTTAGGTCATCTGATATGACTACCCCAGGTCCCTTTCCATTTTTGTTGCTGTTAGTATCTCACCCCCCATTGTGTACTCTTCCCCTCGGTTTTTGTTTCCCAAGTGCATTACCTTGCACTTCTTAGCATTGAATCTAAGCTGCCATACATTTGACCATTCCTCTAACCTTGCCAAGTCCCTTCTTATCCTTTCTACCCCACCTTGTGCATCAACTCTGTTGCAGATCTTTGTGTCATCTGCAAAGAGACATACTTTTCCTTCCAGTCCCTCTGCAATGTCGCTTATAAAGACATTGAAGATTACTGGTCCTAATACTGAACCCTGCGGTACCCCACTAGTAACCCCCCTTTCTTCAAGGTGGACTCCATTTACTATTACTCTCTGTGTCCTATTCTCCAGCCAATTCTTTACCCAGGCTGTCATCTTGGGACCCACTCCCAGGCTGGCTAACTTGTATATTAATCTTTTGTGTGGGACTGTGTCAAATGCCTTGCTAAAGTCTAGGTAGGCCATGTCTACAGCCCCTCCCTGATCTACCACTTTGGTCACCCAGTCAAAGAAATCTATCAGATTCGTCTGGCATGACCTTCCTGCTGTGAATCCGTGCTGCCTTGGGTCCTGTGCCCCTCTGGCCTCTAGATACTCAACAATTCTTTCCTTCAGAAGTGATTCCATAATTTTCCTTATCACTGAGGTTAAACTAACAGGTCTGTAGTTTCCTGCTTCTGCCTTGCTCCCACTTTTGTGAAAGGGAATCACATTTTCCCTCCTTCAGTCCTCGAGTACCACCCCCATCCTCCCATGATTTGTTAAAGATGGTAGTCAGTGGTGTCACTAGTTCTACCCTTAGTTCTTTTAGAATTCTGGGATGAATCCCATCAGGCCCCATTGCTTTGTCCACCTTCAGTTTTAAGAGTTCTTTCAGAACCCTTTCTTCTGTAAATGGGCTGGTATCAACTTCTGTATCCAGAGTGTTTCTATTGTTTGTTTTAGGTACCTCACCCTCTTCATTTGTAAATACTGAGCAAAAATATTTGTTTAGTATCTCTGCCTTTTCACAGTCACCTCTGTCCACCCCTCCCTTTATTAAGCCTCACTGTCCCTCCCTTGGTCTTCCTTCGCTCCTGATGTACCTATAAAGGTTTTATCCCCTTCTTAACTGAGTTGGCTATCTTTTCCTCGGTTTGGGCCTTTGCTGTTCTGACTGCCTTCCCAGCCTCCTTTTGCTTTAACTGATACAGTTCTCTGTCCTGCTCCTTCTGTGATTCCTTGTACTTCCTGAATGCTTTCTTTTTCTCTTGAACCTTCACTGCCACTTCCTTTGAGAACCGCAGTGGTTTCTTACATTGTTTTGTTTTCTTTATTTGCTTCACACAAAGGCTTGTTACCTCTGTGACGGCAGTTTTTATTATTCCCCATTGTTCTTCCACTCCTACTTCTTGCCCATTTGCTAGTGCATTCCTTAGGCACTCACCCATTTGGCAAAGTCAATCCTCCTAAAGTCCAGTACTTTTGCCTTTGTATGGCTTGACTATATTGCTGTGTTTATTGTGAACCATACTGTTCAATGGTCACTAGTTCCCAGATGGCTACCCACTTCTGCATCTGTGATCCTCTCTCCATCTCCTTTTGAGAGAACCAGGTCTAAGATTGCTCCCTCTCAAGTGGGTTCCAATACTAGTTGTCTAAGGCATGCCCCCTGTAGGGCATCTAGAATAACCCCACTCTTCGAAGTGGCAGCTGCAACTGCACTCCAGTTAACATCTGGCATATTCAGATCACCCATCAGCAATATCTCCCTTTTTCCGCCATTCTAAGTATACTTTCTATCATTTCCTTGTCCATTTCCTCCCCCTGAAATAAGTCTATGTCTAACCCTAATAGGATTGTGGTGCCATTGCCTGTCTCCAAATTTACCCACAGTGCTTCTTCTCCTCCCTATTTACCCTTTTCTTCAGTTGCTTTGATTCCTTCCCTTATGTAAAGAGTTACTCCTCCTACTCTTTTACCCTCCCTGTCCCTCCTGTAGATAGTGTGTCCTGGTATGTTTACGTCCCAGTCATGGTTTTGTGTGTACCACGTTTCTGTGACTGCCATGATATCCAGATGTTCCTCCTCCATCAAGACCACTAATTCAGGAAGCTTGTTACCCAGACTACGGGCATTGGTACTCATTGCTCTCCATTTTTTGATGGCTTTACCTTCTGTTGCATCGTCCCCCACTGACCTTTCTACCTCGGTCTTTTTCTCATTTAGTACCCTGTTTTGTAGGGAGAGACTGGGATTTTCCTGCTGCCTATCAGTGCCTCCCCCCTTGACTAGTTTAAAAGCTTGCCAATGAAGCATTTAAACCGATTGCTCAAAAGACTTGTTCCCTTCCTGGTCAGATGCAGACCATCCTGCCAGTATAGGCTGGTGTCCCTCCAGGTGGAACCCCAGTCCCCAATGAAGCCATACCCCTGTGCTCCACACCATTTTTTCAACCATTCATTAAACTGCATGGTGCAAAGTACCCTCGCCTCACCCATGCCATTGGCAGGCAGCACCTCTGAGAAGGATACTGTATGTACTACTTGTCTTAGGCCCCTTCCCAACTCTAAAAAGTCCTCCTGCACTGCTCTGATCTCATGATGAGCCAAGTCATTTGTCCCTAGGTGGACAAGGACGTCCAGCTCAGACTCCCGTGCAGCTGTTTTCGTGATCCTGAGGATGCGCTTCCTGTCCCTCCAAACCATGACACCAGGCAGGCACCTTACTTCATTTTTCCCTGCTTCCCCCAGTTCTATCCCCCTAATAATTGAGTCCCCCACCTGGAGCTACTTCCTTTCCCTGTGGTGTCCTCTGCCTCTCCTGTGGGCCTCCCTTGTGACAGTTGTCATCAACCTTCTTAGTCTCCTCTGCGGGTGCATCCATAGGGGAACTATGCTCTCCCAGAATGGTGTATGGAATGTGGAGTGGAACAACTGATTGGGTGTGCCTCTGTTCCACCATCCTCACCCTCCCTGAGCCCACTGTGGTCCAACTGCTGTGCTTTCTTCGCAACCTCTGAGGTAGTGGTGGTGGCTCTGGTGCTCCCTGGATGGGGGAGGTTCCCTTTCTACTGTCCAGTGTGGCCTGGGGGAAGGTTCCCTTACTACTGTTCAGTGTGGCCTGAAGAAGGGCAACTTCCTCCCTCAGGGCAGGGAGTTGTCTGCAAATAGGGAAGCATCTCAGCCTCCAGAAAGACTCCCAGAAGACTGCTGCCCCACAGCCATTACATTGCACTACTCCCCACATGTTTATCTACTTTTGTGTGTGTGTGTGTGTGTGTGTGTGTGATTGGTTTGTTATATAGAAATATATATATATATATGTATGATACAATGTGTATGCTTATATTGTCAGTGCAGTGTGCTAGAGAGGATATGACAGTGATATGCACCTTGCACTCTTGAGGAAATGATGTCAGAACCCCAGGTATAAAGGAACTATTTCCAGGGGTGGGTGGGGTGAGGAATGGGAAGGGGTTAGGCCTAAACTGTGCCCTCACAAAACAATCAGCTAAAAGCTCTGACCCACTGCTGCGATGAGTGCCTTTCTGTCAGCAAGATGCCCTACACAACAATTTGACAGAGAAAATACCCTGCTAATCAAACAGAGAAAAATCCAGACATCCAAGTCAGACACAGGTAAACCTCCCCAGCCCCAAAACAGCCTGGTGATTTGTGCTCTGAAAGCAGTCAGCCCCAAAATAAGTCAGCTGTGCACCAGGACAGACACAGTAAACAGTATTCCATCCTTCAGGGTTTAAACTCTTCCTGCACTGAAAATCTTAACAATTGTAACAAAAGTAAAGCAAGATCCACCTCCCTCTGTTGCTTGAAAGACTGTCTTTCATGATAATCCTAAGTTCCTTATTTCATCTTTCAATTAGAAGTAGCCTCCACCTGCAGAATATCTGCTACAAACCAAAGACAGTTGTAAGGTTCACCTCCCTCTGTTGTGAGCACAACTCACTTTCTTGCAAATCCTATGTTCAGTATTGCAGCTTCCAGCCAGAGGTAGCTTCACCTGAAGAATATTAGCTGTAACTAATCAGGCATCCTAACACCCTACAGAGTTGTTTGTACAGTCTCACCCAGGCTCCGGGAGCTAAAGGGATAATCTCCAAAATTGTGGCCACTATCACCTCCATTGAACCAGACCATATATGTAATTCATGTCAAAGATCATTGGGCAGCAGAGACAGGTATATCACTAAATGAATCTGAGTAGCATATGATCTGAAGAGGGGTACACCTTGCAACCTCCTCCCCTGTTTGGAGGGAATTTAGATGGCATGTGATCATTAGGTACTTTTGCCCCCAAGTGGTTACCAGACACTTAGGTAAATACTCATCAGACCTGTGCTGGGGAGGATGTCAGAGTAGAGGAACAACCTCTCATATTTTATGGGATTGTCCATCCCTGTCTGGATTTTGAGGTCTGATGGGAGATGCAGTGGGAAAGATTTTCGATATACCACCACCCTTAGCTTTGCAAAATTGGCTTTTTTGCCTCCTGCCAACTCCCCTGAGATCTTTCTCACAATGTTATCTGTTTTATGTCTTAGTGACTGCGGCCCTCAAAGCTTTCATTTAGTGTTGGCTGACCCCAAAGGTACCTTCCCTGGATGCCTGGTACTCCATCTGTCTCAGGATCTTGGAAATGGAGCAACTTACTGCAAAGCTCCAGTCACAATTAGATAAATTCAAGAGTAGATGGCTGCCTTTCTTCCATTACATGGCATCCAGGGAGGGAAAGGAAATTTTTGAAATACTGATGGATCAGGCCTAGACAACCTCCCCACAGTCACTAAAAATCCTGGAAGGGACTCATTCATACTGCCAGACACTCTTTACTTACAGGGGTGGCACACAGATACAGATCTGATCGTCAATATGTTCTAGGCCCTTATTTCTAGTAGTTGAATGGCTCTCGGTCAACCTCAACCCCCCCATCACCCATTTTTGTTTGTTCTCTGTCTTGTCCTCATCTACTTTTGTTTATTTGACTTTGAAATTAAATGCAAATTGGTAATTGTATAAATATATTTAGTGAGTAGTTTCCCTTTTTCTGCATTGTCTGTAGATTTTATGTTCAAAGTGTGTCAAATCTTTTAAAATACTAAATAAAGTATGATATAAAAATTTTTTTGCAAATTACGTGAAATCTAAATCCCAGGCAGAATTGTTTTGCCTTGGCAAAAAAGTTTGCTTAATTGTGAAATTACAGGAAGTATTTTGACTGGCAAAATTTTTCAATTTCTCACACTACTAGTGTTAGATCCTTTTTGCTCAGCCTGGCACTGTGGTAAAATTACTGTTATATGTCTTTAGCAAGTTATGAATTTCTGCAGTTTGTTCAGAGATTAAGGAAACATTCACCTTTACAGCATTAGCAGTGACAGCGTGTTCCAGTCTATCATAAGCTATATGAATATCTTCATCAGTTTCTGGTAAAACTAGCAAAGCAACCTGTGGTGATTTTTCAACCCATTTCTTCAGGAGATTACCATGGTATATCTTGGCAGGATTTTTCCTATCAGTGTCTCAATTTCATGTTTAACTGTGCCAGTGCATCTAAGCACTTTATAAGGCTCTTATCATTTCATTAACAGTTTATTTTCTTTAGTAACAGTAGCAAGACCTTTTCACCTGTCTCAAAAACTTTTTCTTTTACCCCAAGGTCATAATGGAAGCACCAAGTTTGGTCGACAGTGAAACTGTTGTCCTCCCACACAATGATGGCCGAATACCATCGCTGGTATTGTACTGCCCAATCCTCTGAGCCCCCCCAGACTTTAGGATTCTTAACTCCAGGTCACAGCTGGTCCGGGGAAGGGGCAGGACACTGAGGGAAAGCGAAACATGGAAATAGACCATTACAGTGACTGTCATTGTAGTGGTCTTTTTCCGTGTTTTGCTATTGAGGTGTCGGGCAAAATGGAGCCACCCGGTCATAATACACCTTCTGCTGGTTTGGGGCTTCTTCCTGATTACTATGGGCAATTTCAACATACTGTACTTTGCCATCTTCTTTCTCAGGGCACACAAATACAGTAAGACATAATAGATTCTTTCTGAGTGGGGTTATCTTCCCATGTTTCTTTAATTACATCTAGTGGACCTCTAGGTTGTCTACCATAAAGCATTTCAAATGGTGAAAAACCTGTTGATGCTTCTGGCACTGTATCTGTAAGCAAAAAGCAGGTGAGGTAAGTATTGGACCCAATCTTTCCCTGCCTGTTTCACAAACCTTTTTAACATGCATTTAAGTTTGATTAAAATGCTCAACAAGACCATCTGTTGGAGGGTGATAAGGGGATGTTCTTCTTACAGTGATACGTAGTAGTCGGTAAAGCTTCTTCAGTAATGCAGCACCAAAATTACTACCCTGATCAATAATAATCTCTTTAGATATGCCCACCCTACTGAAACATCTGGCAAGCTCTTCTGCCACTTTGAGGGCTGTGACAGTATGCACTGGAAATGCCTCTGCTTCTCTGCCTCTTGCTGTTGTACAGCTCACCATTTGAAGAGGGCAGACCAGGCTTTCAGGTTCTAGCACGTAACGTAAGGAGAAACCAATGTACTTTATTGCACTTCCTTGTCTGCATTGTATGTATTAGTCTGCAGTGCTGTTAAGTTCGTTCCTCTCACATCAAATCCCACTGTTTAGCCAATGCTACTAATGTATTGTTTTTTTCACTCTGTTGCTTCTCTGTATTGTATTACCTTTGGAAATGTGTTGTTGAGTATTGTATATATACATTTCTATAATACTGCATGGGAACGTGCTTTTGATTACTGTACTCATGTTCCCCTTCCCCCAGAACACTCTGTGAGATGAGTAATTTTATATTGCTCAGTGTGCCTTTCCTGGTGAAACTTTTCAATAAATAAATAATTAGGCAATCAATTGGGCAAGTTTTTTTTGGCTGATAATAGTACAAGCAATAAAGGTATAGCTATTTTGATATCCAGAGACACTGGATTTCAAAGTCTACAAAGTGTAGAAGGTCCGCAGGGCCATTACATTTTTGTTAAGGGCATTTTAGACAATTCTGAAGTGCTGCTGGGCAGTATGTATGGGCTGAATGCTGATACGGTACATTATCCTTTTTTACTGATTTTGCCTCCCATTTGTCCCTTTTCCTCTCTCTTCCTATTATAATGGGAGGGGGGACTGGAATCTGACTTTTACCCAGGACCTGGATAGGACTTTAAGGCCACAACCTATGTTGTCTTCCACCCAGTGCTCTCTCCGTGGCATGATGGATACCGTGGGACTCTGTGATCCGTGGCACATACTGTATCCATCTACTCAGAATTATACATTTTATTGGGCTACTCACAGCTCTTATTCCCACATAGATTATTTTCAAATTAGCAAACATGTGGCATAGGGAGTTCTGTGTTCTGAGATAGCGCTGTGAGTTTTATCTAATCACTATTTGGTGTGGCTGAATCACATGTTGCTAACCAAGACATCCAAAGACTCAATACGGAAACTGGACACTCAACTTTTAAAAAATGAGAAAATTATTGGGTGGGTTAAGGCTCTGATTAGAGGTTTTTGCTGCCCAAAATTTGGGGTCAGTTGGAAAGCAGATATTGAGTGGGGTGCTTTCAAGTGTTTTCTGAGAGGTGAATTCATCTGGTTAGCCTTTACTCACAAGAGAGGTAGGGAGGCTGAAACTACTCACCTCCTGAATCATATTAGACAGTTAGAGAAGGGACCATCTACCACAACCCCCGAGAAAGACCATAAAGAATTATTTACTCTCAGAGACAAGCATGCGGAGCGTTTAACCGACAGGGATGAATATACCATTTTTAAGACCAACTCCACATACATCAATCAGGGGTAGGTGGGTTGTGTGAACTCCCATTCCTTGGCAGACCACTTCCACAAGTTGGCACATATATTTTCTGTATCTCAGAAGACCAGAGCCCCGTTGGCCTGGTCTCATGAGACACGGAGAAAGCCTTTGATAGGGTGGACAGACTTTTCTGTTTGCAACTCTCAAAAAATGTGGATTCCCTAGTAAATTTATTGATGGGATTAAAGTTCTATATGGTTGACCAAGCACCAGCAGTTATTGTAATGGGGTTCTTTCCACCACTTTCCTTTATATTCTGGCATCAGTCATGGATAACTCCTCTCTCTTCTTTTATTTAACTTATACTTGGAACCTTTATTGCTTAAACTTAAAGCATCCCACCTTTTGACAGGAGTATAAATAAGTTTTTTTGATCTAAAGTTCATGGCTTACGCAGATGATATTTTACTGCACAATACCAATCCTAAGACCTCTATCCCAGCAGCTCTGTCAATTGTTGAAGAGTTTGGGAAACTTTCTAATTATAGACTTAATGTTGACAATACTATGGTGATGCCATTAACTCCTAGTATCCTCAAGTCTGATATACTAAGGTTCATACTAAGGAGTAAGTAGCAGAGAAGCCAGTAACCCATGTGTGGTCCTGCTGATTACCCATAGTAGCACAATAAGTTTCCTTCTGAAATATAAATGTCTAGTCTGTTTTTTGAACTGTTTTTGTCTTTGCTGATTATTTGCTCTGTTGGAAGCCTATTCAATGGGTTTATCACCCTCTGTTTAAAAAGGGCCTTCCAAATTTTTGTAGTGAATCCTTTTGGTCCAAGTTGTACAGGGTGTCCCCTTGTGTCTAGATTATCATTTTTAAATTCAAATTTAACTAATTTATTAGATAGGTATCCTGCATGATATCTTAACATTGAAGAATGTCTCCCTGTATCCTTCTAGTTTGAAGGGACATTAGGTTTAATTTTTTTTATCGCTCATTGTATGATAAGGTGCTTGGGTTGTGCACCATTTTTGAAGTATGTCTTTGGATTTTTTCTATCTGGTCTGTTATTATTCTTTGTGGTATATCCCCAAGCCTGGCTTCCATAATCCAGATATGGTCTCACATATATTCCATACAATGGCATTATTACACTTTCATCTCTACTGCTAAAGTTTCTTTTGATGGTCCACATTATCCTCTTTGTCTTGCCAATCTGTGCGTTACAGTGTTTGTCATAAGCTAATTTGTCCATTACTGTGATTCCTAAATGTCTTTCTTCCTTTGTTTTTCTTACTAGAACTCCATTTAAATAGTATGTGTTTTCCTTATTGTGACACCCAAAATGCATGACATAACACTTATCACTATTAAAAATCATCCCCCATGGGGTTTGGCTTAGCGCTGAATGAGTATGGACACTTAGGAGCTGAGCTGTCCAACTCTGGGGACAAAATCTGGTGTTCTCCAGTATAAGGACCCACTTCTCTGATGGTAAAACCCATTGCTATTTAGCAGAACACCCCCGGCATGACTTAGCAACAGAAACAACCTCAAGTGCCTATTGATACCGGAGATCCAAACCTTACCGCACTACAGTGCCCGCCCACCAGCATGGCCTCCTGGAGACAGCTCCTGTACTGAACTCATGTTCAGCCAACTCATGGCCCACAAGGCTCAACTTACTACTGCTGTCAACGCTGCCTCTGCAGAACATTGAAATCTGCATCTTTCACAATGAACGCAGGCTGGACTTGCATGATGCTGCAATAAAAGAATTATCAGCTACCATGCGGGAGCAGGCTAAAACAATCCACCAACTCCAAGATAAAGTAGATGACCTCAAGAACAAAAGTCACCATGATAACTTGCGGTTTGTAGGGTTTCCAGAAGGTGTCAAACAGAACAGTGCAATTGCCTTCCTTCAGGCTACTTTATCTACACTCCTGGGCTTGCCTGAGGACTTCAGGTCTCAGATTGAATAGGACCACTGCTTGCTGGCTCCTCCACCCAAGCCTGGTGAGCAGCCCAGATCCTTAAGTGCAAGATTCTGGGACCTTTGGTAGAAAGAAGTAGTTACGATGACTGCCAGGAACAACAGTAACATCTTATGGCAGGGGCACAGGGTGAATATTTTTCAGGACTACTCCTGAGAGCTTTCTGAGTGCCAGAAAGAATACAGCCTTACTAGAAGAATTCTGCATAAGCATAGCTACTCCTTCTCACTCAGATATCCCGTGACCATGCAGGTCATATATAATGGTGCCCTTCCACTCTTTACTACTCCTGAAAGCTTATTAGACTTTTTGTATGCCAAGCACCCAGCTGACTTTCAAGGGGCTGACATCTCGGGGAATTCAGTACATATCCCCTCCTCCCAGAACTCAGAAGACAAACCCCTAGCTTCCAAGGAGGTATCCACATGACCCAAAGTCAAGATCGTTGAGGCCTTGCTCCGTCCCAGATCTAGGAAGAGGCATTCCTCTCTTTGACATGTAAAGTGGCAGCATCCAGCTACACACACCAGCTCCCTCAGCCCAAAAGCAGAGGAGAGCCTCCACGCCTAGAGAACTTTAGTTTTCTGAGCCTACTTCACCCCCAATCCGTATGCACCACTGCAGTCTGAGATGTCGGAGGCATTGGGTGAGATGGAAAGTGATTCAGTACCTATAGGAGAAGATGGGTCTATCTCTAATGCTCCTCAATGTAAATCCTGGGCAGATATTGCTGTGGTATCTCCAGACACGAGTGACAAGCATTCATCACCTGGCTCCAAGACCTCACCCAGCCACGACTCGAGCAAGAAACATGCAGACATTGCTCACGTACCGGACAAACAGGACTCTCCCTGGTGATACTAAGTTAAGTAGTGGACTTTTGTGCTGGGATAATAAATGGGGGTTTGGAAGGGTCGACGGCTATCTTCCCACCCCCCCTTAGGTGCGCATTTGAGAGGGGATCTTCAGTAGCGTCACCTGTTTAGTTGGTGCTGGGCTGCCCCCTCCATGACTGGCCATTCAGGCTTGTCGGCTCCTCTGAGAGATGCTCATTTTGGGGTGCAGATTGCATTTGTGGCCTTGCTGCATCCCTGTAAAAAAACAGAGATTTGGCAGCTACATTTCAGCACTCTCCCCACATGTTTGGAGGAATTGCACCTCCATATTAAGAAGTGGAGTCCTCTGCTCATTGTCCCCAGCAGCTACGGGGTTGTAACATCCACTGCCCTAGTAGGACGGCTACTGCTGTCACCCCCAAGGAAGCCAGAGTGCGTCTCGCAGCCTGGCTGCCAACAGTTTGCCTCTCGGCCTCCTACTAGCTGTGGTCCAGTTTAACTTTGTATATAGTTCTAAAAGTTGTTTTATTGCTTGGCTTAACCTTTTAACAATATATGTTTTACAGTATCACATCCAGACTGCTCAACCTGGTAATATGGTGGGATGCTTATTTAGGATAGAACCACTAGGGGGCTGGGACACCTGTTTATCTAGGTGGGGTGACCTTCGCTCTCAGTCTCTACTCAACACCCATCCATAATCCCTAACAGACCTGCCCATTTTGCTCTGGATTATGGGTGACGCCTGCTTAGTCACCCGGAACGTGTGGGGTTTTAATACCCCAATAAAGCGTACCCAGGTGTTGGCTCATCTTAAAAGACTGAGAGTGGAGGTTGCCCTACTTCAAGAAACTAAGCTTAGAAAGGAAAATCATGCTGGACTGAAGCGGGCTTGGGTGGGCCAAGTTATTTCAGCGTCGACCCCCACACGTAAGCGAGGGCTCGCCATCCTACTGCACAGTTCCCTTAAATGGTTCCCAACTAAAGTCAAGTGGTATGCAAACGGCAGGTGGGTTGTAGCCCTTATATCTACTCCAGAAGGACTGCTGGTTATTGTTAATGTGTATGGCCCCAATGAGGACCAGCAGGAGATGGGAGATATTTTACTCTCTCACCAAAGGTGACCAGCTCGCTGACCTCCCCAGATGTCCCAATTATTATGGGGGTGACTTTAACTTGCCTCTGGACCTGTTTCTGGATCAGAACTCTGCACCCAAAATCCCAACTCGCCCTCAACCAGCTGGTAATGGACCTAGGGCTCCAGGACCCATGGTGTGTTCTGCATCCAAGGTATAAAGATTATACATTTATATCCCTAGTCCATAACGTGTTTAGTAGGCTGGACTACTGGTTGGTATCCCCCCTGGTCATGAACACCTCTTTGGATGCCCAAATCCTTCTAACTGTGATCTCCGATCATGTCCTGTGCAGCTCCACCTTGCAAGGGGCTCCCTGACTCCCCACTCCAGATGCTGGCATTTTGACCCACTGCTGCTGCGAGATCCTGACTTCCCTCAATGGCTCAAGATGCAGGTCTCAAACTTTCTCCTGGACAACCCACCCACTGCGACCTCTCTGGCAAGTGCCTGGGAAGCTCTGAAGGCTACCATCAGGGGATTCATAATGGGATTTGCAGGTCACCGAAGGCAGCAGAGAGAGCAGCAGCTCAAAACCTTGGAGGCTCATCTAGCAGACCTAGAGACTCTACTGAAGAAGTGCATCCATGCCAACCCACAATCCTCACTCCACCATGAAATCACCCAGGCCTGGTTTCATATCATTGACTTACTGGCCCAGAAAGCAGAGCTGTGTATTTTAAGACTAAACCACAAATATTGGGAAGGGGGAAAGGGGAAGTGCTTGCATACTAGCTGTGGAAGCCGCAGGCTGAATGCTGCATTCCAGGACTAAAGAGACTGGGGGGGGGCTGTGCAAGTTCACCTGGAGCACATTAACAAAATTATGGTGGACTTCTACAAGGAGATCTACAGCTCCTCATGAATTGTGGAGGCCCAAGAAGTGTGTACATTTCTAGATTCACTCCCCCTTCCATGTCTGACCCCACTGCAGCTGGAATCGTTGGAGGCCCCATAACACCCCTGGACATGTCAGCAGCTATCACTGCTCTAAACCGGGGGAAGGTGCCAGGTGGAGATGGCTTCCCCCAGAGCTCTTGAGAATAGTAGCCCCCCAAATAGCCCCTCTCCTCTGTGCTCTGTTTAATTCAGCCATTACCATTGGGTCCTTCACTCTGACACTTAGAGGGATGCTATCATAGCAGTCTTTCCAAAAAAGGGAAAGACCCCACCCTCCCCTTGAACTACAGTCCAATTTTTCTCATTGACACAGACAGCAAGGTTTTTGCCAAGATACTAGCTACCTGCCTCGGACCCCTTCTTCCCTCACTCATTTACCCCTCACAGGCAGGCTTCATCCCTGGCCACTTCAGCAGGGATCACATCAGATATATGATCAACATTATTGTCTTGCCAATGCTTTTACCACTCCAACTGCTGCAACAGCTATTGATTTCGAGAAAGCTTTTGACTCCCTGGAATGGGACTACTTGCAGCAAGTGCTAGAAGCTATGGGGTTTGGTTACAATTTTAGGCATTGGGTTGCAGCTCTCTATAGCAACCCAACAGCCCTGGTACTCTTCAACTCTACCGTGTCTGCCCCCTTTCCCTTGGGGAGGGGTATCAGGCAGGGTTGGCCTCTCTCACCCTTGCTTTTTATCCTAGCTGTGGAACCGCTAGTGATAGCCATCCACCATTCTCCCCTCATTAAGGGATTCTGAATAGGCAGTAACAAATTCTCCACACTTATGTACACGGACAACCTTTTAGTACCATTAGCAGATGTCCCAAAATTGTTACCCCTGCTATTCTCCTTGCTCTCAGAATTTGCCACATACTCCTGGCTAAAGATCAACCATTCCAACACAGAGGTCTTGCCTCTTAATTCCCTGTGCACACAGGTGCAGGTATCCTGGCTGGGACTTCAGTGGACCTCGCACAACTTGGTATACTTAGGTATCCGCTTGGATCCTGGCCTAGCCAAAATCTGGGACATAAATCTTAAGCTCCTTCTTGTGGACATTAAGACGAAGTGCAATCACTCAAGATGGCTCCATCTCACATTAGCAGGCAAGGTCTCTGCCTTAAAGATGATGGCTGCCCCCAAACTCCTATATATCATCTTGCATGTACCATTGGCAGTACCGGCACAATGGGTTAAAACTATTGACAAAACTTTTTCCAGCTTTATCTGGGAGGGTGCTAAACCAAGTTACAGCAGGAACAAGTTGAAAGTGCACTGGGAAACGAGGGGGTTGTGCCTTCCCTGGATAGAAGGGTATAAATGGGCCTTCTCCACAGCTCAAATTGTGGCATGGTTCCTTCCTACTGAGCGGGGCACACCACAATGGGTACAAATGGAAGCGGACATAGCCCAAGTGCACTCTCTTCCACTCTTGATCTACAATCCACTCCCTAGAAACCTGTGCCAACATCCCACTATTTCTAGCTCAGTGCATGTTTGCCACCTAGTGCATTGGAAGCTCTATGCCAATCCCTGCCCCTTAGAAACCACACCCATATGGAACAATAGCTCCATCCAGGTGGATAGAGAACCGATCCTATGGCTGCTCTGAGTGGATAAGGGTATCTCCAAACTGATGGATGTCCAGGCTGCTGATGGCATTTCCTTACAATCCTTTCTGGAACTGGACCGTAAGTTCCACCTGGGGAAAGCGGCATTCTGGCAATACCTGAGGCTACGTAGTGCACTTGCAGCATATCTTAAAACACTCCTGGCGCATAGGCTTGGGGCACCATCCAGCTGCATAAATGGCTCTCCCTTAAGACAGGTAGGGCCAGCCAAATTTATTCTAATCTTATGGAACAGTTCCCTTCTCACTCTGCACAAGCCAAGTCTAAATGGGAAAAGGCTCTTCAGCAACCCTTATCTGATGCCCAATGGAGCTCTGCAGGAAAAACTCCCACTCCCTGATTTTAGATACAAGAAGTAGGCTCATACAAAATAAGGTCCTTTCCACTGGTATCACACTCCCTCTCTGCTGTATGGACTAAACTTAATGGATAATGACTTATGTTGGAGGTGCCATGCTGGGGTGGGTGACCTCATACATATTCTTTGGTGTTGCCCTCTTCTCCACCCCTTCTGGGAGGCCATGTGTGGCCTTGCAGAGCGGGTTCTAGGTCAGGACTTGGGACCTAACCACTTGGTGTGGATCCCAGGACTGCCATCTGAAAAAGCAAAGCTGAAGCAGCAACAATTGAGATGGAACCCCTTACTTAGTGTGCAAGCCAAGCAGCTAATACAATGCCACTGGATAACAGCTGAAGTGCCCACGATATCTGAACTTTGCAATTCCCTTTCAGTGGTAGCCTCTCTGGATCACCACTCTCATGTGGTGGCTATTACACTCCCTCAGTACTACCTGTATTGGGCCCCTTATTTAACTAATCTGTCCCCACAAGCAGGGATAGGGTGAGCTCTACATGTAATTTAATGTAGTCTAAACTGTTTGATGATGACACAGTGCCCATTAATAGAGTATTTAGAACCTTCTCTTCTTTCTCCTATAATTTATATAAGCATCCCCTGATTTTCCTAAACCAGAGGAACAGATATCTGGATGTGTGATAGTATTGTTGGTGTGTTTTAGGTTTGTTTTTGTCTTCCAGGCTGAGATTGTGCACCAGGATTCCTTCTAGGATGAATCTGGACTGTTATTGCATCTCCTCAATCCTAGTTATAAAATTGGTGGAACAGCCATTTCCTAGGATTTCTCCTATAGACTTACTGCTGTTATCTAGATTGTGGCTATTGTATGAATCTACAGTATGTAGTCTACATACCACTCTTAGTACCTGGAATTACAGTGGTTTGCATGATTCATTCAGGTTCTTCCTACTAAAGTATATGCTGCATTGTATGTTTCTCTGGGAAAAAAAGAAAACAATAAAAAGCAGTAACTGAAACAAACAAACAAAAAAAAAACAAAAAAAAACCCCAAGCATTTGTCAATGCCGAATGCTGTCTTGCTGGCATTGCCATTGGTAGTGCAGGAGTTAGAGAGATGCATAATAGGCATGGCAGTGAAGTACTGAACTGATGCCAACCCACCCCCAACCCCACCCTGCAGAGACTGACAGGCATTGGGGTGTCCCTTTGGGTGTTTGGTAGTGCAGTGCGGGAAAACATTTTGGGCAGGATGTGAAAAATGACAGCTGTACAGTTCATAAGGAGGTGTAAAAAAATGCCAGTGTTGAAAATGTGGCATGTAAATATAGCAAATTTGCGAATTTACAAGGATGCGTGGGAAATATGCAACACACACTTGTAACACTGCCATTTTATGGGCGTTCGGCACCAAATTTTCAACATAGGCATTTTAGCACCTCTGCTCATGTACAGTGTCACTGTTATTTCCTCAAAGTCTCCCAAGAAGTGATTTCATAAGCCGACACGCTATTCTGCGCCGGAAATGCGAAAACACATTTTGGGCAGGATATGTGAAATGACGGCTGTACTGTTCATCAAGAGATGTGGAAAAATGGCAATGGTGAAAATCCAGAGTGAAAATATCACAAATGCATGACGGTACGAGCATGCGTGCAATCTGCCAACGCACGCTCATAACACAGTCATTTTATGGAGTATCATCACCAAATTTTCAACATAGGCATTTTAGGACCTCTGCTCATGAACTGTGTCACTGTCATTCTCATAATCTGGCCCAAGCACTGATTTCCCACAGCGACTGAGCTATTGTGCACCAGAAGTGCAGGAACACATTTCGGGCAGGATGTGGAAAATGACAGGTGTACTGTTCACAAGGAGGTGTACAAAAATGGTAATGCTGAAAATCTGGCATTAAAATATTGTGAATTCGCGAAGTTATGAGAGTGCGTAGCAACTGCGCAATGCACGCTTGAAAAACAGGCATTTGTTGGATTTTTTCCACCAAATTTGGAACATAGGCTTTTTGAGAGGCCACCTCATGAACACTGGCACTGTCATTTCGTTAGTGGGTCCTGAAAGGTGATTTCGCGCAGTGACTGCGAAATCACCTTTCGAGGCCGATTAATGCCATGGCAGTGATAGAATTCATGAGGAGGGGCCCCAAAAACCCCATGTTGAAAGTTGGTGCCAAAATTCCAACAAATGCCTGAGATATGCAGCAAAGTTGAAAAAACCCTATTCATTCCATTATACAGCTTACCGGCATTTCCTCAGTTCGCGGTCGGCTTTGAAGAGTGCAGACGTGTTTCTGGTCCACCGAAGATCATCGTGCCAGACTCCGGAGGTAAGTATGGGGTGAAGGGGGGTAGGGAGGCAGGGTGCGAGTGGGTGGGTGGGTGCAGGTGGGGCAGAAGACTACGAGGGACCGTTTTATGTTACGGGGAGGAAAAAAAAAACTAACATTGCAGGACAGTTTTTTTTTCAGGGGACTTGGCATGCTGGGGTGGGCTCCCAGCATACCACCTAACTGTTTTGGGGGAGGGGGGGTTGCTGCAGCTGACAGGGAATTGGGCAGCCTTGTTGGCAGACAATAGGGGGTTAATTTATGCCGATGGGGATTGGGCACCCCGTTGGCACACAATGACAGTCGGAGGGGAGGCAAGAGCCAAGGGGGATTGGGCACCCTCCTCGGCCTATAAGAAATGCGTGGGGGCTGATTTATGCTGATGGGGAGTGGGATCCTCTGCGGCACACAATGAAGGGGAGGCAAGAACTGAGGGATTGAGCCCCCTGGCATATGGAAATGGGGCTGCTGTATGCCAGCGGGAGTGGGCTTCCCTGCGGCAAATGTGTGCGGCCACAGTAAGCCAGCTGGGGATTGGGACACCCCAGTGTCAGTTGTTGGGAGGCCGCTTGCCATTCTGCTAATGTGGGAAGCACGCAGGAAGGGTCCACTGCATCTGATGAGCTTTGCTCGGATTGCAGCAGACCTTTCCTTAGATGTGCTTGCCACATTAGCATACATGGTGTGGCTGCTGGCATGCAGGCTGATTGGGGAATGAGGGACGCACCTACTGATGCATGCCCTGGATTCGCCCAACAGCCGCATCTCCAAAGCTGCACTGTCTTAAGATGTTGACTTGCGCGCAGGTGCGACAAGCCAACATAACAACAAAAAAAAAAAGCAAAAAAATCATCCCCAGATGTTGATTCACTCAGATATCATATCTAGATCTCTGTAGAATATCAATATTTTCTTTTGTGTTAACCTGTTTGATTATTTTTGTGTCATCTGCGTATTTACTTAGCCAGCTTATTGTTTGTATCCCCATGTCTGACGTAAAGCAATTGAAATAAAAAAGAACAAGGACAGACCCCTGTGGGACCCCACTGGTCACAGCAATATTGTCTGATACTGTAAGTATCCATTCATGCTAACCCTCTGACTTCTACTGTCCAGCCAGCTCCTGATCCATTTAATAACTCTATGGTTGACCCGGTGGCATTGGAGGTTAAGGCGCTGGTTGCTACACCTCATGCCGCTCTGGCATCCTGGGTTTTGGGAACAAGCCTGGGTCACTGGGGGTCAGCAGGGGTGAGAGAGGATCGAGCATCCAGATGACTGCTCTCCCCTCTCAGGGTTGAGGGGTTGTCGTCCCTCTCACTGACTGCCATCTGGCATGCTCAGGGGACAGTACGGGTCAGGTAGCACATACTGACACCCTTGCAACGATAGAGGAGGAGGGAGGGGTAGGGAGTAAAATAGTGTGAAAAGAGCCTGGCAGTCTTCAGGATGATCTGCCACATCCTGAGTGTCACCCCCCGTTGTCTGGATCGGGTCTCTGAGGAGAGATGCCTGCACCCTCATCCCTTTCCCCACCTCAGGGGGTAAGCCATGGGGGAATTTCTGGGGTATGCAGGAGCTGGAGTGCGTTGGACTGGAGAGTGAGTCCTTTCGGAATAAGGGCCATAGCCACCTGCCAGAGATGCAAGCAGAAAAAAAATATTTGGGGTCTACTTTAATTTGTATAATTTTTCTATTATTACTCTGTGTTGCACTTTATCAAAGGCCTTGGCTAGCTCCAAGGAGACACAATCTACTGTGTACATCTATGCAATGATTCTGATATTTTTTCATAAAAACACAACAGAGTTATATAACACACGATCATCCCACAGTAAATCAATGCTGTTCCACACCTTTGTGCTGATATTTTTCTCTGTTGTGAATTATCATATCTTTAAGGATGGATTCCATAATATGTCCCAGTACTGAGGTCAAACTAATAGGCCTATCATTTTTTATAGTAAGTTCTGCTACCATTTTTGTGAATAGAAATAACTGTGGCTGATAGTCATTCAGCTGGGATTTCAGTTTTTTGAGAGTGCTCTTCTATGCAAAAAAAAAGGCTCAATATGTTTGTGGAGATGCTGTTTGGTCCTGCATAGTTTGTAATTTTTGATGAATTTATCAATACTGATCGTAAAATCTGCTGTTGTATTTTCTGTAATTTCTCCTATGAATGGTTTGTTGTCCTCGAAAGCAGTCCCAAAATATTTATTAAATATATCAGCCTAGTGTTTGGGTTCACCAATTTGCTGATCATTTCCTTCTATGGTGCATAGACCATTATGTTATTTTCTTAATGAGTTCACTTAGCAATAGAACATTTTCATATTATCCTTGTCAGCTTTTTGAGCAATACCTATATCCATTTTTGTTAATTTTTCTTTATTTTATTTTTGTACAGTTTTTGAATTTTTAATAACTTCTCCTGTTTTGTTCTGTTTTATTTTTATAATATTTATAATAGAACTGGCACTTTTTCTTTGATAGTTTTTTAGACTCCTTCTGAGCAATTTTGGTTTTATACCTTTGGTATTATATTTCTTAATTTTTGTGATATGCTTATCACATATTGATTCAACATGCTCATTAATTATATTCCACATGTCATTGGCAGAGTTGTCTTTTAGTTCTCTTTCCCAATTAATTATTAATAGGTCTTTATGGGACTGATATTCAATACTTTGCGCTGGGTGCAAACTGTTTGTGTAGGGTTAGCAACTGGTTAGCATGGGTCAGCTATATTCAAAAGGTCAAATAGCATGTGCAAACTGTATTAGCACTGGGCAAAATTATAATGTATGCAAGGGGCAACCTTAGGGTGTGTGTACATGAATACAGGGTAATGCTTTATTCAGTAAATAGTGCCACGTAAAGTATTTTGTGCATCTTAGAATAACACTTACGGGTGCAAATTACAGCCCAGGAAAATGTAGTCTTAACCCTAGGCACACCAGGTTTGTGCAACTTTGTGGCTTTGTGTGGCTTTTGCACAACTTTTGCACGGCTTTGCATGATCATAACCAGTAAGTATGACATATAGAAATAAGCCAGACATAGGAGAAACATGCTGGTCACTGATGGCATCCCTATGATGCCATCATCTGCCACCAGTCCCAGACATGCCAGGTAATAAGTGGTGACCCAGCTCCCAATCGACACCATGGCAGTGCAGTCATACAGCACACACCTACAGACCACCCTTCAGTGGACACCAACCGATGTCAGCACACACTTGCAGTGCTGTGGGCATGGGGGTGTTGAGGGGAGGGTGTACAAGTGGCCAGGCTGCACCACAGACTGGGTGTGGCCACAAGGCTGGGACAAGCCATGCAGTGCACATGGACCAGTGCTGGGAATACCCCAACACCACTGTGCCTGTCTGATGGTATGTGCACTCCCAGCCACACACCGCACATCTGTACAGACACCACTGCACACACAGTCAGCCATGTATATGTCACTGTGAGCATTCCATACCAGTGGTGCAGCATCTGTGAGTCACACAACAACATAACAGTAATGTACAC
This sequence comes from Neoceratodus forsteri, assembly GCA_016271365.2. Classification (NCBI taxonomy): domain Eukaryota; kingdom Metazoa; phylum Chordata; order Ceratodontiformes; family Ceratodontidae; genus Neoceratodus; species Neoceratodus forsteri. The sequence goes on from CM057449.1 coordinate 27,420,228, forward strand.
TGTCAGTAAACACCTGCAAGTCTGTCACTGTGTACAGTGCAGTTGTCATCACCGCCCTACACACCATAGACATTGCTGTGTCCCACACACTACTGGCCCCCTTGCTACTGTAGTGTCTGCTGTGCACTGCAACATGAACTACGGTTTCACGATTGTATGCAGCACCACCACCTGTGCCTGTGATGTGTAGTTCCTTGGGGCACACTATTCTATGCTGTACTGTATAAATGTAGCCTGCAGCTACCACCATGCACTTCCACGCTGACCTACTGCACAGGTGGAGCTATGGGACCCTGCAATAGCGCTGGGAAAACTACATGTAAATTAGGTCATAATAAAATGCTAATCTGGATGTGTGCCCACAGACTACCTAAGTAGGCTCATTGCATGTCACTTTCGATTTGTAGCAAAGTTTGCCCTGGGTAAATATAATTACACCAGGCAAACAGCTTAGCTCTGCACTAAACCTGCACAAATGTGTTTGTACCACGCAAACATTTCAGAAATACTGTACATTTATGCATAATGTAATAACACATGGCTGCTGCTTGCAGCTTTACTGACTCCACTCCTTTACTAGCACAACCTTGGCCACATAGTTCACCTCTACCTTCCTTCATGTCACTGTGAACTGGGATGCTGTTGTGGTTTGCACTTCCTGGTTGCTATATTCAGAGCTGTCTTATTCCCAGGCTATTTTTGCACTGCACTCGCAGCCCAGTTTATCCAGCTTCCTTAGCATGCTACACTCAGCAGGTTTAGCACTGGGGCGATCTCGTTTGAATATAGCGGGCTATTGGGTGCAAATGTATTCCTGGGGTAACATTTTGAATATCTGGCCCCATGTATCCTATCTATGTTTGCAGATTTAAAAATATATATTTATCTGCCTCCCTTGTGCATTGGGATGTACTGTATTCCTGTAGTTGGAATGTTATAGTATTATGGTAACTGTTTCCAAGTAGTGTGGAAATGCCGCAGTCTGTAATACTTCTATAATTTGTGTATACGACTTTAACATATATATTTTCTCCTCTTGTCTGGGTTATTATATGCTACTTTAGGCCCAATTGTTCTGTGTTTTTAAAAAGGAAACACTATTGGTATTGGTAGCTGCCATCTTGTCCCATTGTATGTCACCAAAGTTCAAGACACCTAGATTAATTACTCAGTCCATCTCACATGCTCTTTCTAGTCCGTAGTTTATTTCTTGCAATGTCTCATTTTTGATATTAGGTGGTCTCTAGCATAAGCCCATTACAATTTTTTTATCTCTTATTGTTTCTACCTTCAACCAGATTGTTTCTATGGTGTTACCTTCATGTTTTATATTTTCTGAAATGAGTCTAGTTTGTATGTGATTTGATATATGTTGCCACTCCCCCTCCTCTTTTATTTTTTCTATCTAGATGAAATAAGTGATATCCTGGAATTTTTTTTCCCATTTATCTCTTTCTGTCCACCAAGTCTCTGTAACAAAGATTATGTTTACCTTTCCATTAGGCTTTAATAATGCTTCTAGCTCTTCTTTTTTTGTCGTTTAAACTTCTGGTGTTTATTAAGTAACAGTATAAACTCCCATTCTGTGTTGGTTTTTTTATTGGTTTGTTTCTGATTTTATGTATTTATTCTTTCTGTTTGACTTCTCTGTCCCACCTCTGAAATTAGTTTAAATAATCAGAAGCAACAGTCTTTCTTATTGTGGTAACTAGGGTTTTTGTGCCTGCACTACTCAGATGCAGGCCATCTTTTGCATATAAGTGTTTCTGTTTGAAGAAAGTAACCAACGTATTTAGAAAGATGATTTATTCCATTTTATACCTATTCTCCATTCTAATGTTTATTCTTTGGATTGTGTTTTTTTTCTCTCATGTTCTTTTAAGAGTGGCAAGATTGCTGAAACTACTGGTTTTTGTTACTTGTTTATTCGATGAGGTCAATAATGTCATCTACAATGTCTTTCTCATAATCCTTTCGACCATTATTGTTTTCATGATCCTTTCTGATATCCTGATATATTGGAATTGGTGTTGACTAGTGCTCCCCACCCCCTTAAATTTCTTGGCAACACTCTTACATGATGCACTACACTGCTTAAAAGGTTAAATTTGGATGACCTGGTATCTATTATCCAACAAGAATTAAAATACTGGGCATTCCTTCTGCTGAGAGGAATGAAAGGGAGATATGATCGAGGTCTTTAAATATCTAAAGAGAGTGAACAGGGTCAGCCTCAATCAGGTGTTCCAGCTAAGGGAGGAAGGTACACTAGGGGGCATTCCATTAAATTGGTTGGAGGGAGGCTCAGGAGTGAGACTAGGAAGACATTATTTTACTGAGAGGGTGGTGGACCCATGGAATGCTCTGCTCGTGGAACTGGTGGCAGTGGGAGGTCAAGAGAAGCTGGGACAGACATGGGGAAAGGCAAAACTGAGGAATGCCAGTTTTGGAACAAAAGGTATATCACAATCACTTATTATAATGCAACACTTGGATTTACCTTGGGCCTTCCCCCCAAAAGAATATTTTCATAAATTACCAGAAATAATTATAAAATTCAAATATGATATTATCCCTGTTCTCCAGGTTCAAAATGATAGCAATAATATTTCTGCCACACACAGAAACATGAAAAATAAATATATTTTATTCACATATGTACAAATTCTAAATATTCCTAATTAGCATAAATATCAAGCATAATGATAATATAAACAGCACTGTAAACATAAATAACATATGTTTCGGACAATCAAACAAACCACAACTTTATAAAATAAATAAAACAAATTTCAGCAAATAAACAATACAAATCAATAAGGAATATTCAGCATAATAAAATTGAATGGACTATACACTAGGCTTTCAGCATGCTTAGTACAATAACCTTTGTAGTATAAGAACCTGCAACTCATTACACTAGTGTCTTAGATTATATTTTTGTATAAGACTTGTTTTAAACTTTATATCATGCAATAATGCATTTCTTTGTCTAAATTTTAGCTTGACCATATACCCAAGGGTCTGTAGCTACAAATTTACTATGTTACCACCCCCAAATAACCAAATTAAAGTATTAACATTGGAATAATTAAAAGAATACTTAACATTTTAGTTATCTGTAGGCTTGGTCTTCTCCTTCTTAACTTTCAAAACCACCAGCTGACACGGGCCCCTGGAAACAAGCATCAGGTGTCCTTGTAGCATACTGGACTATGTGCCGCCATCTGCGGTTTGCCTCCAGCACATCTGGACACCACTCTCTGCCTCTTTCGGCACCAAGAAGCCTGCTGCCACTGGCCTCCTGGAAACAAGCATCACGTACAGCCTATACACAGCCTCGTCCTCCATGGCTACTGCCTCTGCTGCTGAATGTTTTAAAAATCTGCACTTTTCCCTTGAAAAGTCCTCATTGGTTGTTCCTGAGGAGGAGCATCTTGACTGACTGCCCGGACTGGCATTTTGACCTCCTGATACCAGACTCGGCTCTTAGATTTTAAGCCAGAGAATTAATTTGGGCTGCCTTCATTCAAACTATCTGGAACTGGCAAATAAATATATTTGATTTTATTCTCCCTCCTACAGCGCAGCTGAAACCCTGCACTTACAGGGATCCTGGCTCCCTGCAAGTGTTGATTTTCAGTTTATGTGTGCCATGTTGTTCCACACAGCTTCCTCTCTTCAGATTTTTCCCTGTGCTACTACTTACAGTCATCTTTTATATTGTGTTAAACTTGTTACCTCAGTTACTGTGTCTAACATTATTAGAGTACAGGATTTACAGGATTTAGAGTTCAGGATTTCTTTACTGAAAGTCTCCATAGCTTGCTGATTTGTTGTATTTTAATCCAGTGCAGCTACTAATTTAATTTCTCTCTTTGTTTCACCCCCGACTGTGAGGTTTTACAAATCTCAGTTATAGAGCTGGCGCCTAGTTGTCTGCTTCCTGCCCCCAGCTTTGACCCTCTTTTAGTAAATTACAGCTCTTTTGTCTGTGTGCTAATTTTATTTTCACTCCCACCACTTCAGAGTGCTATTAATCCCTGTTCCATCCCTCTTTCAACAGGCATCCTTGTAGCCCACTGGGCTACCTACTGCCAGCTGTGGTTCACCTCCTGCATGCCTGGACACCATTGGGTGCCAAGAAGCCTGCTGCCACCGGCCCCCTGGAAACAAGCATCAGGTACAGCCTATACACAGCCCCAGCCTCGATGGCTGCTGCTTCTGCTGCTGAATTTTTCACCCACCCCTCCCTCTCCCAGGTCACCTTTAAATGCACTTAAGCTCCTCCCTCTCCTACCCCATCCTTCTCCCATTGGGTCCCAGTACTAGAGCTCTGGAGCATAAAGCTATCTGTCTTTCCACCCCCTTTGTTGATCTCTCTCTCTCTCTCTCTCTCTCTCTTAATCTCTTAAAGCTTCCTCACTGGTCTACTGTTCTCACCCAGTACTGCTGACACAAAAGTGTCCTGGACCTGCAGTTTGGACTCCAAATTTTTCACCTCCTCTCTACCAGTGTCTGCTATCACCATGACCCTGCCCCAGCTCACACTGTTTGCACTCTCCCTAGCATCTGCCCTGGTGCTGATGGATGTATGTGCCTCAGCACTGGCCCAGGACCAAATGTACCTTGCCTACCCCTCAGAATCCTGCTCCTCCCTGTACACCCTATACTCCTCCCCTCATGGGAACTCTCCTACCCAGGTCACATCACCCTCTACTTCCTTCTAAACACAGAATGATGCTTACTTGGTCACTACCTGGCCTTCATATCCTGCTCTATTGCCATTCCCTCCTGTACCTTCATCCCATTCCTATCCCTACTACTCCATGCAGGAGACATTGAGAGTAACCCTGGCCCCCCAATTCCCACATAGCCCTCTATGACAGCAGCTGACAAATGCCCAGGGGCTACAAATCACCCATATAAATGCATTCAGTCTCCCCTCCAAATACCAGGACCTGGAAGCATGGGTTGAGCTTTACAAACCCCATGTCCTGAGACTTTCCAAGACATGGCTAAAACCTCACATTACTGATGCCACATACCAACTTCCTGGGTACTCCTCCCACCACCTGGATAGACCTGGCAAAAAGGGGTATGGAGTAGCTCTGTTTGTCAAGGAACCCCTATAAACCAATATAGTTCTCCACTCTGACCCAACCTCTCCCAGTGAATGACTCAAACTCACCCTGGGAACTAGCAAAGAACTCTACATCGGGTGCTGCTACAATCCCCCTACAGCCAGAACCAAAGGCTTAAACAGCTTCCTCTCTGGGCTGGGCTGCATATCTCCACACAGAGACTCAATTCTCTTGGGTGATCTCAATCTAAACTGGTTCAGTTCCCATCAGCCTGACTATGCATCCCTTCTAAAACAATACAACCTGGACGAAACTAATAACCTTCCCACAAGGCAGAACCCTTGCAAGGGCACACACACATACTCCTGGATTATATTGTAACTGACCAGGAGGACTGTGTCCTGCATGCTGTTACCATGACTGACTCCATTTGTGATCACTCCCCTATGTACCTTCACTGGTCATCCAAACTTAAACGGCCCCCGCCCAAATACCTGTCTTTCCATAACTTCAGAAGCCCAAACACCCCTGTCCTTCTCTCTGAGGCACGGGCACTGAAGTGGTCTGCCATCTTCTCAGAATCAAATGCGACCCAGGCAGCATCCATGTTCACTCAAGTGCTCCTCACTCTACAGTACAAACATTTTCCAGCCACCACAAGAAGGGTGAGGGGTGGTTACTCACCATGGGTCACAAAAGACCTCCTTACCCTCATGAAAGACAGGGACCATGCCTGGTCAACCTACAAAGCATCCCCATCCCTGACCCTACAGGTTAATTACAGGCATCAGAGGTACCTTTGCAAACACCAGACCAAAGCTCTCAAACAGACACATTTTCGTAATCTCCAGCAAACTAACCTCGGGGACCCTAGACAATTCTGGGAATTCACTGACTCGCTACTAACTCCTCCCCCCCAGTAAGCCTGTCCCACAGCTACACACTACTGCTGGCTACATTACTGATCCCCAAGAAGTGGCCAAGCCCCTCAACAACAAATTCTATGACCTCACTATGTACCTGTGCAAACTCCCTAATGGTATGCAAAAAAACTCTGTCCCTCTGCACGCCCCCACTGCATAACCCACAGGGCCTACTTCTCAACCTCCACCTCCCCCCTTTTTCTTCAAAATACTCTCACATGCTGACATAGCTAAACTCCTAAAGAGCCTCCCAAACTACGGCGCCCCTGGAGCAGACGGATTATCCCCTGTCTTCCTTAGACTTATCTCCCCTGCCATCATCACCACTAACATTCATTTTCAACCTCACCCTGACCACTTCCTCCATGCTTGATACATGGAAAACCATTAAGGTTATTCCTATTCATAAAGTCGGGGACTCACAATCCACAGACAACTATCGCCCAATCTCCATCCTTCCTCACCTATGAAAGCTACTTGAAAACGCTGTCCACCACAAACTTGCTGACTACATAGGTAAATATGACCTGCTATGTAGTCAACAGCATGGCTTCCACAAAAATCACTCCACCACCACTGCGTTCATACTCCTAACTGACCACATCCTCCTAAACATGGACCGTGGAAATACAACTGGCACAGTCTTTGTTGACCTCTCCAAAGCCTTCAACCTGGACAATCACTTGCTCCTCCTCTCCAAATTGCATCACCTTGGCTGCTCTCCAGAGGTCACCACCTGGTTGGGAAGCTACCTTATAGAGTGCTCCCAGTTTGTGTGCATTGGTCCAGCCTGCTCTCCCACCCTGCCTGTCTCTACTGGGGTCCCCCAAGGCTCTATCCTGGGACCCCTCCTTTTCTCCTTATTCATTAACTCCCTTCCAGTGGATAGTCTGAACTGTCACACAATCATTTATGCCAATGAACTTGTGCTCTTCTCCAGTGGAAAGACTCCTACCCTCATCTCTGCAGCCTCTCACAAAACTACACCTCAACCCACAACTGGTTCTCTGACAGCCTCCTTCTGGTCAATGCCAATAAAACAAAAACAATGTTGTTCAGATGTAAGCCCTTCCTAACTAAATGTACATCTAATCCACCCCTAATCATCATATCCCCTGATGGCCATGCCCTAGAGGACGTCAAAGACTTCAAATATGTAGAAATTGTGCTTGACCCCTTCCTTTCCTTTACAGAGCACATAAACTCCATAATTCTAAGATTTCACCAAAATCTAGGGGCTGTCTACAGATACTGGCAATACCTCACCCCTGAGGCCCACCATGCCATCATCCAGTGAAACCTGCTACCTATCCTGGACTACTGTTCTCCCATCTACTCCAGGACCTCCACATCCACCAAGGCAAAACTATCAGTAGCATACAACAGTGCCTGCCACTTCTCCCTGCTGGCCCTTTTCTTCACTCACCACTGTGCACTCTATACTACACTGGGGTGGCTACCACTACAATCCTGCTTTGACCTTGCACTGTACAGTTTTATTGATTCTGCTATCTGTATTGGTCAGAAATCCCCTCTTGCTCCCCTTCTCACTGCCCAAACCTCACACCACTGCCTACGCTCCTCCATTATCCCCCTCCCTGAAAATCCCCAGGGTACCCATGAACATGGGCATTAGAGCCCTGCCTGTAGCAGCCCCCACACTATGGAACAAGATGCCCACTGAACTGCACACCATAAACACTCATGGCCAGTTCAAGACTCACCTCAAAGACTGGCATCCACCTGCCACTGCTTTAACTCATTATACCCTGAGTGGCCATTTTGTATCAGGAGAATCAATGGATGGTTCAGATTTCATACAGAGTTGTTGGGTACAATGAGTTAAGGACTAGCCCCCCCTTATAGGTTCTAGGGAGGGCCAAATAGGTTTTCTTATTTACTGAAACTGTATCACCATGTGCCTTACTTTGCTTTATTTGTTGTCCCTCAACTACTGCCACTATGTATTGTCAAATGTGACAACTGTAACCTTTCACTATGTATTATCTGCTCTTGTAATGTTCCTGTTATTTTGATGTCTCTACTATGTGCCACCTTACATGGCCCAGGTCATGCCTGAAAACGGTCCCTGGGATCAGTGCACCTACCCAGTTAACAAAGTCATAAATAAATAAATACATAATCTTGGTGAGAACTTCTGATTTTTGATGATAAAAGTCACTCAGTGGCTTGGCTGTAGTCTTCTGTATTTTCCCTTTTGAACCTAGAACTGTAGAATCTTCTGACATAAATGAAGCAATGCAGGCTGGATTCTTCTTGCTTGATGTCATGAATCATCAAAGAGTCACTTATCAAGGTATGGTGGGAAAAATGAGACAGCAACATTTTAGCAGTTCAGCAGCACAACAGTTTGTATGAAGGGATTTTCCTGTGGACAGAAAAGTTGTTTTGGTAACTGGACTCTGTGACTCTTTCCTGTTTCAGTTACTTGCTGCTCTTGAACCTGCAACTCTGGACTCTCTGCTATCCAACAGCACTGCAGGCTTGCTGGCTGGTAAATTCCAAAGTTGATCTCTAGTCCAGGGTTCTAGTATAAAATCCAAAACATTACTTTAGTCCAGGTTCTCAGTATGTAAAATATAGGCCTTGCTTCATCTGGAGGCAGTATAGTGTGATGGGTTAAGGCTCTGAGCTGCAGAGGTGGAGACCTGGGTTTTAATCCCACAGGGGCATACTGTGTGATCCTGAGCAAGTAACTTAACTTCCTTGTTCTCCCAGGTCACATATGGAAACACGCTTCATCCAATATAAAAAGTCCTTCCTGTAACAGTTGGGCTTTGTTGCAGTGTTGTGCACACTTTCATGCTTGTCTTTAGCACCTTCTGGTGGACGCAATGCCTCAAACCAAATGCTGATCTCAAGCAGGTGTAGCTTCAGACTTTCAGCCTAGTAAAAGTTCAAAGACCACCAAAATTATCAAGACAGCCAGCATAGGTCCTCACCCACCGAGAGATGAGGCAGTTCTGAGGTGGTTTCGACTTAATTTGCCTATATGTTTCAACATTGGATGACATCATCACCAAACTCTGATTGGTCTTTGCAGATGATGTACGATGACAGTCATCATCTCCCAGAAATAATTTGTTTTTTAGCAATGACTTTAGTCTAAGACAAAGTTTTTGTATAAAACTGATTTCCTTTCTTGTATCTATGTGCAGTCTGGCACAAACATCAAACTCGTATTTTTAGATGAAGCTCAAAATTAAGATTTATTTAAGACCAAACATGATAGTGTTAATTCTAATATAAAATCTGTAGTTTATAAAAAACTTATAAAACTTTTTATTTTATAGATATCTAAAGAGTGTTTACAGATTTCAGAAGTACTTTTTCTGGTTTAAAAGGATATATATCTTGCTTATATGCCGTTTTTACACAGTCTATAATGTGAAAAAACGTCCTAAAAATTATTCTCTTTGTCTGCATCTAATGACACGTGACAGTCTGCAGCTCACTGAACAATTCCTTAACATAAAGTAACTAGACGTTGCCATTAGGTAATCAGTCAAGACTCACGTCATTAGAAGGGTTATAAGGTCAGCTTGCATTTGACACCAAACTTGTTTTTATAGCTTTAACAGGTTTGGTGCTACAAGGTTTTATAAATAACAAGCATTACAAAGCCCTTGCAGCTTTGACATTCAATCTCCTAAGAGATCTCTGCAGCTTCTGTGTACTCTCTGAGTTTGGTCTTACCGGGACCTTGTATGCTTTTGCATTTGATAAAAGTTCATCATTCCCATTGTAATAAATGATACTTCTTAAGAGTGGTATATGCTCACCCCAGTCTCATTTCAGCCTGGAGTCCAGATATAGAGTATCACCTGTCAAGCTCTATAGTAATACATCTCTTTCTTTTCTCTTGGTTGCTAGGGTATTATCATTTTTGACCCTTCAAGAATTCAGGGGCCCTGAGCTTTGGACTGACACTGCGAAGAGTCCTCCTTAATGTTACTTGTTTTAAACAAAACCTAATCCATGCACCATCCCATATCCAGTGTTCACTGAGAAATGAAACATATTCTCTATGTGGAATGTTCCAAATATGGAATGCCTGCAGTGTCACCTTTCTCAGCCAGACTGAGGGCACTTGGAAATGTAAACCACTAAAACATTTTTTTTCTTAACTCTGAAGCAATGTTTTTCATGTAGGCACTAATTTTAAGCAGAAATTATAGTATGCCTCTCTTATAGTTAGGCCCTTATAAAGCATCTAGAATAGCAATTAATAATTAATAAGAATAGGATAATATTATAATAATAACATATTTTTAATCAAATTAGCTTTGCTTCTACATCAGGAATGGAGGGGTAAGACTGGAGAGGGTTGGGGTCTGGAGGATTATAGGGGGGGCAGCAACAGTGTCTTGACAGTGTGATGCTATTTTGAGCAGACACAATAAACCTTTTAGCCTACTCTGCTGGCATCTTAGTACGTTAGTATGATCCTCTGGGACAGAATCAATATTATTAAAATTAATGTCCATCCCCATGTTTTTTAACCTCTTCATTATTGAAATATTAAACTTCCCCATTCCAGTTTAAGAATATGCATCAATTAATTTTGACTTTATTTGTTGGGAAAAACCACCAAGGAGGGAGTATAACCACCTGTCTGTGCCTAAAGCCTGGGGGGGGGCTTAGACTACCTAATTTTCTTCTTTATTATTTTACCAGTCATGCCTGTAAGTACTTTAGAAGACCCATCCAGGCCTGTACACATGGTGTAACTCCCTATACTCCTATTTGGCTGATGTTAGAGAGGGCTTTGATCAGTGAAGTTTAACTGTCTTTAGACTCTCTTTTTCACATATCCCCCAGATCATTACCATTGTGTCTCTGGAACTCTGTGGTACATATTCTCTCTGTGTCCATGCCTAACTGTGTTAGCAGTTATGTTACAACCCCCTCAGAGATACATTGCATCCAATTAGTTGTAATCTTAATCAAAGTGGGGGGATTAATGTTAACTGAAGCATGGCACCCTCAGCTAGCTGAAAATAGATTGTGTGACTTGCTTCACAATGGCTCCCTTATATACTGTCAGAATATTCAAAGTATGTTTCATTTAAATAGTAAGTTTATTTTTAAGGCTTTTTCAATTACATCATATGTTATCGAGCTGATATGGCCCTATGCCATGGGAATGTAACTATGGAGAGTTCATGCAATCACTCAAAGATTTGGCAGTACAATCACGCTCAGTGTCTTGTATATCCACTTTCTTATTTACCCGGCTTTACTCTAACCTTACTGGACAATCATCCTATTGGTCCTCAGCCTTCCCACATATGCCTCTTAACTGGGATCAAATATGGAACAATCTTTATAGATATAAATGGCGGATATAGTAAATAATTATTTTTCAACTGTTTTTTCAAAAGATAAACCTACATATCACATTAAAAACTTTACTCCTGACCCAAATGTAAGTATAATAATAACTTGTACAGACATTAAAGAACAATTGGCTAAATTAAATCCTATTAAATCCCCCAGTCCTGATGGTCTTCATCCCAGAGTACTTAGGGAGTTAGCCGAGTCAATAGCCCCCCCTTTGACATATATTTTTCAGCAGTCCCTAAATACTGGAGAGGTATTGGAGTGCTGGAGAACAGCAGTAGTGGTTCCAATTTATAAGAAGGGAGATAAGATGGATCCAGCTAACTAGAGACCTATAAGTCTCACTGCTATACCATCTAAGATCCTGGAAGGGGTGCTCAAGGATAAAATACAAGAACATCTAGATACAAATTATCTTGCAGATAATCTCCAACATGGTTTTGTAAAGGGAAGGTCGTGCCAGACTAATATGTTGGCTTTTTATAATCTAGTTATTGATAGATTAGATAGGGGTATCCCCGTTGATGTGTTATTTCTTGATTACTCTAAGGTGTTTGACAGACTACCCCATCAGGAATTAATACAACAAATGAGTAACCTGAATATTAATCCTTATATAATAGATTGGGTCCAAAATTGGTTACTTGATCGGAGTCAGCGTGTGTGTATTAGAGGGGAATCATCTGATAGTTTGTGGGTGACTAGCGGGGTACCCCAGGGCTCAGTCTTGGGCCCCTGCCTCTTCAATTTATATGTATCAGCACTCCAAATAAAACAAAAATCTGTTTGGATGCAAAAGTTTGCAGATGATTGTAGGGTCGGAGCTGAAGTAAATATTGAATTAAATACTTCTAAATTACAAGATGTAATAGATGATATAGCCACATGGTCTAATAAATATAAATTGGCACCGAACCTAGATAAATGCTTTATTATGCATTTGAGAAATAGAAATCCTAAATTACACTATAAATTGGGAACTGTCCCACTCAAAATAACATATGAGGAAAGGTACTTGGGTATAATAGTTTCTGACAATATGACATTTTCATCTCATTGCCAAAATATAGCTCAGAAAGGAAATAGTATCCTAAATTGCATATTGAGGCATATATCATCTAGAAGTAGGAGGGTTGTTCTGTCCCTGTATGTGTCCCTTGTGAGACCAATTATGGAATATGGAGCACAGGTGTGGTCACCTTTTAAAAAACAGGATATTGCCCTGTTGGAGGGAGTGCAGAGGAGGGCAACAAGAGCTGTTTGTGGTATACAGGGTAGAGACTATAGGACTAGATTGAGAGTTCTGAATATGTACTCTTTGGAGGAACGTAGAAAGTGAGGGGACATGTGCTTGGTATACAGAGCTTGGCAAAATGATGACTTGTGGGATGTTACAGGGTTAACATCTAATAGTTGTACATATAAAACTAGGTCCCACCCAATGCAATTAACAGCATCTAAATGTAATAAAGTGAGAACTACATGGAGGATTAACCAAAGGGTAGTGCATGCTTGGAATGCACTCCCTTTGGAGATTGTGGCAAGTAGATCTATGGCCGAGTTCAAATCCATGTGGGACAGGAATATGTATTCGATCAGAAAATAGATAATCATGGCGAGCATATAGGACGTAAGTCCATTTAGCTCAGTATCTTCCTATGAATCCTATGAATATGACAGACTTCATATCACTCAGTTTCATATTCTACATAACATATACTTTACACCATTGAAACTAACCAAGATGGGAAAATTGGGCTATCCAAATTATTCAAGATGTGAGCAGGCAGAAGGATCACTACTTCATATTTTTGGGAATGCCCAAAAGTAGTGCTGTTATGGGAAGATATTAATGCAAAACTGATCCCCTGTTGGAGATAGATGGGCTTTTTATCCCCCAGATGTGTATTGTAGGAGACTACAGAAAGATAGCTGTGATAGAAAGCAAACGTTATATGGCTATGCTTTCTTTAGAGGTAAAGTGGGCTGTACTTTGCCACTGGTTGGATCAGACCTCTGTTACTTATTACAAGTGGTTGCAGGAACTATTGTTCAATCTCCGCTTGGAGAAAATGATTGCTAGTACCAATAACAGATTGTCTTCATATGACAAGAAATGAAGTAAATTGCACACCCTTTATACTATTTGATCTACTGTGGAGCAGAGCCTTAGTGAATTATCTTGATTTTTGTTCTGTTTTTAATAATATTATCTATCTGTTTGGGTCCTAATTGCCCTTGATCAATCTCTCCTTTATGTACAGTAGAATGATTATGTAGTTGTTCCATACCTCATATGGGGGGAGGGAAGGTGAGGGGAGGGGTTATTGGGGTGGATTATTTGTTTGTTTTTGTAACAGTTGTTGTTTGGTTTGTTTTTTGTACTTCTTTCAAAATATCAATAAAGTATACGGAATAAAAAAAAACATAGAAACCCCAGCTCAGCCCTAACTACAGGGACACTACTACACCCCATAATACCTGCAACATCAGGTAAGTTACAGACATTTATATTTTTAGAAAGTTTCCACAAAATTCCACAACGTGAAATTATGAACCCTTAGAACTTAAATATTACTCAGCCAAATCTATCCATATTTAATTGTTTCTATGACCCTTCTAAGAAGGTTATGCATTATTATTTGCATATTTATGTATTTATTTAGTTTGTGTTAACCAGGTAGCTGCTCTAGTCATGGCAATTACTATTTTAAGGCACAATTTGGGAGGTTACAGGAGTGGCAGTACAAAGTACAAAAACAGCAAGGAAGGTAAAAGCAAAGTAACAAAAATAGTCAAAGCACACATACAGCTTCCTTGCTGTATTTGTACATTGTACTGCCACTCCTGTAACCTCCCAAATTGTGCCTTAAAAGACTTGGTTTGCTGGCCAAGGCACCTAGCTTCACCTGAGCTCTTTCCTTCTAAGACTGCTTGAAAGGCAGAGTAGAGAAACTTACCAGAGCAAGGGAGAAGGATTAAGACTTAGTTTGGCTAAGCAGATTTACTGTGTGGTGGTGTTTTTAATTTTTACTCACAGGGATTGCTACTGTTTGTTGCTAACATTTCATTGCTTTATTTTTTCCCTGATTCAAATTGTTGTTGCTGGTATACCTTCTTCTGCATTATTACAAGGTGTGCTTACAGGTATGTGCAACAGATTACTGCTGTAATCTTCTGATTCAAATTGTCTTTTGCAAGGTATATCTTCTGTTACTGCTTTATTTTTCTCTGGAGCAAAGTGTTTCTTACAGCGTATATCTTCTCTGAAATTATTACAGGTGGTGCTTGACAGGTTTTACAGTTTTATCTAACATTAGGATAAGCTTTCAGGGTTACTGCATTTGTTGTTGACTGATTGTTTCTGCTCTTACCTCCTTGTTCTTTCATCCGTGGTTCTTCTTTTTCGGCAGGGGAAGGGCCCAGCCACCCACCCCCATCCCCAACCACCCCACACTACACTCCTTTTATAGGGTACCACAGTTGTGACATTTCCTGTGGCAGAGCAGGAAGGTGGATCAGTGGGGCTCCACAAGGTGATCTCATTTACAGGGCACTAGAAATTTAACTTGTTATAACAAGTTAAACAGCACAATTAAACCAGTACTTGCATTTTTTTTCCTTTTTTTTCCTTCTAATTACTCTGACTAGGTTACAAACCCAGCAACTTATTTGGAATGGATTTCATTAACTGCAGGTACTGTGGAACAATGTTCAGAAGGACAGTCTTACAGGATTTAGGACACTGTCCTACATGCTGGGCCTTTGGAGATCTTAGGGCTCAGCTCCAGGCAGCATGGGCAGAGATTGCATGCCTCAGATTTCATATTGAAGAGGAAATACATTATAAGAACCACCCGCCATTTCCCCAGCATCCAACAGAAAACCCTCGACTGCAGAGGGTAGTTGGTCCAGGAGGTTGGCAGGTGGTTAGGAGGAGAAAATTAGGTGCCCCATCACTCTCGCTCTCCAACACATACCTCCAAAACCATATAAACACTACAAACAGGTATCTGCCTCTATCTCTGAAATCAAATAAAGGCAGAAGACACTGCAGAGCAGGACACTGCGGCACAGGAGCTGGCACAACAAAACTCACCCAAATCAGGAACCAAAACAAAACAAGCACAAAGGAAATCCAAAAAACTTCTGATCATAGGAGACTCCATGATTCGGGGAGTTGATACCCATCTCCAGCCAGGGGTGATGGTCAGATGTCTCCAGGTACATCAGCATGGAGAGACACTGACCGCATTGCTAAAATTGTTCACAAAGCAGGAGAAAACATTGATGTCCTAGTACACATAGGGACTATGATCTCGCCAGCCAGTCAGTTGTGGAGACCAAGGAACACCTGACCAGGCTGGGTGACAAACTATCATCTATTTCGTCTGGCATCTCCTTCTCTGAGATCCTGCCAGTCTGGGAGAGGGGAGCAGATGGACGGAAGGTCAGAGAAGGGGAGATAGGGGAGCTAAACACGTGGCTCAAGGGCTGGTGCCAGGAAAAAGAACACAGATTTGTAGGGAACTGGCAACAGTTCTGGGAGCGAAAGTTCTTTAAATTTGATGGACTGCATCTGACTAAGGAGGGAGTCAGTGCATTGGGGCAGAAGTTTGACGTCTTTGCAGAATATTTAAACTAGCAAATGGGGAGAGGGGTGCAGCACCCCATACGTCGAATGGGAAGAACACCCCTCCCCCCTCAGCTAGTGGTCAAACAGGAATTCAGCATGTTTGCCATTCATTTGCATCACCAGGTAAGAAAAAAGGTTTGTCTCCCCATACGACGCTCAGGGGTAATGCCAAACTTCACCCAACAACTAACACACCAAAATCTGGCCAATGGAAAATCATGTACACAGATGCTCACAGCCTGGGAAATAAGATCCCAGACCTGCAGGCAATAATGTCAGAGGCTAAACTGGACATAGTAGCAATTAGTGAGACGTGGTTTACCAGTAACCACACTTGGGAGACTTCAGTACCTGGCTATGTATTGTTCAGAAGAGACCGAGGTGCAAAAGGGGGAGGAGTGGCCCTGTATGTTAATGAAAATATCAAAGCTACAGAAATTCAGAATACACATAAGGAGCCAGAAGAACTGTGGGTCACCCTGAAACAGGAAATGGGACAGCCATAAGAACTGGGGTTGTTCACAGGCCCCAGACCAGAGGGAGGACATAGACACATTACTGTTAGAAGATATACAAAACATGACAGCTAAAGGAGGTTCTGATAATGGGAGACTTCAACATGCCGGATACAGATTGGTCAATACCAGCAGGAACATCTGCCAGAACTAGACTCATAGTGGATTCCCTGCAGGAGAGGGCCTCAAACAGCTGGTACAGCAACCCACAAGAGACAGAGCTATCCCTAGATCTAGTACTGACTAACAAAGAAGGGATCACAGATCTCAGGTAGAAGGTCACCTGGGGCCAGTGACCATCACATGGTATGGTTCAATTTGGCTACTACATCTAAATCATCCCATTCCAAGGCAAAAATATGGGACTTCAGAGGAGCTGACTTTGATAAGATGGCCAACAGAGTTAAGCTAGCCCTGGCAAAAGAAACACAGGTGAGGGGTACAGGCAAGTGGGCAAGCATTAAGGATGCAATACTTGAAGCAACATCCCATTGTGTTAGACAGAAAAGGAAGTGCAAAAGAGAAGGAAACCACTTTGGTTCTCAAATACAGTAGCAGAAAGGTCAGAGCCAAAAGGCTGGCCTTCAGGAAATATAAGGGAACACAGCGGGATGAAGATAGGGAGGCATACCAAACTGCCCTAAGGGAAGCAGGTAAGGCAGTAAGGCAGGCAAAGTCCCAAACTGAGGAAACACTAGCACGAACAGTAAAAGAAGGTGACAAGACTTTCTATAGATACATTAGTGAAAGGAGAAAGTCCAGAGGGGGTATTGCTAAGCTTAATGGAGAAAAGGGAGCATGTGAGGAGGAGGACCCTGTAAAGGCATCTATCCTAAATAGATACTTTTGCTCAGTATTTACTGAAGAGAAGGTAGGGCAGGGCCCACAGCTCAGCATCATGGGACACAGGGGGAGGGAGGTGAGCACTACTCCTTCACAAAGAAAGGTCCTCACAAGAACTTGCTAAACTCAGGGTGGATAAGGCAATGGGGCCTGATGGCATACATCCCAGGGTACTTAAGGAGCTAAAGGAGGAACTAGCAGAGCCATTAGCAGAATTGTTTAGTGAGTCTCTGAGCACAGGAGAGGTCCCAGAAGACTGGAGAAGGGCTCATGTGATCCCACTCCACAAGAGTGGTAGCAGGGAGGAGGCGGGGAACTACAGACCGGTCAGTCTTACCTCAGTAGTGGGCAAGATTATGAAGGCACTCCTTAAGGAAAGGATAGTGCAACACCTGGAATCCATAGGGCACAGGATCCAAGACAGCATGGGTTTACAAAAGGAAGGTCCTGTCAAACTAATCTCATAGATTTCTTTGACTGGGTAACCAGAGTGGTGGACCAAGGGGGTAGTTGATGTCGCCTACCTTGACTTCCAGCAAAGCTTTTGACACTGTTCCACATAGAAGATTGATAAATAAGCTGGGTAGGCTCAGGTGGGTCAGAAGTTGGTCAACTGGGTGGCAAACTGGTTGACGGCAGAAAACAGAGAGTGGTGGTAAATGGTATACAGTCAGAAGAGATTCAAGTCACAAGTGGGGTACCTCAGGGATCAGTCCTGGGGCCAGTCCTCTTCAACATCTTCATTAGTGACCTTGCAGATGGACTAGAGGGTAAGGCTTGTCTGTTTGCAGATGACACCAAGATCTGCAACAGAGTAGATGATCCAGATGGGGTGGGCAGAATGAGAAGAGATCTGGATAAACTAGCAGAATGGTCAGAAGAGTGGCAACTGGGATTTAATGCAAAGAAGTGCAAAATCATGCACATAGGGAAGAGAAACCCTGAAGCCACCTATAGGCTGGGAGGAGTTGCTAGCAGTCACAAAGGAAGAAAGAGACTTGGGCATCATCATCACTGATGACCTAAAATCATCCAAGCAGACCCCAAAGCAGTAGGTAAGGCTAGGGGGTGTTGAGGTGTATTAGTAGGGGTATCACAAGTCGTAAGAGGGAGGTAATAATCCTCTGTACAAGACACTGGTTAGGCCCTATCTGGAGTACTGCGCAGTATTGAGGCCACACCTCACAAAGACATTAACCAAATTGAGGCAGTCCAGAGAAGGGCAACCAAAATGGTGCAGGGACTGCATCAGAAGACATATGAGGACAGATTAACGGAGCTCAATATGTATACCCTTGAGCAAAGGAGGGAGAGAGAGGTGATATGATCGAGGCATTCAAACACCTTAAGGGCATAAACAAGGTGAAAGAGTCTAACATGTTTAAATATAAGAAAAATAGCAGGACAAGAGGACACGGCATGAGATTAGAGGGAGGCCGATTAAGGGGGAATGTGAGGAAATTCTTTTTCACAGAAAGGGTGGTGGATGCATGGAATGGCTTACCACAAGAAGTGGTGGCTATGAATACAGTGCAGGGCTTCAAACAGGCATGGGATAGGCATAAGGGAGCAATACAAATGACTATGAATAGATAGGCCACTGACAGAGCAAAGGCCGATGGCACATTTATAAGGTAGAAAAAGAAATGGGCAGACTGGATGGGCCTTGCGGTCCTTATCTGCCGTCAACTTCTATGTTTCTATGTTTCTATGTCCCGCCTGTGCTGAAAGGCCTTAGATGCATTAACGTAAGTCACTGCACCATAGGTGAGTGATGGAAATAAAATGCTTCTTGCAATGGCCACCCTAGTTGAGGTCATTACGACATGACTAGTCTTATAAGCAATTCTTGTTTTAGTATTCACTGATTTACAGGTAGCTAGCATGTGTTGGTTAAATTCAAAGGGCCCATCAAGCAGGACCCCAAGATATTTGAAAGAGCTCATCACCTTTAATCATGAGCCATCAAGACAGGACATGCTAATCTGATTTGGGGCAGTTTTTAGCTTGCCAACAGTACCAAATAGCATAGTTTGAGTTTTTCCCACATTAAGTAGTAGCTTGTGACTAGAGAGCCAGGATTGGATCTTGTGAAAGGCAAGCGAGAATTTGTGGTTGATCTCAGAAATGTCCTTGGAGCTCTATATTTATTTCCAAAGGTAGTCAGATTATTTCTAGATACATATTTTCACAATGTTTCCCAAGAAAATGCACCTGTAAGTTCACACATCTCATCCAAATCTCATGATATTATCATACCCTTTGGGCATCTAGCACATAGTAAGCATTGCACATTTCAGGCCTCAAGCTCATTAGAATGAATCAGATGGCAGAGTTGTAACCAAATACACACATTTCACAGAAGCCATTGACAGTCCTGTTTGACCTCCCACTAGAGACAGGAGTGGTTCTGAGGGACAGGAGGAGGGCAGATGTAGTCCCACTTCACAAAAGTGATAGTAGGGAGGAGGCTGGTAACTACAGGCCAGTCAGTCTGACTTCAGTGGTGGGGAAATTATTAGAATCACTACTGAAGGAAAGGATAATATTATATTTTGAATCCAGTGGCTCACAGTACCCAAGACAGCAAGGATTCATGGGGGGGGAGGATTTTTGTCAAACTAATATAAGATTCTTTGGGTATTCATGAAAGTGGATCAGGGAAGAGTGGTGAATGTGGTCTATCTAGATTTCATAAGGCCTTTGACACTGTTACACATAGGAGATTAGTGAGCAAGCTGATTAGCCTAGGAGTGGGACCAAAGGTGGTAAATTGGGTAAGACATTTGCTAAGACATAGGTGACAGAGGGTGGTGGTGAATAGAGTTCACTCTGAGTAAGGGAGGGTGACCAGCAGAGCACCACAGGGATCTGTACTGAGACCAGTCCTCTTTAACATCTTTATAAGCAACACTCTGGCCGGGGGGGGGTGTATGAAAAACATGAGAGGGTATCAGAAAAAGTTAGAGGAGTGGTCAAGGGCATGTTAACTGGGCTTCAATGCAAAAATGTGCAAAATCATGCACTTAGGGCACAGAAACATAGGAGCAGAGTACACATTGGAGGGAAAGATATTGTTGATCACTCAACAGGAAAGAGACCTGTGTGTTATAATATCTGAAGAGCTAAAGGTAGCTAGGCAGTGTGATAAGGCAGTCTGAAGAGCTAGTGGGAAGCTTAGATGGAGAGGTAGTGGTATCATCAGCAGAAAGAGGTAAGTGGTGTTATCCCTGTCTAGATCACTGGTGAGACCAAACCCTGAGTATTGTGTCCAGTTCTGGATACCTCATCTCTGGAAGGACATAGAAAAAGTGGAGGCAATCCAGATGAGGGTGATCAAAATGATGCTGTGTCTGCATTAAAAACCCTATGAGGAAAGACTGAAGACCCTTAATATGTGTACCCTGGAGAAACAGAGAGAAAGAAGGGTCACGAAAGAAACTTTCAATTACCCTACAGATATGTATAAGGTTCAAGATGGAAACACTTTTCAGAAAAATAGATGCTTAAGCACAAGTGGTCATGCTATGAAGCTGGACGGACACAGGATCAAGGGAGATGTGAGGATATACTTCTTCACAAGAGGGTGATGGATGCCTGGAACAGGCTCCCAGTGGAGGTGTTAGGGGCAAAAACTGTATTGGTTTCAGGAAAGAATGGGATAGGCATAAAGGAACCTTAGAGATGAGACAAAGGGGGGGATAAGTTGGAGATCAAGTAGGTGATACTGTAGTAGGGAAAATGGGCAGACTGGGTAGGTTAGGCAGTCCTTATCTGCTGTCAAAGTTTCTATGCTTCTGTGTTTCATACAGTTCCATGGAAGTCTGTGGAATTTCATTGAAATTAAACGAATTCAAAATTTCTGATTCCATACAGCCATATTATTCATAGATATCTGTTACCACAATGAATGAAGAACCACATTACCTTCAAGAAAAGAAATCCTTTGATCTTTCGGACATAGGCCATACTCTTCTGCAGCATGGACCACTTTTGGTAAGTCATAGATGGTCACTCTTGATTCTGGATATGCCAAAGTATACTTCTGTGCAAAGGTTCCGATGCTTCCTTTAAACAAAAAAGCAGTGGAAACAATAACTTTTGATGGATGTTTTTTTTTTCAGGCAACAAAGAAGTTTGTCATCTACTGTATAGGACTGGGGGAGCTAGATTGTTAATTGAAGTTAGTAAACTTTCTGTGTGTGCCTCTGGTATTTTGTTAGAATGTGGATCACATTTACAGCATCAGGGTAAGGATATTGGGCAGCAGAAATTAATTTTTTTTATTTATTTGGTTTCTGTTACCTGGGTAGGTGAGCTAGCCATAGAATGACTATTTTCAGTCACGACCTGGGAGGATTACAACATGAGAAAGAAAATACAACAACATTACAAGTACTGTATAGACAAGATTGGAGAAATACATGAAAAGCAAATTACAAATTGGCTGAGAAAGTACACATGGTGAAGTCAAAAGAACAAGTAGGGTAGAGTAAGCATATAAAACCAACTATTAAACATATAGGGAGAGCTGGGCAACAATTACAGTAACTAGTGAGTACATAGTAAGCGTAGAGTTTAAGTAAATACCATTTTTTTACATTGAAGTGAGGCAGGAAAAGTAATCCTTCTTATGAGGCAGACTGTGGAGGAAACTGCTGTCTAGTGAGAAACAGATAATGCATAAACACTGGATGGATCAATTAGGGAATGGAGTGGGAAGGGATGTAAAAAGCAACCAATCATATTGGAGGGAGGAGAAGAAGGAAGAACAAAGAGACAGGTTAGTCATTAAGAACACAACAGGCAGTTGGGAGGTAGGCAGAGGGAGAGATCAAGGGGGTTGAAAACAGGTGCATGAGTTTGAGGCAAATAGGCTGGCACAGAGTTATTTTTTAAAGAGTGCATGGGACGGTGCTTGGCAAAGTGTTAATGGTAGGCCATTCCATAGTAGTGGGGCATAGTGGGAGAAAGCTTGGAAGCCTTTTGAGATTTTATACCTTGGTAGCTGCAGCAGGGACTTATCAGCCGAGTGTAGCCCATAGGATGATGTTTGAAGAGACAGTAGCCTTGCTAGACTATCAGGAGATTGTGACCTAATAACATTGTCAGCTAGGGAGCCAACTGAGTAGAGTCTCAGTGCAGTAGGTGATAGCCATTTTAAGCCTAAGTAGAGTTTGTAGTGGTGTTCAGCCTAGGGGACGAGGAGGCATAGCGGCAAATGTTATTGTAGGTGGTGTCCCAGGCACGCAGTGATTACTTAGGTATGGCCGCATATGTGGCGACTCCATAGGTCAGGGCTGGTAGAAGGATGCCGTGGGCAACAGCCAGCCTGGCGGATGGAGTAAGTGCACATCTAGAGCTATAGGCAATGCCTAATTCAGAGTTTACTGATTTGCAGGTGGATTTGACATGGAGATCAAAGCTAAGAGACTGGTCAAGAACAACCCCAAGATATTTGAATGAGGTAACTGTGTTAATGGGAGGGGAGCCAGGGCAGGAGACTGTGATGCTATTATTGCAGGATTTTAGTTTGGTAGCAGACCCAAGCAGCATAGCTTGGGTTTTCATTACATTGAGGACTAGTGTATGGTTGGATAGCCAGTTTAGAGTTTTCTAGAAGTCTGATGAGAGGGACGAGTTTAAGTCAGACAGGTTTTTGGAGCTGACAAATAGAACAATATCATCCTCATATAAGAGTGATGAACAGGAGGTGAGATCCAGGGTGATGCTGTTGATGAATACAGAGAAGAGAAGGGGCTCTAGAATTGAACCCTGGGGTACCCCAATGTTTAAAATAGCCTGGTTTGAGAAGGTGGAAGCGTATTTCACAAATTGGGCATGGTTTGACAGATAACTACTGAACCAGTCCACAACACCCATCAAGAAACCCATAGACTTTAATGCTGTGAGAAGAATAGGATGGTCAACAATATCAAATGCCTTGGTCATGTCTATAAAGACTGCCCCATGAGGAGGCCTGTGTCCATGGTGGACAGGGTGTCAGTGGTAAATTTGAGCAGGGCCGTGGAGGTGCTATGGCCCTTTTGGAAATCATGTTGGGCAGAGGAAAGAAGATTGTTTTTGTGTAGGAAAGCAGTGGTTTGAGTAGCAATGAGTTTCTCAAGAATTTTGCATAATACAGATAATATTGCAATAGGTCTGTAGTTGGAAGGGTCTTTAGAGTCACCTTTCTTGAACACTGGCGTGATTCTGGCAATTTTCTAGATATCAGGAGCATGGCTCTGACAGAGGGATAATGTAAAGATCTGGGCAAGAGGAGATGCTATGAATGGGGCTGCTATCTTCAAAAGTCTAGGTTCAATGCCATCAGAGCCAGTACTAGTGTTGTCTGGGTTAGAGTTTACGAGTTTCAGTACTTCAGACCTAGAGATGGCTTTGAAGTGAAAATATTGTCTTGATGTATCTGTGTGTGGCTCAGTATGTATGCCTAGGGGGTTCATTGTAGAGAAGGCCAAGGTGTATTTGGACAGGTCAGAATATTGTTGGTTGAAGAAATTAGCAATTATCCACAGATCATTACATTGGATACCATTTAGGATCATGTTATTTGGAGTAGGGGACTGGGTGGACCCCAGGAAGGACCTAACGTGCGTCAAGAATTTTCTAGGCTCTCCTGCTGCATCAGTGAGAAGATTTTTGCAATATTTGTTTTGGCAAGTTGTATTAGTTTTTTACATTCTTTTCACTGGGCTCTATAGAGTCATAGTCAGCTGGAAGACCAGAGAATTTAAAATGTTTCCAGCTCATATCTCTCATTTTTAGTTTGGAAAGGAGGTCCTTTTTTAACCATCTTGTTTGTTGTCCCTTCACTTTACATGTAGAGTAGGGGGTATGGATATCCTGGAGTGTCAGGAATTCATGAAGGAAGATGTCTAGGGTTGACTGGGCATCATTAGCTCTTATAGATTGTTCCAGTCAATTTAAGAGACATCATTTAGAAAGTGTGCTAGATCTAAACTAGAAAAGTTCCTAAAGGTGATATACTTTGGAGGTGGGGTAGGGTTTGTGGGGGCCGGAGACCATAGACAGAAAATGGGGGAGTGGTCCGTGAGTGCATCAGCAAGTATACCAGCAGGATGTATGTGTTCAGGCTGACTAGTTAGGGCCCAATCAATTAGGGTGCAGCTGTCCTGGTAGGTTCAGTAATTAGCTGATGTAGCTTATGTTGCATGATTTGGGATAGAAAGTTGGTTTGGCAGTTTCCCAGCCAGTTTAAGTTAATATCACCCATAATAATCACTTCGTTTGACCCAGTCGACAGTGATTTCTGTTCAAGTAGCTCCATGAGACCAGTGAGGCCACTGCTTGGGGGGTTATAGGCACATACAATATGTAGTTTTTTTTGTACTCAAGGTGAGTATCGCATGTAGTGACTCACAGTGGGGGAAGTGAGGCGTAGGTATGATAGAGAGATTTAAATACTCTTTATAATAGATAGCAATGCCACCCCCCTTTTGGAAGAGATTCAATCTCTCTGGATAAGATTGTAAGTGGCTAATAGGCAAGAGGAGTCAGTAACAGTGGGTTTCAACCAGGTCTCTGATAGGCAGAGAAGGTCTGGCTTGTAGAGGGTAACCCACGCCTCAAGTTCTACCTGGTTTCACAGTAGGCTCCTGATGTTGTGATGAGCAATGCGTAGTCTTTTCAGTTGTGATTCAGAAATTCAGCATGTGAGTAGGGTGAGCTAGGACCAGGATTGGATTCAACATCTCCGGAAAGTAGCAGGGCCATGAGGATGAGATACCACAGTTTCAGGTGCACAAAGGAGGTGTAATGTAGTGGACCACAGCCTTGTGTTAGAGAATCTGCTGAGGCAATGTAGATGAAACCCCTATGGAGAAGGAGAGGGGTGGGATCCAGCATCATTACATCCAGAACAAGGAGGTTGGAGAAGTAGAAGTCGCTTTGCGATGCATGAAAATCCCAAGCATTTTTGTGGGGGTTAATGGCAGTCCCAGAGAAGGTACTGAGCAGGAGGAGTGAGATAAGTAGATTGGGAAGGGTAGTGGAGGTCATGGTAAGGCAATAAGTCATAGTGGGGACCAGATCAGTAAACAGAAAGGAGGTTTAGATGAGGATGTTCACTAGAAGTGAAGAGTTGGAAAATGCCTGTAAGGCTTACAGTCAGAAACCCGCTCACTGCCAGAGGGGTTTACGAGTACTTTGTTGTTATTTATGCAGTAGATAGTAGAGATGCCAGGGGTTAGAAAAGTAGAGATGGGGGGTCACGTGATGCGCTGGGAAGCGTAGCGGACGTTCGCAGGGCTTGCTCTCGCTAATCACGGTTATTTTACCAATTTTATACCTCTCTGCAACCTCCAACTAGTATTAACAGCCTCAGGAGAGGTAGGAGAAGTGATCTGGAGTGGAATTTCCAATTTTGAGGAGCATGGACGAAACGGAAGCAAAACTGGAGCTCGAGGCAAAACGGCCCCGATGCAGCACTTCCCCAACAGACCCAGCAGACGATCTAATGCCAGCTCATGTTTATGGGGAGTTGTCTACCATCAAAGATGCCCTCTTCAAACTTATTGATGATGTGGCAGATTTCAAGCCTGCACTAACACAATTAGCCCGATGAGTCACCGATGTGGAAGCAAGGGTTTCCTCACTAGAGCGCAATGCTGATAAGCAGGGACCTGCAGTGACCGAATTGAGGAGGGCTGTTTCCAAATTAGAGGACCTCCTTGAAGACCTCGAAGGCAGAAATCACAGAAATAATTTGGTCCTACTAGGTTTACCAGAGGGGGGAGGAAGGCCCAAACATGATTGCCTTTTTGCAAAAAATGTTGAGGAAAACAGTAGGCCCTTCAGCCAATGTGCCAGAGTATATTATTGAAAGGGGGCATAGGGCCCTGAGAGCAAAGCCCCCCTTAGCTGATCCCCCCGAGGCCCATAATCTTCAAGCTTTTGAATTATCTCGACCGAGAACATATCCTGAGGGAAGCAAGGAAGCTCTCAGCAATCCTCTGGGAGGGTAAGAGACTTCGTTTAGTTCCAGATCTTACAGTCAAAAGCAGGATGGCGAGAGCTAGCTTTCGACCCATTACATCTAAGCTTTGGGCTGCTGGAGTTAAGCACCGCATGTTATACCCTGCTAAACTAGAAGTCACCCATAAGGAAGGGAAAAAGTTGTTCGAGACACCTGAAGAAGCCCTGAAGGTGCTAAAGGACTGGTTCCCCGGACCTCTTCCACAAAACCTGAAAGCGCGACCTCTGGCTTAGCTTCCAGTCTTTCCTGAATGGTGGACTGATTATACTGCGGTTCAGCAAGGACTCTTTTCTTCTGTTGGGCACTTAGATGCTGGACTTTTGAGAATTACAAGTTGCCATCCTTATCCTTTTTTTTTTATTTCCTTGGTTCCTTTTTCCCTGTATACTCTCCCCCACTCCCCCCCCTTTCCCCTTCCTCCCTAACCCTTTTTATATTTTTAGATTTTGGTACCTCCCTATATTCACCAGGAGTCATTTTGCTGGGCGACAATAATGGTTTCGATATGTCCAATGAATATGGTTTAAGATGTTATTCATCAGGCCTAGAGGTAATGCCACCGATCCTTTTCATTGATGGTTGCTACGGGGTTGTTTCCCAAGCAGTGCTTTAGTGGAAGAAGACCGTGCTGTGGTGGACAATGTGCACCTCTATGCAAGTTGACCTCCTCAGCCAATCCACAATATTTTAAGGCGCTGCAGTGTAGGATATTCGGGCTCACTCCCCTAGCTAGGCCTACCCGTTCTTCCCCACCTCCCCCCTCCCCTTTTTGGGGTGCTATATGAGTACTTTACTTGCTTGGTAACTGTTTGCTCTGTCAGGAATTAGCAGCCAATAGGTTAGTTTCCCTTTTTTTTTCTGGTTCTTTTAATAATTGGCTCAGATTTGCACCCAAGAGCTGATGACAGAGCTTAACCTAGCAGCAAGGTTCTGGCATTATATGGCTACTATCTTTAATAGTCACTTAATCCACTGTTAGGGAGCTACGGAGATAATCTGGTATTTAGGTTTGATTGTTTAATCTTTTTTAGTTAATTATGAGTTTGCTGCAAGTTAATCTCATTAGTGTAGTATACTAGAAGGTTATTCATGGCTGTTACATTATCTTCAGATTTCGTTGGAGAGAGGTTAATTAATCGACTTTCTAAGGTAGCGAGACCACCTTCAGATGATGCCATGGTCCAGAAGGTTGGAGGCGGCTTAGGGCTAGTTATTGTTTTTAATGTTGGGGGATTGGTTGGGTTGCTTGGTGGGTAGGTTTTTTTTCCTTTATGTTTTATATTTGCTGGGGATATTGGGAGGGTCTGACAGCCCAACAGTGGATGTGTCTTTTCACTGCTTTGTTATATGGCTTCTGAGCTGAGTATAATTTCCTGGAACATTAAAGGGGGAGATAACAAAAGAGGCATATTGTCCTTAACCATTTGGCACGTTTTAATCCATCAATTGCCTTTTTGCAGGAAACACATATGTTACCTGAACAACTTTCTTTTTTTAAAAAGAGATGGGTGGGCCAAGTTTTTGGAGTGGGATTCTCCACTTGCAAGAGGGGAGTGGCAGTTCTTGTGGCTAAGAGTGTTCCCTTTCTGTCAACAGAAGTAATCTCGGATCCTGAGGGGAGATATATCCTTGTTTTGGGTAAACTAGCAGGCACAGATGTAGTGCTAGGGTCTATTTACGGTCCCAATCAGGAATCTCCCACCTTTTTTACCCAGTTGGCAGTTCTCCTTGCGCCTATAGCTGATAGACCCTTAATTTTAGGTGGGGACTGGAACTTAGTCCAATTCAGCTGCCTGGATCGCTCATGTTCTAAGAGCGTTCGCCCGTCTCCCGCACAGACAGCAATATCTGAACTTAAGTCCTCACTGGGTTTGTCAGACCCGTGGCGTTTAATTAACCCTAAGACTAAGGAGTACACCTTTTTCTCACCAGTTCACAAAAGCTATTCTCGAATAGACTTTTTTTTAGTAAGCCATCAGTTACTTCCTCTGATTCAAGAGGCCTCTATCTTTGGTCGGGTAATTTCTGATCATTCTCCTATTGGCCTTCGGTGCCATCCACTCTCCCTGCCTTCCAGATCATATTCATGGGCTCTGAATAATCACCTGCTTAAAGACCCCTCCTCATATGAGATATTCTGAAATTTTATGCTTCATACTATTGAAGTGAACTGGGGTTCCCTCCAGGCAATTGACCAAGTGTGGGCGGCACTGAAAGCCACATGGAGAGGTGAATTTATTAGATTGGCGACAATCCGTAAAAAGAAAATTACGTGCAAAGCGGTGGACTGTCTAGATAGAATAAGGGTTTTAGATGCCATAAACGGAGATCTTAGATCTCCCTCCCAGGAGCAAGAACTTGCGTCGTTAAGGGTCTGGTATGAGACATACATGAAAGAGAAGGTAGAAAGATCTGCTTCTAATTTGAGGGCTTCCTACATAGGACAAGGTAGTAAAGCGGGGAAGATGCTGGCTTGGCAGTTGAAAAGAAGGGCAGCGGAAAGGTGGGTTGCCTCCTTAAAACATCCTGAGACAGGTGATATAATTTCCGGCCCCGAGGATATTATGAATGCTTTTATGGGCTTCTACAAGAATTTATATGTGAGTGAGCCCCTCTCCCCAGAGGCGTCTCTTAGAATGAAAGAGTTTCTTACAGATATTCCCTTGCCTCAACTCCCTTCGGACCTCAGTTGTAAGCTAGAGGCCCTCTTGGAGACTGAGGAAATTTCACAAGCTATTGATGCATTAAAACTTGACAAAGCGCCAGGCCCAGGATGGTTTTCGGTTTTGTTTTATAAGACCTTTAAAGACATCCTTGCCCCATTATTATGGCAACTGTTCACCTTTTGGTGTAAGGAAGGAATCTATGATCCTTCTTTTGAGGCAAGGATCATTCTTTACCAAAGCCAGATAAACCACCAGACCTTGTGACAAACTACAGGCCAATATCTTTATTGAATGTTGATATAAAAATTTTTGCGAAGATTTTGGCCAACAGACTAAAATCAGTATGGGTGGGGCTACTAAGCCCCGAACAAGTCGGGTTTCGGGCCGGCCGTTCTTCGGCAGACCATTTTAGGAAATTGTTTTATTTAATACATGAATCTATGAGCCCAGATAAAGAAGCCTCTCTGGTCGCATTAGACGTGGAGAAGGCATTCGATAGGGTGGAATGGGAATTTATGTTTGAAGTGCTCTCCAAATTTGGCATTCCTGATAATTTTATGGGCTACATTAAGGTTCTGTATACTTGTCCTTCTGCAAGGATCTCCTGCAACAACCTGATATCATCTCCCTTTAAGTTAACGCGAGGTACCCGACAAGGATGTCCCCTTTCACCATATTTATTTAATTTATATTTGGAACCCCTAATTACAGCAATAAAATTGGACAAAGATATCCAAGGCGTAAGTATCCAAAATGTTGATTTTAAGGTGTCGGCTTTTGCAGATGACTTATTAATCCACATATGGCATAGTCGATCCTCTCTCCCGCAGCTGTTTTCCATTATTTCACGTTTTTCAGAGTTTTCTGGCTACAAGCTTAATAAGAGCAAAACATCAGTTTATTCATTATCCCCTCACTTACATCGTGCTTGGTGTGCCTCCTTGGGCCTATCCTGGCAGACCAGCTTTTTTCCATATTTAGGTATTAAAGTTTCTAAAGACTCAGCACAACTATATGAGCTAAATTTTAAACCCCTTCTTAAACAGATTAGAGATGATCTTAACAGGTGGTCCCAACTCCCTCTTTCCTTTTGGGGGAGAGTGAATACAATTAAAATGATGATTCTGCCGAAAGTCTTCTATTATCTTTTCAATCTCAACATATATTTGCCCAAGTCCTTTTTCAACCTTTGCCACAAATACTGCACCGATTTTATTTGGAATGGTAAACCCCTTCGTCGGGCCTACCGAAAGCTAACCCATCGCAGGGAAGAGGGGGGCTTGCAGGTGCCCGATTTTTATATTTACTACTTAGCAAGCCATATGGCAAGGTCTGCCAAGTGGGCGTCTGACGTTCCAGCATCCTCGGCTAACGGCGCCTTAGATGAGTTGATAGCCAAAACTGCCAAGCTGGATCTGGAAGCCCTCCTCTTCACTCCCTGGCGCAAAATTCCATCAAAAATTAAAGATACCCCACTTGGATGGGACATTAGAGCTCTTCTCCAATTTGTAAGGTTGCTAAATATCCCTTTAAAAAGGATTTATCAACCCCTGCTTAATAATCCGAACTTGTTAATTGGCAATCGGCTGATTAAAGGAAGCGGTATCTCCTCCAACAAACTCAGGATTGCTGACTTTTGTCGGGTGGTTACCCGTTTCTCTTACAGAATTGATGGAGAAGTTCACAGTTAATCCCAAGGATAGTTACCGGTTATACCAAATTAGAAACTGTATTCATTCATTCCTGAAAGATGGTCAGGGACAGGAGCAGGCGGGGAATCTGGTAGAGAAGATAAAAGTCATCGCCGTATCCAGCAAAGCAGTTTCCAAAATTTACAAGCTCATTCTCTCCCTTAGAGAGGCCAAGGCCTCCCCTGCCCCTCATAATTGGAAAGCGAACTTATTTCCAAATTGGCCAGATGTGACTTGGTTGAGAGTTTGGCCGGATTTATATAGTTATATCAAGCAAGACAGGCTAAGAGGTTTACAATTTAATATTCTACATGACTTGTACCTTTCCCGGCCAAGCTTTCACATATATAAAAATAGATCCCTGTATGTCAGGACTGTGGTTATCCGTGGCTACCATTACATAAACTTTGGGAGTGCCTTAAGGTAACTAAGTTCTGGGACTCTATCCGTACTTGGATGGCCCCTTTCTGTGATGTAGTGGTGTTCTTTAGTCTAGAGACTTGTGTTCTGGGCAACTTGGCTGATATTTCGTCTATAGCTCACAAATGTCAGTTAGCATTAATATCGTTAGTGGCCAAACTGCTATCTCGCTACTGGTGCAGAGAGGGTACCCCTCATGCAAGGAATGGTGGGACACTTTTCTGGAAGCCCTAAATGCAGAAAGAATGGTGGCCTCGATGTTCAATTCCGGTGAAAAATTTGATAAATGTTGGGGCAATACAATTCGATTATTTAAGGCCAATAGGGTGGGAAGTACAATAGCTGCATAGTTCTGCATTGAGTTCTCAAAAGGGGAAAGTTGTTCTAACCCCTAAATATATAATGTTGGACTAAGGCATTTAGGTATGAAGTTGTCCGAGGCTCTGCTATTTCCTTCTCCCATATAGCTGAGCCCGTCTTTTCCCTCTTACTTGCTTCCTCCTTTTCTTGGTATTATATATTTTAATCCGCCCCAGTAGATTCTTACCTCAATTCTCATTTTGTCTCTGGTTTTTTTTTCACTTGGGGTGGTTCTAAAGGGGATCACCTTTTTTTTTGGATTATGCTTCCTTTCTCTGATCCTACATATAGTGGTCCCCTTTGGAATTTTGATGTAAGTTTAACATTTCTTTATTGTTGGGCTGTCTGACCTAGAGGGTGGGGGGTTTGGGGGACTGATAGGGGTTGTTTTTAGTTTATTCATTCTGTTTTCTTTCTCAATTTTGCTATTGTACTATATCCAACTTTATATACCATTGTAAAGGCACCACGTGTTTGAGGATCATGTACAAGTTTGTTAATGTTAATGTTATTAGTGAAATAAAGTGCGGTTATTTGCAAAAAAAAAGAAAAGTAGAGATGCACAAGTCTGTGGTGGCGCAGTACTAGATTTGGGCTGAAGAGATATAAAATAAATGGTATGCAAAGTACAAGTGGAGGACAATATTTGGAAAGGATGTGCAGTGCTGCCTCAAGTGGCTAAAGGCTATAAGCTGCAAGTGGAGAAGTGAGCTGATTGGTTCTGCACTCACACTCAGCCCTATATAAGGGAAAGCTGACCAAGGGTGGTGGAGGGGGCACTGGGGAGCTGACGCGCAGCATCGGCGGGGCCTCCTCTGCACTGAAAACGCAGCAGCAGCAGCAGCTGGTGGCCAAGGTAGGGTGGTGTTTGTGGTGTTGCACCACCATCTGTACCTGACGGGATTCTGAGTGAAACTGGAAGGAGGGCTTCAGGAGCCTGGCCCTCATGACCGTCCACCCGCTGGTTGGGGGGATGTTCCTTTCACTGATTCCTGAGCAAAAGTCTGTGGAGAAGAGAGGAGAGAGGATTGATTATAAGAGGTAAGGGCCTTTGTTTGCCTGAGGGGGAGGGGGTGAAAGAAAGGGGAAGGTAAAGAATCAGAGCAGTTAGGGCTTAAGATTTACAGTTATATAATGTGAGATCTTTCAGTTAAGTAGTTCAGCCTGAGTCTAAAACTGCAGTTTTGTGAAGCACTCTCCTGTCTGAAACCCTCTTAAGTCACCCTGCAGTTTCAGCTTAAAATAGGAATGCAGTAGTGAAGATGGTGCTAGCAAAATCAGCTTACAATTTAAGCCCTTAGGCATGTAGTACAAAAGGCAAACTCCTTTGAAATTAAATGAAGTTAAAGTAACCGCAAGTTGCTGGTTACAGCCTGAAGGGTTAAGGCACTGGAGTAGTTTGGGCTGAGAGTCACAATTAATTTAAATATAAAACCTTATCTTAAATTAAACAGCCTAAGTCTCACTTCTACAGTTTTTTGTTTTTTCTTTATAATGCACGTCCCTGCCTGACTCCCTCTAAAGTGTCTGCTGATTCAGCTTAATTCAAATAGGGAAAATGGCACCAGCTAAACAGTTTTCAAACAAATCTCATTCGGCATGCATTCCTACAGGCACACTAACAAATTAAAGCAACCTCAGAATACAGGTTACAACCTACAGTGACTGCACAGAGTTATAGCATGGGAGACTATCTCCACTCATATGGCGACAAAAAATAAAAATGTTTTTACAGGAGTCCAGAGATTTATTTTTTATTTATTTTTATTTATTTAATCTAGGATTACAAGTACTCTTGAGCCAAGGCTCTTTTACAAAGGTTTCACGTCAGGGATAAACAAACAACAAGGAAACAACATTCAGTTAACAGTAAAGCAAAAAAGGTGCCAAATGCCTCCTCTGCATTGAAAACACAGCAGCTGGTGGCCGAGGTAGCATGATGTTCATCACATTGCACCACCATCCATACCGGAGGGGATTCTGAGTGAAGCTGGAGGGAGGGCTTCAGGACCCTGACCCCCGCGACTGTCTGTCTGCTGGTGGGGGGGGTGTTCCAATCCCTGATTCCTGAGAAAAAGTCTGTGGGGATGCTGAGTGAAGCTGGAGGGAGGGACGGCTTCAGCAGCATGGCCCTCATGACCATCCACCTGCTGGTGGGGGGGGTGTTCCATTCCCCAATTCCTGAGCAAACGTCTGAGGGGATTCTGAGTGAAGCAGGAGGGAGGGCTTCAGGAGCATGGCCCTCGTGACCATCCACCCACTGGTGGGGGGGGTGTTCCTTTCCCCAATTCCTGAGCAAACGGCTGAGGGGATTCTGAGTGAAGCTGGAGGGAGGGTTTCAGGATCCTGGCCCTCATGACTGTCTGCCCACTGGTGGGGGGGTGTTCCATTCCCCGATTCCTGAGCAAATGTCTGAGGGGATTTTGAATTGAGTCCCAACCTCTGGTCAGCTCTGGTGGACTGTTGCTAAAGGTGCTTGCCTTCAATACAGGCAACGATGGCTTATATCTTCAGCCTGATATGCT
Source organism: Neoceratodus forsteri (assembly GCA_016271365.2). Lineage (NCBI taxonomy): Eukaryota > Metazoa > Chordata > Ceratodontiformes > Ceratodontidae > Neoceratodus > Neoceratodus forsteri. The sequence goes on from CM057449.1 coordinate 27,454,271, forward strand.
AGCTGGTCATGACAGGAGAAAGAGTGTCAGCCCCAAGGATGTGGGCTCTCCTCCACGTGTGAGTCCCGTGCTTCTGCACTTGTCTCCTGGTGCTGCAGGGGGAGGAAGAGCTGTTCTGCAAGGAAAATCTCAGTTAAATCAGCATCTCCTGGTGATGGCTGGTGTGAGGATCAATAGCTGGGAGGGCAGTGGTATCAACATCTGACCCAAGTTGCTTCTGCCTGATTTTTGTTAATATTATTTATTTATTTAACCAGGAGAGACACACTAATCTGAAAGCTTGTTTATAGGTGCAACCTAGGAGCACAAGGAAGTTTAGTGACTCGCTCAGGGTCACACAGTATTGAAGTATACAATTCAGATACTGTAGTTCAAAATGTACTGTAGCAGTACAAAGCATGTCCTAGTGTCCTATACAGTACAGGTGTAGGGTGGGGGTGAGGATTTGTCAATGGCAGCTTCCGACGTTCGGAATGAAAGAGTTTAGTGTCTTTTTTTTTTAAGTAGCACGACACAAAAAAGAGGAGTGAGAGTGTACAGTAACTGTCACCAAATCAGAGAACTCACATAAACTGTCACTCATGATCCTCTGAATCTGAAAAGTGCTGACAAATTGTGTGTGTGTGTGTTCTCTTTGGTATTCGCTTCAGTTGTTCAATTCAATACACTCAGATAAAAACAGAAACTCAGAAGTGTTTCTTATGGGGGATAGGAAATATACATCATACAATCAGCATAATTTAACAATGAAAATCTGCATCTTGTCATTGTGATCTCATTAGGAAACACAATTTTGTCAAACAGTCACATACTGCACGACAATCAAAATGTCCTTGTTTACTGGGGGAGTTACATATTGGTGTTATTATCAAGACTTATTTAAATTCCAGTTGGCAATTATTAAGTGTTTATAACTGTAGGATGTGATTAAGTAATTTTTGTTTTAATTAACATGTAAAAATAATGCTGTTGCTCTTCCAGTTCCATGATTACTGAAACAGCACATCAAACCTCTATTGATCGCCATGTCCTCTGTGCAACCTGATGTCACCTGCAGGTTAATTCTACTGGGAGAATCTATTTAAATTTCAGGCACACAATATTTCTGCGACAGCTCAGGTAGCCACCTAGTGGATAGGGGAGAACTTGCATTTCAACAACTGATAAAATCGCACTTCCCACACCGCAGTACTAAGTTACCATCAGTCAAATGCACCGCTACCATCTCTCTAACACACCACACCAAGCAGTATCGAGTGGTGTACCTCGTTACCATTAAACGTTTGCATAAATACCACTGTATGTATCTATGTAGTAGCACTGACACAGCGAATGAGCATTTGGTGCATTCTCACAGTATTATTGTCAGCGATAGGGAATGTGCAGGAAGTACAGTCTCACATTATTATTATCAGTAACAGGGAGTCAGCAGGGAGTACCGTCTCATAGTATCATTGTCAGTGACATGGAATGAGCAGGGAGTACAGTTTCACAGTATCATTGTCAGTGATAGAGAATGCACAAGGAGTACAATCCCAGAGTATTAATGTCAGTGACAGGGAATAAATTAGGTGTTCAGTCTCACAGAATTGTTATCAATGACAGGGAATAATGACTCACAGTACTAATGACAGTGACAGGGAATGGGCAGTGAATAATGACCCATCGTTTTAATGTCAGTGACAGGGCATGGGATTACAACCTCACAGTATTAATAACAGTGATAGAAAACAGGCAGGGACTATAGTCTTACAGTATTATGGTCAGTGACAGGTAATATGCAGAGAGTAGAGTCTTACAGTATTATTGTCAGTGACAGAAAAAGTATATGAAGTACAGTATCACAGTATTATTGTCAGTGATAGGGAACGGGCAGGGAATAGAATCTCACAGTACTATTGTCAGTGACAGAAAAAGCACATGGAGTACAGTATCACAGTATTATGCCAATGATTGGGAATGGTAGGGACTACAGTCTCACAGTACTAGTGTTAGTGTTAGAGAATAAGCAGGGAGTACAGTCACAAAGTATTATTGTCAATATCAGGGCATGAACAGGGAGTAGAGTCTCACAGTATTATTGCTGCTGACAGGGACTGAGCAGGGAGTACAGTCTCACAGTATTATTTACAATGGCAGAAGACATGCAGGGAGTAGACTCTCATAGAAACCTATAAACATAGAATTTGATGGCAGATAAGGACTGCTTGGCCACCTAGTCTGCCCATTTCCCTACTTAATGGATAAGCTTCATATCTTAGTTAGGCAACAGCCTAGTTCCTCCAGCCCCCCACTATAATTGCCTTATGTCTGTCCGATGCATTCTTGAATACTACCAGTTTTTGACTCCATGACCTCCTCAGGAAAGCTGTTCCATGCATCCACAACCCTGTCCATGAAAAAATACTTCCTCACATCACCTCTGAGCCATCCCCCATCTATCTTCAAATTGTGCACCCTTGTTCTTGCACATCTCTTTTTCTGAAAGATGCTACCTTTTTGGACTTTGTTGATTCCCTTGAGGTACTTGAACATTTCTATCTTGTCCCCCCTCTCCCTACTTTCATAGAGGGTATACATATTAAGCTCCTTTAGTCTCTCTTCATATATCTTCTGGTGCAGACCCTGCACCATTTGGTTACCCTCCTCTGTACAGCCTCCACCCTGTCTATTTCTTTGCAGAGAAGGGGTCTCCAGAACTGCACGCAGTACTCCAGATAAGGCCTCACCAGCAGTCTGTACAGAGGGATAACAACTTCCTGTTTTCTACTGGTGATCCCACTCCCTATGCATCCCAGTATCCCCCAGCCCTCCGTACTGCATTCTTACATTGCTTGCCCACCTTTAGGTCATCTGATCTAAAATATCCCCAGGTCTCTTTCCATTTTTGTTGTTGTTAGTATCTCACCCCCCATTGTGTACTCTTCCGCTGTGTTTTTGTTTCCCAGGTGCATTACTTTGCACTTCTTTGCATTGAATCTAATCTGCCATACATTTGACCATTCCTCCAACCTTGTCAAGTCCCTTCTCATCTTTTTCACCCCACCTTGTGTATCAACCCTGTTGCAGATATCTGTGTCATCTGCAAAGATACATACTTTTCCTTTCAGTCTCTCTGCAATGTCACTTATAAAGACATTAAAAAGGACTGAACCCGGTGGTACCCCACTAGTAACATCCCTTTCTTCACTGTGGACTCCGTTTATTATTACCCACTGTGTCCAGTTGTCCATCCAGTGTTTTACCAAGGCTACCACCCTGGGACCCACTCACAGGCTGGCTAATGTGTTTATTAATTTTTTGTGCTGGACTGTGTCAAATGCTTTGCTAAATTCTAGGTAGGCCATGTCCACAGCCCCTCCTTGGTCTACTACTTCAGTCACCCAGTCAAAGAAATCGATTAGATTCATTTGACATGACATTCTCACTGTGAATACATGCTGTCTAGGGTCCTGTGCCCCACTGACCTCTAGGTACTCAACAATTATTTCCTTCAGAAGTGATTCCATCATGTTCCCTACCATTGAGGTCAAACTGACAGGTCTGTAGTTTCCTGCCTCTGTCCTGCTCCCACTTTTGTGAAGGAGAATCACATCCACTGTCCTCCAGTCCTCAGGGACCACACCATCCTCCCATGATTTGTTAAAAAGGGTAGTCAATGGTGTTACTAGTTCTCCCTTAGTTCTTTTAGAATTCTGGGGAGAATCCCATCAAGACCCATTGCTTTGTCCACCTTCAGTTTTAGGAGTTCTTTCAGAACCCTTTCTTTTGTGAAAGGACTGATATCGACCAGCCTATCCAGAGTGCTTCTAATTACTGGATTATGTACCTCCCCCTCCTCTTCCTTTGTGAATACAGAGCAGAAGTATTCATTCAATATCCCTGCTTTTTCACTGTCCCTCTCTGCCCACCCATCCTCCTCTTTACTCAGCCTCAGTATCCCTCTATTTTTTTTTCTTTGCTCCCTAATGTACTTATAAAGGATTTTATCTCCCTTCTTAACTGAGTTGGCTATCTTTTCCTCGGTTTGGGCCTTTGCTATTCTGAACGCGTTCCTCATTTCCTTCTGCTTTAACTGGTACAGTTCTCTGTCCTGCTCCTTCTGTATTTCCTTATACTTTCTGAATGCTATCTTTTTCTCTAACCTTCCTTGCCACCTCTTTTGAGAACCATAGTGTTTTTTCTTCCATTTTGATTTTTTTATTTGACTCACACAAAGGCTTGTTGCCTCTGTGGCGGCAGTCTTGATGTTTCCCCATTGTTGCATCACCCCTCCTTCTTGCCTGTTTGCTAGTGCTTTTCTGAGGAACTCTCCCATTTTGACAAAATCAGCCCTCCTGAAGTCCAGTACCTTTACTTTTGTATGGTTTGACTCTACAGCTGAGTTTATCACGAACCACACTGTTTGGTGGTCACTTGTTCCCAGATGGCTGCCCACTTCTAGAACTGAGATCCTACCTCTGTCCCCATTTAAGAGTACCAGGTCTACAATTGCTCCCTCCTGAGTGGGTTCCAACATTAACTGTCTGAGGCATTCCCCCTGTAGGGCATTGAGAATGTCTCTGCTTTTGGATGTGGCTGCAGCAAAGGTGCTCCAGTTAACATCTGGCATATTCAGGTCCCCCATTAGCAATATCTCCCCTTTCTCTGCCATCCTAAGGATACCTTCTATCATTTCCTTGTCCATTTCCTCCCCCTGATATGTGGGTCCGTATATAACCTCTGTGCTGACTGTGGTGCCATTTCCAGTCTCCAGGGTGACCGACAGTGCCTCTTCTCCTCCCTGTTTACCATTTAGTTCCATTGATTTCATACCTTCCCTTACATAGAGAGCTACTCCTCCTGTTCTTCTACCCTCCATGTACCTCCTGTAGATTGTATATCCTGGTATGTTAACATCCCAGTCATGGTTCTCTGTGTACCATGTTTCTCTGACTGCCACAGTATCTATGCATCCCTCTTCCATCAAGGCCACCAGTTCAGAGAGCTTGTTACCTAGACTACAGGCATTGGTACTCATTACCTTCCATTTTTTGAAGGTCTTACCCCTTTTTGCCCCATCCCTGTCCTTACTGCCTTTGTCTTTTTCTCCATTTACCTCTGCCCTTCTCTCTATTGACTTCTCTATCTTGGTGTTTACCTCACTAACTACCCTGATTTTTTTGGGGGGGGCTAAGATTTCCCTTCTCCTTTTCAGTACCTCCCCCCTTGGATAGTTTAAATGCTTGTCAATGAAGCATCTAAACCTACCACCTAGGATCTTGGTTCCTCTTCTGGACAGATGCAGACCATCGAGCTAGTATAGGCCTGCATCCCTCCAGGTGGCCCCCCAGTCCCCAGTGAAGTCTCACAGTATTATTGTCAATGGACACATTGCAACAGGGAATGCTGGGAGTAAGGTGTATTATTCATGCTGCAGAACCTGTGGAGTAGGCTCTGAGTTCAGGGCTGTGTTAAGGATATTTTTAATTATGTAAAGTATGCTGTTATTGCCTTAAATTTCTTACCTATTGTTCGGGTATTCAATACAACCTTTCTGGATCAACTTGTGGCACAGAATTTTCCTCAACTCTGACTGTAACCACTGCTTAATTGTGGAGAAAAGGTGGCAGCAAAAAGGTGAAAGAGCCTCCCCTTCCCTTCTGGAGGTTAAGGATAGTGGGGTGTAAATGATCAAATGACAGAATTCTCTGATAGAGCAAATAGTGGTAAAACCCTGCGGAGGGAAAATACAGCCAGGACAAGATAGTTGGGAGGTTCATTTTTGATTATCGACTAAGACTAAGACTGCAATAAACTGAATGATTTTTTAACTTTCCTTATCTTCATTCCTTATTCCCTATTCCATTCCCATTTTATTGAGTACCTTTTGAATCCACCCTCGAATGTATTCTCTTTTTACATTTTTAGAGTTCAAATACTAAATATTTAAATCTATGTGATTTTATTTTTGTTTACTAAATTCTAATGAAATGTTATAGCCGATGTGTGCTACATCATACACTAAGACACTGATTTTGATTTTTTTGCATCTTGTTGCATTTCCTGTATGTCTTGGTTTTTGAGATTTTTACTTGTAACATGATAATAATTGGAAAAAAATAGGAATAGTAGGAAAACATGAGAGCAATCAACAACTAAAACTAAAAACTGAGTGTTTTTATTATATAATAAAGCTTTTTAGCTTTTGCCCTTTACTTTCAGTTATACAAACAGAATTGTTAACTTTAGTTGACTACAGTGAGCTGAATAGTTTAACCTAACTAGCGAGTCTGGGATGACTTGTTAGTTAATGTGATTTTGAATGAATTAATTGAGCCAATAAAGTTCCTCAGTGCAGTGTATTGCTGTCAAGCTTCTGAGTTTTGGAAATTAGATAGTTAAATAGTGAAAGATCTTTTGGACTGAATGGATCAATTGGACTATCTGGATTAATTGAGAGCAGGTGGTCTAAATTGTCTAATTAATATCTGAGAATTAAGGCATAGGAACAAGGACATGAGGAGAGTTAGCAGATGTGCTCATTTGAACTCAACCATGTTGCCAAAAGATTGCCGAGTCATCAAGGCATCTGGGCATTCAGGCTTTTGTGTACAATCCATTTGGGGCTATTTCTCTCCTCAGCTCTTCTTGCCACAGACCAAGGATTATATCAAATAAAACTATAGCTGGTAAGATTGCATGCGTCTGTGCTCCATATAAAGTAAATCTGTTGACACTTTGCTCTGCCCCGCTGTCTTGTTTTTGAACATTTTCATAACAACCTATTGACCTATCAGCTGAAATGCAGAGGGAAGCTTACCAAGTTGAAATATGGCATACTTCTACGATGATAAGCACTATCTGTGATTAAGTTCATTTTTGGTTGCTCTGAAAATAGAAATTACATTAAGATCAATACTGGATGATAGTGCTATATATGTTGCAAGCTTTTTTGCTTTAAATTTTTTCAGAAGTGCTTACAGGAAAGCGAGGCTTTATGAGAACACTGGATATTTTGTGGCATTTTCATAGACAATTTTGCAAGAATAAATTGCACTGAGATCCTAGGAACTTTTATTGGCTGTTCAGCTAACTACCCAGTTGGTCACTCTGTCACTGTGTTTTGTTGGATTGCTCTCCTAGGTGGTAAAGAATTAGCAATTACAGTCAAATCCTGATTACCCAACCCCCTTTTTTCTGACTCTCTCGATCTAATGAACCTACAGTCTGTCCCCCACACTTAACAAGTGCAGTCTATTTTTAGCCTGTGAATTCAGTTCACCTGTCATTGCAGTTTGCGGCCGCTCAAACTGTATTGTAAATACTGTACTTAATTGATTGCAGCAGCGTTGTTGACTATTTAAGTGGTGTAATTAACATGAACCTGTACTTCACCTCATTTTGATGCTTCTGATCAAGATGGCTGTCAAATGCAAGAATGTTGTCCTTAACGTGTCCCAAAAGCTGTGCATTGTGGAACACCTGGAGAACGGTGAGAGGTCTGCTGCTCTCGCTGATGAATATGGAGTTGGCAATTCTACTATTAGTGACATTAAGGCAGTTAAGGAAAAATTGAGAGACTTTGCCCTCACAATGGAATCGGCTTCTGGTGCGGTGTGGAGGAACGTAAAAATATGCGCTCATGTAAAGATGAGCAGAGGACTTCAGCCCTCTACCAATGGTTTTGCCAGGAGTGCGAAAAGAGGACACCACTTTCTGGTCCTGTTATCAAGGAGAAAGCCCTGATCTTCCATTTTCTCATTGGTATCACTACCCTCTTTTTGGCAAGTGAAGGTTGGCTAGATCACTTCAAAAGGCGACACGGAATTTGCCAACTGTGACTCTGTGGCAAAAAGCTAAATGCAGCAGATCATGAAATCTCCCCCTTTGTTGAAAGCCTTTTGGAAATTGTTGAATCAGCCCGTCTCATCCCTGATCAAATCTATAATGTGGACAAGACTGGGCTATTCTGGCATTGCTTGCCAGATCAGACTCTGGTGAATGGGGGGGGGGAGGCACCTGGGTTCAAAAAGGCAAAAACATGGGTGAGAAATCTGGCCTGTGTAAATGCTGCTGGGACCCACAAATTAAAACTTCTCCTTGTAGGTAAGTCTAGACAGCCATGGTGTTTTAAGCATATAAACATGAATGCCCTGCCTGTCCAGTACAAATCACAGCATACTGCATGGATGGACAGCAACATTTTCAAAAGCTGATTCAAAGATCAGTTCATTCCTTATGTGAAGCAGCATCAGAGGAGCAAAGGGTTCCCTATGCATGCAGTTCTGCTGGCTGACAACTCCCCAGTCCATCCTGAAATTCCTGATGTCAAGACAAGGGATGGCTACATAAAGTGTATGATTTTACCACCGAACACAACCAGCAAGCTATAGCCCTATGATCAGGGAATTTTAATGATCTTTAAGAGGGGATACAGAAAGTGACTGCTGCAATCAATGCTTTCCGATGCTAACCATAAAGTCCCTCTGAATGACATTATAAAAATATTGGCGCTGAAGGAGGTGGTCTATTTAAGTGCAGAGACTTTGGATGTGGTGCAGCAGGAATCAATAAGAAAATCTTGGATAAAAGGTGGGATTCAAACATCCCACAATCCTGAACCTTGCCCTACAATCTCTGACACTGATTCCACAGAGTAAAGTGCTGCAACAGATTATGACCTTAGAGCAATAGGAACATTATTGCCAGACCCACCATCTGAGGCTGAAACTGAATAGTGGGAGCACTGTGATGTCAATGAAGCAGGGCATGACCATCAGTCCAATGATGCCATTCTTAAGATGGTACAGAACAACAGTGATGATGTTGATGTCGGAGCATCTGATAATGAGGATGAAGAGGCCAGTGATCCCTCTTTGCTGCCAATGCATTCAGAGGCTGTCAACCACTTCAGCAGATGCATATTGCATCTGGAGAATCAGTCTGATATAGACCCCATGAAGGTCATGCTGCTGCAATCGATGCAGCAAAAAGCAGCCCAAAAATCGTACAATACCCTGAAACAAAAAGCTATGACTGACTATTCCCACTAGTGCAGCTGAGATCTTCGGCACTATATCAAATTTATATATCATTTTTTGACCTTTTAACCTGCTTTGTACTTAATAAAGGCTTTCTCGACAAAACTGGTCTACCTGGTATGTGTTCATATATTAACGTCTCGTTTATCTGATCTCCCATTTATCCAACTATGTCGGATGTCTCCCAGGGAGTTCGGATAAATGTGGTTTGACTGTTCATACATGTTATATACATATTTATTTAATTATAAAAAAACTGTTTATGATTTTGTGACTATATGTGGAAATGTATTTGTTTATTGCAGAGAATCTGGACCCATTAGAATTATTAAATCTTGATTTCTTCCTTTATTTTTATTTCAACTATAATTGGATCTGAGATATTATTGTATTTTATTATACCTCTCTTGGATATATTGAATTGGAATGGGTGGGGGACATCCTCTCCCTTATCCAATATTACTACCTTTTCCAATTTTTGGCAGTACACAGTACACAGCACTTACTGGAAAAGTTACCCAAGGACTCGCTACTAATTTATTTATTTATTTAGATTTTGGTGACCGGGTAAACCCACTGAGACCAAAGGTCCCTTTTTCAGGGGCGACCTGGGATTAGGTACATAACAGCACTTTTACATACAGTAGACAGAAGTTACATACAGTAGGTGCAATATAGCAATCTTACATACAGTAAACAGAAGTACAAGGTTAGAGTATCGACTGGAGAGACAGTGATTACAGGTAGAGAATCCAGAAGAGTCTTCTGAAAGGTGCAAACAAGGATAACTGGTCCTGAAGCTGGTCACACAAATTGGGAGTAACAAGTTGAGAACCTTAGAACTCTCAACAGGACACAGTAAAAATAACTAAGTCCGTGATTTTTGTGCTGTTTTACAAGATCCATTTTAGATCTTTGAATTTTGTGACTGTTCAACTGATACTGACTTTTATGAACTTTGGAATTACTGGTTAGATTCTGCTTTAGGATTTGATCTGTGTCTTCTGCTTATAAAATATTAGTTGCCTTCTGTTTAGAATATTTGCTGCTCCTGCTAGAAATATATTTAGGCTCCATTATTACTTCCTTATATTTTTTTTTTTTTGATTTTGATATGGTTCTGACTAGAAGCAAATGAATAGTACTCCAACAGATCAGGCTGATGAAATTGATAGGGTATCAGAGTTACAGGAAACAGGAAATAAACAAAACTTATAGAACTATAGGAAAGGGAAATTAAAAATAAGGAAACCAAATAACTCAGAGGTAATGGCTGAGATTTTATATGAAAATAAAGGTTTGGATCAGTAAGGGAATTACACTCAAAGATAAAAACAGAAACAGTTTAAAATTACAGATTATTTTGGAAATAAGGATAATCTATCCCTGAGTTTGTCCACACCTAAAATTAATATTTCTAAGAAACAGACATCAGTCATTATCCTGGATACACAACATTCTAACTGTTTAACAACATCTCGCAATGCATTTAATGCATGCAGTAATAATGAGAGTATACAGATTGTTGGTGAGGGCAATTTATCTGTAATAGCTGGGGACTGGGACACTCCAGTCCATCACTCTGGCAACATGGATAGTGTCAGTACTGAAGGGATATCAGGGGTTTATCCAGAGGCAGATTTTTCTGCTGACCAGTACTTCATATTAACCCCTGCTTCAGTAGCCAGGAACATTCAGTATACACGTTTTTCATCCCCTCCTGTATTGACAAATAGGGATTTAAAAAAAGGTAAAACAGAACATCTGGAGTGCTTAAATACTCCAGGGGACTTGATACCAGTCATACAGGAGCTAAGACGGACAATAGAATGTCCAAAGTGATTAGGTATTACCCTAGTGGATCACCCTGAGTATTCAGGATTACAGATGTCAGGGAAAATTGATAGGGTAGTCACTCCTCAAGAGCAGGCCCTTAGGGATAATTATGATAAGGAACATTTTACAGATGAGGGTAATTGTATCTCCTGAACTAATCTCTCTAAGCAAATGTTAGAGATAGCCAAGAACCCTTATTATGCAAATATAATGATCTTGGAGAGCATTGCAACACTGAAAGAGGAATTATCTACTCTAAGAACTGATATTTTCATGAACAAAATATTATTAGATCAGGTACTTAATAGGATTGATCAGAAAAAACCAGAAGTGAGCTCACAACCTATTCTAATAGAGGATATTCCTTTTGAAAACACATTTGCACAAGTGAATGTGCCAACTCCTATTATGAAAGAAAATTGCACAGACATTCAGAGGAATAAAGGGCATGCAAATTCAAGGAAAGGAACAAGAAATACAAATAAAAATAAACCTAGTAAGCTGAAGAAATTGAGTAAAAATAAGAAATCAAACTCCCTTGGAAAAATTGAGGATGGAAAAAACAGGGAAGGGACTGTACAGGAAGAGTACATCCCTGTTAAACAAAATGTACATGATGAGACCAATGTTGATGTTGTTGAATTAACCCCTAGTGTCTTGCCTCTGGTTGGGAGGGTAGTCACTGTCCCAGGATTTGAACCCGATTTCATTCTATCTCAAGGAGAAAGTTTACCTATAACTAGGGATACACAGATGCCAGAATTCTGCTGGATACTGGTTTTCAGATAGTTAGTACTGATATCCAGATCAGGTCACTTTTTATTAGGTCAGATAACTGTTTATTTGTCATTAGGAGCATAACGAGAAGAAAGGAGGCAATAAACACAAATTAAATATTTTAAACCACAACGTTCCTGTTCTGATCTTGTGGATTACTCAGCACAACCTAAGGAGCTTTGCATGGGAGCAGCTGTGGCAGGAGGTGGAGAGCAGAGGTAATAAAAAAATGTTTAGCAGTGGTCAGTGTTTTCCCCTTAGCATTATGGGTTGCAGTGTTAAGGAGCTTTAAATGGGAGCAGAACAGCAAATACACTTTAAATGTTCAAAGCAGCATCGTACAAGCAGAACTAGGAGAGCAGAGGCAGTAGCGTGTTTAAACGTAAGTGATTGAAACTGCAGTGTTCCCGACTCCATCTCTGAAAGTCAGTTGTGGCAGTTATGGTGGTTTTTTGGCAGGTCCCGGGGACACTCTTCGAAAGGTACCTGAAGCCCAAGCATGTTAAACCCTGTTGGAGGGGACTGCTGCAAAAACTGAAACACCGATTGTTTGAAGGGAACCTATGACAGTGTAATACTTCTGCCCTTCTCTCCAAGAGAGTGATAGGACACATGCTACAAGAGTTTTTTTTAGCAACCACAGTAGATAATTTGTTTGAACTACAAACACATATACTAAACTGAGACTCTTTGGGGGCTTCTACAGTTCCTCTGATGATAGTTTCAAGGATAGAGATTGTATGCTAGTGGCAGGATGGAAACCATCTTCAAACCTCTGAGTGTAAAAATGATCCTTAGTGCGACCAAATGTGAAATGTTAGTTTTGAATGGGGCTCATCATATGCCTCATCATCTGTCAGTACCTGACCCAGTTTACACAGTAGTATCTGTTCGGGCCGGATATGGTCAAAAAGTTTGAAATCTGACTGGTTCAATTTACTGGGTCAGATATCCATGCATCCCTACCTATAATGGGTTTGTTTTCAGTTAACAAATTATTTAATGAAACTGGGGAGGGAAATGAGTACTTTTTTGAGGCTTACGGTATAAAATTAATACCTGATGAAACTGAGGACATCCTCACAAGCCACATAAAATTTCTTGTGGGTGTCAACCAAGATGAAAGGGACTTACAAGCTTTACACCTCTCTAATCCCAATATCCCAGACTGTGTTATGATCTATACAAAATCATCTGTACTCGCTGCAGAAATATGGTCTAGAGAAAATCTAATACAATCAAAGGGGATTTTGTTAAGTGAACCACAGATAGTTCCATTTTCACAGAATGTAGAAGCAAATGGAACATGTGAGATCCAACCAAAAAATGGGATCCAGTTTTAGAAATGCTTTTAAAAGTATTTAATAACTATGAAAATAATCAATATATGGAACAAAACGATAAGATACTCTCACTTTTTGGTTGGAATACAAGGGGTGAGAGAAATTTAAGAACAGTTGGAAGGGAAATTATTTCCTTTTTGGCCCATTCACTTGATTTAGAACTGGCTCCACAACCCTTATCAAGTAGTAAGATATGGAGGGATGAAACTGAAACTTCCCAACTAGATTTGGTCTTTGCATCTCCTAGACTTGGGGCGATCTTGGAGAAGGCTACAGTATTAGATAATGTGGGCATTCTGGTGACTACGCCTGGGGTATTTTTTAGAGAACGTGTCATTACATTTGGGAATAATGGACTGCAGAAGGAAATCCCCAGAAATGAACAAGTCTGACAACTGGTGCAACAATCTTGAGTAAGGCAAAAGTTTGATATATTATCTTGGAACAGAGAAGAGCTTTCATTAAAGCTTGTAGATAGTGATATATGCTCCTTTTCAGAGACCTTTTACATTTTATGCTTCCAAGAAACATGGAATTTAGCACCAGAGAATAATATTATACCTGGTTTTGCCTCAGTTGGAATATTGGCTCAAAAAAGTAAAAAATTAGGATGACCAAAAGCAGGTCTTACTACTTTTGGTAAAACCTCCTTAGACTTTGTAATAACAGAATGTAAATCAGAGGGTAATTCAGTTTTGACAGTGAAACTTTGTAAACATTCTTTTACATTAATAATTTGTAATATCTATATTCCTCCAAAGACCAAAAACAAGGAGTATCCATGGTATCAATTCAAAGGGGACAAGGATACTATACTGGAGCAAAATGATAATTTTCCAGTATATATTTTAGGCAATTAAAATGCCCGGATTGAGGAAAACGAATCAGATGAAGATTTGCATATTGATTTTATAAGGAATATAGTGGAACTTAATCTGGGATTTTTGGCACAAATAAAATTTGAGGATAAAAATTTAAATACTAGAGGTAGACAAGTAGACACTTTAGAGAACAGAATTTTGTACTTGTTAATGGCAGAACTAAGACAGATACTTCAGGAAATTATGCATTTGTTGGTCCACATGTTCATTCAACAATAGATTTATTATGGACTAATATAGAGGGGCCAAGATGTTACTGGAGATGGGGGTCTTGGATCATCCAGAATCAGTGCATCTCCCTGTTTATACAACTTTAAACACTGAAATTCCAAGTCAGATTTCATGTGAGATCCCGTCATCTATGGAAATTATAAATTTCAGGAGAATTAAATGCCATAATTAATTCATATAAATTTTTCAAGATTTGTTTTCCTATGGCTTCCCAGCTGAACAACAGCAAGCATTACTTTCAAATAATAACTTTGATAGTATACTGTATTAGAAATTTGGGACAAGCTAATAAACCATATTAAACCTTTTTGTAAGACAGCTACAACTAAGGTAACAAACTTGCATTCATGGTTTAATAATAACTGTAAAAAAGCTAAATCTACTCTTAACCAGAAAATAAGAGAAGTAATGGAGAATAAAGCCGAACAAAAAGTTAAAGAACTAAATAGGGCCAAGAAAGAATATAATAATTTTTTAGAACATGAAATAAACAAATATTACAAGCTGCAGTGGGATAAGCTGCATAATACAAAACTGAAAAAGGATAGTAATGCCTTTTGGAGATTGACGAGCACTGGGTATGGTCAATATTCTAACAGAATTCAGGCAGATATCACACCGATAATATGGGAGAAGCATTTTGAAATCTTATATTTCTCAGAAAAAGAAATGATAGGGACAAATAATTCAATCATAGAATCATTTGAATTGTTTTCTGTGTCCCTTTGTTTCAAGGATGATGAGATTTTGTTCAGCGATATTATCACTCAACTCAGATAAGGCCCCAGGACCAGACAGTGTAATTGGGGAAATATATAAATCATTTATACAGTGGTGGATCCCAGTTCTAAGAATATTCTATAATGCAATAATACAAGGCCAAAATATTTATTTATTTTACTTATTACAGTATCAGAATTACAACCCTTTGAGTCAGAGACTCATTTACAAAGGCTCATCGTCATAACACAGGGTAGGACAGGGAAGGAGAAACATACAGTGAGTGTCGAACAGACCAAAACAGACAATAGTGCAGGTGCAGGCATGGCAGACTATTTTCCTTATAGTTGGCTGGGAAGCATCATCTACCCAATCTTGAAGAAGGGAGACCCTTCTAATCCAAAGATGTACAGACCAATTAGTCTGATAGACGTCTCACAGAAAATATTCTGTAAAATTTTGCTTTGCAACCTTCAAGACTAGATAGATGAAAATGAAATTCTTAGTGAGTATCAAAATAGCTTCCGAGCAGCAAGATCCACAGTACCGCACTGCTATGTTTTAAGACACCTAATATGGAAATGTGTAACGGTAAAGCATGGCAAACTATATTGCTGTTTCATTGATCTGACTTCAGTTTTTGATAAAATCAGTAGAAATTTGTTATGGGAAAAATTAAAAGAATTGGACATGGACAGTTCCTTGTTAAATGTAATAATTAGACTTCACACAAATACCTGGATGCAGGTCCAATATAATCAATGTGGAGCATTGACATCTACTATTAAGACAAATCTGGGTGTTAGACAGAGGTGCATATTGGTCCCAACCCTGTTTAACCTATCTATAAATTCAATTTTGCAAGATTTGAAAGATACAGACTTTCATTCTCCAAAAATTAGGAAACATAGGGTGTCTCTTCTGGCTTATGCTGATGACATTGCCTTAATTTCTACTTCTTTGTTGGGACTCCAGAGAAAGCTTAATAAATTTGATCTTTTATGTAATAAAAATGGCTTATTAATTAACAGGGATAAAACCAATGTAGTAATTTTCGGGAACCGATCGAAGAATTTACCTAGGGTATTCATAGGAAAAGCTAAAATAAACACAGTCAAAACATATGACTATCTTGGGGTACGTTTTTCCCAAAGTACAACTTGGAAGGATCATTGTGCTCTTATTATGTCTAAAACTAAAACTGCATCAAATCCCTTTAGGTTATTTAATTCAAAAATGGGGAGGGCCTCTATATTGGGCATTCTGAAAGTAATAAATGCAAAAATTAAAGCAAGCATAATCTATGCATCTGAAGTTTGGGGAAACTCTAAGTTGGAAGATACTGAATGTGTAATTAACAAACGTTATTGTTATATCTTAATGGTCCCTCAATCTGTACCAAAAGAAGTTATACACTTTGAAGTAGGAAAATTTTCTTTGGAGTCATTAGTCCTGGAAAAACCTCACCTATTTTTGCTAAAGACATTTTTGCTCCCTGAACACTGGATTCCTAGATGGTGTTCAGAGGAAGAAATATATTATGTCTCCTTGAATTTTACGGCACTTAGCATACAACTTATTCAGAAAGAACTTTATCCTTGGGGGTTAGGACATGTGCTAACATATATATACTGCAAACCATTGGAAGAAATCATATCCCTGGTCAAGCTTAGAGTCAGAGATACAGTTAGAGCGAGGGACATGGAAAGAATAGCTACATTAAAAAACCATAGATGGTATAAAAAATGAAGCAGACTCATGGCCTGGATCCTTATCTTATTGGATTAACCAACTCCAAATCCTGGCACTTGCTTACCAGATATAGAATGGAGCTATACAAGGTGAACTATATTTATTTTGGTCAAGGCAGAGGGAATATAAACACCCCGCTTTGCCCATGTGGGAACCAATTCGAAGATGACTTGAAACACATATTATTGTTATTATTATGTCCCTTCTATAACTCAAATAGGAAAAAGTGGTTGGGGGAAATCATGGTTGGCACTGACTTCCCTCCCGACCAGTTGATACCTTTTCTCTTTAATAACTCAAACATGTTTATACTGAAGGAACTAGTGAGTTTCTTACTCACTCTTCATCTGTGATAATTTGCACATATAAGACATATATGTACATCCAAATATTTAGAAATATATCGTAATAGAGATTGTACATGTGGATGATATTGATATTTATGAGTATTTTAGATTTTGTAAAAGCTTTTGCTAATCAATTCATTTTTCATGATGATTGTCAATGACAGGGAATAAGTAGGGAGTACAGTCTCACAGAATTATTGTCAATGATATGGAATAAGCAAGGAGTACAGTCTCACAGTATTATTGTCAGTGAATGCAAATGGGCATTGAATGCAGTCTCACAGTATTATTGTCAGTGACTCTAAATGGGAAGGGATTACAGTATCACAGTATTATTGTTAATGACATGGAACAAGCATGGAATACAGTCTCACAGTATTACTGTCGGTGACAGGGAATGAGCAGGGAGTACAGTCTCATAGTATTACTGTCAATGACAGAAAATATGCAGGGAGTACAGTCTCACATTATTATTGTCAGTGAATGCAAATGGGCATTGAATGCAGTCTCACAGTATTATTGTTAGTGACTGTGAATGGGAAGGGATTACAGTATCACAGTATTATTGTTAATGACATGGAATATGCGTGGAATACAGCCTCACAGTATTATTGTCGGTGACAAGGAATGAGCAGGGAGTACAGTCTCACAGTATTACTGTCAATGACAGAAAATATGCAGGGAGTACAGTCTCACGGTATTATTGTCAGTGACTGTGAATGGGAAGGTAATATAGTCTTACAGTATTATGTTCAATGACAGGGATGGGCAGGCATTACACTTTCACAGTACTAATGTCAGTAATATATAATAAGCAGGGCGTACAGTCTCACAGTTTTATTGTCAGTGACAAGGAATGAGCAGGGAGAAGAATCTCACAGTACTGTCAGTAACAGTAAGGAGGGAGTACAGTCTCCCAGTATTATTGTCAGTTACTGTGAATAGGCATGGAGAACAGACTCACATTATTAATGTCAATGACAGGGAACAAGCAGGGAGTATATCTCAGCAGTATTATTGAAAGTGATAAGGAATAATCAGGGAGTACAGTCTCACAGAATTATTTTCAGTGACTGTGAATGGACAGGGAGTATAGTCTGTCAGCATTATTGTCAGTGACCGAGAATGCACATGGAGTACAGACTCACAGTAGCATTGTCAGTGGCATGGAATAAACATGGTGCATAATCTCACAATATTGTGACAGGGAATGTTCAAAGTGTACAGCCTCGCATCATTTTCAATGACAGGGAGTGATCAGGGAGTACAGTCTCATAATATTATTGTCAGTGACGTGGAATGGGCAATGGGTACAGTATCCCAGTATCATTGCCAGTGACAGGGATTAAGCATGGATACAGTTTCAGACTATTATCAGTGACACAGAATAGACAGGCAGTATATTCTCACAGTATTACTGTTAGTGATATTGAACAGGCAGAGAGCACAGTATCACAGTATTATTGTCGGTGACAGGGAGTAAGCCACGACTACTGTCTCATTGTATTACTTTCATTGACAGGGAATATGCTGGGAGTACAGGCTCACAGCAGTATTTTCATTCATGGTGAATGAGCTGAGAGTACGGTGTCACAGTACTATTTCCATTGACAGGGAATAGCTGGGTGTACAGTGTCACAGTATTATTTTCAGTGATGGGGAATGCCCATAAAGTACTGTATCACAGTATTATTGTCAGAGACTGGGAAGCAGTAAGGAAAGCAGTCTCACAGTATTAATGTCAGTGTCAGGGAGTGTGCATGGAGTACAGGCTCACAGTAGTATTGTCAATGACAGGGTATAAGCAGTGAGTACAGTCTCACGGTATCATTGTTAGGGACAGGTAACAAGTAGGGAGAACAGACTCACTATTATTTTCTGTGAATAGGAATGGGCAGGGAGTACAGTTTCAGAATATTATTTTGAGTGGCATAGAGTAAGGAGGAAGTATAGTCTCAGAAATTATTTTCAGTGACTTGGAATGGGCAGGGAGTACAGTCTCACAGTATTATTGTGAGAGTCAGGGAAAAACCAGGGAAAGCAGCCTAACAGTATTAATGTCAGTGACAGATAATGGGCAGGGAGTACAGTCTCAGTGTTATTGGTAGTGACAGGTAATGGGCAAGTAGAGCAGCCTACTGTAACAGTATTAATGTCAGTGACAGGGAATGGGCAGGGAGTACAGTCTCACAGTATTATTGAGATTGACAGGGATTGGGCAGGGAGCACAGTCTCGCAGTAGTATTGATAGTGACAGGGACTGGGCAGGGAGTACTGTCTCACAGTATTATTGATATTGACAGGGATTGGGCAGGGAGCACTGTCTCACAGTATTATTGATAGTGACAGGGAATGGGCAGGGAGTACAGTCTCACAGTATTATTGATATTGACAGGGATTGGGCAGGGAGTACAGTCTCACAGTATTATTGATAGTGACAGGGAATGGGCAGGGAGTACTGTCTCGCAGTATTATTGATAGTGACAGGGATTGGGCAGGGAGCACTGTCTCGCAGTAGTATTGATAGTGACAGGGATTGGGCAGGAGCACTGTCTCGCAGTAGTATTGATGTGACAGGGATTGGGCAGGGGCACTGTCTCCAGTAGTATTGATAGTGACAGGGATTGGGCAGGGGCACTGTCTCGCAGTGAGTATTGATAGTGACAGGGATTGGGCAGGGAGCACTGTCTCGCAGTATTATTGATAGTGACAGGGATTGGGCAGGGAGCACTGTCTCGCAGTAGTATTGATAGTGACAGGGATTGGGCAGGGAGCACTGTCTCGCAGTAGTATTGATAGTGACAGGGATTGGGCAGGGAGCACTGTCTCGCAGTAGTATTGATAGTGACAGGGATTGGGCAGGGAGCACTGTCTCGCAGTAGTATTGATAGTGACAGGGAATGGGCAGGGAGCACTGTCTCGCAGTAGTATTGATAGTGACAGGGATTTGGCAGGGAGTACAGTCTCACAGTATCATTGTCGGTGTCAAGGAGTAAACTGAGAGTACTGTCTCACTGTATTATTTTCATTGACAGGAAATAAGCTAGAAGTACAGTCTCACAGTATTATTGTCAGTGACAGGAAATGCTCATGGAGTACAATTACACAGTATTATTTTCAGTGAGGAATGAGCATGAAGTACAGTCTTACAGTATTAGTGGCAGTGAGGAATGAGCATGGAGTACAGTCTCACAGTATTAGTGGCAGTGATGTGGAATGAGCAGCAGCGCACACTAACCATATAACTGTTAGTGACAGGGAATGGGCAGGGAGTATAGTCTCAAAATATTATTGCCAGTGACAGAATGTGCATGGAGTACAGTCTCACAGTATTAGTGGCAGTGACAGGGAATGCACATGGTTCACAGTCTCTCAACATTATTGTCAGTGAGAGGGAATAGGCAAGTAGTACAGTCCTATAGTGTTAATGTCAGTGACAGTGATAAGGCCAGGAGTGCAGTCTCACAGTATCAATGTCAGTGATAGCAAATAAGCTGGGAGTACAGTCTCACGGTATCAATGTCAGTGACAGGGAATGAGCTGGGAGTACTGTCTCATAGTAGAAACCCTGAAGCCACCTATAGGCTGTGAGGGGAGTTGCTTGCAATCACAAGGGAAGAAAGAGACTTGGGCGTCATCATCACTGATGACCTGAAATCATCCAAGCACACCACTAAAGCAGTAGGTAAGGCTAGAGGGATGTTGGGGTGTATTAGTAGGGTATCACAAGTCAGAAGAGGGAGGTAATAATCCTCTTTACAAGACACCAGTTAGGCCCCATCTGAAGTACTGTGTGCAGTACTGGAGGCCACACTTTCACAAGGACATTAACCAAATTCAGGCAGTCCAGAGAAGGGCAACAAAAATGGTGCAGGGACTGCATCAGAAAACATATGAGGACAGATTAACAGAGCTCAATATGTATACTGTAGAGCAAAGGGAGAGGTGATGTGATCGAAACATTCAAACACCTTAAGGGCATAAACAAAATGAAAGTCTAACATGTTTCAATATAAGAAAAATAGCAGGACAAGAGGACACTGCATGAGATTAGAGGGAGGCCGATTGAGGGGTAATGTGAGGAAGTTCTTTTTCACAGAAAGGGTGGTGGATGCATGGAACGGTCTACCTCGGGAAGTGGTGGCTATGAATACAGTGCAGAGCATCTAACAGGCATGTGATAGGCATAAGGGAGCAATACAGATGTGTATGAATAGATAGGCCATTGACAGAACAAAGGATGATGGCACATTCATAAGGTAGAAAAAGAAATGGGCAGACTGGATGGGTCTTGCGGTCCTTATCTGCTGTCAACTTCTATGTTTCTATGTTTCTGTTATTGTCAGTCTCAGAGAATGAGCACTGAGTACAGACTACGTGTCATTGACAGTGATAGGGAATTTGCAGTGAGAACGGTCTCACAGTATTATTGCCAGTGATATGGAATAGGCAATGAGTACGGTCTCACAGTATCATTGACAGTGACAGGGAATAAACTGGGGATACAATTTCTTACTATTATTATCAGTGACTCAGACAGCAGCATGCATGGGGGGGGCGAACTTGGCCCTGCCACCCCCCAATTAAATGTCCTTCATTTTTTTTTTATTTAATTCAGCCATAAAACATTCGGCTGAAAAAAACAGATGCTCACACTTGCTCAGGCTGCCACCCACTTCATCATTTTATTTTTCATGTTAGTTTTTTGCCCCACAACTCTGACCCCTGCTCCACCCAACTCGAGTCCCTAGTCTAGAAATCCATGACCACGCACACAACCACAACAGGCACAGCAGTTCATTCTACCAGTAGTCCCAGGCTCCTCTCCGTCTCATGATCATATGGACCCATCCCAAACATATCTCACTCACAGAACAAAGAGTCTGAGGACACTAACTGATGATAGGTTCATGCTGCAGTGAAGTGAACACTGGTCCACTCATCACCGGGGACCATAGCCATCATCTGACTCCCTGCTGCCTCCATGAAATGTGAGTAGTACTTCTAGTAAATAACACAACACTTACCGCTGGTTACCAGTGTCCAGTGAGTGAGAGGTAGGGGTGGCTAATCACTCATTTTCTCCATCACGGATGGTCCAGAGATGCTTTCTGTGCTGCTTGGGGGGGAGGGGTTCTGCTACAGCTGCTGATCTGCTCAGTTCTCCACTCCTGATACTGAGTGCTGACTAGTCCCACCACTCCTCCGAGTCCCATCACCGACTGTGTGATGTTTAGGCACATAGACGGCAGCAGCAGAGCAGCTGCAGCACACTTCTTGCTCTGTGGGTCGGCTCCAACTCAGTGCTGGTGGGGGATGTGCTGGCAGTGGCAGGCAGGAATGACAGCTCCAGCTCTGAAGAGTCATAGGCATATCTCGATAGCTGTGCTCAGCCACAGCTCTTGTCTCACTGCTGTCTGCTGGCCGGGGTGGGGGAGGCAATGGTTGTGACTGATCTTGACTTCATTTGTTGTGTTGGGGTTGGGGTTGGGGAATTGGGATGGCAGTGATGTGTGGTGGTCAGGTCTCTCTCGGTGACTGACAATCACCGTCCCGGATCTGAGCAGATGATTCCTTGATGATCTTGATCTATTGAGCATTGATTTGAAATTTTTTTTTTTTTTTAATGAATGAATGAATCCATTGCCAGGACTGGGAGTCGGAACTCAGGATCTTCATGGCATGGCAGGCAGTGGCACACTCCAGGAGGGATTTATTGTATTTGTTTGAACACAGTAGATCTAAGGTGTGTTCTGAGACTTCAGGGGCTTCCTTGTCCTGCAGTACCATGTGCCTTGTCCTTGCTTATATATTTAAAACCTATGTTCAGTGCCTGCAGCCTGCATTCAAATAAAAAAAAAAACTTGCTTTGTGTAATGTTGTTGCTTGGATTCAGAGGGAGAAGAAGACAGGAGTGGGAATTTGTGGCTCCAGTTGGCAGCTCCTCCACTGAGTAAACGGACTTTACAATGTGTTTTTGTAGTAGTGGTGTGGGGAGAAACTGCTCAGTCAGTCAGTTTGGGATAATAACCTTAAAGGGACTAAGTGTCGACTGACTGCATGCAGGCTAGCCTGCCGACTATACCGCCTACCAACTAAGCTGATTAGCTGATGGATGCAGCACTCAAGAGGTGGCCAATCAATGTGCCGCGTGGGTAGAAGGTCACATGATTCTAGAAATTGCACATCAGGTGATCAAACACCCTTGCTGTACACACAGCAACCACAGGATGTCAAGAGGTGTTTGATGGCACAGATGAGCTTCTCATTGGTTTGTGACTGAGTGAGCAGTGACTTGACCAATCAGAGCTGCATCTGCCTCAGTGATATAAAGTGAAACCCATGATCTCTTTTCACACAGATGGAGAAGACAAACAGGACAGTTGAATTGTTCTCTGTTCTGTGTGTTTTGGCCTTGTGTCTGGATTTGGTAATTATTTCCTTACTTAGTTGCTTCAAGCAACTATTAATTGTGTTGTTCAAATTTCATTATTGAGTTATATAAAAAAAATTATGTAAGAAAGTATTATATAAAAAAAATATGGATTTGTACTTTTTCAGTTCTTTTTGATTCACTTGAGTAAGCTGTTTAGCAGTCTGGCAGATCATCTCTGTGTCTGCCACAGGAAAATTTAGAGGAAGGAGAGAGGAGAGGGATAAACACAGTTTGAAAATTGCCCTGCTGCTGCCTGCTTTCTCAGTTTTAAAAAGCAAATTAGTTCAAGCAGTCAGACCAGCCAGGGTATTTTTTCTGGCAATGAGGGGTGTGTGTCAGGGGGGTCATTTTCAGGACAAAAACATAGTCATAGAGGAGGTCGGAGCAGGCACTGCTGGGAGAGGGAGAGCGAGAGCTCAGGAAACAAAGTGTAGGGAGAGAGAAATTTATTCATTTGGAAAAAACAATAGACAATCAGGCCATGGGAAATATCTAAGCAATCCACTTTCAGTAAACCATGAACTGTGTGATTTAACAGTTAGAAAGGGACCATATCAGCCAGTGTTAACAGAATATAAAAAATCATCACACGTTGGTGCAGGAAAACATTCACAAAGTTTTCAAAAAGTGTGGTACAGTGATTATCCAAGGCTAGAGTATTCACTTTTAACAGACAAAATGTTCTGTTTCTATTGTAGATGCTTCAGTACAAATGTTCCTAGTTCAGTGTGCCATATTAGTACTGTTTTCACCACTTTGGGGACACAAGCAAGTGGCTGAAAAGATGCAAGGGCAGCAATAGAAAGACATGAAAGTTCCGCTGTTCATAAGCATGCAGTCCCCACATACGCTACTTTCATGAAATCTGTCCCTACTGGTAGTTGGATAATCAGGTGGCTGCAGCATCTTTAGCAAAAAGAAAGTGCAAGAAGAAAATAGAATTGCAGTTAAAAGACTGATTGGGCTGGCCCGGTGGTGCTGAGGGTTAAGGCGCTGGACGCCACACTTCACACTGCACTAGTGACCTGGGTTCGGGAATGAGCCCAGATCATCGGGGGTCAGCAGGGGAGGGAGAGGATTGAACATCCAGAAGATAGCTCTCCTCTCCTGGGAGGCAGTGGGGTCCATGCTTGATGCTTGACTGGCCTCTGGTGGAAGCCGGAGGCACAGCAAGCAAGCACCTGCATTCAACAAGGGACGTCGTCGGTGATGCCATGATGCCAGGGCATGTGCCTCTCCCTCATGAACAAGGGAAAATACCTTCCAGGCTCTGGGGAGATGGAGCACCAGGAACTGACCCCTCATGGCCTCCCACCAACCTCCCTTCCAGCTCCTGACAAAATCTGGATTGTCGGGGTGTAGCTGCCCCACTTCATCCCCGCCCAGGGGGAAAACTGCAGCTCCATGGGGTGAGCAAGAAGGGTGAAGGTAGGTGTTGGTGGCAGAGGCAGTCTCCATCGGTTCTCCCAATGCAGTGGAGCTTGGGGGGGGTGGGTAAATAGAAGGGGGGAAAAAACAGATTGATTGATATTGTGGTAATACTAGAGAGGTGCAGACAGCCCCTGAGATGGCATTATGAACATGCAGAATCTCATTACAAAGGACTGTTTTTTAGAGATAACAGTTGCTAGCTCGCTATGATCCTGTGCTAAAGAAGCACAGAGTCTGTCCCCACAAAAATGCAACATATCTTTCAAACAGAAGTCAGAATAATATGATACAGGCAGCACACTGTGTGCACTGTGGTTACATCAGCTTCAGAAAGAGTTCAGCTAAGCTCAGTTTATCACAATTATAATAGATCAGGCCAGTGATGTAAGCAATACTGAACAAGTCAGTGTAGTGATGCAATACGAAGACAGTAACTGCAAAATCCAGGAATGGTCAGTTGATATTAGACAAAAAGAAAAAAACTGACTCTGAAACCTTGTTTAATATACTTTGGTCAATCCCCTACACTTCATAAACCTAGGTATAACTCTCTGTCCTTCTGCAGTTTCTCTTCTACTCCTGCCTTCTGCACTGTCTGTCTGCACTATAAAAGCAGACCTCTCCCCTGATTTAAACAATCCTCTCCTGGTCATTGGTCTCTTCAATCCTCCAGGCTTCTCCCCGTATACCTCTCTCACCTTGCTAAGCCCACCCTTTCTCGCTGTCTATCTCCATTCTTTTTACTTGACATACATCACCCTGCCTATTCCTCCAACAGACCCTATTTCTCACCACTTCCCCCCCAGCAGTCCACCTCCTCCATCCCTCCTTCTACCCCACCTTGCCTTGCTGACCATCTCCCCTTTCCCTCTGTCCCAAATTTCACCCTCATCTATCCATTGACTACCCCGTCCCATCTGGACACACCTCACTCTCCTCAGCTCCCGGCCCCCAGCAACTACTCCCCTCATTCACCCAGTGTTGCATCCTTCTCCCTAGTTAAATGTTGAATCCTTGCATCACTGCACCAAACCCTCCACAACTCCTTCCTCACACTACCCCAGAAGGCAAATGTACCCTCCACACCTGTCCCTATTTATACTCCCCCTGCTTCTCTCTGGAGATGTTCATCCCAAACCAAGCCCTCCCTCAACCTCTACCCCAATCAGTCCAGACCAACCCAACCCCTCCCCTCATCTCCACTCCCTCACCACTGCCAAAGGGCCTGCATATTTTTCACCTAAATGCCAGAAGTCTCCTTTCAAAAATTGACACCATTAATGTATGGATAACCCAGCACCCCCCAGACATTCTCTGTGTTACAGAGACTTGGTTTTCTGACAAAATTCACAACTCCTCTGTCTCTGTCTTTGACTTCAACCTTTTCCAGCAGGATCGAGGCAAATGTGGTGGAGGTGCAGCCTTTACACCAGATAGTCTGTCTCCTGCACCATCTCCTTTAAAGAATTCTGCCCCTCCTCCCATGAACTTATTGTCACCCTCATATTCCTCCCTTCCT
Source organism: Neoceratodus forsteri (assembly GCA_016271365.2). Classification (NCBI taxonomy): domain Eukaryota; kingdom Metazoa; phylum Chordata; order Ceratodontiformes; family Ceratodontidae; genus Neoceratodus; species Neoceratodus forsteri. The sequence continues at coordinate 27,480,567 of CM057449.1, forward strand.
CCATGCCACTTTTCATTGGTGCACTCTATGCCCCACCCAAAACTTCATCAGACTCCCTAGTCTCTGCCATCTCTTCTGTCACTTCACATGCAGTAAATGGTGAACTCTTGCTCTTAGATGACTTCAACATGGACTCGCTCTCCCCTTTTCAAAGCCCACTCTCCTCAGGATTGAGTCACTCAGCTGATCCACAAACGCACCTGAATAAACCCTTGCTACCAAAACCACTCTCTGCTTGATTGGGTGCTATCCTCACACCCCCACCACGTTGTAGAACCTGGGGTCCTCCCAGACACTCTAAGTGATTACAGTATCACATATTGTGTTAGAAAGATGCACTTCCCCATGCTGCCCTAAATACATTTAGACTGGCCCACTCCACACCCTGGATACAGCAGCCCTCCTTCAGGATCTCACCCAGGCAGATTGGCTGCCTGTATTCTCATCCTAGGATGTTGACTCTGCCCTGTCCTTCTTCTCCAACACACTTACCCAAATTTGGAACTCCCACACCCCCTTAATGAACGGCAGAGTCAAACAACACCACCACCCCTGGTAAACAGCAGACCTTCTGGCTAAATGCAGATCTAAGGACAAAGCTTGGTCAAAATACAAAGCATCTCCATCTCAGGCAGACCTACAAGCATGTAGATCACTTAGAAATAACTGTGCCAAAGCCATCCACCTTTCCTAGGCTAACTAGGCAAGGCAAGGCAAAATTTATTTAAAAAGATGCCCAATCTCAGAGACTCTGGGCGCCATACAAATAAATGTATACACACTAAAAACAAGATCAATGAAAAAGTAAGAGAAAAAATATATAAACATAAGAATAATTAACCCATATAAGAACATTCCCCCTAAATAAAAACTAACCATCAAATTACCAATAGCTGTAATTGAAACTCTAAATGGACAGCTTAATCCAAAAAGGCCTGGGCAAATAGGAGGGCTTTCAGGCGGGCTTTGAATACCTCCAATTTAGGGGACCCCTTAACCCCAAGGGCAGTGAATTCCACAGGATGGTGGTGGCAACACTAAATGCCCTGTCACCAGCCAATTTCAACCTTGTCCTGGGAATCACCAAGGGGACCCCACAAGAGGAACGGAGGGGGCAAACTGAGAAAGCAGATACAAAAAGGTCTAACAGATAACCACTATACTTCAAGTCCCATCTACAATCTGCTCCCAACACACTTGCATCCTTTTGAAAGTTATACACTCACTCCTAAATCCTGCAGCTCAACAGTCCTCCCCTGTGCTTAAAATTGTTGGTTCTTCAGTCATTGACCCCTCTGCAGTAGCTCAGATTTTCAACATGTATACTCCTCGACCATCCCTCTCCCACCTCACCAGACTTTATTCCACCATCTGCCTCTTACTTCCTCCCACTGGTCTTCCCCCAAAAAGTCTATGCAGCTCTCTCTGCTTTAAACCCTGCCAAAACCAGCTCAATGGGCTCCACCCTAGGATCCTTCTTATCTCCACCCTTGTTATAGTCTCCCCTCTAGCCCACATCCTAAAACTCTCTCTCAACCTTCACTGTCCACAAAGCTTGGAAATTTGCTTAAGGAGCTACCTCTTTACAAAAGGGGTGACCCCTCCACCCCCAGAAAATATTGGTCCATAACACCCCTCCTATCCTTTGCAAAGCTTTTGGAGTCGCTCATCCACTGTAGGCTTTCTGAACATCCATCCACTTATAATACTCTCTTGCCCATACAGTCTGGATTTAGAAAACAGCATTCGACCATCTTTTCCCTTTTCTCTGCTATGGATCAGAGTCATATTAATGCTGCTATCGTCATAGACCTGGCCAAGGCCTTTGATTCAATCTCCCATCCCCTACTGCTATACAAACTAACATCTGCAGGTCTTGCAACTCCTGCTGTTAACTGGTTTAGCTTCTGTCTCCATGATAGGCAGCAATCCATCCAAATAGGTGATATACCATCCTTCCCTCTTCCTATACTCACTGGGGTTCCCCTAGGCTCCATATTAGACCACTTCCTGTTCTCCCACTTTATAAATGAGCCCCCTCCTTCTGCAACTCCTCCCATAATACACATGTATGCTGACAATACCACCATCTTCACCTCTGGCCCCTCTTCCATCAGTGTGCAATCCCCTCTCCAACAAGACTTTGACAGAGTGCAGGCATAGTTTCAGTCAAACCAATTAAAACACAACACAAAAAAACTTGTCAACATGACTTTCAGCACCAGACAGAAATTGGCTTCCCTCTAGTCCACCCCTGCTTTCTCTGCATTAGATGGTTCCCCCCAGTGAGTGTTGTGGCTTTTAAATATCTAGAGGTATGGCCAGACACCCATTTAGATTTCACCACCCACATAGATGCCATCCATTCCAAACTCCATCCAAAGCTCACTGTCCTCTACCAACACAAAGACAGTCTCCCTCTCCCCACCTGATGGGAGCTTATAAAAAACATGCTTCTACCTGTCATTGACTATGCTGACATGGTCTATGGCACTGCCACTGCCACATCCCTCTCTAGACTGGATACTGTCCTAAATTCTTTCTGTCGCTTTGCCACCTCTGCCCCTCCCCTTACTCGCCACTGTCTTCTCCATTTTGCTCTCTCCTTATCACCAATATCCCATAGGTGTCTGGTTCACTGTGCCTCCCTCATTGCTAAGTTCTGGTTTGAGACTTTTCCCCCTTACCTCCCTCCCATCTCTCACAAAATAATCCTTCAGTGTACTCCTTTCAACACAGGGACCCATGGACCTTTTCTCTTCCTCACCCCAATTCTGCTGCTGGCCAGCCAGCATTCTCCTTATTATCTTCCCCTGCTCTGGAACAAACTCCCCTTCAATCTTCACCTATCACACTCTGTCTCCTCTTTCAAAAGACTCCTCAGACTTCTCCTCTCCACACAGTGTTCACACTCCTCTTCCTCTCTACATCCAACTTATGCCTATCCACCTGGCTATCACTGCAGCCACCACCCAAACTTCTCTTGGCTTACCCTAATTACTCTGCCAACTTCCCCAAACTTTGTGGTGGGTTTGTGAACACTGCTTCTGGTATTTTAAAATGTTCTTAGCTACTTAGTTATATTTATTGTTCCTGTCCTGATCCATCGCAATGATACTGAATTTGTCTAGTTATCTTAGAGGTTTTGTATACTATGTATTTTTCTACAGATTGAATAACTGTAATACCATGTCCCCCTACCCTGGGTCACACCTATAAATGACCCTGGCTCAGTGTGCCTTTCCCAGTTACCAAATTTTGAATAAATAAATAAATATGTTAAAAATGGATAAGAACAAGATTATTGCACAATGATATGATGGCTCATGCGTTATGAGTGGTGCATGCTTAAGTATCAGATAGGCTACCAAAAGTCTTATCTTTGCACTGCTTTGCTCACTGTATGAAATTGGTTTTAGTGAACACAATGATAGGAAACATATACACAAGGAATTTCTTTGGTACCCTGCAAGCTCTTTATGCTTTCATTGAGGGTAGTCTGCACAGACACTGTGCACTTATGAAAACACTAAGATCTGAAGAGGGTTCAGCGCCTGTTAAAACAATTAAGATTCTTAGTGATATGAAAACTGATGGAGTTTGTCAAAGTGAAGCTACCTACTGCCTTGGAAAAAATTGAAGAAACATCTATAAATCATTATTTTTTTGCAGTTGCTAGAGGGTTATTGTTTCAGATTTTAACTTTTGAATTCATTATTTGTTTAGAAGTTTTGAAAGATATTGTTGGCAAATGCATACTGTCGGTGACTATTAGCAAAAAATCAAGGTAGATATCATCTGTTCAATTGAAACAATTAAAATTCTCAAAACCTGGATACAGAGTAGTTGAAAGGATAACAAATTTCATGAGTACTTCTTAAAAGCAGGACAGATACGTGAAAACCTCTGTATCAATACTGAAACAAGGGAGTCAAGACGAAAGAAAGTGGCAAGACATCTTGATAACAGAATTGTGACTGAACAAATGTTTCAATCTCAAGAGGATGAACTGAGAGGAAAAATGTTTTACAGTGTTCTTGATCACGGGATCTTCTATTACCTTTTTTGATTTGTTAGAAGATACAGTAGGGAACGAATTCTTTAAAAAGAGCCTTGTAAATCCAATTTTTTTTTCTGTGTGAGAAAGTGTTTGATTGATGGCAGCGGTTCCCCAGGGATGAAGCTGAGCGACTGCACGGCAGGCAGGAGCACTAGCAATGTTTTGTCAGGCCCCAGTAAGTTGGACATTAACCAAATAAAAGACAAGGTGCTGGATTTTCAAAGCTCTGGGGATGCTGCAAGCCCCGGGTGCACAAAACATATGACGCACAGAGTGCGTGGCACTCTTCTGTCTGCGAGCAGGATTTTCAATCCCTTGCGACAAGCACTGCACCTCAGACCATGGTTCTGTGGTCTAGCGTGCACCACCCTTGGGAGGCAATGTCACAGTGCTTGCACCAGAGTATTGGCACAGGCTGCCACAAATGGTGGAACGAGTCGCAATTGCACCTGAGATTCGAAATTTGGGTGCAGTTGTGGCAAAGGGGGTTGGCACACACCGCAGAGTTCAAAGTGCAGTGCTGCAGGGTGGGACGCAAGCACCCCTGTTTGAAAATCTTTGCCCATACTATCACTTATAAAATTGGACATTGGTGAACTGAAAGAAAACACAGGGAAATAACAACCTGAGTTCAAAGAGACTGTGAGAAAAGTGGATGTTGCCTTATTACTGTAAATCCCCAAATATGGTCCAGACTTTCATACATGACTCCCCTCATCTGGACTGTCTCCATCCTGTCTATGTCCTTGAGGAGATGGGGTCTCCAGAACTGGATGCAGTACTCTAGATGGGGTCTCACCAACTGTCTGTACCGAGGGATAACAACTTCCTGTTTTCTACTGGTGATACTTCTCCCTATATATCCCAGTATCTCCCCAGCACTCCCTACTGCCTTCTCACATTGCTTGCTAACCTTAAGGTCATCTGGTATGATTACCCCCAGGTCCCTTCCAATTTTTGTTGTTGTTACTACCCCCTTCCCCATTGTGTACTCTTCTCCAGGGTTTTTGCTTCCCAGTTGCATTACTTTGCAATTCTTTGCATTTAATCTAAGCTTCCATACTTCTGACCATTCCTCCAACCTTGCCAAGTCCCTTCTTATCCTTTCCAACCCCCTTGTGTATCAACCCTGTTGCATATCTTTGTGTCATCTGCAAAGAGGCATACTTTTTCTTCCAGTCCCTCTGCAATGTCACTTATAAAGACAATAAAATGGACCAAACCCAGTACTGAACCCTGCAGAACCCCACTAGTAACACCCCTTTCTTCACTGTGGACTCCATTTACTATTACCTTCTGAGTCTTGTTGTCCAGCCAATGTTTTACCCAGGCTTCCACCCTGGGACCCACTCTTAGGCTGGTTAATTTCTTTGTTAATCTTTTGTGCAGGACTGTGTCAAATGCCTTGCTAAAGTCTAGGTAGGCCATGTCCCCAGCCCCTCCTTGGTCTACTACTTTGGTCACCCAGTCAAATAAATCAATTAGATTTGCTGACATGACCTTCCAACTGTGAATTCATGCTGCCTTGGGTCCTGTGCCCCACTGGTATCTAGGTACTCAACAATTCTTTCCTTCAGAAGTGATTCCATCACTTTCCCTACCACAGAGGTCAAATTGACGGATCCAAAGTGGCAATGCTGGGTATTGAATGTACTTGCTTTTTCTTTTTGAAACTTGCAGCATGGAGACAATCAAGTAAAACACTGTATTTTACAGCTTCATTGTGAGAGTGAACTTTGTTGTATTTTCTTTTATACATGCTAGCATTTAATTTCCTTGAGGGTGCCTTGCCACTTTGGATCTGTATGTTTTTGTAGAGGCAAGCTACCTCTAACAGTGCAGCACAGGCTGGAAGTGGCTGTTTGTGGTGTTCCCTTTCTGATCTGAGTCAAACTGACAGGTCCGTAGTTTCCTACCTATGTCTTGCTCCCACTTTTGTGAAGGGGAATCACATCCACCCTCCTCCAGGCCTCGGGTACCACACCATTCTCCCATGATTTGTTAAAAAGTGTAGTCAGTGGTGTCATTAGTTCTCCCCTTAATTCTTTTAGAATTCTAGAGTGAATCCTGTCAGGCCCCATTTCTTTGTCCACCTTCAGTTTCAAGAGTTCTTTCAGAACCCTTTCTTCTGTGAAAGGACTGGGATTGACCCCCCCCATCCAGAGTGCTTCAATTGATTGGATTAGTACCTCCCCCTCCACTTCTTTTGTGAATACTGAGCAGAAATATTCATTCAGTATTCCTGCTTTTTCAATGTCCCTCTCTGCGCAACCACTGTCCCCTTTATTTAGCTTCATTATCCCTCCCTTTGTCTTTTTATGCTCCTTAATGTACTTATAAAAAGTTTTATCCCCCTTCTTAACTGAGATGGCTATCTTTTCCTCAGTTTGGGTCTTTGCTATTCTGACTGCCTTCCCTGCTTCCTTCAGCCTTAACTGGTACAGTTCTCTGTCCTGTTCATTCTGTGTTTCCTTATACTTCCTAAATGCTATCTTTTTCTCCTTAACCTTCCCAGCCACCTCTTTTGAGAAGCATGGTGTTTTTTCTTTTGTTTTGATTTGTTTATTTGCTTCACACAAAGGCTAGTTGCCTCTGTGATGGCAGTTTTGACGTTTCCCCATTGTTGCTCCACCCCTCCTTCTTACCTGTTTGCTAATGCTTTTCTGAATCACTCTCCCATTTTGACAAAGTCAGCCCTCCTGAAGTCCAGTACCCACACTTTTGTATGGCTTGACTCTGAAGCTGAGTTTATCTCTTTTACAAGTATCCCCTCCAGTCCCTACGCTATTGTACTATACAATTGAATATTACCTGTACATAAAGCCTGTATGTAAATCCAGTGATGTAGCACTTACTGCTCTTGTTTACTGTCTACTCACTGTATTGTAGCACTTGCCTTTTTTGTAAATATCTGCTGTATTATCCCATTTCCTGCCCCCCCAATACAATATGAAAATGTGCATTCATGCTCAGTATGTCTTCCTCATGAAGCATTTCAATAAATAAATAAATAAAACCTCAAACCATGAATGGGACATGACCATACAAAGGTACTTATTGTTCAGGAAAGACAGAACAAAGGCCTGGGTAGGGTGACTAGTGCTGTAGGCCATAGAGGGAACTGAAATATTTATTTACTTATTTAGTTTTTGTTGACCGGGTAAGTGCACTAGACAAATTCTGCCTATTTTCAGGCACGACCCTGGGGAGAGGGATACAGATGAATGCCAACTGACCTTGAACCAGATTAAGTGGTTGGTGGTATTTTTAAGGAATGAAATAGACAATCTAGGGGAGTCAGGTACTCTAGAAACCCTGCGTGTGCTAGCAGCAACAGAAGATGGAAAACAGACCATAACCAGTGTGGTCAACAAGCCACCAGGACAGGACTATGAGGCAGATAAGGAAATGGGAGAGATACTTTGGATGGTGGCAGATTTAGAGCAGGTGGAGATAGTAGGTGACTTTAATATGCCAGATGTGGACTTTAAAATGCCAATTCCAGCAAGTACTATCAGCACCTTGTGGATGCATAAAAAATAATTTTTCCTAGTTCAGTTAGTCCCAGGCCTGACAAAGGAAGGGTTTCTGCTGGAGTGCACCAGTAACACCCTCTACATCAGACATGATTGCTTAAACATCATTAACTTAATTTTGAGCTGCTTGCCTGACATTGTTTGCCTTGTAGAACATGAATGAAGAATGTTAACATACTTTCACATGTACAGTATTCTGAGACTATTTACCTCCAAGATCATAAACATTTGTAAATGGTGAAAGGTCAAAAGCTGTAAGCACATCTTCTCCACAGATGTTCCAGGCTGAGCTCAAGAAACTCATGTATTGGATTATCTGTTCCCTAGAACTGAAGAGTGAAGAAACAAAAAACAGAATTAAATATCTTTAAACTATAACGATGGTGAAGCAGATGTGAAATTCATGGCAGAAGTTCCATAAATGGATGCTAGTTCTAGTAGCATGTACTAGTGACATGAACCTTGAGAGAAAAGCATTCAGAGGCAGCTGTGAAATTGAAGGCAAAGGTAACCAAAAGTGGTTCTAGTGACAGAAACCGAGAGAGCAAAGCACACAGAGGCAGCTGTGAATTTTAATGCAGGAATTACATAAACAGATTCTAGTGACACATACCTTGAGAGCAAATCATAGACTGGCAGCTGTAATATTCAAGACATCAGTTATAGTGACTGGAACCATGAGAGTAAATCATAGAAAGAGCTCTGAAATGAAGGTGTAGGTAACCAAAACAGTTTCTAGTGACAGCAACCAAAAGAGCAAAGCCCAGAGAGGCAGATGTGAATTTCAACATAGGATTTACATAAATGGGTTCTAGGTAACGGAACCATGAGAGAGAAGCATAGACAGGCAGTTGTGAGATTAAAGGCATTGGTTATACAAACAGCTTCTAGTGGTGTGAATCTTGAGAGCAAAGCAAAGAGAGATGGCTGTGAAATTCAAGGGATCCGTTACATAAACGGCTTCTATTGACAGGAACCATGAAAGCAAAGTATAGAGAGACAACTCTGTCATTTAATGCAATGGTTGCATAAATGGGTTCAGATGACAAGAACCATGACAACAAAGCATAGACAGACAGCAGTGAAATGCAAGGCATCAGGTTACATAAACAGGTTCTAGTGACCAGAACCATGACAGCAATGCTTGTACTGATTTATTGTAATTCTAAAATCTGTAAACTTAAAAGAAAACTTATCACATTATTTTCTTCTTTATCTTTCCTACCAGCACAGATTGATTATAGTGCTGATAATTATGTCAGACAGTTATAACTCTGCTTTCCAGTGCTACTGGAACTAGATTGGTTTTATGTTGTTCATTTGTAATTGCTATCAACATTGTATTTATTTTATTATTTTATTCATTCATTCACTTAATGATTTTACCAACAAACGCATACTGCAATAAACAGATATTGCATTTACAGAAGTGTCCTGTGGGGGAGATACCAATTAAACAATTGCTGATGTAATCCCTTCCTAAAAGGGGGCCTACCATTGGCTCTCTCTCCACAGCACTGCTGTGGCCTTCCCCTGCATTACTTCTTTACCTTAGTCCCTCTCCAGACTGAAACTGGGGAACCAAAGGCTCGACTGGACACTGATATTTGTTCTGCTGGCTTGTCAATGCCCTTCTCACAATGGCCGGGGTACTGCCACCTATTTTTGCTCAACTGGCCCCTAGACTACCACAGCCTTCAGGGTCAGGGAGCCCACAGCAATGATGTTGCTCAGTGTTAAGCAGCTGCCAAAGTTGCATAAAGTGCAAAATCATTCCTCCTTTGGGTGCATGAATGTTGGGGGCACTCAACAGCTCTCCCTTGCCACCAATCCCCCCCCCATCCCACCAGATCACAGTACAGCTGCAAGTTATTGACAAAGCTCACAGGAATGGTGCTGTGGTCAGATTACCCCAAATTAATGACTGGTGCAGTGAAATGGGGGTGGCCTGTCCCAAACATACAAAGCAACAAACAAGTGAATCACTGCACATGGACCAGTAAAGAAAATACAGCCACCAGGATGTTTGTTTTTAGTGGATATTTTATTCTACAACCTGGTGCAAAAAGACCATGGCAAATAAGTGTACAACTTAGCTTCCCAGAGCTTTGATTCAAAATCAATCTTCCACTAAAAACAAATGTAACCCCCCTACAAATGGAAGTTCCCGAAAAGTCTTCCTTGAGCTTGCCTAAATGCTCACTGCCATGCTGGTATTCTGTGTTTTAGCAGTTTAAATGTATTGTCAGAGAGTGCCTGTATAGCCTCTGTGTACCGTCTCTTTAAGAGCTGCCTGGATTGCAGTCATAATTAATCTGAGAGGGAGCTCTGTTGGAAGATGTAAATAGTTTCTTTCTCACTACTCTGTGAAGAAACAGTTTCCAATTTTGCTCTGAAATTTTCAAGAAACAAATGGCGTGAGCCACCAATGTGCCTTTTACTGGTTTTGTGAATTTATTTTAATTTGGTGTTGAGTTACACAGGTTTCACATTTTCCTGTTTTCTATAGGATAATATGGCAATGTGGGGCATTTATTTCTTTGTGGGTGCACAGTATAGGATGGGTACTCAGGGCCCAGAAGGCCCTGCAGTCCCACTGGTAAAGAAGGGTAGCACAACAGGATCTCAAAAATGATGCATGGATGCGAGTGCAGAGCCCTGGGCCTTGCACCCCCCCCCCCACACACACAAATACAGCTAAATTAAGAAGTGATGGGAGTGCAGGGCCCAAAAGGTCCTATGGTCCCACAGATAAATAGGGATGCAATTAAAATGTCTCAAAAACCATGGATTGTTGGGAGCACAGGGAGCTCTGGGACCAGTGCTCCCATAAGCCAAAAATCCTATGGTTATTCTTTCTCAAAAAGTAAGGAAAGTCTGTGCAAAACACTTTGTTAATGCACCATTAGACTTTCCTAGGATTATACTTTCTCAAAAAGTAAGTACATTTTGTGCAAAATACTTCCTTAATGGACCATTAGGGTTTCACTTATTCTAACCTTGTGCTATCCTGACCTTATGCATAACTGTTTACAGCATGTAAATAACTGTTCTAAGTTGCTAATCATTCTCCTTCACATTTCCTCTTGATTCCTTCCACTCTTTCCCTTCACCCCTCTATGGCTTTCCCCCATCCACCCTCCCTCTTGTTATATCTCCTGAGCTCCCTTGCTCACTTTAAAATGCTTTGTCCCATACCTTCTCACCTCTGACAAGGCCCCTGGGCTGATGCCATCCCTTACCTTGTTGATTATTAGATATTAGGCTGAGTCTGTTCTCATTTTCCTGTAAAGGGTCATTTCAAAAGGCCCCACGCCCTCTAATATGACCCTTTGAATTCCAGGTTTTAATCAAATACGCACCTTGGCATACATTGTACAATACCTCATGTATTGGAAAGTCTCTAGTTATATACTGTTGTAATGTTTTGTATAATTCCTTGTTTTCTTTGTTCTCTGTCTCATACTTTTCCAATATGTATTGTTTGTCTGACGTGGAACCTATGAAATGACTTTGTTCTCAAAGGTGTTATCCAAAATTTCATTGAATAAATAAAAAAAAAATGTCAAAAGTAGGGAAATGCAATCTTATGTTCGCCATCCTTAGACCCTACCCCCACCATCAATTTCCAACTCTGAGACTCCAAGCCCTTCCTTCAGGCAGAAGCTGGCATGACAGGTGTGTTTTGTGGTTGCGTACCCTAATGATCTCCTCATTCTCTTATACTGTACCCATTTTAGTTTACTTGGTCATGGAATGGAGTGAACATTAGGGTTTTCAACCACAATGCAAAAAAAAAGAAATGCACACCCATCATGCCAGTTCCTGCATGCAGGGAGGGGTGGGGTCTTCGGGTTGTAAACTGAGGGTGGGAGTGGGGTCTTAGGATTGAGAAGTCTAAGATTGCATCTCTCTCTCTATATATATATATATCTATATACATACATAAATATACATATATCTTATTGTGCCATGGTAGTGGCACAATAGTTAGAGTTGTATAAGCACTTTAAAGTTAAGTATCAAATTGTGCACCTTAATAACTTTGCCACTGTATGACAGAATTGCCTGAAATTTTGTATGCAAGGTCTGGTATCATATATCTCTGGATCTGGCAAGTTGAGTTATGTTTTGATGTACGGTTGCGGAGCTGCGGAATGTCAACAAAACACAAAAAAAAACCTGACTAGTTGTGCGTTTCTTTGCTTGCACCCACAGCCTACACAATTTGTCCATTCAGTCTGAAATCTTCAGGGAAGATGCAGCCTGCATCACCGATGTGCCTTTCAAAGATTTAGTGTAAAAATATTAAACCATTCAAGAGTTATTCAAATATCAAATTTCACATTATAGTCAATGGGGAAAAATATGTGTCTCATGAAAGTGTTGCAAATGCATTTTTCCTTTCGCAAATGGCTCTTATACTTTCATGCTACTGCCATCTTGTTTTCAGTTAGTGAGAGAGAAAAATGCCTGGCCTTTAAATTTGGGACCCTCTTGGTAAACACTGACTGTTGGGTTGACCTAGTTGGGTCCTGAGGATGCCAGCCTTATATTTTTTGGGAGGTAAAACCCCCAAAAATGCCATTTTCAAACTCGGAGCCCCAGTACTTTCACAAATTGTGGGATAAATGTCCACAAAACCTTCGCAAATGTGAAGGTTTCGTGTGGGTTTTTGTAAAACTTTCGTGATTTGCAAAAGAACTTTGTCAAAACAAAAAGCAAATCTTTGCCATCCTTCTGCAACTACAACACAATGGCTTGATCTTTTGGGATGAAATTTGTAGGATGGCAAGCCATGATCCCATAGATGTGCCATTTGGTGGTTTGGTGCCAAAACATTCAACTGGCTCAAAGTAACAGTGCTCTGAAGTTGAGAAATTTCCCATAGGATAACATTGTGGTACCTGTAATGGCTTTTGGTGCCCATATCTCAAAAACAAAGTGAGGTACAGAGTTTTCACTACCTACAGTTTAGATTATGTTGATCTAGCCTGCATAAACAAGTCTGGAAATCACAGATTACATCAGCAGTGGAATTTTTTTCCTACTTTCTACATTTACTGAGATATTGGCAATTTAGTGTCACAAGGGTTCCAAAGGATACCTTTTTCAGTGCATTTCGGTGCCCATATCTCAGAAATGATGCAAGATACAGATATGGTCAATTCATGTCACATGGAGGTCTCACTGTCTTGATTACAATGGCACTGGAGTTTTTTTTTCCTAGTTGCTACAGTTGCTGAGATATTAGCAAATTAGTGTTACAAGGGTACCTTGCCCTGTAGGGCTGCTGTATGGCTCTGTAGTTATGTGTTAGTAGGAGTGCAGGGCCCAGAGGGCCCATGCTCCCACATATGCATATCATTAGCAAAAAATGGGCAACATGGAAGGAGCACAGAGCCCGGAGGGCCTGCGCTCCCACTAACACATAACACTTTACAGTCACATTACGCTTTCTCAAAAAGAAGGTAAATTCATGGCAAAAAAGTCTGTTAATGCATCAGTTAGGGTTCATAGCACAGCAACAAAAGCATGGAAATGTGGTGTTAGGGTGACCACCCCTACCACCCCACCCTCCACACACCAACAGGCATCGGGGTGTGCATTGGGGTCGTTGTGGCTTACTCTCACCCCATTCTCCTATAATGCACAATGTCAGCTTGTTTACACATGGAATGGGGTGAGAGTTAGGCTGATGATCCCAATGCACACCCTGATGCCTGTTGGTGTGTGGAGGGTGGGGTGGTAGGGGTGGTAACCCTAAGACCACATTTCCATGCTTTCGTAGCTGTGCTGTGAATCCTAACTGATGCATTTACATAGTTGTTTTTTTTTTTGCCATAGATAGCTCGATAGATAAATAGATAGATAGATAGATAGATAGATAGATAGATAGATAGAGAGACAGATAGCTAGATATATGTAGTATATATATATATATATATATATATATATTTATACAATGGGGTAAGTTGTAACCATTCACAATAAAAACATGTATTCTCACTGCAGTGAGATAAATCCTACTAATGTAGACACTGTGGAAGATAAAAACTTACACACACAGTGCCTGTGTCAGCACCCAATATCTCCAGTCTTGACATCAAACGTCCTTCTATGCTGGAACTTCTTTCCTCTAGTAACACTAACAAAAAATAACACACACCTGTTTCAGCACCTGATTCCTGTTACAAATAGCCAGAAAATGTTGTGCTGCAATGCAGATGCGATCACCAGCTTTTGCACCAGTCGTGCAGTAGACAGTCCTAAAGACAAAATACCACATAAAACAAAGAAAAGTTTCCGAACATTTACCTCATGAACATTACCCTGAACCAGGAAATACCACTAAAAAATAAACCCCAACCTATACCAGAAACCAACCAACCACAGCAGCACATACAAGAAACGACAACACAATCCACCAATGAAACTCCACACATGTCATCCGATAGTATACTTCCATCCCATCACAAAACTCCACTAATCAATCACAAGGAAGTACCAACACATGAATGAGACATGAAAACCAATACAAATGCAGAAATACCGCATGGCAACCAATCATACCTTCAGACACATGTTCATGCAACAAATGCAAACAGCAACCGATCGCAACCCAGAAAACAATTACAACCAGGAAATATATCAAAAGTCATTCAAAACAGCGCCATATAACTGTGGAATGACACAGAACAGGTAAATACATCATCAATTGCACCACAACTATTCAATAAAATGCTAAAATGCAATCAAACAGCAAAATGCTACACTTTACCACATTCCTTGTCCATTGCATAAATGGAACACATGATGGGCAGGAGTGGGATATGGCAAATATTCTCACTCCTGCATCGTGAGGCACAGATATCTCACTCACGCCTTCAGCACTCATGAGATATCTATGCCTCTTTCTGCAGGAGTGAAAATATTTTCCATATCCCACTCCTGCCTATCAAGAATCCCCTACATATATATGTATATATTATAGTGGCATGGTAGTCCCACTATAGTTAGGGTTGAGCACCCCATTTAAGGTTAAAGTGTGAGATTCTGCAGCTTAATAACTTTGCTACTGTATGATGGATTTGCCTGGAAGTTTGGCAGACATGGAGTGGCAGCATAGATCTCTGGATCTGCCAAGTTTTGTACCAGTCGGATATACGGCTGCGGAGCTATAAAGCACACTAGAAAGTCGTATTTACACTTTTTTGGACTTTCTTGGCTCGTGCCTACAGGTCGCATGGTTTGTGAGACTGGTCCAAAAACTTCAGGGAACATGTGGTCAGGGTCCCCGCTGTGCCTTCCAAAGATTTTGTGAAAAAATATTAAACGGTTCCAAAGTTATTCAAGTTTCCCATTATAGTCAATGGAAAAAGTTCACAAAAAGCTCGACAGTGTCACAAATTCAGTTTTTAGTGTTGCAAATTACCCCTGTAGTGTTGTGAGTCAGCCATTTTTTTTTCAGTTACTGGTCACAAAAATGCTTGGCATTTAAATTTGGGACCCTCTAGGGACACAATTATTTTTGTGTTCACCTAGTCGAGCCTTGAGGATGCTAGCCATGTCTTTTTGGGGGGGTTAAACACCCCAGAAATATGTTTTTCAAATTTTTGTAAACTGTAGTGTCACACTTGTGACACTTTCTTGATTTTTTTTGAGAAAGATTCATGATTTGTGACACTACTTTGCTACACTCTGCCCAAAAAAATAGGAAATCTTTGCCACCCTGCTGCAAAAGAACAGTTTGGTCTTTTGGGCTGCAATTTGGAGGGAAGAAAGCCAACATCCCACAGATGTGCCTTTTGGTGGTTTGGTGACAAAATATTAGTTGACTGCAAAGTTATGGTACTCTGAAATTGACTATTTTTCCCATAGGCTAACATTACGGGGTCCAACGTGCCTTTCGGGGCCCGTATGTCGGAAACGCTTCGAGATACGGACTTTTTGTCAGAAAAATGCAAAATGTAAAACTAGCCAGGAAAGTCATAAATTATATGAAATTTTAATTTTTCTTCTATGTTGTACGGTTCCTAAGATATAAGCAATTTAGTATTCCAAGTGTTCATTTTCTGCTCCAAGGCCCATTATTATGCATACATTCACTGTGTTTCTCAATGCAACTTTTGGGGAAAAAAAGGGTGTGCACTTTCGTTACCATTACAGTTAGTGTTTCCACTTGCATTTCCATAACCATTTGAGCTAGAGTTCCCGTCTAAGCCATTGTGTGCGTTACCCTTTGTGTTTGCATTACTGTTACCATTTGCTGTTTCTGTTTGCATTTTGTTTTGCGTCACTGTGTGCATTACCATTTGCATTTGAGTATACACTTCCATTTGCATTTGTGTTTCCTTTGGAGTCATCGTTGGTGTTACCATTAGCATTTGTGTTTCCAATTGCGGTTCCGTGACCATGTGCGTTACCATTTGCATTTCTGTATGTGGTTGTGTTTGCATTTCAGTTTGCATTACTGTTCGCTTTGGCATCATCATTGCTGTTACTGTAACTGGTTGCATTTCCAATGCAATACCATTACTGTTTGCGTGTTCGTCACCGTTTGCATTTCTGTTGGCCTTAGCGTTTACGTTTTCAGTTGCATTTCCATTGTCGATTGCATTACTGTTTCCTTCTGCGGTGTTGTTGCCTTTACCATTTGCATTTCTGTTTGTGTTTGTTACCATTTGCATTGTTCTTACCATTTGCATTTCCATTGGCGTTAGCATTTCCGTTACTGTTTTTGTTACCATTTGCGTTTCTGTTGCCATTAGCATTTGCGTTACCATTTGCGTTACCATTTCTATTTTCATTAATATTTGCACTTGCGTTTCTCTTACCGTTTGCATTATCATTTACATTTGTGTCACCATGTGCGTTACCATTTGTGCTTGCATTTGCTTTACTGTTAGCATTACTATGTGACAAAAAATCACATTCCATTCACTATTTATAGTGTTCATTCTCAAAAAGAAGGAAAATTCATGGCAAAAAACTCAGTTTAATGCATCAGTTAGGGTTGTCCCACAGCAACAAAAGTGAGAAAATTCAGTGTTATGGTTGCCACGCCTGGCACCCCAAGCCCACTCCATCCCCACCAACAGGCATCAGGGTGTGCGTTGGGGTCATCAGTCCTAACTCTCACCCCATTCTTCTATACTGCACCACCTCAGCTTCTTTACACGTGGGATGAAAGTTAGGACCGATGATCTCAACGCACACCTTGATGCCTGTGGGTGGTGACGGGGTGGGCTTGGGGTGCAAGGGGTGGCAACCCTAACACCAAATTTCCTCACTTTTGCCACTGTGAAACAACCCTAACTGATGCATTAAATGGAGTTTTTTGCCATAAAAAAGTAAAAAATATATATACTGTATGTACACACATACATACATACACACACACATATATATATATATATACATTTCCAGACTGTTGTCACTGTACTATTAACCTTAACTGATGCATTAACAGAGTTTTTTGCAATGAATGTCCCTTCTTTTTGAGAAAGTGTAATGTAAGTGGTATGTGTTAGTGGGAGCATGGGCCCTCCAGGCCCTGTGTGCCTTTCACAATGTCCATTTGTTGCATAATGCTATGCATATACTTATACAATGCTATGCTTATAGATAACTACAGAGCCATACAGCAGCCCAATAGGACAAGTAACCCTTGTAACACTAATTTGTTAATATCTCAGCAACCGTAGCATCTACAAAAAAATTCCAGTGCTGGTGTAATCATGACAGCGCATACTTCATGTAACATACATTGCCTTAATCTGTATCTTGCATCATTTCTGAGATATGGGCACTGCAAATGCACTGAAAATGCACACTTGGAACCCTTGGAACATGTTTTTGCCCATATCTCTGTAACCATAGCAAGTAGGAAAAAAAATTCGACTGCTGGTGTCATCTATGATTTCCAATTCCATTTCTGCAGTAAGGTACCAGTAATGAAAACTCCATATCTAGCTTTTTTTATTTTGAAATACAGGTGCTGAAAGGTGTAACGGACACCGCAGTGTTATCCAATGTGAAATTTCTAAATTTTGGAGTGCTGTAACTTTGGGCCCTTTGAACGTTTTGGCCAGACTACCAATAGGCACAGCTGTGTGACCAGGGCTTACCACCCTGCAAATTTCCACCCAAAAGACCCAACCGTTTTGTTGCAAGAGGATGGCAAAGATTTGCAGTTCTTTAAAAACAAATAGTTTTGCAAATCACAAAGTTTTCGCAAAAAGTAGCAAAACACTTTCACATTTGTGAAAGTATTTCGGCCAGTTCTTTTGTGATTTGTGAAAGTATTTTTCCCCAATATTTAAAATGGAATTTCTGGGGGGTTTTACCCCCAAAAAAGATAAGGCGGGCATCCTCAGGACCTAACTAGGTAAACCCAACAGTCAATGTTTACCTAGAGGGTCCCAAATTTAAATGCCAGGCATTTTTCTCTCTAGCTAACTGAAAACAAGATGGCTGAATCATGAAAGTAAATTGGCCATTTGCGAAAGTAAAATTGCATTTGTGAAACTTTTGTGATGCACATATATTTTTCCCCATTGACCATTGTGGGAAATTTGTTTTTTGAATAACTTTTGAATGGTTTAATATTTTTACAGCAAATCTTCAAAAGGCACACCAGTGACCCAGACTGCATCTTCCCTGAAGATTTTGGACTGATCGTACAAACCCGCTGCCTGTGAGCACAAGTAAAGAAATGCACAAAAAGTCAGGTTTCTTGTGTTTTTTTGCATTCTGTAGCTCTGCAACCGTACATCCAACCGTAACGCAACTTGCCAGATACAGAGATCTATGGGACCAGACTGTGCTTGCAAAACCTCAGGCACATCTGTTGTACAGTGGCAAAGTTATTAAGGAGAAAAATTTGAGGTTTAACATTAAAGTGCTAACTCAACCCTAACTATTCTGTCACTACCGTGCCAGTATAATATATATACACACACATACATCACAAAAGTATGTGCACTGACTTACAAAGAGCATGGAATCAAGTGTCACTCATAAAAACAGCGGAGCAATAAATGCTGCAAGCAACACAGTGAGGGACAAAATAGGGTTGAAAAAACACAGACCACAACTCAAACAGTGTGCCACATTTGAAATAATGAGACTTTTTGTGTTTTTGCAGGGGGCCTTTCCCCACCCCCCAATGTGGGGGCTGTATCCCCCTTACTATAAATAACTAACTCCAAGGGGTTGTGGACATAGGTGATGTGGAGAAACTCAGGAGGGGGAAAAGTTTATTTTCTTTTAAAAAATCAAAGCAAAATGTTGTAACTCCAGGAGACCTGGGGAACCAAACCATGGGCCCAGGTCTCCTGTCCTGCCCTATGGTGATGCTTCAGCCACTCCACCACTGTAGTGGTTCGACTAGGCACCCCACACATGGCTACTCTATCCCTTTACAGTGTAAGCACAGAATGACCGGAGTAGTGGTAGTTCCCTACCACTATTATACCCCTGTCGTGCTAAATGCAGCATGCTATACACATCGCGGTTATTGCTGTGCTGTTTCTGTAGTGCAGTATTGACAAAATACCCTCACAAAGTTGTATGCTTATTGGTGTATATTATATGGCTAAAGACTAATAACCCACATTCATTTTTGACTGTGAAGGGGTGGCTGTGGACCACACTTAATGAAACTATAACGTTTAATTTCATCACTTATTGGCATAATAAGGAAATACTAATCCTGCACCATCAAATTTCAAGTAACATAAGATGTATAGTAATTAGTTATTGATCCAGTATTATCCAGAACAAAGCATTTGGCACTCCAGTTGTAACAAGGATAATGAGAGACAAATAATGTGACAAGCAGTCTGGAGTCAAGTCACAAATATTGTATGTCACCTTATTTTGTCTTGTCCCAAGTTATAGAAGAGAGAGAGAGAGAGAGAGAGAGATAGAAAGAGAGAGAGAGAGAGAGAGAGAGAGAGAGAGAGAGAGAGAAAGAAGGCATTGATATATTATATAAGCTGACCTGATAGTTTGACTTGTGTGTTATGTAACATCCCTTGTACAAACAGTGCTAAGTGTTTATACTATTTCTCTGTGTCTGCTTTAAAAACATAATATATATTTTACCTGTACATAGAATCAAAAAAGCCTTCAGCTGAGTTTCCAAACATTCTTGCATTCTGGCTTTTCCCCTTCCCTGGAAAATAATATCAATCAAGCTGAGTTTAGTGAGGTTTATTAGAGGGATGACTTATGCCCCCATTTTACTTCAGTTGTAAAGGCACATTTTTAGTCATGTCTCTCACATACTATACTTAGACTGAGTTCATACCTGACTCACAGTGCATGTGTTCCTTTAGAGTACCACATGTTGTATTCTGTTGAGCTGAGAACCATTATGACACAGTACTCCCACTGAATGTTTTCACACACACACACACACACACACACACACACACACACATATATATATATATATATATACACACAGTATAGGTATGTATACATATATATAGATAGATATGGGATACATGATGGGCAGGAGTGGGCAGGGTGAGAAGAATGCACAGCTCACTCTGCAGGACTGAGAATATTTTCATATCCCACAATCTGCACATCATGTGTACTATTTATACTATGGGGGTAGGAGCTGCAGAAGTGTTGTTATGTTTTACTGTGTCCTTTTCCTGTGTCCTCTATTTTTTTTATTTTAGACTTTGGTAACTGGGTACATTTTCAGGCATGACCTGGGAGCATTAGACAGTTATTTGACTTGTTCGGAGTCGCACAGCATGCAAGTGGAGGTTGTGAGAATCACACCCAGTCTGGTCTGCTGGATGTACCAAGCTTGTTCACAGCTTGTTACTCAGACCTCTAGGCTATACTAACAGCAGTATTTGTGTGTGGTCTGAGTGTGTGTGAGTGTTTCTGAATGAGTTGGGAGTGTTAGCAACACTATGGGAAACAGATGAGTGTGTTCTGCAATGCTAATTGAGTTAGTTGCAGCTAGCAGTGAGAAACAGAAACTGTGTGGTGAAGCACTGTCATTTAGAATGTAGGCTTTCTTTAAGCTGAAAGTAGCATAGTAATGGGCTGGGTGTTTTAGTCAGATGAGTGTCCTTTGCAATTTTAATTGAGCTACTTGCAAGTAACAGTGAGAAATAGATTTGTGAAGCAGTTCAATTTAGAATGCAGGCTGTAGTGAGTGGTGACATCAGCAGAGTAGGTATATTTGTCAAGTTTTTTAACTCTGGTGATCTCATCATCAGATATCTCACTGCAGTGGAAATAACTGAAGTCATCACACTGATATTGTTCTCACCCACATTGTATAAATATATGTACTGTATATTATTAAATCTCTGAGGTAATCATGTCCACTCAAAGACTAAACTACGCCGATTTTCTAACATAGAGAGGAGATGCATCTGGAAATTTAATGACAGAAATAGTTTCTTTTGGTTAGTTTGGAACTCACTGTAACTCTATATATCAGTTTGAATCTCATTGTTCTAGAGTAACAGGCATGTTTAGTTCTATGTGAATGTTGCTCAATCCCAAAATAAAAGAGTGAGTTTGTATTAAAAAGCAAATAATTATATCCTGAACTGGAGGTAGAAGGGACTCTCCTGAAAACTCATTGAACTGTATTTTAAATACATCTTCCAAAGCATGAAGACAGATGTGCATGGTTCCCCAATACTGCTGCATTTTTAATTTAATTCAAAACTGATGATGAGAAGCTTCAGGTGAAACATGGTAAAGGGCTTAAAAACTACTTAGTGGTGCTCAGTTTGTGTTCTCATACTCATAGTGAACTCCCTCCAGTAAAAATGGGTCTGATGTTGTGTTGCCCAGTGTCACTTCCTCCTGGGCTCACAGAGGTTCCCCTTAACTGACTTGACTTTTACATACACACATACATTTGACTGCAGATAATGATCAACATGGCCAAACATGTCTGCCCAGTACCACCTCAATTGAACGCTACTAGAATAGCACCGCACTATACAGTGCTAGTCTGGTAAGTGCTTACAGGGGGCAGTGAGGTGGGATTTACAGTGCTTGCTGTAAGCACTCCCATGGTCACTATCAGTGGTCCTGTAATCAAGACAAGAGCCACAGGGAGCAGGAGGCTGGCCAAGCTGCTCCCGTCGTGTGGAGGGCTGGGGCACTGAGCAGTTCAGCAAGCAGCAGTAAAGACCAGGATTCTAATCCTGGTCTCTGATCTTTTGGCATACCTCAGGACTTAAATGTTTTTTACATGGGGCCATAAGTGTCCTATGTATTTTAACTTTCTCCGAGGTCTGCTCTCCCTGGAGTGAGAATATTTAAGTCTGGGGAGAGCGGAGGGGGGAGGCCCCTGCATCAGGTGGTGCCCCCCACAAAAAAGGCACCATTTAATGGTGTGCACCATGCCAATACTGTTCATGTCGGCACTGTTTGGACCCAGTGTCTGTCTTCTCTATGATAACCATTTACTCATGTATCCAAAATCACCCATACACACTTACTTTTAGAAGGGGCTCTAGAGCTCAAAGGTTTCTGAATACAGTAAACAACTGTATCATAGAATATAGGCTATAAGTAAGAGTATTATTGCTGATGCCCTGCTAGCATCAGACACTATATTCCACCAAACATCACATATCGTTTCAACCAAAAGCTGCTAGGCAGGCCCACATGTGCTCCACTTTACCAGAGTTCTATCATCAGTAATTCATGTGTAAACAGTACGTTGTAGCATCACCACTATGAGTGTTTTAGCACCACTTAGATTTTCCAGCAGCTGTCCAAAACAACAAGATTTTATAGTGGCACACTGGTACAAGGTGGTGATGGATACAAAGCAGAGAAAATCGGACATACGTTTGGGTATACAAAGCAGCATAATGAAATGTCTTGCACAGGACAAAGTGTGTCTGCCCAGTGCAAATATCACTGTGGCCTGTTTGCACCCACAGGGCCAAAATAGGAGGCTTCTAAATGCACAGAGCAAACTGTTTACGCTCTTGTGCAAAGACAATAGTTTCCAGGGGCAAACCAGGGGCAGAGTCATGCATATCATGTGCAATTCGAAGTACCTCAATGCAATTCAGTTCTCCAATGTACCTTATCAATACCTAATGTTATAACAGTCTACCGTGCAGACACTCTGTCATTCTCCTCTCCCCTTTTAGCCTATTCCCCCCGGTTAGCCTACACCCCTTTGCTGCTGTCCTCACCTATGTCTACCCAAGCACTTACATTGATCACAATCAACTGTCATTACAGTGGTGCCGCCTCTTAGCAGCACGATATGAGTTACCCATAAGAAATAAAAGCAGTCTCCATTCTTGTAAGCTCCTTAAAGAAAGTTATACTTCTGCTTCTTCTCTGCTCAGGAAATGTGGAGCTCAACCTGGCCCCCTACAACTTACCTCGCCTATCGATTTTGCTGAGGCCACAGGTCTCAAAATGATGATGGTCAACATTTTAAGCCTGACTAAAAACTTGTACAGCTGCAAGCCTGGGCTGCACGTTAACCCAGACCTTATCATAATTACTGAGTCGTGGTTAAAAAAGGCGAACACTGATCAACAAATATCACTGCAGGGCTACAATTTATTTAGAGCAGATAGAGAGTCTAGAGGCGGGGTGTGGTTATCTATGCCAAATCTAAGTACTTGGTCACCAATATTAGTTGCAAATCTCTAGCCAAGGAATTTGAGTTAGTTTCGCTGAGCCTTCATCTCCCCTCCTCGGAATGTATCACTATCCTAGGTGGCTACAGACCCCCGTCTGGTGGTGATGAAGTCCTTAATCTTTTGAAATCCATGTTCGCAGATGCAAAAACTGAAACAATATTTCTAGGAGATCTAAATATGGACTGGCTGTCACCTAAATCACATGGTCTCAAATCCCTTTGTGACGAGCTAGGTCTTGGGCAATTAGTCAGAGAACCTACTAGGAACAACACTCTAAATACTGCCAACAGTTCCATTCTAGATGTAGTACTAACCACCCATCCACACAAAATATCTCATTCGGCAGTGTTTCACAACGACATGAGCGATCATGGAATTGTTGCTTGCATAAGATCTCAAATTAACGCAACCCATCTTCATAACAAAAAAGATCCTTTCGCAAATTCAGTGCAGTAAACTTCCTATCTGACCTGAGCATGATCAGATGGCAAGATCTCTACCTAGCCAAAGATGTCAACAAGGCAGCTTGCATCCTTAATGACAAACTCACTACAATAATAAATAAGCATGCCCCTTTCATCAAAGTAAGGTGCGGAACAATTCCAATCCCTGGTTCACCTCGGATCTCAAGGCAGCCCTTATAGCTTGAGATAAGCTCTGGGCTAAAGCTAGACATTCCAAAGAATCTTCGGATTGGCAGGCCTTTAGAACAGCCAGGAATAACTGTGTGAAAAACTTCTGCTCTGCTAAAGCTAACTATTATATTTCTACTCTCGAACAAGCTAAAGGTAACCCTCATAAAATATGGAAGACTATCAAAGTTATAGAAGGACGCCCATGGCTCCCTCTGTCCCAACAAAGATAGTATGAAGTGTAAGATGTGGAAAACAAGTCCCTAATCCTGGAGGAACTTAACTCCCACTTTGCCACAGCTGGATTAGCTTTGACTCGTCACCTTATGCTGGTGCTGCGGTGAGCCAGCATACCCCTCCCGCCACATCTAGTCCTGGACCCAGTCCCTTCCAACTGCGCGAGATAACTTATAAAGAAGTAGAAGATTCTCTTCTTAACTTAGACACCAAAAAAAGTGCAGGGGACGATGGCTTGGAACCCTTTTTCCTAAGGTCAGGCTATGCCCATCTCACTGCCCCAATTCTCCACATCTTCAATCTTTCCATTACATCTGCTGCTGTGCCGTCCTGCTGGAAATCAGCACATATCCTCCCTCTATTTAAATCTGGTGACCCATGTGATGTAAACAACTATAGGCCTATCTCCATATTGCCTATCCTTTCTAAAGTTCTCGAAAAACTGATCCATATTCAGTTAAAATCTCACTTGGAAACCTTCTCTCTCATTAACCCAGCTCAATCTGGCTTCCGGGCTAATCATAGCACAATCACTGCACTAGCAAAAGTAACCAATGATTGGATCTCTGCTATAGATGCTAAGAAGGTAACTGGTGCAGTCTTTTGGACCTCAGCAAAGCTTTTGATACTGTTGATCACAAACTATTAGTCAATTGCTTTGCAAAGTTGGGTGCCACATACCATACCACCCAGTGGTTCTCTAGCTACCTAACTGGAAGATTCCAAAAGTAAAGGTGGAAGGCTTTTTCTGCTGCCTTGCTAGTTGCAAGAGGAGTCCCCAAGGATCCATCTTAGGCCCTATCTTGTTTTCTCTGTACATCAATGACTTAGATGCTAACATATCTACGTCCAATCTGCACTTTTGCAGATGATACTGTGTTGTATACTTCTGGCTCATCGTTATCTGAAGTCAAGGGAGTGCTTCAAGCGGTTTCCTTTAACTTGAGCATAATTTAATAAAGGCAAAGCTTCTGCTCAATGCCAAAGAAGACTAAAGCGATGACATTCTCCAGTGCTGTCTCAGGCCCCAATACTCTTGCCCAAGACTTCATTGTCACACGCTAAACGAGCCTCTGGAAGTTGTAACCAAATTTAAATATCTAGGTATCTGGATCGACAATAAATTATCTTTCAGTGACCACATAGAAGATGTCTCTAGAAGGTTAAAAGCAAGGTTAGGTTTCTTCTACAGAAATAGGCCCTTTTCCCCTTGAAACTCGAAACAAGCTTGTACAAGACTTTTCTCCCCTACTCGACTATGGCGATTTAATCTATTCCTCCACCACTCTTGCAAATCAAGTAAACTGGACATCCTTTATCACCGTGCGTTACGGTTCATTACCAACTCCTTACAGTTGCATCACTGTGACTTATATGCAGCTGTTGGTTGGACATCCTTACTACTGGCCTGCTCCATGCTGGGCTATGGACTCTTAAACTGCTCCTGCAGAAATTGTCAAGCTATCTCTCTTCCCTTATTAGTATCTCACATAGTGCATACTCGTTAAGAAAATCTGACTTTATTATGCTTGACATACCAAGGATGCGGACTTCCTTTGGTAAACGTGCTATTGCATATGCCCTTCCCTCCATTTGGAACCAATTACAAACCGTACTGAAACTAACTAGCACAGTTTCAATAAACTTCTACAAATCACTAAGTTCAGCCAAAATAAAAGACACCTGTAACTGTCATTAAGTCTCTTCCTTCCCCATGTGTGCCATATTTATCCACTGGTAAGGTATAATTGATTTGTCATATTAACTGCTTTCCCTTCCCCTTCTACTCCTGGCTTTATCTTTGCTTACGCTTCACTGCTACTCTATCAAATCTCTCCTTCCTCCCATATCAGTTATAGACTGTTGTTTGTCCTAGCTGCCAAAATACTGTATATTTGATTTGATTTGGTTTGATTAAATCAAATCACACCAGTCATCATGTTTCATTTATCAGTATGTGACCTATAAGTCGCTTCCCTGTCTCATATCAATGTTTACCACCTGCGGTCACCCTATGTGGTACCCTTGTATGTATATCCAGCCTGCATCTTGTAACATGTATTTCATGTATATACTGTTATTACCTATCTGTGTTTGTACTTTAAGTGTTTATGTCACAGGACCTCCTTGTGATTGAGCTTGCTCAATGGAGTTTTCCTGCAATAAACTTGAACTTGAACTTGAAACTTGAACTTGAACCATGTGTGAACCCACAATGGACGCAGGTTTGGATGTGCAAAGAAATTCCAGGAACAAGACTGCGCAGCAATCAAAGCAAAACATTCACAATCCAAATACACAGTTGGTTTGCTGGGAGCCGCCCTGAGGAAGAATCTTATCAATTCAAAGCACTGGGGAGTTTTTCTCAAGTCTGTGTTACCCTTGGCTCTCTATTTTGCACCAGTAAATCTGCATTTTTGCACCCAGTAAACCACTTGTGTATTTGGATTTTTACTGTTTTGCTTTAATTGCTGCGCAGTGTTGTTCCTGGAATTTGTACTGCTTTGTTTTTTCACTGCTGCACTACTGCTTACCTGAGCACTGGTTTATCCTGTTTTCCACTGGGATATGCAAAGCGCTTGTTACCACGAGCAATATAAAGACACTGAACACCTTTCAGTCGTGCACTGAGGACAGACCAGAAGCAGAAAAAGGCACAGAAAAGCTGAACAAAGCTGGTAATGGCCTTATACCTAACATTACTGTGATGGTGTATATGTCTGGCATGCTCCCTACACCAGTCAACCCCATCATAAGCCTGCAGCAGCACAGGCTTTTATTTCAAAGGCTGGCAAGGAATGTGAACCAAACCCCTCTTGCTTTACAGATACAAATAAACAGTTTTAAAATCCAACCTCACAGAGAGCTAAAACTGCATTTATAACTTTAAGATGAATGCAGTTGTATAGCCTTTAAAGAGAATGTGAACAGCAGCCTTCCCATTTGAAAAACCCACCCTGGTAAGTTCTACAAAATGGCCAGTAGACATCGGATGTAATGGTATCAGAGGAGTGAGTGGCAAAGCTACGGAACACTATACTGTGCTGACTGGCACCCTTTATCCTGGACATTTTTTCATTCTTTCAAACACTCAAGTCAAAACAATGACTTATTGTGTGTATTATTTTTAGCAGTACACGTGTAAGGCCATGATTTTATTTATTTTTTATTGCATAAGCAGTTGAAATTTGTATTTTTATCAGTCATACAAAACAATAGCACAAGGCAACATATACTGGTACATGGTTATTTACATTTTTTAATGCTATGAAACTACATTTGTTTTACATTTATAAATGCAGCTTTATCATCAATGTGAACAGCAGCCTTTTCTCTACCTATGTGTAAAGCTGGATTTTAAAATTATTTATTTGCAAAAAGCAGCGTGTTTAGGTATCCTTTAAGACCTCGTTGTTCTGCATGCTGTAAATGTTGGCTGTGCCTTAGGAGGAGGGGCTGCATTGTGGTGGAGTGCTAACAATGAACATATAAACCCAGAAAATGTTATTTATTTAAGCATTTCACCAGGAAATATATACTGAGCTTTGAATTAACGGGTTTCCAGATGCATCCTGGGGGGAGGGTTAGAGCGTGATTAGGGAAAAAGAAAGAGGTTTCTTTTTGCTTTTGAACAAACAGAGAGTGAACTGCAAGAGCAAGTTGTTTTTCTTTTCCTTTTTGTTGTTTAAAGTAAAGCAGTTTTCATTTAAACTGTTGTCTGCAGTGTTCTCTCTTTGAGTGTCTCCCAAGAAATTGCCTGACTCCATACCCTGCCACACCTACGTTATGCATAGTTTAGCTTGGCTTTGGGATATTGAATATTAATAAGTTCTAGTCTAGATGTCTGCATTGACAGCACCTTGTTTGCATGGGCTGCACCTTTCCTATGTGGAGCAGATGTAGAATGCAGCACTTTTGTGAGTGACAGTGGGGGCAGCCTTCATGATGAGGGAATGTTGAGAGGTTGTGGTGTTTTGTGTGCCACATTCTAAAAATAACCAATCAGTCCAAAAAAATAAATCAGAAATCACATTGAAAACAGAATGCTGCCTCTTTAACTTCATTTGTTAACAAAAAAAAACTATAAAAATATGGTCACACACAAGGGCATTCCATTAAGAATGTTATCCCTAGTTAGCAAACTATGGACTTGGCATTTGATCTAAATTGGTAGAGGGTTTTGATTGGTTAGTTTCCATCTTTGACCCTAATTCTGATTGCTGGGGCTACCTATACTTAGTACCCAATAAATACTCCCATCTAGAAAGTGCTGAGCAGCACTGCTTGTGAGGATTCTAAAGGGAACAGCAGAGTGGCAGCTTGCAAGAGGCCAAAGGAAAATAAGCAGCCATGGGGCTCAGGAATACCGTTTTGGTCATCTCTTATTAATTAGGCAGAGATCACTACTGAAGTGATTTTCTTTGTTCAGGATTTGCCCAAAACTGAAGAAACAGGAGCAGTTGCAGCAGTGAAAACTGATCACCTTTGTTTTCCTCTAAAAATTCCAACAAGTGGACAGGTAGTTCCAGCCATAAAGTTTGGTGCAGAAAGTACTTGTGAAAGCTTTGAATCCAGCAATGCTTAAGATTTTCAGTGTGGTTGGTTTGCATCCAAGGTCCAGAGAAAAAGCTTAAAAGTAAGTTAAGCAGAGTAGTGGGAAGTCATTTTATTTTCATCATGCCTGGAGGCAAGCAGCAGGTGGCTAGGATCCAGGTGCAGGTCTTTAAGAAGATGTAGCATGAATCAACAGACAACAGTTTAAATGCAGTACCTGCAACATATCAGATGCCCCTCAGGACAACAGTGAACCTTTGGGTACTACACCCTATGCTTGTCTCCTGGCAAAGGGGTTGAGAGATTGTCAGAGTTTTTTTAACACTGATTAGCAGCCTTTTGAACCCTGGTAGGCGATGTATTCATCTTAACATAAAGTGTGTCCTAAGGATACTAGGAATATGAGGTTTTTAAATTAAGTAACCACATCAAATGTAATAATGAAAATATCTGAGGAATGTCATTCATCAGGTTTGACTTTAGTGATAAGGGGATAGATGAAGTGAGGTTGTGCTACATTGGAGTAGCTGGTGAAATTACAAAGCGCCAATCAAAAAAGATGTATGTGCATGTTTTCTCTGGGTGTCTAAAATTGTACAATATACTGTAGATCAAAATTATTTTAAAGTAAGTGATATACATACTGTACTTGTTGAAGAAACACATGTCTTGTGTGTACACTGTATATATCACATGCAAATCGCTATTTTTTTATGTATGTACAAAACAAACTGATTTGTTTCTTTCCAATTAACGAATAAGTCTTTCCATATACCATGGTCAAAGCTTGGAATCCTTTGCCTCAATAGTTCAGTACTATAGCTAATATTGCTACATTTAAACATGATTAATATCAAGGATGCTGATTTATGCTAATTAGAGTAATGAAATTCCATTTTCAAGACTTGAAATTCTGGCAATTGCACTGGTGATTGTTAGTCTAATCTCCAGATTTTACTGGGATTTTACTGTCATTCTTTTAGTATGTACTGCATATAAATCTGTAAAAGAAGGCTTACTATACAGAGCATTAAATGGAGCAAATTGAAAATAGTACAGGAATCAATTATAGGAAAAGTACACATTCTGTAGATTGACTGTTCTGGTATAAAATGCCAGATTTCATGAAATTGTTTGGTTTAACATGTCTGCAGGCATTCCAAATTCTGTAATTCGACTAAGTGTTTTGGAAAAAATGAAAGCCAGTAGCCTTGATAACTATAAGAACCACTTATTGGCTAGCAGCATGTAAATATTTTGTACAGATCATTGATTTCTTTTTGTTTTGTCTTGCTCTTTGTATTGTATCAATTATGTGATTTGTATTGTTTCTGAATTTTGTTGTTTCTTTCTTTTCTCTTCCAGGTCCCTCTTGAAAGTATTTTTTCCTTGGATTTTTATCAGGTTAACAAAATATAAAATAAAAAATATGTATACAAATGCAATTCCAAATGATTTAGGAAAACATACTCGCTGTAAGATACCCTAATATTGGAGGATAATGCAGGTGTGCTGTATTTTTGGCAAGTATTATTATTATTTTTTGTCTTCCTTTTAAAGTGTTAATGGGAATACAGTTTTGGATGCAAGTCCCAGAAGTTGTTAAACCAAGAGAAGTGACCAGGCTGAAAGGTATTTGGAATTCTCTCATCAAAAGAAACAAGGATGAAATAATAGAGAGGGGGCACGTTTATATGAAATATATAAAAATGCATAGCATTAGATTTAACTAAGGTCTAGAAAAATATCTCAGCTGTTTGTGTGTTAATAGTTAATGAATATTACGTATCTGATATAACAAGGCTGTCATTTGTCCTAACCAAAAATTCCATTCACCTAATGTTGAAAATAAGACATCTAGGTAAAGATGTTTGTTTTTGGTGGTTCAGTGATGCCAGTTAATAATCTAAGAACCCAAGTAAGAAAGCCTGAAACTCATACAGTTAAAATATCTGATGAGAAATATCCCAACTCAGGTAGCTTCAAGCAAACTTTTAAAGGAGGTTTTAAGAATTGTATCCTAGCTGTTGATATCCCTGAAATCATCTGGCACATGTACTTTTAGGCATTTTATGCACTGAGAAAACCATTACAAGGTGTGATGCTGTGTGTTTTGTCTTTTGTTGGACCAGTACTACTGTTGATCACAGGCTGAAGTTTGCAGCATTCAGCCAGTACCAGTTTGGAGAAGCAAATGTTTTCTCCTCATATTATAATAGGGCTATAATGACAAGCAAATGTGCTCTTTGTCCCATCCATGGGGAAAGGGGTTATTTGCAAAGCATGGTTCCATTATGAGGTTGTATGTCCAAGGTACAAACAGATTTGCCTGTACAAACATTTGTTTTCTCCAGTGACTGAGGCCAACTGCCTTTCCAGTCGGTGTCCATCTTTTCTAGTCCAGAAGGGGGCTTTGGATACACTTTGCTCCTTCTTTGCCCAGGGATCCCATCATGGTATAATGGAAAAGCCTTTGAATGGGCAAACTTAGCCATGCATCTGTTGCATTATACCTCATTGCAGATGTCAGGAAACTTTGCTCCATAGAGGGGATTGTCCCTTGCTTTGCTCCACCTTTGAAAATGCTTCACATACTCTTTCCCATTTTGCTCCATATTGGAGGTGTCATTCTCCCTTCAGGTTGCTTAAATAAAATATTATGAAATGGTAGGAATAAATGCTGTTTCTCATAGAATACTGTTCATCATGGTGCTTAAAAGGCCGGTTCTCTAGTCCTTGTGTCTTCAAAACAGAAAATGTACATTTTTCTTTGTAAAGCTTACTCTGACCTGTTATAAATCTCCAAACAAGTTTCTTTCTCTTGAGAATTTTTTGGTGCTACAGGCAGGCAAATCACATTACCTGCATTACCATCATGATTATGTATTGCTCAGCCTCACCCGCTGCCCTAACTCTGTGTCCTCAAAAAGTACTTCTTTTTTGCAACTTCACCCAGCCTGTACTTTTTTCCTTCACTGCAAGTCAGCTACTGTATATGGCTGGGCAAAACTCAAGGACACTGTATGCAACAAAATTATCTAAACATGTAATAATTTCTGCAAAAACTCATGGAATTCCATATTAAGTACTTCTTAAAATTTTAAATTTTCAGCAATGTATACCTCATCATCCTTTAAGCAAGAGAAGTGCATTTTTACGTTCGCTTGTGCGCATGCATGAGCGTCTTGAGAATAGGACACTTTGGAGGTGTGCTGCCTGTGCAATCCCTGCTCCATTGAGCAGGTGTGGCGATCCTGCCAATCGATGCAGTGCTGTGTATGACAGCGGTGGTCTTTCTCTTCAAAGAAACCACCACTGTGTGCTGGCAGCACATCCGCCCCAATCTTTGGTGCCATGCTGAGGAGCCACCCAGCACGGCAAGCGTCCTGCGTCGTCTGCCGACAGGGTGCCCAATCCCGTGGCTCCACCTCCCCAAACAGCTTTCCCTGCTGCCACGCTGAGAGCCCACCCCAGCATAGCAGCGTCCTGTAATCGTCTGCCGGCGGTGCCCAATCCCGATCGGCTCCACAACCCCAGCATCCTTCTGCCATGCTGGGAGCCCACCCCAGCATGGCAAATGTCCTGCATTGTCAATTTAGAAAAAAAACCTGTAAATTAAAAACAGTCCCACAGACTCCCGCCCGTCCCACAACCCGCACCCACCCACTGTGCACCCTGCCTCCCCACACCCCCCTCACCCCATACTTACCTCCGGAGCTCGGCGCGACAATCATCACTGGACCAGGAATGCGTCTGCACTCTTCAAAGCTGACTGCGAACTGAGGAAATGTCGGTAAGCTGTATAATGGGCTAGATAGGGGGTTTTCAACTTTAGTGCATATCTCAGGCATTTTTTGGAATTTTTGCACCAAATTTTCAACGTGGGGTTTTTGGAACCCCTTCTCATGAATTCTGTCACTGTCATGGCGTTATTCGTGCCCAAAAGGTGATTTTGCAGTCACTGCGAGAAATCACTTTCGGACCTGATTAATGAAATGACAGTACCAGCGTTCATAAGGTGGGATCTCAAAAAGCCTATTTTGAAAATTTGGTGGAAAAATTCCTAAAAATGACCATTTTATGAGCGTGCATTGTGCAGTTCCTATGCAGGCTTGTAAGTTCACGAATTTTCAATATTTTCACTCCAGATTTTCAACATTGCCATTTTACCACACCTCCTCATGAGCAGTACAGCTGTCATTTTTCACATCCTGCCCAAAACACGTTTCCACCCATGTAGTGCACAATGGTGCAGTCGGTGTGTGAACTCAATGTATGGGACACATTAAGAAAATCACAGTGACACTGTTCATGAGCAGAGGTCTTAAATGGCTGTATTTAAAATTTGGTGAAAAAATTCCTAAAAATGACTGTTTTACGAGTGTGCATTGCGCAGTTCCTATGCACGCTCGTAGGTTTGTGAATTTTCAATATTTTCACTCCAAATTTTCAACATTGCCATTTACCACACCTCCTTATGGGCAGTGCAGCTATCATTCACATCTTGCCCAAAGCGTGTTTCCGCCCATGTAGCGCTTCGTGGCATAGTTGGTGTGCAAAACTCAATGTATGGAACACATTAAAAAATCACAGTGTCACTGTTCATGAGCAGAGATCTTAAAATGGCTATGTTGAAAATTTAATGAAAATTCTAAAAATAACTGTTTGAAAGCGTGCTTTCGCAAATTCTCATACGCTCATAAGTTCATAATTTTCAATATTTTAACTACAGATTTTCAACATTGCCATTTTGCCTCACCTCCTTATGAGCAGTGCAGCTGTCATTTTCACATCTCACCCAAAATGTGTTTCTAGCCATGTAGCGCACAATGGCGCAGTGGTTATCTTGAAATCAATGTATGGGAAACATTAAGAAAATCACAGTGACACTGTTCATGAGCAGAGGTCTTAAAATGGCTATGTTGAAAATGTGGTGAAAAAATTCCTAAAAATGACTTTTACAAGCGTACGTTGTGCAGTTCCTATGCACGCTCTTAAGTTTGAAAATTTTCAATATTTTCACTCCAGATTTTCAACATTGCCATTTTACCACACCTCTTCATGAGCAATACAGCTGTCATTTTTTACATCCTGCCCAAAACATGTTTCCACCCATGTAGCGCACAATGGCGCAATCGGTGTGCGAACTCAATGTATGGGACACATTAAGAAAATCACAGTGACACTGTTCATGAGCAGAGGTCTTAAAATGGCTGTGTTGAAAATTTGGTGAAAAAATTCCTAAAAATGACTGTTTTACGATTGTGTGTTGCGCAGTTCCTATGCATGTTCGTAAGTTTGCGAATTTTCAATATTTCCACTCCAGATTTTCAACATTGACATTTTACCACACCTCCTTATGAGCAGTACAGCTGTAATTTTTCACATCCTGCCCAAAACGTGTTTCCCGCCCATATGGCGCACAATGGCGCGCGTCGGTGTCTTGAAATCAATGTATGGGACAAATTAAGAAAATCACAGTGACACTGTTCATGAGCAGAGGTCTTAAAATGGGTATGTTGAAAATTTGGTGAAATAATTCCTAACAATGACTGTTTTACGAGCGTGCATTGCGCAGTTCCTATGCACGCTCGTAAGTTCGTAATTTTCAATATTTGCACTCCAATGACTGCCAAATACCTAAACAGCACATAGAAGCAAGCAACATTTGGCATTGACAAATGCTTGTACTTCTTTGTCACTGATTTTTTTAAGCCATGTCCAAGTGCCAAATACCACTGCAAATACCTGCAAGTGAAGGTTCGGCATTGACAAATGCTTGTTTTATTCTTTGGTAAGCAGGTAAGGCTTACTAGGCACTTGTGCCTGTTTTCAGGGGTTTAGACATTCCCACAAATTTTCTGAGTCTGTGCACTTGCCAAATTTGGAAACATTTTGCTGCCTAGTTTTAAAGACCAACTGAAGCCTTTAGGGAAACTTTATAGAACCATAATATGCTGACAAAGCATTTCTCACAATTGAAATAGTTTTAGTAGTAAGTAATGGTTTAGTAGTTCTTTTTATTGGTTATATCGGTAAATGAAGTCATTGAATGTTAGAATTTAGTTACTCCTGCTGTGCTTTCCTCACATAAACTTGTTATCCTCTCTTTGTGAGATAACAATCAGCTGTCAAGGAAAGGACTGATGTCATAAACACAGGTGTGTGACTGCAGGTAGAGAATGAGGAAGAGATGAAGGCTAAGAGACTAAAGAAATGTTTGCATGTAAGTATCTGTATAAAGAGCAAGGAACAGAGAATGCAGAAAATAAATATGTGAAATATAAACTGATTTGTGTCTGAATATTATGTTTTCAAACATTTTTCCCAGAGGCAGCAGTGGCTGTTTAATGTTACGGGACTTATCTTTTCAAAATGTACTTATTGTACTTGCAAACGTTTGTAAATATATTAAGGATCATTTTGCTGCTTCAACTCTACATCAGTCAACTTTAAAGCTAACATTGTCTTGTTCTCATTTTGATAATTCTTTAAGATGGTCAAAACGTCAATTCTAACTCTATTTTCTATTTTCAGTGTACATTTAATATTAACTTTTTTAGCCCACAGGCTGCTGCATCATCTTGCTTTTCTCAGCCCTATAGCTAGTGACCTGCTTATTGATATGAACATATATGATGGATACAAAGAGCCTTCTGAATGTTGTGACATTTTGTTAAGCTGTTCTAAAGTTATAGGATTTCACAATTGTATGGATTGGGCACTGGCTACCTGATGGATCTCTTTACCACTGCCACTCTATTCCACTTCCTCCGCTCCTTCACCAGGGACCTCCTTGCATTTCCGATGGCCAGGCTGAAAACCTCTGGTGATCAAGCTTTTGAAGTGGCCAAACCAGCTGTCTGGAACTTGTTACTATCTGTAAGGGAGTCCCTGTTGGTGGAGGTATTTAAGAGAAGCCTAAAGACTCATCTCTTTAAACAGGCCTTTCTGGACTAGACATAGTGTTCTCACATCTGTTTTTAACTACTTATTAATTATTTATAATTAGTTATTTATGTCTGAATTTTAAATTTCTGTATAACCCTTTGGATCTTTTGTTTATTGCTTACCCTGCCTGTATTTGATTGTGTAAGGCACCCAGAGACGCTGGGATTGGGTGCCATACAACATAAATACATTTTACCTTAACTTATCTTACCTTACATAGAAACATAGACTTTGATGGCAGATAAGGCCCACTTGGCCCACTTAGTCTGCTTATTTCCCTACCTAATGCATAAGCTGCAGATCCAAGTTAATCAACAGTCTACTTCTTCCTACCCCCCACCAGAATCGCCTTATGTCTATCCCATGCAATCCTGGATTTCTCCACTGTTTTTGACCCTTTGACTCCATGACCTCCTCAGGAAGGCCATTCCATGCATCCACCACCTTATCTGTGAAAAAATACTTCCTCACATTTCCCCTGAGCTGTTCTCCTATATCTTCAAATTGTGTCCCCTTGTTCTTGCATATCTCATTTTCTGAAAGATGTTACCATCTCGGACTTTGTTGATTCCCTTGCAATGATGCAGTTTACCTATTTGAAAAATTATTTCAAATATTTGGTGCATTATAACTGATACCTTAGAGCCATGGGCATGACAACTGATACTGTATACAGACCTTCTAGAAACTGACCTTGCACAACTGGAGAATTTCTGTCAAGTTTAATAATAATAATAATAATAACTTTATTTATCCAGCGCCTTTTAAAATTATCAAGGCACTTTAACATGAAAGGTAAATAAAACAAGATGAAGTTAAAACACAGTATAAATACAGAGTCAATAAAGTTCAGTAAAGTCAATAAAATCAATCATAGTAGGCTTGGCGCCACAGATAAATGTTTAAGGCTTGCTTAGTTTAAATGGAAATACTGCACAACAATCTCTGGCCACATTTGGCAACTATTCTGAGGCAGTTTTATGAAATGTCATGGAAGCAACTATGATCCTTCTACCCAAGTTCTACTGACAACATTTAAAATGCACACAGCAGCAGGGATAGTGGAAACAATGGACGTTGAGTCCCTTCTGATCAGAAGTTATGCTACCATATTACTAAAAGAACATTTGATTTAGGGGTTTGTATGTTTCATATATTATATCAGGTAAACCACAGAATCTTAGATAACTGTTTAATGCCTCTGACTCTGTCAGCACTGTGTCTCTTAGATCTGTTCAACCCAAGTATATGGCATTGGTATTTGTTAACATCACAGCAAGGGCTAAAATCTTTTGCCTATTTAGTAACTAAAAAGTGTGATTCTTTTCTCACTGATGTTTGCTAGTCAAAAACAAAAGCCCAGTTTGAAACAGGGTTAAAAATATTTACTCACGCAGCCTTGTTGTGCCTGCTTTGGTTATTGTTTTTACTGCAATGCTCATTTTAATTGATATCTATTCTTATGTAAGTATCTATACATACTGGTACATAATCTGTTGAAATCTGTTGAATGACATATTACGGTAAGCTGCACAATGTGCTTATTGAATGCTCTTAAATGTTTTATACTCTGTGTATCGGGGTCACACCTGACTGTGTACTGGGGTCACACCTGAAAATAAGCCCTTGGCCTAGAGTGACTTACCTGGTTATACATAAATAAATAAATAAATACCAGCATCTTCCCCTTGTATTGCCATTGTGACTGCCAATATTAGGGTGATTCTTATAATTATAATTTGCTTCCTTTAAGTGTTGTTTCAGCATTATAAGTTGCACCTCTTCCTCAAGTCATCGAGCAAATCTAACCTTGAGCTGAGACCTGATGCTAGGATACATGACTTACTGTACAGTTTTCCATCCAGTGACTTGGAAACACATTTACTTCACTGGCACATCAACAACTATGCCAACCGCATTCCCGTTTAGAGCCTTAGAAAGCTTATTGTCTGTAAGGATCAACAATAGTTGCACAAGTTAAATGTCTCTTACCTCACTGCATTTACTAGGTACTGGCCAGTTGGATATACAGTTTGGGAAAAGAACTTTATCCATGGAATCAGTGACTTTGAACTAGAATTTGTGAGATAGATTCTGGAAAGCTCAGAGTTCCTGTAAAATACTGAAAAAAAAAAAGATCCCATAGATAAAGGAATTAATTTAAATAAATTAATATCACAGCTGCTATATAAGTGAATAGTTTTCCCTTGTTTTAAACTTTTAAACCTCAACTTGCTTATGAACCATACATAACATATCACTACATATTAACAGGAAACAACAAAAAATTATGCAAGAAGAACTTGTCGTACACATTGTATCCCAAAGTGCTTTACATGAAATGAGAGACTGGTTATTTATTTATTTACTTAAAAGTTTTACCAGGAGGGCACACTGAGCAGAGTACTGCTTGATTCCAGGTGTGTCCTGGGGGAGAGGGGCATGAGGGAACATAACAGGTACAGTAGAATACAGAGTATAAAAAGGTAACAATGATCATACATACACATGGTTAAAGGTACAATAGATACAGAGTGCAATAATACAGTGCCAAACGTGACATTGTACAGTCATGGAATAAGTAGTTACATAATAGCTCTAGATGTAGCAACCTGAGAAACAGAGCAGCAAGGAGCAAGGTCTGGAGCCACATCAACGGTTGTGTAACCAGGCCAAGGTGGAAGGATAACAACTGCACCTAGCCACAGAAACCTGCTGAGGAAGAATCCACAATGGGAGTTTGACAACATTTTTGTTGAATGCCCTGATAGCAAAACAGGTAGGTCGATTGAATTTTGCAGTCGGCTACCGGTTTCCAGTGCCAGCGAGTGTTTTCTTCCAGGGGCTTCACCCCCCCGAACCCCCCACATGGGGGGCTGCATCTCCCATGCCCCCTCCACTTAGGATTATCAGCTCTGAGTCAGAGCTGATTTGGGGGGGTGCAGGACGCCTGACAGACAGCTCCAGGTTGCAGCGGGTTCCCTATAGTGGCATGGCACTGTACTCGCTATAGGGGACCTCGCTGTCAAAAAGTCACTATCGGGTGGGTAAAAGGTTGAGGAAAAATGGGGACTGATGAGGGCATTAAGATGCTGGGGTGAGGGCATGAGCCGGGTGACTGCAGGGAGGGAGTTCCATAGCTTGGATATTCGATGGTGGAATGCTACTTGGCCAATCAAGGAGGCCATGCACAGTATGGCCAAAAGGTGGGTATCTGAGTTCCTGAGTGAGTACGTAGATGGGGTAGGTGCAACTAAAACAGCAACGAGATATGGAGGTAGGGACTTGGACCGGTACTTGGATGTGAGCTTGGCGCAGTGGGACTGGCAGCGGTCATGGGAGTGACAGAAGATTGAGAGTCCTATAGAACTTGCAGTGATGGGCAGGGGGCTGACAATTGAGGGCAAAACAGCAGAAAGAGTGGAAAAGGATGTCCAGTCTGGCTAGGGTGGACTTGGGAGGGGTACTGTAGATGACATCCCCGTAGTCTAATATAGGGAGAATCATTTTCTGTACTAGTTCATGGTGGGCTGGCAGTCGGATAATTCCATGGTTGCAATAGAGGGCACCCAGTTTTGGGTTGAGCTTCTTGTGGATAGCATCGACATATACAGAAAAGTCGAGGTGCTGGTCGAGCCAGACCCGACGTATCTAAAGGAGGAGCAGTCCTCCAGAGTGGTCCCATCCAGGGC
Organism: Neoceratodus forsteri; assembly: GCA_016271365.2. Lineage (NCBI taxonomy): Eukaryota > Metazoa > Chordata > Ceratodontiformes > Ceratodontidae > Neoceratodus > Neoceratodus forsteri. The sequence continues at coordinate 27,519,900 of CM057449.1, forward strand.
ATGAAAGGAGAGGGTAATGGGGAGCCACGAGGGTCTCTGCCTTGTGCTGAAGGTCACAGAGATGGTCTTCTTGGTGTTGAGGAAAAGTTGCTTTGTGTGAAACCAGAGCTGGACATCATCAGTGTCCTGCTCTAACCTGGTCACTACAACAGCAGTCGAAGGGCCAGATGCATACAGAACAGTGTGATCCACATACATGTGTGCAGAAGTATGTGGGCAGAAAGTGGGCAGGTCATTAAGGAAGATGGAGAATATAAGTGGTCTAAGGACTGAGCCTTGGGAGACCCCTGTGGTAACTGGAAGGGAGGAAGAGGAGGCGTTGCCTAGTTTCACAGATTGGGATTGGCCTACTAGGTAGGAATGGAACTGGTTGGTGGTCATGGCAGAAAGCCCAGTCCTGGAGAGCTTAGCTAGGAGGAGAGCATGGAAGACTGTGTTGAATGCCTTTGCCAGGTCAACAAATATAGCTGAGATAATGTGACCTTTGTCCATCCCATCCATAATGAGTCTGTGAGCCGTAGAAGAGAGGTGGCAGTGGAGTGAGCCTTGTGGAAGCCAGACCGGTAGGGTGAGAAGAAGTAGTAGAAGTTGAGAAAAGGGGAGAGTTTTCAGAGGACAAAGTGCTCTTGAAGCTTTGCTAAAATAGGGAGGAGGCAAATAGGCTGATAGTTACCGAGTGCTGAGTGGTCACCACCCTTAGGGAGCAGGATAACAGTTGTGTGCTTCCATTCTGAAGGGGTAGTTGCTAAGGAGAAAGATAGATTGAAAAGAGCAGCCAGCGGGGCGGCAATTGCAGGAACAGCCAGGGGGAGCATCTTGGAGTCCACCCCAGAGGGCATTTACCTTTACTAGGGTTTAGGGAGATCAAGGCACTGTAGACTTCTGAGGGAGTGACCTAACTGAAGGAGAACGATGGAGCAGAGGAAGGGACTGGAACAGGGGGAGCATCTTGGAGTCCACCCCAAGGGGCATTAACCTTTACTAGGGTTTATGGAGATCAAGGCATTGCAGACTTCCGAGGGAGTGACCTGACTGAAGGAGAACGATGGAGCAGAGGAAGGGACCTGAACAGGGGGAGCATCTTGGAGTCCACCCAGGGGCATTTACCTTTACTAGGGTTTATGGAGATCAAGGCATTGCAGACTTCCGAGGGAGTGACCTGACTGAAGGAGAACGATGGAGCAGAGGAAGGGACCTGAACAGGGGGAGCATCTTGGAGTCCAGCCTGGGGTCATTAACCTTACTAGGGTTTATGGAGATCAAGGCATTGCAGACTTCCGAGGGAGTGACCTGACTGAAGGAGAACGATGGAGCAGAGGAAGGGACCTGAGCAGGGGGAGCATCTTGGAGTCCACCCTAGAGGGCATTTACCTTTACTAGGGTTTATGGAGATCAAGGCATTGCAGACTTCCGAGGGTGACCTGACTGAAGGAGAAAGATGGAGCAGAGGAAGGGACCTGAGCAGGGGCAGGGGGGAGGTTGGGCTAGAAAGGGAGACTGCTGAGCAGGGCCGAGGTGCAGGATGTAAAAAAGGAATTGAATTCCGAGGCGACTGCTAGTGGGTCCATTACTGTGGTGCCGCCTACATTTACAATGGGGTGAGAGGCTGGAGGAGAGAAAATGGATTTGACTACCCTCCAGAATTTAGATGGCTGATTTAGATTGGACTGGAGAAAGGCTTTGAAGCATTTTGCTTTCACTTGTCTGATTTGCCTAGCGCAAGCATTGCATAGAGAGTGGTAGGTAGCATGAAGCACAGGGGATACAGAGGCTTTTCAGGCCTTCCAAGCCTGGTCTCTGGTTCTGATAAGAGACATGATGTCAGCAGAGATCCAGGGCAAGTGAGAGCCCCTCGCACGAGTCCACCTTAGAGGGGCATAATGGTCCCACACTGTTAAGAACCTGTGCTTAAAATACTCCAGTGTGGAGTCAATAGATGGTGCGTGGGGGATGAAGGACCAGTCAGTGGCTGTTAGGTTATTTAGGAGTGAGGTAAGATCCAGGGATTTATATGACCTTGTTAGGATGGTTCGGTGGGGGGGAGGGAGGCTTAAGGCCTGAATATTTTCCGAATCATGTAAATCATGTGGTGGTCACTTAGAGAGTCAGGTAGTAGGCCAGGGGCAATTAAATGATGCTGGTGAGAGGAGAGGGACCAGTCTATGAGAGAGTGATTGTTCGATTTCGGGTTCTGCCGACTTGGATCAGAGATCAGCTGTGTCAGGTTGAGAGCAGCCACCTGGTTATGAACCTTGTAGGTAGCACTGGAAAGCCAGTTTAAATGAAATCCCCCAGGATATGTAGCTCGCATCTAATTGCACAGGATTTCAAGGAGCCCAGGTGGGCCATGATTGCCGTAGATGGGGAGGCAGGGGCGCAGTATGAACCAGCTATGAAAACTTGGGCAGTGTGTGTGAGGGAGAATTTGACCAACAAGGCGTCGATGGCTTGAGGGGGAGATGGAATGATGACAGGGGTGAAGTGGATGGAGGTGGAGCTATACATAGCAATGCCACCACCCATTTTGTTACCTGGGCGATCATGGCGAATAATAGTGTATCCTGGGATATGGATTTCAGAGTCCTTGTCCCCCCCCCCCAACTGTTTAACCAGGTGAGACAAACTAAGCTGAAAGCTTGTTTACAGGTGCAACCTGGGAGCACAGGAAAGTTAAGTGACTTGCTCAGTATCACACAGTATGCAAGTGGGGGCTGTGAGATTCAAACTCAGGTCTCCAGATTTGCAGCTCAGAGCCTTAAACCACTGCGCTATACTGCCTCCTTGTTATGGGGCTTTAGCCATGTTTCAGAAATGATGAAGATGTCTGGCTTTAGGGAGCTAACAGTTGGCTGTAGCATGGTTATTTTATAATGAAGTGATGGTAAATGTGCAGTGGTAGTAATTTTGAATAGTAACATCAATACTCACACACAGCCTTGGACAATTGCATGAACAAGTTTTACAGGAAGGGGGATGTTAGTCAGGGCACCTGCAAAGGTTTCTACTCTTGTGAAGAGTACCTTAGGTTCTTTTACTTCAACCTGGATACCATCCAGGACAACATAGATGGGCAGAAGGGACCTCAGTTTAACATCTCATCCAAAGGATGGTACGCCCCAACAGTACAGCATTTCCTAGTATTGCACTTGGATGACATCATTGTTGGTATGAGCCCCATCCTGGAACAGGACTTGAGCTCACAACCTTCTGGCCCAGAGACGTATGTGCTGCCAAATGAGCCACGCTGACACATGCGACATGAGGATAGTCTTTATGGTATATAGTAGAAGCAGTATCGGAAGGGTATGAAAATAGTTTTTATTTAATATTTTTATCACAAAGATGGAAAAGTGCCCTCATGATGAAAAATAATCTAGCTGTTTTGGTGGCCCCTAAAAGTGGCACCTATAGTATATACAGTAGTATTTGGGTATAGGCTATGTGTTGTATAATTGTTACCTATGTGGTATACGAGTAGGGTCCGTGTGTGTTATGAATGTTGCCTTTATACTCATTGATTAGAGGTTATGTGTTGTACACTTGTTACCTATGTGGTATACGAGTAGGGTCCATGTGTGTTATGAATGTTGCCTTTATACTCATTGATTAGAGGTTATGTGTTGTATAATTGTTACCTATGTGGTCTATGAGTAGTGTCTATGTGTGTGTTATGAATGTTGCCTTTATACTCATTGATTAGAGGTTATGTGTTGTACACTTGTTACCTATGTGGTATACGAGTAGGGTCCATGTGTGTTATGAATGTTGCCTTTATACTCATTGATTAGAGGTTATGTGTTGTACACTTGTTACCTATGCGGTATATGAGTGGTGTCCATGTGTGTTATGAATGCTGCCTTTATACTCATTGATTAGAGGTTATGTGCTGTACACTTGTTACCTATGCGGTATATGAGTAGTGTCCATTAGTGTTATGAATGCTGCCTTTATATTAGTTGAGTAGAGGCGATGTGTTGTACAAGTGTCACCTACTGTATTACACAGGTAGGGTCACACGTCTATATTAGGGTTGAGTAAGCCCTTTAATGTTAAACCCCAATTTCTGCACCTTAATAACTTTCACCTGTTCACCCGATTTACATGAAATTTGGGGGCAGAGTTACAGAGGTGCACAAAACCTAAAACTCACTGTTTTTAAGACTTTTTTTGCTCCCCAAAAACTTAAACAATATGAGGATTTGAAACCTGAAACTTTCAGGTTTTATAGAGTCTGGCCCAAGGTAGGTGTTTTAATGTTTTTTTATGTGTAGTAGTCAAGAGGTTTTTAAAGGGAAACGTCCACGTCTGAGGGGGCCCCACTTCTGTGTGAAGCAGGGCCCGATTAGCAGTTTAATAATAATAGAATTTTTCTCACTCACATTGTCATTTTATATTTAAAAGTTTATCTGGTTGATCCTGCATCCTCCCCACCAGTAGTTCAGGACTGCAGATCCCTCCCTGCGTACCCACAACCACCCGCGGCTGTCCCCAGCATAACATGTTGTGTGAGGAACAGCTAGGGTGCCTCCAAAGGACTATTGTAGCCCTATAGTTTCTAATAGCTCCAGTTTGGAGCTGATGACTGTCTGTGCTATTCTGACACCAGTTACATATTGGCACGGTGTCTGCCAGTCTGCACCTAGTCTCAGTATAGCACGGGCACATGCAGGCTCCAAACCAGAGCTATTTGAAGGTACAGCGATACAGATTAATGTATTGCTGTACCTTCAAATAGCTCTAGTTTGGAGCCTGCATGTGTCCTTGCTATACCGAGACAAGGTACAGACTGGCAGGCACCCTGCCAGTATGTAACTGGTGTCAGAATAGCACAAATAGTAGTCAGCTCCAAACCAGAGCTATTAGAACCTACAGGGCTACAGTAATCCTATGGAGGCACCCTGGCTGTTCCCTGCACAACACATCATGCTGGGGATAGTTACAGGTGGTTGTTGGTGCGCCGGGAAGGAGCTGCAGTCGTGAAATGCCAGTGAGGAGGGCACAGGATCAACCAGATAAACTTTTAAATATTAAATGACAGTGAGTACAAAAACTGCTATTACTTATTAAACAGCTAATCATGCCCTACTTCACACGGAGGCGGGACCCTCTTAGATGTGGACGTTTCCCTTTAAATAATTTATAAAAGAATTTTCATTCTTGGGCATGCACAGTGTAAAAAACAAATGTTCTACAGATATCTGTTTTGAAAAAGCGGGATGCCCTGTTGACGTATTTTGTTATGTGTGTTGCATCGTGTGCTGTGGTGTTCATATAGCAGAACACCACCGTATATGACATGACACACACAATGAGAAGCAAGCCCGATATGTAAGGACATTATCCTTGATGGCTAGTGGCCCCCCCACCTGATCACTCCTCCCATATATATTAATGCTTGCCTTAGTGTTCGGTGGCCTCTCCCCCCACCTGATCACCTGCCCATATGTAATAACATTTTCCCTGATGGCTAACCGTCTCTCCATCCACATGATCACTCACCTTATGTCCTGTTATTTATTTTAGTTACATGTGGCATATCACATATTGTGGTGTTTTGTATAGCAGAATAGCACAGTATGATACCGCACACAAAACAATATAAAGCAGAACATTGTTACCCCTTGTACTCTATTAACAAAATTGTCTTCTCCTGGTGCCTAGTAGCACCCCCTCAACCTCTGATTGCTGTCCCCATTTTTTCCCCAATTTCCCTGGTGCCTAGCAGCACCCCCCACCCTCCTATTGCTGTCTTCCTTTTTCTCCTGTTTCACTGGTCTAGTGGCACTCTCTCCCCCCCCCCCCAACTGTCTGATGGTAGTATCCCTTCCTGGAAAGAAGAAAACCATCCCATAACATCTTTTTACCTGAAAAAAAAAAAACAGTCCCTCATCATTGGTGTCACCCCCTTCCCCATCCCACTGAGCACCCATTACCCCACACCTCCCCTTACCATATACTTACCAGTCAAAGTCAAACACTGTAATCCCCTGTGGACAAAGACATATTTGTACTCTCCGATGCCGAACCGTTAACTGAGAAATACAGGTAAGTGCAATATAATGTATTTCAATGTTGTTTTGAACTTATGTTCATAACGTCACAATTGTTAGGAGGTTTTTCACCAACTTTTCAACATGGCCTTTTTAGGACTACACCTCATAAACACTGTCAATGAAATTTCATTTATAGGGCCCAGGAGGTGATTTTACGATCACTGAACAAAATCACCTTTCAGGCTGGATTAACGAAATTTCGTCATCAGTGTTCATGAGGTGGGTCCCAAAAAGGTCTTGTTGAAATTTTGGTTACAGTATTCCTAAGAGGGACTTCCAGTGATGTAAGCACTTGAAATGGCAGCCAAATTTTGAGCGCAGTCTCCCAGGTACAGAATCAATTGCAATCGGACAACATTCCCCTACGTTAAGTCAGATATTCAGGCTCCTAAGAACAGCTAAGCATCACTGCTAATGGAGCACACAAACAATTTTGGTGATGGAAGATACTCACCCCAGGGCCTCGGACACTCCAACCTTGTAGCCTACAGCCCTGAGTCCTACCACATCAAGATTCTCACTGATGGCCTGGTTGGCAGAAGAGGGAGACGACTCAGGCTCAGAGATGAGCTCAACAATTTCCAGAGCAGACTACCACAAAATCTTGAGGCTCCTACAAAAAATCTATGGTAAAGTTTCTGGAATTCAGAGAGAGACTTTAAAAAGTTAGAAGCCCATACCACCAGTATTGAAGCTAATATGGCGACGATGCAAGGAGAGCATATGGCCTACGGGAGATCCTGGTCTACCTTCACAAGAGAGAGAGAGGGCACTAACCTTCAGAGCTGAAGATGTAGAGGCAAGGGCTCGTAGGAACAATATAAGGGTGTTCAGAGTCCCAGAGGGGGCAGAACAGGATGACGCCATGCAATTTATGGACTGCTGGTTAAGAAAAGAACTTGATTTAGGAAAGGATTTTCCCTTGGAAATCGAGAGAGCACACAGGGCGGTTGCCCCAAAACCAAAATAGGGGGCTCCTCCAAGGTCCATATTAATTAAATTCTTAAAGTATCCAGTGAAGGACCAAATATTAAAAATGGCCTGGAAAAAAAGAGATCTAAATTTGGATGGGAGCATGGTATACATTAATCAGGATTACCCACTGCTTACGTTGGCCAAGAGGAAAAACGTCTTGTTCGTGGTGAAGCAATTAAAAGAAATGGGCTTGAAAGCACAGGTTCGTTACCCTGGCAGGTTGTGGATAGAAGATAAAACTGGGCAAAAGCTATTTGACAATCTTCTGTCAGCCCTACCTTTCCTTGAATCCCTGGAGCTTTCCTTTTCAGATCTGAAAGAAGATAAAGCAGAACAAGTGATTGAATAAATCCTTTGGTCGGTGGCTCCAGGAGGCCGTAAACCTGGCAAAACAAGAATAGACTTGTTGCTGCCTCTCCACTCCGATATTGCTCACTGGATTCATCAGAAGAAGCATACCTGATCTTTAAGAGGTTGCAGCTGTCATACGTGATTGTTCTCCCTGAGGCGCTCTTGCTCCTTTCGAGAGTAAAGGAAGATCTGCAAGGCAGAGCAAGTAGAATCACATCCCCTCGCTCAAACAGGGTAATTATTAAACCATGGTTGTCATATTTCTTTTAAGTTCCAAGGTATAAATGGTCAACCTGGCAAGAATATGGGAAGGATCCTATGTTCAGCAGGTTGCAGTTTACAGGTCTGACTTCCTGTGCTGCAGGACCAATTCTAGTGCATCAGTTGTTTTGTTCCCCACTCTTATGGCACATCACAGTATTCAGTGATTTTCAAGTGGGGGGATTTGCTGTTTCTAATTCAAACAAATCCTGGATTTGCACCTTAAGGTATGAAGATAGGAATCAGAACTTTATGGTTGGACAGTTTAATAATTGAAAGAACTTCTTGAATAATGTTTGGTTTGTTCTGATTAACAAAGGGACCTCGGATTTTAATAGACTTTGGACTTTTCTGCTAGCTTAAAGGTTATAGACTTATAAGGGGCATTGGACTGCACTTTAAGTTGTGATTGACTTGATAATTGCACCCCTTTAAAGAAAATTCTTCTTTTAATCTTTTCATTTCCCCCTTTTTTCTTTTTTATTCTTAATGGTTGCTCTAAGTATTTTATGAATGGATCTGAATACTTTTGGTTGTCTAGTGCTTTGTTACAAGAAGGACTAATATTAATAAGGGGACTATTAACCTGGAGCACTCAACCTAGTTTTGCATGCATTGGGGGATTAGCAGGGTCCCAAACTTTGGGGTTTTTAAGGGGATAGGGTCATCAAAAATAGAGAAGACCAGATAAATTTACTTTACCTAGAGGCATTGATGAGGTCCTGGGGGAGTAGTGAGTGGTCAAGGAGCCTGAAACGGGTTACTCTTGGAAAAGTTGGTTTGATTCTGTACTCACTCCCTAGAACTGCTCATTTAATTTTGTAAAGCTGCACCTGGGAGATTCTGAGGCTGGGCTGGTGTCTCCCAGACTTCTTGTGTAGAGGGAACTGGTTAAGAGCTTGAGGTGGAGGCTGGAATCACTAACCTGGACCCCTAGGCAGGTGGTCTTTCCCATGGGGGTCTTTAATCCCCTAGCTAGAGGTAGCACCTCAGTCCTTCTGGCAAACAGATAGTGATTGCAAGGGCAACCCAGATTAACCACAGGTTCAGATTTTGTTAGCCCTAAGATTAAAGGGCTTGAGTAAAGGTTGATTGATGTTTATACGTGTTTCATATTGTGATGTAATCTTGTTTTTTTTGGTGTTTTTTTTTTTTGTTTTATGTTGTGAATCCCAAAAGAAAAAGGGGTGTGTTGGGGGAAGGGATTGGCTGGTGGGGGAGGGATGGGGGAGGGGTATTGAAGAGGTAATTAGATATTATTTGGAGGAGAATACATAGGTTAAATTCCTCCCAAATTATATATGGGATGGGCTTAAAGCAGTTATTATGGGGCACCCTATTTCTTTTGCTTCTCACAAAAATAAACAGTTTAAATCCCAGGCCAAGAAACTACTGGATCAAATTTCCAATTTAAAGGAAGATTATAGAAACAGCAGATGGAAATCTGTTCTCGGGAGACTTATGAAGCTGAGGGAAGAGTACAAGGTCCTTGTGACAAGACGAACTGAAAATGCGTTAAGATTTGCCAGGCAATGCTATTATGAATGGGGCGAGAGGGAGGGCAGACTGCTGGCCCAACAACTCCATAAACAGGAAACATATAGATATGTTCCTCTAATTAGGTCAAATGACCCCTCAAAGCCTAACATTAATTAGCCCTCACAAATTGCTAATGAGTTCCTAAGATTTTACAAGAACCTTTATACATAGGAGAGAGGGTCGGACCACTCCCAAAAGATCCAGGATTTTTTGCAACAGGTTCAGTTACCTGAGTTATCCCTGGAACAATGCAAAAACCTAGAAGCTGTTATCTCAGAATAGGAGGTTAAAGAGGTACTTAGAGGTTTAAAAACAGGTAAAGCTCCAGGTCTGGATGGTTTTACAGTAAAATTTTATAGTTGTTTGCAAACGAATTGACCCCTCTCCTTACAAGGGTGTGTAACTTGACGCATGAGGAGGGGGCCATGCCAGACACATGGCGTGAGACCTTAGTGTCTGTCCTCCCAAAACCAGGGAAAGACCTGTCAATTTGCTCTAATTTCAGACCCTTATCGCTTTTAAATCAAGATGCAAACATTTTTGCTAAGTTAATTGGCACTTGGCTCCAGAGGGTAATTACATCTCTGGTGCACCCTGACCAAACCGGATTTATTCCGGAGAGACATAGTCAAGATAATATTCTCCTCCTCCTCAATGTTTTATCCTCTGTTCATTCATCTAAAAATAAAAATAGACCCATAAAGACAGTAGTATCACTCAACACCGAAAAGGCATTTGATCACCTGGACTGGCAATGTCTGGATGGAACCTTTTTTTTTTTGCAATTTAATAAATTTTATTACGTATTGATTTTTAAAGTAAACTCACAAAAGAAAAAAAAAAAAAGAAGCAAGAAACATAAAAGCCAAAGACTCACTCATACAATGAAAGACTATTCTTAACCTGAGTAGCCAACAGAGCAGATTTAAATATGGCAACTTTAGTGGTTAATGAACTGTCTGTCTCTATCTGTCAGGTCTACAGTAGGCCAAAGCAGATTACAATGACAAGACTGGGACCAGATAAACAGCAAATGAAACTTATCAGTATTAAAATAATGATAAGACTACCCCCTTTCCCCCACTGCCCTAACCTTCTTCCCTCTAGAGCATATACAAAAGAGTCACAGGGATGTAGGTGAGTGATAACCTTGTTGTAAGGTCAGGTGGAGGCCAGGGGCAAACTGAGAGCTATGAGGGGACTTAAGCTCCATCTGTAAATCTCATCTGAATGGCAGACTAGGAATCCCTCAAACTACTGGGGGCTACATGGCCGGTGTGGATGAGTGAGGCAAGGACAAATAGTGGACCCCAATGAGCATAACAGGCTGACATTCGATTACTCCACTGAACTATATATTTTTCTAATGCCAGAGCCTGGAGTAGCTCTGAATGCCACTCTTGAAGAGGTAAACTATTCTGGCCCATCCAATGGCGAGCGATAACTAGTTTTGTTGTTGCAGCGATGAGAGACATATGTGACTTACAGGTTCCTAGCATGTCTACAGGGGAAAAGTCCTAGAAGGCAAACCTGTGGGGTAAAATAGGGCTCCAGTCCTAATATGGGATCCAGGGGGGCTTTGATTCTCTGCCAGAAGGAAAGGGACCAGTCACAGTCCCAAAAGAAGTGCTTTGTAGTCCCATCTTCTTTTCCACATATGGGACAGAGGCAAGTCAATTCACCCCATTTGGTATAGACAGGCTGGGGAAAAGTTCATGTTGTGCAGGAGGTGAAATTGGAGGAATCGTAGGCAGTCTTGCTTTATGTATTTATATAGTCTTTGCCACACTTTTGCTCAGGCCTTATCGTCGACTGAAAGGTTGAGCTCATACTGCCAGTAGAAGCAAACTCCTTTCGGAAGTTGGGGGGCTAGAACCTGAAGGGTCTTTAAGAAGAGCAAAATTGTGTGGTGTTGCTGAGCAGCATCCAGAGGGGCTTGGTTAATTGGGCTGACGGTGGGGAGCCAAGGAGAGGGACCCAAAGAAGCGGTAAGTACCCCCTTCAGTTGCAGTACTTTAAAGAGTTCTGGGTGGGAGGTGGGAAGCTCAATTGAAGCTCAATCACTGAGCCCATCCTACCATTTACCAGGATAGAGGAGACTGGTTTCCCCCACAGGCTGGGGCAAAAGGCAGTCGGAATGATGCGGTTCGCTATTTTGAAGTTGGTATGGCCTAGCAATGGTTGGTCCAGGTCATTGCAAAAGGAGATGGAGAGAAGGATACTAATTTGATGCAGGGCTCTCATTTGTGAGACCTGCAGACCATCTGAAGAGCATGCTACAGTGGATAGTGCAATAATACAAGAAGAAGTTGGGGAGACGTAGGCCCTCACCCCCTCTTTTGGGAAGGAAAGCTTGAGGTACGCACAGCATACTACTTTGCCTTGTCAGAGAAATTCAGAGAGGAGGGAGTGCAGCTGAGAAAACCATTGCTTGGTAAGGTAGAAACCGATCATGGAAAGGGGGTATAACAACTGCAGAAGAATGTTCATTTTGATCACGTTTACACAGCCCCATAAGGAGAGAGGGAAGTGCATCCAACATTGTAGATCTGCTTTGATAGTGCCTACGATTGGCAAGAGATTAAGCTTGACTATGTGTGACAAGATACAGGGCAGCTTGACACCAAGGTAAGTAAGAGCTGTAGGCTCCCAAGCCAGGCCCAGGTCCACAATCCAATGCTTTTTGAACTAGGCTATTAAGACGCATAACACAGGATTTTTCTAGGCTGAGTTTGTAAACCAAGACTTGCAAAAAATGGTGTATAATTTTACACACTGCAGGAATAGAGGATAGCGGGTGTTCCAGGTGTAGAAGAAGGTCATCAGCATAAGCTAATAGAGGAAAGGTGAGTTGGCCGTTATGAATGCCCTGAACCTCATTGCAGGCTTGCAAAGAACAGATGAGAGGTTCCAAATAGAGGTTGAAAAGAAAGTGTGAGAGAGGGAAGCCCTGCCTTGTGCCTCGTGCAAAGGGGAAAAGGTCAGGGAGAACTCTGTTGCAGCGTACCCTAGCAGCTGGGTTGGAATAGAACACCCGGAGCCAATCACAGAAGGGCGAGGGAAAACCAAACTTCTCCAAGACCGTAAACAAGAACTGCCAGGAAACCTGGTCAAATGCTTTTTCAGCATCTAAGAAGACCAGGACTGAGGGGGTATTGCTAGTGTCTGCTGAGGCAATAAGGTGAAGAATCTTACACATGTGGTCAGAGGAGACCCAGCCTGCTACAAAGCCCACTGAGAATGGCTCAGCAAACCCTGCCAGACTTGATGCATGGGGTTAGCTAGAATTTTTGCCATGATGTTGATATCTGAGTTCAGTAGAGATATGTGACAATAATTGCCCGGCAGAAGAGGGGATTTACCAGACTTTGGGAGCACAGAACACCGGGCCTGTCTAAAGGAAGAGTCAAACAATCCGGAGGAATGCAAGTCATTGAAAAGCTGGGAGAGGAAGGGAGCTAGTTTGTCTTGAAAGGCTGCGTAGAACAAGGCATTAAATCAACGGGACCCAGGGCTTTTTCCTTGGGAAGCTGGGCTATTACCTGTTTGACCTCAGAAACTGATATTGGGGCCTGGAAAAGCACCTGTTGGGTGAGGGTGAGGGTGGGAAGACATATAGAATCCAGAAAGCGGTTTATAGAGAAAGGTTTGCTCAGCTGCTCAACCTCTGGCCTATTCAGGTCCTCATAATATTGCTTAATAGTTGATGCTATTTCCCTAGGTTGGGTAAAAACTGGCCCAGGTAATACTGGTTGCAGGCTTTGGATCACACTTCTGGCCCCTTACTGATGAAGCCGCAAGGATAGCAGCTTCCCAGCCTTCTCCCCAGATTCTAGGTAGTGGAAATTGCCTCACTGGAGCATCAAATCTGCTTTCTCAGCTAAGAGGCCGAAGTATTGAGACAGAAGTGAGTTTAATTGGGCCCAGCTATTGGTGCGCGAAGAAGAGAGGTCATGTTCCAGTACTCTAATTTGCTGTAACAATTGCCTAGTAGTTTCCTCCCTACATTTCTTGACTTTCGCAGCTAACCTGATGCATTTGCCCCTGATGGTGCACTTTGCTGCTCCCCACAGCATATCCAAGGAAGTAACCAAACCCAGACTGTCCTTAAAAAAAGTTCCGAATGTAGAGGGAAAAAGTTTGGGCTGCCTGTTTATCCCTTGAAAGTCTGGAATTAAACCACCAAGTGTTGTCCTGGGTGTCCAGCCCTCCTAGCAGTTGCTCCATGTATACTGGTGCATGGTCTGAGATGACTGTTGGGATAATGTCACAGACCACTAACCCCGAGAGAAGAGATAAGGACACCAGAAAGTAATCAATGTGAGAAAAGGAGTTATGACGGAGGGAATGAAAAGTGAATTGTCTGTCTGTGGGGTGGAGGATTCACCAAGGGTCTCCTAACCCCAGAGTGCCTGTCAAATCCCTCAACCCCCTTTGCGCCAGGGGGATACCTCTGTGCCGCCCTCCAGACTTACCAGATTCATTGTGAAACACCAGGTTCCAATCCCAACCTAAAATTAAAGGGGAACCAGAAAGGGAAGCAATCTGGGATAGAAGCTGAGCAAAAAAGCCAGGGGAATCCACATTCGAACCATAGATGCAGCCCAGTACTAGCGTCGTTAATCCCAAGCGCACCTGCAAAAAAGAAATTGTCCCTCCAGATCCTGAACCAGGTTTATCAGCTGGAAAGAAATGCTCATTTATTAAAATTCCCACTCCTTTTTTTTTTTGTTGCTAGCCCCAGCCCCATAGGATTGACCAACCTACTCCCCTGCAGAATAACAGGATGTCCTCCTGCTTAAGGTGTGTTTCCTGGAGAAAGACCATGTCAGGTTGGTACTTACGAACATACAAACACACAAAATTGACAGCAGATACAGGCTATGTGGTCTTTCTAGTCTGCTCAAGTGTGCAGCACTTCAGCCCATTAGACTGCAGCTGCCCCCCCATTACCTCTTCCCTCCCCCAACTGCCCTGCCGTATGTACTTTCCCAATGAATTTGTCCCACCCCCTCTTGAAGCACCCCACAGTCTGCACTGATACCAGTTGCTCAGGCAGTGCATTCCACCCTATTACCACTCTTTCAGTGAAATAGTGCCTCCTCCTGACAACAGTAAAAATAGAAAGGGACCTGGGGGTAATTATATCAGATGACCTAAAGGTGGGCAAGCAATGTGAGAAAGCAATAAGGAAGGCTGGAGGGATACTGGGATGCATAGGAAGAGGCATCAATAGTAGAAAACAGGAAATTGTTATCCCTCTGCACAGACAGTTGGTGAGACCCCATCTGGAGTACTGTGTGCAGTTCTGGAGACCCCATCTTCGGCAAAGACATAGACAGAGTGGAGGCTGTCCAGAGGAGGGCAACCAAAATGGTGCAGGGTCTGCACCAGAAGACATACGAAGAAAGACTAAAGAAGCTTAATATGTATACCCTTGAGGAAAGAAGGAGAGAGGGACATGATAGAAACTTTCAAGTACCTCAAGGGAATCAACAAAGTCCAAGATGGTAGCATTTTTCAGAAAAAGAGATGCAAGAACAAGGAGGCCAATTTGAAGATAGAGGGGGATGGCTCAGAGGTAATGTGAGGAAGTATTTTTCACAGAGAGGGTTGTGGATACATGGAACAGCCTCCCTGAGGAGGTCGTGGAGTCAAGAACAATGGGGGAATTCAAGAATGCATGGGACAGGCATAAGGCAGTCCTAGTGGGGGGTAGGAGGAAGTAAGCTGTTGGTTAACTAGGATCTGCAGCTTATCTGTTAGGTAGAAAAATGGGCAGACTAGGTGGGCCAAGCAGTCCTTATCTGCCGTCAAATTCTATGTTTCTATGTTTCTCCTTTCCCTCCTGAATCTTCCCCTTTTCAGCTTCAGGGAGTGCCTTCTGATATCTCTTCCATTCAGGAGAGTGAACCCACCCTAGAAGCTTACTCTGTTCATCCCCTTCAGGTACTTGAAGGTCTCGATCATGTCACCTCTCTCTCTCTCTTCTATCCTCCAGGGTATACATGTTGAGCTCTTTCAGTCTTTCCTCATAAGTTCTATCCCCCAACCCCTGGATCATCTTTGTTGCTCTTCACTGCACTGCCTCCAGTAGTTTGATATTCCTTTTCAAGTATGGGCACCAGAACTGCACGCAGTATTCCAAGGGCGTCCTCACCAAGGACCAGTACAGGGGCAGTATGACTTCACTACATCTGGATGTAATCCCCCTTGCTATGCACCCTAGCATCCTGTTAGCCTTAACTGCTGTCTTCCTACACTGGGCCGAGTGGTTTAATTCCCTGGTCAACAGCACCCCCAGATCCTTCTTGTCAGATGTGGACAGTTTGATACCATCCATCCAGTAGCTGTATCCTGGGTTTTTGGCTCTGAAATGCATCACCTTGCACTTCTTGGTGTTGAACCCAAGCTGCCAGGTGTGCAACCACTCCTCGAGTCTTGCCAGGTCCTCCTGTAGTAATTTGCCACCCTCCTCCCCATCCACCCCAGCACAGATCTTGTTGTCATCAGCGAAGAGGCTGATCTAATTCTTGATCCCAACCGCTATGTCTGCGATGAAAATGTTAAACAGGACTTGTCCCAATACTGATCCCTGTGGGACACCACTTGTCACTGCCCTGGGCTCCGATGCTTCTCCCCAACAACTACCCTCTATTGCCTTTCCCTCAGCCAGTTTTCCACCCATCAGGCTAGCTTCTACCCTATACCAAAACTCCTCAACTTGCAGATCAGCCTACTGTGTGGCACTGAATCAAAGGCCTTGCTGAAATCCAGGTAGACTGCATGTACCGCATGGCCCTCATCCAGTGCCCTCGTGACCCAGTCAAAAAAATCAACCAAGTTTGTCTGACTAGATCTTCCAGCAACGAACCCGTGCTGTATGTCATCTTGCAGATCATTATCCACAAGAAACTGCACCAGCCTTTCTTTGAGGATAGATTCCATCAGTTTCCCTACAATTGTGGTGAGGTTCACCAGTCTATAGTTCCCTGGTTCGTCCTTGGGCCCACTTTTGTGAAGGTGACGGAGGACCATATAACGTCTGTGCTTATGATTCGCTCCTTTTATATTCCAAGACAAAAATTTGTATGTAGTCCCCATACTAGCCTAGAGAAAGTGTGGATATCCCAGCCTCCAGCCATAGGAAAGATAACATAAGGGATGCTCCAGCCCCCATAAAACCCTGCCCCCCTCCAACCGCCCTGCCCCAATTATACAGCTCCACTCCCGAAAATGGAAGAAATAAGGGCAGTGGTGGCACACTACCCCACCCCCCAATAGCCATGATGTCCAGTACTGTGCACCATAAACCCTCTCTCCCTCCCACCAAACTATATACACATCACAATCCCCCAGCCCCAGAGGCCACATCACTACTAAATTTGCATACATGATGTCTTCCATCCTTGGAGTCAACCCCCTTCCCCCAGCTCCAGATCTTAACTAGAAACAGCAAACACAATGCATAATCTTTGAAGGCAAGGAAATAACATGAACAACTTAAAGAAGGATCCCCTATTGTCCAACGCCTTCCACTGAGCAAGAGCACACAGAGCCAATGGCTGAGTCTGTGTTCCATGAAGGTGGTATAAAAACAAACAGCATGATCCTCCCAAATAGTTGCTTGGCCTCTTCCTCAGGACTGAGGATCAGGGACCTCCCCGCTACTCAGCCACTCAAAGACCATCCCCGGGAAGATACGCCAGGTTCCCTTGAGGTACTCACTGAAGACTAAGCATCCCTGAGCCTGGCTGCCCCCCTGCCACTATCAGGCACACCTCGGCACATCTGCCCCCCTCTCCAGTCATAACATGGCCCAGGCCTCCTCTGATGTAGTGGACCAGCAGCCCTACTGTCCCCCCAATGCAGCCAGCAATGATAGGATTTCTTAGGGGCTGCCGCAGCAATTGTATTGAAAGAATCTGACCATTTTTGCACCCAGAAAATAGCCCCCAGGGCCAGAGACCCAGTACAGCACTGAATGCAGTGGTACCAGATCCAAAGATGGAGGAGGGGAATTATCCACCACTCTGCCCCAGTGAACAGCCACGCATTTGCATGCTACAATAGGGGGCCAGAGCAGCTGAGGTTAAATTACAAAATACCAATTTGGGAATAGACCTGGGAACCTCACCTTTTATCCGTGCTCACCATTTAGGCTCCCGTGTAAGCATGCTGGGTGGTATATCAACCCAATATCTTTGGGTTTCCTAGAACAGACAAAGAACCGGGGGGGGGGCATGTGCCAAGGTGTGCCACCGCAGCAGAAAAGGCAGGCTGCCCTACTTAGGAGCGCAGCCCCAGTAAGCCCACAAACTAGGGTCCTAGCTCACATCCCTCTCGGGGTCTCCAAGTGTGTCCCAGCAGAAGATGCTCCAATTGTAAGTCTTGATGTAGGTGAGGTCACTGCCAGAGACCGTTTCTTGGTGGACCGGCAAGGTGCAAAAGTCGGGGCAAATCGACATTGTCGAGAGTTGTTTCTGCCTTTAAGTCAATCCAGAGGTTCATCTCCAGCCCAAACTCCAGGGGTGCTTGATCACAATCCAACTCAGAGGCAGGGGTGATACAGGTAGTCCAAACAGTCAATTCCAACAGACACAAATTAAATTCACTAACAGGGCATGACGAAACTGCACAAAATATAGCCAAACGCAATAACTGATCCACAAAAAAGGTGATCATTTGGAGACTTGAAAGTGGTCCGGAAACAGGGCTGGCAATTCCATCTTCTCCTGCCCCCCTGATTCAAACAATTTGGTGGTGCCCTGGTGGGTTATTTGCAATTTGGCAGGATAGAGCATGCTGCTATTAGCTTAGAGATGTAGGGGTTAAAGTCAGCCCTCTTGAGCCTGACCAAGCGTGGGCGGTCCTGTGAAACACTGATTTTATGTCCTTCCCAGATGAGCTCTTGCAGATCCTGAAGTTTTGCCAGAATGTGGACCTTATCCAGGTGGTTAAGTAATTTAAAGATTAGAGGGCAAGGAGGGAGGTTTGTGGGGGGCATCAGTCTGAGTACCCTATGTGCTCTCTCCACAATGTAACTCAGACATTTGGAGAGGGTCCAGTGATCTTTTGGCAGACTTTTTTGAACAAACAGCACTGGGTTTTGACCATCTTCTCCCTTTGGTAACCCTAAGAGGAGAAGGTTATTCCTTCTACTGTGCCCTTCAAGATCTTCCACCTTCTCCTCATGTTTGGCCACCTTATGGCACATGGCCACTGAATCCTGCTCCTGCTTATGTTTCCAATTGTCCAGGGAGCTGATCCTAACTTTGACATCCCCCATCCTGTGTGAGAGAGCCTTGGTGGTAGTCTGGAGACCGGTGAGCTGGGAGTTGATCCCCATCAGCATTTCCTTGTGCGGTGCTAGCTCTAGCAGAAATCTCTTCTCTGACAGCAGGGTGGGAGCTGCAAAACTCTTAGGGTTGGCGCCCAGCTATGTCTTGTGCTTTTTGGACGCTTTTGTTTTTTCCAGCGTTTTCGGTGGGGTATGAATAGGCCCCACAGGCCGCACATCAGCCTCCATTCTCCGGTCTACAAAAGTAGCAAATACAACAAGCGCAGCCACGTAAAAGTGGGTCAGTTGAAGCAGCAGATATTTTTATGTCCTGAGAGGTGCGAGGGAGCATATTCAGTCTTGGTTGTACCGCAGATTTGGCCATTTATGGTGGAGCCGAGGAGGAGAGCCACGAGCGAACATCTACCCACTCCAACACATCATGTGATCTCCTCTGGACTGAACTTTATGGAAATTTGGCTTTGGAGATAAGTTTTGTAGCTGGATAGAGAATCCCTATAGATCCCCAAGAGCTCAAATTAAGGTGAATGGGGGTCACTTCTCCCAGGTTTGAAATCTCTCGGGTTTTAAATGCTTTTAGCATTCTCGCTCAGTATGGATCTCCTAGCAGCATGAATTAGGTAGTCCCACACCTATCAAGGCATTATGGTGGGAAAGATTCTCTCCTTTATGTTTCCAACCCATGCCAAACTTTACCTCACATTTTTGAGATCCTAAAACAGTTTGTGGAGGTATCTGGATACAAAATTAACAAATCTAAAACAGGAATGATTCCGGTAGGGAATTACTCTGAGGCTAACCTTCAAAACTTAGATTTTATAAAGTGGGCCAAAACTGGTTTCTCTTATTTAGGAATATGGATACCTCAAAATTTCACACAACTATACCAGACAAACTATCTGAGGCTAATACAGGAAGTTCAGGGGGACTGTAAACGTTGGAAGGAACTGCCTTTGTCTCTTTCAGGCA
Organism: Neoceratodus forsteri; assembly: GCA_016271365.2. Classification (NCBI taxonomy): domain Eukaryota; kingdom Metazoa; phylum Chordata; order Ceratodontiformes; family Ceratodontidae; genus Neoceratodus; species Neoceratodus forsteri. The sequence continues at coordinate 27,539,349 of CM057449.1, forward strand.
GAATAGAGTGCAACAGAATGAATGTACTGCCACACTTTCTCTTTATATTCATGTCCCTTCCTCTTAAACCTCCAAGTCCTTTTGGAAAGTGCTCAGGACAGCTCTCTCTAAATTTGTATGGGGAAGCAAGACACCTCAAGTAAGATAGAAAATCCTCACAGTGGCTAAGGCTAGTGGGGGAAGGGGGTTACTGGACTTATAGACATACTGTTGGGCCACACAGCTGCAGGCCATCAACCCCTTCATTAGAAAAGAAAGGTCTCCATTGTGGGTGGATATCAAAAACTCTTCCCTTTCATTGTCATCTATGGGTGATATGTTGCTTATTAACAAAGCAGGGTTTCAGAAACTTGTTAATGGCAACCCCTGGACAGAAGCTATACAGGCTTGCTGGGGTGAAGTGTGTAGAGCTTTCAAATTACCAATGCGATTCAGAGCAGCCCTACTGGCCTGTTTGGATTTCCTACCTCTGTCTTGGGATGTGGGATTCCAGAACTGGGCCAAATCGGGGCTTAAATCTTTGGGACAGTTTTACAATGGAAAGATCCTGAAGTCATTCCAGCTACTGAGGGAGGAGTTTGCATTACCACACAGGGATTTCTTTAAGTTCTTGCAGCTGAGGCATTATCTACAGGGAGAGGGTAGAGGTGAGCAGACTTTTAAAACACCCAACTTTATTCAGGATTGTATATCAAAGCTAGCACAGCAGTTACATTTAAAAGGTAGGGTTTCTGCAATGATAAAAACTTTTGCCAAACTTGAGCCCGATCATATGATCAAAACAAAGGAGAAATGGGCTTTGGAGTCTGGAATTGTTCTGAGTGACCCTGAATGGGATCGGGTACGGAAGGGAGTCAATGTTACCACAGCCTCTGCAGTATGGAGAGAATTCCAGAGGCGAGTGGTGCTCCGTTATTTTTGGACACCAGCAATTACCAAACATTTTGGTAAGCACACCTCAGATCAGTATTGGAGGGGTTGCCCAGATAAGAGAACTCACACTCATATTTTCTGGGCATGCCCAGTCTTGAGGGACTATTGGCAGGCAATTGCTGAAATAGTGGGCAAAATATTAAATATACCTTCACCCTAGGATATACAGAATTGGATATTCGGCCTCCCTCCACCCTTGGTGAAATCTAAAGCCCATAATTATCTTTACAATATATTTGTGGTGGCTGCCCTCTAGGTAATAACCTCGGTTTGGTTCTCCCCTATGACCCCCTCAACAGATGTTTGGTTTTCCATTTGCAGCAAAATAATGGTTATGGAGCAAATTACTGCAAGGCTCTGACTACAAGTGGAGAAGTTTAAAAGCAGATAGTTACCCTTTATGCATTACAAGGTGAAGAAAGAGGGCAGGGATATAAAATAAATTCTTTCAGAACTGGCTTTAACGGTGTAGCCTTCCTATTGCAGATTGGAAGCCCTTTGTCTCTTCTTCCTCTTTGCCCACCTTTCCTCTCTGGGGACACCTCTGATCAAATCTAGCTGTGTATTGCAATTTGAATATGGACTAATTTGGGATTAGTTTCTGTATTGTGCCTTGTTAGTGCCACATTAAGGTTTTTTTTATTTATTAATATGTGTGTTCTATATGTCATATGTATTGTAATTGTCATGTGAAAAAACAAAATTTTATAAACTATGATTTAAAAAAAATATTCCTAAAAATTACAATGTCATTAGTGTACACTGAAATATTTCTATGCATGGACATAACTTTATTAATTTACAATATTTTAACTCCAAATTTTCAGTATAGCTATTTATTCACACCACCTGATGAACATTGCAGCTATCTTTTTTCACATCCTGTCCAAAGTGTATTTCCGCTCCTGTGGTGTGGAATGGCATTTTGGCAAGGATTTGAAATGTTTCACCTACTGAGTTCATGAGGTGGCATTATAAGAAGACTATGCTGAAAATGTGGGGTCAAAATATTAAAAAAGAAAGAATTTATTAAGTAACATTTTTTGCAGGTATGTTTGTTGCACAACTGGGGAGCACGTTGCCTTGCTGTGCCAGTAAGCTGAGTTCAGGTGTGAACTCACTGAGCAGGTTTGATGGGACAAGGCTGATGGGGAAGGCACTGCAGCATGCATTACCAGCCTGAGTAGGGATGGAGCAGTGTTTTGGTGCAGACATCATACCCTGTGGTGGGTCAGGGAGCCTTACCCACATGATATTGACATGAATGCTGTGACCTGCTAGACCCATGCACTGGGTCACGACTGTCTCCAATACTGAATTTATCTCATTTTGGGCAGATCCCTTACAAATGAGGACACAATTTCAGTCTCATAAAGAGAAAGGAAATGCAATGCAAAAAACTATGTAATGCAGTCATTTGGGTTGAAGTTTATTGTGTTGTACTGCACCTAGTAACAGGGTTACTGGTTTACTGTGGGACTGTATCTAGGATTAGTGGTGACCTGATTAGGCAGTAGGGGTGTATCTTGGACTAGTGGGGAACCTGGTGGCTCACCCAAGCAAACCTACTTGGAGGAGGATGGGACCACACGTCATTAGGGCCGGCAACTTTGGGAGGGTGGTGGGATGCACAGGGTGTGGAGCAGCCATGATACTGGACTGGGCTTGGAAGTTCGGTGGTTGCCCAGTGTGCTACCAGTGGGCACAGCTAAGGGAGGAGGTTGCGGGGATTAGGAGACAGCTGGCGGAAGGGGGGAGGTATGGTTGCGGAAGGGGGCAGAAGATCTTCCACGGGGTTGCACCAAACACTAGGGGCTGGGGCATAGGGAAAGGAGTGCACGAGAATACTCGGGGGTCACATAGGGACCCTGGCAGAGGGGGCCCAAAAGGAGGACACTACCAAGGACGCAGGCAGGTAACTGGGGACCGTCACCAGAGGGACAACATTCTCAGGGAAGTAGGCAGATGGCCGGGGCTGGACAGAAGGAAGCAAGGCAGGGAGGTGGATCAGGCCTTATGCTCAGTAACCACTTCAGTTCTCTTCTTCTGCTCGAGGATGAGGAGGGTGATGTAGCCATGACAGGGGTGGTTAGAGATGGAAAGGGAGTGGTGGGGTAGGAGGTGGGGGCTGGATAGCAGGAGGAACGGGGGGAACCTGGAATGCAGGAAAATGGGGGGAGCAGTTAATTAGAGCAGTAAGAGCAGCGGGAAGCGGGAGGAAAGCGCAAGGAGAAGGACCAGTTGGGAGGAAAGGGCAAAGAGGAGGACCAGAAGTCGAAGGAGGATACAGTAAGGGGAGCTGAGGGTTGATGCCAAGGGAGCACGACAAGCAAGGAGGGACTAAATAGAGACAGGAAGAAAGGGAGGACAAGCCAGGCTAGTTTAGCAGATGGGGGAGAAGGACCAGTCGTGAGCAGTGAGGGGGGAGTTAGCGAGTTACAGAAGGATACTCGGGAGGAGGAGAGGCATAGGAGCAGAGGGGAGGGGGTGGCCAGGGTAAATAAGGAGGGGGCAGCATGTGGCACCCAGATAGGGGGAGGAACAAGGAGCCAGCTGGGTGGAGGGGCTGGTAGAAAGGATGAGGGACATGGAAGGGGGAGAAATGGAGGAAAAGGAGCGGTCAGAGTGCTCCTGTTGGGGGATTCTATGATCAGGGGTATCAAATAGGATAGGGAGGGAGAAGCCTGGCCAGTTAGAACAAAATGCTTCCCTGGACTAATGGTGCACAGGGCAAGCATGAGGTATATCAGCTGGCAAAGGATTGTGGGGGTTCCCCGGACATACTGGTCCACCTGGGTACAAATGACATTGAGGGAAATAGCGAGCTAGAGATACAGGCAAGATTCAGGGAGCTCGCCAGGGTCTGTCATGACATAGGATGCACAGTTTCTTCCTCAGAAATCCTGCGGTGCCAAGGGCTAGTGGGGAACACAAAAGGAAGATTAGGGAGATAAACCAGTGGCTCAGGGAGTGGTGTGAGGTCAGAGGGTATGGGTTGATGGGGGATTGGGGTGAGACCTGGGAGGATAAGGAGCTGTATGCTAGAGATAGGCTCCATCTCAATTTGGAGGGGAGGGGAATCCTTAAGTTGAAAACAGAAGGGTTCATTGGTGAAAATTGGGATTTAAACTTGTGAAGGGGGGAGGGATGGGAGAAAAGGCTGTCAAGGGTAGGCCGATAAAGGAGGAACTCTGTCTCCCCCCCCCCGGATAGCTGGAGGAATGCGGAAAAAGGCCGACTGGTAAAGTGCAGACCAGGGGAAAACAAAATCCCCATGGGAACACGAGCAGGGGAAATGGAAGTGTAGGGAAAAGGTGGAAGGTAGTCCTTCTAAATGCCAGGAGCTTAGGCAATAAAATGCCTGAGCTCCAGGTGATGCTAACTGAGGGAGCGGTGGATGTGGCAGTGGTCACTGAGACCTGGGCCACCGCAGGACATGACTGGGACCTGAACCTGGAAGGTTACACTATGTTCAGGAAGGATGAGGGGGGAAGGAGAGGAGGGGTAGCAATGATAGTCAAAACTGCATTGGCATAGGGGGAGTAGAGGAGGTGGAGAGAACAGTAGAGGTGATTTGGGTCACCTTGATAACAAGAGGGGGCAAGAGAGTAAAAACAGAAGTGGTGTATAGATCCCCTGCATAGGTGGAGGAGCTGGAGAAGAGTCTGGTGGCAGATGTTGGGAGACACTGCAGACTGGGCAGGGGAAGGGTGGTGGTGTTGGGGGACTTAAACATGCCAGAAACAGACTGGGAGACTAAGACATCCTCGGTGACCAGGGAACAGAGGTTGTTGGATGTCTTTCAAGATGCATTCCTAACTCAGCAGGTGGGGGAACCGACAAGGGAGGAGCAGGTACTGGATGTGGTCCTGGCAGACAGTGACCAGATTGTGGGACTGGAGGTAAGGGACCCGTTGGCGGGGAGTGACCATGCCACAGTCTGGTTCTGCCTGGACCTAGGAGGGGTAGAAGGCTGCACAAAGACGGAGGTAACTGACTTCAGGGGGGCGGATTTTAAGGAAATGGGAAGAATCCTTAAGGAGCATTTGGATGGGATTGGGTCAGACATGGACGCTGATAGTAGGTGGGAAATCAGCAGGAGAGGGGTGCAGGATGCTACCAGCACCTGTGCAAGAATAAGACGAAAGTGTGGTAGGGCCCGAAAACCCTGCTGGTGGACCAGGGAGGTCCAGGAGGTGGTGCAGGGAAAGAAGGCAGCCTATAGGCAATTCCAGTGCTCAGGGAGTGAAAGAGATTGAGGGGAGTATGAGCTGATGACTAGAAGGGCCACTAGGGTGGTAAAGGTGGCTAAGGCAAGAAAGGAGCAGAACCTGGCCAGGGAAATTAGGAGAGAGAACAAGGGGTTCTTTAGATACAGTAGGGAAAAATGAAGGGTGAAGGGGCAGATTAGCAGGATTAAAACAGGTGAGAGATGGGCACAAGACCCGGGGGAACAGGCTGAGGTACTAAATGAGTACTTTCCTTCAGTTTTCACCAAGGACAATGGGGGTGCTGCATCATACATGGGTGAAGACAGTGATACGGAGGAGGGGGGGGGACCCTTCCCGATTGGCGGGTCTGGGGAGAGTGGGAGGCATCACTGGCAGGAGGGGGGAAGGCTAAGCAGAGAGAAGAGGTAGCGGAAGTGGAAATCACAGCAGAGAGAGTGAGGGAAGCCCTCAGGTCCCTTAAGATGGAGAAAGTACTGGGGCCATATAAATTACATCCCAGAGTGCTAAAGGAACTTATGGATGTCCTGGCGAAACCCCTGGCGGAGATTTTCACCATCTCTCTGAGGACAGAGTGGGTGCCCCAGGACTGGAAGGTGGCACATATGGTGCCTATCCACAAGGGGGGATCAAGGGAGGTGGCAGGGAACTACAGGTCTGTCAGCCTGACATCAATGGTGGGCAAGATGATGGAGGGCATTGTCAAGGAAATGCTAGGGGGGGGGAATCTGGAAAAGTCAGGATGCCTGGATGATAGACAGCATGGATTCGTCCTGGGGAAATCGTGTCAGACAAACCTTGTGGAGTTCTATGACTGGGTGATGAGTGCCTTAGACCTGGGTAGACCAGTGGACATCCTCTTTCTAGACTTCAGCAAGGCATTTGACCCTGTTCCTCATGTGGACCTGTTGGATAAGCTGGGAGAAATGGAGGTGGGGAGCCAGAAAATCAGATGGATAGGCAATTGGCTCCAGGACTGGACCCAGAGGGTCATAGTTGGTGGGATAGTCTCATCCCCAAGGAGGGTCATTAGTGGGGTCCCACAGGGATCAGTCCTTGGGCCCCTCCTGTTCAACGACTATGTCTCTGACATAAGGATTGGTATCAGGAGTGAGATGAGTCTCTTTGTGGATAACTCAAAACTGGGGGCAGTGGTGGATGGGGAGGAGGGGAGGGTGGCCCTACAGGGGAACCTGAAGGCTCTGGAAAAATGGTCTAGAAAGTGGAAGCAGAGGTTCAATGCAGGGAAATGCAAGGTACTGCACTTGGGGGCCAGAAACCCGGGCCAAGTGTACACCCTGGTGGGGGAAATGCTACAAGTCTCGATGGCCGAGAGGGACCTGGGGATGGTGGTGGATGTCAAGATGAACAACTCAGAGACTTGTAGGAGGGCAGCAGCCAAGGCCAACAGGATGCTGGGATGCATCGCTAGGGGGATCACCTCCAGAAGGAGGGAAGTGATACTCCCTCTGTATAACTGCTTGGTGAGGCCGCACCTCAAGTACTGCATGCAGTTTTGGAGGCCACACTTATAAAGAGACATTAAACTCCTGGAGAGGGTCCAGAGGAGGGCAACCAAAATGATTTGGGGCTTGGGGGACAGGACCTATGAGGAGAGGCTCAAAGAGCTAAATATGCATGCATTGGAAGGGAGAAGGGACCGGGGGGACATGATAGAGGTCTTCAGGTACATGAAGGGGGTAAATAGGGGAGGAGCAGTCAGGGTGCTTCGAAGGAAGGAGGAGGGGGTAACTAGAGGGCATGGGTGGAAGCTGGAGGGGGAAGATTCAGGGGAGAAAGGAGGAGGTGCTATTTCAATGAGAGGGTGGTGGAGCTATGGAATGCGCTGCCCAGGTGGCTGGCGGAGGCAGAGATGGTGGAGGGGTTCAGGAGGGGGTGGGACAGGTACAGGGCAAGGGTTCTGGAAGCAAAATCCAATGTAGCAAGAATATCTGGAACTGGGATGGGAGAAGCCAGAGAAGGTGAAGGGGGCAGCAAGGTCAGCTCCCAGGGTGGGGGCTGACCAAACAAGCAGACGCGAAAGACCGTTAGGCCTATTCTGCTGGCATTTTAGTATGTTAGTATCTTAGTGAATGATAGAATTTTATATTGAAAGCTGCACTATGTTTTGAAGTTGTGTATTGTGTGTAGATTGTTTCTAAATGTTAAGTGCTCCGAGCCTCCTGGAAGGGGCGCTATGCAAATAAAGTTTCTATCTATCTGTCTGTCTGTCTTTCTCTGTCTGTCTGTCTGTCTATCTAGCTATCTAAGCAGTCTAGTTTGGCCCTATAAAAGCTTTTTTTTTTAGGTTAAATTTCAATGGCTGGATCTCTTTCATAAAAACACATATTTTGAGTATAAGTAGGGCAAAGGCAGAGGAAATCCTTTTCTACCGGGTAGCCAGCCAGGATAAGAAAACAGAAATAGTAAATGCTGTTTGGATCCACTCTCAAAAAGGGTGGTTCCCCAGATTTCAAAGAAATGGTCCAATCTGTGATGTCAGAGAGACATGTGTGATGATACATGTGTAGTAGGCAAGCCAGCAAAAGATGTCTCTGTGTTTATTAGCTCTTAGAGTTTCAGTTATGTTTTGCGATATTGAGCAAACAACGTCATGCATTTGAGACTGCCATAACTCGCCAAGTTCCCAGTTGGGAGTAAGATTCTTCTACTCTACTTAGAATTTATAGAGCTTTGAGTTAGATTTTTCTATGATCTCTTTTTCCAAAATCTTTATTTTTATCTCTGTAGAAATACTGCACTCCACATAGTCATTAGTGTATGTTGTCCTGTGACATATATAAATATTGTGGAGTATTAAATGTTATGTTTACATATTTCATGCTCATTTAGTATGTCATTATGTTTTTTTCAACAGACTCATCCCTGTGCACTTTATGTTGATGAGAAATGTATAGTATAGAAGAGTGCATAGTACTCTTGCATGGAAATGCTCAAGGGAAGAAAAACGCGACATACATTTGTGAAGTACAGCATTGATTGCATCATGTGAAAAAATTCCTCAAATGATAAACTAGTATACTGTATATTTACTACTAGCTACGATCAAGAGACAGAGAATACCAAATATAATTCCCTGTGAAATAAGCATTATTATATACCTTTTCCACCTTTGCCTTCAGACTGTAGTAACTTCATTGATTCACAGGTATTGAGTAATATTTGACTCCCACGTGGACTGATGCTCAACTTCTGAGCAATATCATCTGCGGACAGTGGAGTCTCCACCTCCTGGAGGAGATCAAACACTCCCAGTTCACAGGCAGTAAACAAGGTCTGCAGAAATAGACAAAGGCATATTTTTCATTTATTGCTTCTGAACTAAGCATTGCATCCTAAACGTTAATTTTAATATAGAAACATAGACAATGATGGCAAAGTAAGATCAATAATCCATCCAGTTGGCCCATATTGCCCTATCATACCCCAGGATCTATTGTCTCTCTGGGGTCTTTGCTTACACTATTGCCTCTTTGTTACCGGTGTTTCTGCCCCCAACTTCCTGTTGATTAGCTAATATCCCCTTGCATCTGTCCCAGTCGCGTTTGAAGCAATTTATACTTTTGACAGCCGCAGCCTCTGCAGGCAGACAAATCCATGGCTCACCCACTCTTTCTGTAAAATGGTACTTCCTCACATCCTTTTTAAATCTTCCCTCATTAACCTCCACTCATATCCCCTTGTCCTATCTTCTCTGTTCCTGGTAAAAAGATCCTCATACAATACATTAGTCCATCCTCAATAATTCCTTTCACTAACTTGAAGGCCTCAATCATATCCCGGTTTTCTTCTGGTCTCTAATGAATACATGTCCAGTGCCTTTAGTCAGTCCTCATAGGATCTGCCCTCCTGGCTCCGAATCATCTTGGTCATCCTACGTTGTACCTTCCCAAACCTGTTCCTGTACTTTTTAGGTGGGAACTCTGGAATTGGGTGCAGTAGTCAAGGGATGGCCTCAGTAGTGACCTACACACTGTGTAACCTGCATCAGTGACACAGACAGAAGCAGACATTTTTAAGCTTCCTGTAACAATCAGCTCTATTCTTCAAGACATTCAGACTGCATGTAAAATTTGACTTTGTGACTACCTATGGCATCATCAGGACAGGCACTCCCCTACCTGCACTCCACAAGTGGGAGCTCTGGTGGTAAGGAAGTCCAGCTTCAGAAATAAAAAGGCTTTCTAACCGAAATACAGAACCACCTACCAACTCCCATCAAGAAAATTTTACATTCAAGGACAGCAGCAATATTACATAACGGACTTGAAAGAAGTGTTACTATTGCACAATTGAAACCAGTGCCACAAGTTAATCTGAAACTGTACCCGTTATGCTCTGTGTTTTTCAAGTTTCCTTATGTTCATTTGATACTAAAAGATCAGACATAGCTTTCATAGGTAATAACACCCACTACTGAACCTAAGTGTAAAAAAAAGCAACTCTGACAAGAAATTTAGATAAAGTTTTGGCATAAGCACATTTTGCTGTCAGCCACCCTTAACAATCTACCACAGCACAATAGTTAATGGATATTTTATGATCAGCTACCTTATGCTGTATAGTAGGCACATCTTTTATTATATATGGGTGTTGTATTAGTATTACTATGTTACATACAGTATATTATATTGTGGTTATAATATCATAATAATTACTGGGTTGTGTTTTTCTCCATTGAAAAAGCTATGCTGCATGTATTAAATACCATAATACATAAGTAGGTATTACAGCATTGAAAGGCTATAATAAATTCTCTGAAATGTTACATCGGTCAATCCAGACTACTCTAAGCTCCATACATAAGCAATTGCACTTTCTTTGTGGAAAAAAAACACAACGTAGTAATTATATAAATCAAAATATGTGTTTAACTAAAATTTAACACACACCCTCATTGTTGGATGGCTGCCGTAAACCCCTCAGGCTTCACCCTCGGGGTTTATGTATCATCCAACAACTCGGGTGTGTGTTAAATTCTTTTAACACACAGCACCCCATACTTTATCCTATATATAATTCATTATAATTGTAGTATTACTATAATTGATTGTAATTCTTACGATGATTGCACTGATTGTTATAATGATTTTAACTATGTATGTTATATTATATTGGGTATATGCTATTATATACTCTAATAACCTTCCATTTATATATTCTCAAAATATGACAAATTTTGCCTTTGCCTAGCAATATCATAAAATTTGTTATAAAATGAGCAAAGGATTTTTAGCTGTGCATTAGAAGTGTCTAATGCACAACTAAAACTAGTGTTGCCTACACAGACACATTACATGTTCAAGATCCTTGTGCCATTACAATTTTGTAAATGAAACAGATACAACTCTTCCTCCCACAGTAGTCAACAACAGTTAAAAAGTGAATAATCTCTACAGTTCTTCTTTAAGAAAAATGTTTCTACATATAAATGTTTGTAATTTTTATACTCCTAATAGTGCATTTTTTTCAGTTTTCACCGATGCTTCCTCTGCCAATCCCCTTGTCTTTTGCCTATCATTCCCACCTGCTCGGCCATCTATTAAAATTACTGAAAGTCCCATTTTCCTGCCTCCCTCCCATGCAGCCATCCAATTTAACAAGCTGCTATTCTACAGGGCTACCCACTAGCACCTCCCAGACACTGGACTCAAAATATACAAGCTGAAATTTAGGCATATAAATCTGTCTTACTCTGTCTAACACTGGCAGTGTGTGTGTATGGGGGGGGGGTGTTGGAGCTGCGTGGTAACCACAACAATGAGTCAGATCAAGCTGGCCCGGTGGCACTGAGGTGTGAGGTGCTGGACACCACAACTTGAATCATGCCAGCATCCTGAGGTTGGAAACAAGCTCGGGTTGCCGGGGGTCAGCTGGGGAGGAGAGGATCAAGCATCCAGAGGACAGCTTTCCTCTCCTGGGGATAGTGGGCCAGTGATCCCATCACAGCAGCAACTCCCAGTGGGGACGGGGGTGCCAAAGTCATAATCTCACATGCTAGGGGAGGAGGTGATGGCAGATGCTCGCCCGACTAGCACTGAGTGTTATTACACAGCTGCGCCTCCATAAGGGTCACACTCATACACAAGTAAAAAAGGGAAACACCCCAGCTCCTGGAGGAGGTGATGGCATGCCAGCTCCATGCCCACTGTCGGACCCTGCCTTCCAGGTCCCAATATACTCTGGCCTGCACCAGACCATCAAAAGAGATTGAAGGAACGCCCAAGGTAAGAGGAGGGTGGCCACACCCTGGGAGGCACAAGTCAGAGGCTAACGGTGGTACAGGGTGCTAGGTCAGGGTTCCGGGAGAACCTAGGGTAAGGCGAGTCTCGGGCTGGGTGGGAGAAGCTGGGGATGCCTGAGGGATGCCTCAGGACTGGTGACCAGAGGGGAAAAGAAGTGAAAAAAAATAAGAAAAACAACAAACTATGAGACAGATTGCATCTCTGCTCCTGCATACTAAACACCTGTAAGTCCCTGAAATCTACTGGAGGCAAGAGAGACACAGCTTTAGATAAGCAGCTTGTTTACTTTTTATGTTTTTTATTTGCTTATCAGCACCATGTTCTTACGTCTCTTTCTTCCCACCCACCCAGCCCTCCATTCTCTCAACTATCCACTCATTCAGCTGTCTGCTTAGGCAATCCACTGCCTCAGCTGCCCACCCGCTTTCTCGCACCTCACACACCTCAAAGACAAAAGGAAAAATGTAGTGGGAGCAGACTGAAACTGAGCATAACCACTGACTTCGCGAGTTTACTTTCAATGTGGGAGCTCACCAGCATTGTGTCACTCAACTACCCAGTTGTCTCTCAAACCAAACAAAAAGCATAAAAAACAATCCTGAACCTGCCAGCGTATGCAGTCAATATCAACACTGGCTGACTTGACATTACTAATGGCACGGATAATGAGTAGCTGTAATGGGGGTGTCAACAAATCATTTTAAAATAAAACTACAACTATGGGAGCTCCAATAGGACATAAAGGCTAAGGCAAACATAATACAGTTCGTGTAGGTGGAGGGACTATTTTATCAAAAACTAGGCTACATTTTTTTATATTTACAACGTTAAACATATTAGCCCCTATGCACTATTGGGGCAGAGGTATGTGGAATCAGCACATACCCCACTTGCATAGCTGTGCTCCTGTGGACAGGTACGCACCAACTGGTATTCACTACCGGCCACCACCTGTACACGGCCCCACCCCTCTGGCACAAAGAACATCACAGGGCAGCTGGGGCATGGTCGTGGACCCAGCTGGGCATCCAATCAGATGCCCAGACCACATCACAGAGTGGATCCCTTTCACGGCAGGGCATGGATCTGGGTGCATGGATAGCACTGGTGGCCACCAGGACCCATGTGCCCATTCCCTGTCTGGTGGCATACCACAATGCCAAGCCCCTGGAGCTGGGGTGCCACCTGCTGCACCTTCTAGCTGACACATGGGGGCAGCCCTGGCCCCTATGCTGCAAGACCCCCTGTCATGGCCCAGACCCACACACCCAACCCCTGGTCCAGCAACCTGTCACCTACATTGGTAGGCAGTGGCAGCCCCCCCCACTGCACCAAAAACCCCACCACACACCTGCATAGACAGTGCTGTGGCAGTAATCCCAGCCCTTGCCATCATCTTTGTGGGCTGGAGTGGCTTTAGTGTCCATTTTCTGGGTCTGCAGTGACAGGAGAGACAAGTCACAGGGGGTGCATAGTTCATTATGGCAGGGTCTCCCCTGCCATAGGCTGCACCAACCTCCACACCCCCATGGCCAGCACTATGTGCCTTTGTTCATGGTGCAAAGTGCCAGCGCACCATGCAGCCAGGGGATCAAGTGCATAGGTGCTGCATCCCCCCTTGGTGCATCCCCCGTGGGGAGTACAATGGGTGCAGAGTGGCTAAGTACCACAGCTGCACGGCACATAGCCATTCCACCCATTAGTGCATAGGGTCCATATACAGTACATATATATATTTATATTAATTGGTGTGGAGATAAACAGTGTGATAAATCCGTTTATCTGAGTAACTGTGTGTATAAATGAGTAACTGTGTGTATACATTTTATTTATACACACATTTACTCATTTATCTACAGTTAATATGTCAGCACTACTTCCAGTCACTTTCACTTTCCCTAGCTCACAGACACTAGCCTGAGAGGACAGTTAGCTCATCTTCTGCAGTGGTCTCCTGTCCATCCCTCACTCATCCAGCCACTTGGTACCTTGCTCTCTGCTCCCTCGATCAGTGCCGCATTCTGCTTCAACATGCTATTTCTCCTTTGGGTTTCTCATTTTTTTATTTAAAAAAAAAACCACCTGCAACACTGCACATACCTTCACTCACAGTCAACACTGGAGGAGAGTTAAAAGCTGAAGTAGCACTTCTGGTTTGCTCACACTGCATAAAAAAAACAATTCCACCTTTATGCAGTACAAGTTCCATTTTAATGTTGTAATGATCACATTGTTTAGAAAGCGCTGCTGTACCTCTCTGCCTTTTCTAAAGCCATCATTGCTGACTGCAGTCCCTCTCCATCCTCTCTTGCTCGCAGCCCCATTCATTCTAGTCATATTCGACATCTCCAGCTTCAGCTCGCAGCACAAAACCAACCATATTTTTAAATTATTGACAAAAACAAAGCAAACAGTCCATAAACTAGCACAGTACTACGGCATCTTTTCCCTGTTCAGTTGCAGACTCTCACTTAGAGCCCCTGCCAGTTTCTTCTAACTTTTTCTGAAACAGTGAAAACCACCAATCAGTGGTGACGTCAGTACCTTGACTACAAGTCCCTATACTACACACATAGCAATGCACTTAGCAAAGAAGAAAAAAAAAAAGATGCACTGAAATTGTTTCCCAAAATAAACCCACAAAATAAGCAACATTAAAAAAAATAATAAAACAAGATACAGTATAACCCCGTTTATCCAAAACTTGTTTATCCGAATCTCCAGATTATCTGAAACTTTGCCATGTCCCCCGTGTAAAAGCGCATTTGTTGTACAGGCATCAGTGACCCTCTATTGCCTAACAACCTTGACTTTGCGATTAAAATGTGCTAATAACCTTACTAACCTCTGCCAAACTACCCGATGTGATTTCAATTAAATAATTAGCCTGCCCATAAAGGAATTATCACTTGGTGCAGTCAGCAGCTCATTACAGCAGACTCAGTCATGGCAGGTAAGCGCAAGAGATGTGTTCTCCCCATTGAACAAAAGCTATGTGTCCTGCAGTGTCTGGAAAATGGTGAGAAGATTTTTGCCATTGCAAAAAAGTTAAACATAAGCAGTGCCACCATCTGTGACACCCCAACAGCACAAGAGAAACTGAGGAAGTACCCGGCAACCATGGACTGTGCTGATGGCACCTGTAAAAGAAAAAGCATGAGGGGCAGCAAAGACGAAGTGCTGAATAAAGCCTTGTATCTATAGTTCATCCAGAATCATGTTAAGGGAGTGCCCATTTCAGGTCCTATTTTAAAACACAAGGCTATAACATACCATCACAACCTCAATGGCCATGATGATTCATTCAGCGCAGGTGAAGGCTGGTTAAATTGACTTAAAAATCGCCATGGCTTTTGCCAGTTGTCTGTGGCAGGAGAGCTACTGTCTGCTGCAACAGAAAGCATAGCTCCATTTCATCAGAAACTGTCAGAACTTATGTTAGCAGAGGGACTTACTGACACACAAATTTACAATGCTGACGTAACGGGTGCATATTGGAAATGTTACCCAAAATGACTTTGGAAGCCTGGAAAGAGAAATGTGCACCTGATTTTAAAAAAACAATAAGGACAGATTGACGGTTCTTGGCTGCTGTAATGTGACAGGAACACATCATTTAAAGCTGCTAATCATTGAGAAATATCTGCATCCCCGGTGCTTTAAGCACATTAATATGGCATCATTACCTGCCACTTACACAGCCCAAAGTAATGCGTGGATAAATGCCACAATGTTTAAACAATGGTTTCAATCTGATTTTGTATCAGCTGTTAGAACTTTTTTGAGATTAGTTGCCCCAGCAATTCTCTTAATAGACAATGCATGAGCACATAGTTACAAGCATATTTAAATACCATGAGTGAGTTGTGACGTAATTCAAAAAGATAAAACGTAGACAATTGGCTGATTGAATTCCATCACAGTTCACTCATGGTATTTAAGTATGCTTGTAACTGTGTGACCCCACCACCCTGATGAAGAGGGACTGTGCCTTCAAAGCACCTCGGAGCCTGTGTTGAATGTCTTTCTAATAAATTTTTGTGACTTTTGGAGCAACTCTGCATATGTATTACTACCTTTTTGTTCTTCCAAGTAATTTGCCTCCAGGGGTTGTGGAGCCACAAGGGTGGCCATTCGGTACACTGGTTTTGTGTTTAAACTGGTTGATTAAGTTGGTGTCTTACATGTGCAGCTGCAGTCAAGTGAAATGCTCTGCTGAAACACCTCAGTAGCCCGGCCCGGTGGTGCTGAGGGTTGAGGAGTTGGATGAAATACCTCGCACTATGTCGGGGACTGTGTTCAGGAGCGAGCTCGGGTGCCAGGGGTCGACAGGGGCGGGTGAGGATTGAGCACCCGCTGGGCTACTCTCCTACCTGGTGGGGGTGATGATGGGACATCGCTCGGCATGCCAGCAGCTCCCAGTGGAGACCAGGGGTCCTGCAGCACACAGAGCAGCGCATACATAGCATGGCTGACGCTTGGCAGGGTTGCCATGTGCCATAGTGTCAGGTCATGCACCACACACAGAAGGGGTGTGTGCACACCAGAACAGGGAAAAACACTGGTCTGAGGGGTAGATGATGGCACCTGCCCCCATGACCACTGCTGTGTCTATCCGGTCTAGCTTTCCAGTGTCCTCCACCCGGGCTCTCACCCACAAGCTGGAGACTGACTGTACAGAGCACCCAAGAGGAGGGGCAACCCCACCCCAGAGGGGTTAAGCTGAGGGTACTGGTTGTGTGGGTTGAGAGGGAGGAGAGAGAAGGCTCAGGTCAAAAGACTTCAGGCAGGGCAGGAACAGGCAGGATACCTGAGAGAGGCTCACCAGACCGTGACTGGAGGGAAAAAAATAGGTAACGAAAAAAACCACCTCAGTAAAGTCCTGTTATATTACCAGATGGTCACTACTCTTGTTATTTGGGGCTGAGTTTCTGAATGTTTTGGCATTCAACTTCAGGTTTTGTTGGGACACTGTTCTTATTCCATTAAGGCTGCTATAGTCCTTTTCTTGCTGTGATTGCAATATGACTGAGCTGCTCATATCCCTCAGTCAATAAATTTCTACAACCAAGTAGATTGCTTTCATTTTCTACAGTCTAGCATCTATCCCGGCAGGAATGAGTGAGACGAGGGTTCTGGAAGAGTCAACAAGTGCAGATGAAGAGACTGCAGCTGACGAAGAAGAGTCCTGTTTGGAGTCATTACAAGAAAGGATCAAAAGACACCAAACTAGGAGACCACAACCCTTCACAGTTTCTGCAATAAGTGAACAGGTGGAAAACATAGAGGCACTGAAGCCAGTATTTTCAAGGCTTGAAAAGTTACTGAAAAATGAACTGTCACTTTATTATAACATAGGCAGTTTAGAAGGGGAATATTTAACCAACAAAAGGGTCCCTTGTAGCCTCTGACTTGATATCATGGCAACATTTGGAATCAAGAACTTTAAGCATAAAAATGAGTGGGAAACAGCTCTCAGTGGATGATCAGATGAACCAATTAGAATTCTGATTAAGGAAAACAAAGCTAATTATGAGGAGTTACAGAAGCAAATTGAAGATACTCAGAAAGAATTAGCCATTTAAATCCCACATTGTGTTCAAACTGAAAGAACAGGAAGTTAATAGAAATATTGACACACATGAGAGAGATTGTAAAATGCAAGCAGGTGAAACATGATAGAGACTTACAGCACTCTACCCTGAAACAGATTTTCATTTGGGATAGACCAGGAAAAGCCATAAATTGAGGGAGAAACCAGAGCTGTAGTGGCTCGAGAAATAGAGGCAGAAGTAATTCTAGAAACTGGAGACAAAATCGCAATAACCATAATGAGAGAAACTCCACACAGGACCAGCCTGAATTAGAAATAATAAAAAAATGTACCAGGTACATCTGGTACAGCAAAGAATAAAAATATACATTTTTTAGACAGACAAACACAAAAAGATGGAGAAAAACAAGGAGAAGTAAATGAGAAGGGAAACAACACAAAAGAAGATCAATCAAAAAGATCAACTCGATTGAAGAATCAAAAGAAGTAATTAATTGAAGTGACTATACATTTACTCAAAATGAACTGCAGGTATTGAATAAAGGTTTTCCATTTGGTATCTATTAGGGAGACAAACCCAGAATACCAAAACTGATGGGACCAAGTTCAGTCTCCTGACACCCACACGCCTGACAAGAAGAAAGCTGATGCGAACAGGGGTACTGTAATGGATGTGACAAACCACTACCCAATCCCTAGTGAGGCACCACATGGACACCCACACGCCTGACAAGAAGAGAGCTGATGCCAACAGGGGTACTGTAGTGGATGTGACTAACCACTACCCTATCCCTAGTGAGGCACCACATGGACTGAAAAATGCAGAAGCTGGCCAAGTGGCTCCCATGACATAGAGGTGCAAATCGTTAGCAGCTCGGCCAGCATGGTCTGGTAGACCTGGGTTCTGTTCATGGTCACCAGAAATTTTGCGAGCACACTGTTTCAACCCCCACCCCCGTAACTTTGTTTTCACTCTGAGGTTCACTTCCCCTCACAGTTGGTTCTTCAAGTTACGGGAAGTGCAGGGGGCACATGTCATCACATTACATGTAAAACTGCAGTGTCAGTGGCATAGCAGGTAATACACTTGCCTCTGAGAATGTAAGAGCAAAAGGCTATGGGTTCTATCCCCACACCAGTCACTTGGATTAAATCCCAATATTGACTCTGCAGTGCAGCAGGAGGGGGGTGCTGCACTCCTAAGGTGTTGTCTTTTGGATGAGACGTTAAACTGAGGTCCCATCTGCCTGTTTTGGTGGTAGTTCAGGTGAATGCTAAAGATCCCATGGCACTTCTCGACAACAGTAGAAGAAGTTTTGTATTGTGAAAATCAAACAATACTAGGGGACAATATAATGAAGTACTAAAGAAAAAGGATATTTGGGGGGAAAACGGTACACAAAATTACCTTTTGCTTAACTCAGCACAATAATCTCCTGTTCTTAGTGTAAAGAATCTAAGCAAGTCTAAAAGGAAAACATCACTGCAAACCTATGTACCATATACAACCTACTTAAGTTAGAACTAAAATGTAAGGCAAAATACCTAACTAAGCCTACAATACAAGTGTCTATCCTGACCTACCTCCCCTCAAAAAAAAGTATACAACTCCCCCATCCATTTTTATTTCAAATTCCTTCCATTTTTTTTAATCTATGTTTTTCAGTTTTCTTCCTTTTTTTCCATTTCATTATACCCACCCCAAACAGTTTTTCCATAAATAAATAATTTCTGGTACAGAAGTGTGCACCTCATCTATGTCATATCTATGTTTTACCTGTCTCAATATTATTTTAATCATTTCATGCTGGGAAATATAATGGTTGTGCAGAACTGAGTGGCATCTTGCCTGCCAAATGTAGTACTTTAGGACACCACAAATCAGTCTAAGTGTACCCACCCTGTATGTTGTCCATAGGCTCTGACAGAGACCTAAAATAAGCACCTCATTTGTCATTTGTAAAAAAGTAGTATCCTGTATCATATGACCTAACAGATTCCAAAAGGAACTACAAACAGGCAATGAAAGAAAAGATGCTCCTGCGTCTCTAAAACCATATTACATGTATCCCGAAGACGATACCAGTCGGCCAAGCTCTTATGCTTGTGGTTATCCCTCACTCCCAATCTATCATGGCATGCCAGCCAGACAATATCCCTCAAAAATGTAGGAATTCTAGGGTCTAATAGTTGTCCAGTGGTAACGTCAAGACCCTGTGCCGTACCGCTAGGAAAAGAAAAGGGTTCTGTGAAATGTTCCAACAAAATTTGTTGGTACAAAAGTGGTCTGGAAAGAGTCTTAAAATCAGTTACTGCTATTTTCCAAATCCTAATTTTTTTAAATGTGTGTCAGACATAAGCAAGTGTGGTCAGGTTCTGGAGTTTAGAGGGCAATTTATCCATTTCCCAAATCGGCATGATCTTAGTAAACCAATCCCTTCCCCATACTACCCAGTTCTGTGTCTCATTTCTGAAACGTGGTACTATGTTTCCATACCAAAAAATGGAATGGAAGAATATCAATGGATGTACCATTCCTATGCCTCCCAATGGGATAGATTTATACAGGGTAGTCCGCTTGATTGGGTTTAGCCAACTTCCCCAAATAACTCTAAAAAACACACTATAAAATGTGGTATCCAAGGTATCATGAGGTGAAAATATAGAACCCACAAATAATAAAATTGGGGTGATGAACGTTTTAAGTAAATAATCCCTTTTAAGTTTGGAGATCTGAAGGCCTTTATCCAAGCTTCACATAGTGCCAATCTTGATTCCCAGTTTACAAGTTCCATATCCTGTTGGCCGAATCGAAGTCCTAATATTGTAGCCTCCAAGACCATTAGCGCTTTACAGATCTGATTCAGGGGGGGAGAGTGTCCTACCGTCAAGGCCTGATTTTTATGAAAATTAATTTTAGCACCCGTCACCTCCGAATATGCCCCATAGATGTCATACACCCAATGTCCTTCATTTTGTGAGGTCACAAATAAGCAAAGGTCCTCTGCATATGCCATTATCTTGAGGGAAACCATCTGAGGAATCAAAGTCATACCAATAATGTGTCTAGAAAGTTCAATCTGTTTCACTAAAACATCATAGTAGAAGATATACAACAGGGGGCTCAAAGGGCTTCCCTGGGGCACCCCCCTGTTCAGCGGAATGTAATTACTCAGGATCCCATTCAACAGTAAATGAAAGCGTGCTGAACTATAAAGTGTACGCAACCATGCAATAAATTGCTGAGAAATACCATAAAATGCCAGTCTTTTGAACAAGGTGTCACGGGAAATGCGATCAAACACCTTCTCCTGATGAAGAGTGATCACATACCCATGCATCTTCCCCAAAAGGCCTCTTGCAAAGACTTCACATAGGTAAATTCAATTATTTGTCAGAGTACAGCCTGGAACGGCACAATTTTGGAATGGTGAAATGACTGTCTTGGCCACAGCACTGAGCCTAATGCCCAGTACCATAGAAAGTAGTTTTATGTCCAGATTTAACAATGATATAGGTCTCCAATTTTAGATGTCCACCGATCCCCCTTTCTGTGTAACAAAATTAAAAAAGCTTTTCCCATAGTGTCTGGAACTTCCAAATTACACAGAATATCGTTAAACAATTCAACTAATAAAGGGACAAGTAAATCCTGAACTGTTTTGTAGAACTGGGGACACAACACATCAGGACCCGGAGCAGTGTTAGACTTTAATTTTTTTTATAACAGCCTGGATTTTATCCTCTAAAATCAGACCTCCCAACCCAGCATTCACTGTTGGATCAATCATCGGGGAAGAAATGGTAGCCAGAATGTGATGCAAGTGTGACGTAGTAGGCATGGATGTTCCAAAAGTGGACTGTAAATGGGTATGGAGCATATGTAAAATATCACTAAATTCTGTATGTACCAACCCTAAATCATCCCTAACTGCTTACCACACTTTCCATGTCACCCATGACTGACAGTCTTTAAAGATGTCCAGAGAAGCTTTTGTACCTTGTGTGCCTGCAGATTGTTCCATCCGCAAGAATTGTGCATTGGTATATAAATAAAGTGACATTTCCTTTTTGATGGCCAAGATTTGAATAGAATGATCGACATGGTCAACATTTTGACTTGTAATTAACTGACAGAGGCGTTTACAGAGTTTTAAGTACTGAAAATAAGCAGATTGTCTTTTCTGTTTTCCCCATTTTTTTTAAATAACTGACAAATAATTGACTTTGTATCCATCCACCAATTCCCTACTGAATCATACTAGGTTACTACCGTAGCCCTGGCTAGAAGATTATCTTTTGTTCTTAGTTGTATGTCAGGGTCAGCTAACAGGGAAGTATTAAGGTGCCAATAACCCGGACCTATATTATTTGATTGTAACTGATCCAACGTAATTTCTAAACCAAAATGATACAAAGAGACAGAGGGAACTCTATTAGCCTTCAGAATAATCTAATGTTTGGAAACAAAAATGTAATGAATTCTGGACAATAATGAAGCCCTATAGTATGTATGACCCCCCCCCCCCGTTGTGTAGGGCCTGAAATGTGTCCCTTAAGTCTGCAGTACTTAAGAGGTATTTTAATTGATTAGAATCACAGTACATTTTAGGAGTGGAGCCTATCTTATCCTGCAGTTTGAGTGGGCAATTAAAGTCACCCCCAAAACAAGCTTTTGGTGTGTATGCAGGTATGGCTGAAGTAATCGAAAGAGTTGAACCCTGGCCTATTTCGTTTGTGGAGCATACACCACACCAATCCTTAAATCTTGAGAAAGATAGGTAACATCCAGGAATAATGCCCCCCCCTTCCCGGGTCCACCTCTATGATCTTAGTAGGTTGTACCGAGTCCTGAAACAGGATACCCACCCCAGCGCATGCATCCTCCCCCATTGACCAAACTGAGAAGCCCCTGACCCACGCCATCCTTGCCTGATAAATATCTACTTCAGAACAAAGCCTGGTATCCTGTAAAAGACAGATATCTGCTTGTGTGTCATGTAAAGCTTGAAAAATAATGCCTCTACGTCTGTCATTGTTATGCTATTGGCATTTAGTGAGTGAACTGTGATACTATCTGCAGCAGAGTGAAGCACACAGTAAAACATTTATGGAAGGAAAACTATATTAGGGTACATCCATTTTCTTCCTTGTTTTTTCTGCACTCTTGGCCTCTCCCAATCTCTCCCTCCATGTCTGAAGTTTCTTTCTGGGAGGAAACAATGGAGGAGGCCTCAGAATCTTCGTCATCCTCTTCTACTGAAGGCGTGAGTGCTGCTTATTTGTTACCATCAGAGGGAAACCCAGTGCGGGGAAGTTTGGCCTTAGGAATATTCCTCATTGATTGTCTCTTACTTTTAACCAATGTGAACCCTTCCTCTGACAGGGAGAGGTTGGTGAGGCATCTCCAAGGGCCGACTAGGAGGTTTGGAGGGTCCTGTCTCTTCTTCAGTAGGTACTACCGCATCCTGTTGTGCAATACCAGGCTCCTTCATCGTTACAGCATGTGCTGAGTCATCACTAAGGGTATCTTCTGCTTCCTCATGAGACAGAGTGGACTTGTCCACCTGTACATTGCTGTTTTGTTGGGAGTTTAAACTGTGCTGGTGTCCTGTCTGTTTTTCTTGTTCAGTATGTACAATTGTGCCTTGATCCCAAAAAGTACCTTTATTGTGGACTGCCCATGGGCATTGTAGGAACAGGTGACCATGTTCATCGCACAGGTTAGATTTGGGCGGATTCCTGCATTGGTTACTCAGATGTCCCATTTGTAAGCAGAAGTTGCACATTAAAGCCTCACGTGCATTGCTCAGATGTGAAGTGGACCCACAATGATGACAGGTATTGGGTTGTCCTGGGTAGAAGTAAAACCTCTATCCAGTCATAAGTAGAAGCAGCTCAGAAGGTGTAATGGGCCTGCTTCAGCCATCCATAACTTTACTTTAATTTTCCACCACCCCCCCGGTCCAAATGTTTTCACTGTCGTTATAGGGAAAGGTCAATCTAGAACATCCGCACCTTGTTTGACCCAACATAAGATATCTGAGACATGCACATTTTTGTTCTGAAATAAAATAGTGATAACCTTCACCACTGATCGGGTGAGTGGAATTGCCACAAATGGGTCCCATGCTGGTGTTTGTTTCAACAGGCCATATTTGGAACAAAACTTTTCAAGTTGAACAGGCATATTAAAACTTACATAGAAGGCCGTATATCCAGATATATAGATTAGTGCAAAGTTATCTACAGCCTGAAATTGCATTGATTTCTTCAAGAGTCTATGTGCCACATACACCCTGTCTGGCAATTGTTCTAGGCCTCCTCTATATTTAATCCGGACAGCATTTCTGCAATCCCCAGGTTAACAAAAAGATCAGCCATCCATCATCTGGGATTGTACTGTGGGCGAGGCAGGAGGGGAAGAGTATGATGTACCTCCTGTTCGGGAGGTCCAGAGTTGCCTGGTTTCCCAGCTCCAATCTGCCATTCCATAGCATCAGCCCAGAATGCCTTAGGTGCAGTATGAGTATCCCTAGTGTCAGGGTGCTGTAAGACCCATTTAGGAAAAGTTGTACCATCAATTGCTTTGCCCTTATCTGGCCTAGCATGTATTTCAGCTCCTTCATTACCCGTAGGTATCAGATGTTCATCTACAGTAACAGTCTTTGGTATAGCAACGTCACAAAAAGGTACAGCACCTGATGCTGAAGTAGGCAGCTTTGTAAACATGCCATTGTTACCTGACCATGTTTTCATATCACCAGAATCTGGTCCTACATCCTGAGGAACTTTATCAAAAATACAATCATCATGCTTCTTAGTTTGACCTGAGTGCAATTCTGAAGTAGGTGACATAATTTGTGCTGCAGTCGGTACATCCCCTGGTAGCCAATTTCTACCATCAGGTGCAAGCCTTCAGCCTGCTGCTGTGAGCACACGGTCTGGGGACCAGCCATCCGTGACAGGTCCTTGTGCAGAATCCATTTTCTCCCTCTCCAGGGAGACATCCCTTACTCAGTCAGCCTGCTGTTCCTCGCTACGTGGGTGTTTCTCCTCCAATCCCAAAATAACCAACAGAATTTTACTAGCTCCTGGTATCTCCTTCCACGCAGTATGCAGTCCCAAAGTGCCTGCCAGTCCTTGATTAGGTACACTCCTCAAGAACTCCCAAAACTCTGGGTTTGCACCATCCTCAGTGATTTTTATACCTTCCGTATCTTCCATTAATACCAGCATCGCATTTTCTGCGGTCGTTACCGGAATGTCCATTGAGCACTGAAACTCAACATGTTCAACTGCAGGGAGCTCCTCTTCCCGATAACCTCCATCTTCCTTGCCCAACTCCATACTGTTGGCCATCCATCCAACCAGAGTGACACCATGCCCCCTGCCTCGGAGTAGGGGAATTTCATTGGTGTCCTGGCCAAATTCCCCCCCCCTCCAATCACTAAAAATACCACCAACAGCTTAATCTGGTTCAAAGTCAGTTGGCAGTCATCTGTATCCTCTCCCCTGAGCCATGCCTGAAAATAGGCAGAATCTGTCTAGTGCACTTACCCTGTCAACAATAAATAAATAAATAATGAAGTTCCTTGTGAGATACCGAAATTCAGTCTCCCGAACTCAGTCTTATAGAGTTCAGGATACAGAATTACAGTCTTTCAAAATATATCCTTTAATTTGTACCATTACCAACAGTAAATAGGTTTCATTTACAAGTAGAGCTGTTTAAAATTTTCAGAAAAATTAACCTTAGATATTTTTTTTGCAGCTAAAAATATGGGAGGATGAATATTCCAGGGAAAAGAAAGCCTCAATCTCAGCAGAGAAGATTTGGGAGACTTACTATAATTAATACCCTAGGATAGCTTAATTCTTCACTAGATGGGGAACTACATTTGACTCCCACTACTGCAAATTTAGAAATGTTAGATTTGCATTTAGAGGTAATTGCATGTGTCACAGGTTTGTCAGGTTTGTCTAACATTGAGGAAGTATATTAGAACACTGAAACAGATTTAATTGAACTAAATAGAAATTCATGATTTAAGCCCAAATCCATTTTCCAATCAAGGGTTTATGACCTTGCTATTCAAACATATCAAAGGGTTGTACTGAGAGAAGTCAATGTAATGTTTACTAAAAACGTTAATAACAACCCCACAATGACTGAGTGCCAAGCATAAGAACACCTCAGAAGCCTAAAACGTATTGTGATTAAGCAAGCAAACAAACATAGAAACACTGTTGTTCCAAATAAAAAGAATTATGAAGAAGAGGCACTGAGGCTATTTTCTGATGCAGAAACTTATGTCATTTTGGAAAAAGATCCCACCGTGCATGGTCTGATAAAACCAAAGGAAACCCACCAAAATGTATTGAGTTTAGAAACTTAGAGCATTTATCCTCAGTAGATATTGAATTAGCAAGTGAGGGGATTGATTGGACTCAGCTTGATTCTAGAAACATAGAAACATAGAATTTGACGGCAGTTAAGGACCGCTTGGCCCACCCAGTCTGCCCATTTCTCTACCTAATGGATAAGCTGCAGATCCTAGTTAACCAGCAGCCTACTTCTTTCTACCCCCACCCCCCTAGAATTGCCTTATGGCTGTCCCATGTATGCTTGAATTCACCCATTGTTTTTGACTCCACAACCTCCTCCAGAAGGATGTTCCATGCATCCACAACCCTCTCTGTGAAAAAATACTTCCTTACATTACCTCTGAGCCAATCCCCCATCTTCAAATTGTGCCCCCTTGTTCTTGCACACCTCTTTTTTTGAAAGATGCTACCCTCTTGGACTTTGTTGATTCCCTTGAGATACTTGAAAGTTTCTATCATGTCCCCCCCTCCTTCCACCTTTCCTCGAGGCTATACATATTAAGCTCCTTTAGTCTCTCTTCATATGTCTTCCTGTGCAGACCCTGCACCATTTTAGTTGCCCTCCTCTGGACAGCTTCCATCTTGTCTATGTCCTTGCGGAGATTCTGTCTCCAGAACTGCACACAGTACTCCAGATGAGGTCTCACCAGCTGTCTGTACATAGGTATAACAACTTCCTGTTTTCTACTGGTGATGCCTCTCCCTATGCATCCCAGTATCCCCACAGCCCTCCTTACTGCCCTCTCACATTGCTTGCCCACCTTTAAGTCATCGGATATGACTACCCCCAAGTCCCTTTCCATTTCTGTTGTTGTTAGTATCTCACCCCCCATTGTGCACTCTTCCCCTGGGTTTTTGTTTCCCAGGTGCATTACCTTGCACTTCTTAGCATTAAATCTAAGCTGCCATACATTTGACCATTCCTCTAACCTTGCCAAGTTCCTTCTCATCCTTTCCACCCCACCTTGTGCATCAACTCTGTTGCAGATCTTTGTGTCATCTGCAGAGACATACTTTTCCTTCCAGTCCCTCTGCAATGTTGCTTATAAAGACATTGAAGAGGACCGGTCCTAATACTGAACCCTGCAGCACCCCACTAGTAATCCCCCTTTCTTCAGAGTGGACTCCATTTACTATTACCCTCTGTGCCCTATTCTCCAGCCAATTCTTTACCCAGACTATCATCTTGGGACCCACTCCCAGGCTGGCTAACTTGTATATTAATCTTTTGTGTGGGACTGAGTCAAATGCCTTGCTAAAGTCTAGGTAGGCCATGTCCACAGCCCCTCCCTGATCTACTACTTTGGGTCACCCAGTCAAAGAAATCTATTAGATTCGTCTGGCATGACCTTCCCACTGTGAATCCATGCTGCCTTGGGTCCTGTGCCCCTCTGGCCTCCAGGTACTCGACAATTCTTTCCTTCAGAAGTGATTCCATCATTTTCCCTGTCACTGAGGTTAAACTAACAGGTCTGTAGTTTCCTGCTTCTGCCCTGCTCCCACTTTTGTGAAGGGGAATCACATCTGCCCTCCTCCAGTCCTCAGGTATCACCCCATCCTCCCATGATTTGTTAAAGAGGGTAGTCAGTGGTGTCACTGGTTCCATCCTTAGTTCTTTAGAATTCTGGGATGAATCCCATCAGGCCCAATTGCTTTGTTCACCTTCAGTTTTAAGAGTTCTTTCAGAACCCTTTCTTCTGTAAATGGGCTGGTATCAACTTCTGTATCCAGAGTGTTTCTATTGTTTGTTTGTTTTAGGTACCTCCCCCTCTTCATTTGTAAATACTGAGCAAAAATATTTGTTTAGTATCTCTGCCTTTTCACCGTCACCCTCTGCCCACCCCCTTCCCTTTATTAAGCCTCACTATCCCTCCCTTAGTCTTCCTTCTCTCCCTGATGTACCTAAAAAAGGTTTTATCCCACTTCTTAACTGAGTTGGCTATCTTTTCCTCAGTTCGGGCCTTTGCTGTTCTGACTGCCTTCCCAGCTTCCTTTTGCTTTAACTGATACAATTCTCTGTCCTGTTCCTTCTGTGATTCCATGTACTTTCTGAAAGCTTTCTTTTTCTCTTGAACCTTCACTGCCACCTCCTTTGAGAACCATAGTGGTTTCTTACATCATTTTGTTTTGTTTATTTGCTTCACACAAAGGCTAGTTACCTCTGTGATGGCAGTTTTTATTATTCCTCATTGTTCTTCCACCCCTCCTTCCTGCCCATTTGCTATCAGTGATCTTGATCAATTGTTAAAATCATTTAGAACTCATTATTTTTCTTTAGTGGATAGCATTGCACCCCTTAAAAAGATGAGAATAAGGGCAAGTAAACAAGAATGGATAACTAGAGATCTATTAAAACATATGAGGACTAGGGACAATAGCTGGAAACACTATTGGGCAAAAAAGGATGCCACATCACTTCACTTCTCACCTATACAACCTGGAGAAATAAATGTAAATCTGAAATTAGGAAAGCCAAGGCACAGTTTTTTTTTTTTTTTTTCTGAGCAAAGAAAAGCCTTTGGTAATCCAAACAAAACATGTAGGTCTTAATAAACTCTTGGGAAGGGGTAGTAAAGAAATGACTATCAATTTTCAAAATGGTGATACAGTAACAAGTAATCCTGGTTTGATTTCCAAGCTTTTTAACAACTATTTTTTGGAACTTGATGGCATTAGAGTGCATAATTTAGACCCAGGTGCTAATATTCACTTCCAACAAGGTACTCCCACCCTAGAAACATAGAAACATAGAATTTGACGGTAGATAAGGACTGCATGGTGTTAGAGTGGAAGATAACTCTATTAGAATTGGCCATGCAGGGATAGAATAGGATGACAAGTAAGGAGGAACAGATAAGATGGGAAGAACCATTAGCATGAGCTGGGAGGGTGGGAGTCTATGTCAGATGGAGTAAGTCATGGTCAGAGAGGGAGCAGGGGATGCTGGTTCTTGGGGGTGTCCATGTCAGACAAGGGGTAAGTCATTGTCAGGAGGGCAGGCAATACTGGAGCAGTGAGGTGCCATGCCAGACATGGGTACATCATGGTCAATGAGGGGCCCATGAAGAATGGCCAAGGCTGTTGGAGTGTGGGGGTCATGTCAGGGTGGTCAGTCATGGTCGGGGAGGGTTATGATAGTGGTCAAGGAGAAGTGGTAGGGGCTGCTGAAGCTGGAGATGGATTCCATTTCAGACAGAGGATAAAGCATGATTAGGGAGTGACAAGAGATGCTGGAGCGGGGGACATTTCAGAAAGTGGGTAAGACATGGCCAGGGAGTGGCAGTAGATGCTGGAGAGAAGCACGTCAGGCGGGTGTAAATCATAGTCAGGGACTGGCAGAAGATGCTGGATTGGGGTGGCATGTCAAACTGGGTGTAAGTCATGGTCAGAAGATGGCCCAGTGATGCTGAGGGTTGAGGTGCTGGACACCATACCTTGTGCCATGCCAGAGACCCAGGTTCAGAAATGAGCCAGGGCCATCGGAGGTTGGCGGGGGAGGAGAAGATCGAGCATCCAGAGGACTGCTGTCTTCTCCTGGGGTGGGATTTGGTGTCTACTGCAGTCAGCAGTGGCACCTGGTGGAGGCTGGAGGCATCACTCAGTAGCAAGGTTCAGCAGCAGGGGTTTGGCCACAGCAGGATGTCTGTGGGTGATCCCACTCTGACATCCATTGCATGCCACACTAAGGGGAAAGCACAAGTTAAAATACGCACCTCTTGATAGGCAAAGGATGGTCCAGGGGCTGGCCACCAAGCCCAACATCGGGTCTCTCTTCGCTCCTCTGGTCTGCTCTCTGCCTGGTTGCTCATCTAGATTGAAGATAGAGCACCAGGAGGAGTAATAGCGGTCCCATCTTGGTGGACTCAGAGCCGGAGGGTTGGGTGACTGGGTAAGTGGATGGAGAGTGGGGCCCCAAGAGGAGACAAGCTGAGGAGTTCAGGCAGCTGGGAAAGGCACAAGCCTAGAGATCATCTGCAGAGAGTTAAGGTAAAAAGGCAGTGCAATAAAAAGATCTTAAAAAAAGTCATGGTCAGGGAGTGGCAGGATATGGTGGAGTAGGAAGCATGTCAGACAATTGTGAGTCAGGATAAGGGAGTGGCAGGAGACGCTAGAGGGGGCCTGTCAGACAAGTGTGAGTCATGGTCAAGGAGTGGCAGGAGATGCTAGAGGGGGCATGTCAGACAAGTGTGAGTCATGGTCAGGGAGTGGCTGGAGATGCTGGAGTGGGAGGCATGTCAGACAAGTGTGAGTCATGGTCAGGGAGTGGAAGGAGATGCTAGATGGGGCATGTCAGATGGGGTAAGTCAAGGTCAGGGAGGTGCAGGAGATGCTGGGGGGGGTGGGATGTCAGACTGAGGAAAGTCAAGATTAGGGAGAGAGGCATGGGTTGCTGGAGCTGGGGAGCACCGTGAACGACAAGACAAGTCATCGTCATGGAGAGATACATGGCCTGCAGGAGTCAACTAAATTCATTGATCAGCTTAAGCTTTTTCAGAAATATTGCAAAATATTTAAAATCCATTATTCAAATGAATATGGCAAATTACATCTGATTTATCTTTTCACAGACAATTATTCCTCAACAGCCACATAAGTCAGTTAAGAAAACATCTACATTCTGCATTAATTTGATGCTCAATATACAGCACAGTAGGTGTATTCATTAGATAGTACCACTTGGTATTTATTTATTTAAGAGTTTCACCAGGAGGGCATATGGAGCAGAGTACCACTTGATTCCAGATGTGTCCTGGGGGAGGAGGGGGAGAGCACGTATACAGTATCAAATAGTTCATAGTGTCTACAGTATATTTCAACAACGACACGGGAATTATAGAGGAAAAAAATTACACACATGTACAATAACATCAGTGATGGGGAAAGCAGTTTGTACACAAAGTGCGGTAGTAAGTTAACTAGCTAACAAGTCTAGAGTTCTGCAATTCAGCTATGTCTTATAAGTGCCTATATGAACTTGATAGTCACACCCTTAAAACAGGAAGAATTATAATGTCAATGTGGTGAGTGTAGGCCTGCATATACCAAAGAGTACACTGGAGGTCTGGGAAGGCACTTAGGACGTCAAGTGTGAGAAGAGGGATATATGGTATCGCGGTGGGACTGTGGGCAGGAGCAGATGGGGGGAAAAGCACCTTGAGGAGCAGGTTTCATTGCTGTGACTTATCTGTATGCCTAATGCCCACTGGTAGGGAGTTCCATAGTTTAAGCATGTGATAATTGAAGGAGGCCTGCCCTTTGGCTGTAGCCATGTGTGGGACATGTAGAAGCCGGAAGTCAGTGTTCCTGAGGGAGTACACTGAGGGGGATTGAGCTTGGAGAGCAGACTTGAGGTGGGGGGGAGGACCTGCGCCCAGAATTTTGCAGTTAGCCTCGCACTGTGGAGCTGTCTCTGATCTTGGAGCATCTTGGTATGAAAGCCTTTATGTACTATATATACCAAGTTCAGCTGTGGTTACCTGCACCCCTGGATATTCAGAGTATTCCCTATACAAATAGGTGTGTCTGATGCCCTTACAAAGAGTTGAGTGTAGTGAGCATCAGTTTAGCAAAAATATAAAGACAGGAGGAACATTGAGAGCTTAGTTAGAGCCTCATGGTTGTCAGAGCAAAAGAGAAAAACAAACATTCATCTAGGGACTTATAACAGTTCTTCATAACAGGGCCTAATCATCTGTCCCTACTCATTCTCAACAGAAGGCATTTTAATATTACAAGCTTTAAATCGTGGTCACTATGGGAAATCAGCGTTCCGGCACATTAACTAACAAAATCACAGTGACACTATTCATGAGTGGAGGTCCCAAAATGCTTATGTTGAAAATTTAGTGAGAACATTTCACAAAATTACTGTAGGGAGGGTGCGGGATGTCACCTGCGCATGAGGGACCCCTGGCAGAGGCCAGGGGCTCCACAGCGATCCATGCCAGTGAGACTTCCAGGGGGTGGGATGGATGCAGGCATCATTGCATGCTCCTGGCCCTTGCCTACAGGGGAAAACTCATGCCAGCTCCACTGCCTATATGAAGCCCGCCCCTCAGTTGCATATCAGCTCCCCAGGTCAACTCCTGCCCTATCTCGATGTTCGTGGCACCTTAGGGCTGGATGCCATAACCCAGCCCTGGGGAGCAATCCAGGGGGTCCCAGGAGAGCAGCTTATGTGGGAAAGCCGCAGCCAAGGGGTCCATGACTGGCTGGATGGCCTGGCAGGTGGAGCTAGGCAGCAAAAAGACTAAATTAAAAAAAAAAGTTTGGGGTAAAAATATTAAAAACAACAACTTTGTGAGCCTACACTGAAATTTGCAAATGCAGGCCTATAACTTTGGCATTTTCATTTTTTTTACCCGAAATTTTCAATGTGGTTATTTCTTCATAGCAGCTCATGAATGTGGAAGTTATCATTTATCACATACTGGTCAAAATGTGTTTTCTCATTCCTGAAAGGTGATTTTACAGTCACTACATAAAGTCACCTTTCAGGCAGGAGTTGAAAATGTTTTCCACCCTTGTACATGAGGTGGGGTCATAAGAAAGAAGTGTTGACAATTTGGGATAAAATATTAAAAAAAAACAAAGTTATGAGCCTACTGTATGTTGAAATTTATGAATGCAGGCATGTAACGGGTCATTTTCAATATTTTGACCCCACATTTTTATGTTGGCTTGCCGCGCTTGCGTGCAAGTCAACATCTTGTGGTAGTGCAGATTTGGAGGCACGGCCGCTGTTGGGTGAATGCAGGGCATGCATCAATAGGTGCATCCCTCATTCCCCAATCAGCCTGCATGCCCCATGCATGCTAATGTGGCGAGCACATCTAAGGAAAGGTCCGCTGCAATCCGAGCAAAGCTCATCAGACGCAACGGACCCTTCCTGCGTGCTCGCCAAATGAGCTGCATGGCGGGCAGTCGCCCGCCCAATGGCCAACATCGGGGGTGCCCAATCCCCCAGCGGCTTACTGTGGCCGCACAAGCAGCTCCCTCATTTCCTATATGCAATGGGGGGGTGCACAATCCCCCTCGGTTCTTGCGTCCCCCCCACTTTTATTGTAAGCTGACGGGGAAGCCCATTCCCCGTTGGCATAAATCAGCCACCCCCCACATTTCTTATATGTCGAGGGGGTGCCCAATCCCCCTCGGCTCTTGCCTCCCCCCTCGTTTTTCATTGTGTGCTGATGGGGGTGCCCAATCACCGTCAGCATAAATTCACCCCCCCATTTTCTGCCAATGAGGGTGCCCATTCCCCCGTTGGCTGCAGCACTCCACCCAAAAACAGTTAGGTAGTACACTGGGAGCCCACCCCAGCGTGCCACGTCCCCTAAAAAAAAACAAACTGTCCCGCAATTTAATTTCTTTTCTTCCCTGTAACAAAAAAGGTCCCTCGTAGCCTCCTGCCCCTCACCTGCACCCACCCACTGTGCACCCTGCCTCCCCACACCCCCCCTCACCCCATACTTACCTCCGGAGTCCGGCGTGACGATCTTCGGTGGACCAGGAACATGTCTGCACTCTTCAAACCGACTGCAAACTGAGGAAATGCCGGTAAGCTGTATAATGGAATGAATATGTTTTTTTTTCAACTTTGCTGCATATCTCAGGCATTTGTTGGAATTTTGGCACCAAATTTTCAACATGGGGGTTTTGGTGCCCCTCCTCATGAATTCTATCACTGTCATGGCATTAATCGGCCTCAAAAGGTGATTTTGCAGTCACTGCTTGAAATCACTTTTCAAGATCCATTAACGAAATGACAGTGCCAGTGTTCATGAGGAGGCCTGTCAAAAAGCCTATGTTCCAAATTTGGTGGAAAAAATCCAACAAATGCCTGTTTTATGAGCGTGCATTGCGCAGTTGCTACGCAGGCTTGTAACTTCATGCATTTGCAATATTTTAATGACAGATTTTCAGTATTGTCATTTTTGTACACCTCCTTGTGAACAGTACAGCTGTCATTTTCCACATCCTGCCCGAAATGTGTTTCCGCACTTCCGGCGCACAATAGCACAGTCGCTGTGGAAAATCAGTGTTTGGGCCAGATTATAAAAATGACAGTGACACAGTTCATAAGTAGAGATCCTAAAATGCCTATGTTGAAAATTTGGTGATGATACTCCATAAAATGACTGTGCTACGAGTGTGCGTTGGCAGATTGTATGCACGTTCATACCATCGTGCATTTGTAATATTTTCACTCTGGATTTTCACCATTGCCATTTTTCCACACCTCTTGATGAACAGTACAGCCGTCGTTTCACATATTCTGTCCAAAATGAGTTTTCGCACTTCCGACGCAGAATAGCATGCTCGCTGTGCGAAAACACTTCTTGGGACACTTTGAGGAAATAACAGTGACACTGTACATGAGCAGAGGTGCTAAAATGCCTATGTTGAAAATTTGGTGCCGAATGCCCATATGTAGAGATTGACAGGTGTCAGGGGTGTGACTTGGGATTGTCGGACGTAATGCTCACACCATTCCACCCCCACCCCCACCCTGCAGCCAGTGACAATCATCAAGATGTGCCTTGGACGCTCTGGCTCCAAAGTTCACCCCACTGTCCTATACTGCACCCATCTCAGTGTTTTCCTTATGGAATGGGGTGAGCGTAAAGCCGAAGACCCCAATGCACACCATGCCACTTGTCAGTGTCTGCAGGATAAGGAGAGGTGAAATGGCATGAGCATTATGGCCAGCACCCAAAGGGACACCCCAATGCCTGTCAGTCTCTGCAGGGTGGGGGTGGGTTGGCATCAGTTCAGTACTTCACTGCCAGTCCTATTATGCAGCTCTCTAACTCCTGCACTACCAATGCCAATGCCTGCAAGACAGCATTCGGCATTGACAGATGCTTGTTAACATAGTCATGTCTTCACAGCACCTCATGAATGTGAAAGCTGTCATTTTTTTAAATCCTGGCCAAATTGTGTTTTCGCACTTGTGGCATGAAATCAACTTTTGGTCAGGATTTAAAAATGTTCTTTACCCTTGTTAATGAGGTGGGCTCAAAAGAAGGCTATATGGGGTCATAAGAAGGCTATGTTGAAAATGTGGGGTAAAAATATATGAAAACAACACAGTTATGAGTCTACATTGCAATTTTTCAAGGCACACTTGTAACTGTGATCATTTTCAATATTTTGACCCCTACTTTTCAACAGTCATTTTTTCACACCAGCTCAATAATGTGATAGTTGTCATTTCTCATATCTGGCCCAAAATATGTTTTAACACTTGTAATGCAAAATCACATTTCAGCAATTGTTTTATAAATGACACCAATCATGCACAGAAGGAGTGGTCACAAAAAGATGATGTTGAAAATTTGGAGTAAAAATGTAAAATAACAACTATGTTATGAGGAAACAAACTGTTCCAACATTTACAAATAACTTTCTTTTTTGCAGATTTTGGTCCCTAACGTTCAACATATCTCTTGTGTTATCCTACCTCCTGAACATGCCAGGTGTCATTTTTCCAGTTCCCTCTGAAACATGTTCCCATAGTCGAACACCGAAATCACCTTTCTAATGTGATTGTTTTTTTTTTATGTAACATACTTTGTTAAGTTTTGTGCAGCATAAATAATACAGGTTTACTCATGAAATGACATGCAGCTGCAAACAGCATACAAAGACCTGAAGACAAAATACAAGACATAAGATACAAACACTAGCAAAAACCATACCCCCCAACCCCCCCCCCTTAGCTCTCTATGCCATACCCTAAGGAGATGGGTGAAAGTTTTCATTCATCCAACTGGGACGGGACTATAGCCTGGTTTCTAAGGATTCCAGAGAGAGAGCAATGTTAGAAGGGGCTCCCAGGAAGATTGGAAGTATTGTGGCCTATGATAAATATTTGCAATATGCTTCTCCAGCTGAATTGCTAAGAGGGCTTCACGATACCATCCCATAACAGAAGGCAGTGAGTCCTCTTTCCAGTGCCTAAGTATTACTAACTCAGTGGTTGAGGCCACCTGTGTAATGTGAGCTTTTCTCACCCTGGGGGTTCCTTTCAGGAATAAAAATAAAAGGCAGCATTCTTGGATAAACAGGGGATCCAGACCCAATAAGGGGTCTAGGGTTCTCTTTATGGAGTTCCAGTAAACTTGTGTTTTCAGGCAACTCCACAACAGATGAAATAAGGATCCAGGAGCTATATTGCAATGGTTACAAAGAGTAGAGTCTAGCCTACCAATTTTATACAATCTAACCGGAGTATAACACAAGTTGTGCATAATATTAAAATGAATAAGATGAAGCCTGTCCTGCTTGAGGTATTTATAGACTGTGCTCCAGGCCTTCCTCCAAAAGGCAGGTTCCATAGAGAGGGATAGCTCCTGTGACCAATCGGAATGGATACCTGAGGGGAGGGATGTATCCAGAGTTTGAAAATATTTGCAAACCTTGGATACTGCATGTGCTTATTTTGCCACCTGCAGTAAGGAGGGGAGGACCTCTGGCAAAGGGGGAGACCATGGTTTGGGCCTCAGAAATGAACGGATTGCATTTTTGACTTGCAGGAATTTAAATATGTCTTTCAAATGTGATTTTGAAAATTCCACCTGACTTGTTCATAGCGTCAGGTCATAAAAAGACTGTTGGACATTTGGGGTCAAAATGTGGCAGCCCACAAAGTAGATATTGTCTCTCAGCTGCCCTATCCTGGGTAATTACAATCCAACAATGTGTAAAAACAGGACACCACTGAAAATGAGACATTACATCTCATCTGCTCTATCCTTGGTAAATATATAGTAAAAATGCGTATAAGCAAGATGCAGTACAACAGCGGTTGCAAACATTCGGCATTGACAAATGCTAGTTAAGGAACTGGTTCTCTAATTCTTTTTCACACTGACATCCTACTGATTCCCATTATGTCTTACATTCCTACAGTCACATATCAGTTAAATGACCCAGTAAAATGGTAGTTTCAAAGCTTTACCTTTGACACCACAAATCCCTCCATGTAGTGCATTATTTTGCCATCATTTAAAGGGCTTTCGGAAGAAGTCATTCTTTTTTCTGTACTCTGGAAATAGTGACTGCTGAGACACAAATCCTATCAACAGGTGTGAAATACATGGTCATAACAAGATCCTTTATTCTGTTTCAAAGACTCTGTCATGCTGCTCTATTACTCATGGATTGGCTGCATTGATCTGTTTGATGGGATTGGACAAGTGAGGGGTGTGGGTGTGATAGAAACCTGATCCTGGCGATGACATCTAGAGCCCCAAATCATTACTCATTCATAAGTTAATAGCTACCCAACAGAAAAACAGACAATGACAGCAGAAACAAATCAAAGGTCCATATAATATATGTTAGCTTGCCTGGAGTGCCTTTTAATTAACTAATGTCTACTTAAAAGGTTGAGCTCCAAGTTTGACTGTGGCTTGAGGGGTTTTACTCAGCTAATAGGTAAATCACATTTTCTAGTCATTTGCTGAGAACTGTTGTTTTTATTTCTGCATTAGTTGAGAAATGAGACTTTTAGTACTACTGTAGTTATAGACTAATTGAATTGTTCAACTTAAACATACTCCAGGTTGTGAGTTATTTACGTGACTTAGGACATTTCTCATTTGATTATTACTTGAGATGTAACCCTTACAAAATGTTTCAGATATTAATTAATTGAGATTTAAAGTTAGATTTTTTTTGTAGTTAGTAACTAGTTGATAATAGAACTTAGAAAATAATTTGTCATACACTGTACATATACAGAAACAATTCTTCCCCAAATGCTACCCTGTAGAATAGCCATATTGTTTTAAGTCATTTTCTAAAAAAACACCCAATCAATGCTTTATGTAATTACCTCATCTGGAACAAGTAGGGAAGCATATTATATAAGCAGTAATGCATGACGAGTGTGCTGTTAATGGGGATTAATGCACACCTCAGGTGCGTTGTGAGGCACAAGGCCACAGGCCAAGTGCCCTCACAGCACCCGAGGTATGTGTTAATCCTTATGAACAGCACACCCTGGAGTGCGTTATTTCACTTATAATATGGCTTATGTTTAAACAACAAAATTATGAAAAAGGTGGGGTTTTTTGCTGTTTAAACAGCAAAAAGGTACTGCATCCTGCCACATTGCAAAATAGTTCCTAACAAATAATGTATCCTGCTTTGCTGTTATGCACATAGAATGTCACAGACACACTGCTGCCATGATCTGTGACAGCTCATGTGCATACCATGCACTGCTACACCTTCTACAACAGGCGCAAGCCTGTTCCCCCCTGAAACCACATGCCACTGTGAGCTGCACACAGAGATACAGACACACTGCTGGCAAGATCTCATGCAACATTGTTTTTTCACATTGTGCCATGTGTGTGTTTGGGGTGTGTGTGTGTGTGTGTGTGTGTCTGCACGTCTGTGTCCCTCTTGAGAGCAGTGATGCAGAGTTACAAGCAAAATACAAGTGACTGGACTGTTCCTAGTTGTTTGCAGAGTGTGGCAACAATCTCTGCACAGACTTTGCCACCCCCCACCCGTTACCTACTTCTGTCTCTCTCCACAGGGCAGTAACCCAAACAGAAACCCTCATTGTGCATTACTGCCAATAGTTTCTTATACCTCTCTCTGTCTCTCTATTCTGTGGGCATGCTGCTCACTCTGCTGACTGGAGCTGTGAGAGCATACAGTACCTCTCAGCTCACATTGGAGAATTGCTGTCTGTGTACCATGGGACACCACAGGAGAAGACAGCAGCAAGAGGCATGACACCTAGGGTAGCACGGGATGACAGGCTACAGAAATTATACTGCTGTGAGACCCAAATGTAAAGCTGCTGACAAAAGGTGAACAGAGCTTTGGGACTGCACATTGCAGCTGACATCGGGGGATTAACAGAACAGCATGGGAGGGCAGTGAAGCAAGTGGCATGGCATGTATGGTCTTCAGCTGGCTTACAGTGGAGACAGAAAGACAGAGAGAGAGAGAGACAGAGAGAGAGAGAGAGAGAGAGAGAGAGAAATGTCACAGTCCCATTCCACGTACAGCCTATACACAGCACCCATGCTTCTTCCTGTCTCTATGTCTGGGAACAGCAAGCAGCTTCTCTCAGTGGCTCTTAGCTGTCTTGCTCTAGAAATTATAATACTGCATCATATACCCGGTGCCAGTTGAGGGGTCGCATGACACATTTGGGGAATACAGACATGAGGACAGTGCGGGAAGAGATTTTTGGCCCAAGACAGGGAAACAAACATCATCAGGTGGGCTCCCTGAGAGCAACCACCCCCTCACTTCACTTTAGCAGTAGGTCTCCCTGACTGTGCTGCAAATGCAAAGAACAGGCCGCTCCCTTGACTGTGTATGTCAGATGGCGAGCACACATCCAGGTAAAGTGGTCAGTGCAGGACACAGTGGCAAAACTGGTACAACTGCTCTTTCTGTCTTGGTGCAGCCAAACATGATCCCGCATTCAAGAGACAAGGACTAAGTGTACCGTGTGTGTGGGGGGGGGATGGAACCATTGTGCATGCAGAACAGTGAGCTGAGAGCTCCTCCACATTCCACTTCATGTGCCTATCACTCTCTCCCTCTCTCTCTCTCACAGCATCAGTAGGACTCTTACCCTGTATACCTGCCACTTTACATGCCGCGACAAAAGTGATCACATCCCTGCAACATAGAAACAGAAGGGGATACTGATCTCTCTCTACCTCTGTCCAGTCCACAGAGGAAGGAAGGAAGGGCTCATTGCTGGTGGACCAAGAGAGAGAGTGACAGACAAACAGAGTGAGAGAGACATAAACAAACAGTGACACAAAACATTGAACTTTGACATACAGTGTTGAGTGTGTCTGTCTGTCTGTCTCTCTCTCTCTCTCTATATATCTTTCATAGAAACATAGAATTTGATGGCAGATATGGACCCCTTGGCCCACCTAGTCTGCCCATTTCCCTACCTAATGGATAAGCTGCAGATCCTAGTTAACCAACAGCCTACTTCCTACTACCCCCCACTAGAATTGCCTTATGTCTGTCCCATGCATTCTTGAATTCCCCAATTGTTTTTGACTGTATGACCTCCTCAGGAAGGCTGTTCCATGCATCCATGCCCTCTCTGTGAAAAAATACTTCTTCACATTACCTCTGAGCCATCCCCCCTCTATCTTCAAATTGTGCCCTCTTGTTCTTACGCATCTCTTTTTCTGAAAGATGCTACCCTCTTGGACTTCACTGATTCCCTTGAGGTATTTGAAAGTTTCTATCTTGTCCCTCCTCTCCCTCCTTTCCTCAAGGCTATACATCTTAAGCTCCTTTAGTCTTTCTTCATATGTCTTCTGGTGCAGACTCTGCACCATTTTGGTTGCCCTCTCTGGACAGCCTCCACCCTGTCTATGTCTTTGAGGAGATGGGGTCTCCAGAACTGTACACAGTACTCCCGATGCGGTCTTACCAACTGTCTGTACAGAGGGCCAACAACTTCCTGTTTCTACTGGTGATGTCTTTCCTTGTGCATTACAGTATCCTCCAGCCTTCCTTACTGCCTTCTCACATTGCTGGCCCACCTATAGGTCATCTGATATGACTACCCCCATGCCCCTTTCCATTTTTGTTGTTGTCAGTATCTCACCCCCCCATTGTGTACTCTTTTCCTGGGTTTTTGTTTCCCAGGTGCATTATTTTGCTCTTCTTTGCATTGAATCTAAGCTGCCATACATTTGACCATTCCTCCAACCTTGCCAAGTCCCTTTTCATCATTTCCACCCCACCTTGCATATCAACCCTGTTCCAGATCTTTGTGTCACCTGCAAAGAGACATACTTTCCCTTCCAGTCCCTCTGCAACGTCACTTATAAAGACATTAAAAAGGACCGTCCTCAGTACTGAACCCTGCGGTACACCACTAGTAACCATCCTTTCTTCACTGTGGACTCCATTTACTATTTCCCACTGTGTCCTGTTGTCCAGCCAGTGTTTTACCCAGGCTACCACTCTGGGACCTACTCCCAGGCTGGCTAATTTGTTTATTCATCTTTTGTGCGGGACTGTGTCAGATGCCTTGCTAAAGTCTAGGTAGGCCATGTCCACAGCCCCTCCGTGGTCTACTACTTTGGTCACCCAGTCAAATAAATCAATTAGATTTGTCTGACATGACCTTCCCCCTGTGAATCCATGATGCCTTGGGTCCTGTGCCCCACTGGCCTCTAGGTACTCAAGAGTTCTTTCCTTCCGAAACGATTCCATCATTTTCCCTACCACTAAGGTCAAACTGACATGTCTGTAGTTTCCTGCCTCTGTCTTGCTCCCACTTTTGTGAAGAAGAATCACATCCACCCTCCTCCAGTCCTCAGGTACCACACCATCCTCCCATGATTTATTAAAAAGAGTAGTCAGTGGTGTTGCTAGTTCTTCCCTTAGTGTTTTTAGAATTCTGGGGTGAATCCCATCAGGCCCCATTGCTTTATCCACATTCAGTTTTAAAAGTTCTTTCAGAACCCTTTCTTCTGTGAAAGGACTAATATCAACCCCCCCATCCAGAGTGCATCTATTTACTGGATTAGGTATTTCCCCCTGCTTTTCCATGGTGAATACTGAGCAGAAGTATTCATTCAATATCCCTGCTTTTTCAGTGTCGCTCTCTGCCCAACCACCTTCTTCTTTATTCAGTATCCCTGCCTTAGTCTTTCTTTGCTCCCTAATGTACCTTTAAAAGGTGTTATCCCCCTTCTCAACTGAGTTGGCTACCTCTTCCTCAGTTTGGGCCTTTGCTATTCTGACTGCCTTCCCCGCTTCCTTCTGCTTTACCTGGTGCAGTTCTCTGTCCTGCTCCTTCTGTGTTTCCTTATACTTCCTGAATGCTATCTTTTCTCCCTTACCTTCCCCGTCACTTCTTTTGAGAACCATAGCATGTGGCTGCAGCAAAGGTGCAGCAAAGGTGCTCCAATTAACATCTGGCATATTCAGGTCCTCCATCAGCAATATCTCTCCTTCTTCTGCCATCCCATGGATGCCTTCTATCATTTCCTTGTCCATTTCTTCCCCCTGAGAGGGGGGCTCTGTATACAACCCCTGTGCAGATTGTGGAGTCATTTCCAGTCTCCAGGGTGACCCACAGTGCCTCCTCTCCTCTCCTTCTTGTTTATCCTTTAGTTCTGTTGTTTGATCCCTTCCCTTACAAGGAGAGCTACTCCTCATCCTCTTCTTTCCTCCCTGTCCCTCCTGTAGATTGTGTACTCTGGTATTTTGACATCCCAGTCATGGTTCTCTGTGTACCTTGTTTCTGTGACTGTCATGATATCCAGGCATTGCTAGAGCTTGTTACACAGACTACGGTCATTGGTACTCATCACCCTCCACTTTTTGATGGCCTTACCCCTTTTAGCCCCATTCTTGTCCTTACTGCCTTTGCCTTTTTTTTACATTTACCTCTGTCCTGCTCCCTAATGACTTCTCTACCTCGGTGTTTACCTCACTAATTACCATGTTTTGTGTGGGGAGGCTAGGATTTCCCTTCACCTTTTCAGTGCCTCCCCCCTTAGCTAGTTTAAATGCTTGCCAATGAACCATTTAAACCCATCACCTAGGATCCTGGTTCCCCTCCTGGATAGATGCAGACCATCGTGCCTGTATAGGCCTGCATCCATCCAGGTGGATCCCCAGTCCCCAATGAAGCCAAATCCCTGAGCTCTGCACCAGTTTTTCAACCAGTCATTGAATCCCATGGTGTGGAGTACTCTAGCCTCATCCATGCCATAGACAGGTAGCACTTCCGAGAAAGTTACCGTGTGTGCTACTTGTCTAAGACCCCTTCCCAACTCCATACACTTCTGTTACACTGCTCTGATCCCATTCTCAGCCAGGTCATTCATCCCTAGGTGGATAATGACATCCAGCTCCCTCCCCATTGCAGCTGCTCCCATGATCCTGAAGATTCATTTCCTGTCCCTCCAAGCCATGGTGCCAGGCAGGCACCTTACCTAGCTTTCCCCTCCCTCCCCCAGATATACCCCCCCAACAACTGAGTCCCACACCAGGAGTTGGTTCCTTCTCCTGTGGGGTCCTGTGCCACCCTCCTGTGGGTCTCCATTGTGGAGGTTCTGTGGGTGCCTCGATAGAGGAGCCATGCTCCACCAGAGTGGTGAATGAATTGTGCAGATGCACAACTGGAGGGATGCGCCCCTGTTCCACCACCTTCACCCTCCCTGAGCCCACCGTGGTCCAACCACTCCTCTTTCTTGGCAATCTCTGAGGTAGTGGCGATGGCCTGGGTGGTCCCTGTGTGGGGGAGCAGGTTTCCCGAATCATTGCCAGGTCAGCATGAACAACCTCCTCCCTCAGACCAGAGAGGTGCCTGCAAATACGGCAGCAATGCAGCCTCCAGAATGTCTCCTGGAACATTGCTTGTCCATGGTAAAATATCTCTGCACTTTGTAAACTGTATCCCAATGTGAACTGCAGAACTTTCTGTAAACTGCGTTAGAAAACAAATCCAGGTATCAGCATGCAGAAATTGCATATATCTGTTGATCTGCCTGGAGAGTTCAAGCTACAGAGACTCTTGGACAGGAATGCGGAGTTTGAAAGTGGGCATTATCATACTACATCGAAGCTAGGAACCTAGGTAGCTGGTAACGACAGGTAGTGCAGATTTATTTTGTTTAGTCAGAGCTCCAGACAGGAATCAGATTTTCTTTATGTTTATTAAAGGGGCTGCAACCCCAGTCAGTTAGAGACAAAGCTGCCTTAAAGAAACTGCACTGTCATTTTATTTCAGACTGTGCATATTCTCCTTGTACACACTGAAACCAGCTCACCCTGGAGCAGAGGTCACTGTACACATACTGTAGTGATGTGAAAGACATATAACTGAGCTACTGAAACCAGTGCTTGAAGAAGATTAATAATAAACTATGAATGAACATGTTACACACCTGGGCACTTGTGATAGGCACACCATGAAGCCACAGAGCTGGTGGGCTGCATCAGGATTTCAGCAGCAACAGGCAGCAGCAGCATCTGTAAAGGCTTACACATATTTTTATTTTTTTTATTTAAAAGTTTTGAATTTAGAGGATGAGTTCAATGAGGTCAAGTCTCATTTACAGAACTTCCCAAGTCCATTAATCACAAGATGACAATGTTAATAAACATGTATAGTAATACAGATCATTCATAATAATACATGAACACTAAATAGTGTCTGCTAGGTAACACAACAAGTAATGTGTTGCTCATAAAAACAGTTGAAACATGAATATTGACACTTAAACCCTTAAATGTGGTCAAATAGGTGTCACAGCAGGTAACTTGTTGTTCATGAAAAACAGTTACAGATAGATTGTGCATGTAGAAGCTTTTTTGAGATTGTGTTTGAAAATGTATAATGTCCAGGAAATGTTTAACATTAAGGTGGCAGTTTATTCCAACAAAGAGGGACATCAAAAGAAAAACAATCTCTACTGTAATGAGACTGGTATCTAGATAAGAGTAAACGATGAATGGGAACGTATCTTAAGTTATGACTATGCGTGGAGTCTAAGAGCCAGATATTCAAAACTTTGCGCTGGGCAAAAACCGTTTGCGCAGGTTTAGCGCGGGATTAGCGTGGATCTGCTGTATTCAAAAGGCCAAATAGCACGGGAAAACTGCATTAACGCCGGGCAAAACTATAATGTATGCAAGGGGCAAACTGACATGAATACAGGTGCAATGCTATATTCAGTGACTAGTGCCGCGCTAGGTGGTTTTGCGCGACTTAGCGCGACACTTAGAGCGGTGCGCATTACCACCCAGGAAAAGCATGTCTTAACTCTGGGCAATCAGCTTTGCACTACACTTTGGCTTTGTGTGGTGTTTGCGTGGGTTTAGCGCGGGTTTTGCGCGACCCTAACAAATAAATATGACACATAGATAAAGCCAAACATAGGGGAAGCATGCTGCTAACTGATGACATCACAATGATGCTATCTTCTGCCACCAGTCCCAGCCATGCCAGGCAGTAAGTGGTGAC
The DNA here is from genome assembly GCA_016271365.2 of Neoceratodus forsteri. Taxonomy (NCBI): domain Eukaryota; kingdom Metazoa; phylum Chordata; order Ceratodontiformes; family Ceratodontidae; genus Neoceratodus; species Neoceratodus forsteri. The sequence goes on from CM057449.1 coordinate 27,583,716, forward strand.
CCTGCTGCCAGTGGACAGCATGGCAGTGTGGCCATACAGCACACACCTGTGGACCACACATCTGTGGACACGAACAGATGCCAGCACACACATGCAGCACTGTGGGCATGGAGGATGTTGAGGGGAGCGTGTAAGGGTGGCGAGGCTCTGCCACAGACCAGGTGTGGCCACAAGGCTGGGACACATCATGCGGTGCACATGGGCCAGTATTGGGAATACCCCACCACTAGTGTGCCTTTCGGATAATATATGCCCCCCAGCCACATACCACACAGCTGTACAACTGCCCCAGCACACAAAGCCAGAAATGTACATGTCACTGTGAGCATCCCATGCCACAGGTACAGCATCTGTGGGTCACACAACAGTGTAACAGTAATGTCCACTGTCAGTAAACACATGCAGGTTGGGCCTGTCACTGTGTACAGTGCAGTCATCATCACTGCCCTACACACCATAGGCAGTGCTGTGTCCCTCACACTACTGGCCCCCTTGCTACTGTAGTGTCTGCTGTGCACTGTAGCATGCCCTACGGTGTGACAGTTGCATGCAGCACCACCGCCACCTGTGCCTATGCTGTCTTGTCCCCTGGGGTACAATATGCTATGCTATGCTGTACTGTTTACATGTAGCCTGCAGCTATCATTGTGCACTGCCAGACTTACCTACAGGTTGAGCTGCGGTTGGACCTGGTCAGCCCCTGTACTTCCAGACTGACCTACAGGTGGCTCTGTGGGACCCTGCAGTAACGCTGGGCAAACTGCATGCAAATCAGGGTTTAATGAGATACTAATCCGGTTGTTTGCCCAGAGACTACCTAAGTGAGCTCATTTGCATGGCACTTTTGAATATGGCACATTTTAGCTCTGGGCAAACGTGTTTGCACTGGGCAAACTGCTTGGCTCCGTGCTAATGCCGCACTAATGTGTTAGCGTGGCGCTAACAGTACAGGGAATAATATACAGTTTTGATCACTGTTCTTTCACATCTGCTGCTTCCTGCAACTGTACTGAGTCCATGCATTTGCTGGCACACACATTGGCCATGTAGTTCGTCTGTACCTGCGCTCACGTTGCTGTGCACTGTGTTGTTGTTGTTGTGGGTTGCACTTCCTGGTTGCTTTATTCAGTGCTGTCTTATTCCCGGGCTATTTTTGTCCTGCACTCCCAGACCAGTTTGCCCGGCTTCCTTAGACTGCAATATTCAGCAGGATTAGCACCGGGCTATTTCCATTTCAATATAGCTTGCTCTGTGCTCTGGGCTAAGTTTGCTCACCGGGCAGTGCTAATTTAGCCCCTGGCAAAGTTTTGAATATCTGGCCCTAACAGTTTAGTCGAGAAATAAGCTGGGGTTAAATGATTTACTGTTTTGTAAATCAAACTAAGCCAGTGATGGGAACACCATAATGAGGGAGACAGCCATTTTAATTGGGACGGAAGAGTACTGTGAAGTGTATTTCTTGGACTACTTAGTATAAACCGTAGTAACTGAAAATATACTGTGTCAACCAAAGAGAGCTCCATGATGTTAGAATTATGATCGATAGACTCACCATAATCCAGAATTGGAAGCATTGTTTGGGCCACAATGATTGTAAAACAGTAAAACAGTGTCTGGCTCTTTTCAATCGACCTAAGCATAGAAGAGTTTTTACAGTAGTATAATAAATGTGAGATTTAAAAGAAAGAGTACAATCGAACTTGTTTTGCTTTTTTTTACTGTTTAAGAGTAGTAAATTAGAGGAAAACCAATCAGCAGCTTCATTAAAATCAGTTTGCAGAGTACAAGTTAGGAACTTTAAATCATTATGATCAAGGAATAGAGTGGTATCATCAGCATAAAGTCTAATCGTACAATTCCTAACTCTGGAAGGTAAAGGATCAAAAAACAAATTAAAAAGGACAGGGCCTAAAATAGACCCCTGAGGGGTATACCATTAAAAGGGTGACTAAGACTGACTGACTTACATTTGAGCTGCTCAGTCTCAGCACCTGTGAGGAAAACAACCCTGAAAGGGTAGCAACTGGAAAGTGCAGGGCAAAAAGAAGAGTGACAAGATACCGGAAGGTATCTGTAAGGTATGTGGGGGGTGAGAGAGGGGGAAACCACTGAACTGGCCTAGTGGCACAGTGGTTCAGGTGGCTGGCTCTGGTAAAGAGGTGCAGGTGCTGGGCTGGAGCACAATATTTTGCATTTTTCTGTGCTGGTGTCTTTTTTTTTATTCCTGATTCTCTCCCCTTCCTGGCATGTGCCCCCCCCAGAGTTTGTTTTGCCTCCCACATAAGCAGTTAACAATAGATCCTTGCTGCAAATGTACAGCGCATTCTTATTTTCAGCTATGCACATTTTCCATAACTGCGATCACCCTTTGGTGATTGCCATTATCACACACTCCCCCTGAGGTACCCCTGAGTTTATAAACAGAAAAGAGGATAGACACCCATTCCAAGAAACAGCCTGGCAACTACCTTGTAAATAAGTTGAAAACCAGGATACAATATTTAAAGAAAACCCATGAGAAAGTAAACTTTACAGAAGCAGGTGCTGATATATTACATCGAAAGCCTTTTACAGGTCTCGACATATTGACCCTTGTCCAAGGCCTTTGAAAGGGAGTCATGAAAATCGAGTAAAGTTGTTTGAGTGGAATGATGAGAGCTGAAGGAACTGGAAGGGGACAGGATCAGTTGTGTTCCAGGACAGTAGCTGCTGCTTGTTGTTTTTACAGGGTTCTTGAGGATTTTACTTGGTAGAAGGTTATTTCTTTGTGTTTTTAGTGAAGCTGATTGAATTGGAGACCTGTTTCCTTTGGCAACAAACATATTTTGGGGGCTTTTGGTTGAATTTTGATTCATTGTTGCTGACTTCAGTAGCTGCAAAGATTACTGCATAGTGGGGGAAGGGTGTAAATGGTCTGGCCAGGTCTCACTCAGCTAATTGACTGGAGGCAGAGCTGAATCAGGTTTGTGGTGTTGGCTGCTTTGTCTCCTCAGAAGGAACTGGAAGGGGACAGGATCAGTTGTGTTCCAGGACAGTAGCTGCTGCTTGTTGTTTTTACAGGGTTCTTGTGGATTTTACTTGGTAGAAGGTTATTTCTTTGCTTTCTTACTTCTAAGGGGCTAGCAGGGTATTGTTGTGGGGGCTGTTGGAGGTTTGAAAACTGGTTTGGTGGATGTAAGTGGGCTCATTTGTGGATGTTTCACTGTGTAACAGGCTGTGCTGGTGGAGGCCTATTTCTTCTGATTTAAAACCTATTTGGTGGGATTTGCTTGGGCCTGGGTATTTGGCTGCTGGGCTTGGAGGGGAGACACAGGGCTGATACACTCTCTCTTGAGTCGGGTGTCTGCCCAAGACCCACCCCCCCACCCTCCCTCCCAGAGTTCTGCTAATTTATAGGGAACACCTGCCCTGCAATTGGAGGAAAAGGCTGCAGGTGCAGCTCATGTAGTTCTAGCCACTGGGGGTTGGATTTAAAGGCTGGGAGAGAGGAGCTTAGGGAGTTGTTCATTTCCCTTATAAGTTTACTGTGTTGTACTGCACCTAGCAACAAGGTTACCGGTGTACTGTGGGACTGTATCTAAGATTAGTGGGTGACCTGATTAGGCAGTAGGGGTGTATCTTAGACTGGGGAGAACCTGGTGTCTTAACCAAGGAAACCTACTTGGAAGGGGATGGAACCACATGGCATTAGGGCCGGCATCTTTGGGAGGGTGGTGGGGTGCACAGGGTGTGGAGCAGCCATGATACTGGACTGGGCTTGGAAGTTCGGTGGTTGCCCAGTGTGCTACCAGCTGGCACAGCTTAGGGAGGAGGTTGCGGAGATTAGGAGAAAGCTGGGGGAGGGGGAGGTATGGTTGGGAAGGGGGCAGAGGATCTACCACGGAGTTACACCAAGCACTGGGGGCAGCAGCATAGGGAAAGGAGTGCAGGAGAACACTCAGGGGTCACATATGGACCCTGGCAGAGGGGGTCCAAAAGAACACTACCAAGGAAGCAGGCAGGTAACTGGGGACCCTCACAAAGGAGGGACAGAGGGACAACATTCTCAGGAAAGTAGGCAGATGGCCAGGGCTGGACAGAAGGAAGCAAGGCGGGGAGGTGGATTAGATCTTACACTCAGTAACCGCTTCAATTCTCTTCTTCTGCTCAAGGATGAGGGGGGTGATGTAGCCATGACAGAGGTGGTTAGAGATGGAAAGGGAGTGGGGGGCAGGAGGCAGGGGCCAGATAGCAGGAAGAACAGGGGGGAACCTGGAATGCAGGAAAATGGGAGAGCAGTGAATCAGAGCAGGAGGGGCAGGGGGAAGAGGGAGGAAAGCGCAATGAGAAGGACCAGTTGGGAGGAAAGGTAAAGGAGAAGGACCAGAAGTACAAGGAGGATTTAGTAAAGGGAGCTGAGGGTTTAGGCCAGGGGTGCACAACAAGCAAGGAGGGACTAAATGGAGACAGCAAGGAAGGGAGGGAGGCGGGCCAGGCTAGTTTAGCAGATGGGGGAGAAGGACCAGTTGCGAGCAGTGAGGGGAGTTAGCAAGGTACAGAAGGATACTCAGGAGGAGGAGAGGCATAGGATTGGAGGGAGGGGTGGTCAGGGTAAATAAGGAGGGGTGGCATGTGGCACCCAGATAGGGGGAGGAACAAGGAGCCGGCTGGGTGGAGGGGCCGGTAGAAAGGATGAGGGACATGGAAGGGGAATGGAGGAAAAGGAGTGGTCAGAGTGCTCCTGTTGGGGATTCTATGATCAGGGGTATCAAATGGGATAGGGAGGGAGAAGCCTGGCCAGTTAGAACAAAATGCTTCCCTGGACTAACGGTGCACAGGGCTAAGCACGAGGTATATCAGCTGGCAAAGGATTGTGGGGGTTCCCCGGACATACTGGTCCACCTGGGTACAAATGACATTGAGGGAAATAGCGAGCTAGAGATACAGGCAAGATTCAGGGAGCTTGCCAGGGTCTGTCATGACATAGGATGCACAGTTTCCTTCTCAGAAATCCTGCCAGTGCCAAGGGCTAGTGGGGAGCACAAAAGGAAGATTAGGGAGATAAACCAGTGGCTCAGGGAGTGGTGTGAGGCCAGAGGGTATGGGTTGATGGGGGATTGGGGGGAGACCTGGGAGGATAAGGAGCTGTATGCTAGAGATAGACTCCATCTCAATTTGGAGGGGAGAGGAATCCTTAAGTTGAAAATAGAGGGGTTCATTGGTGAAAAGTGGGGTTTAAACTTGTGAAGGGGGGAGGGATGGGAGAAAAAGGCTGTCAAGGGGTGCCGATAAAGAAGGGACTCTGTCTCCACCCCCTGGGGAGCTGGAGGATTGCGGGAAAAGGCTGACTGGTAAAGTGCAGACCAGGGGAAAACAGAATCTCCATGGGAACACGAGCAGGGGAAATGGAAGTATAGGGAAAGGGTGGAAGGTAGTCCTGCTAAATGCCAGGAGCTTGGGAAATAAAATGCCTGAGCTCCAGGTGATGCTAAATGAGGGAGCAGTAGATGTGGCAGCAGTCATTGAGACCTGGGCCACTGCAGGACATGACTGGGACCTGAACCTGGAGGGTTACACTATGTTCAGGAAGGACAGGGGGGAGGGAAGGGGAGGAGGGGTAGCAATGATAGTCAAAAACTGCATTGGCATAGGGGGAGTAGAGGAGGCGGAGGGAACCGAGGAAGCAATTTGGGTCGCCTTGATAACAAGGAGGGGCAAGAGAGTAAAAATAGAAGTGGTGTATAGACCCCCTGCCCTGGCAGAGGAGCTGGAGGAGAGTCTGGTGGCAGATGTTGGGAGACACTGCAGACTGAGCAGAGGAATGGTGGTCATGTTGGGGGACTTAAACATGCCAGGAACAGACTGGGAGACTATGACATCTTCTGTGACCAGGGAACAGAGGTTGTTGGATGTCTTTCAATACACGTTCCTAACTCAGCAGGTGGGGGAACAGACCAGGGAGGCACGGGTACTGGATGTGGTCCTGGCAGACAGTGACCAGATTAGGGGCCTGGAGGTAAGGGACCCATTGGCGGGGAGTGACCATGCCACAGTCTGGTTCTTCCTGGACCTAGGAGGGCTGAAAGTTGCCCAAGACGGGGTAACTGACTTCAGGGGAACGGGTTTTAAGGAAATGGGAAGGATCCTTAAGGAGCATTTGGATGGGATTGGGTCAGACATGGACGCTGATAGTAGGTGGGAAATCATCAGGAGAGGGGTGCAAGATGCTACCAGCACCTGTGCAAGAGTAAGACGAAAATGCGGTAGGGCCCGAAAACCCTGCTGGTGGACCAGGGAGGTCCAGGAGGTGGTGCAGGGAAAGAAGGCAGCCTATAGGCAATTCAAGTGCTCAAGGAGTGAAAGGGATCGAGGGGAGTATGAGCTGAGTGCTAGAAGGGCCACTAGGGTGGTGAGGGTGGCTAAGGCAAGGAAGGAGCAGAACCTGGCAAGGGAAATCAGGAGAGGGAACAAGGGGTTCTTTAGATACATTGGGGAAAAACGAAGGGTGAAGGGGCAGATTAGCAGGATTAAATCAGGGGAGAGATGGGCACAAGACCCGGGGGAGCAGGCTGAGGTACTAAATGAGTACTTCACCTCAGTTTCCACCAAGGAGAATGGGGGTGCTGCATCATACATGGGAGGAAACAGAGATACTGAGGAGGGGGGGACCCTTACCGTTCGGCGGGTCTGGAGAGAGGGGGAGGCATCACTGGCAGGAGGGGGGAGGTCTAAGCAGGGAGAAGAGGTACTGGAAGTGGAAATCACAGCAGAGAGAGTGAGGGAAGCCCTCAGCTCCCTTAAGACGGAGAAAGCACCGGGGCAGGATAAATTACATCCCAGAGTGCTGAAGAAACTTGCGGATCTCCTGGCGAAACCCCTTGAGGAGCTTTTCACCATGTCTCTGAGGACAGGGTGGGTGCCCCAGGACTGGAAGGTGGCACATATAGTGCCTATCCACAAGGGGGGATCAAGGGAGGTGGCAGAGAACTACAGGCCTGTCAGCCTGACATCGGTGGTGGGCAAGGTGATGGAGGGCATTGTCAAGGAGAGGCTGGGGGGACCTGGAAAAGTCAGGGTGCCTGGATGATAGACAGCATGGATTCGTCCGGGAAATCGTGTCAGACAAACCTTGTGGAGTTCTATGACTGGGTGACGAGTGCCTTGGACCTTGGTAGACCAGTGGATGTCCTCTTTCTAGACTTCAGCAAGGCATTTGACTCTGTTCCTCACATGGGCCTGTTGGATAAGCTGGGAGAAATGGGGGTGGGGAACCAGATGATCAGATGGATAGGCAATTGGCTCCATGACCGGACCCAGAGGGTCGTAGTTGGCTGGATAGTCTCATCCCCAAAGAGGGTCATTAGTGGGGTCCCACAGGGATCAGTCCTTGGTCCCCTCCTGTTCAACGCCTATGTCTCTGACATAAGGACAGGAATCAGGAGTGAGATGAGTCTCTTTGCAGATGACTCAAAACTGGGGGCGGTGGTGGATGGGGAGGAGGGGAGGGTGGCCCTACAGGGGGACCTGGAGGCTCTGGAAAGATGGTCTAGAAAGTGGAAGCTGAGGTTCAATGCAGGGAAATGCAAGGTACTCCACCTGGGGGCCAGAAACCCGGGCCAAGTGTACACCCTGGGGGGGAAATGCTACAAGTCTCGATGGCTGAGAGGGACCTGGGGGTGGTGGTGGATGTCAAAATGAACAACGCGGAGACTTGTAGGAGGGCAGCAGCCAAGGCCAACAGGATGCTGGGATACATCGCTAGGGGGATCACCTCCAGAAGGAGGGAAGTGATGCTCCCTCTGTATAACTGCTTGGTGAGGCCACACCTTGAGTACTGCGTGCAGTTTTGGAGGCCACACTTAAAGAGGGACATTAAACTCCTGGAGAGGGTCCAGAGGAGGGCAACCAAAATGATTTGGGGCTTGGGGACAGGACCTATGAGGAGGCTCAAAGAGCTAAATATGTACACATTGGAAGAGAGAAGGGACCAGGGGACATGATGAGGTCTTAAGGTACATGAAGAGGGTAAATAGGGGAGGAACAGTCAGGGTGCTTTGAAGGAAGGAGGAGGGGGCCACTAGAGGGCATGGGTGGAAGCTGGAGGGGAAGATTCAGGGAGAAGGGAGGAGGTGCTACTTCACTGAGAGGTGTGGTGGAGCCATGGAATGCACTACCTAGGGGCTGGTGGAGGCAGAGACGGTGGAGGGGTTCAAGAGGGGCTGGGACAGGTACAAGGGAAGGGTTCTGGAAGCAAAATCCAACGCAGCAAGAATATCCAGAACTGGGAAGGGAGAAGCCAGAGAAGGCGAGGGGAGCAGCAAGGTCAGCACCCAGGGTTGGGGCTGACCAATCGAGCAGACTAGAAAGACCGTTAGGCCTATTCTGCTGGCATTTTAGTATGTTAGTATGAAGCCCAACTGAGCAAATGAAGGCACATAATAAGTAAGTAAATATTGAGAGATTTGCTGATGGACAAGTCTTTCAAGAGATTTTAATAATATTGCTAATAACAAGATGGGTCGATAATTATTAACCAAGGTTTTATACCAGAACTTATGTAAAGGGATAACAATAGACTTTTTTCAAGCAGAAGGAAAGGTCTGCATAATAAGGGACAAATTATACAGTATATATGAGTTAGAAAAGGGGTAATAATATTAGCACTAGATTCGAATAAAAATTATCCAAGTTATTAGTACCTTTAGCAGTGTATTCTTTTAAAGATGATAAAAGATCAAAGACCTCTTTATAACTATTATATTTAAAGTAAAATGTAGGTCTTGAAAGGGGTGGAGAATCTGCATTCCCAAATGGTGGATTTAAGGCAAACAGTCCAACCTTTTCTAGTAACAAGCTGAGGGCTTCTACGAAAAATGTAATAAAAAGATGACTGATATTTTCCTTAGAATAAACAGTGTGACCGCTATAGGACACATTTGAAATATTTGAGGCAGATAGACCCTTCCACATAGAATCTACTAACTGACAAAGTTTTCTTGGATTAGATCTAGAGTCCAACAAATTAGTTTTATAATAAGATATTCTGATAGATGACAATCGCTTCCTACACTCAGAGAGACCGGAAACCAAGATCATACAGAAAGTTCCACAAACACAAGGTGAAACATGGCATTGGTTAGATGAGGTGGACCACCTTGGAGGCAGGCCCACCAAATCTGAACCTACTCTCATTGCCTAATCTGCATGACAACTGGTCTGCACCTGCAGCAGCCACACCCCATCTGGTCTTGAAGTCAGCCCTGTTGGGGAAAAAATTGCAAAATGTAACACACATTAGTATTTACCTTGGCACTTGTGATGGACACACCACAAAGCCACAGAGCTGGCAGACTAAATCAGGTTCTCAGCCGCAGCAGGCAGCATCGCTACATACTTACACAGACAGACCTGAAAAAAATATCATACAGAGATTTTCACAAACACACAAGGAAACATGGAGTCAGTAGTACTTCATGGTAACTTGGACACGCAGCAAAAACATTACATGATTTGATAGTCATTTGTGAGCATCGTGATCCCTCCCTGTACATCAGCTAAAAACCAGACTACATTTAAGTGACACTAAACCAGACATTAGGATATCCAAATAAGGACCCTAAGAACTGGAGTTACCCTGTCTAAAACCAGACAGGTGGCAACACTACCTACACTGGAGGATTGTTACTCACATCCAACAACACCCTCAGTGAAGAAATACTGCCTGACAACTCACATCCCACTTAAACTGTTACTGCGATAGCCCCGTAAATGGTGCACATGAAGTTAACACTAGCCCCACTTCCAGAATATGGTAGTACAGTTAACCAGCCAGTACCCCTGCAAGCTGCCCACTGTAATGAGTTTGAGCAGGCTGTTGGTTATCTAGGATCTTCCACTTATCCAATCGGTAAGGAAATGGTCAGACTGGTTGGGCCAAGTGGTCCTTATCTGCCGTCAGAATTTATGTTTCTATGAGCAGTGCACCTCAGTCATCTGTTGACAAAATTCAACGAATTGCTAAGAGATCCTTTACTTACCTTCTTGAGATGTCCATGCTGTAGTCCATGCATAGAGGTGGGTAAAATCATCATGGCAGCAGCCGGCAGATAGAATCCAAGGCACAAACCTGAAAAAAGGAGCATGACACTTTACAAACAATTCTTTTATAAACAGTGTACACTTACCAGTTAGATGGACCTACCAGACATGTCCTCAGCTACAGAAGCAAGTGCAGCAAAACAGATTAGGTGGCAGTAAAGAGTGTTAAACTGTACTTTGAGCCACTGCCCCTCAAAGGGCCAGTTGATAAACCATTCAAGGGATAATCATAATGCATATGTACATACAAAGGATAGCTAACCTGCAAATGAACAGAGTGATATCCTGAAAATGGGGCTATAGCAGACCAGCCAGTACTGATCAATCATGTATAGCATCGTTTTACCATCTGAGGAATATCTCCAGGATTTACCACCTAGTTCCATCTGGCGACCTTCTCATTTTGATCCACACCTCTGTGACCTCGCGTTTGGACTACTGCAACTCCCTGTACCTAGGGCTACCTGGGGTGGAACCAAGCATTTGGTGATTAGGTGAAGGTTTTATTAGTATGATTTTTGGTTTATTCTAGGTAATATGTTTGTGCATTGTGATTTTAATAATTGTTAAGGTGCCTTGGCTTTTTGAAAGGCACCCTACAAATAAAATGTATTATTATTATTATTATTGTAGCACCAATGGGGTTCAGGGCACATTGAGCAGAATAATGATAGGTCACCATCACATTGAACTGAATGTTGCATGAAGCACACGTGTGAACTTATGTACTTATTGAAAAATTCACAACTGGGAAAGATACACTGAGCAGTGGTTCATGTCCAGGTGGGTGACAGGGACAGGAGGAAGCAGGATGATACATTTGCTGTCATCCTTTCAAGGCAGCCAGAGACTCAAGAGGAAGGGAATAGGAGAGGAAGAGGGAGCCGGGTAACAGGTCAGAGAGGAAATGGAAGAGGCAGGAAAGCAGCTGACCAAGCACTCCAGCACCAGCAGCGGGGAGACAGTGGTGACCTGGGGAATGGATAGCATACTGATAATAATAAGCTTTGCATGGTGTCATCATACTAATAAGACAAGTCTGGAGGAATCATCAGTAGACAAAAAAATTGCTTCCACTAACCTGTGTGATGGTGGAAGGAGATGTGATGTGTTGAAGAGGATACCGTCAATGTCAAAGTACCATAGCAGTAACTCATCTCTGTGGTATGGTGCCACAGTTCATCCAAACCCATTGCAGTGGAATTAGCATGTCTCATCACTCTTGCACAAATGAGGAACTGCGTGCGTGGCACTGTGAGAAATGGTGGTGTAGCACTTCGGTTCTGTCAGCACCTGACAACAACCAATCTTTTTAATCCTGCAAAAATGTTATATCTCCAGTAAAATCAGTTCCATTTGTTACTACAAAACTAATGCTAACAAACAATAACAAAAAAGTGGAATTTTGTTGCTTTTTAAACTATTTTCTGTGAGTTCAAAAATCCTTCCAGCGTTTAATGGCACCACTGGGACTGAAGCAGTGTAAAACACTGAAAATGACAGCGCAGCAGAGATTGCCCACTTCATGATGGGATCACAGCAAATCTGATGAAATAGACATTAAAGAAATGCTGACAAGTATTAAACTAGATATCCAGGAAATTAAAATATCTATTGCTAAAACTGAAGCCGATTCAGCTGAAATGAGTTGGAGGACAAATGTGTCCAAAAGCAGAATAGACTCTATAGAAGACTCTTTGTACTATGTGGAGGACACTTCTGAATTACACACCAAACAAATCCACTTTTTACTTGAAAAAATTGAAGATTCAGAAACAGGGGCAGGAGGAATAATGTAAGGACTGTGAGTCTCCCAGGGGGGCAGAAGGGAACAGTACGACAGTTTTCTTTCAGAATGTTTTTGTTGAACTACCTGGCAATAAATGGCCGTGGTCACTTGAAATAGAATGGGTTCACAGTTCTCTTGCCCCACAACCACAACCTGGTAGTAAACAAAGACCAGTTATTGCAAATTTCTTAAGATTCACCATCAAGGAGGACATTTTGAGAATAACCAGGGAGAAGAGGCAGTTTTTTTGTTTGTTTGTTTAACCAGGAGAGACACACTAAGCTGAAAGTTTGTTTACAGGTGCAACCTGGGAGCACAAGGAAGTTAAGTGACTTGTTCAGGATCACACAGTATGCACCTAGGTGGCTGTTGGATTCAAACCCAGGTCTCCAGATCTGCAGCTCAGAGCCTTAACCCACTGAGCTATGCTGGAGAGCTATCCGAATATTTTTATTTCATGACTTTGATGCAGAAACTGTATCTAAACATAAGGAGTTTAGTGAGGTCAGGCAAGCACTCCAAAGAAAGAACTTTAGTTATTATAAGAAGTATCCATCTTCACTTGTCATTACAAATACTGGATGACCTGCCCTAGTCTGTAGTTTGCGTGATGAAGCGTTGCAATTTCTGTCTGAGGGACCTCCTTAAAGTCATCATAATTGACAACTGGCATTACCAGATTCAATACCTGCATCCATAGAACCTTCAGCATGAGGTCCCTCTGACAATTCAGTGCAAACCACACGTACTGCTCCTGTCACTCAGAGGTGTCCAGGCCATCAAATCGCAATCTCCGATATCCCCACAAGTCAGACTAATAATGCTTCTACCTCTGCCCCTTCATTGTCTGATGCAGCAATGGCTAAAGGAAATGCTAAGTCATGCTCAGAGCAATCTTTGAAAAAAGTAAAGTTGACCTGTAGACCTCATCAAAGCCACCTATCCAGATGGATAACAAACTAGAAGAAGCAGACCAGGACATGCAGCAAGCAGTAGTCCAAGACATAGAAACATAGAAATATAGACTTTGATGGCAGATAAGGTCTGCTTCGCCCACCTAGACTGCTCATTTCTCTACCTATTGGATAAGCTGCAGATCCTAGTTAACCAACAACCTTCTTCCTCCTACAGCACCCCCCCCCGAATTGCCTTATGTCTATTAAAAACAAGACGGCTATCATAGCCGATCTTGTTGGGTCAGCTGACCTGGCATGCATCACCGAGACCTGGCTGGATGGAAATGCTGGGCCAGTATTAGACGCAGCAGTTCCGGACGGGTACTCAGTGATACACCGCTCGAGGCAGGATCGTAGGGGCGGGGGCATTGCCATTTGTTTTAAATCAGAATTGGGCCTGGTGGAGGAACCATTGGGAGTCACCAGATCCTTTGAGTGTGTCTTAGGTGAGGGTGTGGGGTGCAGGATACTTCTCGTATACCGTCCACCAGGTGACGGGAATGTTTTCCTGCAGGAAATCGCAGATTTCATTGTCGACCTGATATTGGGGTCCCCCAGATGGTTGGTTCTGGGGGACTTCAATGCCTGGGCCGATGATGAACTCTCATGTTTTGGTCAAGACTTCCTCCAGTTGATGTTATCACTGGGCTTCACACAGGTTGTTTCCTCCTCGACCCATATTGGTAGGCACTCCTTGGATCTGGTGTTCCTTCTGGGGATGGGGATATCTGATTTGGTGGTGGAACCACTCGGATGGTCTGACCATCACTCCATTAGGTTCAATTTTGAGGTCACCCCTATTAGGTCAGCCCCTTCGGAGATGGTCCAGTACCGCCCATTAAGGGGTGTGTCCGCAGATGACCTGATGGCAGTGCTGGACCTATCGGACCTTCCGATAGATTGCTTGGATGCAGGTGACCTAGTACAGGCCTATAATAGGGCGGTTACGGGGGGCCCTGGATTCTATTGCACCTGTTCGTGTTCGTCCACTCACTCTTTGCCCCAGGTCTCCATGGTTTGATGAGACCATGAGGGAGTTGAGGAGGGTAGGATGAAGGCTGGAGAGGCATTGGTGGAAGTCTGGTCTGGATGATGACAGACTTAGTTTGATGGACCATTATATGGCCTATCAATACGTAATCTCTTGTAAGAAGGCAGAGTTCCTATCCAGGGAGATAGCGGCTGCACAGAATAGACTAGCCCAGCTCTTTCGGACTGTGGACAGACTGTGCAGTCCAGTCTGTCTTCAGCCCGGGAGAGCCTTTTCCACAGAACGGTGTGAGGAGTTTGCTCTTTTCTTTGCAGATGAGGTTGCCAAAATCAGATCAGACGTCCACTCTTCCCTCTCCAATGGGGGCGGTGATGGTCGGCCGGAGATGTCGAACACCCAGTTTGCATGGTCTGACTTCAGTCTCCCCAAAATCGATGACATTGTGATGATCATCTGAGCGCTGCGACCAACCAGCTGTGATTTGGACCCAGGCCCACGCGTCTCTTAGTGGGTTGTGTGGATAAAATCAGCCTAGTCCTGGCTTTGATAGTCTGGAAGTCTTTGGAGAGGGGGATCTTTCCAGATCCCCTTAAAGAGGCTATAGTTAGGCATTTTTTAAAGAAGTCCTCCTTAGACCCAGATTGTCTAGCAAATTACAGACCAGTCTGTAACCTACCCTTTGTGGATAAGGTTATTGAGAAAGTGGTTGCAGTGCAGTTGGAGGATCATCTGACCAACAACAGTATCTACGATGCTCTCCAATCTGGATTTAGGTAAAGGCATAGTACTGAGACAGCACTTGTTGGTGTACTAAATGACCTCCTAATAGCGAGAGATCGTAGGACCCGTTCTATCTTGGTACTTCTTGATCTCTCTGCAGCATTTGACACTGTTGATCATGGTGTGCTGTTAGAGCATCTGCGGTCCATCTGTGGATTATCTGGTATGGTCCTCAGGTGGTTTAGATCTTACCTCGAAGGTAGGACTCAGAGGGTGGTGTTGGGAATTTTTTCCTCAGTATCGGTCTCCCTGCCTTGTGGGGTACTGCAGGGCTCTATTCTAGTGCCTATGTTATTCGCAGTGTATATGCTGCCATTGGGAGCAATTATAAGATGATACGGTCTGGGTTTTCATTGCTATGCTGATGACACCCAGCTGTATATGTCTTTTGTGCCCGGCCAGGATGCTGCCTTGTCGGTATTTAATAACTGCCTTGCAGAAATCCAAGATTGGATGAATGGGAGTTGGTTGTGGTTAAACCCGGAGAAAACTGAGGTGTTGGTTGTGGACAAAGGTCGCTGTGAGGCGGGTCTGCCAGCTGGATCGCACTCTGGCTTATGGCTTGCAGGCATTCCGCTGACAACCTCAGATCAGGTGCGAAATCTTGGTGTAATAATTGATGACCACTTGACGCTTAAAGCTCAGGTGTCAGCGGTGGTCAAAACTTCCTTTTTCCATCTGAGAAATATCACCAGGGTGAAGCACCTGGTTCCTCCAGAAGATCTTCCAACATTGAACCACGCTTTTGTTACCTCCCGCCTTGACTATTGCAACTCCCTGTACCTAGGGCTATCGGGGGTTGAGCTTCACCGTCTGCAGCTAGTGCAGAATGCGGTGGCCAGGTTGTTGACTGGTTCTTCTAGATCCAGCCATATAATGCCTGTGCTCCGCGGACTGCACTGGCTGCCAGTATTTTGGCAAATCACCTTCAAGGTCGGTTTGCTGACCTATAAAGCTCTACATGACCAGGGACCAACTTACCTGAAAGATCTCCTTTGCCCCTACTGTCCCTCCCGCTCCCTCCGATCCACTGATGAGGGATTGCTGGAGATTCCCAGGGTCCGTTTGAAATCTTCAGGGGCTAGGTCATTTAGTTTTATGGCCCCGACCCTGTGGAATTCTCTACCTCATCAGGTGCGAAATAGTCCGACTGTCCTGAGCTTTAAAGGAGCCTTGAAGACCCACCTTTTTAGTATAGCTTTTAATGATTTATAATAGTTTTAAATTATGTCTATTTATTGTTTTATGATATTGTGCAGGCACTTTGGATTTGAAAAAAGCGCCTTTTTATAAATAAAAGTTTGATTGATTGATTGATAGATGTCTGTCCCATGCATTCTTGAATTCTCTAATTGCCTACCTAGGCTTTAGCAAGGCATTTGATACAGTCCCACAAAAAAGATTAATAAACAAGTTAGCCAGTCTGGCAGTGGGTCTCAGGAAGGTAGCTTGGGTTAAAAATTGGCTGGACAACAGGATCCAGAGAGTAACAGTAAACAGAGTCCACTCTGAAGAAAGGGGGGCTTCTAGTGGGGTACTGCAGGGTCCAGTACTGGGACCAGTCATTTTTAATGTCTTTATTAGTGACTTTGCAGAGGGACTGGAAGGAAAAGTATACCTCTTTACAGATGACACAAAGGTCTACAACAGAGTTGATACACAAGGAGGAGTGGAACAGATGAGAAGGTTCTTGGCAAGGTTAGAGGAATGGTCAAAACTATGGCAGCTTAGATTCAATGTAAAGAACTGCAAAATAATGCATGTGGGAAACAAAAACCCAGGGGAAGAGTGCACAATGGGGGTTGGGGACGTACTAATAACAACAAAAATGGAAAGAGACCTGGGGGTAGTCATATCAGATGACCTAAAGGTAAGCAAGCAATGTGAAAAGGCAGTAAGGAGGGCTGGGGGATACTGAGATACTGTATATATGGAGAGGCATCACCAGTAGAAAACAGGAAGTTGTTATCCCTCTGTACAGACAGTTGGTGAGACCCCATCTGGAGTTCTGCATGCAGTTCAGGAGACCTCATCTCTTCAAAACATAGACAGGATGGAGGCAGTCCAGAGGAGCTCAACTTAAATAGTGTAGGATCTGCAACAGAAACCATATGGAGAGAGACTGAAGGAGCTTAATTTGTATACCCTTGAGGAAAAGAAGGAGAGGGGGGACATGATAGAAACTTTCAAGTACCTCAAGGGAATCAACAAAGTCCAAGAGAGTAGCATCTTTTAGAAAAAGAGATGTGCAGGAACAAGGGTCACAATTTGCAGATGGGGAGGTGGCTTAGGGGCAAAGTTAGAAAGTATTTTTTCATGGAGTGGTGGTGGATGCATGGAACGACCTTCCTGAGGAGGTTGTGGGGACACAAACAGTGGGGGAATTCAAGAATGCACTGGGAAGACATAAGGCAATTCAGGTGGGGGTTGGGAAGAAGTAGGCTATTGGTTAACTAGGATCTGCAGCTTATCCAACAGGTAGGGAAATGGGCAGACTTGGTGGGCCAAATGGTCCTTATCTGCTGTCAAAGTCTATGTTTCTATGTTACTACTTTGGTCACCCGGTGGCAACTCCATCTAGGTTTCTCCACTATAGTTAAATGGGTGGATATCTGGTTGACAGTAAGCACTCAGTGAGTAAGAATAAATGGAGCACTGTTGGTGGAGGGGGAGGTGACCAATGGAGTGCCCCAGGGATTGGTCCTTGGACCCACAGCGTTTAATATTTTCATCTCTGATGTGCAAATTGGATTAAGTAACGCATTATCAAAATTTGCAGACAACACAAAGCTAGGGGGAAGGTCAACTCCTACATACACATAAACTTACTCACAAAGGATCTTGTTACCATTGAACATTGGGTGCATATAAATAGGATGCACGTCAACATAGAAAAATGCACTGTCTTACACCTCAGAAAGAATAATCCCAAACAGGTATACAAACTAAACAATAGCCCACTAAAAACAAATAACTGCAAGAAAGATCTGGGAATTATAGTCAATAATAAGCTTGCCTTGACCAACCGTTGTAAAAAGCAGCTAAATTCTCCAACTCACTCCTTAGAAGGATAAACCGCACATTGATCTTTAAAACTGAAGAATGTATAATACCATTATAATGTATGGGGAGCCCTTATTATTAACTGAAATCAAGCAGATTACAACCTTGTTATGCCATCTTTATGACGTTACTCTGTTGTTAACTCATCTTTAGTATGCCATATCAATGGTATAACAAAACAGAATGCTCACAACAATGTTCCGTAAAGTAATTCAGTAAAGTTAAGTAGTTCAATTCACGATTACACAATCTTAGTAGCCCATACACTATAAAATACAATGTATGGTCTTTGGTTAACAACCACACTGAAAATACTTCTCAAGGGTGCCATGACATCTGAAAACCTCTCAAGCTGCACTCTCGAGGTTTACAGTGATGTCATGGCAACCTCTTGACATGTTTACAGCATGGTTATTAACCAAAGACCATACATTATCCTCTAAATACAGGACACACATCAAACCATATTCTGACTATAGGCCACCATTTTGGAGCCCGTACCTAACAAGGGATGTTAATAGGATAGAGCAGATCCAGAGAAGAGCAGCCAGAATGGTCCCTCACTTAGCACACTTGACCTACCCAAGGAGACTTCACAAGACAGTCCTCCACTCTATGGAACTAAGGCGAAGTAGAGGGGATCACTAGTTTCTTTTTAGAACCTTACAATCACCAACATTGATATAACAATGTGGTATTTCCTTTTCACAAAGGAAAATAGTGCCAAGACTTCATGATAAGCAACTATAAGTTACCAAAGCCAGAACCAACAAAAAACTCAATTTCTACTTCATAACATCACCTAGATTAAGGAACAAGGTCCCTCAGGAATTAATTGACTTTGAAACCTTAACACATTCAAAAAGGGCATAGATAACTGGCTAACAATATCCACCCAGTCAAAGAAATCTATTAGATTTGTCTGACATGACCATCCTGCTGTGAATCCATGATGTCTTGGGTCCTATGCCCCACTGACCTTTAGGTACTTAACAATACTTTCTTTCAGAAGTGATTCCATAATTTTCCCTACCACTGAGGTCAAATTGACAGGTCTGTAGTTTCCTGCCTCTGCCCTGCTCCCACTTTTGTGAAGTGGAATCACATCCATCTTTCCAGTCCTCAGGTATCACGCCATCCTCCCATTATTTGTTAAAAGGGGTAGTCAGTGGTGTCACTAGTTCTCCTCTTAGTTCCCTTAGAATTCTGGGGAGAATCCTGTCAGGCCCCATTGCCTTGTCTGCCTTCAGTTTCAGGAGTTCTTTCAGGACCCTGTCTTCTGTAAATGGACTGGTATCGACCCCCCTATCCAGAGTGCTTCTATTGTTTGGTTTAAATACCTCCCCCTCCTCTTCTTTTGTGAATACTGAGCTGAAGTATTCATTCAGCATCCTTCCTTTTTCACGGTTACCCTCTGCCCACTTCCTTCCCTTTATTAAGCCTCACTATCTGTCCCTTGGTCTTCCTTCGCTCACTAATGCATCTATAAAATATTTTAGCCCCCTTCTTAACGTGAGTTGGCTATCTTTTCCTCGGTTTGGGCCTTTGCTATTCTGATTGCCTTCCATGCTTTCTTCTGCTTTAACTGGTACAGTATAGTTCTGTGTCCTGCTCCTTCTGTGTTTCCTTATGCTTCCTGAATACTACCTTTTTCTCCCTAACCTTCCCCGCCACCTCTTTTGAGAAGCATAGTGGTTTATACCTTCATTTAATTTTATTTGCTTCAGACAAAGGCTTGTTGCCTCTCTAATGGCAGTTTTTTCCCCCATTGTTCCTCCACCCCTTCCTTGCATATTTTCTAGAGCTTTTCTGATTTACTCTTCCAATTTACCAAAATCAGCCCTCCTAAAGTGCAATACTCTTGCATTTCTATGGTTAGACTCTACGGCTGTGTTTATCATGAACCACTTTGGTGGTTGTTTGTTCCCAGATGGCTACGCACTTCTAAATCTGAGATCCTCTTTCCATCCATGTTTGAGAGTACCAGGTCTAAGATTGCACCCTCCCAAATGGGTTCCAACACTAGCTGTATGAGGCATGCCTCCTGTAGGGCATCAAGAATGACTCTGCTCTTGGATGTAGTTGCAGAAAAGGTGCTGCAGTTAACATCTGGCATATTCAGGTTGCCCATCAACAATATCTCCCCTTTTCTGCCCTTCTAAGGATGACTTCCATCATTTCCTTGTCCATTTCCTCCCCCGAGATGGGGATCCGTATACAACCCCCGTGAAGATTGTGATGCCATTTCCTGTCTCCAGAGTGATCCACAGTGCCTCCTCTCCTCCCTGGTTACCCTTTAGTTCCATTGCTTTCATCCTTTCCCTTAAGTAGAAAGCTCATCCTCCACCTCTGTTACCCTCCCTGTCCCTCCTGGAGATTGTATTGAATGATATGTTGACATCCCAGTCATGGTTTTCTGTGTATCATGTTTCTGTGACTGCCATGATATCCAGGCATCCCTTTCCATCAAGGCCACTAGTTCATGGAGCATGTTACACAGACTATGGGTATTGGTACTTATCACCCTCCATTTTTTGATGACCTTACCCTTTTAGCCCACTCCCTGTCCTTACTGCCTTTGCCTTTTTCTCCATTTACCCAGTCCTGCTCCATATCGACTTCTCTACCTTTGTGTTTACCTTGCTAACTTCCCTGTTTTATGGGGGGGTCCTGGGATTTTCCTGCTCCTTTTCAGTGCCTCCCCCCTTGGCTAGTTTAAACGCTTGCTAGTGAATGATTTAAACCTATCACCTAGGATCCTGGTTTCCCTCCCAGACAGATGCAGACCATCGAGCCAGTGTAGGCCTATATCCCTCCAGGTGGAACTCCAGTCCCCAATGAAGCCAAAACCCACAGCTTGGCACCAGTTTTTCAACCATTCATTGAATCCTATGATGCAGAGTACCCTAGCCCCACCCATGCCATAAACAAGCAGCCCCTATGAGAAAGTTACCATGCATGCTACTTATGTAAGTACCCTCCTCAACACCACAAACTCCTCCTGCACTGCTGTGATCCCAATCCTAGCCAGGTCATTTGTCCATAGGTGAACAAGGATGTCCATCTCCATCTCCAGTGCTGCTGCTCCCATGATCCTGAGGATTAGTTTCCTGTCTCTCCCAGCCATGGTGCCGGGCCAGCTTAACTTATTCTCCCCTCCCTCCCCCAGTTCTACCCCCAACAGTTGAGTCTCCCACCAGGTTGTTTCCTCCTCTGTGGAATCCTGTGCCACCCTTCTGTGTATCTCCTTTGTGGAGGTTCTCAGCATCCTCCTTGGTCTCCTGTGGGTGCCTCCATAGAGGAACCATGCTCCATCAGAACAATGTATTAATTACGGAGAGGTACAACTGGAGGGATGCACCTCTGTTCCACCACCCTCACCCTTCCTGACCCATTATGGTCCAACCACTCCTTTTTTCTTGGCAACCCTTGTGGCAGCAGCAGTGGTACTGGTGGTCCCTGGGTGGGGAGGAGGTTTCCCGAATTCTTGCCTGGTCAGCCTCGAGAAGGGCAACCTCCTCCCTCAGACCAGAGAGGTGTCTACAAATAGGGAAGCATCACAACCTCCAGAACATCTCCCTAAAGACTGCTGCCCCACAGCCAGTGCATTGCACCCCTTCCCACATGTCTCTCTCCCTTCCTGTTTAATTTAAAATAACATTTTATTTCTTATTTTTATTCTTTTTTTTTGTTAGTGTGTATGAGCATGTGCATGTGGTTACCCCTACATAGTGTGCTGGGCTATTAAGGATATGACAGGTGTATGCCCATTGCACTTTTGGGGAAGTGACGTCAGAACCCTGGTATAAAGGAAATGATGTCCTTGTGGTGGGTGGTGAAGGGCAGGGTGGGTGGGACAATGCCCGTGCCCTCAAAACAATCAGCTACAGCTCAGACCCACCACCCCATTGAGTGCTTCCCTTCCTTTCAGCAAGACAACCTGCACAACAAATTAACAGAAAATATACTCTGCAAAAAAACAATTTCAGCTGCTGCTGTCTTGATTTCCCTTGCTTCTCTTCTGTTGTTTGCTGGCTCTGTCAGAATTTAAAGTCTTTGTGGGTTGGCAAGTCTGGGCAAGTCCTGTTTTCAGCTGCTGCTCTCTTAGTTTCCCTTGCTTCGCACCACTAGTGTTGTATTGAAGACACGGTTCACTAAGATGGCAGCTAATATTTTCAAGAGAAAGTAATGTGAATCTACCCAGTTAATCAATGATAGGCAGGAAAGGAACTCTCATGGGATTTCCATGTCAAACTTTGACCCGATTGTCTTTTGTGCAGTGGTTCTTTCTTCCCCTTGCTGCTGATTGTATCACCGCCCTTAACTTTTAAAAGGAAGAACTCAAGTCGACAATCCCGACTGTGAATTTGTTGTCCAGCTTACTAGGCAGCCAACACAAGGGGTGAGTGTCCTTACTCCTCCATGTCTGGATCACACTTTGGATTCATTAATCAGCCCTGATATTGCTTGGACTATCCTTGAACTGACTGACGTTAATTGCCTGAATAGGGCTTGTCTGTTATTTATCTAATACACACTGCATTAATCTGGATCTGTTTTTGCATTTACTGTTTAAGGCAAATTTCATTAATCCACAATAGTGAACACTGGTAGGCTGTGGCTCTCATTCTAACCCCCCCCCCCCAGCTCTTCAACTGCATTCTTTTTGAATTTCTGTCTGCTAGCCACCTTTAAATCTAAGGAGGCATTATAACACAGTGGGTTAAGGCTCTGAGATCTGGAGACCTGGGTTTGAATCCCACAGATGCCTAGGTGCATAGTGTGTAATCCTGAGCAAGTCACTTAACTTCCTTGTGCTCCCAGATTGCATCTTGAAACAATCTTCAACTTAGTGATCAGTGGCAAGGGATCAGAAACACCTTTCTATCTTGGTACTTCTTGATCTCTCTTTAGTCTTTCACACCGTATACCATGGGGTGCTCCTTGAGCGCGTGAGGGTCATCAGTGGCCAGTCTGGAGCAGTTCTCAGGTGGTTTCAGTCCTTCCTCACTAGCAGATCTCAGAGGGTGGTGTTGGGGATTTTTTTCCTCTGGTCCATTATCTCTGCCATGTGGGGTTCCTCAGGGGTCAGTGTCATCCCCCATGCTGTTTGCAGTGTATATGCTGCCCCTCGGAGACATTGTAAGACAGTATGGGCTGAGGTTTCACTGCTATGCTGATGATACCCAGCTCTGTCTTTTGCACCTGACCAGGATAGTATGAGCTCAGTCTTTAATAGCTGCCTCATACAGATCCAGGACTGGATGAAATCCAGCTGGTAGAAACTGAATTCTGGAAAGATTGAAGTGTTGGTGGTGGATCTGGGTCACCGGACAGAGGGGTCAGTGGCTGGACAGCCTTCTGGACTCTGTCTCAGAGGTGTCTGGCTGCCTTCCTCTGAATGGGTGCGAAACCTGTGGGTGGTTTTTGACAATGGGTTGACACTGAATTTGCAGGTGTTGACAGTCGTCAAGTCCCCATTTTACCATCTTAGCAACATTGCAAGGATTAAGCACCTTGTTCCATCCAGCAACCTTCCAGCATTGATCCATGCCTTCTTGCCCTCATGCCTAGACTACTGCAACTCCCTGTACTTAGGGCTGCTGGGGGTTGGTATCCGCCACTTGCAGCTGGTGCAGAACGCTGTGGCGTGGTTGTTGATGGGGACTCCTTGTTTGAGTCACATCACACCAGTGCTGCGTGAACTGCACTGGCTCCCTATTCAGTGGCAGATCACCTTCAAGGTCAGGCTTCTGACCTTTAAGGCCCTGCAAAGAATGGGTTCCAGCTATCTGCAAGAGCTCCTGAAGCCTTACTGCCTCAGTCGACCACTCCATTCAGCTGATGAGGGGTTGTTAGAGATTCCCAGGGTACAGCTTAAAACATCAGGGGCCCATGCTTTTATGTATGTGGCTCCGACCCTGTGGCATTCTCTACCTCATCAGATTCATGAGTGCATGACTGTGGAGAGCTTTAAGAGGGCCCTGGTGACCCATCTATGGCATCTTGCTTATGATGTCTACATTGTTATATTCCGATTGGTATTTATTGCCTGCTGTACTTGAATGTTTTATGCTTTTTATTCACTTGATTTTATTTGTTTTTAAGTTGTAAAGCTCCTTGATTAAAGGAAGGCACTTGATAAATTAAGTTATTTTTATTATTATATTAGTGTGCTACTCCTGTTTAAACAATGTTCCCTTTCCCTAACCCTTAAATTTGCAAAGTATTTTTTTTTATTTCTTCTCCTTCCTTGTTACTGCAGTACAATGAGACTGCTAGCAGAATTGATGAGTTGACTATCTAGCTAGAGTGAGAGCATACCTGAGTAATGATGGGATTTGTGTTGTTTATACAGCTGAAATAAAGACTCTGCTTAATCTGAGGTGCACATGGTAACCATAAAGGAAAAGCACCTGCCTCTCCTGAAATCTAGATCATGCTGGATGACTGGTGGGAACCAGGGCTCCTAGCCTAATGATCGTCTGGCTATTATGTAAGGTCAACTATTCCATGTTTCATATATTGAATCCTCTCTGTGCCCTAGAAATCTCTTAATTACTTCACTAGCATCATGTATATTAGTGATGTGTATTGATCCCCTATCTTACTATAGGTTCTTTGAGTCATCCCATTACCACCTCCCTTACTGAATACAGAGAACGTTAAATTTATGTTCTTCTGATGCTAACATCCTCATACATATGATGCCAGTCTGTCTTCGCTCTTTGTGGATAATTGAAATACTTACTATAAAAGCAGGACTTTCATCTACTTGGTGCAGATGGTTCACACTGTTGTTAGCTTTTAATTGGTTCTTTATTGATGGAACAGTTGGCACCTTGGTATATTTTTTCCCTTAACCAGTGTAAATAGCAACCTAGTACTTATATTAGGCTGTTTCTTTTCCACCCCCAAAATGTCTTAAGCACTGACTTCAGTGTTATCTAGTTATTATTTTTCTTTCATAATTTATTAATCGTAATCATTACTAGAGTTAACAACTTGGGGAATAGGTTGAGTGTGACTTACTAGTCTGTTATTATTATATTAAGACAGTATTAGATAATACATATTTTAGATTTAGCTTTCACAACAATTTATTAAAAGTAATCATTATTTAAGTTAATTTCTTCCATGTGTCTTACTTGTCTGTTATACTACAACTACCTGGTACTATTTGCTCATTTCAGAATGTCTCACAATCAGTTACTGCATGTATAGCTTCTTGGAATACTAAAGGTCTAAGGTCACCTATAAAGCATAAGATAGTGCTAAATTACCTTCACAAAGTACACAGTGACATTGTACTTTTGCAGCAAACTTATCTTATTCCTACTTAGGCCTCTAAGTTTAAGGGTTGAGTGGGCCTCACAGAGTTCAGCACATAGAATTCCAGCCAAAGGGCAATGTCAATTTTAATGAGAAAGTGGATCGCTCTTTCCAAGATCAGTCACGTTGCAGACCCTGAAGGTCATTATCAGTTCTTGGAGGGAGTACTAAATGGTAGGAAGATGATAATATATAATGTTTATGCTCCTAAAAAAGTCCAATTTGCTTTCTTTGATAATATATCTTTATAGATCAGCTCCTCTAAGTACTTACAGTTGAGTCAGCCATGATGAAACACAGTAACTTGCAGTACTGACATGTCACAAATTCCTGCACCACAAAAGGGCTTAATTGCCATTGACTTGCAATGGCTATTGCAGTAAACTGTAGCATTCTATGATATTCTGCAACATTTCTACATTGGATTCTGGCTGTCGTATCTTTATCAGATGCTTTTCAGGAAGCTTACTTTCTGACCACTCCTCCAACCTGGCCAAGTCCTCCCTCGTATCCTCCACTCCCCTTTCCATCATAGCCACCCTGCTGCTACAGATTTTCATGTAGTCCGCGAACAGACATGCCCTCCCTTGCAGACCCTCTGTGATGTCCCCTATGTATATGTTGAAGAGTATGGGTCCCAACACAGACCCCTGTGGAACCCCACTTGTCACTCTTTCCTCCTTTGAGTACACCCCATTTACTATGACCCTCTGAGTCCTCCCCACCAACCAATGTTCCACCCATCTAGTGAGCTTGCTTCTCACCCCCAAGCTTTTCACCCTGCTTATGAGTCTCCTGTGGGGGACGGTGTTGAACACCTTCCTAAAGTCCAGGTAGGCCATGTCCACTGCCCCTCCCTGGTCCCATATCTCTGTCATCCTGTCGAAGAATTCAATCAGTTGGTTTGGCATGACCTGCCACCCGTGAATCCATGCTGACTGTCATTCAGTAGGCTCTCCCCATCAGGATACTTAACCAGTCTTTCCTCAATCAGTGCCTCCATCAGCTTGCTGACCACTGAGGTCAGGCTTATTGGGCAGTAGTTACCTAGCTTTTCCCCTTCAACCACCCTTATGCAGTGGTACTACCTCAACCTTTTTCCAGTCCTCTGGAACCCTTCCCTCCTGCAGTGCCAGGTTGAATAGCCTCATGATTGGTGCCACCAATTCCTGTTTCAATTCTTTAAGTACCCTCAGGTGAATCCTATCTGGCCTCATCATCTTGTCGGTCCGCAGCTTGTTCAATTCCTCCAGCACTCTAGCTACAGTGAAAGGACTGGAGTCCATCTCCGTACCTATCCTACCCTATTTTCTAATTTAGGCCTTCCTCCCTCCTCCACTGTAAAGACCAATACAAAGTATCTGTTTAAGACATCGACTTTTTCTAAGACCCCCTCCACCAGTGCCCCCCTTCCCCTTTGAGCCTCACTATCCCACTCTTCCCCTTTTTCCTGTCACTTACATATCTAAAGAACCTCCTGTCCTCCTTTTTAACCCCCCCACTATACATTCTTCTGTTTCAGCCTTGGCTCTCTTGATCACCTTCCTTCTTTCCCTCAGTTTATCCCCCATACACACCCATATCTACCTCCCTTTGTGTCCTTACATATCCCGAATACCCTCCTTCTCTCCCTGTTTTCCTCACTTCAGTAGTGAACCAAAGTGGTTTCCTACCCCTTTTTCTCTTGCTCACCATGCTAATGCAAACCTCTGTCACTTTCCGTACTCATCTTTTAATTTCCACCATACTGTAGCTCCTCCACATTTTCCAGGACTTCCACCCCCTTCCAGCTCATCCTGTAGCATTGCTCTCATCCTCCCAAAGTCTGCTTTGCTAAAGTCAAGCACCCTAGTGTTCAAGTTGTCATTGGCCTGACAGTTATTGATCCTAAATTTCACCACCCTGTGGTCACTGTCACCCACATTTTCCCTAACCCCCACCCCCTCTACACTATCCCCATTTGTCAAAATCAAGTCCAGCTCGGCTCTCCCTCTAGTAGATTCCATCACCAATTAGCTGATGAATGCTTCCTGCAAGGCTTCCAGCACCCCCTGCTCCTTACTGTGGCTGCTGCTGTGGTGACCCAGTCTATGTCAGTTAGATCTAGTTCTCCCAGTACCACGATTTCCCCTCTGTCGGCCATGTCCTGTATCTCTTTAACCATCTGCTTGTCAATCTCCTCCTCTTGATTTGGAGGTCTGTTGACCACCCCTACCTTCACTGCATTCTCCCCTGGTCTATTTAAGAATACACATAGGGTCTCCACAGATCCGCCCCCCCACACAACAATGCCTTTATACCCTCTTTTATATAAAGGGTTACCCCCCTTTCCTATCTTATCTCTTCTGCACAGCATGTACCAAGGC
Source organism: Neoceratodus forsteri (assembly GCA_016271365.2). Classification (NCBI taxonomy): domain Eukaryota; kingdom Metazoa; phylum Chordata; order Ceratodontiformes; family Ceratodontidae; genus Neoceratodus; species Neoceratodus forsteri. Next base: position 27,611,070 of record CM057449.1, read on the forward strand.
AATTCCACTTCCCAGCTGTGGTTCTCAGTCCACCAGGTCTCCATGACTGCAACCAGGTCCAGGTCACCCTTCACCACTATCGCCTGCAGTTCTCCCATTTTATTACCCAGACTCCTGGTGTTGGTCAGCAAACCCCTCCACCAGCCCCTCCCTTTCCCCCTCCCCCCTTGTTGGTTTCTCTTGTCCCCATCTGTGATGGAGGGAGCTAGTTAGGTCTGACCTTCTTCTTCCTCCTACTGGACAACACCTAGCTATGCCTTTCCTCCCTCCTAGTTTAAATCTCTCCCTGGTATTTTATCTATAAAACCCTGTAGCTTCCTCCTTAAAATCTTGGCCCCCTTGTCGTTTAAGTGCAACCTATCTCTCACATACAGATGTTGGTCTACCCATGTGTCTCTCCAATCCCCTATACATTCATAGCCCTCCCTCCTGCACAACTGCCTTAGTCAGTGGTTAAAGTCTTTGATTCTCAACTGTCTCACTGTTCTGGCACAGTGAACTGACAGGATTTCTGAGAAGGCTATGGTGTCTACTATCCCCTTGCACCCTCTGGCTAGTTCCAAAAATCTCCTCTGTACCTCTAGGACCTCTTCTCCAGGTAACAAATGACAGGGGCATGGTTGATATAAAAGGATGCACCTTAGCTAGGCGTATTGTACCCACACAGCCATACAACCAGTATCCCCCAGGGAAGGTGCTCTTTATGGTATTGACCCACAACTGTTTGACCTCAGTAATTCCCCCATCCCAGAGGAGTGGAAGGTTGGATCTGGCAAAAGCTGTCAGAAAGGACTGATGTATTTTTCTTGCATGATTGGATGTGGGATGTGAGACCAGAGAGCAGCACCATATATGGCTTAATGATGTGCACCATTTAAGAGAAAGGTCCCGCTGCTTGGCCCCAGCAGATATTAATGATTTATGAAGGCACATCCAGGACCTGTTGGCTGCAGGCATCATCCATGAATCCAGAAGCCCAAATGCATCACCATTAGTGGTGGTGTGCAAGGAAAGTGGGTCCATGCTTATGTGTGTGACTATTGAACTCTAAACAAGTGGACCATCCACAACCAATATACAATGCCTAGGCTCCAAGATGCTCCAGATTGCTTAAATGGCAGTAAGTGGTTCTGTGTGTTGGACTTGAGAAGTGGGTATTATCAGATCTCCATGCCCCACAGGACAGAGAGAAAACCATCTTCATATGTCCTCTCAGGTTCTATGATTTGCTGCGGATGTCCTAAGATATTTATGCTGCACCTGCTACATTCCAGCACCTTACTGAGAGAGCAGTTGGGAACATGAACCTGCTGGAGTCCCCAGCATACCTAGACAACATTATAGTATTTGGAAAAGCATTGGAAGATCATGAGACAAGGTTATTAAAAGTACTGGATCACCTAGAAAAGTTTGGGCTTAAGCTGTCTATCAACAAGTGTCAGTTCTACCAAACCTCTATCATGTATGTCAGCCACATAAAGTCAGCACAAGGTGTTCAAACTGACCCCAGCAAGGTTGAGACACTCACCACTTGCCCCAGAACCCAAAATCTAGAAGAGTTACAGCACTTGTTGGGTTTCTGTGGATATTACAGGAGATTTGCCAAGGATTATACCTGAGTAGTCAGACCTCTCTTGAACCTGTTGCAAGGCTATCCTCCTGTCAATAAAAATATAAGAGAACCAAAAACTTAGGGGTCCCTATTGAGTATAAACACTATTTTAAACCATCTGAACCCATCAGACCAAGGTAGACTAAAAACTGTGAAAGAGCCTTCAAAGACATAATTCATTGTTTGACCCATGCCCCGGTTCTGGCATATGCAGATCCTCAAAAGCCTTACACTTTACATAGGGACACCGACTTCAGTGGTCTCAAGCAGTTCTTTATCAGAACTATCTGTGGGGCCTGCACCTAGCACCTTTGCCAGTCATAGCTTAAACACCACAGAAAGAAAGTATTCGGTGCACAAGCTAGAGTTCCTTGCGTTAAAATGGGCCATTTTTGACCAATTTCACGACTACCTGTGTGGGGCAAAGATCACAGTGAGAACTAATAATAATCCAGTGAACTACGTACAAGTCATGGCCAAACTTGACACAGCTGGGCATAGGTGGCTTTGAGCCTTGTCCATCTAGATGTTAATGTTTTGTCCTGGATCTCTATGACCATTCCTGTAGACAGCTCAGCCTTGTTGACAATCTCTGAATAGACTATAAAAGCCTTGTGTAAGAAGTTTTATACTGAATGACCCTCAGCTTCAGAAACTGCTCCTCGTCTAGTGGACAGCCTTGGTGCCTCCGGAAATTGTCTTCCCTATCCTATTGCCACCTAAGCACCTTGGACTTGAGGTCACTCCCTCAGTTAAGTAGTCAAGATTTATTGAGAGAGCAAAATCAAACATTACCATTGGCGATGTATGCAGAGTTCTGCAGAAAGGGGGCAATGCTACCCAAGTAATGACCAAAGATTCCAGTTCCAAGCTGCTGTTTAGACAGTGGCCAAAGTTAAAGCTAAAAGACAATTTGTTATATCTAGGAATGCTAGATCAGCAGGGGGCTCCTGCAGTGCAATTGGTGTTACCAGCCAAGTTTAAAAAAATGGTCCTGAAAGCTTTCCACTACAACATGGGCCACCTGGGCAGTAAACACACTTGGCTCGCTGTAGGTTTTATTGACCTAAAATGGGGCAGGATCAGGAACAATATTGTAAATGTTGCCACTGGTGCATCCAGAGGAAAGCACTCCCACAGAAAGCAGCACCCCTGGTGAATATCACAATAAGTGCCTCGATGGAGCTGGTCTGTATTAACTTCTCAGTCTTGAACCTGACTCTAAGAACATTTCCAATATTCTAGTAGTCACAGACCACTTCACCAGATACACACAAGCCTATCGATAAAAAAGCTTCCACTGTGGCCAAAGTGTTAGTGGCGAAGGTCTTCGTCCACTGTGGGGCACCACAGAGGATTCATTCTGATCAGGGACATGATTTTGAAAGCCGGCTCATTATGGAAATGTTGTCCTTGTGGGGAGTGCGTAAATCAAGGACTACCTCCTATCACTCCCAGGGTGATCTGCAGACTGAAAGATTCAACAGGACACTGCTAGATATGTTGGGCACCCTGTAGCCGAACGACAAAAATAGGTGGAGTCAGCAAGTCACTGCCATGGTTCATGAGAACAATTGCACCAGAAATGATGCCACTGGATTCTCCCTGTACAGCATAATGTTTAGAAGGGCAGCCCGGCTCTCTGTGGATCTGTCTTTTGGGGTATCAGCTGATGTCACCAAAGATAGCAACTATCATCAGTAGTCCAAAAAAATCAAGGAGCAGTTAAATAATGCCTACAGGTTAGCTGCAGAAACAGCAGCCAGAAGGAATCAGGCAAACAAGGAGTGGTACGACAAAAGGGTCAAGGCACAAGAAATGTTACCAAGGGATAGAGTATTGTTACACAGCTTTGGAATCCACAGGAAACACAAAATAGCAGACAGTAACATAGAAACATAGAAGTTGATGGCAGATAAGGACCTCAAGGCCCATCCAGTCTGCCCATTTATTTTTCAACATTATGAATGTGCCATTGGCCTTTGCTCTGTCAATGGCCTATCTATTCATACTAATCTGTATTGCTCCTTATGCCTATCTCATGCCTATTTGAAGCCCTGCACTATATTCATATCAACCACTTCCTGAGGTAGGCCGTTGCATGCATCCACCACCCTTTCTGTGAAAAAGAACTTCTGTGCATTACCCCTTAATTGGCCTCACCCTAATCTCATGCTGTGTCCTCTTGTCCTGCTATTTTTCTTATATTGAAACATGTTAGACCTTTTCACCTTGTTATTGCCCTTAAGGTGTTTGAATGTTTTGATCATATCACCTCTCTCTCCCTCCCTCTTTTGCTCTAGGGTATATATATTGAGCTCCATTAATCTGGCCTTGTATGTTTTCTGATGTAGTCCCTGCACCATTTTTGGTTGCCCTTCTCTGGACTGCCTAAGTTTGATTAATGTCCTTGTGAAGGTGTGGCCTCCAGTACTGCACGCAGTACTCCAGATGGGGCCTAACCAGTGTCTTGTAAAGAGGGATTATTACCTCCTCCTTCTGACTTGTGATACCCCTACTAATACTCCCCAACATCCCCCTAGCCTTACCTACTGCTTTAGTGGTCTGCTTGGATGATTTCAGGTCATCGGTGATGATGATGCCCAAGTCTCTTTCTTCCCTTTTGACTGCCAGTAACTCCCCTCCCAGCCTATAGACGACTTCAGGGTTTCTCTTCCCTATGTGCATGATCTTGCACTTCTTTGCATTAAACACCAGTTGCCACACTTTTGACCATTTTGCTAGTTTATCCAGATCTCTTCTCATTCTGCCCACCCCATCTGGATCATCTACTCTGTTGCAGGTATTGGTGTCATCTGCAAACAGAAAAACCTTACCCTCCATTCCATCTGCAATGTCACTGATGAAGATATTGAAGAGGACTGGCCCCAGAACTGATCCCTGAGGTACTCCACTCATGACTTGCATCTCTTCTGACGGTATACCATTTGCCACCACTCTCTGTTTTCTGCCCATCAACCAGTTTGCCATCCAATTGACCAACTTCTGACCCACCCCAAGCCTACCCAGCTTATTAATCAATCTTCTATTTGGAACAGCATCGAAAGCTTTGCTGAACTCAAGGTAGGCGACATCAACTGCTCCCCCTTGGTCTGCTATTTTGGTTACCCAGTCAAAGAAATCTATGAGATTAGTTTGACAGGACCTTCCTTTTGTAAACCCATGCTGTCATGGATCCTGTGCTCCTATGGATTCCAAGTGTTGCACTAACTTTTCCTTAAGGAGTGCCTCCATAATCTTGCTCGCTACTGAGGTAAGACTGACTGGTCTGTAGTTCCCTGTCTCCTCCCTGCTACCACTCTTGCGGAGCAGGATCACATGAGTCCTTCTCCAGTCTTCTGGGACCTCTCCTGTGTTCAGAGACTCTAAACAGTTCTGATAATGGCTCTGCTAGTTCCACCCTTAGCTCCTTTAGTACCCTGGGATGTATGCCATCAGGTCCCATTGCCTTTTTCACCCTGAGCTTATCAAGTTCATGTAGGACCCTTTCTTTTGTGAAGGAACTAGTGCACACCTCCTTCTCCCCTGAGTCCATGGTGCTGAGCTGTTCTCTTGGTAGCTGGTCTTCCTCTGCCTACATCCCCGTAGGTGAGGAACAACTGAGTGGAAGAGCCTCTGGACTGTCTAGTATGCTCTAGGTAGTGAAAGATGGCTCTTTTGACATCCAAGCTGTGGAGCTTCTGCTCACCAGGAGTAGATGGCTCAGTAAAGAAGACAGGCAGAGTAATGGATTGGTTCAAGTGAAACTCTGAAACCACCTTTGGCAGAAATTTCCTATTTGTCCTGAGCTCAACTTTATCATTGTGGGGGATGATGTAATTCGACTCAGTGCACAGGGCCTGTAGCTCTGAAATCCTCCTGGCAGATGTAATGGTTACCAGGAAGATGGTCTTCCAAGTTACAAACTTGATGTGGGCCGTGGACATAGGCTCGAAAGGTGGATTCATGAGCCCATCTATGCAAAGGTTCTGGCTCCAAGGAGGAACATGCTCTCTGGTTGGAGGCTGGAGGTGCAAAAGGCCTTTGAAAAACTGTTTCAAAATGTCATGGGAAAAAAATGATTTCTTCTTTCCCATTGAAAGGTAAGCTGAAATTGCCGCCAGGTGTAGCTTGAGTGAAGATGGTTTCAAGTCTGACATCTGTAGATATACCAGGTAGTCTAGCAGCTGAGGGTCTAAAGCTGATAGGGGTTTGACCTTTTCGCCTCTGCACCAGAGGGAAAACCTTTTCCAATTGGCTGCAGAAGTCTTCTTAGTGTTCTTTTTTTAGCCATCCTCAGTATCTTAAGGACCTGTTCACAGTACTGTGAGGATGGAAACTCTAACTCCTCAAGAACCAGGCTTTGAGGTGAAGAGAGTGTATGTCTGGGTACTGCACTCCTGTCTGAGGAAGGGTCAGCAGGGAGCGAGTTGGAGGCAGGTGAATGGGCCTGTTGCAGAACATTGAGAGAAGGAGAGGGTACCAGGCTTGCCTGGTCCAGTCCAGAGCCACTAGAATCATGGATGCAGGCTGCTACCTGAGTTTCAGCAAAACCCTGAATATCAGAGGAAAGGGAGGAATTGCATATAGGAACCTCCCTGACCAGTCCAGGATCAGGGCATCCAGAGGAAGTGTTCCCGGAACTGGGGGACTGCAACAATACTGAAGAAGCTGAAAATTGAGAGGAGAGGCAAACAGATCCATGTCTAGTGTGCCCCACTGCCTGAACACTGTGGCTAGTACTTGCTTGTTCAGTGTCCATTCACTCTGACCTTGACTGATGCGGCTTACAGCATCCGCCAGAGTACTGAGTTTGCCTGGGAGGCGAATAGTTGAGAGGCTGATTCCCAAGGAGAATGCTAGAGACCAGAGCTTCAGAGCTTCTAAACAGAGTGTTCCTGATCTGGTACCACCCTGCTTGTTTATGTAGAACATTGCAGTGGTGCTGTCCATTCGAATTTGAACCACCTGCCCTTCTATGCTGGGAGCGAAAGCTTTGAGAGCTAGTAAGACTGCTCTGAGTTCTAAAAGATTTATGTGCAACTGTGACTCTTGGAGTCCAGTTGCCGCTCTGAGGCACAGTCTAGATGAGCTCCCAGCCCAACAGGGAGAGCATCTGTGGTGATCACATTTGTGGAAGAGGAGCTTGAAATGGAACCCCTGCCTACAAATTTGCAGGGTCCTTCACCACAGCAAATTTTGGAAGGATTTCTCGACACCGGTATTAACTTTGAAAATTTGTTGCTTCTCTGAGACCAGTGAGCTCTGAGGTAGGCTTGCAGGAGTCTCATCCTGTACCTGAACCCTGGGACTACTGCAGTCATAGAGGCCATATGTCCCAGAAGTTTGAGAAAATGTCTGGCTGGTCTTGGCTGTCCCTGGGCAAAAGATTCTGCCACTAAAAGGAAACTCTGAATTCTTTCCTGTGGGAGGAAAGCATTGTCAGTGTCAGTGGCTCAGTAGGTAGCACTGTCACAGGGTGCTCCCTGTGATGAGTACAGGCCCTAAAATTCCCTCTAAGTACCCCCCCAAGACATAAAGTGCTTAGGTATAAAGCGCCGGATGCTGAATAGTGAAGGCATTGTGAAACATAGAAACGTATAATATATATACACATGGATATATTAAAGGAGTATTGCTTCCATAAAAGTGGAAGTACCTTAAGTGCTCAGTGGGGCAGACACAATATGTTAAGAGTTGTCTGTTTCACAGCTTTGCAGGACCCTTTTAAAATAGTCTGTTAGGTCCTTAGTTTGTCTAGCATTATCTGTTAGACTTGGTTGAGCAGATAGCCTGTCACACAGAAATGTAAAGAACAAGCAACATTTTAGCATTCCCTTCCCTTTTCATTTCGTTTCCTTATGCTACATTTTTGGGAGCATTAGTTTGGTTAATAGAAGGAATTACCAATCTGCTCTACTTTATTTTAGTAGAAGGGGGAAACTATTGTTTGGTTCAGGCAGGAGTTCTGCAGTTTTCGAAATCCCCCCCCCCCAGACATAGAAAACCTTAAGAAAAGATTTTCATTTGCAGCTTGGTTCATGCCTCTAATGAGACCAGGAGTCCTAAATATTGCATGGTGTGCCCTTTGACAAAGAAGTAAATTTAAAGTGAGCAATATATTCGTTTGTCTTACCTGTTGAGCTGCATGAGTCTTCTATAGGGCTGGCAGCCCACAGTCTGTCTGCTTTCATAAGTTGCAGTGAGTGAGGTCACTATTAAGGAGGGCTTAGCCTTATTGAATCTAATTAACTCTTGAACATTGTTTTAGGACATCAAGTAAGGTTATGAGATTATTTAGAACAAATACTGTTATACACTTATATACCTGATGTTTAGGAATGAAAATGTAAAGTAAAAGAACCTGTAGTATGTTATTTTGATTTTTCAAAAGGAGGTGGATCATCTGATTATGATGTCACTCCTCAGAAATGTATAAAAGATTACTACTAGGGAGTTAAGAGAGGATGTCAGTTGGAGCTGACTGCCAGAGGTGATGGACCTCTGAAGTATATACGTTTACAGGAGATAGCCTGGTGGCACTGCTGGGCAAAGCAGTGGCTCATCCTGAGTATAGCTCATCTGTTCATTATTTTGTTGAGACTTTGAAAATGACTGGACTAACTTTATTTTCCTGATTTCTGTGAATCCTGAAGTCAACGTTTCCTGACAGAAATAAAATGATAAGTGCCTTTCCAGCACTTTTTATGCACTAAATTTGTGGGTCTGCTTGATTTGTTATCCTGACTATCCCAACCCTGCTACAATTGGTGTCAGAAGTGGGATTTTGTTAGCGCAACTTCTTTATTCATTTAGAAGCTAGCATACTTCCACACTTTGCAAAAAAACACTGTTTTAGTTTATTTAAATGCTCAATACAGAGAGCTCTGTTTCAGAGGGGTTGCTAACAACAAAGGTCATCTTTAGTTTAGTTTAACTGACCACAACCCCCTTTGTTGGCTTCATAATATGAAGGATAAAAACCCAAGAATAATGCGGTGGTACTTGGCCTTACAGCCTTATAGGTTCACAGTACACCACCGACCTGGGGCAGCAAATAAGAATGCTGATTTTATGTCCCGATATGGGGCAGAACAAAATACACATGCAGACCTCGGGGAATTTGAAAGCAGTAAGAAGGATTAGGAATAACCTTTCATCTATGTATTATTTAATAAGGGTCCCCGAGGTGGAGCTTTGGGAGTGGGTGGGCTAAAGCTCCATCTCTCCCTTTCTAAGAGTGAGAGTCATTACCCAGACAGTACTGGTTGCCAGTGTTATAGGCATATATATTATTTAATTTTAGGCACATGACTCAGTAATATGTTACCCCAGGGAAAAATTATATATAGCATGTTGTATTACAACTGCTTGGAATGATAGCTAATGTTATGTTTAGCAGGCATATGGGACCCTGGGGTGGAGCTCTAAGGTGAGGGTGGGCCAGAGCTCCACTTTTCCCTATATTGGAAAGGGTATGGATTTTCGGACAACCAGTAAAATGGTTGCCCTCTTAGGTGGGGAGGAATGTCACAGGGTGCTCCCTGTGATGAGTACAGGCCCTAAAATTCCCTCTAAGTACCCCCCCCCAAGACATAAAGTGCTTAGGTATAAAGCACCGGATGCTGAATAGTGAAGGCATTGTGAAACATAGAAGCAATATATATATATACACATGGATATATTAAAGGAGTATTGCTTCCATAAAAGTGGGAAGTACCTTAAGTGCTCAGTGGGGCAGACACAATATGTTAAAGAGTTGTCTGTTTCCACAGCTTTGCAGGACCCTTTTAAAATAGTCTGTTAGGTCCTTAGTTTGTCTAGCATTATCTGTTAGACTTGGTTGAGCAGATAGCCTGTCACACAGAAATGTAAAGAACAAGCAACATTTTAGCATTCCCTTCCCTTTTCATTTCGTTTCCTTATGCTACATTTTTGAGAGCATTAGTTTGGTTAATAGAAGGAATTACCAATCTGCTCTACTTTATTTTAGTAGAAGGGGGAAACTATTGTTTGGTTCAGGCAGGAGTTCTGCAGTTTTCGAAATCCCCCCCCCCCAGACATAGAAAACCTTAAGAAAAGATTTTCATTTGCAGCTTGGTTCATGCCTCTAATGAGACCAGGGAGTCCCTAAATATTGCATGGTGTGCCCTTTGACAAAGAAGTAAATTTAAAGTGAGCAATATATTCGTTTGTCTTACCTGTTGAGCTGCATGAGTCTTCTATAGGGCTGGCAGCCCACAGTCTGTCTGCTTTTATAGAAGTTGCAGTGAGTGAGGTCACTATTAAGGGAGGGGCTTAGCCTTATTGAATCTAATTAACTCTTGAACATTGTTTTAGGACATCAAAGTAAGGTTATGAGATCATTTAGAACAAATACTGTTATACACTTATATACCTGATGTTTAGGAATGAAAATGTAAAGTAAAAAAGAACCTGTAGTATGTTATTTTGATTTTCAAAAGGAGGTGGATCATCTGATTATGATGTCACTCCTCAGAAATGTATAAAAGATTACCACTAGGGAGTTAAGAGAGGATGTCAGTTGGAGCTGACTGCCAGAGTGATGGACCTCTGAAGTATATACGTTTGCAAGGAGATAGCCTGGTGGCACTGCTGGGCAAAGCAGTGGCTCATCCTGAAGTATAGCTCATCTGTTCATTATTTTGTTGAGACTTTGAAAATGACTGGACTAACTTTATTTTCCTGATTTCTGTGAATCCTGAAGTCAACGTTTCCTGACAGAAATAAAATGATAAGTGCCTTTCCAGCACTTTTTATGCACTAAATTTGTGGGTCTGCTTGATTTGTTATCCTGACTATCCCAACCCCGCTACAAGCACACTCACCTCTGAGGGCGGGAGATCAGAGGATTATGGGTTCAGTTCCCACATCAGGCACTTGGGTTACTATCCCAGTACTGACACTGTAGTGCAGCATGAGAGGGGTGCTGCACTTCTGAGGTGCTGTCTTTTGGATGAGACATTAAACCGAGGTCCCATCTGCCTGGATTGGTGGTAGTTCAGGTGGATGTTAAAGATCCCGTGGCACTTATCGAAAAGAGTAGGGGAAGTTTTATTGAAAAGAAACACAGCATCACAAAAGAAAACACAAATAATCGATTACAATATTATACAAGATACATAAATGTAAAAAACATACAATACCACCAAAAAATCATACAGAAATAAAATTGTGCCAAAAAGAATCTACTTTATCTGTAGAAAATTTAGTAATATCTAAACCATTCTCAATCTGTAAGAACATAGTACTAAATAACATTGTTTGTTGCTGTAATATAAATTGACACCAGGCCTGCCATAAAAAATACTGTACAAAGGAAAAAAAAAAACATTCAAAGTACTTTTATGACACAGGCACCAAATCCCTGTATAATCACCAAGAACTATGGTTTGATATGAAATATGGGTTAAAAAAGGCAAATTCCAATGTATGGCAGCATCCTGGCAAAAATTTTGACTAAAGAGACAAGTGACAAAAAAATGAACCATAGTTTCTTCACAGTTTATACAGGTGGGCCTTAAGCAGAACCTCTCCGTAATGGGTTTATATTTTAAATTACCTCTGACACCTAACCTCCCTTGCATAGAGAGCTAGACAATATCCCAAATATGATGGAGAATCCAAAAATCTTTTAACTTCCTAAGAGAAAACAGCATTTTAGAGGGGACACATTCTGGAAATAAAAAAAAACCTTTTTTGAACCTCAAAAATAATAAAGTTGTACAAAGATTTTCTAGAGAGAGTGAGTAGATGTGGAAAAGAGATTTTCCACTGTTGTAGTTTTTTAACGTGGAAATCCCATAAGATGGTAAAGAGTCAGTCAACAGAATCTTGGGAAGTAGTAAGGACCATTTATCCAGATACCTGGACCATAAAAATTGTGACCATAACTGCCATGACATGGAGACTGGAGACCATAAATAAGAAAAGGAACTAAACAAAAACAAGGAATGGTAAAAAACAATAGGATTAACCATAGCTAAACCTCCATTTTGAAGTGGTAAATAAGTAATGTCCCTACGTACAGGGTTCAACCTATTTCCCCAAAGCATCTGAAAAAAAAAAAACTAAATAGTCTTGTTTCCAGATGGAGTGGAGGTGGAAAAACATAACTTAGGTATAAAAAAAAAAGTAGGAAAAATTGTTTAATGATTATTACCCTTTTTTTCTTCCCAAATTTCCAACCCTTCCAATGGTGAATCTTAAATTCCCCAATATACAACTGTTTTTCCCAATTATATGATGCCAAATCTCCAGCCCCAAACCAAATACCTAAAATTTTATGAGAGGAGGAGACAACAGGAATGCCCCTAATATCCAAAGGAACTGAAAGCAAAGGGTTTAAAGAAAAAATAAAACTTTTCTCTAAATTAAGCTGGGCTCCTGATAAATTTCCAAAATGAGAAAAAATCTGTAGTGCATTGGTTAGAGAAGGGACGTCTTGTAATAGTAAAGTAACATCATCTGCATAAGCGGTAACTTTCTCATAAGGTGATGCAGGAGAAGGGGCCAAGCCTACAATAGTGGTGTCCCATAGAATTTGTCTAATTACTGGGTCTAAAACAAAGGAGTAGAGTAGCGGACTTAAGGGGCATCCCTATCTGACCCCAACAGTAAGAGGAATATCTGTTCCAAAAAGGCCATTAACCATAGGTACAATAGTAGCTCCTTTATATAGGGAAGATATCCAAAATACAAAAGGTTTCAGAAACCCGTACTGCATAAGTGTAAAAAATAAATAAGCATGCCTAACTTTGTCAAAGGCTTTAGCTTGGTCTAAGGTGATAACAAAACCTGAAATTTTATTGCTTCGACTGAGTTCACATAAATCTTGTAAAAGGTATAAGTTATGTTGAATATGCCTGTTGGGTATGGCACAAGTCTGAGCTGGGTGTATAAGAAAATCTGCTACCAATAATAACCTACTGTTAAGAATTTTAGCAAAAATGTTATAATCACTAGTCAATAAGCTCAGTGGTCTCCTATTTGAGAGTAAAGTTTTATCTCCAGATTTATATAAAAAATAAAGTAGAGAAGTATTAAATCCCAAGTGGGAAGAAGAGGAAGACAATAAAAAATTAAAAACTTTGGAGAGAAAATAAAGCATGTATGAGGAAAATATTTTATAAAAATCATTGGGAATACCATCCAATCCCGGCGATGTACCTTTACTTAATTGAGATGTAGCAACCTCCACTTCCTGGGGAGAAATAGGGCTTATTAATGTAGATACCTGAGAAATAGGAACCTGAGGTAATGGTGCAGTGAATCCCCAGATCTCAGGAAAAGACTGGTCCGATCTGTCATGGAAAGCATCACTAACATATTTCTGAACTATTGCGAACATCTCCAGGTCCTTGGATACTAAAGTACCATTGGGTAAAGCAAGCTGGGACATAAGGGTATTATCCAACCTTGTTTTGCAGGCTTCGAAAGGATCCGAAGCTAGTGATTTCCTAGTACCAAAATTAAATTCCAATTCTAAAGATTTGGCTCTGTCATATTGGAAGGTTTTCACCTGTTTTTTGATTGCCAGAATTTGAGAATGAAAATTGTTACTATTACTAGGAGGAAAAGACATTAATTTATATAACTGATTCCTTAAGAGGAGATATTTTAAATAGTTAGAATTAGCCTGAGTTTTACCAAAGGAGAGTAAAAGCTTCTTAAGCTCCCTCTTAGTATCTAGCCACCAACTCAATGAGGAGGCGTAAGCACAGGAAACTAAATCTCTACTAGCAAAAAAACCTTCAATCTGTGAAAAAAGGGAAGGATTATCAAGAAGAAATAAATTCAGTCTCCATCAGTTATATGGTGAAAAAATCTTAGGAGGAAGAGAATGTAAACTAAGCAAGCAAAAAAGAATATTATGATCGGAAAAATTCCAAAGGTTGAGATTTACAAGAAATGGGACTTAGATGTGTAGAAACAAAAAACATATCAATACGTGTAGCATATATAAATCTATGGTAGGTGGCTCCCGTACCCTTAGGATATAGGGTACTGTAGCATCCTTCATACTGGCCCCAGAAAGAATTTGTGACAAAGCATTGGAATCGCAGTACATTTTTTTTGGGTGACTCCTGTCAATGTGGTATCCAAAGAGCAATTAAAATCTCCTCCCCAAATTATATGTAATTTAGAAAATAAAAAAGGCCTAATTTCCTCAAATAAGGTAAAATTCTAGCAGATTTGGTTTGAGGGGCATAAACATTAATAATACGAAAAGAAAAATCTCTAAGGGAACTATCAAGAATTAAGGCTCTGCCTGGACTAACATCAATAAGGCATGAAATGTGAAAATGAGTGGATTTAAAAATAATGCCAATACCATCTGCAGGTTCTAAACCAAAAGCCCAGAACGAAGGCCCCCAATGCCATTGCTTTTTGATAAGTTCCACCTCAGTAAGTGAGGTGAGACGAGTCTCTTGAACAAAAATAATGTCTACTGAAAGAGACTCAAAAAAGGACAGTAGAGAAATCTGTTTTTTATATGTTTTTAAACTGCAGACATTAAAGGACACTAGCTTTAAAGTAGCCATAAAGAGGAGAAAAACAAAAACACCTTTATCACGGCCCTCCTTTTAAACTATTACTAGCCTTCCTTTTTTTCCTTTCTTTCCCTTTCTGTCATTAGATAATTCTGTGGATCTGCTTTCTTCATCCTCAGTAACTAGTTCAGATCTATGAGAGGCGTCTGATTCCAAATCTGAGTCCCCAAAGTCCTCCTGCAGGGGAGAAAAGATATTCGTGATGGGAATAGGACACAGAGTGGGGATTTTCAGTGAAGATCTAGTAAATCTTCTCCCTTTAGTAGTTTCTGAAATAGGGGGTGGTATAGTGAGTCTATTAGAAACAGTATTAGGAGTAGTATCGGTAGAAAGGCCTAAAGTAGGAGCAGTCACAGGAACATGATCTGGGATTTTAGTAGGTCCAGTATCATTAACAGATGGGGCTGGTTCTAATACAACAGAGGGTGGTGTAGTAGACAAAGAAGAGGATTCAGTGGGTAAATGATTTTGCTGCTTTTCTTGAGCCTGAAGCACTAACTCATCATGATCCCAGCCCTCAGTCCTATTCCTTTTAGCTCAGGGGCACTGATGGAAAGCATGCCCTTTGTCATCACATAAGTTACATTGGAAGATATTCTCACATAAATCCATAGAGTGTCCATATCCTCCACATAATGAGCATTTTAGCATATCACACGCACTACTAATGTGAGTTCGAGAACCACATTTATAACATGCTCTAGGTTGTCCACTATAAAAACATACTCCTTTATCTTTACCTAGAAAAAAACTGTTGGGTAGGTGAATGATATCTGAATTTACTTGAAATAATTTCACTTTAAATTTCCAACTCCCCCTGTCCATATGCCTTCTAGATCTAATAAAGCAACAGGGGGTCCAAGAATATCGCAACGATTTTGTAACCAGTGATAAATGTTGCTCACATTTACCCCCTCATTCCTGAACATGACCGAAACATAACGGATTTGCAGCCTAGTAAGAGGAATAGCTAAAAAAGGAACCCACAGAGGAGTGTTTTTCAGGTTAGAACACTTCGCCCAAAATAGCTCCAGACTATGATTAAGTTGGAAACTAATACCAAAAGAATCCTTCCTAGAGACATGTATTAAAGCAAATAAATCAGAAGGTAAAAAAGACATAGAGCCCCTAAGTAAGGTGTTAACAACATAATATCTGTCAGGATGAGAGTTTAAACCACCTCTATATCTTAGTCTGACTGCATTCCTCCTGGGAGCTTGTTCCAATTTATTTTTGAACAAGTCAGCCATAGGAATGCGTTTAGAAGGCTCAGGGCCTGTTCCATTAGGAATACCTGTGTTTGATTTAGAAGGCCCCTCTGGTTTCTCCCCCCCCCCCGAAGAAGTACTGGGGCTGAAGATAGCCTCAGAATCCTCCAACAACAGGTGCGCACCAGTATTATTATTTCTAAGAGAAGAACCAGTCTTAAAACCTGAGCTCAGGGAGGTGGCATGCTTAGCAGAAGTTGTAAGAGTGTCCACCCAGTCAGGATCAGGAATCCAAGTCCCTTCAGAGTTTCGTGTCCATCCGGCTTGCAAGAGAGAATTATCCGCCGACCAGTCCCTGAATCCAGCAGAGTTAGCCGCCTGTAGACCAAATTGTTGTCTCAAAACTTGAGAAGTGGAGGGTTGCTGGACCTCGGCTTCCATTGCCTCCATAACTGTAGAATCGTCTGACACTGAATCCGGAAGCGTGGTACCTTGAAAAACCTCCGGTAGAGCAACAGCCACTACTGAGCCAGAAGATCCCACATCTCGCTGCAAACCAATAGATTCCACTACGGAAATTGAACTGACAAACATATTAGAAATCTCCCGACTCGGCAGCTCACCAAACCCCTCTTGAGCTTCATCCAACATTTTTGACTCCGCTGCCCCGATTTCAGGGGCGACATCAGCTTCCTCCATTACATCCAGCATAGCTTCAAAAATGGGAGCCTCCACAACAACGATCGACTCCATGAAGTACTGCAATGCTTCTTCCTTACAGAAGAACACACACAGCCCTCTACTGGCCACAGAGCACCAGCAGAGTAGGGGAATTTCCACTGTGTCCTGGCCAAATTTCCCTCATTCACTAAAAAAAAAAAATACCACCAACAGCTTAATCTGGTTCAAGGTCAGTTGGCATTCATCTGTATCCCCCTCCCCCGGGTCGTGCCTGAAAATAGGCAGGATTTGTCTAGTGCACTTACCCGGTCAACAAAAATGAAATAAAAAAATAAATATCCCTTCCAAGTGTCCAGCTGGGCCCCTATGAAGGTGAGCAGCTGGGTGGGTTCCGGGTGAGACTTCTTGAGATTTACCAGGAAACCTAGAGACTCCAAAGTGTGTTCTTGAGGGAAAGAGATTCCTTGACTTGGCAAGGAGACTTTCCTACTATGAGCCAGTCATCCAGATAGGGGTCAAGAGCGACATCCAGCCTCCTGAGATGTGCTGCTACCACTGCGAGACACTTGGTAAAGACTCTTGGGGCCGAGGACAGACTGAAGGGCATTGTGGTGAACTGATAGTGACCCGAAGGAAGTTTGAAACTGAGAAACGTCCTGTGAGATCTCCTTATGGGTATGTGGAAGTAGGCATACTTTAAGTCGAGGGAGACTGGCCAGTCACCCTGCTGTAAGGACTGTATGACCAGTGACAGAGTGACCATTTTGAATTTGGGTTTCTTGAGATGTTTGTTTAAATATCTGAGATCTAAGATAGGTCGCTACTCCCCAGTTTTCTTTTGTGTCAGAAAATACCTGGAGTAGAGGCCCTTGCCCTTCTCATGGGTGGGGACCCTCTCCACTGCTCGTAAAGCCAGAAGGTTTTGTACCTCCATTTCCAACAGTGGTATCTGTGATGGTAACAGAGGCCTTGACACCTGGGTACGTTTGAGGTCTGGCAACTGCTTGAACTGTAATGACAGACCCTTCTCCACTATCTCCAGCACCCACTTGTCTGATGTGATGCGGGACCAGTGCTGAAGATAGTGAGAGAGTCTGCCTCCAACCGGAAACGGGGAGGCGACCTGGACACTCACATCAGAACTTAGACTGAGAGGCAGGTGGCTGGGTAGAGGTGGCTCTTCTTTGGCCCCTTCTGCCCTGCCTCTGAAAGATCCCCTATACTGGCTAAAGTCAGATTGGGGATAGGGACTGTAAGGCCTGGGAAAAATCTTCTGTCCCTACCGTCCCTGGGACGGGATCTCTGAGGAGTGGTGGCGGGTTTAGGCTTGGATGAATGGCTCTGCCAGGAGGCCTTGTACTTATTGACCTTTCTCATGTAGTCAGTGGTTCTGTAATCAAACAACATATTTTGATCACAGGGAAAATCCATGGCCTTGTTCTGAGTGTCTGTAGTCAGACTGGTTGTTCTAAGCCAGGTGAAGCGTCTCAGAGATATGGCACGGGCCATCGCCCTAGAGGCTGCATCATTATTGTCATCTGCCATGTGGAATTAGTACATAGTAGCTTCCAAGGCAGTTTTTGACGTAGCCACCAGCTCTTGTACCATAGAATCTGATCCATTGTGAGCAATAACCTGGACAGATTTCCAAAGGGCTTTCTGATATTTGGCTGTGAATGCCATGTAAGAAGAAAGCCTGAGAAGCAGGGAAGCTGTAGCATGCATTTTCTTTGCTATAAAGTCAATTTTCTTGGAATCCTTGTCAGGGAGAGAGAGCAACAAGGAGACACCAGCTTTCTCAAGCTGCCTGCACTTATCGTTCGTTGGCTAGGGTGTGCTGACAGGAACTCGGTACCATTTTTAGACAACTTATATTTTCTCTCAAGCCGCTTATCAACCCTTAGTACTAAAGTGGGGTGTTGAAGCACCTTCATGGTATTTTTTCTAAATGCATTATAGATAGGGATGACCAGGGTCTTTGAGGATGAAAGACCCTTCATCTCCCTATAATCTTCATCTTCATTGACATCCTGGTTGGGGTCCTGTGTAGGGAGGTCCAGGGTATCCAGCATATTTTGTATAAATGAAAACATAAAGGAAGGATCCTAATGGTCACCTGGGGGATCCTCTAGATGAGGTTCCGGGGACTCCTGTGGCTCAAGGCCCTCAAAATCCATGTCAGGGGCATCATAGAATTGATCATCATCTGCGTCACCCTCACAGTCTACAGAACAGAGAACTGTTGAACAGTGCTTGCCAGTCCCAGTAAATAGAGGACCCATTTTTTGAAGGGTCTGAAACAGTTGCCATGCTTTTCCCTATCTTGCACTGTCAGAAGAACCTGCGCAGTTTGTAAGTGCTTTGTTTTTTTCTGAATGCTTTAAGCTGCCTGTTGTCTCACTATCGGCTTTTCCAGGAGCAACGGGAGCATATCTGTCTTGACAGAATTTCTTTTTAGTCACTTCATCAGAGGCTTGATCAAGCTTCCTTTTTTCATCACTCTTATTATTTTTCAATTTGTGAGGAACTTCATCTTTGGAAGCTTTATTTTTTGACTGGGATCTGGAGGGTTCCTCAGCACCTCTGCTTTTAGTATTAGTATTTTTGAATGGCCTCTCGTCGGAAACCTTTGATTTATCCTCAGCCATAATTATCAAAGGTTTGTCTGCTATGTTCACCAATTTAAGCAAAGCAAACCAGTTCTGGATCTATAAACTGAGTGCAGGTTTCTGTGAATATGCAACCAGCCAGTCCTGCCCCAGTTAATCAACTCTATTACCAGTGCCTTTTTTTTTTTTTGGTTGTAAAACTGGGATCTATACCAGTGCCAATCTTAATAGAATACCAGTAATACTCAACTGCACACAGGTGGCTGCTGGACCCTTACGGACAGTCCTGACACAGATGATACCAAGGTCCAGTAATATAACAAAAAAGGTTTCCTCGTAATTGCCAATCTAGAGAGAAAACCCCCAGGCATTGTTTAAATTTGAAATCTACTGCAGGTGCCTCGCGGTAAACCCCGCGAGGTCTGAGGTAAAGAACAAGGCAACTGTCCCCAATTCGATGGTTCCCACAAGAAATTAGTCAAAAATGAAGGAAACCATTGAAAATAAACACCTGCGATAAAATTAGGCTTTAAAGTAAATAGTCACGGTAAAAATAAAGTCTAAATTGCACCGTCACACTAAAAATAAAAAATTTGCGAAGCACTAATGAAAAAAGTAAAAGTTGTCACTCGGCACACTAAAGGAAAAGATTTATGAGGAAAACTTTACCCAGATAAGCACTAGGAGGCTGTCAACAAGGAACGTTGGGAGACACCTCAGAGGCAGTATGCTCAGTCCAGTGGAGAAAAAATTCTGAAGCAGTCAACAGCTTTCACTCAGTTCACTCCCCCCTCCTGTCTTTTGTTTGGCTAGCCCTATGCTCTTTAAACACTCTCTTAAAGGCACACCTCCAGGGCAATGGCATCTAGCCAGCTAAGTGCAAAAAGTTACTGATGCTAAAGGACTCCTGGGGTAAGAACTAGATTTAGAATGGAGTTATACTAGTCACATTATGTATATCATGCTCAGAGAAGGAAGGGAGTGAAAAGTTACAAATGCAAGTGCAATGTAAACATGGTAGATGATTTAAAACATGTTGCTCTAATATGGCCACTGTACCAGAAACAAAGATCATTCTGGTTAGGCTCTATTTTAAGGGACCTTGGACTCCCCACTGACCAAATACTTATGAAATTGTATGCATCCAATGATATAAAGGTGTTGACAAAACTTGCACATTTTCTAAAATCTATAAAGCTCTAGGATGGAGCTTAATTGTAGCTCTGTATAAGGATTCTCTGTCTATTTATCTATTTATTTATTTATTGTAATGGTAATTTCTCTGTTTTTGCAGAATGCATTTTCTACTGTTTTTATTGTGATATTTTTGTAATGGCTTTATGCCGAATGAATAAAATGCTTGATGATGATGATGAAATCCTCAGGTATAAAAATAGTCGATGCCTAAACAACTGCTATATATAATTTGTTTTCTTTTAGATTGAATTAAACTAATTATCTTGTTTTTGTAATGAAACATCTCATTTGGAATGTACTAGGTTCTCTTCTAACTACTGAGCGCTGTTTGAGCAGCTCATAGTAGACAAATATGTCTTTAAATGAAAGTATAAATAAAGAAGGGTTTCCATTGTATATTTAGCAAAATGGTAATGGTTTCATAGGTTTCATAGGTTTACAGAGTTTAAAAAAGACTGTAGTCCATATACTCGCCTTTTCTTATGTATATCCAACTATATTATTTTTGATCATATATTGATCAATTTCTATCTTAAAGGATTCCATCATTCTGCTAACTATTATTTCAATTGGAAGCTTATTCCAGATCTTGACCACTCTCACTGTTAACCAGTACTTTCTCCTAAGTGTTTTAAACCTATCTGATTTGATCTGCAATGGATGAGCTCTGGTACCATAGGGTTGATCCCTTAATACAAGATTAAGCTGTTCCCAGAGTGTGGGGTCATTAAGTGCCCTATATATTAGACATAGGTCACCTCGCATCCTCCAATACTCCAAAGTATACAGGCCCAAAGCTGACAACCTCTGTTCATACCCCTGCCCCTGGACCCCAGCTATCCTCCTTGTTGCTTTCCTTTGCACCCTCTCTAGAGATCTTATATCGCCCTTGCCCCCTGGAGCCCAAAACTGGGCGCAGTACTCCATGTGAGGACGCACCAAAGATGTGTAAAGTGGTAAAATAACTTCTTTTTTATTGCTCTTTATGTGTCTATTTATGCAATATTGTATGTTACTAGCCTTTTTTATTATTTGATTATAGTGTGGTCTAAAACTTAGATTATTGCATATTTTAACTCACAGGTCACTTTCTTTAGTGACGACCCTTACTAACTCATTTCCCAACCTATACTGAAACATTATATTATTCTTGCCAATATGCATAACTGTACATTTTGTTACATTGAAAATTGACCCTTGCTTTTGTGCCCATTCTTCCAAATTATTTAGAGTGGCCTGGAGTATATTAGCATCTTCTTCATTGTTTATCACCTTGCCCACTCTGGTATCATCAGTAAATTTTGAAAGCCATACTTCTGGAGCAGAACGCATAGACCCGATGTAAATGCTGAACAGAAAGGGCCCCAGCACGGAGCCCTGTGGCACGCCACTGGTCACATCTGTCCATCTTGAATACTCTCCCTTTATACAAACCCTCTGCTGTCTACCCATAAGCCATGACTTAATCCAGTGAACAATATCAGAATGTATCCCCAATGTACTGAGTGCATCAATCAGTTTGTCATGTGGCACTTTATCAAAGGCCTTGGCGAAGTCCAAAAAAATCACATCCACTGGACTCCCATCGTCCAAGGCCTTATTTACTTTACCATAAAATTCAAGGAGATTTGTCTGACATGATCTGCCCTTTACGAAACCATGTTGTGTATTATCTGTTTTCCCATTTTGCTGTTGGAAGTCTATAATATAATCTTTTACAATACCCTCAAGTACTTTGCCCAAAACTGAAGTCAGACTAATTGGCCTGTAATTTTCCACATTCTGCATAGATCCCTTTTTATGTATAGGGACTACCACTGCCTGTTTCCATACTTCTGGTACATCCCCCTCTCTTATGGATTGTTGAAAGAGGCTGGTAATAGGACCTGCCAGTTGTTCTGCTAGTTCCTTCAATACCCTAGGATGCAATTCATCGGGACCTTGGGCTTTGTTCTGGTTTAATGACTTTAGTTTTTTTACCACATCACATTCCATTAGGGTTATAATTGGCTTACAAGATGCCATACTGCTTTGAGGTGTAGTAATTGTAGGGTGATTAAAGACAGAAGCAAAGTAATTATTATAATGTTCAGCCATTAACTGATTATCCATTATAATGGTTCCATCTTGCTCTCTCAAAGGGCCTATATTCTTTATATTACCTTTTTCACTATTTATATACGAATAGAATGATTTATAATTATCCTTTACTTTAGTAGCAAGCTTATATTCGTAGTTCCTTTTTGCTTGCATGATGTGTTTTTTTTGTGACCCTTAAGCATTCTTTATATTTTGCCCAACTACCCTCGTCACCACTTAATTTTGCTGTTCTATACATTCTATTTTTTTTCCTTATTTCCTTTTTAATTTTTGATGTCATCCATGCAGGGAGAGGTTTTTTCCTATTACTGACACGTATTTTTTAAAAGATGGAACATAAGTCTTAACTAAGCCATGCAGTTTAATTTGTAATTTGTCCCACATTTCAGTTAGTGAGGCATCCTTGAATTCGTACTTCCAATTCCATTTTAGCAAATCAGTTCTCATACCCTCAAAATTTGCTCTATTGTACCTAAAGATGGAAGTTTTACCTAAATTCACATTTGTCTGTTCCATGTAATTAAACTTAACTATTGAATGGTCACTAGCACCTAGTGGCGGCAAAACTGAACAGTCCTGTATTTTATCATTTAAATTACTCAAAACCAGGTCCAAGATGTGATTTCCCCTGGTATTAGTTGTGACATACTGTTCTAAGGCAGCTAGATTTATTATTTCTAAATATCGCTCTTCTATGGCTGTATTTACTTGCAGTGTATTCCAGTTTATGCCTAGCAAATTGAAATCACCTAACAATATGACATCATTTAAATTTGCCAACTGCTTGACAAAGTCTGACAGCATAATATCTTCCAATGTGGTAAGCGAGGGAGATCTGTAAACTACCCCAATATTTAATCTGATATTCTTTTTTAAAAGAGATTTTCACCCATAATACCTCACTTTTTTCCCATTTTGAGGTATCCAGGCCCTCTGATACAATATCCTCGGATATGTATAGGGCCACCCCCCCTCCTCTTGTTGATTTTCTGTCCTTATAATATAAAGGATAGCCTTGAATATTCCTATCCCAAGTGTCCTCTGGTTTCCACCATGTCTCAGTGATAGCGCAAATGTGGATATCATGGGTATGTAAGATGACTTGAAGCTCATCCATCTTGTTATTCAGACTTCTTGCATTTAATGAAATAAAGTTGATTTTGGATTCAGAATGGCTATTTTTGGATACTATATTATGTGTTGTTTCATGATCTCCCCCCTTTTTTAGTTTAAATGTATGTCAATTGTCTGTTTCAATTTATAGGAAAAAATAAGCTTTCCCTGTTTATTTAGGTGTAACCCATCCTGGGAAAACAAAAAATGTCCCTGGAAATCCTGCCAATGGTCTACATATATATAGTCTTCTCTCTGACACCATCGCTTCATCCATCCATTTAGCCTAAGTATTTCTTTTGTTAGTGCTGCATTTGCTCTTGGTACAGGCAATATTCTGGAAATTATTATGTTACACCCCAGGGTCTTTAGGGACTTGCCTACCTCCTCAAAATCTCTTTGGATCTCAGTAATATTTCTTTTGCCAACATCATTTACGCCTACATGGAGGAGTGTGACTGGTGTGATAGTATTTTCAGTGAGTCCAGGAAGTAATCTTTTTATATCTCCTATTCCTGCTCCTGGGACTGTACTAACCGTTGTGTATTCCTTTCTATGTTTGCTGATCACAGAATCTGTATATTTTATCATTGAATCCCCAATGACCAGCACATCTTTTGTACCCACCTTATTTAATCCTGTACTATTACACGTGTCAGCTGCTTTATTATCTGTCCCATTGGGGTGATTTCCTACTACTGAGTCCTTGTGTTTTGATCTAGCCTTCTCGCTCATGGGGGATTCTTCGGGTTGGAGGGCCCTATACCTATTTGGTGTTAAAAAATTTGATGCACCCCCTATGTTTCTCCTACCCTTTTTGTTATTTTTTACTTTACTCTGAACGAGGCTCCATTCTTCAATATAACTTCTACCCTTTTCCTCTTTTTGTTCTGATTGTAATGGTTCACATGTATATGAATAAATTTCCTCAGAAATACTGTTAGCCATAGTATCAATATACTGCTCAAGTGAGGATATATCAGTTTGTACTTGTATTCTTCATTTTAATAGGGTAATCTCAACTTGTAGGGTTGCCAACAAACAACATTTTGGACACTTAAACCCCCACTGTTCTTCCCCCACTGCATACATCTCGCAATCCACACACAGCTTCATGTTTGAATACCTGTTTGAACGATCTTTATTTATTGAAAGATGTAATATCCAGCCTTCCCAGCTGACACAGCCGACACGCGCTGACACGTGTGTCTCTGTGCGCGTCTCCGCGCGCCCTGCTCGCTGCCGGGGCGAGTTAAATAACAAAAGTGACCGAAAGTGCTTGTTTGGGGTCACGGGAGCACTCGCAACCAAAGTTGCGTTTTAAACTAAAAGTTTTGTCTCTGAGCTTTAGCCCTGTTTATGTGTGGGCAGAATATCTTAAAAGCTCAGCACAAGTTTTAAAAATGACACTTTTTAAGCGTTTTAGTAGTAGCCCTGGACTAACTACTCCCTTCCTACTTCCTGTAAGGGAGTAGGACTCCATAACACAAAATTATATGCCACAGTTTAAAATAACAAGAACTTTTAAGTGCTCCCCACACTCTCCCAGATTGTAACACAATACATAGACAGTTCAAAGGTATAATTAGATCTGCACGCTCGCTGCAGGGGTGAGTTAAATAACAAAAGTGACCCGGAAGTGCTTGTTTGGGGTCACGGGAGCACTCGCAACCAAAGTTGCATTTTAAACTAAAAGTTTTGTCTCTGAGCTTTAGCCCTGTTTATGTGTGGGCAGAATATCTTAAAAGCTCAGCACAAGTTTTTAAAATGACGCTTTTTAAGCGTTTTAGTAGTAGCCCTGGACTAACTACTCCCTTCCTACTTCCTGTAAGGGAGTAGGGCTCCATAACATAAAATTATATGCCACAGTTTAAAATAACAAGAACTTTTAAGTGCTCCCCACACTCTCCCAGATTGTAACACAATACATAGACAGTTCAAAGGTATAATTAGATTAATGAATTAAGTTTTTCTGTATTTAGCTAGTAAGACGATTGATGTTTTGATAATATGTGTATGTATGTTTAAATGCATTCACCTGTGTAATTTAAAGGTAACGTGTATAAAAGGGTAGTTTTTCAATATATGCCACACCCCCTGATGAAGATTTAAGATTAGATTTGAAGCACCAGGGTTCGTTTGTCTGTCCTTTGATTTGCTGTATTTGGGAAAGGGGTTTACAACATTTGGCATGTGTGCCTTAATAAATTAATTTTTCTACTGCACCGATGTTCCTGCGTGCCATATATTTCTCTGCTTCACACTGTAAATTTCAATCTGCATTATAGTTATGCTAAGAGTGGCTTATATGGAAGCAATAACACACGATGGGGTATAGGTTATTCTGGATAAATGCACACCGTGGGGTGTAGTGAGGCACGAGGCACAGTTGACTGCCTTACTGTCCCTAGAAGTGCGTTTATCCAGAATAACTCACACCTCATCATGTGTTATTGCACTTATAAATTGGGAATCTGTTGAGAAACTGACATGTTATTTAAAAATAAAATAGTAAAAAAACATGAAAAAATCTGTATTACTGTGAAAGAGTCCCTCCTCTTTCTTTAGGTTGCTAGGAACGCTGTTAGGTGAAGTGCTGTCACTTGGGGCACTGAAGGCAGCCACTGAGTCATTAAGTCAGGCCCCAGGCAAGACTGCGATTTTGTTTTTGGTCTTGCCCGCAGTAAGCTACCCTCTGTGGTAGCAACTTTTGTAAAAGTCCAACTGGTCCATCTGCTTGGGGCTTCTGAGGAACTATGAAGTGTTTACATAGAAACATAGACTTTGATGGCAGATAAGGACTGCTTGGCCCACCCAGTCTGTCCATTTCCCTACCTATTGGATAAGCTGCAGATCCTAGTTAATTAACAGCCTACTTCTTCCTAACCCACACTAGGATTGCCTTATGTCTGTCCCATGCATTCTTGAATTCCCTCACTATTTTTGACCCCCTGACCTCCTCAGGTAGGCTGTGCCATGTTTTCACCACCCTCTCCATGAAAAAATACTTCCTCACATTGCCCCCTTTAAGCGAGGGGGTCAAGGGAGCAGTTTAGCAGGGACAGCGATACAGTTTTTACATACAAACAACACTTTTTAAGTGTTGTTACAGTTTTTATTTTATGTTTTTCAGTTGTATTTTACTCCATTTCGGCGTACCGTGCCATCCAGTGCCATTTACTGAGGAGTCAGCTGAGGAGAGTGAGCAAGAGACAGCTGCCAAGTTGGCTGAGGAGTGTGGGGAAGAAAAAGTAATGGTGTGTTTTTTGTTTCAACAGAATGAAAGATAGTGATTGAATGAAGCGCCCACACTTTCTTCACTTTACGCCCAGACTTACTGCATTGTGTTTTTACCGTTTTGGCCACTGCCAGTTGGGGACTTCTGATCAGGATTCTGGATCCCCGAGATGGCAGGGGACAAGGATATCCTGGGTAACTGAGCCACTTGTGGTAGCACCTGTTTTTTGGTTATGGTATATTCAATATAAAATACATAGCTGGCAATGGGGTGCCAGTCAGTCAGGTTCCTTTATTGTCTCTACCCATTTTATAAGTCAGTATTAATTCATTAAAGGACCAAATACACCTTCAGTGTTATTAATACAGTGCCAGTGGTTTTCAAGTTAACCAAATGTTCTCAATAGTTCAACCCAAGTATCATAAACATGCTAATAGGTCTGTATTGCCATTTAAACCTTTTTCTTCCCTAGACTTTGAAATAAAGATTCAAAAATTCCCCCTTTGACCAATCAGCTGTATTAAATTAACCCTTCTTGGTCCCACTGTAACCCTTTTCCAGGCCTGTGAGTTTAACCTCATGTTTAATGTTTGGGTCCCTGCAATTATTAACATGTTGTACTATTGCACAGGACAGGTCATTTTGTTCCAGTGCCCTCATGTGTTACATTATCCTTACACAAAACTCCCTTATTTTTCCTCCAATATAATAGAAGCCATATGAACATTGTAATAAATATACAACTCCCATTGTATGGCACAAAATCAAATCCTTTATTCTAAAGACTTGGTCAGTGACTGGATTTTTAAAAGTGTTAGTCACTTGCATATAAGTGCAAAACTTACATTTTCCACGCCTCTTTGTGCATTGATCACCCCAGAAAACAGTCTTAATTTGTGGAAGGAATCTGAAGAGGAGGGCACATAACTAGATTAGATCCCTTCACCAGATTGGGGTGGGGTGGGATCTGTTTGGGCACCAGCAGTGCCTCACCCTGGGGAAATACAGTGATCATAGTTACAATAGGTCATGCCTCCTGTGACCCTTCTGGAATTAAAGCATCAGGTACCTGAAAAGCTTCTACCACATTTTTACACTCAACCAGCACAGTTTACACCTCTTTAGCAGAGTCTTGCCTTCGAGCCTGGACTGCCACTTGGCAAAGTCTCTTCATGGCTGACAAATGCCCCTCTATGGACCTGGAATCCATATCAGGTGGGACCCCCAGGAGCAGAAGAAATTTTGGGGGTCTATTTCCTGATCTCCACTCCATTCAAACAGTTTTAACTTGTCTGCAGTTTTCACTAGAACGTTAGGTTTTGGGGGTACAAAACCAGGGTTGGTGGGGTCAATGGGGCCCTTTTCAACAGTGGCGGACTCCATGGAGGCATAACTGGTGAACAGGAGATCCTAGTGATGCCTCCAAATATATAACCCTGGTGCCATGTGCCAGTGAGCTACTACATCTGCCTGTTGACTACCACACAGGTTAAAGGGCCTGAGTTCTGTTTTGATGGTAACTGGGGATTCGTTCCCAGAATAGGAATAAAATAGCATGGTGTCTACACCAAAAGTAAGCCAACAGTGGGTCAAGTGTTTGAATAGTACAACCCCCTGGAATGCTGTACCTACCCACTTCCCCTTCCAGTCACCCCACACACTGGATTCCACTTTGTTTGGCAATACTGTACGATATATACACTCAATGCCTATAATTAATAATATGCTCACAGCACAGAGTTTGCAAAGAACAAAACACTGCTTTATTTGTAGGGGTAGGGCTAGGGAAGGGGTACCTGTACAAGGGAGTACAGTTAGGAATGAAAGGTTTGGTTGAATTAGCCAGGCCCATAAGTCAAAACAGTACCCACCCCCACTGGTACCAGTGTAAGCCCCCCCTTTTTCTGTCCTGCTTGGGAACCCAGATTTTAACAAAGGCCTGCTAGTTGCCATGGGTTGGCCGGTATTGGGGTCCATGGAATAAACTTTACCAGAAAACTCTAACAATTTTAAATTAGTCTCCTTTGGTCAGGCAAGCCCAGGGTTACTCACAGTTTTGAAGACACTGCAATTTAGGTACTGGCACAGAGGGAAACAACCACTGTGGGGGGCAGCAAGCAGATGAGCAGCAACTACTGGCCTAGAGGATGAAGCAAATGCTGGCAGCTGGTCAACCTTGGACTTACTTGAATATTCTTGCAGTTTGTCATCTTCTGACTTCCTTGCAGAATCTAGCAGCTTGTCACCTTCAACTTGCCAAGCAGGCCAGATCACAGAGTACAAGCGCAAGGTTTCCTTGATGACAAGCAGGACCAGGTCCATGCCCAGGAGTGACCCCATGGACTGGCTCTCAAAATTAGTCCAGAATGCCCTAGCACTCAGTCATACACCCGTAGCCACCTTTAGCCAAATCCACCCTACTTGATAAGGGTTAGCTGTTCCCCTACCTGGCTCTGGGTTGCAGTTGTGTGAATTTCAGTTACTCTCTTTTGTCTAATCTGGAAACAGCTGCTCTGTGGGGCAGCAATGCTCTCTTCAATGTCCACCTAGCCAGTGGCTAAAGCTAGCAGCAGACAGTCTCTTTGGTGGGAGTTCCACCTTTATACAGCCATTTCAGCAAAGCAAACAGATTCCTAAACACTTGACAACTGCAGACCTTTTCTCCAATTTTCCTTCAGCCTCAGGCCAAGTTTTCAAACACAGGTGGCTTTGACACACAGTTCTAATATGACCTCATTCACAGGCTCAGGGTTTCCAAACTGCTGCAGATTTCTGCAAAGTTCAGGATCTCCCCACAGCAGAGAAACTTTAACAAATTCCTTAGGCATTCAGCTGCTCAACAGTTCCTTCAGGCAAAATAAACCCTTTTCCCAACTTACAGACAATTGACCATTTAACCAATAAAGTCCTGAAAAGGTTTCCAACCTTTTCCCATCACACAGTATTAGCCCTCTTGACTCGATCAGAGCCCGGACTAGATTGCCCAAACTGCTAAAGTTCCTGGGGTTTCACATCACAAATTCCAGCTCCTGAATGGTTAAACCCTGCTGTCTAAGCAAGACATGACTAAAGAATAACAGTTTTTCCAATCCTTCCAGGCCTTGGGAAACTTCTTTAATGTGCCTGGCACCACCCAGTCTCCAGTTTAAAACCACCTGCCTGTAGAAGAGTGGGATGTGTGCTAAAAAGAGCAGGAGGGAGGTGAACCTACAGACCCTGATGGCTCACCTTACAAAGAATTTGGTTCCCCTTCTAGGACCACAAAGGATTGCACCTCTTACTCCACAGTCTCCAAACAGATGGACAGCACCCTCAACTTCCCCTCACTTGAAACAGAGGAGGAGGAGGAGAAGGAGTTCATTGGCATGATGGGGCTAGCATCCACAAGGAGACTACTAGTCACCATCCATAAGTCACTGCAAATGGCTACGGGGAAAATCATGTCAGCACTGAAGCCAGCTGCTGACATTGCTACAAAAGTTGAAAAAGGTATCAGGTGGACAGGATTCCTTGAAAGGGTGAATACCTGCATGCCCACCCTGATCATAAAGCAGTGGTACAGAGAGCTGCATGTGAAAAGGGCAAGGTGCCCCTCCCCATGCAGCTTCCTGAAAAGAATTCCAGGAAACTGGATACTATGGGCAAAAAAGTGTACACAACAGCTTCCCTGCTCCTGAGGCAGGCAGCTTACTTGGCATACACAGCCCAGTATCAGAAAGCATTATGGAGTGCAGTGCTGGCACTGACCTATAAGGTATGTGGTGAAGTGGCACAGGCCCTGACTGGGATTACAAAGTCAGCCATGGATGCCACCAAGTATCAGTTCCACATACTGTGGCTGTAGCCTGCAATAACTGCTTCAGGAGTCTTGGCTCATGCACCAGCATTGAAGAGGTTTGCCTGGTTAAGGGCTACCATCCTTACCCAGGACACTCAGCTTAAAGCTACTGATTTCCCTTTTGAGAGAAATTTCCTGTTTGGTGACAAAACACAGGTGTACATGGAAAAAAGTGGATGAATACTAGTTCACTTTTAAAAAATAACACTGAGAATGAAAAGGACGTTTACTTCCTACATGCCTTACAGAAGGGGAGACGGTGGTAGGGGTTATTATTCAAGATCCTAAGACACTTTTGACTACCAGTCCCAAGGAGGATACCACAGAGGCAGAGGCAAGTGGGGCTCCAGATGTGCAGCAACATCAGTCCTTAAGCTACAGCCAAAACAAAACCCTTGACAAATCTGCCTCATGTCACCAGTCAGCCATTTCCAATCGGGGGAGAGGCTGACTCACTATTTTCAGGAATGGGTAAAACTTGCCACAGAATGTGGGCCCTGAAAGTTGTGGATTAAAGGCTGTCCAAGAAAATCAAAAGATTCCCAAAACTGCAGAGACCTTTCCAGCCCGTTCGCCAACAGAAAGATTTCTGTTGGAACTGGAAGTAAAGAAACTGATGTAGACAAAGACAGTAGAAAAGGTCCCCACCTCTCAGTGAAGAAAAGGTCTGTTTCCAAGAGACTTCCTGGTCCACAAGAAAAATGGGGATTAGTGACCTTTTTAAGATCTAAGGTATCTGAAAAAATACATAAAAAAAAAATTCAAGATGGCCACACTGCGCATACTGATGCTATCCCTACTGGTCCAGCTCCCCATATGACGTACAAGGGAAAAGCCAGACCTCTCTCAACAACCAACACTCCAAAATCTGGCCAGTGAAAAATCATGTACACAAATGCTCGCAGTCTGAGAAACAAGATCTCAGACCTGCAGGCAATAATGACAGAGGCTAAACGGGACATAGTAGCCATTAATGAGACATGTTTCACCAGTAACCACACTTGGGAGACTTCAGTACCTGGCTATGTACTGTTCAGAAGAGACCGAGGTGCAAAAAGGGGAGATGGAGTGGCCCTTTATGTCAATGAAAATATCAAAGCTACAGAAATTCAGAATACACAAAAGGAGCCAGAAGAACTGTGGGTCACCCTGGAAACAGGAAATGGGACAGCCATATGAACTGGGGTTGTCTACAGGCCTCCAGACCAAGGGGATGACATAGACAAATTACTGTTAGAAGATATGCAAAACATGACAGCTAAAGGGGCGGTTCTGATAATGGGAGACTTCAACATGCCAGATACAGATTGGTCAATACCAGCAGGAACATCTGCCAGAAGTAGACACATAGTGCATTCCCTGCAAGGAGAGGGCCTCAGACAACTGGTACAACAACCCGCAAGAGACATGGCTATCTTAGATCTAGTACTGACTAACAGGAAAAGGATCACAGATCACCAGACAGAAGGTCACCTGGGGGCCAGTGACCATCATGTGATGTGGTTCAATTTGGCCACTAGAACTAAATCATCCTATTTCAAGGCAAAAATATGGGACTTCAGAGGAGCTGACTTTGGTAAGATGTCCAACAGAGTTAAGCTAGCACTGACAAGAAGAAATGCAGGTGAGGGGGTACAGGCAAAGTGGGCAATAATTAAGGATGCAATACATGAAGCAACATCCCACTGTGTTAGAGAGAAAAGGAAGTGCAAAAGAAGAAAACCACTTGGTTTCTCAAAAACAGTAGCAGAAAAGGTCAGAGTCAAAAAGCTGACCTTCAGGAAATATAAGGGAACACAGCGGGATGAAAATATGGAGGTAAACCAAACTGCCCTAAGGGAAGCAGGGAAGGCAGCAATGCCCAAACCGAGGAAACACTAGCATGAACAGTAAAAGAAGGTGACAAGACTTTCTATAGATACATTAGTGAAAGGAGAAAGTCCAGAGGGGGTATAGCTAAGATCAAAGGGGATAAGTGGACGTGTAAGGAGGAGAACCATGTAAAAGCATCTATCCTAAATAGATATTTCTGCTCAGGATTTACTGAAGAGAAGGTAGGGCAGGGCCCACAGCTCAGCACCATGGACATGGGGGGAAGGATGCGTGCACTAGTCCCTTCACAAAAGAAAGGGTCCTAAAAGAGCTCGATAAGCTCAGGGTGGACAAGGCAATGGGACCTGATGGCATACATCCAAGGGTACTAAAGGAGCTAAAGGTGGAACTAGTAGAGCCATTATCAGAGCTGTTTAGTGAGTCTTTGAGAACAGGAGAGGTCCCAGAAGACTGGAGAAGGGATCATGTGATCCTGCTCCACAAGAGTGGAAGCAGGGAGAAGGAAGGGAACTACAGACCAGTCAGTCTTACATCAGTAATGGGCAAGATTATGGAGGAACTCCTTAAGGAAAGGATAGTGCAACACTTGGAATCCATAGGAGCACAGGATCCAAGACAGCATGGGTTTACAACAGAAAGGTGCTGTCAAACTATTCTCATAGATTTCTTTGACTAGGAAAACAGAGTGGTGGACCAAGGGGGAACAGTTGATGTCACCTACCTTGACTTCAGCAAAGCTTTCGATACTGTTCCACATAGAAGATTGATTAATAAGCTGGGTAGGATCGGGGTGGGTCAGAAGTTGGTCAACTGGGTGGCAAACTGGTTGACGGGCAGAAAACAGAGAGTGGTGGTAAACGGTATATAGTCAAAAAAGATGCAAGTCACAAGTGGGGTACCTCAGAGATCAGTCCTGGGGCCAGTCCTCTTCAATATCTTCATCAGTGACATTACAGATGGACTGGAGGGTAAGGTTTGTCTGTTCGCAGATGACACCAAGATCTGTTACAGAGTAGATGATCCAGATGGGGTGGGCAGAATGAGAAGAGATCTGGATAAACTGGCAAAATGGTTGAAAGAGTGGCAACTGGGCAAGATCATGCACATAGGGAGGAGAAACCCTGATGCCACCTATAGGTTGGGAGGGGAGTTGCTGGCAGTCACAAGGGAAGAAAGAGATTTGGGCATCATCATCACAGATGATCTGAAATCATCCAAACAGACCACTAAAGTAGTAGGTAAGGCTAGGAGTGTGTTGAGGTGTATTAGTAGGGGTATCACAAGTCATAAGAAAGAGGTAATAATCCCTCTTTACAAGACACTGGTTAGCCCCCATCTGGAGTACTGCGTGCAGTATTGGAGGCCACATCTTCACAATGACATTAACCAAATTGAGGCACTCCAGAGAAGGGCAACCAAAATGGTGCAGGGACTGCATCAGAAAACATATGAGGGCAGATTAACAGAACTCATTATGTATACTCTAGAACAAAGGAGGGAAAGAGTTGATATGATTGAAACATTCAAACACCTTAAGGGCATTAACAAGGTGAAGGAGTCTAACATATTTCAATATACTGTAAGAAAAATAGCAGGACAAGAGGACATGACATGATATTAGAGGGAGGCCAATTAAGGGGTACTGTGAGGAAGTTCTTTTTCACAGAAAGGGTGGTGGATGCATGGAATGGTCTACCTCAGGAAGTGGTGGATATGAATACAGTGCAGGGCTTCAAACAGGCATGAGATAGGCATAAGGGAGCAATACAGATAAGTATGAACAGATAGGCCATTGACTGAGCAAAGGCCAATGGCACATTCATAAGCTAGAAAAAGACATGGGCAGACTGGATGGGCCTTGTGTTCCTCATCTGCCATCAACTTCTATGTTTCTATGTTTCTACTATATAGAAACTGGTTGGGATCACTGGGGGGATGATAGAAACTTTCAAATACCTCAAGGGAATCAACAAAGTCCAAGAGGGTAGTATCTTTCAGAAAAAGAGATGCGCAAGAACAAGGGGGCACAATTTAAGATAGAGGGGGGATGGCTCAGATGTAATGTGAGGAAGTATTTATTCACAGAGAGGGTTGTAGATGCATGGAATTGCCTTCCTGAGGAGGTTGTAGAGTCAAAAACAGTGGTGGAATTCAAGAATGTATGGGACAGACATAAGGCAATTCTAGTGGGGGTAGGAGGAAGTAGGCTGTTGGTTAACTAGGATCTGCAGCTTATCCATTAGGTAGGGAAATGGGCAGACTAGGTGGGCCCCTTGGTCCTTATCTGCCATCAAATTCTATGTTTCTCTGTTTTGCCAACTTTGGATTGGATTTATAACTGGCTTCAGGACAGAACTCAGAGAGTTTTGACCTCTGGCCATCTTTCAGATCTTGGAAGAGTTACTAGTGGTGTGCCACAAGGCTCTGTCCTAGGCCCTTGCTTATTTCAAGTCTTCAGTTCGGACTTAACCAGAAACTATATTTCAATCTCTGCTAAGTATGCCAATAAAGTAAAAATTGGTGGTCCCTGTTCAAATACAGAGCAAATTCAAACAATACAAAGAGATTTGGACAAAGTCACTAATTGGGTTAACTTATGGGGAATGAAATTACATTTTAGTAAATGCAAAGTCATGCATCTAGGCCCCTATAATTCCCATGCTACCTACTCATTAGGTGGTTCCTTACTTAATACCATCTCTGATGACAGAGATTTGGGGGTAATCATTTCTAACAACCTCAGTCCCTCTAAACAAATGAATCTTGCTTTTAACAAAACTAACCATGTCATCTGATCTATTAAGAGGAACATCACATCTGAGGCAGTATAGCGCAGTGGTCTAAGGCTCTGAGCTGCAAATTTGGTGACATCCAGCAGACCAGGCCTGGGTTTGAATCCCACAGCTTCCACTTGCATACTGTGTGACCCTGAGCAAGTCACTTAACCTCCTTGTGCTCCCAGGTCGCTCCTGTAAAAAAGCTTTCAGCTTAGTGTGCTATACCTGGTTAAACAACTAAATAAATAACATCTCAAGATGCTACAGTAATGATGCTGCTGTATAGAGCTTATGTGAAACTGCACCTTGAGTATGCTTCTTGGCTCTGGTGCCCCTATACTGAAAGACAGCAACAGTAGTACCACTCCACAAGAGTGAAAGCCAGGAACAGCCAGGAAACTACTGTCAGGTTAGTCTGACATCAGTCATATGGAAACTGATGGAGTCCCTGATGAGGGAAATAATCGTAGCTTTTTTGGAGCAAACTGGTCAGCTTGACAGAAATCAACACAGTTTCACAGCAGGGAGGCCATGCCAGACAAACCTGGATGACTTCTTCAATTGGGTCACCAAAACAGTAGATCAGGGTGCAGAAGTGTTGTTGGATAACAGATGGACCAGATGCTGAACTTCAGGTTCAACACACAATCTCTGTAGGATGTTTATTCAAAATACAGGAAATGCACTGAATCCTCCTTCAGTACATCAGTTTGCAGCAACAGACTATGTATGTCCTTTTTCTGCACTTAACCGGCACCTACTGACACTGATCTCTAAGCTAACCTACCAGTTGAGATGCAACCTCCACCCCTATGCGGGACCCATTTGCTTGGGTAGTGGGAGCCTAAAAAGAAAAAAAACAAAACAAGCTATAGATAAAGAACCTCAATGCGGAATCACCTAAAGAAGGGTTACCCCAAAGGGTATTGGCAACAAATCAGGTTTCAAAGAACTACAAACATCAAACATACTTCCATAATGCAAAGCATCATAGGATATATGCAAATCACCATGGAAGTTCAGACTTGTTCAGTTTACAGCAATTTACATGCATTTTAAATAGCACAGCTAACTTAATTTCTGTAATAGTCACCTAGTACTTTTTACCATTATCAAAAACATCTAGTGCCATGGTATTTTCAACATTTACAGGTTTCATAACTGTAAGGTATATACATCAAGGTATCTTATGACATAGTGCTATTACATACTAAATCCAACAATGATTAACACAACCTGTTTTACATACATTTGGAGGACACCACAATAACCTCCCTTTATGAGAATCTGAGAGGGAAAAGGAAAAATTAAAGAGGACACTATAGCATAGTCAAGAAAGGGAAGGGGGTGCCCATAGGTGTCCAACCTTATGGACTAGAAATTAAATAGAAATTGTAAAGGATTGATTATGCTAAGAAATGGAAGAACTGTTGCAACAGATTTAAGGAAAGGTCAATCCTCAAGAGTGGTAGGAGGTCCCTGTCACATATCTCTCACCTTAAGAGGGAAGCAGTCATTGCAGACTGCTTACCAGCTTCCTGTCCCAGGAAGGGATGGAGCTTTCACCCATCCATCTTCAGAAGCTACATCTCAGGGTCCCTATTAACGATAAACTTTCCATCATAAACATAGTGGAGATCATCATTCTTTACCCTGAGGAATTAACACATTTCTCAACAGAGACTAACGGTACCTTTCCTGAGCTATCTCCTTTTAGGGAAAAGTATGTCATATTCCTTAGAAACATAGACTTTGACAGCAGATAAAGACTACTTGGCCCACCTAGTCTGCCCATTTCCCTACCTACTGGATAAGTTGGAGATTCTAATTAACCAACAGCCTATTTCTCCCTACCCCCCACAAGAATTGCCTGATGTCGTAACCAAAAAAAGCTGGATGGCTGGAAAGTCCAGTACCATAGAAACAATTTTCTCTGGGGTGAGTAATTACCTGCTCCAACCCCATGTCAGTTTTAAGCAGGGGCCCAGTCCTAGGTCCAAACCATCTACATAAACCCACTATGTCTCTTGATTCATTTCACTTGCTACAGATACAGACACCTGAGGGTAGACACTCTTTTGGTGCTACCCCAACACAGGTTCCAATCCATTTTCCACCCACCTCCTCCTTTGTAGGTTTTTCATCAACAAAATAGAACACATATACCACCTCTTTGATCTTAACATATTGCAACATTTTGGCAATATTAGCATCTTTAGCCTGCAGTACACCCCAGTCAATACCGTTAATAGATTTAGCTGCATCAATACAAGAAAAAATCCCTTCAGCCTTATAGGCTTCTTCTTACTTGCTTGGAGTCTTCAAACCCAGCACAATATCACTAGACACAATCTTACCTGGGGTCTCACATTCAAGTTCTATACTTGCATCTCTGACCTCCAACAGGTAACA
This sequence comes from Neoceratodus forsteri, assembly GCA_016271365.2. NCBI lineage: Eukaryota > Metazoa > Chordata > Ceratodontiformes > Ceratodontidae > Neoceratodus > Neoceratodus forsteri. The sequence continues at coordinate 27,648,263 of CM057449.1, forward strand.
TCCTGGGAACACAGGAAACAAAGGAATCTCCAGCTCCCCCAGCTGAGCCCATGGAAAATCCTCCTCCAATTCTTTATTCAAACTCTCCAGCAGGGACCTCTCAAGCACCTGGCATTGGTGTTCTACCTCTCTGTGTAGTCGGTCTGCCACCAGCCATCTGCCACAAGCCATTGCCCACTCATCCAGTGGATCATTCTCATCAGGGTCTGCAACTGCTGGGTGTTGTCTTTGCACTTCCAGTCTGCCTCCACCCCATGGTAGTTCCTCATCCCTTTGTATCTCTTTGTTGTTTTCAGGCTTGGCATTCCTCTGAGCTTCCAGATCCAGTCCAGGCCGCAGCTTCTCTCCATCTGTCAGCCATGGTTCTGGTCAGAACTCCACTGACTTTCTTCTCTGGCAACTTCTGGTGCATCGGTTCACCTGGTATATCTGGGTGATGTCCACCAGAAAACATCCCTCTTCGACCAGTCCAGATACTTCCAGCAAATTATCCCACTTCTGACACAAAGTCTGTGGAGGGATTGTGGGATAACAGATGGACCAGACACTTAACTTAAGATTCAACACACAATCTCTGTGTGACGTTTATTCAAAATACAGGAAATGCACTGAATCCTCAGTACATCAGTTTGCAGCAACAGGCTATGTATGTCCTTTCTCTGAACTTAGCCAGCACCTACTGACACTGATTTCTGATCTAACTTAGCAGTTGAGATGCAACCTCCACCCCTATGCAGGCCCCGTTTGCTTGGGTTGTGGGAGCCCAAAAAGAAAAACAAAACAAGCTATAAACAAAGAACCTCAATGCAGAATCACTGAAGGAAGGGTTACCCCAAAGGGCATTGGCAATAAATCAGGTTTCAAAGAAATACAACATCATATATACTTCCATAATGCAAAACATCATGGGATATATGCAAATCACCATGGAAGTTCAGACTTGTTCAGTTTACAGCAATTTACATGCATTTTAAACAGCACAACTAATTTAATTTCTATAATAGTCACCTAGTAGGTTTCACCATTATCAAAACACCTAGTGCCATGGTATTTTTAACATTTACAGGTTTCATAAACATAAGGTATATACATCAAGGTATTTTATGACATAGTGCTATTACATATTAAATCCAACAATGATAAACACAACCTGTTTTACATACATTTGGAGGTCAGCACAATATCCTCCCTGTATGAGGACCTGAGAGGAAAAAGGAAAATTAGAGAGGACATTATAGCATAGCCAAGAAAGGGAAAGGGTGTCCCTAGGTGGCCAACCTTATGGACTATGAATTGTAAAGGATAGATTAGTCTAAGAAACAGAAGAGCTGTTGCAACAGATTTAAGGAAAGATCGGTCCTCAAAAGTGGCAGGAGCTCCCTGTCACAAAGTGGGCGTGGCATACCTGGATTTCAGCAAAGCTTTTGACTCTGTTCCACAGAGGAGACTAGTCAGAAAACTGGAGAACATGGGAGTTGGGCCCGAGGTAACAAGCTGGGTCAGAAACTGGTTACATGGGAGAACTCAGAGAGTATTAGCCAATGGCACTTTGTCAGAAGAGGGTAGGGTGACTAGTGGGGTCCCGTAGGTCTTAGTTCTGGGGTTGATCCTCTTCAACATATTCATCAACGAGATTGCCAATGGACTGAAGGGAATGGTGTGCCTGTTTGCAGATGACACCAAGATTAGCAACAGGGTGGACACACCTGAGGGACAGCATAGCATAGAAGCTGATCTCTGAAAACTGGAGGAGTGGTCCAATTCCTGTCAATTGAATTTCAATGCCAAAAAAGCAAGATCATGCACCTGGGAAAATGACACTCAGAGAAAATGTACTCAATGGGGGGAGAGCAGCTGGTGGCTACTAGGCAGGAGCAAGACCTGGGGGTGATCATATCAGATGAACTCAAGGTCAGTAAACAATGTGAGAAGGCAGCACTAAAAGCTAGTGGCATCCTGGGATGCATAGGGAGGGGCATCACAAGCAGAAGGCATGAAGTAATCATGCCCTGTATCAGTCCTTGGTAAGGCCTCACCTGGGGTACTGTGGCCAATTCTGGAGACCATACCTCAGGAAGGACATACAGTAGATAGGTTAGAGACAGTACAAAGAAGAGCAACAAAGATAGTGCAGGGCTTGCATCAGAAACCATACATGGCAAGACTAGATGACCTCAAATTATACTCCCTAGAGCAGCGCAGGGAGCGTGGGTACATTATCGAGACATTTAAATACCTTAAAGGCAACAACAGGGTACATGTGCGGAACCTCTTTCAGGTAAAAGACTACAACAGAACTAAAGGACATGATCTTCAACTTGAACTTCAAGAGCAATGTGAGGAAATTCATCCTCACAGCATGTTGTGGAACCATGGAATAGCCTGATAGAGGGGTGATGGGAGCCAAGACAGTGGGTGAATTCAAGCGGGCATTGGACAGACAGTGTGGGATACTCAAGCAGGCAGCTAGGTAAGGTGAGGGGTAGGGAAACAGATAGGACAGACTAGATGGATCATATGGTTTCCATCTGCTGACAACTTCTATGTTTTTATGTTTCTATAAGAAATCAGACTGCCAAACAATCGAAAAAGTCCGGAGAAAGTTCACAAAAGATATATATGGTCTCAAAAATTAGTCATATGAGGACAGACTCACTTCTTTAAATCTCATGTCTCTAACAACCCATTGACCTAGGGGTGATCTACTATTCATGTTTGACATTATCCAAGACCCATATTTACTAAATGAACTAGGGCTTGAATTCAAACATGATGCTTATTTTATTAGAGGTCAACCCCTTCAATTAGCCAGGAAGCAGTATCATTTTTTTAAGTCAGAACTATTTCTTTACCCACAGAATAATAAATCCCTGGAACAAACTGCAACTACACATCATAATTAAAAAAAAACAAATAAAGAATTCAAAAGAAAACTTGATCATTTAATCTTAGCTGCATATAATCTTGCTTATTACACTTTATAAATAATGAGCATACATGGGCATCACTTGCCACCTAGCTCCGTGACTGCCTTAGTATGAACCTTCCACATTCTAGTCAGACACGGCCACAGAAAATGTCTAGGGTTCAGGCTGGAAAACTGCCAACACCAGTTAATAGCCCTTCCCTTTGGCCTCATCTCAGATCCAAGGGTATTCACAAAGTGCTTAGCCGTGGTAGCAGCGTGCTTAAGAAGACAAAGTACCTAGATGGTTGGCAAGTCTCATGAAAAACAGAGCAAGAGGCAAGGTGCCCCATACAACAGTTAAGGATCACCCTAGAGAGACAGGGATGCCTAATAAATCTGCAGACAGAACCACTTCAGGTGCTGCACTTCATATGTGCAGAGCTGGATACCCTGCAAGGAAAGGCTTTTCTTCTACAGGAAAGTATATCAGAGCTGATTGCCACTGCAGAATCCTTCGCTATGGGACACCCAAGGCCTGCAAAGGATTTTTTTTAGCTACCGGGCCACATGGCCTCATACACAGACATGGTGCCATGGGACAGATTTCAGCAAGGGGTATTCAGTACCACCTAAGGGGTCACTGGTCAAACAATCAGATTCACTATCCCAGTTAGTGCCAGTCATAAAGACCTTTGTGCAAACACTAGGATGGTGGAAGGAGGAAAGCAACCTAAGGTAGGACATTCCCTTCCTCTAACAACACCCGACAAGCATTCTCACAGCAGATACTTCATTCCTAGGGTAGGGCATGCTCCTGAGGGATCTCACATAAAGTGCCATTTAGAGACTACATGAAACTCAGGAGCACATAAATCTCCTCAAGTTCAGGGCAGTATTATAGTCAATGCAATCTTTTCCTGTCAGCTACAGGGTGAGTTTGTTCAAATTTGCAGACAGTAGCACAACAATGTACTACATTAACAAGCAGGGAGGAACAAGATCCTCCAAACTGTGCACAGACGCTACTGGTGCAGCTATTGGCTTGGTCAGAAATTTCTTGACATTTCTGTGATACCTCTAGAGAAATTCCCTGCTTGTCTGCTGTATCACTATAGGGCCACCAGAGAGAACATTTTTAGAAATATCACAAACATATCTGATAATATCCGACCATGTCAATGGCTGCAACTGTATGAGGGTCTGGGATGTGGCTTATTCTTTGAATGCAAAGATTTCTACAGCACATCTGCCAGACAAGGACAATGTGCTGGAAGACTCCATAAGCAGAATGAACAAGGGAAACCACAAGTGGGCCTAGAGCCAGCAAGTGCTGGCCTTGGTCTTTACAAGTTAGGATACACAAGAAAGAGACCTGTTTCCTCTTGGGAGAAGAATCAGCTCCTAATGTTGTATTTATTTCTTTAAATGTTTAACCAGGAAGTACATACTGAGCAGAAAACAGTTCATTTCCAGATGTGTCTTGGGGGACAGGGGGGTGGGAGACAGCTAACAATAGAAAAATGACTACATAAAATACAATAACAAACTTTTACAAGCAGAATCATAAATATTATGGGCAGAATAGTAAATAAACCCTGATCCCCCCTTCAAATAAGACTGTGAACCCTTCCTGTTTCTGTAGTGTAGGGTCCCTCCACCCCGTCCCTGAGCCCCGATCCCCATACGAATAATAATCCACAGTCGCATACATTTTCATAGTGTAGTGGCCCCCACTCTGGTAGGCAGGATCTCCTTCTCACAACCCCCCACATCACCCATGTCAGCGACTGGCATAGCCCTCCAAACCCTGCCAGGGCCACCTGCCGACTGAACTGCTCGTGATCTCATACTGTTCATAGTACAAGCTCATTGGCTGTCTCCAATGGGCTTGTGCTATGTACAGTATGAGATCATGAACAGCTCATTCGGCAGCTGGCAATGGTGTGGAGGGCTGTGCCAGTCACAAGCATGGGTGATGCAGGGGGGTGAGGGGAGGGGGTCCTGCCTACTGAGGTGGGGGGTGCGGGGTCACTACACTATGCAAAAGGGTTGTGAACATATTGTCATGATTGGACAGGGATCAGACAGGGAGGGGGGTTCCACTACATTATGGAAAATAGTATTCATCATTTGTACATAATCAGATGTGGACTGGGCTGGGAGGGGTTGCTCCCTTACTATGGAGATACATAGGAACACTTTGATTATTCCTATGAGACTGGGCTGGGATGGGTGTGCCCTTCACTATGGAACTACATGGGGATAGTTTGATTATTCCTACAGGAATCAGGCTGGGAGGGGGTACCCTACACTACAGAACAGTGCGGTGTTTTCTAACATCATGAGCATTGGGGAATGGTGCTGGGAGGGTGGGTGCCACTGGGCTATGGGGGCTGGTAGGCTGCTGTGCTCCTGTCTGCACTACCACAGCCAGCCTGTGGGTGGCCAGCAGTTGGGCATGCTTTTTCCATGCCTAACTTTGTGCCGCTCATTTCCTGCACTTAGGCGGTCCATCTGTTCTGAATATTTCCTTTTGTGGGATATTCATGGGCATGCCCCCTCTACTTGGGTGGCATGCATTATTTTGGGGCCATAGCCCATCTCGATTTAGGCAGCCCATCTCCCTCCTTTAAATATGGGATTTTGGAGCAAGTTTTGAGATGGATGGCTCATCTCCATTTTTTTCAGAGATGCACCACACATCTCTTTCGAAAAAATGTTGGTCATGATATCTGCCAGGACAATAAAGAGAACTGCAAGTCCTCTGTACAGATCCAAACTATATAATTGTCCACATGTATAAGGTAGTCTCTGAACCAGTAGGAAGTTCCTACCTAAGGTGGTGTCAGAATTCTACTTGAACAAGTCAGTTACCCTTCCTGTACTCTATCCTGAACATTCCAGCACAGTTGTACAAAAATTGTTCTGCCTGGATGTAAACGGATCAGACAAGGGATGTCAGGTCCCAGAGCACACAGTATTTTGCTACCTATGGAGAGGTTGGCAAAGGTACACCTGCAGCAAACTGTCTCCCATTGGATAGCCTCTTGTATACAGTTCTGTTAGGAAAAAAAAAAAGGTAAAATGCCTCCCAGAGGACAAGGAACACATTCCACAAGGTGTACCCCTGTCTCTCTGACAGTTACAAGAGGCATGTCCCTCCTAGAAATTTGTAAAGCAGCTGCCTGGAAAACAGTGCACACTTTCACAAAGCACTACTGCCTGGATCTCTTTCTCTTTGTTTACTTGCCTAATACAAAGGTTTGTCACCTCCACTATGGTCCCTTTAGAAGGGCCCACTGATCCTCAGCTCTCTCTCATTCATCCCTCATCACCAGTGCATTCTTGAGACATATCCCCATCTTAGTAAAGTTCACCCTCCTGAAATCCAGAACCCTCGCCTTTGTGTGGCTTGACTCTGCCACTGTTTTCATACTGAACAATGCCGCGTGATGATCATTGAACCCCAAGCATCTGCCCACCCTAACTTCTGCAATTCTGTTCCCATTGGAGAGCGCCAGCTCCAGAACTGCACCCTCCCAGGTGGGCTCTATCACTAGCTTCCTCAGGCCTGCACCTTGCATGGAGTACAGGATGTCCCTGCTCCTGACTGACATAGCATCTTGTAGATTGAAATCACCTACCAGCAGCACCTCCCCTTTAGCTGCTATTGTATGGATGGATTCCACTAGAACCCTGTCCACCTCCTTCCCCTGTGCTGGCAGTCTGTATGTCATACTGATGTGAATAGCTGTGCCATTGCCCATCTCAAGGGTGACTCACAGTACCACTATGGTTCTCAAAGAAAGTGGCCGGGAAGGTAAGGGTGAAAAAGATGGCTTTCAGAAAATACAAGGAAACACAGAAGAAGAAGGAGGAGGACAATGTAGCATACCTGGATAAACAGAGGGAGGCAGGAAAAGCAGTCAGGAGTGCAAAGGCCCAAGAGGTGTAAAAGCAGCACAGGTTATAAAAAAGGGGACAAGACTTTTTATAGGTACATTAGTGAATGGAGAAAAAACAGGGGTGGGATTGTAAGGCTTAAAGGGGAAGAAGGGGAGTGTGTGGAAAGGGACCTTGAAAAAGCATCAATAATAAACAAATATTTTTGTTCTGTATTCACAGAAGAAAGGGAAGGTGAGGTACCACAGTTAGGCAACATGAGCAAATATGGGAGAGAGAGGTGGACACCAATCCATTTACAGAAGGGAGAGTCAAAAAAGAACTCACAAAACTGAAAGTGGACAAGGCAATGGGACTGGATAGGATGCATCCTTGAAAATTAAGGGAACTACGAGAGGTGCTGCAGGCACCACTGGAACCCTCTTCAATGAATCACATTATATGGGAGTGGTTCCAAAGGACTGGAGTAGGGCAGATGTAGTCCCTCTTCACAAAAGTGGAAGTAGGGACGAGGCTGGAAACTATACACCTGTCAGCTTTCCTCAATAGTGGGGGAAATTATGGGATCACTACTTAAAGAAAGGGTTGTGATATACCTTGAATCCAGCAGAGTGCAGGATCTGAGATGGCATGGATTCACAGCAGGAAGGTCAAGTCAAACAAATTTAATTGATTTCTTTGTCAGGGTGACTAGGGAAGTGGATAAGTGCGGAGTGGTGGATGTGGCCTACCTGGATTTCAACAAGACTTTTGATATTATTCCACATAGAAGACTTGTGAATAAGCTAGACAGCCTATGGAGTGGGTCACAAGGTGATACACTTAGGAATTGGTTGAGTGATAGAAGACAGAGAGTGGTGGTAAATGGAGTGCAATCTGAGGAAAGGAGGGTGACTAGCGGGGTGCTACAGGGATCAATTCCAGGGCCAGTTCTGTTTATTGTCATCATAAGTGACATTGCAGAGGGACTGGAAGGGAAGGTGTGCCTCTTTGCAGATGACAATAAGATCTGTAATAGGTTGGACACTTTTGGAGGGCTGGAAAAATTGAGGAGGGACCTAGGTAAACTGAAGGAATGGTCTACAGTGTGGCAGCTGAGATTCAATATGAAAAAGTGCAAAATCATGCATTTGGGACACAAGAACCCGGGGAAGATTACATGATAGGGGGGAGATACTGATGGTCACCAAACAGGAAAGGGATTTAAGGGGGAAGCATATCTGATGACCAAAAGGTGGCCAACTGGCCACACAATGTGCCAAGACTGTGAGAAGAGTCAGTGGGATGTTGCAGTGCATAGAGGTATCACCAGCAGAAGAAAAGAGGTGGTAATGCCACTGTACAGATCATTAGTGAGTCCTCATTTTGAGAACTGTGTCCAGTTCTGGAGGCTGCATCTCTGTAAGGACATATGTAAAGAAACCACACCACACTGATAACAGTGAGGTCACAAGCATAATAGGTTTGTGGCCTGTGGTCCCTAGTAGCCCAATAAAACCACTGACACCAGATGCTCATCTCAAATTTAACTGTTATTTATTAGTATCAAAACAAACCAGATAAGTCCCAGCTTGATTACAAGAATAAATCCTGACATTATCACTTCTAAGTATCTGATGGCCTGCCATCATCAGAGTGTTCCTAGCACATTTTAAAACTAAGCATCCAATGGTCCACTACCATTGGGGTGTACCTAAGAAAAAATTACTCACCTTAGTAATGTTGTTTCTTCTAATGGAGTCTTGCTATATTATGACATATGCAGTATAACCCCAGGTTAGAACTGCTCCGGAGGTGAAAGAGTTAACTTCCCTGCAGGGCATGGAATCTTGAGCGTGAGCTCGGTTAAACACTCTGTCTGTTGAAGCTCAAACTTAAACTGTCAGATCTTTATGAGCAAAAACTCACTAAGGTTCTGTGTGGAAGCCGTAAACCTACACTAGCCACTGGCTACTAACTACAAAAACACCTTTTTGTTCTTGATCCCAAAACAAAGACTCAAGTCAGGGGATTCAAGAAGGAAAATTTAAGCATAACACCTAAGCACCCTAGAAGGGTGAAATAAAGTGGGCATCAAAGAAGTGCCAACATTGCACTGCCCACCCACATCCCAAAAACAGAGGTTCTGAGAGGGGCAGGCTGGGGGGGAGGTCATAATATAGCAAGACTCCATTAGAAGAAACAACATTACTAAGGTGAGTAATTTTTTCTTCAAACAACATGAAGTCTTGCTATATTATGACATATGCAGACTACATAGCAGTACCTCCATGGAGGAGGGACAGAACCTACTTGGGAAATAGGCTCTGAAGCACAGCTGTGCCAAGTCGAGCATCACTCCTAGCCTGGATATCAGGAGTAATGCTTAGTAAAAGTGTGAACTGTTTTCCAGGTAGCTGCTTGACATATCTCTAGGATAGGAATGTCTCTGGCAGCAGCCAGAGACGAGCTGTACCTCTGGTAGAGTGAGCCCTCAGGCCTGAGGAGGACCTTAACCAGTTTTTCATAACAGAATTGGATACAAGAGACAATCCACCTGGCAATGGATCTTTTAGTGGCAGGTTTCCCTGTACCAACCTCACCATAAGTGAGGAACAACTGGAGGGATTCGAACCTGTGACCCTTGGTACATTATATATAGTAACTAAGGGCTCTTTTGACATCTAAACTGTGCAATCTCCTCTCACCAGAGGAGGAATGGTCAGTGAAGTACACAGGAAGAGACATGGATTGATTAAGGTGAAAGTCTGAAACCACCTTAGGCAAAAACTTCCTGTTAGTCCTGAGGACTACCTTATCTCTATGAAAGGAGATAAAATCAGGCTCCACTGACAAGGCTTGTAGCTCACTTATGTACCTGGCAGAGGTGATGGCTACCAGAAACACAGTTTTCCAAGTCAAGTACTTCAGCTCTGCTGAAGACAATGGCACAAAAGGGGGTTGCATAAGCTGAGTGATGCAAATATTAAGATCCCAAGCAGGGGCAGGGTCCCTGAACGGGGGGTTGGTGCGAAGCAACCCTTTAAAAAACTTGGAGAACACAGGGTGAGCTGATAAAGAAGAAGGCTTACCTGCTGACAAGAAGACAGACACAGCTGCCAAGTGCACTTTTAGGGTAGCTGGTCTCAGCCCCAAGGAATTCAAATGCACCAAATAATCCAGGATCTTGCACACCAGCAGATTCTGGGGAAATATGTTCCACCACACCATATGGAAAATCTCTTCCATTTTGAATTATAGGTAGCCCTGGTGGAAGGCTTCCTAGAGGCCTTCAAGATATCAATACACCTTGAGAAAGGTGTAGGTCAGCAAACTCTAACTCTTCAAGAGCCAAGCCTTGAGATTGAGAGATTTGAGGTTCGATACCAAACTCCTCCTGGGCACAGGATAACAGGTTGTTATTCCTGGGAAGACATAGGGGAGGGTGGACTGCTAGGGACATGAGGAGTGGGTACCAGGGCTGCCTGGCCCAATCTGGAGCAATCAGGATCATCTTGCAGGATTGAGATCTGATTCTGACTAGCACTTTGAAAAGAAGGGGGAAGGGGGGAAAAGCATAGAGAAACTTCCCTTCCCAACTAAGAAGGAAGGCATCCAGAGGGACTGAGCGCAACACTGGGGGCTTGCAGCAAAAAAGGGGAAGTTGGTGATTGTCTGGGGCTGCAAAGAGATCTATTTGTGGAGTGCCCCATCTGGCAAATATTACCTCCAGTACTAGGGATCCAGTGCCCATTCGTGATGGCCCTGGGAAATCCTGCTGAGAGCATCTGCTAGGACATTGTCCTTGCCTGGGAGGTGAACTGCCATAAGGGAGGCGTTCAGAGAATAAGCCAGAGACCACAACTTCATTGCTTCGGTGCACAAGGCCGTAGACCGAATGCCCCCTTGCTTGTTGATGTACCACATTGTGGTGGTATTGTCTGTTCTGACCTGAACCACCTTGTTCTGGACAGATGTGGAAAAAACCTGGAGTGCTAGAAAAACTGCTCTGAGCTCCAGCAAATTGATGTGGAGCAGAGATTCCTGAGGGGACCACAGCCCTTGGGTGGAAAGGTCACCCATGTGAGCTCCTCACCCCAAGAGGGATGCATCTGTAGTAAGGGTCAAGGAATGAGACTGGGGAGTGAAGGGAACCCCCTGTCTCAGATTGTTCTGATCCTGCCACCACTGAAGGGCCTGGATCAGGGTTCAAATCACTGGAATCAATTTGGTTAGAGGATCTGTCCTTTGAGACCAAAAGGCTCTCAAATGGAACTGAATGTCCCTCATCTGAAATCTCACTCCCTGCACCACTGCTGTAGAAGCAGCCATGTGCCCCAGGAGCTGTAGAAAATGCCTTGCTGGTCGAGAGACCTGCAGGGTGAAAGAGGAGGCCAGAGACACCAGGGTCCTTGCTCTTTCCAGAGGAAGGAAGGCTCTGGCTTCTTTTGTGTTCAGTTCTGCACCTATAAAAGTGAGAAGCTGGACAGGCTCCAGAACTGACTTTGGAAGACTGAGAAGGAAACCGAGGGATGTAAGCAGCTGCTGGGTTACTTGTAAATGCAGCTTGACCTGTTCTGGAGACTGGCCTACAATGAGCCAGTCATCCAGATAAGGAAAGATAGCAATCTTTTGCCTTCTTAAATGAGCAACTGCTACTGCCAGGCATTTTGTGAACACCCTTGGAGCTGAGGAGAGGCCGAAGGGCATTGCTCTGAACTGGTAATGGCCTGAGGGCAGTTAGAATCTGAGGTACTTTCGATGGGAGCTTCTGATGAGAACATGGAAGTGGGCATCCTTGAGGTCCAGGGAGGCTAGCCAGTCACCTGGCCTCAGAGAGGGTAAAATAATCCCCAGGGTCACCATTTTGAACTTTGGTTTTAAAAGGTGCTTGTTTAGATACCTGAGATCCAGAATGGGCTGCCATTCTCCTGTCTTTTTTAGGGTAAGGAAGTACCTGGCGTATAACCCTTTGCCCTGGTGTATGGGTAGAACCCTTTCCATGGCTCTGAGAGCCAGGAGGAAAGAAACTTCTGCTTCCAGGGCAAGTGCCTCTGATGGGTTTGCAGGTGGAAAAGACCTGGCTCTCATCTTCGGAAATTTTTTGAAGCTGAGAACCAGTCCCTGGCTTACTACTTCCAGGACCCACTTGTCTGATGTTAAAGATGTTAAAGACTTCCAGTCCTGGACAAAGTAAGCCAGCCTGCCCCCTACAAGTAGTGGAGAATCGGCCCTGGCTACCCCATCAGGGAGCCTGTTTTGCAGGGGCTTTGGGTTGAGGGGTTGAAGCAGGCTTACTAGAGCCCCTTCTGCCCCTTCCTCTAAAGAACCCCCTCTGGGCATAAGCAGAAGAGAAGGCCTGGGCTTGGTAAAACGGCCTATGAAAAGCCTGCCCCTGCCCCTGACATGCTGCCTTTGAGAGTGACTTGCCTTTCTTTGGCCTGTGCACTCCTATAGGTGGTCCTATACTCATCCATTTTCTTCATATAATTCTCTGTCTGCTCCCCAAACAGAGAATTTCCCTAACAAGGAAAGTCCATAGCCTTAGACTGGGTATCCTGTGACAGGGCAGTACATCTGAGCCAGGCCATTCTGCGAAGAGACACACATGTAGCCATAACTCTAGATGAAACATCATTAGAGTCTATAGCAGCATGAAATTGCACCTTGGATGCCTCAATACCATCTGCAGCCACCTGCTCCAGCTCCCTGGCAAGCTGTTCAGGGGCCTGTTTTGCTAGGGCCATGACAGTATCCCACCTGGATTTCTGGTACCTAGCTGCATAAGCCATATAATTTGCCTGTCTGAGTCCCAAAGATGCTGCCATGTACTGCTTTTTTGCCATGGCATCCATCCTCCTGGAATCCTTTTCAGGAGGGTGAGAGGCTAGAGGAATATTAGCCTTGTCACAGGCTGCAGCCTGCACTACCCCCACATGGGGATAGAAACTCCGTATCAGAGCCTGATAAAGTATACCTCTTGTCCATCCTTTTATCCACAGGGAGGATAGAATGAGGAGATTTCAGAATTTTTACTGTCTGTTTCCTAAAAGATTTATGCAAGGGACTAGACAGTCTCCTAGACTCTGGAATATCCATCATTTCCACAAAATCAGGCTCTTCTTGATCATCAACAGCTTCCTCAACAGGGAGTTGCAGAGTGTCAGCAACTTTCTTGTAAAACAAAAATGAGAAGGGGACTCAGATAGCCTGGGAGGATACTCCTGAGGTCTGTCTGGAGAGATGTCTGGTTCAATGGGCATATCCAGACTTTCAAAATCACACTCACTCTCCTTACCCTCTCTCCTTCCCTGGTTCATAAAAATCTTCAAAATCATAATCTTGAACGAGGGAACCGACCAGACCGGCTCTTGCCCAATGGTGCCGTTCGGATGGAACTCGAGGAAAGAGACTGGACAATTTGAATAGCTTTGGCTATTTCCTCAGCGGTTGGAGAAAGAACTTTTGGCCCCAAACTAGCTGACCTTCTAGCCCTTTTAGTTGGAACCGGCTCCTCGGAGCTGGCTCTTCGTTTGCCCGAGGAAGCATCGCCCTGGTCAGAGGGCACTCCCTCAGGTTCGGTTGGAACCGAACCGGGCTGGCCATCTGGGTCAGCAGACTTTTTGGCCTCCCTTTCCCTGAGCCTACCAACTCTTTTTTCCACAGTGGCAGCAGGAAAATTCTTATAAATCTGGCAGTCTGCATTGAGGTGGTCAAACCCCAGACAAAATACACAAATGGTGTGTGGGTCAGCCTTGGCAAAGGCTTCCCCACAGAGGCCACAGTGCTGAAACCCAGTGGGTCCAGTTTTTCCTTTGGGTTTCTCAGACATAGTGCCAGCCTAACCAAAACTTGCCTGTTAATGGCAATCCACCAAGCAAGACTACGTTATCAGTTCCCAACCGTGTCACGGGTCGTGGAAAAAACCGTAATAAAATCTGTTTTTTTAGAACCGATAAGAACCGGGAACTGCACTCTAAAGGGCTAGAAAGTAATTTTAAAACCCCTCTGATCGGTTCAAACCGAACCGAAAAAGACGTTTACAAGTTCCACACAGAAGAAAAAATAATAATAAATAAGCCTATCTATTACTTACAATACCACAGACAGAGCTTGAACCGACGATTGCGGTTTAATTTCTGTAAAATAAACCGAGAATTACACTTTAAAACCGACAAACAAACCGAGCAGCAGGAGGAATCTCCGGAGCGACTGTTCAGTGAGGCGGAGTAAAGAATCTGACAGTTTAAGTTTGAGCTTCAACAGACAGAGTGTTTAACCGAGCTCACGCTCAAGATTCCATGCCCTGCATGGAAGTTAACTCTTTCACCTCCGGAGCAGTTCTAACCTAGGGTTATACTGCATATGTCATAATATAGCAAGACTTCATGTTGTTTGAATACAATGCTAAATCTAAACAGCTAATGATGTATTATCAGAGGGCTACAGGTATACAGAGAAAATTAAGCAATGTTACCCTTCCTTCTCTCTGGGTGTTTCCAGCATCTATACAGGGCATGGTCTTCGGCTCTTTTCCTCTCAGGGACACACTGGACATACAGTTTAAGTCCCATATTTATACAGTAGCATGGTTGTTTACAAGAAATGCAGAGAGGGGAAATTCCACAGTTGTCAAAGTATTTTAGCCAGTGAGGTAAAAACACGTAAGTTATTACAATGGGTCATGAGATAGGGGCCCAAAATACATTTATCACAGGATACATCTGTCAGCAGTTGCTACATAAGGAGCTTCATTTGACATTAATTTAAATGAAAAACATCATTTGTCAAAGGTCATAAGGGGAACTTTACATTATTAAAAATAACTTGACTGGGAAGGCAGAAAAGCCAATGTCACACAAGATAAGAACATGATGGATAATCATTAATTGTAGCGTATGCTATACATGTTAGAAGTGAATACATCAGTTAGGGAAGTGGACCAGACATCAGTGTCTAGCTGACTTGCACATACCCTCTTATTGTTGCTTGCACAGCTATCTATGTTGGCTATGTTAAGTTTAGCCCTGACGGTTTGTGTTATACAAAGAATAGTATGCTTGTACAAAATATTTCTGCTAAACACAGCAAGTTTGCCTTGATTAAGACATCTGCCCTGGATATAACACATGCTCCTTCTCCTACTTTTCTCATCACCCTCTGCCAGTACCACTCTGTTTTTAACCACCATGTTACATTGCTATAACATTGTAGTTAAAAACGTCCTTCTTGGCCATTTTACTCTT
The DNA here is from genome assembly GCA_016271365.2 of Neoceratodus forsteri. Lineage (NCBI taxonomy): Eukaryota > Metazoa > Chordata > Ceratodontiformes > Ceratodontidae > Neoceratodus > Neoceratodus forsteri. The sequence continues at coordinate 27,663,299 of CM057449.1, forward strand.
ATAACACCTTTCCAGCATTACTGCTTTAATTGTACACATAGACAAGGTGGAGGCAGTTCAAAGAAAGGCAACAAAGATGGTACAGTACCTGCACCAAATGTCATATAAGGAGAAACTGGGAGACCTCAATATGTATACCCAGGAGGAGGGTAGAGACAGGGGAGATATGATAGAAACCCGCAGATATCTAAAGGGCACAAACAGGGCACTGGAGGGTAGCATCATTCAGAAAAGGAGCTGTTCAGAAACGAGGGGGCATGACATGAGTTTGGAAGGGGGTAGACTAAGGGGTGATGTGAGGAAGTATTTCTTCATGGAAAGGGTGGTGGATGCATGGAATAGACTCCCAGCAGAGGTAGTAGTGGAAAACACAGTGGGGGAATTAAAAAATGCATGGGACAGTCATAGGGAAACCCTAGTGGTAGGAACGAGAAGGTAAAGCCAAAGATCAAGCAGGGTCTGCTGCTTTTGCAGTAGGTAGGGAAACTGGGCAAACTGGAAGGGCCTAGCAGCCCTTATCTGCCATCAATGTTTATGTTGCTATGGACCTACAGTCCAGAAGAGTGCCAGTTTTGGTACTGAACAACTGGCAAGGCTTAGGACTGGTAATATAGCCTAGAAGTTAGAGTAATGAGGTTAGAGTAACAAGCTGTGAATGAGCTTGATTCATACAGCAGACCTGGGTTTGATTCCCACAACCTCCACTTGCATACTGTGTGATTCTGAGCAAGTCACTTAACCTCTCCAGTGCTCCCAGTTTGCCCCTGAAAAACAGGCACTTGTGCCTAACGGGCCTTACCTGATTACCAAAAGAATAAAGCACTCAGTGCACAGACAGTACTTCACACTGCAGCTCAATGCATAAGTGAAAACCCTTTATTTAAAACAGACTAAGCAGGAACAGTACACTGGTCATTGGTTGGTCCTTCTTTTGGGAAAAGGCTTCAGTATGCTGTTCCTGCTTAGTCTGTTTTAAATAAGAGTTTTTCACTTAATGCATCAGGCTACAGTGTAAAGTGCTGTCTGCACATCAAGTGCCTCGCCAGTTGTTCAAATTGTTTGTTGGGCATTTAGCACCAAGGCCATAGCTTGTGAGCCTTCATCTGCTCAGTTTTGGTACAGCTGACTTGCAGATCCTTTTTCTTAAGCAGGTTCTAGGTCTATCTTCCCAAGGTAGTGCTGTTGATTCTACACTTTTGTAAGGCGTCACTGATGGATTCCTGTTGTTTGTAGAAATACAATTACTCGGTGGCATGGCCAACCACTGACCATGATGGCAACTTAAATTAATCTCTCCACGATTCCAGAGCCTAGCACCCGACATTTCCTGTGAATAGTTGACTCTGAGGGGAAAACTCTATAACACAGACAATCCGAAGTGATTTTCTACCTCCCTCTTCAACATCAAGAGTATAAGATGCAGGATCGACGAGATAATACCTTTTACAGACAGATGACTCATACCCACCAGGCCACATGGTGCAATCCACTAAGGAAGGTGAAGAGCCCTTCGTCAGAGACATGTTTGCAACAATTATCCACAGCATAGATGCCCTCACCCTAGCTTCCAATACATCTGCACTCTCTATCCAACAGCTGGACATTAGAATTGATAAGACGGAACAAAAAACTAATGCTCAGGAAGAAATCCTCCAAGGGCACTGTGCAACAATGCGGGAGCAGGTGGCACAAATTCGACAGTTGCAAGACAAGCTGGATGACCTAGAAAATAGGAGCTGTCACAACAACTTGCAGCTTCTAGGGTCCCTGAAGGCTGTGAAGGGGGAAAAAATTTATTTTTTATTCAACAAGTGCTTCCTGAATTGTTGAAGCTCCCCCCCCCTTCTACTAGAATCACTGTCAAATGGGCACACCACTCCCTCCAGCTGAAACCCGCCCAGGGCGACTGACCTAGATGAATAATTGCCCGAATCCTGAATTTTGTGGAGAAGGAGGCCATCCAGGCCAGGGCCAGAGAATTGGACACACTTCGTTGGAGAGATCATAGAATTATGATCTTCCAAGATTATTCCAATGACCTAGTGGCTAAGTGAAAGACCTTCTCAGAGGTGCACTGGAGATTGCATGACCTGAAGATTCCCTTTATGCTGCACTACCCGGCCATTTTAAAACTTACAATTAATGGCATTCTACGCCAATTCACTACTCCGGAGGCTGCCACAGCTTTTATTTCGACAACATGGCCGTCTGACACTGACACCGACCACACACAACCTACAGCCCTCAGGATTGGATCTGATCGACATCCTCAACACTGGGGAGAGACCCTAAGGATTACACTGTAGATGTTGCCCAAGATGCCCAGAAAACCCCTGGAAGCTCGCGGATCAAAGGTGAAGAAAAGGCAGATGAAATCCTCTCACTCTAAGCAAGAACACCCCTAGAAGTTCGCCTAGCAACGATGCTCACAGGCTGTAGACACAGAAGGAGAAGAAACTGAGTATGTCAGCCCCTATTGTTCACAAAATTGTTACTCTCTCCTGGAGGACTATCTGGATAGTCTCAGTCAGGAAGATATGGACACTCACCCGGTTACGCTTCCAGTTAACTCCGACGAGGGGAAATCTGAAAATGCGCTCAACTCTTGGGCCTCGACTATGGACGCCACCCAACCACTTACAGATGCAGACTCGTACACTGGAACTTCCTCCTCTTTAACAGGCCATGAACCAGCCCATAGCATGCCTGCAGCACAACCATCAACCCAAATAATATGCCCAGGTTGACTGGGATGCCGAAATTAGATAAGTATTGCAGGTTCTGTGTCTCATGGAGTAAGGAGAGGGGAAGTGGGAAGATAAAAGGGGTAAAAGCTGAAAGGAGTAAAGGACTCAGAACTCCTGCCGAAGTAGGTGGAACCTCTGACTAGGCCTTTCTCCTTTTGGGCTTAACCATAACACATAAGATGGGCTGGACCTCAGACGCCTTCCCCCCCAGGAGACACCCTACCTTAGAGAAATGTTCATCGTTCATAATGTTGTGTAGAAGTGTTATTTCATGACTGTTACAAACTGTTTAAGTGTTGTCATAGGTTAGCATGTTTATGCTCCCTAAACTGCAATGGCATTTTCCCCCCTTGCTTTAATCTCTCCTTAGTAGACCTCCCTGCCCCCCGTAAGTATGGAGCTAAAATTAGTGCCCAGCTACTCTTGAATAACTTTCCAGCCATTAAACTGCTCCCTCTTCTCTTCTTTTTAGATTCTATGTACACTTCCCACGTCTGGTTTATAGCCCACCACTACCTATGGACCCTTCTATCCCGAGTTTGGTGGTCTACTAGACACCCTATATACAATGGGCTCTGAATAGTGGTACAACAGCAAATTCATGTGTTACTTTTGACTGTTTGACGTACTGTCCCCTCAGGGTGCTGGAACATGGGGAAGCTGATTCCATCCTTGTAGCCGACACTCCTTTCCCATGCCTCACAGACGCATCATGGCATAACATTGGCTGGGGATCCAGCCGGTTAAGTCCTCTTGCGTTCTTTACTTTTGTTTGGTTTGAAACAACAACGTTATTTTTTCTTTTATTAGTAGTTAGCTTATGCTCATAGTCTTAATATAAAGGTGCAGGTTCTATTCTATTGTAAGATACCAGAAGTAATCTCCAACAGCCAACTCCTATAATACTGATTAGCCTATTGTACAAACAGTCAGTTCTCCTTCTACCCCTCTTTTGGAAGGAAAATTTTAGAGTGGGACCAGACAACCTTTCAGTAATCCCTTTAGACATTTCTAAACAGAATCCCAAGCACCCTTCTTGCCTGTACCCAGGAAATTAAATCAGTCCTTATCCACGCCTCTGTACAATGGGACAATATGTTTGAAATTGCATTCCATACCTGGAATGTTAGGGGGTTAAACTCCCCTGTGAAGTGCAAAAAGATCCTGACCCATTTGAAATGGTTGCATACAAAAGTAGCCTTTCTTCGGGAAACTAAATTATCAGGGGAAGACTACACGTACATGTCCAAGGACTGGGTGGGCCAGCAAGTACATTCGAATGCTACCTCCAGGAAACGTGGGGTTCTTATTCTCCTGCATAAATCTCTGCCCAGATCTCTTACTCAAACTCTGTCCAGCTCTGATGGCAGATGGGTAATTGCAACTTTTGACACCCCCTCAGGGTTGATTACCCTCTGTAATCTATATGCCCCCAACGAAGATAGCCACCAATTTTTTCATAATCTCACTGAGGTGGTACTGGAGTTTACCCCCCATGATTGTCCCCTCCTTATAGGTGGTGATTTTAACTTAACATTAGTCCCCTCACTAGATAGGAATGATAAGGGCACGGAGTCTCATCTCAGGAGTGGAAAAGCAGTTCACCAACTGATTGAGGAACAAGGCCTCACAGACATTTGGAGAGTCTTTCACCCCAGGACGAGGGACTATACTTTTCACTCGGAGCTGAATGCCTCTCACAGCAGACTAGATTTATGGCTCGGCTCATCTACCATTATGACAAAAGTCCTGGATGTAAATATCCTCCCAAGGGTCATCACTGATCATGCCCGTTTCCCTCCTTATCCAATGGAGCCCTGTATCCCCCCCACCTCGTCAATGGCGACTGGACCCTCTCTTAATGAAAGACCCAGATTTTATCCTCTGGGCCTGAAATGAAGCATCCCTCTTCCTAGCTGAAAAACCCATTTCTGACACATCTGCGAGTAACACCTGGGAGGCGTTTAAGGTCACAATGCGAGGCGGCATAATGGGCTACGCAGCAGCTAAACGGAGAGAGAGAGAGAAAGACATTTGGCTACTCTTGAGCAAAAACTGATAGCTGCCGAAGCTGCCTTCAAGGATATGCCATCCCCTTCCCCTAAATCTGCTATAGGTTGAACTATTCTGGGCCTAAGGTTTGAGATTAACCAGCTTCTCAATAGGAAAGCAGAAGCAGCGATTCTACCCCTTAGACATACCTTTTGGGAGGGTGGCGACAAGGGTGGCAAGGTCCTGGCGTACCAATTACGGAAACAGCGAGCCAGCAAACACATCTCTGCCCTGAGAGATAACCGAGGGGTGCTGGTCACCTCCACGGAGAAGGTTAATGTGACCATGGCTTCCTTCTATAGATCCCTTTATACCTCCACACAGCAGGAGACCCACAGAGAGACTCAGACTTTTCTGGACACTCTCTCCTTACCTAAAATGACCCCACAACAGGCCAGAGCACTGGATCTCCCTATTTCTAGTGAAGAGGTGAGCTCAGCTATCCGAGGTCTGAATCTGGGGAAATCACCTGGTAATGACGGCTACACAGCTGATTTCTACCAGGCACTAGCCCCAACGATTACACCGATTCTTACAGAAATTTTTCAAGAGATAGAGCTAATTGGCACCCTTCCTCCCTCTATGAGGGAAGCTACCATTGTAGTCATCCCCAAAAAGGGAAAAGATCCTACACACCTGGGCAACTATCGCCCGATCTCTCTCATTAACATGTAACTGTATGCCAAAATTTTGGCATCTAGGTTGAGTCCCTTACTTCCAGATCTCATACACCCATCTCAAGTGGGCTTTATCCCTGGCCACCATAGTTCAGACCACCTGAGAACCCTTATTAACTTGATGCACCTTGCCAGATCCCTTCCCACACCAGCTGTGGCCATTGCAGTGGACTTTGAGAAGGCATTCAACTCTATCGAATGGACCTATCTGTATCAAGTCCTTACCTACCTGGGAATGGGCAACAACTTCCTCTCCCAGATACAAGCCATATACACCTTCCCGTCTGCTAGAGTTAACACAAACTCTACCCTCTCTCCCTATTCTTAGTGGAAAGAGGGACAAGACAAGGATTCCCCCTTTCTCCCCTTCTGTCTGTCCTGGCTGTTGAGCCACTAGCCAATGCCATAAGAAGTCACCATGATATTGTAGGAATAACAGTAGGGACCTCCACATATACTACTCTTATGTATGCTGATGACCTCCTCCTCCCCTTGACAAATGCCCAGTGCTCATTAGCTCCCCTGCTTCTCCTATTAAACTCCTTCTCTAAGTATTCAGGCCTCAAATTGAACCAAAGTAAGACTTAACTACTTCCCCTGAACAGCCACTGTGATCAGCAGTTGGCAGAAGCAGTAAATCTTCTTTGGGCTCCTAAAGAAATTACCTTTTTGGGTATTCTCCTTACTCCAACACTGGACAACCTCTGGCAGGCGAATATGCAACCCCTTCTTTCCACTATCAAGGCAGAATTTGAGAGATGGAAACTTTTCAGGCTTACTCTGGCAGGGGAAATTGATGCTATAAAAATGGTTTCAGCCCCCAAACTTTTCTATTTGCTAATGCATATTCCCATCACCCTACCTAAACAGTGGTGTAAGCCCATAGATAAGCTTTTTGGAGACTTCCTCTGGGAAGGTACTAAGCCCAGATTCAGTGGCTCCAAGCTCAGGGCCCATTGGAAACAGGGGGGTTGGAATCTCCCCTGGATTGAAGGCAACTGACGAGCCTTTCTCCTAGCCCAAACAGTTAAATGGATGTCTTCTGTCTCGCCTCTTGCTCCACAGTGGATTCAAATCAAACTAGATATCAAAGGGACTGTACACCCATCCTCACTCCTTTACTCTATTAATTATCCCAAGACAGACCTCCTCCACAAGCCTCACCGTGGGCCTTCCTCACCGATGGTACAGGTGCCCAAAACTAATTGGTTTACCTCACATGCAAGGATGAAGATGAACCCTCTTCCACCTGCTCTCATCCCTCTCTGGCAAAATCCCTTGATCACTATAGGAGGATGATGGGTCTGTTGGAGACGTTGGGTGGCTTTGGGCATCTAAAGACTTGGAGATATCACAAACCAGAACTCTATGGTTCTTCACATGTTTCATTCCCTCCAGCAGATATGGGACATTCCCCAATCGGAGTTCTGGAGATACCTCCAACTCAGGGACGCACTCCACCATCACCTGGACTCCCCCCCCCAATACAAGGTAAATCATCAGCCCTAGAACTTTGGTTACTACACCTGAAAGGCCTTGCAGGGCACATTTATGCCATCCTCAGAGATACATTCCTTCCCAATCTGAGGAAGCAAAACATAAATGGGAAAAATGCTACACCACCCCATTCCTCTAAGGCCTGGGAGCAGACTTGGTGAGACACACACATCTGGTTCAGAGATGCAGGTCTAGACTTATCCAGAATAAGATCACTCATTCCTGGTACAACACTCTGGTGGTTCTAGCCAAGGCTAAACTGCTGGACTCAGATGATTGTTGGAGATGTCAAGGAGTAGGAGGGGATTTACAACACATTTTGTGGCTGTGTCCACGGATTCAGCAACTCTGGGCAGAAATACAGGATGTAGCATCCAAGGTTCTGCAACAGCAGATCCCTCTCAGTCCCTTTTTCTTTCTCCTTAGAATTAGAGGGGGGACATTCCAAAGTTATCCTTTTTTGAACTCAGATGGCTTGTCCTTTTGACCATTCAAACAAAGAGAGCTCTGCTTTGTAAATGGAGATCCGCAATAATCCCCACACTGACAGAAATTCTGGCCTCTCTCTCAGTCCTTGCCAAATTGGATAGGCTTTCTCATCTTCAAAACTACCAACTCTCCAAATTCAGACTATGTTGGGCCCCGCATCTGAGCTATATAAATCCCCAGGTAGGCATAGGCTGAGTATTCCTTGCTGGCCTGCTATATGCAGCAGAGTTACAGTCTTTTACTCGGAATGCAGACAATAGCCCCTGTAAGGGAGCTATAACCTTGTAGCACTACCAGGACAGAATGATTTTTTTAAGACCCCCTATAATGCCTTAGCTGTTGGGAGTTCAACTTATAATGTCTAGATACAGCAAATGACACATTATCCCCAACAGACACACATAGCAACTGTGGTTTTTGGTATTCAGTATATGTCTCTAAAGGTATTTCAGCATGATATATGTCACTCCAGCTATCCAACAGATTCTTTGGGACTATTTGCTTCTGTTCCAGATACTCTGGACCTTGCTGAACATACTCACACACAGAACTCGGTTCCTCTCCTGAAGCCTTGAAGAAGGATTGGTCTGAATCAAATAAGAGGCCCACCAGGTGTGCTTACGTCCTGCAATGATTAATGGAGAGAAGCTTCCTTCTGGTGAGTACAATTATAAGATGTTGCCCCTTTGAGATACTGAATAGTAGTAGTATAGCTTCTGTACCCTGCCTTGCTTACTCTCAAATTGTTTCTATGTATAATACTTTATGGTTACTTCTGTATAATGTTAGCTTCTCTTTTAAAGTGGACATACTGTATGCACATGTATTTGGCACTATCCTTGAACATTTAGGTCATAAGTTGTATGTTTAGACATTTTTCTGAAAAATAATAAAATATCTCAACAAAAAAAGAAATACAGTTACTCATTTGATGTTGTTTCTTCTTAATGATCCATCAATTAGCCTTATAAACCATGACCCAGCCTCCCATTCCAGAAGCTGAAAAAAGGTTCACACAAGAATCAGTTCTTTTCTTGAGGTTGCTTGAGTATTATTTATTGCAGTTCCTCAGCAATTGTTGAAATGTGATCATTATAATTCCACATGATGTTGGCTTTTATTTATTTATTTGAAAATTGCTGACTGGGAGAGGCACACAGAGCCAAGGCTTGTTTCCAGGGCCACCGGGGGGCAAGAGAACAGGAGATACAACAAGACACTTCACAGTTACATTACACAGGGCAAAAAAAGTGCTGTCAAAGTACAGTAATGATGCTAATGCAAGCAGCAAGGCACAGTGAGCAGTAGTAATGTACCAACAGAGAAACCCATGCAGGGGAAGGATGGCAGTGAAGACGTTGAGTGAATGGGAGCCTGGATACAGACTAAGGGAGAATCCCAGAGGAGGCCCAACACATTGACAGTATGTTCTCCAAGCAGGGGAAGTGTCAGGGAGTGGGGATAGGAGCAGGTGTGGGAGAAGAGGAGTTTCAGCTGGTGCCTGAGGGAGCCAGGGGTGGTTTATAGATGGAAGTTAGAGGGAGCAGGTTCCAGATTGTGGGAAGGTGATAGAAGAAGACTGATTGCCCAGTAGATAAACGGGAATGTGAAACAGAGAAAGTGCAATGATCCCTGGTGAGGGGTTGTGGCGCAGTTAGGCTACACCCTCAGCTGTGACTGATGGACCACTTTTCTATCTCCTTATTTCCTAGCTACCAAAACATCTGTTGCACAACAGTTAATGCTTTTCTTATTGCATTTCTTCTCCTCCCCCCACCCTAGGTTGGCCACCTAGTGTAGCTCTTTACTGTCCCTACTAAACTTCCTACTAGTTCTCCCTTTTCATTCTTTTTCCATTTCTATCCATCCAGTTCCTGGAATGATGCCAAACACCCGGAAAGGTGTTGTGTAAAGTGCATAAGTGTATTTTGTGTACAAAAAACACGAAGGCTATTTTAAATAGGAATACATACAGTTAATAATGTATTTTTTAAAAGAGTCAGAAGCTATATAAATAATTTAATGATTAGTACAGTTATAAGAAATCCTCACGGTAGTTTCATAAATTCACATTATAAACCTTTTGCTATATAAGGTTCTACGTTTAAGAATGTGGCATACTTTGTAAAAGTGCTTAGTCACTGTGGATCAGAGATATAGAAAGTCAATTTCTGTGGAAATATACACTGCACCTTTAACTGAACCAGGAAATCTTCTGAAACAACCCCCACCCACGGTTTTGAAACAACGCATTCAGACATGAATCAGCATGTCCAGATTTATAAATAGAAAAGGGCTCAGTGAGGTGACCCCACCAAAAAGATATAAAAACCTCTTCACTGAGTTCACTTCAGTTCAGTCCAGTGGGGATCAGCCTTGAGAGAGGAAAAGAGAGGCAGACAAGCTGCTGAATGCAGATGAGAAGGGTCTTAGGAGCTCTAAGATCCAGGACTGTATTATGGGAGAAACTACTGATGTTGAGTAGTGATTTCCTTTACAATTGTTTTGTTTTCATTTATTATTTTTCAAACTTTTGAAAAATAAATATCACACCATGGTGTGTTTTAAACTTATAAATTTGCCTCATCTGAAGTGTATTCCCACACGCTTTGACAAACTTGGTGTCAGTAGTAGGATGGTACTGGTTGCCCAGAGAAACAAGGGGGAGACCAGTACCCAGATACCAGCCCTGGTACCCAGACATAGGGGCAAAGAGCAGGATAGCATACCTCTAGGATCTTGTGGATGCCAAGGATCTGTTGAAGGAGTAGGGCTTACTGGTCTGCATACCAGAGCCCAGGTGAGGAGTACTGGAGGGGAATTACTAACTGGATTCGAGTTTGATAGAATGCAGAGGTGGACCAGCACCAGAGAGAGGCAGAGCACCCTGGCCAGGTACTGATGGAGGGTTCCCAACCACAGGATTTCGTGGCAGAGGACCAGGATCCATAGGTTGTAGAGGAGGAGGAGGACCCCTTGATGGAACCTTTGTTGCCATTCACTTTTGAAATCCCATAGTTGCCCAAATTTCTGGGCTGCTACTACTTGGAGGACAATGAGATGAAGGCCCAGGTAAGACTGTGTCAGGACATTTGCATACTGAGGTGAAGACTACAAACAACAGGAAGACACCATGGTGGTTGAATGGACTTTCCCGTGTTTTGAACCCCCTGTGATATGGCATGAAACATATGAAACATGTATTGTTTAAAATGAATATAGCATTAAGGATGGTGCTGAGTACAGTCAGTTGAGGGTACCAGAATGGTGTAAGGGTTGAAAGGAAACCCCTGGTTTGTTAAAAATAAGGGCTGAATGGAAACCCCAAAGGTTTTGGAGTTAGGAACTGGTTGGTTGATGTTCAGCATGAGAAGGTTCCTTGTCTACCAGAAAATATATGAAAGGGAAATGGATAAATGAAATGTATGAAATGATTACAAGAAATGTATAATATATAATAAATGTCTATACTGTATGATATAAAATGAGGAACCTATGGTTATGGAGGATTTAGTATGGGGTGGAACCTACAATTGGGCCCCTGAGTGGAAACAATGTGTTAGAATGGGGTTAGAGCTGGTTACAACTCGCCCCAGAGAAAGTTGTGGTATAGGCCCACATGGTTGCCCTGATAGCTAGATGGAGGAAGCTCGAAGTCAGCATAAAACTGCTGTGTATTACTTCCTCTTTTTTAATGTACTGAAGAAGATATGATAGTGGGTACAGAGGGCTGAAATGATGCCAAGTGATGGGTATGGAGTAAGCTTGAAGTCAGCATAAAACTGATGTGTATTACTTCCTCTTTTATAATGTAATGATGAAGGTACAATAGTAGGTGCACAGGGCTGAAACGATGCCAAGTGACGGGTATGGCGGAAGCTAAAAGTCAGCATAAAACTGCTGCGTATTACTTCCTCTTTTTTAATGTACTGATGAAGGTATGATAGTGAGTGTACAGGGTTCTGAAGCAATGAAAAGTGATGGGTTCTGAAATGGTGCCAAGTAATGGGTGCTGAAACAATGCCTATCGATGGGTGCCTGATATTACATATGAAGTGTCTGAGTCATAGTAACCAGAGAGAAATAATTAGGGAATAGAAAGTCACTACAGACTGAAGTCCTCTGACAGCATAGGTGGGTACTGTGCTGAACTGTATTACAGCCCCAGGATAATGTTGTGAAAGTATTATCATAATGCAATAACTTGGTATGATGGAGAATGCTAAAAATAGCTGATTTAAGGGACCCTGGGGTGAAGCTTTCATAGTGGGTGAGAAAAAAGTTCAACCAACCCCCATTCTAATGTTTTGGTAGCCAATTTATAACTGAGAGGGGGTTCTTGAAAAAACAGTATAGTTTTGAGAACTATTTTTTTTTTTAAGGAGGGAGATGTGTGGTGGCGTTAGGCTACACTCTTGGCTGTGACTGATGGACCACTTTTGCTAGCTACCAAAACTTTTTTTTGCAACAGTTAATGCTTTTCTCTTTGCTTTTCTTCTATTTCCCCCCTACCCTAGGTTGGCCACCTAGCGTAGCTCTTTACTATCCCTACTAAACTTCCTGATAGTTCTCTCTTTTCATTCTTTTTCCATTTCCATCCATCCAGTACCTGGTATGATGCCAAACACCCAGAGAGGTGTTGTGTAAAGTGCATAAGTGCATTTTAAGTACAAAAAGCATGAAGGGTATTTTAAATAGCAGGAATGAATACAGTTAATAAAGCCTTTTTAAAGAAAAATGATTCAGAAGCAATATCAAACTAATCATTTCATGATTAGTACAGTTAAAAGAAATCCTTAAGATATTTTCATAAATTCACATTATAAACCTGTTACTGTATGAAGCTAAACAAAAAACTGTGGAATGCTTTATAAAAGTGCTTAGTCACTGTGGATCAGAGATATAGAGAGTCTGAGGTTTATTACCACATGCTGTGACAAACTTGGCATGAGAAGTGGGATATAAAAACCTCTTCACTGAGTTCACTTCAGTCCAGTGGGACTCAGTCCTGAGGGAGAAGAAAGGCAGACAAGATGTTGAATGCAGATGAGAAGGGTCATGGGAGCTGTAAGATCCAGGACTGTATTATATGAGAAACTACTGATGTTAAGTCATTTGGACTCCATGAATTTTTCCTTTTGCTTCCCTGTAGGTACTTGTAACTAATTTTGGGCCGCCCCTGAAAAAGGGACTGTCATGGTCTCAGCTGGCCTACCCAGTTACCAAAATTTAAATAAATGAATAAGTAGTGATTTTCTTAGCACAATCGTTTTCTTGTTTTCATTTATTATTTTTCTAACCTTTGAAAAATAAATATCAAACCACTGTATGTTTTCAACCTCTAAATTTGCCTCATCTGAAGTTTATTCTCACACGCTATGACAATTCCCACACGCTGTGACAGAGGTGAGCATGAAGGAAGGGGGAATGGGAGAGAGGTGTGAGGAAAGTATTAGGGAAGGGAACCAAACCAGTATTTGTAAATGAAGCAGGACCACTGGAACTGGTGAGGTTAGGGGAAGAGGAGGACGAATTGAGAGCAATAGAGGAGCAATGGTAAGTACAAATTTGGATTTTTTTTAAGAATTGTAAAGAAAATTAAAAAGAAATGTTGTTAGCCATTTAGCTACTTTTAGTGGTCACTGTTCCCCTGGCTATAGACACAAATCTGATGTTAGAATAGCAGGGGAGCATGACTATGGTGCAGAGTTTGAACTTGTAATCTAAATTCTACTGATTAGTATAAAATTATATCTCCAGTGCATGCAGTCTACTGGGATGATATAAATTGTCAGCAGATAAGGACCACTAGGCCCATCTAGTCTGCCCTCAAGCCCTATACTTGTTTGTGACCTCTGACCCTAAGTGGTCAGTGGTTTCCCATCACTCCTTCCCTCCTCAAGGTTACCGTATGCCAATCCCAGGCATGTTTAAAATCTCCATTGTGCTTGCTCCCCACCCACTCCTGTGGCAAGGTATTCCATTTGTCCACCACCATCTCTGTGAAGAAAAACTTCATCACATTTCCCCTTAACCTGCCTCCCCTCCAGTTTCCTTTTCTTTCAGTTCAATGTTTATTGAAAAGTTTTCATTACAGAGGACTGTTACAATGTTGCTAGAGACAAATGAAAACATTGAGTCATAACAAGACTGTCCTCCCCCTCTTGTTTTCTCCTCCCTCCCTCCCTTCCTCCACCCCCACCCCAACCCTCCATGCACAGCATCTTCAAGGGAAATAATTTATCTGCCATAAAAGGTTCCAGTGCATATCAATTATAAAGAGTATAGAGTATAAAAGGGGTCCCAGATTTTCTTGAACTTTTCTAATCTATTAGTCAGACTTGCTACCATTTTCTCTGTTTTGAGGTTGGCTAAAAGTTCAGTAAGCCATTCCCCATAAGGGATTACATCCTGATCTATCCAATGTCTCAGTACCAGCTTTTTGACTGACATAGAAATGAGACCCATATAATATTTGTGCCTAAGAACTGTAATTCCTGAAAAATCACCTAACAGGCAGACTTCTCGGGAGTAAACAGATCCTCTAGACCTAAGACAGGGTCAGATCTTCATTTAATCTTGGCCCATAAAGGAGCCACCTTAGGACAGGACCAAAAAATATGGTATAGAATGCCGTGCTCTTGGAGGCAGCGAGTACATAAAGGTGAGGGTATTAGACCAAGTTTGGCTAATTTTTGAGGAGAATAATACAAATTGTGAAGTATATGCACCTGCATAAGCCTTAGTCTGTCTTGGGTTATAAACCTATGCAGTTATGCCATAGGACTGGCCAATCTATCATGAGATGTGGGAAGAAAGTGGACCAGTAAGTCATGGGACCAAAGCAGTCCAGGTGAATCCAATTAAATAAGATTCTATAAATCTTGGAAACCGCCTTGGAAGGCCCACTAGGTGGCTCAGTTCTCCTTGAAATGTGGGGCATGCTGCTGAGAGGGGATCTGTTCCCAGTACTTTTATAAGAAGATGTCTCAGTTGCAAAACCTTAAAAACATGGACATTAGGTATATTAAACTTATCATGATTGCAACAGCAGAACGCCACAAACCACCTTCTGTAACCAGATAAGCAAGTTGACCTTCCCCTAGGTAAGGTAACCAATAAGGAGAAAGAACTTTGCTATCGATCTTAAAATTAGGATTTCCTCATATAGGTTGTGATAGATCAATGGTGTGTTTATATTTAACAAAATTGCAAAGTTGGGAGTGTACCTTTATTAATATAGCAATTGGGGTATTTCTCAAGTTATATGTAAAAGTGCCACTGGAGATAGACCACTGGAGTGAATCTGGGCTAGTTCAATTTTCAGCCACTTTGGGGAGTAAGCAGGAGGTTCTGGTGAGAGCTATCTAACATATTTATTGGTGTGACTAGCCCAGAGTAGAGGCCAATGTGAGGAAGATGAAATCCTCCTCTAGATTTAGGAGCAGCTAGTTTGTGGAAAGCTAATCTAGGTGTTTTATTGGACCAGATATATTTAATGAAAAGGCTGTGTACTTTTTTAAACCAGGACAAAGGGAGCCACGTATTAAGTAGACAAAGAGGGTAAAAGAGACATGGGAAAACATTAATTTTAAGTAAATTAATCCTGCCCGAAATGGAGATTGGGAGGGTAAACCAGCGATTTAAGTCTTGACTAATTGTATGCACTGGGGAATCCAAATTAAGTTTTAAACATTTGCCTGAATTTCTTGTGAGTTCAATATCTAGATATCTTAGGGAATCCTATTTCCAGGAGAGTCCTAATGCTAATGCTAATATGGCCGGTTCAAATATCTTATGGTTAATGGGAAAAACAATTGTCTTACTAACATTCAAATTGTAGTTTGATAGTTGACTGAATTTTTCAATAATTTCTAGCATTGGGGGGATGGATGTGACCGGATGGGAAAGTTGAAGAAGGAGGTCATCTACATATGCCAAGACCTTTACTTCCTGAGATTGTAAGGATGCCCTGAATCAACTGGCAATTGTCCAGTCTATGGATCAATGCCTCCAGATAAAGATTGAAGAGTAGTGGGATGGGGGCAGCCTTGCCTCATGCCTGAGTACAGTGTGATACCTCAGCCTATGTATCCCAGCATGCCACTGGCCCTCCTGGCAGCCTTTGTACTCTGCTTGAACACCTTTAGGTCATCTGAAATGATGACTCCCAGGTCTCTTTCTTCCTTGGTGATTGTCAACACCCTCCACCATCCTGTATGTTTCCCCTGGGTTCCCTCTTCCCAGGTGCATTATTTTGCACTTCTTTGCATTGAACCCCATAGCCACACCTCAGACTATTTTTCAAGCTTTCACAGGTCCCTCTTCATTTTCTCTACCCCTTCTGGAGTATCCACCCTGTTGCAGATCTTGGTGTCATCCGCAAACAGGCAGACCTTTCCCTCCAGCACTTCCATAATGTCACTGATGAAGACATTGAACAGGACTGGTCTGAGGACTGATCCCTGAGGTACCTTGCTGGTCATCCCCCTCTCACTGGATTAGATCCCATTTACCACCACCCTCTGTCTCCTGTCTGCTAGCAAGCTTCTAAACCCATCTGCCATTCTGTGTCCCATACCCAGACTAATCATCTTGTTAAGCAGCCATTTATATGGAATGGTATTGAAGGCTTTGCTGAAATCGACGTAGGTGACGTCCACCCCCCCTCGATTTAATTCCTTCTTCACTCAATCAAAAAAAGCTATAAGATTCATTTGACATGACCTTCCTGCTGTGAATCCATGCTGCCTTGGATCTTGGGTATCGTTGGCTTCCAGGTGTTGCACAATTCTTTTTTTCAGCAGTGCCTTCATGATCTTCCCCAATACTGAGGTTAGACTGACCGGCCTGTAGTTTCCCAGCTCCTCCCAACTTCCACTTTTGTATAAAGTAACTACATTTGCCCTCTTTCAGTCCTCTGGAACCACTCCTGTGTTGAGTGACTCTGTGCCCAAAGCTGCCAGAGGTGCTGCTAGTTCACTATGCAGCTCCCTCAATATCCTTGGGTGTATGCCATCTGGCCCCATAGCTTTATCCACCTTCAGCTTTGAGAGATCCTCCAGGACTCTATCTACTGTGACTGGTTTCTACCTCTCCCTTCCCTTTGAATCTGTTACCCAGCTGTGGTCCCTGACACTCCCCCTCTTCAGTGAATACTGAACAAAAGTATTTGTTCAGTCTTTCTGCCTTCTCCTGGTCTCCCTCCTTACATTGTCCTTAATCACCTTTGAGCCTATCCCTCCCCTTGTTTTTCTTCTTTTACTGATATACCTATAGAATGTCTTGTTCCCTTTCTTCACTGTCTGCGCTAGTCCCTCCCCAGTCCATGCCTTAGCAATCCTAACAGACTTACCTGCTTCCCACAGACACTCAAGGTACACTTCCCTGTCTTCCTCCCTTTGGGTCTCCTTATACTTCCTGAAACTCAGTCTTTTAGCTCTTACTTTGTCTGTTATTTCTTTTGAGAACCATAGCAGATTCCTCCTTTTCTTCCCTTTGGACACCAACCTGATGCATTGGGTCGTCACTTCCACAATGATGCCCTTTAGTTTCCCCACTGCTTTACAACTCTCCCTCTACCTCCTCCTTCTGTAGGTCTACTCAGTACACCTACTGATTTCAAGAAGTCGGCCCTTCTGAAATATATTACCTTCACCTTTGTGTGACTAGCTTGTGTCTCTGTTCCCATGCTGAGTCCCATGATGTGGTGGTGGTGGTGGTCGCTGGATCCTAGCTGACCCTTCAACTGGATGTCTGTGACTCTGTCCCCATTAGTTAGTATGAGGTCCAGAATTGCTGTGCCTCTGGTGGGAACCTCACTACCTACCTGAGGCCTGTCCCCTGTAATGAATCCAGGATGCCATGACTCCTGGATGATGTAGCTATTGGGATTGTCCAATCCACGTCTGGATATTGAAATCCCCCAGCAGTAATACCTCACCCTTCAATACCATCTTGTGAATCTGTCTCCACCATATCCCCATCCCCTTTCTCCCCCTGTGCTGGAGGTCTGTAAATCACCCTTGTGTGGATTGCTGTGCCATTGCCTGGCTCAAGGGTGACCCACAATGCCTCGGCCTCCCCCCGTCTAACTTGCACCTCTGTTGCCTTAATACCTTCCCTGACATACAAGGCCACACCTTCTCCTATTTTATCCCCCCCCCGATCCCTTCTAAACAGAGCATAGTCTGGTACATTAATGTCCCAAGCATGATTTGAGGTGCATCACATCTCCGTTATTGCTGCTGTGTCCAGGTCTGCCTACACTAGTAAGGCCTCCAGGTCTAGGATTTTGTTTATCAGGCTTCTGGCATTTTTCACCATGGCCTTCTCTGTTCTGATGCCCCTCCTTTCTCTGCACTTTCTTAAGACTCATTGATGGATATCTGAGAAGAAACAGCATTCCTACAGTGAGAATTTTTTTTCCTTTCTTACTGCCTTAACATTCTATGATATTAGTAACACCATACGAGGCTGTTCAGTTGAATAACATGGAAGAGTGTATATGATGTTACAGAATGTTTTAGGAAAATGAAAAGAAAGAGCAGTAGCTGGTGAAGAGGTAGAACTGCATATCTGATGGCACCCCACAGCTGAGTTATTGATTTATCAAAAATTGGTCAAAGCATTTTGGAACACATAACTGCACAAATGGAAATTGGGAGGGTAGTTAACTATCTAAAACAATGTTCTTTCACATTTTACATGCCACAGAAGAGTAAAAGGGACTAGGATTTAAATTAATGCCCTCATAACACCTGTAACCCCCAAATTGGGGGCTAACCTATATGCCCATTTTCCACAAGTTGAACTGGGACTCAGGCCCGACTTGCCTGCTGTTCAATTTTAGTCCAGCGGTCCCTAAGTGGCCGAGGCCATAGACTTGGGAACAACTTGGAGAAGGTGCGGTGGGGCTCACAGCATTTGTGGCACTCCACTATCCTCCAGCATGGCCCACTCAGCCCCACAGACACCACAGCTACTGCCCACTGAAGGAGTAGTCCCCCCACAGTCAGCATCCATGAGGGACTCACTCCAGTATATCACCCACATGCTCGAAGTGCTCTTAACGCAGGTAGATAACTTAAGTGCAGCCCTGACTAGCACCATTGCAGATGTCAAGGATTTACAAGACCACATGAATTTTTCAGAGCAGAGAGTGGATACCCTGGAGAAACAGCAGAAGGCCATTTGGCAGAAACTCCAGGTTCATGAATTCAGGCTGGCCACATTGTGGGACAGGGCTGAAAACCAGGAAAACCGGGGACGCTGGAACAACATTCATATTATTGACATCCCTGAAGGTCTGGAAGCTCAAAATATGGAAACATTTCTTAATGAGGCTATATCTCTTATGTTGGGAGAAATATAGAGAGGGCCAGTAGAGGTAGAGAGAGCCCACTGGCTAGCCCCCCCAAGTGGGAAGGATCTGGACAGACTCTGAAACCGATAATAGCATATTTCCTATGTTATTCCACTAAAGAAAAAATTCTTCCGAGCTGCTAGGGATCTGGGTGAGATTCTGTGGCAGGGAGCTCGAATGTCCTTTGATAGGAACTTTAGCCAGGAAGTGGCCATAGGAAGAAAAGCTTTTCTACCCATTAAAAAATATCTGAAATGTCACCACTTTCGCTACAGATTTTAAAAACCTTACCCAGTTACAGGTCTCCAAAGATGATAGAGAGATCGTAGCCTGGCACCCTGGGGAAATTGAGAGATGGGTTAGTAAGCTCTGGCCTGCCCTGCCTTCTCCGACTACAATTGTCAGGAAGCTGTAAAAGCCTGCAAGAGCATCCTCCCCTAAGGGGAACCAGAGAGCAGGGATGCTTCTCCCAGGAGAGCCTATTTCTGGACAGACCGTTCCCTCTGAATCATGTTCCCCCAGTCCCAGGAAGCCAGCTGCCATTAATTCTTCACTTTCTGCCATAGCAGGGCCAGATCCTTCATCTGGGAGCCCAGTCCTGCCACCTCGCACTGCTAATTCTGCCCAACGCATACCGTGGACTGTCACCAGAGCAGCAATGCACAGCCCCTCCTGCAAAAGTGTCTCATGAGGACCCCCCATCAGATGAAGATGGAGATCAATATATGGGTGCCATCACGGACTCCATGGATACTGGTCATGTTACAGACTGATCAGACATCCCAGATGCGTCCCTCATTGAGGCTGTGACACTGTCGGCTCCTTATCAAGTCTGATCTCCAGTCATTTGCTGCAGCCTTATCTCCCACATGAACTATCATTGAGGCTTCACCAGGACTCTGCCTTAATATGGACCGGTAGCTTCGCTGATTTACCAACCACAGTGTGCCATAATCTTGTTGGTTCTCGTTTGGTAAATAGAGGAATGCTGGACCCACATTTGTCCCTACCCCCACACCTCTAGCCTCCTCATCTCAAACTTCTCTGTGCTGGACTCCTCCACTTCCTTCACCTTTCCTCCCTCCATCTCCCATGGGTCTGTTCCCTACTAGCCTGTGAGTATACCGAGCTGGCTGAATAGAATATCTAAGGTTATTCTCAACCTAAGACAAGGAGATGTTGAATCTGTTGGTTGGGGCCCCTTTGTCACCCAGCCCTTTCCTTCCCATACTTCACCCTCTTCCCTCCTCCTTACCTCTTTCTCCCTACCCTCTTCCCACCCCGGAACCTAGAAGCCTGGCCATGGGTTGGTTCTACCAGCCAAGGAAGAGTTTGTTCTGTGCCTCTAGTACCTTATTTACTACTCCGTGGGTGCTCGAGTGTGCATAGCTGAGGACTCCTCTGTCTTTTAGAGACCTCTTTTGCAATAAGCTCACCACCCTTTAGTGTGTTTACACTGTTTGGTGTTTACTCTGTTATGCAGTTGTTTGTTATTTTACTTGCTTACTTTACAGTTATTGGACAATTAGTCCGGTTGTTATACTGTTAATAATTTGCTTATTTTCTCTCCTTTTTCAGACTGACGTGGTTGTCTCTACTGTAAAACTAGGTTGTTATTCCTGTTTACTCTACACGGCAGCTCTCTGTGTTTGCATCTTCACTCAGGTCAGCCTTAACTCTCTTTATTTCACCTTGGACTCAGCATCCCTCCTCTTATGCAGGTACCTGTTTTCTGGTCTGGACTGTACCTCTGGTTGGTGCGTACTCTGTTTCCTTCTCTTGGGGTGGAGGACAAGGCTCCCCAGATTACACAGGGTGTTGCGTTTGGTTTCATGGAACATAAAGGGGCTTAATCACCCCATTAAATGCACTAAGGGGCTGCAGCATCTGCATTCACTCCGGACTGATGTAGCTTTGCTGCAGGAGACCCACTTGACTAACAAGATAGTACAATGGCTTAGGAAATCGTGGGTGGGCAAAGTGATAGCAAGCTCGGCCATTACCAAACAGAGAGGGGTAGCCATTCTACTTCAGTGCTCCTGCCCATGGGTGGAGGAGGAAGTCCAAACCAATGCATTTGGAAGGTGAGTGGCCGCCCGCTTCTCCTTTCCAGGGGGTGAATTAATTTTAGTGAATGTTTATGCCCCAAACACAGATAGCGTAGATTTTTCCTAGGTCTCGCTCAGTCTATTACCTCATTAGCTACATCCCATCCACAAATTCATATCTTGATTGGAGGAGACTTTAACTTAGTTTATGATATATTTATGGACAAATCAAAGCCAACTCCACAGACTCACACTAAAGCCAGCTGGCACTGCAGGAGATGATGGATGAGTGGCGCTTGATCGATGTGTGGAGGTGCAACCATCCAAATGGGCATGACTACATCTATTTCTCCCCAACACACTCTACCCATAGCCAGATAGATTTTTGGTTGAGTAATGCTGCTGCGGCGAGTGGTCTGTCTCTCAGATTGACAGTATCCTAATCTCTGACCATGCCTCTATCATGGTGACATACACCTCACCTACCCCTCAGTCATCTGGGACTCACTGGCATTGCAACCCAACACTACTATGAGACCCGCAGTTTGGTCCGTCAATAACTTAAGCAGTCAAGGATTATTTCTTGCTCAATTCCAATGCAGGGATGCCCCTGGGAACTGTTTGGGAGGCCTTTAAGGCAGTCCTCTGAGGCCATATAATCTCCTTTTCAGTTGCCAAACAGGGCATGTAAAGCTACCATGGATCAGCTGCAATCAGAGATTGCAGGGCTTGAGTTCCACTTCAAAGCATCCCCAGCGGTGGCAAGAGATTAATCCCTGATCCGTCACATAGTTGGATTAAAATACCCGATTAATGCCATTCTGCAACAAAAGGCTGAGTGGCTCCTCTTGCATTCTAAACATACTTACTGGGAAGGGGGGGCTAAGAGGGCAGGCTGCTGGCCTACCAGCTAAGGAAGCAATGTGCCACCCATATCCATGCCCTGCAGACCCCATGGGCCAAATTGTGTCTGACCCAAAGGGAGAAAATAATGCGATGCAACAGTACTACCAGTTTCTCTACCAATCACAGTCCTCACTGGCCTCTGTGCAGTTAGCCCACAGACTAAATCACTTCTGCCACTGGGATTCAATACCCAATCTGACACCCGAACAAGTTACTGTAGTATGCTAGATGAACCAATTTTGAGGAAGAATTACGCCTAGCTCTTTCACAAAAGGCCAGGGGTTAAGCTCCAGGATCCAATGGAATGACGGTTGAACTCTATCAGACCATTGGCCAGGTAATAGTTCAACTGTTACTCCTTGCCCTGCAAGAAGCACATTCAGTAGGCACCCTTCCACCCACTGTGAGGAGGCTTTAGTCACCCTGCTTCCAAGAATCAGACAACCCACTGGATTGTGCAAACTTTCATCCTATTTCCCTCCTGTCTGCTGACACCAAAATTGTAGCTAAGGTTCTGGCCACTAGGATGATTAATGTACTGCCCTCCACCATTCCCCAGCCCACGCTGGCTTCATGCAAGGCAAATCCAGTGCAGATAACTCCAGGTTGCTCCTTAATCTGAAATGGCTTGCATCCTGCTCTAAAGTTCCAATGGCTGCACTTGCTGTATATTTCTTATAATCCTTTGATTCAGTAGAGTGGGACTACCTGCACGAGGTACTCTGACTCTATGGTTTTGGCTCTCATTTCAGACAATGGGTGGCTACACTATATAGCTCTCCTCTGGCCAGAATCATGACTAATTTGGATATCTCACCACCTTTCCCCCTTCACAGAGGCACTCGTCAAGGTTGTTCCCTCTCACCCCTGTTATTTTTGGTGGCTCTATGCCCTCTGGTAAGGAGGTTCCTGGCTGCTAAGGATATATCTCGGATTAGCATGTCGGGTAAATAGTATTTGGTAGTAGCCTATGCTGACGATTTACTGCTTACCTATTACCACAATGCTCCCTGCCTGCAGTACTAGCAATCTTACAGGACTTTGCCAGTCTCTCTGGACTGCAAACCAATCGAAAAAAACGACTTAACCCCCTTAATGTAGCCTGTGCTGATGCATGTCTCCAAGGCATGGAGTTGGTTTGGGCTACAAAGAGTTTCACATATCTAAGGGTCAAAATCCTATTCAGTTGGGCCGAGATCGAAGCGGCCAATTTCTCACTGGTCTTAGCCCAGTTTGCAGCAGAGATTGAGAGATGGTGCAAGTTGGAGCTCTCACTACCAGGGAAAGTAGCAGCAATATGTATGCTACTCCTACCAAGGGTGGCTTACCTCCGTAAAAATCTTTATTTATTTATTTATTTTTATTTAGTTTTTGTTGACCGGGTAAGTGCACTAGACAGATTCTGCCTATTTTCAGGAATGACCCAAGCAGGGGGATACAGATTAATGCCAACTGACCTTGAACCAGATTGAGCTGTTGGTAGTATTTTTAGTTTGTGGATGTCCCATACATGGTTTATGTCTATGGAAAAGCTGATGTCACAATTCCTGTGGGAGGGGAAGCCATCCAGATGGAGTCACAATAAGCTACAGGCCCACTGTACTCGAGGCGGGGTAGGCCTGACATGGATCCAGGGTACACACTTGGCTTACATGACTGCACAGGCCACTAAATGGTTCATTCCCCTCACCACTCCCCTCTGTCTGGATAGAATTGGAAGCTACCATTGTGGGAACCCACCTACTCAGATCCCTACTGTCCAGTGACATAAAACTGGCTACTAACTGGACACCAATTATACATGAAACTAACATGCCTGGTGCAGACTTATGACCCTTTCCAATACTCCTCAATGGATGTGGGCCCCATCTGCTCACGCTACATTGTGGGACAGTAGACTCATAACCTTTGGAAATAAGTCCATCACTGGTCCCCTTGAGCAACACAAGGCATTCTCTGGGTGCAGGACCTCTATATGCCCATTTCTGCAGCACGTATGTCATTTGAGCAGGTCAGTGAAATTCAACCTCCTGATCAGGACTTCTGGAAGTACTTGTAGTTCACGTAGTGCTATCCATACCATTCCAGCGTGAGGCAGCCTGGACTCTAAATGGCAGTGGCCAGACTTACTGCATGAATCTTCCTCTGCCCTGGGTCTAGCAGGACATTTCTACGAACCTGGCAGGACTCACAACCTGACTTTACAAGTTCCTGTCAAGCCAAATGGGCATCAGATATTTACTTGGTTACTTGGTTTATAGGACAAAGAAGGCTATTCGACCATCGAGATTGTCCTCCATACTGATGGATCATTTACCCGTATCCATTCATCCATCCATTTATCTAATTTATTTTAAAAATTGTTATATTAGGTGAATATGAACATAGATATCTCTGAGGAATCCTGGACCTGTTACCTTAAGGCCATGTGTCTTACTTACAAAGATGTAAAAAGCCACTTTCTCCAGCAGAAAATAGTGCTCAGATGGTATAGGACACTAGCCTCTCTTCAATCGATAGGGCTCCTCTTCCACTCAAACAGTTGGAGATGTAACCAGTCACTGGCTCACCTTCTGCACATCTTGTGGCAGTGCCCCCTACTTGTTGCCTTTTGGACCTCTATAGCAAAGAGTGTTGCAGAGTGCTAGGTCAACCACTTTCACTCTCAGACCCTAGGCTGGTCCTCCTCACTAACTTCCCTACCTAAGGCGCACCAGGACTGGTTAATGTTTGCCTTGCTGGAGGCCAAGTGCTTGCTCCTTATGCACTGGAGGCAACCGACACTTCCAGCACTATCAGCTTGGCATACAGCTCTGGCTCAGTTAACCACCTTGGAGCGATTGTCTTACTCGCATTAGAGCCAACTTCCTCGGTATCTCTGAAAATGGGAGACATATCTCCAGTCCCCTCTCTGCAAAGCTCTACCACCCCCCCGGGTAACCCTCCCTGAGAGATCTGTGTAATCTTGGCTGACAGTAATAGTCGCTAATAGGAAGATGCAAACCTGATAGTCAACTAGCTTCTTTCTCCTTTAACCTGACTGACATGGGATGATTCTGTATCTTGGTATAATATGCACACCATAGCATAAGTAGTATTGTATATGTTCTTCTTTCTTGTTGTCTTGTATTAGTTCAGCATGAACTGTATTGTTGACATGTATCCCTTTTTTTTCTTACACTGTATGATATGTTCCTGTCTTGGAACTGACAACCACAAAATATAAAAATTTTTCTATGCTAAAAAAGCTTTCTGCTGCAAAGGGGTAATAAAATATCGGCAGCAGCGACAGGCAAAGGACTGAGAAAAACGCTAAAGCTGAGGCAGCAATCTTAAGGGCACATAATGTGGCTGCTAAGTATGGGACAAGAAAGTAAAATAAATAATTATTCTGGCTGCACCAGGACTTTCATACAGGACTGTGTTTAATCTGCTTTGGGACTGTGTGTTCAGCAGCCATTTTAAGCAGCAACAGACAATCAGAAAGCCAGGATTTCAGCTAGAATTTATGGGATTTTGCCAGAGCTTATGGGAAATTGCAGGGGCCTAAATTCAAGTGCCAAACAGGGAGCCTTAGTGCATTGAGTGCGGTTAATAAAGAATTCATTTGGTGATGAGTACTTTAGCCAAAACACAGTGGGAGCATCAAGTAGCTTCAAGCCAATAGGGAGCCACAGAGGAGCCCCATAAAATACAATGTTTACTGGCTGTGTGAGCAGTTCAAGTGGAGCCCCAATAGGGTGGGGTTCAGGCCTCAGCAAGCAAAATGGGCCTATGGATCCAGTGCAACCCCTCCACAGGGAGAGAGTATCTCTGAAAGAGAAAATATAAGAGGCTGCATGAAGCAGAATTCACTAGCCTAGGGGTTACCAGAAAATGTCCTCAAGGGCTACCAATAGCCTTTTCACATTGAGGAAAAACATGGCAGCAACTTGATAAAGCCAGCTGTGAGATAGCTGAACCTGCCACAAGTTGATTAAAGCCTAAAGCCTCAGAAGAAGGAAAACATTCCTGCAAAAGAAATGGGTGAGTAAACATCATCTGCCAAGTACAACTTAAAGAAAAGCATACAGGGCAGCAAAGCCCATATAGAACAGATTGTAACTGTTAGTCTGCCCCTGCATCTGATCAGTGCTTAGAGAGGATGGACCCTACCAACCGAGTGACTGTTAATGGTTCAGTCATATATATAAATGTGTCTGGATTGCTAGGTGCTTTCAGGACTAGAAGGAGAGTACTCAGAGCTAGGGTTCTTTCTAACTTTGCCTGGAGGACTAGTGTTTTGTTTGTGAGACTGCAAGAGTTAGCAAAGGGTCACAAGGACTGCATATTGTATTTGAGGTTGGGAGCTACAGGAACCGTGTAATGCTAAAGTGCAAGTTTTTATTTATTTTTATTTTATTAACTCTTGTATTAAATACCTTTGAACAAGAACAGCTCATTTACAAAGGTTCCACATCAAAATGTTGGTAGACAAACAGGGTGAACATCACTACAAGAATTATACAGAAGTTACACAGATGGTAGAAAACATACAAGGTGAACATCATTATTCATTATACAACACTACACAGGTACAGTGTAGAGTCAAGCTAAAACCAGTGATAGATGTGGTGAGACTGGCTCAGACTAAGAATTAAGCAGTGCATCAGTAGACTAGATGTGATGGCATTTGAGGGAAGAACAGTAGAGGGTAGCCCCCAAAAGGTGGGCAGACAAGAGGCCATTGTCAAGGAGGAGGAGAGATTGAGAAGTGCTAGTAGAGTAGGGGGTAGGGGACAGGGGTACAATAAGTGCTAGTGTTGGCAGTGAAGGGGGTGGGAGTAGCAGAGGGTAGCGAAGGGGAAAGAAAAGTGGACTATAGAGCAGAAATTTATTGGAGAGGAGCATGGCGAGCAGGAAAGTCTGGAGTACTAAGGGAGGTGGCGCTCTAAGTGAAACAATCACAGCTACAAGAAGGGGTGAGGTGTACCCAGAGCAGTCGTTTGAAGGGGCCAGTTTTGTGAGTAGTCAGGATATTCTGGTTAAGAGCATTATACCAGTGTGGAGCCTGTTAGGCAAATGATTTCTGTGCCATAGAGGTTCGACATCTGGGAACTAGGAAGATTTGACTTGATGGCATTACGGTACGCTGAGTGGTACAGTGCGTGTTTAGGAGCTTTATTCAACACCTGGTGGCATGAGGCCTAGAGTACCTTTTTTTGTTAGCAGGCAGATCTGATACGGATCTTACAAAGGAGTGGAACCACCCAGACTGGGCATATAGTTCACAGGTGTGAGTAAAGCGTGCAGCACCAATGAGTAGTCTACAGGCTTTGTTAAGTGCCACCATTACCCTACAGGAGGGCAATAGGGGAGGCAGAGCCATAGATGGCTAGAACATAGTCAATGCCAGAGGTGACTAGAGCTGTGGATTGCCAGAAACAGAGCATCTGTAGACATACAATGCTTGTGCCTATGTAGCATTCCAATTCGAATATTTATGGCCTTGGCAACATTCTCAATGTGTTGTGTGTAGGAGAGAGGAATTATCCAATGTGATCCCAAGGTATTTTGAAATGCTTGACCTGCTCAAGCTGGGCGGCAAAACCATTCTGGATGGTGAGGTAATGGAGCTTTATGATTGCTATACACTGCTGAATAACACAACCTTGGTTTGGCTGACATTCAGGATCAATTTCTGGGCACTGAACCATTCTTCAACCCTCGCAAAGTCAAGCTATGATGATGCTCAATGAGTTTCAGGTCCTGGTGGCTGGTAAAGATGACAACATCATCTGTATATGGGCATGTCCATACTAAATGGGTACATTTCCATCACATGGACTGTAACACTCAGTAACTTTGCAAAGAGTGTTTAAATATATTTCAAAACTGCACTGCTGTCTACTACAGAAGTTAATGGGATAACATAAATAACTTCAGCCACCTAATACTTATGAAAAAATGTTTTTTTTTTAAACTTACAGATTTGTCCCCTGGTTTTTGCATTGGCTAGGTGGGACATTTCAAGACACCACATGTTGCATGCTTTCCTTCTACCTACCAAAATGCTGTGCTGAAAAAATAAGTCCCCCAATGCATTTTATAGTAAGTGCCTGTAACATCCACGATGTGTGTGCCTTTATATATTTTTCTTTTTTTTCCAGAATGAGTTAAAAGTGACAATCTCATATGTAACCTTCTCTGTCCCCCTAGATTACATACAGGATTGACTGGTATAAACATAAAACTGTACAGAATCAGAGCACTGGATGCCAGGAACTGAAGGAGGCTCAGTTAGTTTGCTGTTCTGGCTGAAAAAAACACTTCAAAACTGAAGCGATGCTCTGGCTGCCTTTAAAAGTAGAACTGGGCTATCTGTCTCTGTCCAACCCCTATCTACGTATGTAACAGCTGTTTATCATGCCTGGAGAGTGTGACTTTTTCACAGTGCCATTGGCTTACTTCTAGCCAATCATAACACCAGATTAAGTCCTTTAAACTTTGCTTTGTCTTGGATCAGTCAATTTTCTTCCCAAATACCAATTGAGAACATTCTCTGTCTCCTACATAACTTGCCGTTAAGAAACGTGATCTGTTACAAACAGGAATGTGGAAACTGGTCAGAAATGTAAGAGACATAAATGGGGCTACATAGCAGTGAAATAAAGATTTTTTATACTGTCTGCTAGAAATCTGACTGCATTTTGTTGCTATATTTGAAATGAGAGTGTACTGTGCACAGACGGACATTCAGTAAGGTCTCTGCAGACAGAGAAAAGGAATAATCATGTTTGTAACAAGGACAGAGATAATACATTTGTCCCTGTTACAACATAGGATTTAGCAACTGGGCATGGTCAATTATGTTAAATAAAGTTTGAATTTATAATGTATTTTACTGGGGTTCATGACTGCTGTTTAAATATAACCATTTATGTCTAAAACGGCAAGTATTTGACATATTGTTCAAGGTTATCTATTTTGTGGCTCTAATAACTGCCTTCTCTGTAGTGCCAGACATGCTGTGAATTTCATAGTTTTGTAACAAGCTAAACAGGTGTGTAAACTGTGTAATTCATTAGTGGATGTATGACTTTTGCAGGCTTCCCAAACATCTTTTTTAATGGTCTTATGGTACTGTCCTGATTGTAACAGAGACAGAGGTAGCATGCTAATGATTGTAATGGGGACCTCTAAATATCTCTGTCCCATTTACAAACAAGACTTTTAGTGTACCTTATTTTAGAATTGTGATTATTAAGAGATATAATGAGATTTGTGTTTTGTTTTAGTAGCATTTGTTTAGGAGGTGTAACAAATGATTTTGTTTTAAAAATG
Source organism: Neoceratodus forsteri (assembly GCA_016271365.2). Classification (NCBI taxonomy): domain Eukaryota; kingdom Metazoa; phylum Chordata; order Ceratodontiformes; family Ceratodontidae; genus Neoceratodus; species Neoceratodus forsteri. The sequence continues at coordinate 27,692,403 of CM057449.1, forward strand.
GCCTTTCACATGCTTTGGGGAGGCCGCCAGCTCATCTGAAAATAAATTATTTCGGAATGTTTGCTGCAAAGGCAAGGGATTCAAATGAAAAATACTGGGTGCTGTAGTCTTTACTGATGCATTTAACTGAAACAAATCCATGGAATCCAAAACAGTATTTTCAAAGTTGTCCTGACAGCCCATACCAAGTTCAGTCATGTTTCTAAAAGGGACCTCAGAAAACCAGTGGTCCTCGTTATAAACCAGACTTCTGGTGGTCCTTATTTTTCATTGTTATTATTAAGAGATGTTACATGCTTTTGGGTTTGATTTAAGTGAGCATTTGTTTGGGGTGTAAAGAATTTTTTATTTTAAATGGCCACCACATGCTTTGGGGGCGAGGCTGCCAGCTCATCCAAAAGCAAATTAGAAATGGACTGTTTGCTGCAAAGGTTGAGATTAAAATATAAAAGTATTGGGTGCTGTAGTCATTTACAGATGCATTTAAAGTGAAAAAGCATGGAATCTGTTTTACAGTTTTCAAAAGTTGTTCTAACAGCCCACAACCAAGTTCAGTCATGTTTATAACATGGATCTCAGGAAACAGTGGTCCTGATAAAATGGATGGGACTTCTAGTGGTACTATATTTTTAATTGTGATTATTAAGATATTCTACAAGACTTGTTTGTTTTGACTGAGCATTTGTTTTGGGGATGCAACAAAGGACTTTTGTTTTAAAATAGTCACCCACATGCTTTGGGGAGAGGGCTGCCAGCTGATCCGAAAAAACCCGGTGTCTAGTGAACCCCTCTCCATCCCCATCCAATCCTTTCTTTATTCATTCCCGGTGTCTAGTGAACCCCTCTCACATCCCCATCCAATCCTTTCTTTATTCATTCCCAGTGTCTAGTGAACCCCTCTCACATCCCCATCCAATCCTTTCTTTATTCATTCCCGGTGTCTAGTGAACCCCTCTCCAATCCCCATCAATCCTTTCTTTATTCATTCCCGTTGTCCAGTGAACCCCTCTCACATCCCCATCCAATCCTTTCTTTATTCATTCCCGGTGTCTAGTGAACCCCTCTCACATCCCCATCAATCCTTTCTTTATTCATTCCCGGTGTCTAGTGAACCCCTCTCCCATCCCCCATCCAATCCTTTCTTTATTCATTCCCGGTGTCTAGTGAACCCTCTCCACATCCCCATCCAATCCTTTCTTTATTCATTCCCGGTGTCTAGTGAACCCCTCTCCATCCCCATCCAATCCTTTCTTTATTCATTCCCGGTGTCTAGTGAACCTCTCCCATCCCCATCCAATCCTTTCTTTATTCATTCCCGGTGTCTAGTGAACCCCTCTCACATCCCCATCCAATCCTTTCTTTATTCATTCCGAGTGTCTAGTGAACCCCTCTCCATCCCCATCCAATCCTTTCTTTATTCATTCCTGAGTGTCTAGTGAACCCCTCTCCATCCCCATCCAATCCTTTCTTTATTCATTCCCGGTGTCTAGTGAACCCTCTCCATCCCCCATCAATCCTTTCTTTATTCATTCCCGGTGTCTAGTGACCCCTCTCCATCCCCATCCAATCCTTTCTTTATTCATTCCCGATTGTCTAGTGAACCCCTCTCCATCCCCATCCAATCCTTTCTTTATTCATTCCCGTGTCTAGTGAACCCTCTCACATCCCCATCCAATCCTTTCTTTATTCATTCCCGGTGTCTAGTGAACCCCTCTCACATCCCCCATCCAATCCTTTCTTTATTCATTCCCGGTGTCTAGTGAACCCCTCTCCACATCCCCATCCAATCCTTTCTTTATTCATTCCCGGTGTCTAGTGACCTCTCACATCCCCATCCAATCCTTTCTTTATTCATTTCCCAGTGTCTAGTGAACCCCTCTCCATCCCCATCCAATCCTTTCTTTATTCATTCCGAGTGTCTAGTGAACCCCTCTCCACATCCCCATCAAATCCTTTCTTTATTCATTTCCGATTGTCTAGTGAACCCTCTCCATCCCCCATCCAATCCTTTCTTTATTCATTCCCGGTGTCTAGTGAACCCCTCCCACATCCCCATCCAATCCTTTCTTTATTCATTCCCGGTGTCTAGTGAACCCCTCTCCACATCCCCATCCAATCCTTTCTTTATTCATTCCCGGTGTCTAGTGAACCCTCTCACATCCCCATCCAATCCTTTCTTTATTCATTCCCGGTGTCTAGTGAACCCCTCTCATCCCCATCCAATCCTTTCTTTATTCATTCCCGGTGTCTAGTGAACCCTCTCACATCCCCATCCAATCCTTTCTTTATTCATTCCCAGTGTCTAGTGAACCCCTCTCCATCCCCATCCAATCCTTTCTTTATTCATTCCAGTGTCTAGTGAACCCCTCTCCATCCCCATCAATCCTTTCTTTATTCATTCCCGGTGTCTAGTGAACCCCTCTCACATCCCCATCAATCCTTTCTTTATTCATTCCCAGTGTCTAGTGAACCCTCTCTCCCCATCCCCATCAATCCTTTCTTTATTCATTCCCAGTGTCTAGTGAACCCCTCTCCATCCCCATCAATCCTTTCTTTATTCATTCCCGGTGTCTAGTGAACCCTCTCCATCCCCATCAATCCTTTCTTTATTCATTCCCCGGTCTAGTGAACCCCTCTCCACATCCCCCATCCAATCCTTTCTTTATTCATTTCCTGGTGTCTAGTGAACCCCTCTCCATCCCCATCCAATCCTTTCTTTATTCATTCCCGTGTCTAGTGAACCCTCTCCATCCCCATCAATCCTTTCTTTATTCATTTCCCAGTGTCTAGTGAACCCCTCCCACATCCCCCATCCAATCCTTTCTTTATTCATTCCGTGTCTGGAACCCTCTCCATCCCCCATCCAATCCTTTCTTTATTCATTCCCAGTGTCTAGTGAACCCCTCTCCATCCCCATCCAATCCTTTCTTTATTCATTCCAGTGTCTAGTGACCCCTCTCCACATCCCATCAATCCTTTCTTTATTCATTCCCGGTGTCTAGTGAACCCCTCTCCATCCCCATCCAATCCTTTCTTTATTCATTCCCGATTGTCTAGTGAACCCTCTCCATCCCCATCAATCCTTTCTTTATTCATTCCCGGTGTCTAGTGAACCCCTCACATCCCCATCAATCCTTTCTTTATTCATTCCCGGTGTCTAGTGAACCCCTCTCCACATCCCCCATCCAATCCTTTCTTTATTCATTCCCGGTGTCTAGTGAACCCCTCTCCATCCCCCATCCAATCCTTTCATTGTCAGTGAACCCCTCTCCATCCCCATCAATCCTTTCTTTATTCATTCCCGGTGTCTAGTGAACCCTCTCCACATCCCCATCCAATCCTTTCTTTATTCATTCCCGGTGTCTAGTGAACCCTCTCCACATCCCCCATCCAATCCTTTCTTTATTCATTCCCTGGTGTCTAGTGAACCCTCTCACATCCCCATCCAATCCTTTCTTTATTCATTCCATGTCTAGTGAACCCCTCTCCATCCCCCATCCAATCCTTTCTTTATTCATTCCCGGTGTCCAGTGAACCCCTCTCCATCCCCATCCAATCCTTTCTTTATTCATTCCCGAGTGTCTAGTGAACCCCTCTCCACATCCCCATCCAATCCTTTCTTTATTCATTCCCGGTGTCTAGTGAACCCCTCTCCACATCCCCATCCAATCCTTTCTTTATTCATTCCCGGTGTCTAGTGAACCCCTCTCACATCCCCCATCCAATCCTTTCTTTATTCATTCCCGGTGTCTAGTGAACCCCTCTCATCCCCATCCAATCCTTTCTTTATTCATTCCCGGTGTCTAGTGAACCCTCTCCATCCCCATCCAATCCTTTCTTTATTCATTCCGGTGTCTAGTGAACCCTCTCCACATCCCCATCCAATCCTTTCTTTATTCATTCCCTGGTGTCTAGTGAACCCCTCTCCATCCCCATCCAATCCTTTCTTTATTCATTCCCGGTGTCTAGTGAACCCCTCTCCATCCCCCATCCAATCCTTTCTTTATTCATTCCCCGTGTCTAGTGAACCCCTCTCCATCCCCACCAATCCTTTCTTTATTCATTCCCGGTGTCTAGTGAACCCTCTCCATCCCCCATCCAATCCTTTCTTTATTCATTCCCGGTGTCTAGTGAACCCTCTCCACATCCCCCATCAATCCTTTCTTTATTCATTCCCGGTGTCTAGTGAACCCTCCACATCCCCATCCAATCCTTTCTTTATTCATTCCCAGTGTCTAGTGAACCCCTCTCCCCATCCCCATCAATCCTTTCTTTATTCATTCCCGATTGTCTAGTGAACCCCTCTCCACATCCCCCATCCAATCCTTTCTTTATTCATTCCCGGTGTCTAGTGAACCCCTCTCCACATCCCCCATCCAATCCTTTCTTTATTCATTCCCAGTGTCTAGTGAACCCCTCTCCACATCCCCCATCCAATCCTTTCTTTATTCATTCCCCGGTGTCTAGTGAACCCTCTCACATCCCCATCCAATCCTTTCTTTATTCATTCCCTGTGTCTAGTGAACCCCTCTCCACATCCCCCATCCAATCCTTTCTTTATTCATTCCCCGGTGTCTAGTGAACCCCTCTCCACATCCCCCATCCAATCCTTTCTTTATTCATTCCCCGGTGTCTAGTGAACCCCTCTCACATCCCCATCCAATCCTTTCTTTATTCATTCCCGGTGTCTAGAACCCTCTCCATCCCCATCCAATCCTTTCTTTATTCATTCCCCGGTGTCTAGTGAACCCCTCTCCACATCCCCCATCCAATCCTTTCTTTATTCATTCCCCGGTGTCTAGTGAACCCCTCTCCACATCCCCCATCCAATCCTTTCTTTATTCATTCCCCGGTGTCTAGTGAACCCCTCTCCACATCCCCCATCAATCCTTTCTTTATTCATTCCCGGTGTCTAGTGAACCCCTCTCACATCCCCATCCAATCCTTTCTTTATTCATTCCCAGTGTCTAGTGAACCCCTCTCCACATCCCCATCCAATCCTTTCTTTATTCATTCCCGGTGTCTAGTGACCCCTCTCCATCCCCATCCAATCCTTTCTTTATTCATTTCCTGGTGTCTAGTGACCCCTCTCACATCCCCATCCAATCCTTTCTTTATTCATTCCCGGTGTCTAGTGAACCCCTCTCACATCCCCCATCCAATCCTTTCTTTATTCATTCCGAGTGTCTAGTGAACCCCTCTCCATCCCCATCCAATCCTTTCTTTATTCATTCCATTGTCTAGTGAACCCCTCTCCATCCCCATCCAATCCTTTCTTTATTCATTCCCCGTGTCTAGTGAACCCTCTCACATCCCCATCCAATCCTTTCTTTATTCATTCCCGGTGTCTAGTGAACCCTCTCCATCCCCATCCAATCCTTTCTTTATTCATTCCGGTGTCTAGTGAACCCCTCCATCCCCATCCAATCCTTTCTTTATTCATTCCCGGTGTCTAGTGAACCCCTCTCCATCCCCCATCCAATCCTTTCTTTATTCATTCCCGGTGTCTAGTGAACCCCTCTCCATATCCCCCATCCAATCCTTTCTTTATTCATTCCCCGGTGTCTAGTGAACCCCTCTCCACATCCCCCATCCAATCCTTTCTTTATTCATTCCCTGGTGTCTAGTGAACCCCTCTCCACATCCCCCATCCAATCCTTTCTTTATTCATTCCCCGGTGTCCAGTGAACCCTCTCCATCCCCATCCAATCCTTTCTTTATTCATTCCCGGTGTCTAGTGAACCCCTCTCACATCCCATCCAATCCTTTCTTTATTCATTCCCAGTGTCTAGTGAACCCCTCTCACATCCCCATCAATCCTTTCTTTATTCATTCCTGGTGTCAGTGACCCCTCTCCATCCCCATCCAATCCTTTCTTTATTCATTCCCCGGTGTCTAGTGAACCCCTCTCCACATCCCCATCCAATCCTTTCTTTATTCATTCCCGAGTGTCTAGTGAACCCCTCTCCCATCCCCATCCAATCCTTTCTTTATTCATTCCCGGTGTCTAGTGAACCCCTCTCATCCCCATCAATCCTTTCTTTATTCATTCCCGGTGTCTAGTGAACCCCTCACATCCCCCATCCAATCCTTTCTTTATTCATTCCCGGTGTCTAGTGAACCCCTCTCCACATCCCCATCCAATCCTTTCTTTATTCATTCCTGTTGTCTAGTGAACCCCTCCACATCCCCATCCAATCCTTTCTTTATTCATTCCCGGTGTCTAGTGAACCCTCTCCATCCCCCATCCAATCCTTTCTTTATTCATTCCGGTGTCTAGTGAACCCCTCTCCATCCCCATCCAATCCTTTCTTTATTCATTCCCGGTGTCTAGTGAACCCTCTCCACATCCCCATCCAATCCTTTCTTTATTCATTCCCAGTGTCTAGTGAACCCCTCTCCACATCCCCATCCAATCCTTTCTTTATTCATTTCCCGGTGTCTATGTAGACCCCTCTCCATCCCCCATCAATCCTTTCTTTATTCATTCCCGGTGTCTAGTGAACCCCTCTCCATCCCCATCCAATCCTTTCTTTATTCATTCCGGTGTCTAGTGAACCCCTCTCCACATCCCCATCCAATCCTTTCTTTATTCATTCCCGGTGTCTAGTGAACCCCTCTCCACATCCCCATCCAATCCTTTCTTTATTCATTCCCGAGTGTCTAGTGAACCCCTCTCACATCCCCATCCAATCCTTTCTTTATTCATTCCCAGTGTCTAGTGAACCCCTCTCCATCCCCATCAATCCTTTCTTTATTCATTTCCTGGTGTCTAGTGAACCCCTCTCCCATCCCCATCCAATCCTTTCTTTATTCATTCCCGGTGTCTAGTGAACCCCTCTCCACATCCCCATCCAATCCTTTCTTTATTCATTCCCGGTGTCAGTGAACCCCTCTCCATCCCCATCCAATCCTTTCTTTATTCATTCCTGGTGTCTAGTGACCCTCTCCATCCCCATCAATCCTTTCTTTATTCATTCCGATTGTCTAGTGAACCCCTCTCCATCCCCATCCAATCCTTTCTTTATTCATTCCCGGTGTCCAGTGAACCCTCTCCACATCCCCATCCAATCCTTTCTTTATTCATTCCCGGTGTCTAGTGAACCCCTCTCCACACCCATCAATCCTTTCTTTATTCATTCCCGGTGTCTAGTGAACCCCTCTCCATCCCCATCCAATCCTTTCTTTATTCATTCCCGGTGTCTAGTGAACCCCTCTCCACATCCCCATCCAATCCTTTCTTTATTCATTCCCGGTGTCAGTGAACCCCTCTCCATCCCCCATCCAATCCTTTCTTTATTCATTCCCTGGTGTCTAGTGAACCCTCTCCATCCCCATCCAATCCTTTCTTTATTCATTCCAGTGTCTAGTGAACCCCTCTCACATCCCCATCCAATCCTTTCTTTATTCATTCCCGGTGTCCAGTGAACCCCTCTCCACATCCCCATCCAATCCTTTTTTATTCATTCCCGGTGTCTAGTGAACCCTCTCCACATCCCCATCCAATCCTTTCTTTATTCATTCCCGGTGTCTAGTGAACCCCTCTCCCATCCCCCATCAATCCTTTCTTTATTCATTCCCCGGTGTCCAGTGAACCCCTCTCCACATCCCCCATCCAATCCTTTCTTTATTCATTCCCCGGTGTCCAGTGAACCCTCTCCATCCCCATCCAATCCTTTCTTTATTCATTTCCCGGTGTCTAGTGAACCCCTCTCCATCCCCATCCAATCCTTTCTTTATTCATTCCAGTGTCAGTGAACCCTCTCCACATCCCCATCCAATCCTTTCTTTATTCATTCCCGGTGTCTAGTGAACCCCTCACATCCCCATCCAATCCTTTCTTTATTCATTCCCTGGTGTCTAGTGACCCCTCTCCACATCCCCATCCAATCCTTTCTTTATTCATTCCCGATTGTCTAGTGAACCCCTCTCCACATCCCCATCAATCCTTTCTTTATTCATTCCCGGTGTCTAGTGAACCCCTCTCCATCCCCATCCAATCCTTTCTTTATTCATTCCTGGTGTCTAGTGAACCCTCTCCATCCCCATCCAATCCTTTCTTTATTCATTCCCGGTGTCCAGTGAACCCCTCTCCATCCCCCATCCAATCCTTTCTTTATTCATTCCCGGTGTCTAGTGAACCCCTCTCACATCCCCATCAATCCTTTCTTTATTCATTCCCGGTGTCTAGTGAACCCTCTCCATCCCCCATCCAATCCTTTCTTTATTCATTCCCGGTGTCTAGTGAACCTCTCCACATCCCCCATCCAATCCTTTCTTTATTCATTCCTGGTGTCTAGTGAACCCCTCTCACATCCCCATCCAATCCTTTCTTTATTCATTCCCGGTGTCTAGTGAACCCCTCTCCATCCCCATCCAATCCTTTCTTTATTCATTCCTGTGTCTAGTGAACCCCTCTCCATCCCCATCCAATCCTTTCTTTATTCATTCCCGTGTCTAGTGAACCCCTCTCCACATCCCCATCCAATCCTTTCTTTATTCATTCCTGAGTGTCTAGTGAACCCCTCTCACATCCCCATCCAATCCTTTCTTTATTCATTCCCAGTGTCTAGTGAACCCCTCTCCACATCCCCATCCAATCCTTTCTTTATTCATTCCGATTGTCTAGTGAACCCCTCTCCACATCCCCATCCAATCCTTTCTTTATTCATTCCCTGGTGTCTAGTGAACCCCTCTCACATCCCCATCAATCCTTTCTTTATTCATTCCCGGTGTCTAGTGAACCCCTCTCCATCCCCATCCAATCCTTTCTTTATTCATTCCCGGTGTCTAGTGAACCCCTCTCCATCCCCATCCAATCCTTTCTTTATTCATTCCGTGTCTAGTGAACCCCTCTCCATCCCCCATCCAATCCTTTCTTTATTCATTCCGGTGTCTAGTGAACCCCTCCACATCCCCCATCCAATCCTTTCTTTATTCATTCCCGGTGTCTAGTGAACCCCTCATCCCCATCCAATCCTTTCTTTATTCATTCCCCGGTGTCTAGTGAACCCTCTCACATCCCCATCAATCCTTTCTTTATTCATTCCCGTTGTCTAGTGAACCCTCTCCATCCCCCATCAATCCTTTCTTTATTCATTCCCGGTGTCAGTGAACCCCTCTCACATCCCCATCAATCCTTTCTTTATTCATTCCCGGTGTCTAGTGAACCCCTCTCACATCCCCATCCAATCCTTTCTTTATTCATTCCCGGTGTCTAGTGAACCCCTCTCCATCCCCCATCCAATCCTTTCTTTATTCATTCCCGATTGTCTAGTGAACCCTCTCCACATCCCCATCCAATCCTTTCTTTATTCATTCCCGGTGTCTAGTGAACCCCTCTCCACATCCCCATCCAATCCTTTCTTTATTCATTCCCTGTGTCTAGTAGACCCCTCTCCACATCCCCATCCAATCCTTTCTTTATTCATTCCGATTGTCTAGTGAACCCTCTCACATCCCCCATCAATCCTTTCTTTATTCATTCCCAGTGTCTAGTGAACCCCTCTCCACATCCCCATCCAATCCTTTCTTTATTCATTCCCGGTGTCTAGTGAACCCCTCTCCCATCCCCATCCAATCCTTTCTTTATTCATTCCTGGTGTCTAGTGAACCCCTCTCCATCCCCATCCAATCCTTTCTTTATTCATTCCTGGTGTCTAGTGACCCTCTCACATCCCCATCAATCCTTTCTTTATTCATTCCGATGTCTAGTGAACCCTCTCCACATCCCCATCAATCCTTTCTTTATTCATTCCTGGTGTCTAGTGAACCCCTCTCCATCCCCATCCAATCCTTTCTTTATTCATTCCCGGTGTCTAGTGAACCCCTCTCCATCCCCCATCCAATCCTTTCTTTATTCATTCCCGGTGTCTAGTGAACCCCTCTCCACATCCCCATCCAATCCTTTCTTTATTCATTCGCATTGTCTAGTGAACCCCTCTCATCCCCATCAATCCTTTCTTTATTCATTCCCGGTGTCTAGTGAACCCCTCTCCATCCCCATCCAATCCTTTCTTTATTCATTCCCTGGTGTCTAGTGAACCCCTCTCCACATCCCCATCAATCCTTTCTTTATTCATTCCTGGTGTCTAGTGAACCCCTCTCCACATCCCCATCCAATCCTTTCTTTATTCATTCCCGGTGTCTAGTGAACCCCATCCCCATCCAATCCTTTCTTTATTCATTCCCGGTGTCTAGTGAACCCTCTCCACATCCCCATCCAATCCTTTCTTTATTCATTCCTGGTGTCTAGTGAACCCCTCTCACATCCCCATCCAATCCTTTCTTTATTCATTCCTGGTTGTCTAGTGAACCCCTCTCCACATCCCCATCCAATCCTTTCTTTATTCATTCCTGGTGTCTAGTGAACCCCTCTCCACATCCCCATCCAATCCTTTCTTTATTCATTCCCAGTGTCTAGTGAACCCCTCACATCCCCATCCAATCCTTTCTTTATTCATTCCCGGTGTCTAGTGAACCCTCTCACATCCCCATCAATCCTTTCTTTATTCATTCCCGGTGTCTAGTGAACCCCTCTCCACATCCCCATCAATCCTTTCTTTATTCATTCCTGGTGTCTAGTGAACCCTCTCCCCATCCCCATCCAATCCTTTCTTTATTCATTCCCGGTGTCTAGTGAACCCCTCTCCATCCCCATCCAATCCTTTCTTTATTCATTCCCAGTGTCTAGTGAACCCCTCTCCACATCCCCATCCAATCCTTTCTTTATTCATTCCCAGTGTCTAGTGAACCCTCTCACATCCCCATCCAATCCTTTCTTTATTCATTCCCGGTGTCCAGTGAACCCCTCTCCATCCCCATCCAATCCTTTCTTTATTCATTCCCGGTGTCTAGTGAACCCCTCTCCACATCCCCATCCAATCCTTTCTTTATTCATTCCCGAGTGTCTAGTGAACCCCTCTCCACATCCCCATCCAATCCTTTCTTTATTCATTCCCGGTGTCTAGTGAACCCTCTCCATCCCCCATCCAATCCTTTCTTTATTCATTCCCGTTGTCCAGTGAACCCCTCTCCATCCCCATCCAATCCTTTCTTTATTCATTCCCGGTGTCCAGTGAACCCCTCTCCACATCCCCATCCAATCCTTTCTTTATTCATTCCCTGGTGTCTAGTGAACCCTCTCCACATCCCCATCCAATCCTTTCTTTATTCATTCCCTGTGTCCAGTGAACCCCTCTCACATCCCCATCAATCCTTTCTTTATTCATTCCTGGTGTCTAGTGAACCCCTCTCCCATCCCCATCCAATCCTTTCTTTATTCATTCCTGGTGTCTAGTGAACCCCTCTCACATCCCCATCCAATCCTTTCTTTATTCATTCCCCGGTGTCTAGTGAACCCCTCTCCACATCCCCCATCCAATCCTTTCTTTATTCATTCCCCGGTGTCTAGTGAACCCCTCTCCACATCCCCCATCCAATCCTTTATTTATTCATTCCCATTGTCTATTGAACCCTCTCACATCCCCATCCAATCCTTTATTTATTCATTCCTGAGTGTCTCATGAACCCTCTCACATCCCCATCCAATCCTTTATTTATTCATTCCCGGTGTCAGTGAACCCCTCTCCCATCCCCATCCAATCCTTTCTTTATTCATTCCCGGTGTCTGTAGGCACCCTCTCCCATCCCCCATCCAATCCTTTCTTTATTCATTCCCGGTGTCTAGTGAACCCCTCCACATCCCCATCCAATCCTTTCTTTATTCATTCCCGGTGTCTAGTGAACCCTCTCCACATCCCCCATCCAATCCTTTCTTTATTCATTCCTCGGTGTCTAGTGAACCCCTCTCACATCCCCATCCAATCCTTTCTTTATTCATTCCCGGTGTCTAGTGAACCCCTCTCCATCCCCATCCAATCCTTTCTTTATTCATTCCCCGGTGTCTAGTGAACCCTCTCCATCCCCCATCCAATCCTTTCTTTATTCATTCCGGTGTCCAGTGAACCCTCTCCACATCCCCATCCAATCCTTTCTTTATTCATTCCCGAGTGTCCAGTGAACCCCTCTCCATCCCCATCCAATCCTTTCTTTATTCATTCCTCAAGTCTAGTGAACCCCTCTCCACATCCCCATCCAATCCTTTCTTTATTCATTCCCTGGTGTCTAGTGAACCCTCTCACATCCCCATCAATCCTTTCTTTATTCATTCCCGGTGTCTAGTGAACCCCTCTCCACATCCCCATCCAATCCTTTCTTTATTCATTCCCGGTGTCAGTGAACCCTCTCCACATCCCCATCCAATCCTTTCATTTATTCATTCCTGGTGTCTAGTGAACCCCTCTCCACATCCCCATCAATCAACTATTCTTTATTCATTCCCCGGTGTCCAGTGAACCCCTCTCACATCCCCATCCCATCCTTTCTTTATTCATTCCCGGTGTCCAGTGAACCCTCTCACATCCCCATCCAATCCTTTCTTTATTCATTCCCGGGTGTCCATTGAACCCTCTCCACATCCCCATCCAATCCTTTCTTTATTCATTCCCGGTGTCTAGTGAACCCTCTCCACATCCCCCATCCAATCCTTTCTTTATTCATTCCTGGTGTCTAGTGAACCCCTCTCCACATCCCCCATCCAATCCTTTCTTTATTCATTCCCCGGTGTCTAGTGAACCCCTCTCCACATCCCCAATCCAATCCTTTCTTTATTCATTCCCCGGTGTCTAGTGAACCCCTCTCCACATCCCCATCCAATCCTTTCTTTATTCATTCCCGGTGTCTAGTGAACCCCTCTCCACATCCCCATCCAATCCTTTCTTTATTCATTGCCCGGTGTCCAGTGAACCCCTCTCCACATCCCCATCCAATCCTTTCTTTATTCATTCCCGGTGTCCTGTAGAACCTCTCTCCATCCCCCATCCAATCCTTTCTTTGTTCATTGCCGGTGTCTAGTGAACCCCTCTCCACATCCCCATCCAATCCTTTCTTTATTCATTCCCAGTGTCTAGTGAACCCCTCTCACATCCCCATCCAATCCTTTCTTTATTCATTCCCCAGTGTCCAGTGAACCCCTCTCACATCCCCCATCCAATCCTTTCTTTATTCATTCCCAGTGTCAGTGATCCCTCTCCACATCCCCATCAATCCTTTCTTTATTCATTCCCGGTGTCCAGTGAACCCCTCTCACATCCCCATCAATCCTTTCTTTATTCATTCCCCGTGTCTAGTGAACCCCTCTCCACATCCCCATCCAATCCTTTCTTTATTCATTCCTGGTGTCCAGTGAACCCTCTCCCATCCCCCATCCAATCATTTATTTATTCATTCCCTGGTGTCTCGTGAACCCTCTCCATCCCCCATCCAATCCTTTATTTATTCATTCCCCGGTGTCCATTGAACCCCTCTCCACATCCCCCATCCAATCCTTTCTTTATTCATTCCCCGGTGTCTCAGTGAACCCCTCTCCATCCCCCATCCAATCCTTTCTTTATTCATTCCCGAGTGTCTAGTGAACCCCTCTCCATCCCCATCCAATCCTTTCTTTATTCATTCCCGGTGTCCAGTGAACCCCTCCACATCCCCATCCAATCCTTTCTTTATTCATTCCCCGGTGTCTAGTGAACCCCTCTCCACATCCCCATCCAATCCTTTCTTTATTCATTCCTGGTGTCTAGTGAACCCCTCTCCACATCCCCCATCCAATCCTTTCTTTATTCATTCCCGGTGTCTAGTGAACCCCTCTCCACATCCCCCATCCAATCCTTTCTTTGTTCATTCCTGGTGTCTGAGTGAACCCTCTCCACATCCCCATCCAATCCTTTCTTTATTCATTCCCGGTGTCTAGTGAACCCCTCTCACATCCCCATCCAATCCTTTCTTTATTCATTCCTGGTGTCTAGTGAACCCCTCTCAACATCCCCATCCAATCCTTTCTTTATTCATTTCCTGGTGTCTAGTAGAACCTCCTCAACATCCCCATCCAATCTTTCTTTATTCATTCTCCGTGTCTAGTGAACCTCTCAACATCACCCATCCAATCCTTTCTTTATTCATTCCCCGGTGTCCAGTGAACCCCTCTCCACATCCCCCATCCAATCCTTTCTTTATTCATTCCCTGGTGTCCAGTGAACCCCTCTCCACATCCCCCATCCAATCCTTTCTTTATTCATTCCCCAGTGTCTAGTGAACCCCTCTCCACATCCCCCATCCAATCCTTTCTTTATTCATTCACTGGTGTCTAGTGAACCCCTCTCCACATCCCCGTCCAATCCTTTCTTTATTCATTCCCCGGTGTCTAGTGAACCCCTCTCCACATCCCCCATCCAATCCTTTCTTTATTCATTCCCAGTGTCTAGTGAACCCCTCTCCACATCCCCCATCCAATCCTTTCTTTATTCATTCCCGGTATCCAGTGAACCCCTCTCACATCCCCATCAATCCTTTCTTTATTCATTCCCGGTGTCAGTGAACCCCTCTCACATCCCCATCAATCCTTTCTTTATTCATTCCCGGTGTCTAGTGAACCCCTCTCCACATCCCCCATCCAATCCTTTCTTTATTCATTCCCTGGTGTCTAGTGAACCCCTCTCCACATCCCCCATCCAATCCTTTCTTTATTCATTCCCCGGTGTCTAGTGAACCCCTCTCCACATCCCCCATCCAATCCTTTCTTTATTCATTCCCGGTGTCAGTGAACCCTCTCCACATCCCCATCCAATCCTTTCTTTATTCATTCCTGGGGTCTAGTGAACCCCTCTCACATCCCCATCAATCCTTTCTTTATTCATTCCCGGTGTCTAGTGAACCCCTCTCCACATCCCCCATCCAATCCTTTCTTTATTCATTCCCCGGTGTCCAGTGAACCCCTCTCCACATCCCCCATCCAATCCTTTCTTTATTCATTCCCTGTTGTCTAGTGAACCCCTCTCCACATCCCCCATCCAATCCTTTCTTTATTCATTCCCTGGTGTCTAGTGAACCCCTCTCCACATCCCCCATCCAATCCTTTCTTTATTCATTCCGAGTGTCTAGTGAACCCCTCTCCACATCCCCCATCCAATCCTTTCTTTATTCATTCCTGGTGTCTAGTGAACCCCTCTCCACATCCCCCATCCAATCCTTTCTTTATTCATTCCCCGGTGTCCATTGAACCCCTCTCCACATCCCCCATCCAATCCTTTCTTTATTCATTCCCCGGTGTCCAGTGAACCCCTCTCCACATCCCCCATCCAATCCTTTCTTTATTCATTCCCGGTGTCCAGTGAACCCCTCTCCACATCCCCCATCCAATCCTTTCTTTATTCATTCCCCAGTGTCTAGTGAACCCCTCTCCACATCCCCCATCCAATCCTTTCTTTATTTTCATTCCTGGTGTCTAGTGAACCCTCTCCACATCCCCATCCAATCCTTTCTTTATTCATTCCCGGTGTCTAGTGAACCCCTCCCACATCCCCATCAATCCTTTCTTTATTCATTCCTGGTGTCCAGTGAACCCCTCTCCATCCCCATCCAATCCTTTCTTTATTCATTCCCAGTGTCTAGTGAACCCCTCTCACATCCCCATCAATCCTTTCTTTATTCATTCCCAGTGTCCAGTGAACCCCTCCACATCCCCATCCAATCCTTTCTTTATTCATTCCCGGTGTCTAGTGAACCCCTCTCACATCCCCATCCAATCCTTTCTTTATTCATTCCGGTGTCCAGTGAACCCCTCTCCATCCCCATCCAATCCTTTCTTTATTCATTCCTGGTGTCTAGTGAACCCCTCTCCACATCCCCCATCCAATCCTTTCTTTATTCATTCCCGGTGTCTAGTGAACCCCTCCATCCCCATCCAATCCTTTCTTTATTCATTCCGGTGTCTAGTGAACCCCTCTCCACATCCCCCATCCAATCCTTTCTTTATTCATTCCCTGGTGTCTAGTGAACCCCTCTCCACATCCCCCATCCAATCCTTTCTTTATTCATTCCTGGTGTCTAGTGAACCCCTCTCCACATCCCCCATCCAATCCTTTCTTTATTCATTCCCGGTGTCTAGTGAACCCCTCTCCACATCCCCCATCCAATCCTTTCTTTATTCATTCCCCGTGTCCAGTGAACCCCTCTCCACATCCCCCATCCAATCCTTTCTTTATTCATTCCCGGTGTCCAGTGAACCCCTCTCCATCCCCATCCAATCCTTTCTTTATTCATTCCCTGGTGTCCAGTGAACCCCTCTCCATCCCCATCCAATCCTTTCTTTATTCATTCCCTGGTGTCTAGTGAACCCCTCTCCACATCCCCCATCCAATCCTTTCTTTATTCATTCCCCGGTGTCTAGTGAACCCCTCTCCACATCCCCCATCCAATCCTTTCTTTATTCATTCCCCGGTGTCTAGTGAACCCCTCTCACATCCCCATCCAATCCTTTCTTTATTCATTCCTGGTGTCCAGTGAACCCCTCTCCACATCCCCCATCCAATCCTTTCTTTATTCATTCCCCGGTGTCTAGTGAACCCCTCTCCACATCCCCCATCCAATCCTTTCTTTATTCATTCCCGGTGTCCAGTGAACCCCTCTCCACATCCCCATCCAATCCTTTCTTTATTCATTCCCTGTGTCTAGTGAACCCCTCTCCACATCCCCCATCCAATCCTTTCTTTATTCATTCCTGGTGTCTAGTAAACCCTCTCCACATCCCCCATCCAATCCTTTCTTTATTCATTCCCCGGTGTCTAGTGAACCCCTCTCCACATCCCCCATCCAATCCTTTCTTTATTCATTCACTGGTGTCTAGTGAACCCCTCTCCACATCCCCATCCAATCCTTTCTTTATTCATTCCCTGGTGTCTAGTGAACCCCTCTCCACATCACCCATCCAATCCTTTCTTTATTCATTCCTTGGTGTCTAGTGAACCCCTCTCCACATCCCCCATCCAATCCTTTCTTTATTCATTCCCCGGTGTCCAGTGAACCCCTCTCCATATCCCCCATCCTCTTAATAAAAAATCCTTTCTTTATTCATTCCCCGGTGTCTAGTGGTCCCTCCCGTCCCTGATCCCCTCTAAAAAACCAAAAAGGCAGTCCTTTATTCCCCGGTTTTGAGCAGACCCCCACTCCAGCAGGTGGTCCCACACCACCCCACTCCCACCACCCTGACCCTAAGCAGGCACCTGGCTCAGCCCTCCTCTCTCCATCACAGCTGGCCACCCACTGAGCTGACAATGAATGAGTGTGTACTTGTACAAGTACAGGCTTATTCATTGACAGCTCAGTGGTCATCCGGCTGCAGTGGAGAGAGGAGGCTGTACCAATCCTCCCTTTCGGGGTCAGGGTGGGGAGAGTGGATAATTGAGGGACCACCTGCAGGGTGTGGAGGGTTGCTTGACCCCAAGGAATAAAGGACTGCCTTTTTGTTTTCTGAGGATCCAGAAGAGATAAGGGGTCACTAAACACCAGGCAATAAAGAAATACAGTAACTGACTATTTTTTTTCTATTAAGGGAATCTAGGATAGGAAGAGGAGTCAACTAGAGACCACGAAATAAAGAAAGTACTGCCCTTTTTTTTCTTAAGGGGATCGGGGAGCATTAAGCACTAGGGGAACTATACTTCTTTTCATATGGGGCCCATGATTGGCAGGTAGGGAGGAACCACTAGACACTAGAGAATGAACTATATTTCTCATCAGGCCATTATCTGTGTTTGTGTGTGTGTGTGTGGGTCTAATTTTACATCAGGCCAGCAATCCGTGGGGAGAACCACTAGAAACTAGGGAATTTTATTCTAGAGGGGGATGGTGGTTGGCAGTGGGGCTGTATTATATTATGAACTAATACATTAAACTGTGGATGGAATTAATTCTGCAGTTTACATGTATTATTCCACTGTTCAGCCCAAAAAGTCCATGGAACAGGGTGAAAATCTGCAAAACACATTCGAAAGATTCTGATTTCCCCAATGGAGGAAGTTTAGAAAATTTCATGAAGTGTCTGACATTTAGCAAAAGTTCTGTAAAAGCAGAATTTGCAACTTTCAGTCACCTCTACTGGACAAGACCTACCTAGATTTCAGCAAGGCTTTCAACACTGTTCCACATATGAGACTGTTAAGCAAGCTGGGTAGCCTGAGGGTGGTCAGTAAGATGATAACGTTGGTAAGAAACTGGCTATAGGATAGGAGACAGAAGGTAGTGGTACACAATTTGCTCTGAAGAAGGGAGGGTGACCATTGGGGTACCTCAAGGTTCAGCGCTGGGTCTGGACCTCTTTAAAGTCTTTATAAGTGACATTGAAGAGGATCTGGAAGGGAAGGTCTCCCTCTTTGCATATGACACCACATTCTGCAACAGAGTGGACACTCCATGGGGGGGATGGGCAGAGATCTAGAAGAAGTGGAGATGTGGTCAAGGGTATGGCAGCTGGATTTTAATCCACAAAAGTGCAAAATAATGCACTTGTGTCACAGAAACCCAGGGACAGAGTACAAAATGGGTGGAGTGATGCTGATGATGACCACGCAGGAAAGGGATCCCGTGGTAGTCATATTGGATGACATAAATGTGGCCAGGCGGCATGATAAGACAGTGGAGAGAGCTAGTAGGATGCTGAGATGCAGTGTTGGGTAAGTTACTTTTTCTATTACTTTCTATTACTTTTGAAATCTTGCTCCAGAAAGCTCTGTGCAGTCGCTAGCAAGGATAGAGAATTACTGGAAGATGTAATACACCTTACAGTTACATTTACTGGTGTCTTTTTATACAAAAGAAATATGTAACTGTAACTGATTACATTTATTTGAAAGTAACTAGTAACTAACCTATTACTTTCAAAAATTTAATCTGTTATAGTTATTTATTATTTTTGTATTGTTTTTGTATTAAAAGAAATAAGTAACTATAATTGTAAGGTGTATTACATTTTCTAGTACTTCTCCATCCTTGCTAGTGACTGCACAGAGCTTACTGGAACAAGTTTCCAGACATAATAAAAGTAATAGAAAAAGTAACTTACCCAACACTGCTGGGGTGTGTAGGAAGGGGTATCAGCAGCAGAAAGAGGAAAGTGGCTTTACCTCTATAGATCGCTGGTATGATCCAAGCTTGAATACTGTGTCCAATTCTGGGAGCACATCTCTGGAAAGATTTAGATAGAGTGGAGCAGTACAGAGGGCTACCAAAATGGTGCAGGTCTGCATCAAAGCCCTATGAGAATAGGCTAAAGGAGCTCAATATGTACTTCTTGAAGAACAAGAGGAAGAGGGGTGATATGATAGAGACCTTTACTTCACATGAGTTAGTAAGATACAGGAGGGAGAGGGGTGATATGATAGAGACCTTAACTTCACATGAGTTAATAAGATACAAGAAAGGACTTTCTTTCAAAAACAAAAAGTGCTCTATAGCAAGGGGACATGCTATGAAGCTGGAGGGGGTCGATTCAGGAGAAGTGTGATGAAGTAATTCACAGAAAGAGTGGTGGATTCCTGGAACAGCCTTTCAGTGGATGTAGTGCTGGGGGGCGGCAAAAATGCACTAGGGAATCATATGGGTAAGGGGAACGGAGAGACAGCACCTCATATCAAGTAGGATTAGAAGTAAAAATGAAGGTAGAAAAAAATGGGCAGACAGGGTGGTCCAAGTGGCCCTTATCTGCTGTCAGATTTTAAATGCCTAAGTTTCTAAATATGTACAGCCTGGAAGCAATGAGAAAGTGGGATATGACAGTGACCTTTAAATACCTCACAGGGGTAAATAAGATACCAGAGGGAAGTATTTTTCAGAAAGAAAGGTGGTCAACGACAAGGGGGTACAAAAAGAAGCTGAAGGGGTAGATTCAAGAGAGATATAAGAAAGTACTTATTCACAGAAAGAGTGGTGGATTCCTGGAGCAGTCTTCCAGCAGAGGTGGAGGGTGAAAACAGTGGTGGGGTTCACGAATGCATGGGATAGGCATAAAGGAATCTTAGGGAAAGGAAAGGGGGTGGATGAACGGGCAAGAAGTCAAGTATGATCTGCAGTGATACTATAGGCAGGGAAAAATGTGCAGACTAGGTGGGCCAAGTGGCCCTTATCTGCTGGCAAATTTTGTGTTTCTGCATTGGATGGTTTATTGGTTGAAGGTTGCCTGACTGGAGGAGGAGAAGTGTCCTCAGTGTTCTGAGTAATGCTCCTGCTTTCTGTAAAGGCTCATGATGGAAGTTAATGACACCTGCAGATACAGTCACGAGGAAATTGAATTAATGGTTACACTGACTGCTTTATATCTTAGAGCTGTGGTTCTCAAATGGTGAGGCCAGCCTCCCAAGGGAGGCCCCAAACTTTTCAAGGGGAGGTCCAGTCAAGTCTGATACAATTCAGTATTTAAATTTTAAGTTTTGGATGCCTTGTGTGATGGGATGAAGCAAACGGATAATGGCAGCTGAATTTCTCTACTTTATGCACAAACAGGTGACCCAGAAAGGCCCACTGAGCCAAAGCTTGTTTCTAGATGTATTATTTATATGTAAATTGGTGACTAGAAGGTACACTGTGTCGAGGCTCTTTTTTACAGTAGGTGGCTATTTATATGTCAGTTGGTGACTGGGAAAGACACACTGACCCAAGGCTTCTTTTTATAGTGGGTGTTCCTTTATATATAAATGCATGACTGGGAAAGACACACAGAGCCAGGGTTTGTTTCATATGTGATCTGAGGTAAAGGAACACAAAGTTGCTTAACAACAGGGTAAGAGAGAGAGAGAGAGAGAGAGAGATGATGGTAGCTAGTTTAATTGTTTCAGAGAGAGAGGAAACAGAGTAACTAGGGCCCATGCGTCATAAATGTGGAGTGACAACGATAACCTGGGGTATGGGGTTGGAAGTGGAAAATAAGTTGTTGAATAAAAAGAGAATATACTCAATCAACATTATTAGTCTCATGTTATTCCTGGTATACAGTGCAAAATATGATACATTTCCCCATGGGGAGGCTCATACCTCTCAACCTCTCAGCATTAAAAGTCATAGCACTGGCCTATTAAAATCATAGCTGATGGTCAGAACGTGGAGCACTTTCTTATTTTAAAGAATAATATGTCTACAAATAGTGGACCCCCTAGAGATAGTGATCAGAAATATTTCTATTAACTTAGTTAAATGATCTAATAGTTTGTGTGTCCAGAAATAGCTCTAATAGTGGACCCTATGCACTAATGTGAGGAATGGCTACATACCGTGCATCTGGGGCGTGCAGCCACTCCTGAATCCATTGTCCCTCCATTGCAGGATGCACTAGGGAGGGGTGCTCAGCCTTTATAGACCCAATACCCCAATCAGGCAGACTGCAATGTGCCAGGGTTGGGCAGGTGGCTTGCCAGCACTTTGCGCCATGAACCAAGGTGTGTAGTGCTGGCTGCATGGGTGCAGAGGAGGGCACAGGGTATACCAAGGAGAACCCTGCCATAAGTGCCCTCTGTGCTCTGCACCATGCATTCCAGCCCAGGCAGCAGTAGTGACCCCCCCAATCCCACACACACTGGACACCTACCCACCCTGGACTCTTCAGGAACACGTGGCCACTCACAGGACCGGAAACCCGGCCTGGCACCATAGTACTGCCCTCCTAAACAGACACAGCCTCCCCATCCTCCATTGTGTGCAGTTGCACCCTCCAACACAGCTTGGCCCCCACCCTGTAGGAAATGGTGACCCCCGACCACACCCGAACACAGGACCCCCTGTTCCATTGTGGAGCATGATCCCCTCCCCCCATGGCACTGGCCACACCCCCCCAACTCCATACCTGCTTGCTGGTGCCGTGGCCCCGGGTGGCCAGTGACACAGCCCTCCTCTCACCACCTCGGCCACCTGCCATCCATGTGATGCTGGGAGTGCACCGCCCATCTATAGGTGGCACGCTCCCAACAGCATTTGGAGAGCTGGCAGCCAAGGCAGTGTGAGAAGGGATGTGTTGCTGGTCATCCCCGTAGGCAGCTCTGGCAAGCAGGCTTGAGTGATAGGGGTGGAGGGGGGCACCACAGGCCACCAATGACTGTGCTGGTGTACCAGGTCAGATGCGACAATCTGGGTCGAGGTTTTCAGCTGTTTTACTGGGGTCTTGGATGGCACAGGGGCAGCCATATGGGACAGGGGTGGCCTCCTGGGTTCAGTACAGGTGTGTGTTGCACCTGTGGCATGGGCCAGAGGTCAGCCTGCTATTGGGGCCAAGCTTTGCATGTCTGGGTTCCTACACTGGGCATTCATGCACCCGGACCTGCACCCACATGCACTAGGAATCCACTGTGGGACACATGAGGGCACCTCATTGGATGCCCGACTGGGTCCACAACTCTGCCACTTCAGCTGCCCTATGAGGTCCTTAGTAGATTTGCTTAATACGGTGAGTGCACACCTGTCTGCAGGTGTGGAGCTCCGTAGGTGGGATATGCCCTTTTGGCACGTAGTCCCCACCTGAACATGCATAGGGGCCATACTTAGGAACATCAGTAAACCTACATGGAGCAAGGGTACATCTGAGTGTGAAAATCATAGTGCTATGCAAAATTCATAGACAGACCTCGCCCAACAACTAATGCTCTGAAATCTGGCCAATGGAAAATCATGTACACAAATGCCTACAGTCTGGGAACAGGATCACAGGCCTGCAGGCAACAATGACAGAGGCTAAACTGAACATACAGTAGTAGCCATTAGCGAGACATGGTTCACCAGTAACCACACTTGGGAGACTTCAGTACCCGGCTATGTACTGTTCAGAAGAGACTGAGGTGCAAAAGGGGGGAGAAGTGGCCCTTTTTGTCAATGAAAATATCAAAGAAACAGAAATTCAGATTACACATAAGGAGCCAGAAGAACTGTGGGTCACCCTGGAAACAGAAAATGGGACAGCCATATGAACTGGGGTTGTCTACAGGCCTCCAGACTGGGGGGGGAGACATAGACACATCACTGTTAGAAGATATACAAAACATGACAGCTAAAATGGGAGTTTCTGATAATGAGAGACTTCAACATGCCAGATACAGATTGATCAGTACCAGCAGGAACATTCACCAGGACTAGACAGGTAGTGGATTTCCTGCAGGGGGAGGGCCTCAAACAACTGGTACAACAACCCACAAGAGACAGTGCTATCCTAGATCTAGTACTTGCTAACAGGGAAAGGATCACAGATCTCCAGGTTGTAGGTCACTTGGGGCCAGTGACCATCACATGTTATGGTTCAATTTGGCCACTAGAAATGAAAATTATGTACCTACCATAATTATGATCTTTATGTGTATCTTCACCATTCATCACAGATGGGTATCTGCCGGAGGTCAGGACCCCGGGGAAGCTTTTTTTTTTTTTTTTTTAAGGGTAGGTGGAGCCGACTCACCATCAGCACTGCCCTTGGGGCCGACGCACTGCGTGGCACTCGCGGGTTGGCCGTTAGGCTGTGTCGACTCCACCTGCCTGCCAGTTCTGAGTTGCCGGAGAGGTAACAGGAAGGGAGTGGAGGGTGGGACAAGAAACTCCAAGGGACAGAAAAAAGAAAAGATGTATGAACTAAAAGGAGAAATAATGACTGAGAGGACAGAAAAGAAAGAGGTTAGAAACTAAAGGGGATTGGGAGGGTCCCCAATCTCTGGAAGTGGAAGAAGGGGTGTAGGGTGGTTAAAGAATTTAGGAGAGAGGGGAGAAGGATAAGATATCCCAGACCCCGGTCTGTCTCCAGATTGTATAGGAACTGCAAGGAGTAGCAAAGCTTTCTGCCAGAATTCAAGGCACGGAATAATTGGCAAACACTCCAGATAAGCAGAGTCGGCTATTCTGGAAGAAGGACAGGATACAAGGATTCAGCACCCTCTCAGGGAAAGATTTTTGGTGAAAAAAGGTTTTTTTTTTTTTTAGGAGAAATAGGTTGGATGGAAACAGGGAGGAGGAGAGAAGGAGGGCAACTACCAACTCCAACCCCACCGGGGTGGAGTCAAGGTACTGGAGAAGGCGTGCCGCTTGAGCTATCCACTCTTCCTGGAAAAATACTCCCTGTGCGTCCTATTTCACCCCACTCCTAAGGAGGAGAGGGGAGTCACAGAGAGGGAGGGGACCCAGAGAGTGAGGCCCCAGAGGATGGATGGAGTTAGGATGAAGTGGTGAAGATACAGAAAGATCATAATTACGGTAGGTATGTAATTTTCATATCTTATCAGTGTCAATCTTCACCATTCATCACAGATGAGTGAGCTGAGCCCCCAAAGAGGTTTCTTTACACCCTAAGGGACGAGGTCCATAGACCTCAGTGGGTGACACACTAAGGGGACCTTCAGGGCCTGGAAAGGCCGAGGTGGGGAGAGAGGGTACCCCGGAGGGAAGGATTGCTCCAACAAGTGCCGTCTCACTCTTTGGGAGAAGAGGTAGGTTCCCTGGTGGGCGGAGTTAAGCACCCTATGCTGGGCCAAGGATGACAACCGGGAAAGACGTAGCCATGCCGTCTGCTTAGTGCAGATCGCTGTCCCTATGACCCTGGTAGCTACCTTGTAGGCATCATAGGATGCCCTTGTTTGGTGCCTTGCTAGCTCCAGGCCATGCGCAGAGAGTGCAATGGCTTGTCTGGTTTGCTCCATGTCAGGCAATGAGGCTATGAGCTGACCTAGCCTGGACCACAAGAACCTGTCGTAGGCTGCATAGTGGGCCTGATGTGCAAAGATAGAGAGAAGTAACCATGCCCAGTAGAAAGTCCTCCTACCCCAGAAATCAAAATCCAAGGAGTCTTGATCTGGGGGCCGGTCATGGTGAAGGGCGTGAAGCCCATCAGGAGTATCCAACTGTGTCAATCCAAACTGTGGATGAGGCATGGAACCTGGAGACTCTGGGGGTGTGCAATACCTCTGGCTGAGATCCCTTGGGGCAGGAACTCCGGAGAAGGGCCTCTGCCAGGAACGCAACAACGCCTCCTGAAAGGGAGCCAGCCAGGGCGGCACCACAAGGGTGGCCTTGCCAAAATTGCCTAGAAAGGCGTGTGTCGAGTGTTCAGGATTGCTAATAGTGGAAGGAGTAAGGTGCAAATCCTCCAACATCCTCACGAGGAATCACTGATACGCAGAGAGATCAGCAGCTGGAGAGATGTGGACAGAGGGTTCCTCTCCCCCTGAAGAGGGGGATGAGGAGCTGGAGGTCACCATCTGTTCAGTGGGTGGCTGCATGGGGGGAGGTTGAAAATCCTGGCTGTCCATTGCCCTAACGTAAGCAGGGAACCGAGCAGCCTCCGCTCTGAACTGCTCCCAGGTGAGAGGTCTGCTAGCACTGAGGATGCCTGGGAGTGCAGGAGAGTGTGGCAGAGGGATGGGGACAGAGCCAAGAAGAGATGTCGGCTGACCTCTGCCTGGGCTAAGGAGTGGACTGTGGGCACCGGCGGAAGAAGGTACCCCGGAAGACCCCACAGCCGACAGATGAACAACCACATCGGTATTGCCTTGGCTGCACCCAAAATAATCCCCCTGGAGGCGACTGGGGCCGAGTAGGTCCAGGACGGTCCCCTACCTCAAAAAGAATGGGACTCTCAAAGAGACTAAGGAGGAAAGTGAGATCCACAGCTTATGGCTTCTTCCAGGGCCAGGGTGGACCCGGAGAAAGGCTGAAGCGCTGACCTCACACCCCTCAACCCTTCGGAGTCTGAAAGAGCCCTCCTCCTTGAGAGGGCCAGCCTAGGTAGCTGGCATCTCTGGGCAGCCTCCAAAGGGGTTAAACAGGGTGCAGTACCCTCCCCCACTGCAGGCGCTCTGATTGGCCCCAAAGTTGGGCGATCAAGGCACACCACTGAAGGGGGTACCATAACTGAGGGGTCAGTGAAACCGCCAAGACCAGGCTGCAGAGCTATGGTGGCCTGCACCACTGTCTGCTGGTCAGCACCCCTGACCCTAGTCTTGGTAGCTACCGACCTCACCTCAGAAAGGGGATGACTCTGACTGGTCGAAGAGACTACCATGCTGCCCATCTCAACAGCCAACCCCGAGGGGTCAGACTGCAAGTCCAACTCAGAGCGTGACTCCGTCTCCAAGGAGGAAGATTCGGAGGCCCTGTGCCAAACCATGGGAGGGCGGGCAGTGCCATCCTTACCACCAGGCCCAGAGACCACAGCTGTGCCTGAGTCGGTGCCAGCACCTCCCGCAGCCCCAAGAGCAGAATCCAAGGGAGGTGCAGCCCCAGTCCAAGCCAGAGATCCAGAGCTGGGACCAGTCATGGCACCATCTGGTCCCATGCCCCGCAAGCAGTGCCGAGTATGGAGACAGCACCGACGACAGCCCCAGCGGCACCATGAACGGTGCTGAGGGCTGGGGCAGCCCTGAGGACAGTGCCAACTGAGGAAAACAAAGGCCCCTTGTCACTGAGCCTCGAGGACATGGTGCTGTGCTCAACCTCGGTGCCGAGGACGGCGCCGAGGCCTCCATCGGCACCGGCCGACGGCATCGAGGATGGCACTGACTTGGACCTTACAAGCTACAGGGTGACACGGGGAGCCTTCACCTCCGAAGGGGCGATTGCCATGGCGGCAGAAGGAGCGGGACGGGCCTCCTGCACCACGGAAGAAGTCTTGGCAATGGCTAGGCTACAAGTAGCCGGGGCTCCCTCCTTTTCGGTCCATATAGAACCAGGAGGGGACTGAGAAGAAAGGCCGAGACAGCGTGCCTTGGCCCAACAAGTGCGCTCCTGACCCCCGAAAGTTGGCGGAGCTCACCCCACTTTCCACGTGTGTTGTTTGAGGACCTGGTGGTCCATGGAAAAGCAGGCGTTGCATGAATCCATGTCGTGAAGCAGGCCAAGACACGAGAGACACTGGTGGTGCAGGTCGGTGACGAAGAAATTTCAGCTGCATGGGCACCGTCGCATGGGGGGCCTACCTGTCTTGGAAGATTTCTTGCCCTCCGACCGAGACATGATCTGCTGGGAAAAAACACCAAAAACAGACTCGACATTGCAAAAAAGAATAATAATGGAAAGATCTTACCGGGCGACATCGAGTAAAGCAACACAGAACTGACAGGAATCACTGACGAACTTCGGCACGATATACTGGGTAATGGTAGAACACTGCAAAGCAGGCCTCAAATCTCTTCAGCTTCGACACTAGGTGACCTCTATGGCAGGAGATGAAGAACTGACAGGCAGGTGGAGTCGACACAGCCTAACGGCCAACCCGCAAGCACCACACAGTGCGTCGGCCCCAAGGGGGGCGCCGATGGTGTGTCAGCTCCGCCTACCCTAAAAAAAAAAAAATGTTCATGCGGGGTCCTGATCTCCAGCAGATACCCATCTGTAATGAATGGTGAAGATTGACACAGGTAAGATCTAAATCTTCCCATTCCAAGGCAAAAGTATCGGACTTCAGAGGAGCTGACTTTGAAAAGATGGCCAACAGAGTTAAGCTAGCCCTGGCAAGAAGAAATACAGGTGAGGGGGTACAGGCAAAGTGGGCAAGCATTAAGGATACAATACTTGAAGTAACATCCCATTGTGTTAGGGAGCAAAGTAAGAGTAAAAGTAGAAGGAAACCACTTTGGTTCTTAAAAACAGTAGCAGAAAAGACCAGAGCCAAAAAGTTGGTCTTCAGGAAATATAAGGAAATGCAGCAGGACAAAGCTAGGGAGGCATACCAAATTTCCCTAAGGGAGTGGTGTAGTGCAGTGGCTGTGGAGCAGCAGTCTTCCAGGAGATGTTCTGGAGCATTCAGTGTTGTCCCATCTGCAGGCATCTCTCTGGGTTGAGGGAGGAGGTTGTTCATCTCCTGGCTGAGCTGGCCAGGATTTGTGGGACCTCCTCTCCCACCCAGGGACCACGAGGGTCACTGCCGTTGCCTCAGAGGTTGCCAAGAAAGAGGAGTAGTTGGACCACAGTGGGATCAGGGAGGGTGAGGGTGGTGGAACAGAGGTACATCCTTCCAGCTTTACCTCTCCACAATTTCTATGCCATCCTGGAAAAGTGTGGTTCCTCTATGGAGGCACCCACAGTGGAGACCAAGGAGGATGCTGGGAACCTCCACAAAGGAGACCCACAGGAGGGTGGCATGGGACCCCACAGGGGAAGGAAACAATTCCTGGTGGGGGATTCCATTGTTAGGAAGTTAGAACTGGGGGAAAAAGGATAGAGGGAGGTAAGGTGACTGCCTGGCACCCGGGCTTGTAGGGACAGGGAGCGAATCCTCAGGATCGCAGGAGCAACTGCACAGAGAAGGGAGCTGGATGTCATTGTCCACCTAGGGACAAATGACCTGGCTAAGAAAGGGATCACAGCAGTGCAAGAAACATTTGTGGAGATGGGGAGGGGCCTTAGACAAATAGCACAGACGGTAACCTTCTCAGAGGTGCTGCCTGTCTATGGCACGTATGAGGCTTGGGTGCATCACACCATGGGATTCAATCAGTGGTTGAAAAACTGGTGCAGAGCTCAGGGATTTGACTTCATTGGGGACTAGGGGTCCACCTGGAGGGATGCGGGCCTATACTGGCATGATGGTCTGCATCTGTCCAGGAGGGGAACCAGGATCCTAGGTGATAGGTTTAAATACTTCATTGGCAAGCATTCAAACTAGCCAAGGGGGGAGGCACTGGAAAGGAACAGGGAAATCCTAGCCCCCCCAAAAAAAATCTGGGTACTAAGTGAGGTAGACACCAACATAGATAGGGAGAAGCACAGGGGTAAATGGAGAAAGTGACAAATGCAGTAAGGACAAGGATGGGGCAAAAATGGGTAAGGCCATCAAGAAATGGAGGGGCAATGAGTATTAACGCCCATAGTCTGGGCAACAAGCTCCCTGAACTGGTGGCCTGGATGGAAGAGGGATGCCTGGATATCGTAGCAGTCACAGAAACATGGTACACAGAGATTCATGACTGAGATGTTAATATACCAGGGTACACTACCAACAGGAGAGACAGGGAGGGCAGAAGGGGGGGGAGTAGCTCTCTATGTAAGGGAAGGGATAAAAGCAACTGAACAAAAGAGTAAAAAGGGAGGAGAGGAGGCACTGTGGGTCACCTTAGAGACTGGAAATGGCACCACAATCCGCACAGGGGTTGTATACAGACCCCCATGTCAGGGGGAGGGAATGGACAAGGATATGATAGATGGCATACTTAGGATGGCAGAGAAAGGGGAGATACTGTTGATGGGGGGACCTTAATATGCCGTATGTTAACTGTAGCACCTTTGCTGCAGCCATGTCCAAAAGCAGGGCCATTCTTGAAGCCTTATAGGGAGCATGCCTCAGACAGCTAGTTTTGGAACCTACTCATGAGGGACCAATCTTAGACCTCGTACTCTCAAATGGAGACAGTGAGAGGATCTCAGATCTAGAAGTGGGTAGCCATTTGGGAACAAGTGACCACCAAACAGTGTGGTTTACGATAAACTCAGCTACAGAGTCCTCTTGTCCTGCTAATTTTCTTATATTGAAACATGTTAGACTCTTTCACCTTGTTAATGCCCTTAAAGTGTTTGAATGTTTCGATCATATCACCTCTCTCCCTCCTTTGCTCTAGGGTATACATATTGAGCTCCGTTAATCTGTCCTCATATGTTTTCTGGTGCAGTCCCTGCACCATTTTCATTGCCCTTCTCTGAACTGCTTCCATTTTCTTTATTTTTTTATTTTAGTCTTTGGTAACCAGGTAAGGCCCACTAGGCACAAGTGCCTGTTTTCAGGGGCGACCTTGGAGCACTGGGTGGTTAAGTGACTTGCTCAGAGTCGCACAGTATGCAAGTGGAGGTTGTGAGAATCAGACTACGTACCAATGCCCATAGTCTGTGTAACAAGCTCCCTGAACTAGTGGCCTTGATGGAAGAGGGTTGCCTGGATATTGTGGCAGTCACAGAAACATGGTACACAGAGAACCATGACTGGGATGTCAACATACCAGGATACACAATCTACAGGAGGGACAGGGAGGGTAAAAGAGGAGGAGGAGTAGCTCTCTATGTAAAGGAAGGGATCAAAGTAACAGAACTAAACAGTAAACAGGGAGCAGATGAGGCACTCTGGGTCACCCTGGAGACAGGAAATGGCACCACAATCTGCACCGGGGTTGTATACAGACTCCCATCTCAGGGGAAGGGGATGGACAAGGAAATGATAGAAGGCTTCCTTAGGATGGCAGAAAAGGGGGAGATATTGTTGATTGGGGATCTGAATATGCCAGATATTAACTGGAGCACCTTTGCTGCAGGCACATCCAAGAGCAGGGTTATTCTTGATGCCCTACAGGGGGCATGCCTCAGATAGCTAGTACTGGAACCCATTCAGGAGGGAGCAATCTTAGACCTGGTACTCTCAAATGGGGACGGAGAAAGAATCTCAGATCTAGAAGTAGGTAGCCATTTGGGAACAAGTGACCACCAAACAGTGTGGTTTACGATAAACTCAGTTACAGAGTCAAGCCATACAAAAGTGAGGGTTCTGGACTTCAGGAGGGCTGGCTTTGGCAAGATGGGAGAGTGCCTTAGAAAAGCACTAGTAAACAGGCTAGAAGGAGGGTGGAGCAACAATGGGAACTATCAAAACTGCCATCACAGAGGCAACAAGCCTTTGTGTGAAGCAAATAAACAAATCAAAATGAAAGAAAAAGCCACTATGGTTCTCAAAAGAGGTGGCAGTGAAAGTTAGGGAGAAAAAGATAGCATTTAGGAGGTATAAGGAAACACAGAAGGAGCAGGACAGAGAACCGTACCAGTTAAGGCAGAAGGAAGCAGGGAGGGTAGTCAGAATAGCAAAGGCCCAAACTGAGGAAAAGTAGCAAACTCAGTTAAGAAGGGGGATAAAGCCTTTTATAGGTATATCAGAGAGCTTAGAAAGACAAAGGGAGGGATAGTGTGGCTGAATAGAATGGATGGTGGGTGGGCAGAGTGACAGTGAAAAAGCAGAGATACTGAACGAATAATGATGTGGTACCTGAGGACTTGAAGAAGGCTGATGTGATTCCCCTTCACAAAAGTG
Source organism: Neoceratodus forsteri (assembly GCA_016271365.2). Classification (NCBI taxonomy): domain Eukaryota; kingdom Metazoa; phylum Chordata; order Ceratodontiformes; family Ceratodontidae; genus Neoceratodus; species Neoceratodus forsteri. The sequence goes on from CM057449.1 coordinate 27,723,310, forward strand.
GGACCAAGACAGAGGCAGGAAACTACATACCTGTCAGTTTGACATCTGTGGTAGGGGAAAGTGATGGAATCACTTCTGAAGGAAAGAATTGTTGAGTACCTAGAAGCCAATGGGGCACAGGACCCAAGGCACTATGGGTTCACAGTGGGACAGTCATGTCAGATGAATCTAATTGATTTCTTTGACTGGGTGACCAAAGTAGTAGACCAGGGAGGGGCTGTGGACATGGCCTACCTAGACTTTAGCAAGGCATTTGACACAGTCCCACACAAAAGATTAATAGTCAAATTAACCAGCCTGGGAGTGGGTCCCAGGGTGGTAGCCTGGGTAAACATTGGCTGAACAACAGGATACAGAAGACAATTGTAAACGGAGTCCACTCTGAAGAAAGAGGGGTTACTAGTGGGGTACCGCAGGGTTCAGTACTGGGTCCAGTCCTTTTTAATGTCTTTATAAGTGACATTGTAGAGGGACTGGAAGGAAAAGCATGCCTCTTTGCAGATGACACAAAGATCTGCAACAGGGTTGATACACAAGGAGGCATGGAAAGGATGAGAAGGGACTTGGCAAAGTTGGAGGAATGGTCAGAAGTATGGCAGCTTGGATTCAGTGCAAAGAAGTGCAATGTGATGCACCTGGGAAACAAAAACCCAGTGGAAGATTACACAATGGGGGGGGGGTAGTAACAACAACAAAAATGGAAAGGGACTTGGGGGTAATCACATCAGATGACCTTAAGGTTGACAAGCAATGTGAGAAGGCAGTAGGGAGGGCTGGGAGGATACTGGGATGAATAGGGAGAGGCATCACCAGCAGAAAACAGGAAGTTGTTATCCCCTGTACAGACTGCTGGTGAGACCCCATCTAGAGTACTGCGTCCAGTTCTGGAGACCCCATCTCCGCAAGGAGATAGACAGGATGGAGGCAGTTCAGAGGAGGGCAACTAAAATGCTGCAGGGTCTGCAAGAGAAGCCATACAAGGAGCGACTAAAGGAGCTTAATATGTATACCTTTGAGGAAAGGAGGAGGGGGGGGGGACATTATAGAAACGTTTAAGTACCTCAGTGGAATCAACAAAGTCCAAGAGGGTAGCAACTTTCAGAAAAAGAGGTTTACAAGAACAAGGGGTACAATTTGAAGACAGAGGAAGGATGGCTCAGGGGCAGAGAGGGTGGTGGACACATGGAAGAGCCTTTCTGAGGAGGTTGTGGGGTCTAAAACTGTGGGAGAATTCAAGAATACATGGGACAGACATAAGGCAATTTTTGTGAGGGGTAGGAAGAAATAGGCTGCTGGTTAAATAGGATCTGCAGCTTATCCTCTAGGTAGGGAAACTGGCAGACTAGGTGGGCCAAGCGATCCTTATCTGCCATCAAAGTCTATGTTTCTAAGGAAGCAGGGAAGGCAGTAAGGCAGGCAAAGGCCTGAACTGAGAAAGCACTAGCATGAACAGTAAAAGAAGAAGACAAGACCTTCTATAGACACATTAGTGAAAGGAGAAAGTCCAGAGGGGTATTGCTAAGATCAAAGGGGATTAGGGGGAGTGTGTGATGGAGGATCAAGGAAAAGCATCTATCCTAAATAGATTTTTCTGCTTAGTATTTACTGAGAAGAAGGTAGGACAGGGCCCACAGCTCAGTATCATGGACACAGGGGGGAGGGAGGTGTGCAGTAGTCCCTTCACAAAAGAAAGAGTCCTGCAAGAGCTAGCTAAGCTCAGGGTGGACATGGCAATAGGACCTGATGGCATACATCCCAGGGTACTAAAGGAGCTAAGGGTGGAACTAGCAGAGCCATTAGCAGAACTGTTTTATGAGTCTCTGAGCACAGGAGAGGTCTCAGAAGACTGGAGAAGGGCTCATGTGATCCAGCTCCATAAGAGTGGTAGCAGGGAGGAGGCACGGAACTACAGACTAGTCAGTCTTACCTCAGTAGTGGGCAAGATTATGAAGGCACTCCTTAAAGAAAGGATAGTGCAATACTTGGAATCCATAGGAGCACAGGATCCAAGACAGCATGGGTTTACAGAAGGAAAACTGGTTGGCGGGCAGAAAACAGAGTGGTGGTAAACGGTATACAGTCAGAAGGGATGCACGCCACAAGTGGGGTAATTCAGGGATCAGTCCTGGGGCCAGTCCTGTTCAATATCTTCATCAGTGACATTGCAGATGGACTAGAGGGAAAGGTTTGTCTGTTTGCAGATGACATCAAGGTCTGCAACAGAGTAGATGACCCAGATGGAGTGGGCAGAACGAGAAGAGATCTGGTAAACTGGCAAAATGGTCAGAAGAGTGGCAACTGGGGCTTAATGCAAAGAAGTGCAAGATCATTCATATAGGGAAGAGAAATCTTGAAGCCACCTATAGGCTGGGGGGGAGTTGCTGGCAATGACAAGGGAAGAAAGAAACTTGAGCATCATCATCACAGATGACCTGGAATCATCCAAGCAGACCACTAAAGCAGTAGGTAAGGCTAGGGGGATGTTAGGATGTATTACTAAGGGTATCACAAGTCAAAAGAGGGAGGTAATAATCCCTCTTTACAAGACACTGGTTAGGCCCCATCTGGAGTACTTCATGCAGTACTGGAGGCCGCACCTGCACAAGGACATTAACAAAATGGAGACAGTCCAGAGAAGAGCAACCAAAATGGTGCAGGGACTACACCAGAAAACATATGAGGACAGATTAACAGAGCTCAATGTGGATACCTTAGAGCAAAGGAGGGAAAGAGGTGATATGATTGAAACATTCAAACATCTTAAGGGCATTAACAAGGTGAAAGAATCTAACATGTTTCAATATTAGAAAATAGCAGGACAAGAGGACACAGAGTGAGATTAGAGGGTGACTGATTAAGGGGTAATGTAAAGAAGTTCTTTTTCAAAGAAAGGGTGGTGGATGCATGGAACAGCTGACCTTAAGTAGTGGTGGATATGAATACAGTGCAGGGCTTCAAACAGGTATGGGATACGCATAACGGGCACTACAGATGAGTATGAATAGATAGATCACTGACAGAATAAAGGCCTATGGCACATTCCTAAGGTAGAACACATGGACAGACTGGATGGGCCTTGTGGTCCTTATCTGCTGTCAATTTCTATATTTCTGTGTTTCAATTGAGAGGTATGGGGAGACCCAAGGTTTTTCCAAATTTGAGGGAGGCTCAAAATATTTTCCGTTGCTTGAGTGAGGGTCACTGTCTCAAAGTGTGAGAAGTAATGCCCTAGAGATTAAAGTTAGGAGCCATGAATGAGATTGGTACATCCAGCAGACCTGGGCTTTATTCCTAGAAAATCCACTTAGAAACACAGAATTTATCAGCCAACAAGGATTACTTGGCCAACATAATCTACCCAGTTTGTCCCTCTTTATGCTGTCACTGCTGACCCTACCTATCCTCTGGTTACTACCTCCTCCCCCACTTTTCTACTAAGATTTTTTTGTGCATATCTTGTGCATAGTTGAATCCAACCACTGGGGGGGGCATCAGTGGGGGTAGCAGTGGATAATGGGGAGGGGGAAGATCCCTCATAAAAACATAGAATTTGACAGCAGATAAAGACTGCTTGACCCACCTAGTCTGCCAATTTTCCCTACATACTGTAATACAGCAGACCCTACTTGATCTCCGGCTATACCCCTATAACCCCCTTACCAGTAAGACTGCCTTGTGCCTGTCCCATGCACTTTTTAATCCTGTTATCATTTTCTTGCCCCCACCACTTCCACTGGGATCTCTTCCAGGCATCCACCAATCTTTCTGTGAAGAAGTACTTCCTCACATCTCCCCTGAGTCTTCCCACCTTCCAGCTTCATAGCATGTCCCCTTGTTCTATAGCATCTTCTTTTCTGAAAAAGTTTCCCTCTTAAACCTTACTTATACCTGTGAGGTGTTTGAATGTCTCTATCATAGCTCCTTTCTCCATTCTTTCCTCCACATTATACATATTGACATCCTTTAATCTCCATAGGAATTTTGATGCATTCTCTGCACCATTTTAGTTGCCCTCTTCTGGACTGTCTCTACTCTATCTATATCCTTCTGGACATGTGGTCTCCAGAACAGGACACAGTACTATAGGTGAGGTCTCACCAGTTATCTATACAGCGGTAACACCACTTCTCTCTTTCTGCTGGTGAAACCCCTCCCTATGCATCCTAGCATGCCACTAGCTCTAGCCACTGCTTTGCCACACTGTCTGGCCACCTATAGGTTGTCAAACATGATTTTCCACAAGTCTCTTTCCTGTTTGGTGGTCATTAATACTATACCCCCCATTTTGTATTCCTCCCATGGGTTTCTGTGCCCCAGTTTCATGATTTTGCAATTCTTCGTATTGAAACTTAGTTGCCACACCCTTGACCACTACTCTAGCTCTCTTAGATGTCTAATAATTTTTTTGCCACACACCCCCACCTGGAATGTCAATCCTATTGCAGATTTTAGTGTCATCAACAAAAAGGCATACTTTCCCTTTAGTCCCTCTGCAATGTACCTAATAAAGATATTAACGACCGGTCTCAGTACTGATCTCTGTGGCATCCTGCTGGACACCCTCACTTTCTCAGAGTGAACTCCATTTACCAGTACCCTGTGTCTCCTGTCGCCTAATCAATTCCTTACCCAGTTTACCAACCTTTGGTCTCCTACCTAGGCTGCCCAGCTTGTTTATGAGTTTATGAGTCTCCTATATGAAACAGTGTTGAAAGGCTTACTGAAATCTGGATAGACCACATCCACAGCTCCTTCCTGATCTAATTCCCTGTCACCCAGTCACAAAAATCTATCAGATTTGTTTGACATGACCTCTGCTCAGTGTTCCCATGCTGACTCAGAACTTGTAAGTCACTTGATAAGGCTTTCGACACCATTCCACACAGGAGAGTATTCAGTAAGCTGGATAGCTTAGTACTAGGTCCAGAGGTATTGAACTGGATAAGAAGTTGGTTACAGGATAGGAGACAAAGCATGGTAGTAAACAGAGTTCACGCTGAGGAAGGGAGGGTGACCTGCAGGGTGTCTCAGAGATCAGTGTTGGGACCAGTTCTCTTTAATATCTTTATAAGTAACATTCCAGGGGATCATGAAGGAAAGGTCTGTTCCTTTGCAGATGACACCAAAATCTGCAATACAGTGGACACTGCAGAGGGTGGAAAGGATTAGCAGAGACCTTAGAAAACTAGTAGAGTGGTCAATGATACAACAGCTGGGTTTCAATGTGATAAAGTACAAAATAATGAAGTTAGTTGTTCAGAAACCCAGGGGTGGAGTAGAAAATCGGTGGAGTGGTACTCACAACCACCATGCAGGAAAAAGACCTGGGGTAATCATACTGGATTACCTAAGGGAAGCCAGGCATGTGACAAGGCAGTCAAGAGGGCTAGTGGGATGCTGGGGTGCAAAGGGAGGGGTATCACCAGCAGAATAGGGAGGTGGTGTTGCCTCTGTATAGTTCGCAGGTAAGACCCCACCAACAGTAATGTGTTGAGTTCAAGAGACCACATCTGCGGAAGGAAATGGACAGAGTGACAGCAGTCTAGAGGCGGGCATCTAAAATTATGCAGGGTCTGCATCAAATGTGCTATGGAGAGAGAATAAAAGTCCTGAATACTCTATGTTCGCTCTGGAAGGGACGATGGAATGGGGGGATATGATAGATACCTCCAAATATCTCATGGGGGTGAATAGGGTACATGAGGGAAGTATTTTGCAGAAGAAAAGTTGCTAAAGGACAAAGGGACATGCTATGAAGAGGAAGGTGATATATTCAGGAAAGATATGAGGAAACACTTCTTTACAAGAAGAATGATCGATTCCTCAAAAAGCCTTCCAGAAGCAGTGGTGAGGTGAAAACAGTGGCAGGATTCAGGAATGCATGGGAAAGGCAAAAGGGAGTCACAGTGGAAATGAAGGAGGGGAGGGAGAAAAGGCTGTAGATCGAGTGCAGTCTGCAGTAATAACAGTCAGGGAAAATTGTGCAGACTGGGTAGGCCAAGCAGTCCTTATCTACTGTCAAATTCACTGTTTCTGTTTCCCTTTGAGACTAATGCACTCCCTTGTGTCAGCCGTTATTCCCTCCTTGACGAGGGACCACCTTTCATCCAGCCCTATATCCACTCCATTATAGAGGCTCAAAGTCGAGCAAATTATTATTTATGTTAACATTTAGGAAAATACTTCTATGCTTACAACTTAGCCACCTTTTGAGCTAGATAGCTGAACATTTATATGCATACTTTCTTGGAAGAGTCATATAAACTGCTAAATCGAAATATAATTGTTCGTGTAAATTGTAAGTAACAGGAGTTCAAATTTTAACACTTTAATTATTTGTTAAATTGTGTGAAAATTTTCAAAATATGTGGATGCTAGCTGTTCCACTGCTATGGCAGGTGTACACTCAAGATTCAACATGCAGACCAAAGCAAATATATCCTGGAATCTAGTTCAGCTGGATAAAAGTGGTTAAGTAGATTCAAATTTAATTGGGATTCTTTAGAAATTACAAACTGGAAAAATCTGCTCAAAAATTCATGGAGAAATAATAAGTAATGGCACTAGAATTCCACTTCTGAAATGTAAGTTTCACGAAGTACTTATCACCACTGAATCACCTTCCTCCCACTAACTAGGAGGCAATACAGCGCAGTGGTATAAGGCTCTGAGCTACAAATCTGGTAACATCTAGCAGAGCAGACCAGACCTGGGTTTGAATCCCACAGCTTCCACTTGCATACTGTGTGACCCTGAGCAAGCCACTTGTGCTCCCAGGTCGCTCCTGTAAAAAAGCTTTTAGCTTAGTGTGCTATATCTGGTTAAACAACTAAATTAAAAAAAAAAAAATCCTGGCCTCGCAATACTGCTCCAATACTCCTGCGACAGTGATGCCCAGCATCATGCTCTGTTGTGTCTAAAGATATCTAGTTGCTTGTGTCATTATGGCCTAAGTTATAACTAGTTGTAAGATGTGGCATCACTTGGGGCCTCTGTTTTGAAACAGTAAAAGGTGTCCATTGTTATCTCCAGGGCTGTTAAAGAGTCAGCCGGTGGTACTGTACAGAAACAATGTTATATGTGCATGTGCTTCCACAAGGCATTGAGGCAGTGAGCTCTAGCAGTGATCTGGCATAGTGCAAGAATTCAGGGTAGTGCACAATGACGTCCATGACTGTTCTCCATGGTTTGTCACTCAAAATAGCGGCCTGACACTTGGCACCACTATACTTTTACTATGGAGCGTCGTATGAATGCTACCTTATTGACACTTTACCCAGCCTTTCCCTTCCTCTACAATGGTAACTCGAGTGTATGACTGGGCCAAATGTATGGACATGGCTTCGACAAAAGTATCACAACATTCCACAGTTTCAGAAATGCTCACGAAATGCAACTTTAATTACTGATGTTATTTTGTAATATTTGGCTGCTCATAACTGGTCCAGCTTTTAAGCAAGAGTTTAGAGAGTTGGCACACACAGACCTTTATTTTTCATACTATTTTTTTTCTCCTGGCTGGCAGCTCGTCTTTCAGGGATAGACCCTGTTCACAGGGATGTACTATGATCAGGCTAGAGAAAGTTATCATAACGTTGATTACTGTATTTCTATGCAACATTTTTTTTCTCTCCCATTTCCTCTGGTGAGGGCAATGCCTCTGTCAGCCTCACACAGCCACAGCTTTCCTACGCCAGTAGCAAGCTCCCTGACCCAGCCACAGGAGTCACTGTGTTAGTAGAATCCACCATGAACCATCCACAGCCAAGAAGCACTGCCAAGCAGCAGCTGTCTCAGCCATGGCCTGCTCCCAACCTGACTTCCTGGGTTCACTTCCAAACCCAGGACATTACCATGGCAGTGTGATGCTCTGCAGATGGGCCATGGGGGTGGCATCAAAGCCTAATACTTAGGGTCAATGAACCCAACAAAATTGGTGACATTCCATTCTGTAATGTTAAGTTAATAAAGGGGATTAAAATTCTGCTGTTTATGTAATTGCGAAATGTAATTTTAAAATTTCTGAACATTCGGAGGCTTATAAATCAATCACCTTTAAAGACAGAGATCTGAATCTTAGTACACATCAGTATGGGCCTAGTTAAATTGATCATTCCAAATTTAGTGCACTTTTGACTTAATGGAAAACACAGTTTGGTAAAACTGCGAAAAATAATCACCATTTCCCACAAAATTTCACTGGCAGAAGATACATTTTGGCCAGCCCTATGGAGGTGTGAAGGGCAGCTGAGCCGACTGGCACAGAACAAATTTTGAAATGTATTACATTTGGCTAGGTCCGTGCCTGCTCATGTGGTCTGTTGTTGATGAAGGATGAAGGGAGGGGCTGAGGTGGCTGGGAAGAATGTTTAAAACATTGTTCCTAGACCTCTACCCTATAGTTTAAATGTTAAAAACTTGTGCAAACAGTTTTGTAGAGGCTGCTTACTCCATTCCAAGCCAGCACAGCTGATTGCAATGTGGTAGTTTAGCTTTAGATTAGAGTTACAGTGAAGCAGAGCTGCTTGGGAACTATGTAGGAAGTATTACTCATGTGACAGTGAATTTGTACTGATCTGTAATACTTGGCCACGTACAAGGGAGAGCAGTCTCTGCATCTTAAAACAAATGGTGTGATAGCTTGGCATCTCCACATTCTTCCAATGTTGAAAGTAAAAGATTCCTGGAAAGTTACAGTTTAGCCAAGTCTCAGAAAGTTACATAATTTCAAAGACAAAAGGCACATGAGGTGACTTTTAAAGCTCAAATCAATCGATTAGGTAAAGTGAAGCACCAGTTGCAAAAAAAAATTATTTATTTATGTATGCATGTCTGTATGCGCACGCATGTGTATATTTATCTATTTATACAGTATGTATGTATATATGTCTTTATTAGTTATTTAAATTACTGGGAAGGTACACTGAATTAAAGCAGTTTTTTGTTCGACTTATAAGTCAGTACAGAATGAAAAACATCACAATATCATAAAAAACACAATCTGTTCCAAAATTTACAAGTATCCAAGAAGACAAAGGTCAGACACAAAAATATCACATTTCAAAATGCGTCATCTTGATTATTGAAATATACAAACACATAGATGACAAAGGCAGCAGAACATGGCCGTTATGTCTATCTTGTCTGCTCATATTGCAGGATCCTCAGCACAAGTTACTGCCCCTGCCCCCTCCCAATCCACACTTCCCCTCTGCCCATCCTTCCCTTACCCCTTTATTACCCCTTTAAATTGATCCCAACCTCTCTTGAAGGTGCCTACTGTTCTGAATGGAACCACCCCACTCCATAGGAACATTCCAACCTGCCACCACCATCTCCTTGAAGAAGTACTTCCTAGCCTCCCTGAAAGGGACTGGAGCACCCTGCCTGCAACCACAGACAGGAGCAGAGGCATCCTGGTTGCTCTGCAGGGAGCATTCCTCAAGCAGCTTGTGGCAGAAAGCAAGACAGAAGGAGCAATATTGGACTTGGTACTCACCAATGGGGACAGAGTCACTGATGTAATGTTGGGTAGCCACCTGGACTCACAGTGATCATCGCACAGTGTAGTTCAATGCAAAACAGTGCAGGAGTCAAACCACATGAAAGCAAGGGTTCTGGATTTCAGATGGGTCAACTTTGCAAAAATGAGGGAATGCTCAAGGAAGCCCTGGCAGGGGAAGAAGAAGGAGGGATGTAGAGAAACAATGGGCTAACCTTAAGGTAGCCATAGCAAAGGCAACAAGCCGTTGTGTTGGGCAACTAAGAAAAACAAAGAGAAAGAAAAACCCACTATGTTTCTCAAAGGATGTGGCTGGGAAGGTAAATGAGAAAAGGCTAGCTTTCAGGAGGTACAAGGAAACAAAGAGGGTGGAAGATGGGGAACTTGATCTGGAAAAGCAGAGGGAGGTGGAAAAAGAAGTCAGGAGTGCAAAGGCACACATGGAGGAAAAAATAGCACAATTAGCATACGAACATATAAAGGTGCCAGCAGAAACAGACCACCCAGTCTATTTAAGTCTGCTTGAGTGTGCAGCTAGCACTCCTAGTTTGCAGCTGCCCCACCCCTCTCCCCTTGTCATCCCACTGCCACCCCCACCTCCCCACCATCACTCTCCACTGTTCTCTGTCCCATGCCCTTTTGAAGCTGTTCACAGATTTACATGATGCCACCCATTCTGGTAGTGCGCTCCAATTTGCTACCACCCTCTCTGTGAAATAGTGTCTCCTCATTTCCTTCCTAAATCTTCCAAACACTATTTTTAGCCCATGCCCACTGATGACCCTCCCCCTCCTTAACTTAAAGACCCCATCTGCCCCATCCTTACTGATTCCCTCAGATACATGAATGTCTCTATCATGTCCCCCCTGTCCCTTCTATCCTCCAGGGTGTACATATTCAGGTCTCCCAGCCTGCTGTCAGAGTCTCTCCCCTCCATTCCACATATCATCTTTGTTGCCTTCCTCTGCACCCACTCCAGTAGCCTGTTATCATGCTTTAGGTATGGCCTTCAAAACTGCACACAATGCTCTAAGTGTGGCCTTACCAGTGACCTGTAGAGGGACAAGATCACCTCTCTTCGTCTGGATGAAAACCCCCTCACTATGCACCCCAGCATTTTGTTCACTTTTGCAGCCACTCTCCTGCACTGGGCAGTGTTGTTCATGGTCCCTGTTATCATTACCCCTAGGTCCTTCTCCTCCTCAGTGATCCCTAGCTTAACCCCCTCCTTGGGTTCTTCACCCCAAAGTGCATAACCTTACACTTCTTTGCATTGAACCCCAGCTGCCACCTCTCTAACCACTCCTCTAACTTGCTTAGGTCCCCCTGCAGCTGCTACAATCGCTCCTCTCCATCCACCACTGCTCCAGTTTTGGTGTTGTCAGTGAACAGACTTACCTTGCTCACCACCCTGTTCGCAATGTCTGATATGAAGAGCCCAAACAATACTGACCCCGACACAGAGCCCTGTGGCACCCGACTCATCACTGGCCTTGGAGTTGAGAGCTGCCTTTTCACCACCACCACCCATTGCAGCCTCCCACTCAGCCAGCTTGTAATCCATTTCATCATTTTTGCCCCTACCCCCACACCAGTTAGCTTTCCCCCAAGCCCCCCATGAGGCACAGAATCGAAGGCCTTGCTGAAGTCCAAGTAAAGAACATCCACTGCATGTCCCTTATCCAGCTCATGTGTCACCCAGTCATAATATTGTATCATGTTGGTTTGACAAGACTTCCCTGAAACAAACCCATGCTGCCTCACATCCTGGAGGCCACTGTCCTCCAGGTACAACACCAATCTTTCCTTTAGTATTATTTCCATGAGTTTGCACACTAAGGAGATGAGACTTACCGGGGGATAATTACCTGGTTCATCCCTTGGTCCACTCTTGTGTAATGGTACTACATGTGCCATCCTCCACTCCAGTGGCACATATCCCGACTCCAGTGAGGTACAGTACAGATCTGCCAGCAGTTCCACCAACACCTCTGCCATCCCCCTCAGCACCCTGGGTTGGATACCATCTGGCTCTGGTGCCTTGACTACCTTCAATGCCCTCAGTCCCTCTATGACTCAACTTGCCTCAATTCTTCCATCTGTTGCCTCCTCTTCCCCTGTCCCCACCCTCCCAGCCCATGGTGGTAGTGGTCCCCCCTTTTCTTCTATGAACACTGAGCAAAAGTATTCATTCAGTACTTCTGCCTGCTCCTCTCCCTTTTCTGTCTACTCCCCACCCCTTTTTATCCTCACTATTGTCTCCTTGCACTTTCTTTTCTCCCTGATGAATCTGAAAAAATCTTTCTCCACCCCCCCCCATTAATTCCCTGTGCTAATCTCAGCTCTCTCTGGGCCTTGGCTTCTCTCACTTTTCTGGTCACTTCCCTGGACCATCTTGCATACTCCTCCCTGTCCACTTCCTTCCCTGTCCTCCTATATCTCTGGTGTGCTTCTCCTTTTGCTCTCACCACCTCCACTACCTCGCTGTTCAACCAGCATGGTTTTCTTGCTCTGCTCCTCTTACTCTGTGTCTTAGTGCAGGCTTCTGTTGCCTCTGTAATCCCCTGTTTAATAATATCCCAATTCTTCTCTGCAACCATCTCCTGCCTTGTGCCCTTCAGTTTCCCTTTCAACACATCCTGCATCCTCCCAAAGTCTACCACCCTGAAGTTTACTACCTGAGTAACTGATTTCTCTGGCTCCCCACACATCGTGATATTAAACCGCACCGTTTGGTGATTGCTGTCGGCTGGTGGGTCCTCCACCTTTATTTCCCTTACTACCTTCCCATTCAACAACACCAGATCTAAAGTGTTCTTTAGCCTAGTAGGCACACTAACCAACTGTTTCAGGAGACCCTCCTGGATTGTGTCCAGGAGCACTTGCTCCCTAGCACTGGAGATGACCCGGAATGCTCCAGCCAACTGCTGGCAAGTTGAAATCCCCCATGATGACCACCCTCTCTTTTCTATATACCTTTCTGATTTGTCCTGCTAATTCCCTGTCAAGCTGCTCAGACTGGGATAGTGGCCTGTATACCACCCCAAACCTCAGTTTCCTACCCCTTGAGTCTAGGAGCTGCAGCCAGATTGCCTCTGTTCTCCTTTCTTCTCCCTCGTCCCTTGTGCATTTGATCCCATCCCTCACATAGACTGCAACCCCACCGCCCCTCCCCTCCTTATGGTCCTTCCTGTACAATTTGTATTCTGGGATTGCCAGATTTCAGTCCTGTGCTGAGTTGCCCACATTTCTGTGATAGCTGCAATATCCACCCTCCACACTGCTAAGAGTGTCCGTAGCTAAGCTGATTTGTTGCCTAAGCTTTTTGCATTCAGTGAGACCACCCTCCATCCTGCCCCGTTCCCTTCATTGGCCTCCATTTCCTCCCTTCTACTCCCTCCTTTTTTGGCCACCCTGATTCCTTCCCTGCTAGCCTGGAGGGGTGGCTGTCATTCCACTCTATTGGTTCCCTGCCACCTGCTGTCCACTGGCCACCCCCATCTAGTTTAAATCCACCTTTGTTACAATATACCTCTCCAGTCTTTGCTTTAATAACTCATTCCCCTCCCCATTCAGGTGCAGCCTATCCCTCGCAAACTGATTATTATTATCCCAGATACTGCCCCAGCCACCTGCAACCCCATATCCCTTAGTTTGACACCATTCCACCAACCATATGTTCAACTTCCTAATCCTCTTTTTTCTCACTGTGCTTGCGCTGAGTACTGGGATCACCTTGGAGAATGCCACAAACTCCTCAGTCTCCTCACACAGCCTTCCACTTCCTCAGTCCTCTCCTTTGTTAAATCCACCATTTCCCCCACTAGGTCATTTGTCCCCATATGTACCACAATGTGTGGTTTCCTCCAACCCCTCCTTACGCACCTTAGGATTGCCTGTCCTGCCTTGTATGCCTTTAATCCTGGTATGGACTCCACCCATATCCAACTGTGCCTCTCCCCCTTGCTGCCCCTTCTGATCCCCTTGAGTATGTAGTCCCCAACATCAGTACAACTCTCTCCTCTTTCCTTGTGCCCTACACCACCCCCCACCCAGGTTCTAATTTCTGGGGCTACTCAAGATGGTGCTTTTACAATGTGTCTCAGTGTCCCCCCCGTCCTTCTCAATTGAGACTCCTCCCCTCCTCCTGTTTGACTGCCAACCTTCCTCTCCCTCCTCACCTCTCCGAATATGATCCTTCCCCCTGCCATGCCATGCACAATCTCTCCATTGGTAATGCCCTTCTCTCCCTTCTCCTTGTGAGTACTATCCCACGTTCAATCTCCTCCTGCATCCTCTTTCCCATGTGTTGCTAGTACAGCAAACATGTTCCCTCCCTCCTTTGCCTTACTGTATGTTCCCTCCTCCCTCCTGCCTACTGCTGCTCCTCTTTTTCTAGGTCCTACTAGAGTCCACCCTTCATCAGCTGGCTTCCTGTCTACTGTGCCACCTCCCCTGACCCCTCCCTTGCCCCCCTGTTCCTTCTCTGTGATGTCCCCACAATACTCTCAGATGTCAGCCCTACTACCAACACAATCTTCTCCTCATCCTGCAACCTCTCCAGCTCCCTGCCAAGCCACTGAACCTCTTCCTGAAGCCTCCTTAGCCTGGGGCATATTGGGCACCCTCCCAGCCTCCACAGTATGTTCATCTGCATTGCTGCCCCACAACCATTGCACCCTACAATCCTACCCATGGTCTTCACTACCTATACAGCCTCTCTGCACCAACTCTCCCTACAACAAGTAGAATTAACTAATCCTAGCCCAGCCTCTAACACAAATTATTATCCTAAATGCCCTTGTATGCAGCATAAGACAGCCAACTACAGTACTAACTGGAAACAACAATCCTACTCATAAGGACTACAGATCTACTCAGAAGTTTTATATATGTATATGTCTTTAAGAATTAGCTCATATAGCTGTTCCTTGTTTTTTCCTTCCTGACCTGTTCTGAGTGCTCAGGTCAGTTTGCAACTCCCCAAGCTCCTCCCTCACAGCCTTCAAACCCAACCACCAGTGGTATTTCAGTATTTAGGAAAGGTTGGTAGAAGGGGTGGGTGTGATGGCTTTTACAGTCACTCCAGCCACAGAAACCTTTAAGCTAAATTCCACTTTAAGCTAAATCAAAAAGAAAATGAAACAATATCAAAACTTACAAAAATACTCTATACATTAACTCACTCAACAGCAAGTAGAATTAACTAACCTTCTCTCCCGTAGTTTAAAAAACAATAGCAAAACTTATAGACATCTTCTCCACAGGCAGCAAGCAGACTTAACCAATCCTTCTCTCCTGCAGTTTGATGGCTGAGTCAGAATTTGAAGGCTATGTAGGTGGGCAAGTCTGGGAATGCCCTGTGCAGTCACTCCAGCCACAGAACCTTTACAGTCACTCCAGCCACAGAAACCTTTAAGCTAAATTCCACTTTAAGCTAAATTAAAAAGAAAATAAAACAATATCAAAACTTACAAACATCCTCTATACATTAACTCCCTCAACAGCAAGTAAAATTCACTAATCCTTCTCTCCTGTAGTTTAAAAAACAATAGCAAAACTTACAGAAATCTCTTCTGCAGCCAGCAAGCAGACTTAAGCAATTCTGTTTTCAGGTACATTAGTGAAAGAAAGAAGACCAGGGATTGGATTGTGAAATTAAAAAGGGAGGGGGGGTGTGGAGGGGTACCTAGAAAAAGAAACAATCCTGAACAAATATTTTTGTTCATGAATTCACAGAAGAATGGGATGGAGAAGGACAACTATTGGGCAATAGAAGCACCAAGGGAGCGAGGTGGACACCATCTCATTTACAGAGGAAAGAATCCTAAAGGAAGTCAAAAATCTGAACGGGGGCAAGGCTATGCAGCCAGATGGGATACATCCCAGAATATTAAAAGAACTTAGAGAGGTGCTGAGCAGCACTAACAGCCCTATTCAACAAATTGACAGAGACAGGGGTGGTTCCAGGGGACCTGAGAAGGGAAAATGTAGTCTAGCTCCACAAAAGTGGGAACACGGAGGAGGCTGTAAAATACAGGCCAGTCAGCCTGACCTTGGTGGTGGGGAAATTAAATGAGTCACTGCTAAAGGAAAGGATTGTGATATTTCTTAAATCCAGAAGAGCACAGGATCTGAAGCAGCATGGTTTAACAGCAGAAAGGTCTTGTCAAACAAATCTGATAGATTTCTTTTACTGGGTAACCAGGGAGGTAGATCAAGAAGGGGCGGTGGATGTGGCCTACCTGGATTTCAGCAAGGCCTTCAACATTGTCCCAGATAGAAGATTGGCAAATATGTTGGGTAGCCTAGTAGTGGGTCCCAAGGTGGTAAACTGGGTCAGAAACTCATTGAGTGACAGGACACAGAGGGTGGTGGTAAATGTCATTCAATCTGAGGAGAGGAGGGTGACCAGCAAACTTTCAAGTACCTCAAGGGAATCAACAAAGTCCAAGAGGGTAGCATCTTTCAGAAAAAGAGACTTGCAAGAACAAGGGGACACAATTTAAAGATAGAAGGAGGGCAGTTCAAGGGCAATGTGAGGAAGTATTATTTCACAGAGAGGGTAGTGGATGCATGGAACAGCCTTCCTGAGGAAGTTGTGGGGTCTAAAACTGTGGGAGAATTCAAGAATGCATGGGACAGACATAAGGCAATTCTTGTGGGGGGCAGGAAGATATAGGCTGTTGGTTAACTAGGAACTGCGGCCTATCCTGTAGGTAGGGAAATAGGCAGACTAGATGGGCCTAGCGGTCCTTATCTGCCATCAAAGTCTATGTTTCTATGTTCCAGCAGGGTGACACAGGGATCCGTGCTGGGGCCAGTCCTCTTTAATTGCTTCATTAGCGATATTGCAGAGTGGCTGGAGGGGAATGTATGCCTCTTTTCAGATGACACTAAGATCTGCAACAGGGTCAGCACTCTGGGGGGGATGGAAAAAATGAGAAAGGAACTAAACATGTTTGAGGAGTGGTTGAGAATGTGGCAGCTAACATTCAGTGCAAATAAGTGCAAAATCATGCATTTGAGGCACAAAAATCTACGGGAGGAGTACAAGATGGGGGAGAGGTACTGTCAGCCACCAATCAATAGAGGGACCTGGAGGGAATCATATCTGATGACCTAAATGTAACCAATCAATGTGAGAAGGCTGTGGGGAGAGCTAGTGGGATGCTAGGGTGCATTGGGAGAGGTATAAGCAGCAGAAAAAAGGATTTGGTTATGGCACTGTACCGATCACTAGTGAGACCTCATCTGGAGTACTGTGTCCAGTCCTAGAGGCTGCGTCTTCGGAAGGGCATAGATAAAATAAAGGTAGTCCAGAGAAGGGCAACAAAAATGGTGCAAGGGCTGCAACAAAAGTCATATGATACCACATGGAATGTGGAGGACAAATGGACAAAGCTGATAGATAATATATCGCCAGTCACAGCGCTATGCACTAAACAAATCAGCAAGTACAAAAGGGCAAGGAACCTCCTCTGGTTCTCCAAAGAGTTAGCTACTATAGATAGGGAAAAGAGAAAACTTTTCAGAAGTACAATGAGACCAAATCTGAAAAGGATAGAGAAACTTACAGAGAAAAACTCAAGGAAGCCGGGAAAACTATTAGGATGGCAAAGGCCCAGACTGAAGAAAAACTGGCTGAAGAAATAAAAAGGGGGGACAAAATATTTTATCAATACATTCAACAAAAAATAAAGAGTCAAAGAGGAATAACATGACTGGTTAACAGGGAAGGACACCTAGTGGAAAACGACAAAGACAAGGCAAAAGTTCTCAAAGAATTCTTCTGCTTGGTCTTCACACAGGAAGATACTGGTAATGGTCCTGCAACAGCCAGGACACATCCCTATACCAGGGGAAATGACATATCTCGCTTTACAAAAGAAAGGGTTCTTAAGGAGTTGCCTTGTTCCCTACAGTCCACCATGGGCACTTCATTCTGTTGGAGAAGGCCTCCTTGGAATTCTCAGAGTGAGATTGTAGCATTGTGGGGATAGGGCATTTTCAGTGGCTACACCCACTCTGTGGAACTCCTTTCCTAGATATTTAAGGCCCCCAAGTAGAAGCCTTTAAGAGGGCACTAAAAACTTATTTGTTTAAGTTGACTTTTAATGATTGATTGGGTTTTAATGGGATGGATGGATTTTAAGTTTGTGTTGAGCTGCTGTTTATATGCACTTTGTTATTGATTTGTTCTGTACAGCACCCAGAGTCCTCGGAAATGGGTAATTTATAAATAAAATTTCTATCTATCTAAAATAAAAGTGGACAAGGCAATGGGCCCTGACAGAATATATCCTAGAGTTCTAAAATAACTTAGGAATGAACGCGCTGCCCCACTTTCTGAACTGTTTAACAGTTCACTGGAACAGGGGATAGTAGCACAGGACTGGAAAAGGGTCATGGTTGTGCCATTGTACAAGAGTGGTAGCAGGGAGCTAGCAGGAAACTACCGCCCAGTAAGTCTGACCTCAGTGGTGGGTAAAATAATGGTGACATTGCTTAAGGAAAGGGTAATGAACTACCTGAAAACAAGTGGGCTACTTGACCCAAAGCAGCATGGCTTCACATTAGGACACTTATGCCAAACAAATTTGATAGAATTCTTCAATTGGGTTGCAAGAGCAGTAGATCAGTGAACAGCGAAGTGGTATATCTGGACTTTGGTAAAACCTTTGATATAGTCCCACACAAGGCTAGTCAACAAACTGGAGCAAGCTGGCATCAGTCACAAAGTAGTTAAATGGATCACAAGCTGGCTGCAAACAAGGACACAGAGGGTTATGGTAAATGGCACCTTGCCCCAAGAGGGGAAGGTGTCAAGTGGTGTGCCACAGGGGTCAGTACTAGGCCCCATATTTTTCAACTTATTCATCAGAGGCATCGCTGAAGAACTGAAAGGGAAAGTCTGCCACTTTGCAGATAATATGAAGCTCTGCAACAGGGTAGATATACAGGAAGGGATAGCAGAAATGGAGGCAGATCTCATGATGCTAGAGGAATAGTCCAGGAACTGGCAGTTGAATTTCAATGCCAAAAAAATGTAAAGTCCTGCACTTGGGTAGAAGGAACCCATGCATGAAGTATGTCCTGGAGGGGTAGCTACTAGAAGAATGAAAGCTGGAATGGGATCTCGGTGTCATGATCTCAAATGATTTAAAGGTAGGGAAGCAATGCTAAAAGGTGGCACTATAGGCAGGCAGCATCCCTGGATGTATTGGTATGGGTATTACCAGTAGGAAGCACAATGTATTCCTCCCACTGTACAGGTCCCTGGAGAGACCTCACTTGGAGTACTGTGTGCAGTTCTGGAGACCTCACCTAAAATGGACATAGACTGTCTGGAAACCCTGCAGAGATGTGCCACCAAAATAGTGCAGGGTATGCACCACGAAATGTATGAAGCTAGGCTCAGCCACCTAAATTTATTCTCCTTCTAGCAGAGGAGGAACAGAGGAGATATGATTGAGACATTTAAATTTGTTAAAGGGATCAACACAGTACAAACCAGGAACCTCTTCCAGGAAAACAGGGCTGCACTTACTAAAGGACACAACATGTGCCTGGTGAGAGGTAAATTCAAAACAGATGTTAGGAAGTACTTTCTCATGGAGAGGGTGGTGGACCCTTGGAACAGCCTGCCACTGGTGGTAGTGGCAGCCAGGATGGTCAGTGAATTCAAACAGGCATGGGATAGACAGTATAGTCACCTTAGCAAGACAAATTGATAGTTGGGGGGGGGGGTTAGAAAACCCAGGCAGGCTAGATGGACCACACAGTCTCCTTTTGCCTACAAATTCTTATGTTCTTATGAGAAAAGACTAGAGGACTTCAATATGTATTCCCTGGAGGAGAGAGAGAGAGGAGGATATGATAGAGGCTTTCAAGTATCTCAGGGGTATAAACAAGGTACAGAAGGGTAGCATCTTTCAGAAAAGAATGTGTACAAGAACAAGGGGGCATGATATGAGGCTAGAGGGGGGAAGGTTCAGGGGCAACGTGGGGAAGTACCTTTTTTTCAGAAAGAGTAGTGGATGCATGGTGGTGGGGGAAAAATCAATAGAGGAATTCAAGAATGCGTGGAATAAACATAACTGTACTCTTGCCATAGGGAAGAGAGGATAAGTCACAGATCCACTAGGGTATGTGGTATTGCATTAGGTAAAGAAAAGGGGCAGACTAGGTGGGCCACACAGTCCTTATCTACCCTCACTTTCTATGTTTTTATGTTTCTAGCCTCTCTCCTAAATCTCCCCCCTCCAACTTGGGACTGTGTTCCATTGTATTTTGGTTTTCACGAAGCTGGAAGAGACCTTCCTTATCAAGCTTATTTATTCCTTTTAAATATTTGAATGTCTCCATAATATTCCCTCTCTCTGCTCCTCCAAGGAGTAATACATATTTAGGGCCCCCAACCTCTCATCATACATCTCACCATGCTGGCACATGATCATCTGTGTTGCTGTCCTTTGGACTGTCTCCAGGAGGTTTGTGGCTATTTTAAAATATGAGCACCAGTACTGTATACTGTACTAAAGATGTAGCCTTACTAATGACCTATACAAGAACAGAATTAGCTTGGCAACCTCACTGCTAAACCAGTTGGGTGTCAGGACCCTTGAGTTCATATGCTCTACTCTATTTAGGAAGGACCAAGTGCAGAGACAGGAGTGGATGTGATGCTGTACATTAGGGAAAGCATAAAAGTGACAGAGATACCTGGAACACATTGAGAGGCAGAGGTACTGTGGGTCCTCTGGAGATGGGGAATGGCGTCACTATTCACACTGGAGTGATCTATTGACCTCCAGCACAGGGGGAGTAATTAGATAAGGTACTGTTTGAAACTATTGGCAAGATAGCAGAAAAGGGGGAGGTGCCACTGGTGGGGGACTTCAACCTGATGGATGTAGACTGAAACATCCAGCAGCAGCTTCAGCTAGATGCAAGGACATCCTGGACTCTCTGCAGGGAGCATTCTTCAGGTAACTAGTCAGTGAACCTACTTGTGATGGGGCAATACTGGACCTGGTATTCACTGAAAGGGACAGTATTGCAGATGTCAAGGTGGGAGGCCACCTGGGGACCAGTGATCTTGTATGGTGTGTGTGGAAGGGTACTGGAGCCTGTTTTTTTAACCTGCTCTCTGTCTTCTAAAAGCCTATTACAGTAGCACCCTGTTTTTTTTTCTCTGCTACATCTCTAACTTTGTTTCAACCCTTTGCCAGGCAGGCCACCTGGTGTTAGGAATCTCTCTATCCCTTTACCCTTGTTCGCTGCTTCAGATGTTAACAGCCCACTTCTCAACTTCTCACCTCCCTAGACAGTATTGGAGTAATGTTTATATTCCCATGTGGACAAAAGGAAAGGACCAAGTAGAATGCAACGTTGTGGGTGCATGGTTTACCCGCATTGTGCTCCAGGCTTAAGCGCTCTTTGAGCATACTGCTAACCACCCTGCTGCTAAGCCCCCGAAGGTGTGAAACATTTTCAGATATTCTTTAATGGAAAGGGAATGTACATACAAGGACAAGTATGTTGTTGATAACCTTGAGTGAGTTGGAGTCCGGATTAGGTTTTAACCCCCCCTTCACTTGCTTATAGAAACACTTTTGTACCATAGCAAAAACAGCTCTCCACACTCGCAGTAGGGATATAAACTCTACAGGAAAATAGAGGAAATAGAGTTATTTTGTACAGAATGCATGACATAGACTGGGACATTTGAGAATAGCTGTATTTCTGAAATAGCAAAGGCAGCCAATCCCCTGGTTTAATACTTCGGTGTTCTAAGAGTCTCTAGTAACACCAAGTTGAAAACATAAACAAAAGCAGTTTTAATTACGTGCTTTGCTACTGATGCTAGGGATATTTAGAGGAGGAATGTTATTATTATGAAACTATTTATTTATTCTCTTTGCACAGTTGAAACCAGGTTTGCAGTACAGAGCTTCTGTATGTAGGTACTTCACAGTGGCTGGGTGCTCGCATCACTTGAAATTTACAAACACCTGAACTGCGCAGAAATTCAGACCTGTCTATCTATGTTATGTCTCATGGCATCCAACATTTCCTTATTAATAAGCAATTGTTCCATGATTAAAATATTGGCCATATGTTGCTTGGCAAGCAAGTTTACAAATTTTTCACTTAAGAAGCTAGTCTGATATTCCTTGTTACTCCCAACTGTTACATTTTGCCCCAGCTCTTGACACTCTCTATAGTACAGATTTTGCTTGTCCTGAGAGTCATGATTAATTTGTTTAAGCCCTGTAATAATGCCTCTCAGGTCTCGTGATACTTCTTCTAGGGCCATTTTACCATTTACTAGGTATCTAGTATCATTCCAAATATCCAGTGATTTCTCATCACTTAGACTTAGCAGTATAGAATCTTTATTCAGACTATCAGGGTAATTCATAGTCTCATCATAGTTTTCAGTGATCAGGCAGTCTGTATCATGCTCCAGTAATGCTTGATCTGAAACTCCCATTATCTGGTCGAGCGCACTGCTTTCTTTGCCTGACGCTATCACCTCTCGATCTATCACAGGTGATTTGCTATGTCCATTAAGTGAAGTCGAGGTTTTATTTACACTAGTGCTCAGCTTACTTTTTGCCCTATCTATGTGATTCATTATTTTTCCCTGTTTATAACTTCTCCGCTTCATTGGAGACTCATTTAACAGTGGGGTAACTTGTGTTTCCTGTATTTTTTGTTTTCTTCTCCTCACCATACCTTTACCCTGCTTGCCAAACAACAACTAGCTTAGAGAATATTACTAAATACACCAGAAATTTAAATATGCCAAAAGATATTTTACACTTTAGAAGAAACAAACTATTGGTCTAAAAGTTCAATTCGAGAGTTCATTATCTGAGCGGCTGGTCAAATGTCTGTTTACATGGTTTCCGTTGCTGATACTACTACACCAGCCTTGTGGATAAAGCTCTTATTGCCATGCCATATATCAGGGCATAAACAGTAACCAAGCCTCCACTCACACTCCAGTAGCGGCCAAAAAAGTTAAAAGAGAAAACCGCTATAAAGTAATTCCAAGTTCTTCCACCATCTCAATCCACATAGGGTCATTTCATCCAGAAATTAGAGAAAATTGCTTGCTTCCAGCTTGCTTCTGCACTTTTCCTCCCTCCCTCTCTGCTCACTGGAGCATGACAAACCGGTCACAGTTCCCCTCTTAATCATGTCAGTCTCTGTGCCTCTACAAGAAGCAGGCCACAAAATCCCTTGGGGTGTAATATTCTTTAACTCTACTGGTACTTCTAATTTGTTTAGATCAACACCACTTTCAGTAGAAGGGAATCTTTAAATAAAAGATAATAAAAGAGATGGTAATATCAGGTAAGTACATTCACAATACATTCAGTACAGTCATCATACAACCACACTAACTACTTTAAAATAAAGCTAAATACATCAGATTTCCTCCAAATCCTAAACTCAGACTAATCCACCCTGTACTAGGCAATAGGCAATAAAATTAGACAGAAAAGAAAATGGAATATGTGCGCTTACTTAAAATACATATTGTCTCTCATTATTCTCCCATTCACTACATTTTTTAAATGGTCGAGATTCCTCAGCAGACGTATTTCATGTGTCAGCTTATCCCTCTGCAATAGCCACACTAGCTGCAGTATTTGCTTGCTCAAAATACTTAAATTTAAGATTCAGTTCCACACCCAGCACACAGCTCGCAGAATGCTTTCCGTCTCACTGCACACTCATCTCGTTGTGGTCTGCTCTGCAAAATGGTGATTCTAGCTTGCAGAACTCCACACATGTGCTATATATAGTCACCCCACCTGAACTGAGCATGCGAAAGCTACATTAACTAAAATGCCTGATTTTAAAAAAGAAAAACCTTAATAAAAACAAAAATGTCTCTATCTACCCCCACACTTCAGTTTATAATCAGCTTTCCTGAACTACAGACAGTAGTTAACATGAGACTCTTTCTAGGTTTATCACATGTTCGTTATTAATTCTGTAAGATCAGAAAAGAGAATACAAAAGGAGAAAGTTAGATAAAATTGGGCATTTCCTTTTAAAATTCTTTCAAAACTCTCTGCACAGTCCTCCAATTCTCTGTCTCTCTTATTAATTCCTCTGTTTTCTTCTGAAGCTGTCCTAGCACCCCGCAGTGCTTTCCTCTGTATCCCTTGCCGGCACAGCTGCCCCACCTTCGGTACTCCAAGCCTGTAAGAGAGAAAAGAGATGGCAACAAACGGAAAACCCGGCGACGCCTGCAAAAGGCAGCCTGGTAAGAGCTGATTCCTCAGGCAGGTACAGTAATTTGCTTAGGTGGCATACCTTTCCTGGATAAAAATTACGTTTAGAAACAGCTCCTGCTCTGCAAGCTCCTCCACAACCTGCTAGCGTGAAACGATCCATCCAGCAGCCAAACAGCCAATCAGATCAGCCAATAAATAAAGCTGAATTTTAAAAAAAAACTGAAGAGAGACTAGCCCAGGAGGTAAAAAAAAGGGTCAAGACATTATTTAGTTATGTAAGTAAAAAGAAGAAGAAAGTAAAACAGAGGAAGACCAGGGGTGTGACTGTAAGCTTAAAAATGGAAGGGGGATTGTACAGAGGTGACCAGGAAAAGGCAGAAACCCTGAGCAAATACTATTGTTCAGCATTCACAGAAGAAGGAGAAGGGGAGGGACCACAAAATAGTAAGAGAAGCTTTGGAGGGAGGGAGGTGGACACTAGTCTTTTTTGGAAGAGAGAGAGTCCTGAAGGGACTCACTAGACTGAACGTGGACAAAGCTATGTGACCAAGTGGGGTGCATCCAAGGGAACTGGTTGAGCTAAGGGCACTACTGGCTGCACCTCTGACAGTCCTATTTAACATGTCACTGGAAACAGGAGTGATTCCTGAGGACTGGAGGAGGGTGGAAGTAGTCCGACTACACACAAGTGGTAGCTGGGAGGAGGCTGGCAATTATAGGCTAGTCAGCCTGACATCAGTGGTGAGAAAGTTAATGCAATCACTGCTGAAATAAAGGATCATGCAATTACTTGAATCCAGCAGGTTACAAGTAGGGCTGTGCATGGGCTGAATAGCATTTTCTGAATACCACGAATAGTAGGCTTCCAGAATAGTCAGATGCGTTTCCAGAATAGTTCACTATTCGGCCACTATTCGGCCACTCCTAGTCGTTGAGATTTCCAAGTCCTGCAGAGCTTTGCTGGCCAATTGAAAGCAGTTTCTGGAGCTCAAGGGCAAGCACACCATGTGACTTCCTCACTCTGAGCTGGAAGACAGGGGACAGTGGTGTCAGAGTTAGGTCTGCAGTGCTTCAGAGGCCTTAAACTTGTCAAAAAAGAAATAGTTGTTTGCTTCACAGGCTTTTTTTGGCAGTATAATTTGTTTGATCAGTGCAAGAAAAGCTATGTTTGGCTTTTGACAGGTGTTTTTGTTCTTACTGCTGAACTCAGTTACAGGGACTAGGAGGGCTGTCTGTTAACACTCCTTCTCTGCTGCTCTCTGACATAGATCCAGTGTGATTTTTTTTGGGTGAAACACATTTTATTTTTGTGTTTTGTTTTTTTGTTGTTGTCTGGTTCTAGGCTTGGTTCCCTGCATGACTGATGAGGGTGTCAGCTGACTCCCCCTCCTGTAGGTCACTGCTCATGATTTGCCTTTGTTTACATATTAATTGATTTTGTGAGGCATTGCCCTGCATGTGCATGCTTAATATATTGTTTCATGAGGCTGGGCCCCACATGTGCACAGCTGTGAGCACACACTTTTGCTCCATCTTGGTATAATTCCCTTCTTGGGTCAGTCACTACTGGGAAAAGACTCGAGTCTTTCAAAACGGCCCTCAAGAACCACCTCCTCAACTCACGTGACTGTGATTGTCATGGCTGATTTCCTGGTGCTCTACTTGTTTATAATGTATATGTGCCTATTGTATAGCTAACAATATTGTCTTCTTGCACACTAGCGTGGGGCTTTTGTAACCTAGTCCCTAGGTGCTCTTACTATTCACCTGTATATCACTTGTCTGCACTACTTACTGTTTTGTTTTACCCTGTTTTTTGTTTCCTCAATGACATGGAGCCTTTGTAAATGAGTCTCTGACTCAAAGGGTTGTAATTCCGATTGTCTTCAAATAAATAAATACATAAATAAATGTGTTTCTTCAGTTCTAAGCCAGTCAGGCTTGACTCACTGAATTATTATTGTTAGTCCTCTGGTACTGGGCTTGGATCCCTGTACACATGAGGAGTGTGTTAATTGACTCCCCCCCCCCACACTTCCACAGCTCACTGCACACAATTAACCTGGGCATGTGAAATATATATCCCCCCTCCGAGTCTGTGCCTTGTGTGTGCACAGCTGTGCACATGCATTTTTTTGTTTGTTTGTTGTTGTTTTGTTAATTAAACCATTGCATTTAGTGGGTCAAGCTTATCTCATACAGTTGACTGTATGTCATCTGTCTGTTCCTTGCTCGGCTCCATGTTTGACTAAATAGGTTGCCCTCTTCTTCCCCCTTTTTAGTAGCAGTGTTTTTTATTTGCTGTTCTTTTTTTGTGGTGCGGTATAACTGCTAAGATCGGCGTGAGTATTACTGTAGTTTCACAAGCACTCATTTGTCCTCCTGTATCCTCAAAAAAACTGTACACTGTTTCTCTGTACCAAGTTGTTATCACTGTATTGTCCTCTCTGTGACGAGGTACCTTTGTAAACAAGCCTCTGGCTCAAAGGTTGTAAACTGATGCTTAATAAATAAATAAATAAATAAAAAATAAAGCATCACACACACACACACACGTACTATGTAGTAATAGTTTGTGTTTTATGCAGTAACCACTAGTGACCTGATCCATTATGTCTTTAGCAACCTTGAAAACATGCTTTGTCCAGCCCCAGCAAAGCATTTTCAGCAGTGGCCCCAAACAATCTATGCAGAACAAGAGAATAAAGTTGATAAATACATTTATTTGTGCTAAGGCTGTAGAATGCCATACAGCCTTGGTGCTTTGACCAGAACCTGGTCTTTGTCAGGATGCATGTTGGGAACATACACACCATGAATATACAACCCTTAAAGAAACACATATCATAAATAAATGAAGTTATGATAAATGAGACTGAGATGCCCTTGTAACAAAACAATCCCAAACTAACATGCCTAAGGATGAACCACTGCATCAAGATTATAAAACATTGTTAATGCATTGATGCCAGACAGTATGCAATGCAGTATCTTGCAAACTCACTGTAAAATGCTGCAGTATGCTACAAGAAGCACTGTAATTCAATGGCAATTAAGCCCTCTAGTCAGCCAATATTTTGTGGCGTGTCATTTACTGCAAAGTATTGAATTGCATCTTGCCTTGCTCCACTGTATATTATTGATACATTATACAATTCCACAGAGGGTGGTAAGATAGACTACATAGACAATGACAGACGGGTGTGTCTCTGTATTCAGTGGGCTCAAATATTTTTCTCCCCAAGCACGCCTTTTAGTTCTTGTAGCACTGGGAATAGTACCACTACTGTAATACTAATACCACCAGTAGTACTACTACTACAAGTGTCACCACCTGTTCCATCTGCACACTCACTGTCACATCCTTTTTGTGTAGTAGTAGGAGGGCATTAGAGCATGTGTGCTTTGTGCAGGAGCAGCAGACACCACCACCAGTGTTCCCACTGCTGCCACTATGGCTGCTACTGTACATCCACAGCCAGTGTGCTTCCCACCACCACCAGTGTTCCCACTGCTGCCACTATGGCTGCTACTGTGCATCCACAGCCAGTGTGCTTCCCACCACCACCAGTGTTCCCACTGCTGCCACTATGGCTGCCACCGTACATCCACAGCCAGTGTGCTTCCCACCACCACCAGTGTTCCCACTGCTGCCACTATGGCTGCCACTGTACATCCACAGCCAGTGTGCTTCCCACCACCACCAGTGTTCCCACTGCTGCCACTATGGCTGCCACTGTACATCCACAGCCAGTGTGCTTCCCACCACCACCAGTGTTCCCACTGCTGCCACTATGGCTGCTACATCCACAGCCAGTGTGCTTCCCACCACCACTGGTGCCATTCTTGCAGCAGCCACCCTTTCAGCTGTCACCACTACTGCAGCCACTGCTACCACTATTCCTATGCCCATGGCTGAAGCACCTTCTACCCCGTGTCTGTGACCATGAACACCCTCCTGTGCTGACCCAATGCAATACGTGACATCATTTTCAGAGTGCTATGTGTGTGGTGTGGTGGACTGAGTATGCCGCATGAAGCTTGTGTTGCATTAGTGAGAGTGCTACATTGGTGGTTGAAGTGTCATTGAGGTATATATGGTACACCAGGTTCAATGGGTGATTAATGGTGTTGTTGAAGTGCTTTTTTAAGCTATTCTTAAAAAAACACTTTTTCTGGCTGAAGATCGAATAACTAATACTGAATACCTGGGACCCATACTGAATATTCAGCCGAACATTCAGAAAAAGGTATTCACACAGCCCTAGTTACAAGACCTCAGGCAGCATGGTCTCTCAGTGAAAAGCCTGCCAAACAAATCTGATAAATTTTTGTGTCTGGGATACAGTGGATCAGATCAGGGTGGAACAATGGATGTGGCCTACCTAGATTTCAATAAGGCTTTTGACACCATTCAACATAGGAGACAAATAATCAAGCTGGGTAGCTTAGCAGTACATCCAAAGGTATTAAACTGGATAAGAAATTGGTTAGGGGATAGGTGACAAAACATGATGGTAAACAGAGTTCACTCTGCGGAAGGGATGGTGACCAGCGGGGTGCCTCAGAGATCGGCACTGGGTCCTGTCCTCTTTAATACCTTTATAAGTGACATTGCAGTAGAGCTGGAAGGAAAGGACTGCCTGTTTGCAGATAACAGCAAATCTGCAATAGACTGGACACTGCGGGGGGTGTAGAGGATCAGCAGAGACCTGAGAAAAGTAGAAGAGTGGACAAGGGTATAGCAGCTGGGGTTTATGTGGTAAAGTGCAAAATAATGCACTCAGGGTACAGAAACTCAGGGGTGGAGTACAACATGGGTGGAGTGGTATTGACAACCACCATGCGGGGTAAAGACCTGGGGGTAATCATACTGGATGACCTTTGGGTGGCCGAGCAGTGTATCAAGGCAGTCAGGAGGGCTAGTGGGATGCTGGGGTGCTAAGGAAGGGGTATCAGCAGCAGAAAGAGGGAGATGGCATTGCCTCTGTATAGATCACTGGTAAGATCCCACCAAGAGTAATGTGTCGAGTTCAGGAGACCACATCAACAGAATTAAATGGACAGAGTGCCAGCAGTCCAGAGGAGGGCAACTAAAATGATACAGGGTCTGCATCAAAAGCACTACAGGGAGAGAATAAAGGACATGAATATGTACACCCTGGAAGACAGGAGGGAGAGGGAGGATATGATACAGACCTCTAAATACCTCAAAGAGGTAAATAGGGTACAGGAGAGAAGTATATTGCAGAAGAATAAATGGACATGCTATGAAGATGGAGGTGGTAGATTCAGGAGAGATGCTAAGAAATATTGCTTCTCACAAAGAGCGGTAGATTCATGGAATAGTCTTTTAGCAGAGGTAGTGGGGTGAAAACAGTGGCGGGGTTTAATAATGCTTGGGATAGGCACAAGGGAATCACAGCGGAACTGAAGGCGAGGAGGGAGTAAGATCTGTAAATCAAGTGCCGTCTGCAGTAACAATGTAGTCAGGGAAAAGTGGGCAGACTGGATGGGCCAAGTGGTCCTTCTCTGCCATTAAATTCTGTGTCTCCCTGTTTCCCTTTGAGACTAATGCACTCCCTTGTGCAACCATTATGCCCTTCTGGATGAGGTACTACAGTTGATTTACCTATATATCCACTCGGTTATAGGGGATCAAAGTCTGGCAGTTTATTATAAATGTGAACATTTTGGAAAATACTTCTGTGCTTACAACTTAGCCACCATTTGAGCTAGATATTTGAACATCTATATGCATACTTTCTTGGAAGAGTCATATAAACTGCTAAATAGAGAGATAATTGGCCATGTAAATTGTAGGTAACAGGAGTACAAAATTTCACAATTTAATTATTTGTTAAATTGTGTGAAAATGTTCAAAATAATTGGATGGTTATTTTCCACTGCTATGGCAGGTGTACACTCAAGATTTTGTATGCATCCCAAAAGCAACTATATCCTAGAATCTAATTAAGCTGGATAAAAGTAGTTTACTAAAAAAAATGTCACCTTAAATCCACTTACTGTAAAGCTGGCGCTGTTTTCCTGATCACCATTTTCCATTTGCCTAAATGACTTGGAACCATTTTGCCCTGCCCAAAGGAGAAGTGAGGGGTTGCTGAACCGACTGGCACAGCACACTTTTTTAAAATGTGTAATATTTGGCAAGGTCCGTGCCTTGCTCATGTGGTCTGTTGTTGATGAAGGATGAAGGAAGGGGCTGAAGCGACTAGAACTAATGCTTAAAAAATTGTTCCTAGACCCTTACCCTATAGTTCAAATTTTAAAAACTTGTGCAAACAGTTTTGTAAAGGCTGCTTACTCCATTCAATGCCAGCGCAGCTGATTGCAATGTGGTAGTTTAGCTTTAGATTAGCGTTACGATGAAGCTGAGCTGCTTGGGAACTATGTAGGAAGTATTACCCGTGTGACAGTGAATTTGTACTGATCCATAATACTTGGCCACATACAAGGGAGAGCAGTCCCTGCATCTTAAAACAAACGGTGTGATAGACTGGCATCTCCACATTCTTCCAATGTTGAAAGTAAAAGATTCCTGGAAAGGTACAGTTTAGCCAAGTCTCAGAAAGTTACACAAGTTTAAAGGTTAGGGCACATGAGGTGCCTTTTACAGTTCAAATCAGTCGTTTGGGTAAACTGAAGCAACAGCATCAGAAAAAAATGATTAAGTTAGTTAAATGACTGGGAAGGCACAGTGAGTAAAAGCAGTTTAATGTTTAACTTACAAGCCACTGCACCATGAGAAACATCACAATATCATGAAAGGAACATTCTCACACTGTTCCAAAATGTATCAGTATATAGGTCAAAGTCAGACACAAAAATGTCACATTTCAAAACACGTCATCATGATCTCTAACATATGATGTAAATGATAATATCAGGCAAAATTAGGAACATCCCTAAAATCAGGGACAGCTGAGAGGTACAGTGCTGCACATGAAAATGCTTCTCATTACAGAAAACATATTGTTTTCAATGCAGTTTCACCTGATTAACTCAAGGCACCTTAACCCTTTTTCTGCCATGGGTAATTTACACTTCTGTGCCTGCCTGTTTTTGTTACTTTTAAAATAAAATATTTAAAATTAAAATATCCATATAGTTCCTTCCAGGAAAAGTATAGAAACCATGACTGTTTTTATTGTCTGGATCTGAACTTTTTTTAGGTAGTAATGTTTTGCCAATATCTGATTATGTGACCATGAAACACTGCCTGAAATGCTATTTCTTTTTTTTTGAAACGCAGTATTTTATTGATGGACCAGTTTACACAAATACAATTACACTTTCCTCTGCACAATCAACATTGTCGTGCATAGGCCACAGAACTATTGTCAAATGTCGCAAAAAAGATCCATGAAAACCTATCAGTTAACTGAGAATTACAGAAAGCTACAGTATGTGTTGCTGAACTTGTCTATGTACACTGTATATACAACAAAAATCTTTTCTATGGGCAGAAACGTTACAACAGTGGTGGCACTCTGTTTTATTTACATCGAAACATAGAAGCTGTTTTCAGATAAGGACCTCCTGGTCCACCTAGTCTGCCCTATTATTTCTTTCTACAGTATCACCTCAAACTTTACTGTGACATCCAGGCTCCCCCTTATTTGCTTAGCTACTAAGATCCCCTTATGCCTGCCCCTTGCATACTTGAAACTTGTGCCCAATTTAGCTTCCACCATATCTGCTGGGAGGCACTTCCAAGCACCTACCACCCTTTTAGTGAAGAAGGACTTCCTAACATCCCACCAAGCCCCCCCCACCCAGCTTCATTGTGTGTCCCCTTGTTCTCAAGGATCTTTTTCTCTGGTAAATACTCCCCTCTTGCACCTTGTTTTTACTTATGAGATATTTAAGCAATATATCATGACGAGGTATGGGTTATCCTGGGATTTACCCACGGCTGGTGTGGTCAAACCAGGTCAGCCATAGGTAAATCCATCCTAGCATAACTGATACCCTGGAGTGGTTTATTGTGATTATACAATGCTCTTCCTTTTTTGACACAAAAAAAGAAATAAAAACAATTTGTTATACTTTTATTATTTTTTACTGTGTTTATTGCTCCACAAGAAAAAACAGTGGTGGGTTGCTAGGGATGCGTCCTGTGTTGTTAGGGCTGTGAGCTAGGAGCTACAGTGGCTTTTTTAATTTTTTTTCCACGAGTCATACCTTGTTTGCAAAGAACTAGAAATGTGTGTGTGTGCAACACATTTTATTGCAAGCACCATGCTACAGAAAAAGACCATTTGTTGTTTTTGTGATTTTCAAACAAGACTGAGCTAGGTACAGTTTGAAGTTGCTCTTCTCCATATGTGAGGCATCGTAGTGCAAGCATTAATGAGCTGCGTGTATCAGCCTCCTTCTGGTTTTAGTTTCGGGCAAGGACAGTATGAGTCATCTGAGGTTTTGTTTCTTTTTACTTTTTGTTTGATGGAAATGGGATTCTGGGCTTCACTGGAGAGCATTGTGACATGTAAGGATCCCATGTGGAGGTGAAAGCCAGTGAACAATGTTGCGGGATGCTAGACCGAGGTGAGCAATGAATAAAAACTGTTAAAGAGGTGAGCTGGGTAGAAACAACGACGTTAAGTCTCTAAGGATGCAGGTGTGGGAAACTTTTTTTATTGAAAACAAAGTAGTAATGAAAATTGTGGTAAACTAAAGGCCCAGCGCTGATACTGGACATGTGCTTACTGTTACCTCTCGCACATGCGCAGTATCAGCGCTGGTCTTTTAGTTTGCGGCAGCAATTTTTATTACTTTTACTGTACCTCTCATTTTAAATAAAGATAGAGATTCCCCACATCTTCATTCCTAAAAGGTTTTTAATATGCAGTTAGGTAAATGTGTACCCAGAATGTGGATGGAGCCAACACTAACGGTAAATCGGAGCTGGCGACTGCTGTTTACAAGTGAGTCAGCAGGAGACTTTTTTGTTTGTTTTCTGGTCGGAGTGATTTCAAGTAGGGATGGCATATGTGGCTGGCTGGCACCTTTTGCATGGGTTATTGTAGGATTTACCATGGCAGAAAGGTGCTAGTGAGCCAATGAGAATACAGGAGTTACCTTTTTTTGGGATGCCCACTATATCATTATATATTTCTATCATATCTCCCTTCTCTCCTCCAGGGAGTACATGTTTAATTCCCTGAGCCTTTCCTCATAGGGCTTCAGATGCAGGCCCTGCTCCATCTTGGTTGCCCTCCTTTGAACTGCCTTTCGGAGGTGGGGATCTCCTGAACTGTACCCAGTACTCAAGTTGGGGGTCTCACCAATGATCTATACAGGGGGATTATTACCTCCCTCCTTCTGCTGATGATCCCCCTGCCTACGCATCCGAGCATCCTGCCAACTTTTCCCACCACTTTGTCACACTGATTAGCCACCTTCAGGTCATCAGAAATGATCACCTTCAGGTCCCTTTCCTGTTTCATGGCTGCCAGCCCTTCTCCTCCCAGTTTGTACGTAACCTCAGGGTTCCTAAGATCCATGTGCATGAGCTTTTTTGCATTGAAGCCCAGTTGCCAGACTCATGATCATTGTTCCAGATTGTTCTAGTCCAGTCTCATTTGTTCCCCCCCACCAAGTGTCTACCCTGTTTCAGATTTTAGTATCATCTGTGAACAGACATACCTTCCCTAACAGACCCTCTGCAATGTCACTAATAAATATATTGAAGAGAAGTGGGACCAGAACTGACCTCTAAGTCACCCCACTGATCACTTTGCCTTACCTAGAGTGGACGCCATTCACCACCACACTCTGACATATATTTCCAAGCCAGCTTCCCATCCATCTAACCACATTAGGGCCCTCTCCAATGCTACTTAGCTTGCTCACTATCCTTCTGTGGGGAACGGTGTCAAAGGTCTTGCTGAAATCCAGGTAGGCCTTGTCCACTGCTCCTTCTTGATCCACTATCTTGGTTACCCAATTAAAGAACTCGATTGGGTTTGTCTGGCAAGACCTCCCCCCGTAGACCCACGCTGTCTTGGATCCTGTAGTTCATTGACTACCAGGTAATCTACTACCCTTTTTCTCAGCAGCGATTCCATGACTTTACCCACCACAGAAGTCAGACTGACAGATCTGTAATTACCAGCATCCTACCTGCTACCACTTTTGTGTAATGGGACTACATCAGCCCTCCTCCAGTCTCCCAAAACCACCCCTGTTTCCAATGATAAGTTGAACAGGGTTTTTAGAGGCACAGCCAGCACCTCCCTGAGTTTTCTCAGTACCATGGGGTGCACCCTGTCCAGTCCCATTTCCTTATCCACTTTTAACCTTGATAATTCTCTAAGGTCTTGTTCCACTGTAAAAGGACATATGTCGATCTCCTTTCCTTTAATGCCCTTAACCTTCATCACAGGCTCACTAACCAGCCCTTCCACCGTGAGTGCTGAACAGAAGTATCAGTTCAGTACGTCTGCCTTCAGGTGATCCTCCTCCACACAACCCCCCTCCTTCTCCTTTTAGCCTAACGATCCCTCCCTTGGCCATTCTCCTATCACTTATATATCTAAAAATTGTCTCATCCCCCTTCCTCAGTGATTTGGCAATATGTTCCTCTGTAAGTGCTTTAGCCTTTCTAACTGCCCTCCCTTCTTCTTTTTGCGTTTCCTGATAGTTCTCTCTGTCTTTCTCCTTCTGTGTTTCTTTATATCTCCTTAAGTCCTGGTTTTTGCGCTTACTATTTCTGCCACCTGTCTTGAGAACCGAAGTGGTCTCTTCTTCCTTTTGCCCTTGCTAACCTGCCTGACACAGAAATTTTTGTAGTCTTTTTGATACCCTTCTTTAACTCTGCCCACTGATTCTCGATTCACTCTAGTTCCCCTGGCCATGGATTCTCTGAGGCATTTTCTCATAATTTCAAAGCTGGCCATTTTGAAATCCAGAACCCTAGCACTGGTATAGTTTACTTCTAACCCAGTCTGTGTGGTAAACCATACTGTACGATGGTCACTGGTTCCCAGGTGGTCCCCCATCATTATGGCTATCACACTTTCCCCATTCGTCAATACCCAATCCAGCATTGCCCCTTCATGGGTGGGCTCCCTTACTAGCTGCTTGAAGGAGGGACCCTGTAGGAAGTTCAGGATATTTCTACTCCTGATAATTGCTGCTACAGATAGGCTTCAATCCATGTCTGGTAGATTGAAATCTCCAACTAGTAAAACCTTCCCTTTTTGAGCCAGACTCTGGATTTCTTCTGTCGTTTCCCCATTCACTTCTTCCTCCTGTGCAGGAGATCCCCCTGCATGAATAATGGACCCTTCCTTTTCTCCATGGTAATCCACAGTACCTCTGCTCACCCCACCTTCGCTGCATTTCTATCACCTTTATGTTACCTCTTACAGAAAAAGCCACCCCACCTCCCTACCCACCCAGTCCCTTTAAACAGAGAATACCCTGGTATAGCTAAATCCCAGTCCTGGCTTTCACTTCACTAGGTCTCTGTGATGGCTACTAAATCCATGTCTGCTTCTGCCATGGTGGCCCTAGATCTTCAGTCTTGTTTCTGAGACTTTGGGCATTGCACACATGGCTCTTCAGATTGTGTCACTGCCCCTCCCTCCCTTTAACAGTATGCCCTTTCAAGTAGTTAGCCTCCTGAGCCTGTGGGGGATGACAGATTATGCCTCTCTGCTTTATGCTGCCTCCCCACTTGGCTGGTTTAAATGCCCATCAGTGTAGCACTAAACCTCGTACTGAGGACTTTGGAGCCCTTCTGGAAAGATGAAGGCCATCCTGCCATGTAGGCCCTTATCCCATCAGGTATTCTAACAAATAAAAGTTACAAAAAATGTCTATGTGTACATTTGACTTGGATAATCCTATGCAGGTGTGTAACCCCTAGGCAGCGCTACTCCTAGGGCTACTAACCCTGCCTTGGTTGCTACTAACAAGGTTGAGGGGCCTAGGTTCCCAAAATAAACTTTAAACTGGTTCTTACCAAAGATAGGACATTGTGCAGTGCCTTCACCCAGAGTTTAGCTTTAAGTGGGCTAGAATAACACCTGGTACAACCCTCTGGGATGCTATATCCACCTACATTAACAACAAGCCACCCAGACATCATCCAATATTCAAAACCCCACAATTCAGACATTTTGCATTTATTGACTTACTACTAATAATATACTCACTACACAGGTATCTGCAAAAAAACAAACAAGTTTATTTACATTGGGGGGTTAGGAAGGGTAAATTGGAATAGAGCCTATACTATTTACATTCAGTTTGAATGGGTTTGATTAGTGCTGGTGAAACTCTCCAGCTGGGTAGTTAAGTTGCATTGTAAATTCAAGACATCAATCATATTTGCCCCACCAATCTCTATGGTAGTCAGGTTCCTGACTATCTGGATAGCTGCATAATTATTAAACATATTTACAAAGTTATGCCCACACAGATACCAGTCCCCACATGTGGTATGAGACCCTGCAATCCCACACCTTAACCTGGGTACCCAGTAACTTTAAAGTTCTTACAAGTTTCAGGCCAGCTGGATGTTGCAGCTGTACATGGGCTGGCTAGTTGGGGCCCTTAGGAAATTAAAGGGGACTAAGTTTAGATTGCATCTTTAAATGTTAACTGCAGCTTGCAAGATTTGCTAACTTGAACTATTTACAAGTCTCTTTTGGTGGTGCAGGGATGGCCCTGCATTACTTACAGTTGGATGTCTTCATAAGTTTAGAGACGTCAGGATCAAGTGCTTTCAGCAGAAGGGCTCTATTCCCAGAGGCCAAAATGCAGGCAAAGCAACGGCCAGTACCCCTAAACTGACTGCAAAAGTCTGAAGATGAAAACAACACTTTTAACTTCTGAAGCAGCACCCCTTTCTGGGCTGAAATCACTCTTTTACATTCAGCACATTTATGCATTCAGTATATTTATAGTTTAGACACATCTGGAGCTTCGTTTGCATCTGTACACAAGGCCAAACGCTGCTTGAATTGATTTGTACCACTTGACCATATATTGGCTCTGGAAAGAGCTCAAGGCTTGACTTACTGCTATTAACAACAACTTTAACTGGGCTGAGCTTGCAGCAAGAGTCACTACCCTTTTCAGCTTTTGCTAGTTAGCAAACAGATGCAGATACTTTTTTGTCACAACCCTTGCACTTTTGCAGAAGCATTGTACAATAGCTCACTGTGCTCTTCTAATACAACTGTACATAAGTGTGGAGACAGGGCGCTTCACACCAGCTACAGGCCCATTTCCATTCTTCCTCCACTTTCCAAAGCACTGGAATGCATAGTCTCGGACCAGCTAGTTGAATGGCAGGTAGTAAGGTAAACACTGAGGTACAGAGCTCAACACAGGGCAGCACAGGGGTAAATGGAAAAATAGACAAGGGCAATAAGAGCAGAGATGGGGGGAAAAAAGGATAAAGCCAACATTAAATGGAGGGCAATGAGTACCAGTGCCCATAGTCTGGGAAACAAGCTTCCTGAGCTAGTAGCCCTGATGGAAGAGGAACACTTGGATATTGTGGCAGTCACAGAAACATGGTACACAGAGAACCATGACTGGGATGTCAACATACCAGGGTACAGAGTCTACAGAAGGGACAGTGAAGGTAAAGGCGGAGGTGGAGCAGCTCTCTACGTAAGGGAAGGGATCAAAGCTACAGAACTAAAAAGTAAAGGGGGAGGACAAGAGGCACTCTGGGTCACCTTGGAGACAGGGAATGGCATCACAATCTGCACAGGGGTTGTATACAGACCCCCATCTCAAGGGAAGGAAATGGACAACAAAATGATAGAGGACATTCTCAAAAAGGCTGAAAAAGGGGAGATACTGTTGATGGGGGACCTGAATATGCCAGATGTTAACTGGATAACATGTACTACAGCCACATCCAAGAGCAGGGTCATTCTCGATGCCCTGCAGGGGCAGGCCTTAGACAGCTAGTGTTGGAACCCACTTGGGAGGGAGCAATACTAGACCTGGTACTCTCAAATGGAGAGAGGATCACAAATGTAGAAGTCAGTAGACATCTGCGAACAAGTGACCACTGCACAGTGTGCTTCACAATGAGCACAACCATGGAGATAAGCCATATAAAAACAAGGATACTGGACTTTAGAAGGGCTGACTTTGGCAAAATGGGTGAATACCTGAAGAATGCACTAGCAAATGACCAAAAGAAGGGGTGGAAGAACAATGGAGGAAAATCAAACTGCCATCATAGAGGCAACAAGCCTTTGTGTGAAAACAAAGAAAGAAAACAAAGCGGAGAAAAAACACTGTGGTTCTCAAAAGAGGTGGCAGGGAAGGTTAAGGAGAAAAGGCTGCATTCAAAAGTATAAGGAATCACAGAAGGAGCACAACAGGGAACTGTATCAATTAAAGCAGAAGGAAGTGGGAAGGCAGTCAGACTAGCAAAGAGCCCAAACCGGGAAAAAATAGCCAACTTAGTTAAGAAGGGGGATAAAACCTTTTATAGGTACATTAAGGAGCATAGAAAGGTTAAGGGAGGGATAGTGAAGATTAATAAAGGAGAGGGGAGGTGGGCAGAGGGAGACAGTGAAAAGGCAGAGATACTGAATGAATACTTTTGCTCAGTATTCACAAAAGAAGATGAGAAGGAGTTACCTAAACCAGACAATAGAAGCACTCTGAGTAAGGGGGTTGACACCAGTCTATTCACAGAAGAAAGAGTCCTGAAAGAACTCCTAAAACTCAAGGTGGACAAAGCAATGGGGCCTGATGGGATTCACCCCAAAATCCTAAAAGAACTAAGGGAGGACCTAGTGACACCACTGACCAAGCTTTTTAACAAATCATGGCAGGATGGGGCGGTACCTGAGGACTGGAGGAGGGCAGATGTGATTCCCCTTCACAAAAGTGGGAGCAAGGCAGAAGCAGGAAACTACAGACCTGTAAGTTTGACCTCAGTGGTAGGGAAAATGATGGAATCACTTCTGAAAGAAAGAATTGTTGAGTACCTAGAGTCCAGTGGGGCACAGGACCCAAAGCAGCATGGATTTACAACAGGAAGGTCAGGTCAGATGAATCTAATTGATTTCTTTGACTGGGTGACCAAAGTAATAGACCAGGGAGGGGCTGTGGATATGGCCTACCTAGACTTTAGCAAAGCATTTGACACAGTCCCACACAAAAGATTAATAATCAAGTTAGCCAGTCTGGGAGTGGGTCCCATGATGGTAGCCTGGGTAGCAAACTGGCTGCACAACAGGACACAGAAGGTAAAGTGAATGGAACACATTCCAAGAAGGGGGTTACTAGTGGAGTACCTCAGGGCTCAGTACTGTGTCCAGTCATCTTTAACATCTTTATAGGTGACATTGCAGAGGGTGGAGGAAAGGTATGCATCTTTGCAGATGACACAAAGATCTGTAACAGAGTTGATACACAAGAGGGGGTAGAAAAGATGAGAAGTAACTTGGCAAGGTTGGAGGAATGGTCAGACATATGGCAACTTAGATTCAATGCAAAGAAGTGCAAAGTAATGCACCTGGGAAACAAAAACTCAGGAGAAGAGTACACAATAGCACGGGAGGTACTAACAACAACAAAAATGGAAAGAGACCTGGGGGTAGTCATATCAAATGACCTAAAGGTGGGTAAGCAATGTGAAAAGTCTGTAAGGAGAGCCAGGGGGATACTGGGATGCATAGGAAGGGGAATCATAAGTAGAACAAGTATGGCGCAGTGGTTTAAGGCTCTGAGCTGCAAATCTGGAGACCTGGGTTTGAATCCCACAGCCCCCACTTGCATACTGTGTGACCCTGAGCAAGTCACTTAACTTCCTCATGCTCCCAGGTTGCACCTGCAAACAAGCTTTCAGCTTAGTGTGTCTCACCTGGTAAAATAATTGGTAAAAAAAAAAAAGGAAGTGGTTATCCCTCTATACAGACAGTTGGTGAGACCCCATCTGGAGTACTGTGTGCAGTTTTGGAGACCTCATCTACGCAAGGACATAGACAGGATGGAAGCAATCCAGAGGAAGGCAACTAAAATGGTGCAGGGTCTGCAGCAGAAACCATATGAAGAGAGACTGAGAGAGCTTAATATGTATACTCTTGATGAAAGGAGGGACGGAGGGACATGATAGAAACTTTTAAGTACCTCAAGGGAATCAACAAAGTCCAGGAGGGTAGCATCTTTCAGAAAAGAGATGTGTAAGAACAAGGGGGCACAATTTAAAGATGGGGGGGATGGCTCAGGGGTAATGTGAGGAAATTTTTTTTCATGGAGAGAGTGGTGGATACGTGGAACCACCTTCCTGGGGAGGTCGTTGGGTCTAAAACAGTGGGGGAATTCAAACATGCATGGGACAGACACAAGGCAATTATAGTGGGGGGTTGCAGGAAGTAGGCTGTTGGTTAACTAGAATCTGCAGCTTATCCAGTAGGTAGGGAAATGGGTCGACAAAATGGTCCTTATCTGCCGTCAAAGTCTATGTTTCTATGTTTCTATGTTAATATCTGGAGAAATACGATATCCAATGCCCTCAACAGCATGGATTTAGAAAAGGGCACAGTACCAGCACTGCCCTTTTGGAGTTTACAGGTTTCATCCACAACACACTTGATCAAGGAAACTGTGCTGGTGCAGTGTTCATTGACCTAACAAAAGCTTTCAACACTGTCAACCACCCACTTCTGCTTAGACAGCTTTGCTCCATTGGCCTCTCCAATGAAGCACTACAGTGATTCGAGGGTTATCTTGTGGGCAGGTTCCAATAAGTCAGGATTGCCAATACCACCTTGAATCGAAAACCAGTCCACTCAGGCGTACCCCAGGGATCCATCCTGGGACCATTACTGTTTAGTCCATTAATGAACAATCTTCCTAGTGCCTGTCATCAGAGATTGTTACTATATGGGTCTATCCACAGTAATAGGGGACATATGTGGGACATGACTGTGGAAAAATAAATGTTGTCATTTCTTTCTTCTTTCACTATCAATACTTTACCCTTAATGTCCTTTACTAAAAGTGTAAATAGGAAGATAATATAACTTGTGGTTTTCTGAGTACAGTCCCTAATGTTTGGAAATAGTAACCAGGTAATGTACGTAACAGGGACAGAGAATATGTTAACTAGAAAAAAAGTTATGTAGAAATATTTTTGAATCTCTACATGAATTTGCAGTACTTTAACTCATTTGGTTAATTCTCTAAGCAACATCAAAATATTTGCAAGCAAAAGAATGTAATAACCATCAATCTAACATGTGGCAAAGAATTACGGGGCAAAGCAATTTCAAAGTTTTCCCTCACCAACATTTCTTGGGTAATCACAGATTAAAATGCATTTGTACATAACTGAGGATAAGAGTAGATGATATTTAAAACTTTTTTGATCACTTTAAAATGTAACTCCAAAATCTGTGAAAAAGTGTTTCATTAACATTATGTAACAGGACAGAGAAAATTCAAAAACTTTAAGCAGTCCCAGGAAACATTGATGAAAAAAGAAAATCAGGCAATTGAAGTCCTTTATTCTTTACCACTTTATGTTTAATGTCTAAAGTTATGACTCAGTCATCATAAAAGTTCTACGGTTGCATAACATCACCACAAAGGAAGTTCAAATTCACTATACTAACTAGAAATACCAGACACACTAAGTAAAATTAACTAAAACTCTAACTATAACACCACAATATACACACTATATACATTGCTTATTACAGACCTAATACCGCCAACAAATGTACATATGTACATCTGGCAGACCCCATGTGACAGCGTAACTGAATCCACCAGACATGAGCATGGACACCAGCCTACAGTGACTAACTCAAGCCGGTGTGTGCAGTACACCACTTGCAAACAGTGCAAACTGTGAGGAGTTTTTAAAGAGGATTTCGTGCTGGTGGACTTTTACGGTAACCGGAGTTTGGGGGTATGTTGTGAGACGGTTGCCCGGGGTGGTTGATGCTGGTTGGGCTCAGGGCAGGTGACGCCGGCTTGGACCTGCTGGAGAGCGGGTGCGAACTGCTGGTATCTTCTTGACCTACCGGAGGTGTCTACTGGTGGGTGGACACCATTCCGGGGTCGTTGCTGTGGTCCCAGCCTGGGTCAGTAGCCCACTCTGGGGCAGCTATTCTCCCTCACACCACCGTTCCGATACCTGTGTTCTTCGACTAAAACTGCGTAGGTTTTACCCTGCTCACAAGGCAGACTGACTTTGATAATCCGGGTTGTGAGAGAGTCTGGAGTTCTTAGACCTGCAATATTGGATGCCTTTAGCTCTTTGTGCTCTGACCCTGAATATGCCCTATTTCTCCTAGCAGTAGGAGCTTGTGAAGATTAAAGACCTTGAGTGAGGGGTTTAAAAGACTTGGACTGTTTGCACTCATTTTCATATCTTAGTGAGAGTCCTTGATGAGTTTAAATTTATATTCTCCGGTTTTTTAGTTTGAAGAATTATTATTCACCTTTTATGTTTATATTAACTTTTATGATGCTATTTGAGTTAAACTCTGATTCTGGTTTAACAGCTTAAATTTTAATATATTTTTATTTGTTTATTTTTACTTTATTTTTATTATAGGTTTTGTTTGCTTTAGTATAATATTTTGTTTGAGGGTAGGTTGGTTCTTAAGTTAAGATAGTTTTATTCGACACTGATTGTTTAAGATGTGTCGGATAGGTTTTACGACGGTCAGGCGCTACTCTCCCACTCTGCTCCGGAACCTTCGTCCTTTTCGCTGTTGATGGTGGAGAATTCCTGAAGGAGTTCGCGGACTTCGTCATCGACATGGCATGGGGGTCGCCCAGATGGTTAATACTGGGTGACTTCAATGCCTGGGTCGACGATGAACTCTTGCACTTTGGTAAGAACTTCCTCCAACTTATGATTATGTTGGGCCTGTCACAGGTAGTTACCTCTGCTACCATATAGGGGGTCATTCATTGGATCTGGTGTTCCTACTGGATTGGAGGTTACTCATTTGGGGTGGAACCAAAGGTGTGGACGGACCATCACACCATAAGATTCAGCTTTGGGGCACCCCCTAATAGGCCAGCCTCTACGGAGATGGTCCGGTATCACCCTTTAAGGGCAGTTACCCCAGAGGGTCTACTAGCGGTACTGGATCTATCGGGTATTTCAGGTGAGAGCATGGGCCCAGGGGACCTCGTTCTTGCCTATAATAAGGTGGTGAGTGAGGCCCTGGACCTAGTTGCTCCTGTCTGTGTTCGCCCACTCACTCAGCACCCAAGGACTCCATGGTTTGATGAGTCCTTGAAGGAACTGAGGAGAGTGGGACGAAGGCTAGAGAGGGCCTGGCGGAAATCTGGCCTGGATGATGACAGACTTAGGTTGATGGATCATTATGGTATCTATCAATCAGCAATCTCCCGTAGAAGAGCAGAATTTCTGTCCAGGAGATTGCTGCTGCACGGAACCGACCAGCTCAACTCTTTCGGACTGTCGACAGAATGTGCAATCCACTCTGTCTACAGTCTGGAAGAGATTTTTCACAAATAAAGTGTGATGAGCTTGCTCGGTTCTTCACTGATAAGATTGCTAGCATTAGGTCAGATGTCAGCCAGGCTCACTCTTTAAGGGTTTGTGATGATCGGTGAGGGGAAACAAACACCTGTGTCACCTGGTCAGACTTTGGTAAGCTGGAATTCACGGATATTGTGAGGATTGTCCAGATTGTACGCCCAACCAGCTGTAGTTTGGATCCGGGCCCTATGTCACTGCTTTTAGGTTGCGTAGATACTATTTGCCCGATCCTTGCTGAAATTGTCTGGAAATCTTTGGAGCAGGGGGTCTTTCCTGATCCCCTAAAGGAGGCGGTCGTTTGACCACTCCTGAAAAAACCTTCTCTGAATCCGGACTGTCTAGCCAACTACAGACCTGTCTCTAACCTGCCCTTTGTGGGTAAGGTTATTGAAAAGGTGGTTGCGCTAC
Source organism: Neoceratodus forsteri (assembly GCA_016271365.2). NCBI lineage: Eukaryota > Metazoa > Chordata > Ceratodontiformes > Ceratodontidae > Neoceratodus > Neoceratodus forsteri. The sequence goes on from CM057449.1 coordinate 27,767,021, forward strand.
AACTGGATGACCATCTTACGAATCACAATGTCTATGATACTCTTCAATCAGGATTTAGGAAAAGACAGCACTGAGACTGCCCTTGTCTGGGTTTTTAATGATCTCCTGATTGCAAGAGATCGAAAGGCTCGTACTATCTTAGTCCTTCTTGATCTCTCTGCAGCATTTGATACTGTGGACCATGGTGTGCTTTTGGAACGCCTGCAGCTTCATTGCGGACTATCTGGTACAGTTCTGCATTGGTTTTGATCTTTCCTTACGGGATGGAGACAGAGAGTTGTCACTGGAATTTATTCCTCTGATGCCATCTTCCTGTCCTGTGGGGTGCCGCAGGGTTCCATTCTGGCACCCATGTTGTTCGCTGTCTACATGCTGCCATTGGGAGACATTATTAGCGATACAGTTTGGGTTTCACTGCTATGCAGATGATACCCAGCTGTATTTGTCCTTTAATCCGGACAGGAAGATGCAATCTCTATGCTTAACAGCTGTCTGTCTGAGATCAAGGATTGGATGAGTGCCTGCTGACTGAGGTTAAACCCGGATAAGACTGAGGTGTTGGTGGTGGACCCAGGTCACTTTAAGGTGGGCTGTAGGGCTGGGCTTCCTTCGGGCATATGGCTCGATGGTGCCCAGCTCTCAACCTCAGACCGGGTGCGTAACCTGGGCGTTATTATCGACGACGGTCTGACCCTAAAATTGCAGGTGTCATCTGTTGTCAAATCCTCTTTTTGCCATCTTAGGAATATCACCCGGGTGAAACACCTGGTTCCTCCGGATGACCTTCCTACACTGGTCCATGCCTTTGTGGCCTCTCACCTTGATTACTGCAATGCCCTGTACCTAGGGCTACCGGGGGTTGATATCTGCCGCTTGCAGCTGGTGCAGAAGCAGCAGCCAGGCTTTTGACTGGGACATCTAGAAGTAGTCATATTATGCCTGTGCTGCGCGGACTGCACTGGCTGCCGGTTCAGTGACGGATCACCTTCAAGGTTGGGTTACTGGCCTACAAAGCCCTACATGAACAGGGACCGCAGTACCTACAAGATCTCCTTACTCCCTACTGTCCCTCTCGTTCACTCCGATCTGCCGACGAGGGATTGCTATAGATTCCCAGGGTTCGTTTAAAAACATCTGGGCACGTGCATTTTCTTACGCTGCCCCAACCCTGTGGAATTCTCTACCTCGTTGGATACGAAGCTGCCTGACTGTCGAGAGTTTTAAGTTGGAGTTAAAAACTTATCTATTCTCGAAAGCGTATGGAGAGCGATTTTTACTGTGATTTTATTGTTATTACTATGTTATCATTATATTTTGTAATTAAATGTTTGATCACCTGTACAGCGCTTTGGTTTTTGAAAAGCGCTTAAAAATAAATTTTACTTACTTTTACTTACTTTACACCAGCACCCCATGAGAGATTGACCAGGGACCTGGCACAACCCAGGTGACAGTGTAACTGAATCCATCAGAGCAGAACATTGGTGCTTGCCTACAGTGACTCAATCCTGCAGGTGAGTGCAGTACACAAACTGCACACCTACCAGGGCCCCATGAAGATTGATCAGGGACCTGGCAGACCCCAGGTGATGGCGTAACTAAATCCACCAGACGAGAACCCTGGCACCAGTACATTGTGACTCAAGTCAAGCTGCTGTGTGCAGTACGCCACTTGCACACCCACCAGGGCCCCATGAAAGATTGACCAGGGAACTGGCAGATCCCAGGTGATGACATAACTGAATCCACCAGATGAGAACAGATGATAATGTGGGCAAACCACTGGATTGTAAACAAAATGGAGGCAGACACGAACACAACCACTGAATTGCAAACAAAATGTAGGCAGGCACAGACACGAGCACTGGATTGCAAAAAAAATGGAGGCATGCACGGACACTCATTGGCTTGCAAATTAAATGGAGGCACACATGACCGCAGCAACTGGCTTGTAAACAAAATGGAGGTAAGCATGGACATTCACAGAATTGCAAACAAAAGGGAGGCATGCCCGGACACCAACAGGATTGCAAGCAAAATGGAGGCACTATTCCCATCCCCCCTACAGATCCATGTCAGCAGTCCCTGGGGCTTAGTAGACAATGCTACAATTCTACAGCCCTGTCAGTAGCCCCCTGGGACCCAAGATCAGTCCCACCCCCTCCTCATCAGCCCTGTGGTATGTGAGGTCAGTCCCATTTCCCTCCCCAGTCCCAGGAGCCTTGTGGCACACTCCTAAAATGCTCCAGCCATGTAAGCAGTCCCATGGGACCCAAGCTCAGTAACACCCCTTCCCCATTAGCCCTCTGGCACGTGAGGTCAGTCCCATCTATCTCCCCAGGGCCTGGTGGCAGACTCCTAAAATTCTGCAGCCCTGTTAGCAGTCCTGTGGGATCCAAGGGCAGTCCCAAACCCTCCCCATCAACCCCCTGGCACATGAGGTAAGTCCCATCCACATCCCTAGTCCATGGGTCCTGGTGGAACACTCCAACAAATCTGCAGTCCCATGGAACCCAAAGTCAGTCCCAGCTTTTCCTCATTAGACCACTGGCACATGAGTTCAGTCCCATTCCTCTCCCATGTCCCTGGGGCCTGGTGACACACTCCAACAAATCCACAGTCCCATAGAACACATGGTAAGTCCCATTCTTCTCCCCATTAGCCCCCTGGAATGTAAGGTCAATACCATCCCCTTACCCAGTCCCTGGAGTCTGGTGGCACACTCCTAAAACTCTCTAGCCCTGTCAGCAGTCCCATGGCATCCAAGGTCAGTCCCACCCCTTCCCCATCAGTTGCCCTGGTACATGAGTTCAGTTCCACCCCTTCGTAGTCTCTAGGGTCTGGTGGTGAACTCCTACATTTTCCAGCCCTGTAAGTAGTCCCATGTGACCCAAGGTCAGTCCCATTCCCATCAGCCCCCTGGCACAGAGGTCATTCCCATCCCCCTCCCCAGTCCCTTGGGCCTGGTGGTACACTCCAGCAAATCCTTAGTCCCTTTGGACAAAGGGCAGTCATACATCCCCATCAGCCCCAGGCATGTGAGGTCAATCCCATCCCCCTCCCCAGTCCCAGGGGCCTAATGGCACACACTGACAAACCTACAGTCCCATGGAACCTAAGGTCAGTCCCACCCCTCCCCATCATCCCCCTTGCACATGAGGTCAGTCCCATCCCCCTCTCCAGTCCCTGGGGCCTGGTGGCATACTTCAACAAATCCTCTGTCCCATGGAGCCCAAGGTAAATCCCACCCTCCTCCAAATCAGTCCCCTGGCATGTATGGTCAGTCTCATCCCCTTCCCCAGTCTCTGGGGCCTGGTGGCACACTTCAACAAATTCACTGTCCCATGGAGCCCAAGGTAAGTTCCACCCTTCTCCAAATCATCACTCAGGCATGTAAGATCAGTCTCAACCTCCTCCCCAGTCCCTGGGGCCTGGTGGTTCATGCCTAAAACTCTCCAGCCCTGTCAGCAGTCCCATGGTACCCAAGGTCAGTTCCACCCCCTCACCATCAGTCCCCTGGGATGTAAGGTTAGTCCATTCCCCTCCCCAGTCCTGGGGTCTGCTGGTACACTCCTAAAACTCTCCAGACCTATCAGCAGTCCCACGGTACCCAAGGTCAGTCCCACCCCCTCCTCATCAGCCCCCTGGCATAAGAGGTTAGTTCCAACCCTCTCCCCAGTCCCTGGGGCCTGTTGGCATGCTCTATCAAATCTGCAGTCTCATGTGATCCAAGGTCAATCCCACTGCCCTCCCTATTGGCCCCCTGGAATGTAAGGTCAACCCCATCTCTGTCAGCAGTCTCAAGGGTCCTAGTGGCACACTACTAAAATTCTCTAGCCCTGTCAACTGTACTATGGGACTTATGGTCAGTCCCATCCCTCTCCATATCTTGTCAGCAGTCCCAAGGGTAAGTGGTGGCAACTGTCTCCTTCCCTGCTGCCCTATTAGCTATACCTTGGCCAGAACCATTTTGTAAATTTAACTGGTGCCATTGTGCTTCCAAGGAGCAAATTACCACTGCAATCTTTATTTTCATAACATACAAGGGTCTTTAGCTGCAAAACTTTTTTGTTCTAAAATATTGTCATTGGCATTGGTCCATTTTAAACTTAGTAGGAAATTACTACTGCACCCAATATGTCTATTGTTTCTAATCTCAGATTTTGCAGGAAACATTACATTTCTATTTTTTTCGGATCAGCTGGCAGCCCCCCTCCTCCAAAGCATGTGGGTGACTATTTTAAAACAAAAGTCCTTTGTTGCATCCCCAAAACAAATGCTCAGTCAAAACAAACAAGTCTTGTAGAATATCTTAATAATCACAATTAAAAAATAAGGTACCACTAGAAGTCCCATCCATTTTTATCAGGGACCACTGGTTTCCTGAGATCCATGTTATAAACATGACTGAACTTGGTTGTGGGCTGTTAGAACAACTTTTGAAAACGCTAAAACAGATTCCAGGCTTTTTTCACTTTAAATGCATCAGTAAATGACTACAGCACCCAATACTTTTATATTTTAATCTCAACCTTTGCAGCAAACAGTCCATTTCTAATTTGCTTTTGGATGAGCTGGCAGCCCCCGCCCCCCAAAGCATGTGAGTGGCCATTTTAAAATAAAAATTCTTTGTTACACCCCCCAAACAAATGCTCACTTAAATCAAACCAAAAAGCATGTAACATCTCTTAATAATAACAATGAAAAATAAGGCACCACCAGAAGTCTGGTTTATAACAGGGAACACTGGTTTCCTGAGGTCCCTGTTACAAACATGACTGAACTTGGTAGTGGGCTGTCAGGACAACTTTTGAAAATACTGTTTTGGATTCCATGATTTGTTTCAGTTAAAATGCATCAGTAAATGACTACAGCACCCAGTATTTTTCTATTTGAATCCCTACCTTTGCAGCAAACATTCCAGAAATAATTTACTTTCAGATGAGCTGGCAGCCCCCTCCCCCAAAGCATGTGAAAGGCCATTTTAAAACAAAAATCATTTGTTACACCCCCCTAAACAAATGCACACTAAAAGCAAACACAAATCTCATTAAATCTCTTAATAATCACAATTCTAAAATAAGGTACACCAAAAGTCTTGTTTGTAAATGGGACAGAGATTTTAGGAGGTCCCGTTACAATCATTAGCATGCTACCTCTGTCTCTGTTACAATCAGGACAGTACCATAAGACCATTAAAAAGATGTTTGAAGCCTGCAAAAGTCATACATCCACAATGAATTACACAGCCTTACACACCTGTTTAGCACATTACAAAACTATGAAATTCACAGCATGTCTGGCACACAGAAGGCAGTTATTAGAGCCACAAAATAGATAATCTTGAACAATATGTCAAATACTTGCCGTTTTCAGACATAAATGGATATATTTAAACAGCAGTCATGAACCCCAGTAAAATACATCATAAATTCAAACTTTATTTAACATAATTGACCATGCCCAGTTGCTAAATCCTGTTGTAACAGGGACAAATGTATTATCTCTGTCCCTTGTTACAAACATGATTGACCTTTTCTCTGTCCCCAGAGACCTTACTGAATGTCAGTCTGTGCACAGCACACTCTCATTTCAAATACGGCAACAAAATGCAGTCAGATTTCTAGCAGACAGTATAAAAAATCTTTATTTCACTGCTATGTAGCCCCATTTATGTCTGCTTACATTTCTGACCAGTTTCCACATTCCTGTTTGTAACACAGTCACACGTTTCTAACGGCAAGTTTGGAGGAGACAGAGAATGTTCTCATTTGGTATTTGGGAAGAAAATTGACTGATCTGCAAGCAAAGCAAAGTTTAAAGGACTTAATCTGGTGTTATGATTGGCTAGAAGTAAGCCAATGGCACTGTGAAAAAAAGTCACACTCCCAGGCATGATAAACAGCTGTTACATAAGTAGATAGGGGTTGGACAGAGACAGATAGCCCAGTTCTACTTTTAAAGGCAGCCAGAGCATCGCTTCAGTTTTGAAGTGTTTTTTTCAGCCAGAACAGCAAACTAACTGAGCCTCCTTCAGTTCCTGGCATCCAGTGCCCCGATTCTTGCACAGTTTTATGTTTATACCAGTCAATCCTGTATGTAATCTAGGGGGACAGAGAAGGTTACATACGAGATTGTCACTTTTTAACTCATTCTGGAAAAAAAGAAAAATATATAAAGGCACACACACGTGGTGATGTTACAGGGCACTTTATATAAAATGCATTGGGGGACTTATTTTTTCAGCACAGCATTTTGGTAGGTAGAAGGAAAGCATGCAACATGTGGTGTCTTGAAATGTCCCACCTAGCCAATGCAAAAACCAGGGGACAAATCTGTAAGTTTAAAAAAAACATTTTTTTCATAAGTATTAGGTGGCTGAAGTTATTATGTTATCCCACTAACTTCTGTAGACAGCAGTGCAGTTTTGAAATATATTTAAACACTCTTTGCAAAGTTACTGAGTGTTACAGTGCATGTGATGGAAATGTACCCATTTAGTATGGACATGCCCATATACAGATGATGTTGTCATCTTTACCAGCCACCAGGACCTGAAACTCATTGAGCATCATCTATAGCTTGACTTTGCGAGGGTTGAAGAATGGTTCAGTGCCCAGAAATTGATCCTGAATGTCAGCCAAACCAAGGTTGTGTTATTCAGCAGTGTGCATAGCAATCATAAAGCCTATTACCTCACCATCCGGAATGGCTCTGCCGCCCAGCTTGAGCAGGTCAAGCATTTCAAAATACCTTGGGATCACATTGGATAATTCCTCTCCTACACACAACACATTGAGAATGTTGCCAAGGCCATAAATATTCGAATTGGAATGCTACATAGGCACAAGCATTGTATGTCTACAGATGCTCTGTGTCTGGCAATCCACAGCTCAGTCACCTCTGGCATTGACTATGTTCTAGCCATCTATGGCTCTGCCTCCCCTATTGCCCTCCGTAGGGTAATGGTGGCACTTAACAAAGCCTGTAGACTACTCATTGGTGCTGCACGCTTTACTCACACCTGTGAACTATATGCCCAGTCTGGGTGGTTCCCACTCCTTTGTAAGATCCGGTATCAGATCTGCCTGCTAACAAAAAAGGTACTCCTAGGCCTCACGCCACCAGGTGTTGAATAAAGCTCCTAAACATGCACTGTACCACTCAGCGTACCCGTAATGCCATCAATCAAATTTTTCAAGTTCCCAGATGTCGAACCTCTATGGCACAGAAATCATTTGCCTAATGGGCTCCACACTGGTATAATGCTCTTAACCAGAATATCCTGACTACTCACAAAACTGGCCCCTTCAAACGACTGCTCTGGGTACACCTCACCCCTTCTTGTAGCTGTGATTGTTTCACTTAGAGCGCCACCTCCCTTAGTACTCCAGACTTTCCTGCTCGCCATGCTTCTCTCCAATAAATTTCTGCTCTATAGTCCACTTTTCATTCCCCTTCGCTACCCTCTGCTACTCCCACCCCCTTCACTGCCAACACTAGCACTTATTGTACCCCTGTCCCCTACCCCCTACTCTACTAACACTTCTCAATCCCTCCTCCCTCCTTGACAATGGACTTCTTGCCTGCCCACTCCTTTGGGGGCTACCCTCCCTACTGTTCTTCCCCTCAAATGCCATCACATCTAGTCTACTGATGCACTGCTTAATTCTTAGTCTGAGCCAGTCTCACTACATCTATCACTGGTTTTAGCTCAACTCCTACTGTACCTGTGTAGTCTTGTATAATGAATAATGATGTTCACCCTTGTATGTTCTCTACCATCTGTGTAACTTCTGTATAATTCTTGTAGTGATGTTCACCCTGTTTGTCTACCAACATTTTGACGTGGAACCTTTGTAAATGAGCTGTTCTTGTTCAAAGGTATTTAATACAAGAGTTAATAAAATAAAAATAAATAAAAACTTGCACTTTGCAGCACACAGTTCCTGTAGCTCCCCAACCTCAAATACAATATGCAGTCCCTTGTGGCCCTTTGCTAACTCTTGCAGCTCTCACAAACAAAACACTAGTCCTCCCAGGCAAAGTTAGAAAGAACCCTAGCTCTGAGTACTCTCCTTCTAGTCCTGAAAGCACCTAGCAATCCAGACACATTTATATATAATGACTGAACCATTAACAGTCACTCAGTTGGTAGGGGTCCATCCTCTCTAAGCACTGATCAGATGCAGGGGGCAGACTAACAGTTACAATCTGTTCTATATGGGCTTTGCTGCCCCTATATGCTTTTCTTTAAGTTGTACTTGGCAGATGATGTTTTACTCACCCACATTTCTTTGCAGGAATGTTTTCCCTTCTTCTGAGGCTTTAGGCTTTAATCAACGCTCTCACCATTGTGGCAGGTTCAGCTATCTCACAGCTGGCTTTATCAAGTTGCTGCCCATGTTTTTCCTCAATGTGGAAAGGCTATTGGTAGCCCTTGAGGACATTTTCTGGTAACCCCTAGGCTAGTGAATTCTGCTTCATGCAGCCTCTTATATTTTCTCTTTTCAGGAGAAATACCCTCTCCCCTGTGGAGGGGCTTGAACTGGATCACTAGGCCCATTTTGCTTGCTGAGGGCCTGAACCCCGCCCCTATTGGGGCTCCAACTTGAACTGCTCACACAGCCAGTAAACATTGTATTTTATGGGGCTCCTCTGTGGCTCCCTATTGGCTGAAGCTACCTGATGCTCCCACTGTGTTTGGCTAAAGTACTCATCACCAAAATGAATTCTTTATTAACCGCACTCAATGCACTAAGGCTCCCTGTTTTGGCACTTGAATTTAGGCCCCTGCAATTTCTCATAAGCTCTGGCAAAAATCCCATAAATTCTAGCTGGAAATCCTGGCTTTCTGATTGTCTGTTGCTGCTTAAAATGGCTGCTGAACACACAGTCCCAAAGCAGATTAAACACAGTCCTGTATGAAAGTCCTGGTGCAGCCAGAATAATTATTTATTTTACTTTCTTGTCCCATACTTCAGTAGCCACATATGTGCCCTTAAGATTGCTGCCCAGCTTTAGCGTTTTTTCTCAGTCCTTTGCCTGTCGCTGCTGCCGATATTTTATTACCCCCTTTGCAGCAGAAAAGCTTTTTTTTTTAGCATAGAAAAATTTTTATTTTTTGTGGTTGTCAGTTCCAAGACAGGAACATATCATACAGTGTAAGAAAAAAAAGGGATACATGTCAACCATACAGTTCATGCTGAACTAATACAAGACAACATGAAAGAAGAACATATACAATACTACTTATGCTATGGTGTGCATATTATACCAAGATACAGAATCATCCCATGTCAGTCAGGTTAAAGGAGAAAGAAGCTAGTTGACTATCAGGTTTGCATCTTCCTATTAGCGACTATTACTGTCAGCCAAGATTACACAGATCTCTAGGGAGGGTTACCCGGGGGTGGTAGAGCTTTGCAGAGAGGGACTGGAGATATGTCTCCCATTTTCAGAGATACCGAGGAAGTTGGCTCTAATGCGAGTAAGACAATCGCTCCAAGGTGGTTAACTGAGCCAGAGCTGTATGCCAAGCTGATAGTGCTGGAAGTGTCGGTTGCCTCCAGTGCATAAGGAGCAAGCACTTGGCCTCCAGCAAGGCAAACATTAACCAGTCCTGGTGCGCCTTAGGTAGGGAAGTTAGTGAGGAGGACCAGCCTAGGGTCTGAGAGTGAAAGTGATTGACCTAGCACTCTGCAACACTCTTTTGCTATAGAGGTCCAAAAGGCAACAAGTAGGGGGCACTGCCACAAGATGTGCAGAAGGTGAGCCAGTGACTGGTTACATCTCCAACTGTTTGAGTGGAAGAGAGCCCTGATCGATTGAAGAGAGGCTAGTGTCCTATACCATCTGAGCACTATTTTCTGCGGAGAAAGTGGCTTTTACATCTTTGTAAGTAAGACACATGGCCTTAAGGTAACAGGTCCAGGATTCCTCAGAGATATCTATGTTCATATTCACCTAATATGACAATTTTTTTAAAATAAATTAGATAAATGGATGGATGAATGGGATACGGGTAAATGATCCATCAGTATGGAGGACAATCTCGATGGTCGAATAGCCTTCTTTTGTCCTATAAACCAAATAACCAAGTAAATATCTGATGCCCATTTGGCTTGACAGGAACTTGTAAAGTCAGGTTGTGAGTCCTGCCAGGTTCCGTAGAAATGTCCTGCTAGACCCAGGGCAGAGGAAGATTCATGCAGTAAGTCTGGCCACTGCCATTTAGAGTCCAGGCTGCCTCACGCTGGAATGGTATGGATAGCACTACTGAACTTCAAGTACTCCAGAAGTCCTGATCAGGAGGTTGAATTTCACTCTGACCTGCTCAAATGACATCGTGCTGCAGAAATGGGCATATAGAGGTCCTGCACCCAGAGAATGCCTTGTGTTGCTCAAGGGGACCAGTGCATGGACTTATTTCCAAGGTTATGAGTCTACTGTCCCACAATGTAGCGTAGCAGATGGGGGGCCCACATCCATTGAGGAGTATTGGAAAGGGTCATAAGTCTGCACCAGGCATGCTTAGTTTCATGTATAATTGGTGTCCAGTTAGTAGCCAGTTTTATGTCACTGGACAGTAGGGATCTGAGTAGGTGGGTTCCCACAATGGTAGCTTCCAATTCTATCCAGACAGAGGGGAGTGGTGTGAGGGGGAATGAACCATTTAGTGGCCTGTGCAATCATGTAAGCCAAGTGGTACCCTGGATCCATGTCAGGCCTACCCCCTCAGTACAGTGGGCCTGTAGCTTATTGTGACTCCATCTGGATGGCTTCCCCTCCCACAGGAATTGTGACATCAGCTTTTCCATAGACATAAACCATGTATGGGACATCCACAAACTAAAAATACTACCAACAGCTCAATCTGGTTCAAGGTCAGTTGGCATTAATCTGTATCCCCTTCTTGGGTCATTCCTGAAAATAGGCAGAATCTGTCTAGTGCACTTACCGGTCAACAAAAACTAAATAAAAATAAATAAATAAATAAAGATTTTTACGGAGTAAGCCACCCTTGGTAGGAATAGCATACATTTGCTGCTACTTTCCTGGTAGTGAGAGCTCCAACTGACCATCTCTCAATCTCTGCTGCAAACTGGGCTAAGACCGGTGAGAAATTGGCAGCCTGATCTCGGCCCAACTGAATAGGATTTGACCCTTAGATATGTGAAACTCTTTGTAGCCCAAACCAACTCCATGCCTTGAGACATGCATCAGCACAGGCTACATTAAGGGGGTTAAGTCGTTTTTTCGATTGGTTTGCAGTCCAGAGACTGGCAAAGTCCTGTAAGATTGCTAGTACTGCAGGCAGGGAGCATTGTGGGTGCAATAGGGTAAGCAGTAAATCGTCAGCATAGGCTACTACCAAATACTATTTACCCGACATGCTAATCCGAGATATATCCTTAGCAGCCAGGAACCTCCTTACCAGAGGGCATAGAGCCACCAAAAATAACAGGGGTGAGAGGGAACAACCTTGACGAGTGCCTCTGTGAAGGGGGAAAGGTGGTGAGATATCCAAATTAGTCATGATTCTGGCCAGAGGAGAGCTATATAGTGTAGCCACCCATTGTCTGAAATGAGAGCCAAAACCATAGAGTCAGAGTACCTCGTGCAGGTAGTCCCACTCTACTGAATCAAAGGATTATAGAAATATACAGCAAGTGCAGCCATTGGAACTTTAGAGCAGGATGCAAGCCATTTCAGATTAAGGAGCAACCTGGAGTTATCTGCACTGGATTTGCCTTGCATGAAGCCAGCGTGGGCTGGGGAATGGTGGAGGGCAGTACATTAATCATCCTAGTGGCCAGAACCTTAGCTACAATTTTGGTGTCAGCAGACAGGAGGGAAATAGGATGAAAGTTTGCACAATCCAGTGGGTTGTCTGATTTCTTTGGAAGCAGGGTGACTAAAGCCTCCCTCACAGTGGGTAGAAGGGTGCCTACTGAATGTGCTTCTTGCAGGGCAAGGAGTAACAGTTGAACTATTACCTGGCCAATGGTCTGATAGAGTTCAACCGTCATTCCATTGGATCCTGGAGCTTTACCCTGGCCTTTTGATGAAGAGCTAGGCGTAATTCTTCCTCAAAATTGGTTCATCTAGCATACTACAGTAACTTGTTGGGTGTCAGATTGGGTATTGAATCCAGTGGCAGAAGTGATTTAGTCTGTGGGCTAACTGCACAGAGGCCAGTGAGGACTGTGATTAGAGAAACTGGTAGTACTGTTGCATCGTACTATTTTCTCCCTTTGGGTCAGACACAATTTGGCCCATGGGGGTCTGCAGGGCATGGATATGGGTGGCAGCACGTTGCTTCCTTAGCTGGTAGGCCAGCAGCCTGCCCTCTTAGCCCCCCCTTCCCAGTAAGTATGTTTAGAATGCAAGAGGAGCCACTCAGCCTTTTGTTGCAGAATGGCATTAATCGGGTATTTTAATCCAACTATGTGACGGATCAGGGATTAATCTCTTGCCACCGCTGGGGATGCTTTGAAGTGGAACTCAAGCCCTGCAATCTCTGATTGCAGCTGATCCATGGTAGCTTTACATGCCCTGTTTGGCAACTGAAAAGGAGATTATATGGCCTCAGAGGACTGCCTTAAAGGCCTCCCAAACAGTTCCCAGGGGCATCCCTGCATTGGAATTGAGCAAGAAATAATCCTTGACTGCTTAAGTTATTGACGGACCAAACTGCGGGTCTCATAGTAGTGTTGGGTTGCAATGCCAGTGGTCCCAGATGACTGAGGGTAGGTGAGGTGTATGTCACCATGATAGAGGCATGGTCAGAGATTAGGATACTGTCAATCTGAGAGACAGACCACTAGCCGCAGCAGCATTACTCAACCAAAAATCTATCTGGCTATGGGTAGAGTGTGTTGGGGAGAAATAGATGTAGTCATACCCATTTGGATGGTTGCACCTCCACACATCGATCAAGCGCCACTCATCCATCATCTCCTGCAGTGCCAGCTGGGCTTTAGTGTGAGTCTGTGGAGTTGGCTTTGATTTGTCCATAAATATATCATAAACTAAGTTAAAGTCTCCTCCAATCAAGATATGAATTTGTGGATGGGATGTAGCTAATGAGGTAATAGACTGAGCGAGACCTAGGAAAAAATCTACGCTATCTGTGTTTGGGGCATAAACATTCACTAAAATTAATTCACCCCCTGGAAAGGAGAAGCGGGCGGCCACTCACCTTCCAAATGCATTGGTTTGGACTTCCTCCTCCACCCATGGGCAGGAGCACTGAAGTAGAATGGCTACCCCTCTCTGTTTGGTAATGGCCGAGCTTGCTATCACTTTGCCCACCCACGATTTCCTAAGCCATTGTACTATCTTGTTAGTCAAGTGGGTCTCCTGCAGCAAAGCTACATCAGTCCGGAGTGAATGCAGATGCTGCAGCCCCTTAGTGCATTTAATGGGGTGATTAAGCCCCTTTATGTTCCATGAAACCAAACGCAACACCCTGTGTAATCTGGGGAGCCTTGTCCTCCACCCCAAGAGAAGGAAACAGAGTACGCACCAACCAGAGGTACAGTCCAGACCAGAAAACAGGTACCTGCATAAGAGGAGGGATGCTGAGTCCAAGGTGAAATAAAGAGAGTTAAGGCTGACCTGAGTGAAGATGCAAACACAGAGAGCTGCCGTGTAGAGTAAACAGGAATAACAACCTAGTTTTACAGTAGAGACAACCACGTCAGTCTGAAAAAGGAGAGAAAATAAGCAAATTATTAACAGTATAACAACCGGACTAATTGTCCAATAACTGTAAGAGTAAGCAAGTAAAATAACAAACAACTGTATAACAGAGTAAACACCAAACAGTGTAAACACACTAAAGGGTGGTGAGCTTATTGCAAAAGAGGTCTCTAAAAGACAGATGGAGTCCTCAGCTATGCACACTCGAGCACCCACGGGAGTAGTAAATAAGGTACTAGAGGCACAGAACAAACTCTTCCTTGGCTGGTAGAACCAACCCATGGCCAGGCTTCTAGGTTCCGGGGGGGTGGGAAGAGGGTAGGGGAGAAAGAGGTAAGGGAGGAGGGGAAGAGGGTGAAGTATGGGAAGGAAAGGGCTGGGTGACAAAAGGGGGGCCCCCAACCGACAGATTCAACATCTCCTTGTCTTAGGTTGAGAATAACCTTAGATATTCTATTCAGCCAGCTCGGTATACTCACAGGCGAATAGGGGAACAGACCCATGGGAGATGGAGGGAGGAAAGGTGAAGGAAGTGGAGGGAGTCCAGCACAGAGAAGTTTGAGATGAGGAGGCTAGAGGTGTGAGGGGGTAGGGACAAATGTGGGTCCAGCATTCCTCTATTTACCAAACGAGAACCAACAAGATTATGGCACACTGTGGTTGGTAAATCAGCCGAAGCTACCGGTCCATATTAAGGCAGAGTCCTGGTGAAGCCCTCAATGATAGTTCATGTGGGAGATAAGGCTGCAGCAAATGACTGGAGATCAGACTTGATAAGGAGCCGACAGTGTCACAGCCTCAATGAGGGACGCATCTGGGATGTCTGATCAGTCTGTAACATGACCAGTATCCATGGAGTCCGTGATGGCACCCATATATTGATCTCCATCTTCATCTGATGGGGGGTCCTCATGAGACACTTTTGCAGGAGGGGCTGTGCATTGCTGCTCTGGTGACAGTCACTCGCCACGGTGGCGTTGGGCAGAATTAGCAGTGCGAGGTGGCAGGACTGGGCTCCCAGATGAAGGATCTGGCCCTGCTATGGCAGAAAGTGAAGAATTAATGGCAGCTGGCTTCCTGGGACTGGGGGAACATGATTCAGAGGGAACGGTCTGTCCAGAAATAGGCTCTCCTGGGAGAAGCATCCCTGCTCTCTGGTTCCCCTTAGGGGAGGATGCTCTTGCAGGCTTTCACAGCTTCCTGACAATTGTAGTCGGAGAAGGCAGGGCAGGCCAGAGCTTACTAACCCATCTCTCAATTTCCCCAGGGTGCCAGGCTACGATCTCTCTATCATCTTTGGAGACCTGTAACTGGGTAAGGTTTTTAAAATCTGTAGCGAAAGTGGTGACATTTCAGATATTTTTTAATGGGTAGAAAAGCTTTTCTTCCTATGGCCACTTCCTGGCTAAAGTTCCTATAAAAGGACATTCGAGCTCCCTGCTACAGAATCTCACCCAGATCCCTAGCAGCTCGGAAGAATTTTTTCTTTAGTGGAATAACATAGGAAATATGCTATTATCGGTTTCAGAGCCTGTCCAGATCCTTCCCACTTGGGGGGGCTAGCCAGTGGGCTCTCTCTACCTCTACTGGCCCTCTCTATATTTCTCCCAACATAAGAGATATAGCCTCATTAAGAAATGTTTCCATATTTTGAGCTTCCAGACCTTCAGGGATGTCAATAATATGAATGTTGTTCCAGCGTCCCCGGTTTTCCTGGTTTTCAGCCCTGTCCCACAATGTGGCCAGCCTGAATTCATGAACCTGGAGTTTCTGCCAAATGGCCTTCTGCTGTTTCTCCAGGGTATCCACTCTCTGCTCTGAAAAATTCATGTGGTCTTGTAAATCCTTGACATCTGCGATGGTGCTAGTCAGGGCTGCACTTAAGTTATCTACCTGCGTTAAGAGCACTTCGAGCATGTGGGTGATATACTGGAGTGAGTCCCTCATGGATGCTGACTGTGGGGGGACTACTCCTTCAGTGGGCAGTAGCTGTGGTGTCTGTGGGGCTGAGTGGGCCATGCTGGAGGATAGTGGAGTGCCACAAATGCTGTGAGCCCCACCGCACCTTCTCCAAGTTGTTCCCTAAGTCTATGGCTCGGTCACTTAGGACCGCGGACTAAAATTGAACAGCAGGCAAGTCGGGCCTGAGTCCCAGTTCAACTTGTGGAAAATGGGCATAAGGTTAGCCCCCCAATTTGGGGGGTTACAGGTGTTATGAGGGCATTAATTTAAATCCTAGTCCCTTTTACTCTTCTGTGGCATGTAAAATGTGAAAGAACATTGTTTTTAGATAGTTAACTACCCTCCCAATTTCCATTTCGTGCCAGTTATGTGTTCCAAAATGCTTTGACCAATTTTTGATAAATCAATAACTCAGCTGTGGGGTGCCATCAGATATGCAGTTCTACCTCTTCACCAGCTACTGCTCTTTCTTTTCATTTCCTAAAACATTCTGTAACATCATATACACTCTTCCATGTTATTCAACTGAACAGCCTCGTATGGTGTTACTAATATCATAGAATGTTAAGGCAGTAAGAAAGGAAAAAATTCTCACTGTAGGAATGCTGTTTCTTCTCAGATATCCATCAATGAGTCTTAAGAAAGTGCAGAGAAAGGAGGGCATCAGAACAGAGAAGGCCATGGTGAAAATGCCAGAAGCCTGATAAACAAAATCCTAGACCTGGAGGCCTTACTAGTGTAGGCAGACCTGGACACAGCAGCAATAACGGAGATGTGATGCACCTCAAATCATGCTTGGGACATTAATGTACCAGACTATGCTCTGTTTAGAAGGGATCGGGGATAAAATAGGAGAAGGTGTGGCCTTGTATGTCAGGGAAGGTATTAAGGCAACAGAGGTGCAAGTTAGCGGGGAGGCCGAGGCATTGTGGGTCACCCTTGAGCCAGGCAATGGCACAGCAATCCACACAAGGGTGATTTACAGACCTCCAGCACAGGGGGAGAAAGGGGATGGGGATATGGTGGAGACAGATTCACAAGATGGTATTGAAGGGTGAGGTATTACTGCTGGGGGATTTCAATATCCAGACGTGGATTGGACAATCCCAATAGCTACATCATCCAGGAGTCATGGCATCCTGGATTCATTACAGGGGACAGGCCTCAGGTAGGTAGTGAGTGTTCCCACCAGAGGCACAGCAATTCTGGACCTCATACTAACCAATGGGGACAGAGTCACAGACATCCAGTTGAAGGGTCAGCTAGGATCCAGCGACCACCACCACCACCACATCATGGGACTCAGCATGGGAACAGAGACACAAGCTAGTCACACAAAGGTGAAGGTAATACATTTCAGAAGGGCCGACTTCGCTGAAATCAGTAGGTGTATCAGAGTAGACCTACAGAAGGAGGAGGTAAGAGGGAGAGTTGTAAAGCAGTGGGGGAAACTAAAGGGCATCATTGTGGAAGTGACGACCCAATGCATCAGGTTGGTGTCCAAAGGGAAGAAAAGGAGGAATCTGCTATGGTTCTCAAAAGAAATAACAGACAAAGTAAGAGCTAAAAGACTGAGTTTCAGGAAGTATAAGGAGACCCAAAGGGAGGAAGACAGGGAAGTGTACCTTGAGTGTCTGTGGGAAGCAGGTAAGTCTGTTAGGATTGCTAAGGCATGGACTGGGGAGGGACTAGCGCAGACAGTGAAGAAAGGGAACAAGACATTCTATAGGTATATCAGTAAAAGAAGAAAAACAAGGGGAGGGATAGGCTCAAAGGTGATTAAGGACAATGTAAGGAGGGAGACCAGGAGAAGGCAGAAAGACTGAACAAATACTTTTGTTCAGTATTCACTGAAGAGGGGGAGTGTCAGGGACCACAGCTGGGTAACAGATTCAAAGGGAGGAGAGGTGAAACCAGTCACAGTAGAGAGAGTCCTGGAGGATCTCTCAAAGCTGAAGGTGGATAAAGCTATGGGGCCAGATGGCATACACCCAAGGATATTGAGGGAGCTGCATAGTGAACTAGCAGCACCTCTGGCAGCTTTGGGCACAGAGTCACGAACACAGGCACACTTTGAGAAATGTTTTTAAATGCAATACACTGACTGGGGTTATGGCTGTCTAGGATTTTGTAACTGTTGTAAATAAGTGCCAAATGCAACTGAAAGATGCACATGACCTTCTTCTGTGTTCCAAGACATCACGAAATTGAGAGGGAGTTTAGTAACATGGAGGTACAGATGCAGCCTCGTTAAATACTTCTTTGTCCTCATTAGTAACTGAGGTATATTTTTATGTAGTTGCTTTTGTGAGCCGGTTATGTCCAAAGAACGGACTCTAATTGATTTGTCCTAATACCTGAATTGTAGTGCGTATATGAGATAATAATAAACAGTACTATATAAAAGGGGTCCCATAAATGGAAGTGTTAATAGAACCTGCCATCCAAGTGTTCTAAATTATATGTTACTAATAGTATAATGCCCCAAGATCAAACAATACTCATAGGGTATGGGCGTGACACTGTGTCAGATACAGAACAGTGGAAGTGTGTGTGTGTGTGTGTGATCTAACTAAAACTAAAACTAATATTTTTCTAGACAGGGCAAACATAAATGGGCTAAGGTATTATCCACAGAGCCTATAAAAGGTTTGTTTATTGCGGTTTTACTGTTACCCCACGTTATATAACTGCCCAGATAAAACATCCCATAAATGATAATACTGGTAGGGTATGGATGATGACACTGTGTGTGTGTGTGTGTGTGTGTGAGAATGAGATGAAAAAACTGGCGATTTTACTTTGGAAAAAAAGAATATTTGGGCAGGAGAGGGCGGAATAGAAAACAAATGCTAGTTAGGACTGTTGTCACCAAATGAGCAAAGGCATTGTCCCTGCAGCTCCTTCTGCATTTGCACCTCGTATTTTGACAACTGACCCCTTACCCTACGTCAGTGTTGGCCAAAACCTACAGGGTTCACTTCTGATTTGGGGGTATATTCGCCAAGGCTTGTGGGGGTTATATATTGTGAAGTGTACAGAAAGATTACCTCAGCTACAGCAGTGTGTGGGTAGGTGTGTGTATTACGATAGTATAAAATGTTTGTCACCCACAAAGATAAAAGGTAATGTCGGAGGAACCTGTCCATAAGGACTTAGACATTAAATTTGTATATTGTGCTTATGTTGTCTAGTATTTCAGATACGCTGCAATCCTCAAAACGACTACAACTCTATTTTCAATGAATATGTCCTGCGCCATACCTTCTCTTTCTTGTTTTTTTTTCTCCTTCGACTTCAAATGTATATTTGTGTCTGTATATATATTGCTTTTTAATATATATTTGGTATGTATATATATTTATCTTGCCTGTATCCATATATCACAAAAATTGAGTTTATGTCTGAAATCAACCAACGTTTCGTATAAGGAAACCTTTGATTTTTATTTTTTCCTTTTGGCTCGTGACATGGCATGTTTAATCACATCCACTTGTGTTGATCTGCACGCTAGCATTTGCCCGAAACCTTAATTTTATGTAAATCACTAAGAACAGTCCCGCTGACCAAAATCAAGACAAATGACAAACTGCAAATCAGGATATTTAAGTATTGAATTGCACAATGGATGGTTATAAACGTTGATGTTACTATGGAACCAAGAGCTTCTGGTATCACTTTGTGCTGTATCGGCGGGACACGCTGTCAAGTTGCCTTTGTGGGACCTAGAATGTGTGTGGAGTGTGTGAAAATATCCCATTCAGTGCACGAGTCTGACAAAGTACCTTGTTACCTGGTTTGCGGAACAAGTCACCGATCTAAACGTGATGCTAGGAGCACTAAGGTTGGGGGATGATAGAGAGAAGGTGGTGTCACCATACTTTTGCCTCACTAAAATAGTTGCTTTTTCACCAAAGACCGAGCTAAATCTGTTGTTTCTATGCAATTTCTGTACACTAAACCGCATCTCTTCATCATAATTTTGTATAGCATTTATCTCTCCATTGTTAGTACTGATGCTCCTTATGTAATTAGAGGCAGTTTGATCAAACTAAATACCGTGTGTGGAGGCTCACTATATAGATGAAGCAGAAATTCAGAACTTTATAACAGAGACCAGATCGTGTTCTGAAGTATGTTTGATAGAATTGTGGAATTAATAACGAGGATATCTGTATTTGGCCAATGTTTGTATGCATGGAGTGATATCCCGACTCAAACTGCTTGCAGTGTTTGTGACACCCACCCCTTGTGTGACTCCACTTGATCGAAGTAGACCCTCAAAAAGTCTGCTACACATGCACTTTCTGTTGATTATTACTTTCTTCTACCTTTATTTTTTATTGATGCACCTGTACTAAGATTAGCCTGATTGTAGCTTTTTTTTATCGCGTCATTTTCTTTTCCATCATCAGACAAATAAAGAATTATGGAGAATGTGTCCCTGAAGGTGAACTACAAATAGTATGGATGTGGTTTCATACTTTGAAATGGTCCGCTTTTTGTGCGCATTGCAGTGCTGTTTGGCAAATGGAAGAAAACACAAACCACAGCACTGTATAGACCCATTATGTTGAGTACTTGCATTATGTTCACTTGGGACTAAAAGTTAGTCATGCCAATACTAGCACTGTTAAAGAATATACAGTATTTTACAATTTAAGGTGTGAGAGGCAGTGTAAATCTGAAAAACCTTCACCACGTACCTGCTGTGATATACTAGTAGTGCGTTGTTGGCAATGCAAGATCCCAAAAAAGTCGGAATAGTGTTCTATCAGTGTGAAATCCCACCTTCACTTTTGCCCCATCACTGCTTAGTAGATTACCGAAACGGGAAAAATGAAAGGATTAGAACTCACCTTCAACGCTTTGCAGGCAGGAACCAGAGGTGTGATTGTTTATCGGCAACCTAAAGGAGCTGGAAAGGCTTGGGACAGTGAGAATAATTATATGTCACCAAAGCATAGCATCGTGACGATACTGCGAGGGGCTGTAACTTACGGAATGGCAGGTTTATAGGGTCCTTAGAATATACAAAATGGCTTACGACAAATTAGAAACGAGCAAACACAAAGAATAAAGGTGAAGGTAGGGATGGTGAATATAATGAAACATTATTTGTTTAAAAGATACAGAGTTCTTCAGAAACCTGGCTAAAGTTGACAGGTCCTTTAACTACAAACTTGTAAAAGGAGGAACACAGGGAGTTGTTTTAGTTTTCCATCCTGGAAACACCAGAGGACGGTGGGGAGGGGATTCATCAAGAGCTACTTAGGCTCCATGCAAAAGTTCTGCTTGTTAGAAAAGAATAAGAAAGTGCTTTGGTATTGTTACTGTAGTTTCCTATTTGTTGTGGGTGTTAGAGGGATTGTGCAGGCATTTAATTGGGTACTATAGTGATCGATTCTCTAATTCTGAGATGGTTCTCAGAAAGGATAGTGGCAGGACCCTGTGTTGCAGGCATTTCTAAAAGGGTAAGATTGAAAGTGTTGCTTCCCTTTTTTTTGCCTCATTCCATTGTTTCAATCTAATTGGGTGTACAAGGGCATAAAGAGAATTTGGCTGGGCAACAACAGCTTTAACTGCACAGAAACTATAAATATTAGGGAAAATAGGGAATGTTGCTGAAGGTTTTATTGTTTGCTTGCACGCATGTGCAAGAAATATAGTGCCATCATCCTAGTTTTGTGATGTGGCAACCTGTCTTCCAATTCAGTCAGTGTTTGCAGGCATGGCCATAGTTCATCAATGAATGCTGCAGCTGTCTATGACAGCAGTTGAAAATGCAGTGGTATAGTTGAAAGGAGAGCCCGTTTCAGTGAGCAGCTATAAGATAGAGTTGCTAGCATGTTGCTCATGCCTTCCCTCCACACACGATATTGCATGCTCATGCATCCGCCCCACGCGATATACTGTATGGCCGAGGAGTGCCCAATCCCCTCGCTGTGCCGCGCTGCTCCAACAGAGTTCCAGGTGCCACGGTGGGGCCCCCCAGTGTGGTAACGTCCGTATGGCCGACGGGGTGTCCAATTCCAGTTGGCTCCACTGCTCCTCCCAAACAGCTTTCAGCTGCTATGCTGGGAGCCCACCCAGTGTGGCATAAATTCTGCTTTTGTCTTCCAAAGACAAAATACCTAGAAAGAAAAATGGTCCTCGCTGTCTTGACCCCTCTCGTGCCCAGTCTTGCGCACCCTGCCTCCCACACCTCTTACCCATACTTGGCTCGAGTCCAGCGCGGTGATCTTTCGTGGACCGGAACATGCCTGTACTCTTTGCCGACAGCTAACTGAGGAATGTTGTAAGCTGTATAGTGAATCAATAGGGTTTTTTCAACTTTGATTTTTTCAGGCATTTTGAATTATTTCTGTAATTTCAGCGGGGTTTTGGGACCCCCCCTCATGAATTCTGTCACTGTCATTTTGTTGGTGGTTTGAGGTGATTTGTGGTCACTGCGGAACCACCTTTCGAGACCAATTTACGAAATGACAGTTTCACAGTTCATGAGTGTAGTCCCCCAAAAACCCTATGTTGAAAATTTGGTAAAAAATCCCCAAAAATGGGTGTTAAAGCAGCATGCATTACACTGTTCCTACGCACGCTTGTAAGTTTACAAATTTTCAATATTTTCACTCCAGATTTTCAACATTGCCATTTGATCACACCACCTTATGAGCAGTACAGCTGTCATTTTTCACATCTCGCCCAAAATGTGTTTCAGTGCATGTAGCACACAATGACACAGTCAGTGAGTGAAATCAATGTTCAGGACAGATTAAGACAATCGCATTGACACTGTTCATGAGCAGAGGTGTTAAAATGGCTATGTTAAACATTTGGTGAAAAAAGTCCATAAAATGACTGTGTTACGAGCAACCATTGCGCAGTTTCTACGCACCCTCCTAAGTTCATGCATTTCTAATATTTTCTATCCAGATTTTCACCACTGGCATTTTCCACACTTCCTGCTGAACAGTACAGCTGTCATTTTTCACACCATTGTCGAAATGTGTTTTCGCATTTCCAGCGCAGAAATGCATGGTCGCGGTGGGAAACCACAGTTCAGGACAAATTAAGAAAATCACAGTGACACTGTTAATGAGCAGAGGTTCCAAAATGCCTGTGTTGACAATCTGCTGTAAAAAATCCCCAAACTAATTGCATTACAGGTGTGCGTTGTGCAGTTTCTACGCACACTCGTGACTTCACCAGTTTTTTAAATATTTTCACTGCAGAGTTTCAACATTGCCATTTTTTTGCACCTCCCCATGAACAGTACAGCTGTCATTTTTTACATCCTGTTCGAAATGTATTTTCGCATCTGTGGTGTCAAATGGCGTAGTCGCTGTGCAAAATCAGCTGTTGGCTAACAAACTGATAGTGACACTGTTCAAAAGGTGGGGGTCACAAAAAAACCCATGTTGAAAGTTTGGAGTGAAAATGCCAATGAACGCTTCAGGCATTAGGGTTTCCGACCATAATGCCCCACCCTGTACAGATTGACAGGCATCAGGGGTGTGATTTCTGGGATTCTCGCCTGTAATGCTCGTTACTATTCCACACCATGCGCCAGTGAGAGGAGACATGTGCCTGGACCTTGGCCTCCAAAGTTCACCCCATTCTCCTATACAGCACCCATCTCACTGTATTTCCTGATGGAATGGGGTGAGCACAAGGGCCAAAGACCCCAAGGCACACCGTGACACTTGTTGGTGTCTGTATGGTAGGGTGTGGTGAAAAGGAGTGGCTGTTATGCCTGACACCCAAAGACACACCCCCAATGCCTGTTTGTCTCTGCAGGGTGGTGATGGGGTTGGCTTCAGTTCAGTACTTCACTGCCATTCCTATTATGCAGCTCTCTAACTCCTACGCTACCAACGCCAATGCCAGCAAGCAAACATTCAGCATTGACAAGTGCTTGTTGATTCAGCACCCCTGTAGACAGCTCCCAGACAACCATGACAAGCTGCTTGCCCTGAGGAAAAATTGTCAGCTGTTCTTTCACCAGTGGCAGCTTTCTGTTCACCGAGAGGGATCATGGTTCAATTGCATCCTGTGACCCCATGGCTGTCCATGCCAATCACTGTAGCTGCCATGGCTCTACTGTTCTGAAACATGTAGTAGGCAAATTATGATTGCTACATTTTTAGCTCTCACTGCAGCTAAGTTTTGCAATAGATTTCTAAATACTACTACTTACAGAGCATCAGGCAGCCCTGGATCTGTTTGATTACTTGTCTTGAAATGGTGTTTGAGGCATTGTGGATGTTTCCCTGGGCTGTTTATATACAGAAACATAGAATTTGACAGCAGATAAGGGCTGCTTGGCCCACCCAGTCTGCCTGTTTCCCTACCTAATGAATAAGCTGCAGATCCAAGTTAACCAACAGCCTACTTCCTCCTAACCCACACCCCCTAGAATTGCCTTATGACTGTCCCATGCATTCTTGAATTCCCACACTGTTTTTGACTCCACAACCTCTTCAGGAAGGCTGTTCCATGCACCCACAACCCTCTCCATGAAAAAATGCTTCCTCACATTACCTCTGAGATGTCCCCCCGCTATCTTCAAATTGTGCCCTCTTATTCTTACACACCTCTTTTTCTGAAACATGCTACTCTCTTGGACTTAGTAAATTCTCTTGAGGTACTTGAAAGTGTCTATCCTGTCCCCCTCTCCCTCCTTTCCTCAAGTCTATACATATTTAGCTCCCTAAGTCTCTCTTCATATGTCTTCTGGTGCAGACCCTGCACCATTTTTAGCTCCCTCCCTGGACTGCCTCTCATTCTGTCTATGTCTTCGCAGAGATTGCATCTCCAGAACTGCATGCAGTACTCCAGATGGGCCAGTGCAGCTACGGGTGGGGCTACTGTACCACCTGGAGCTGCACGGTGACAGGTGGTATAGTGCTGTGGGCTGCCTGGGGTGGTGCATGGACTGGCAGGGTGTGCAGACTGTTGTGCTGCTGTCTGCAGTATGGCAGCCTGCCTGTAGGTGGCCACCCACATAAGTCTGGTGGAACTAGACTTATCTTTTGGAGGCACATCCCCAGAATTGCCCTGGGGTGCACCTCAACTGTGGCTGTGAATGGGGCTGCATCAGGTATGCATGGGCACATCCCCTTCAATGCCCCTCTAGATGCACCACAAATCATTTCTGGCATTTTGCGGTGCATCTGTGATGTGCTGGTGCATTGGGGTAGCTCTGGTGCATCGGCCCCCCTTTGTGAATCACCTTTTGACATGTGCCAGGGAAGTGCCAGTGCATCCCTTTTGTGAATCATGCCCATGAATTTTAATATGCAGTAAATCGATTTACAATTTCTAAAACATATTTGGAGACAATAACCCAGTCTTATTAAACAATATTAACTATGATGCTGCTGTTTGGCACACTTATGGAAACAGTACAGTGGGTGAGATTCAAATCTGGCTGCATCTTAGCTAACAATGCAGACATTCTGGAGTAGCTTGCCATTGCACTCCGAGTATATGGTTTGGAGATCATGCACAAAATCAAACACTGTGCTGGTGACCAGGTTTGTACTCTGAACACAAGATGTGCAGAAGAAATTCTCCAACTCCTCCATACCTCAAAAGATAACTGAAGCTGCCACAATAAAAATAAGTAGTGGTTAAAATGATTAAACTGCTACAAGATGGCTCATTTGAAGGTTATTTGAATGGATTCTGGGTGGAGTGTTGAAAATGAAAGTTAAAAAATGGCAAATGAATGGTTCAGAACAATAAGAAATAGAAAATGAATGTTTCAGAATAAACTGCTCAAAAAGATGGGTCATTTGAAGAGTATTTGAAGGAATATCGGGAGCAGAAAATATAGGGTAAAGACAAAAAATTGAAAATGAATGGCTGAATGTTACAAAACTGTGAAATGAAGGAATTTTGAGAATAAAACAACTGGAAATTCACCAGAATTTTTTGGTATGGGAGTGCATCGCATGCGGACGTACCCCAGAATGGCAGCTCTGTGTGGCGCCCACCGTCGAGGGGTGCTATGCAGCAGGGCTAGGAACACCACGGGTGACATTGTGCTGGACATGCAGATGACCCCTTGGACAACCGCAGCCGTGTTCTCCAGGCCTCAGTGGATCAGCAGATGTGGATTATGGCAGCAGTGGATGCACTCTGTGTGGCGCTGCACCAGGCAGAGAAGCTGCGCAGTAGGGACCATGCCCTGCTCCTGGCAGAGTTGGCTCAGCAGTGGGCGGATGTGACCACAGCCATTGACAGGCAGACCACTGCAATGGTGACTGTAGTGGCTAAACTGGCCAACCAGATGGGTGCCAGCCACCACACACCCTGCAGAGTGCTCTGTCCACCCCCCATTCCCGGTATCATGCGACCCCTGCTATGTCAACGCCAGGTTCGGCTGTGGGCATACCTAGCACACCTGGTGCAGGCATGTTTGGTGGCCTACAGATCCCTGTGTGGACACGATCATGTTCATGCAGCGTCACTCCTGGGGGCCCTTCGGTGCCACCCTATGAGGCCACTGGTCAGCCTGGCACGGCTGGCAGGTCTCATCGGCACCACCCAATCATCCATGCTGGCTGTGGCACTGTGCCACATGACTGACCCATCCCCCTCCATGGCCACTGTCTGCCGCTGCCCTGCATATACTGTGGTGCTCCTTGAGCCATTGCACTCCTTGTGCGTTGCATGGGTGTGGTGCCCAACTCTGCACACACATGGTCCTTGTGCACTCCCTCCCAGCTGCTGGCCACTGTGGCATGTGCATGATGATGCCTGCATAGAGCTGTCTGCCACTGTGCAATGGTGCTCAGCATCTGAGGCATGCACAGTGCCAGCCACTGGGTGAGGTAGTGTGTGGCCCTGTGTGGGTGTGGGGGTGCCTGTTGGGGTGAGCGTGCCTGTTGCCCTGTGGGCATGGTTTGATGTGTGTGTGCTTATGTGTGCATGCTGTGTTCAGCCCTGCTCATCCTTGCCTTTCTGTGTGGTCCCCCACCCATTCCCATGCCCCTGATGCCGTCCTCCCCTGGTGTCCACCCCTTCCTGTCTGTGGGCTGTGCTTTTGCCCTTGGTGGTAGCACGTGGCCCTGTTGACCTATCTTTGTTATCCAAAGTGCTCCTTTGTGATGGTGTCCCAGTGCTGCTGTGCCATCTGGGTCAGCTGGGGGTCCCTTTGCCCAGGGGGTGGCTGCCCAACACCAGCTGGACCGGTGTCCTCTTCATCCCCACTGCTGTCCCCCTCCTCAACCTCAACAGCTATCCCACAGTTGGTGGCCATGTTGTGCAGGATATAGCAGACCAGAAATAGCCCGCAGACCTTTGAGGGGCTGTACTGTAGGGCACTGTCTGATGTGTGCAGGCAACAGAACCGTTCCTTCAGCAACCCAAACATCCACTTGATGGCATTCCATTTTGTGGTGTGTGCCTTATTGTACTGTTGCTGCTCTGTGGTCATGGGGTGCCATTATGGTGTGAGCACCCAGGGCCATAGCGGGTAACCACTGTCACCTGTGTGTAGAGGGGAGTCGTTAGCATGGTGGTGTGCGACACTGTGCCATGGGCCATCATGGCCATTCCCCATGGCACCCCTGCCAATGCTCCACACCCCCCAACATCTGCACCAATCGACCAGTGTGCTATGCATACTCACCTACCAGATGGCCAGTGGGGATGTCCCCACTCTCGAATCTATGGCACATTGCAGACTGGTGCCAGATGAAGGCATCATGTGCTCCTCCAGGGTGCATGGCACAGACATTGATTATGCACCCCCTAGCATCGCTAACCACCTGGCAGTTGACACTCAGGTAGCCCTTGAGGTTGATGTATACCACCCCTTCAGACCAGGTGGCATGTGGATACCTACATGGGTGCAGTCTATGGCCCTGAGCATGGCAGGCAACCATGCTACCCTGTGGAACTCCTGTAAGTGTGCTGTGCACTCTGCCTGTGTGCTGGGGAAATGGATGTACTCCGCAGCATGTGGCAGTAGTGCGCTGAGGAATTGTGTGAGTAAGTGTGACATGGCCAACTGGGTCATGCCTGCCATGTCCCCTGCTGGTTTCTGGAAGGTGCCTGTGGCAAGCAGGCACATGACAGCTGTGACCTTAGTCTCCACAGACAGTACATGGCTCCATCATGTGGGTGCCTGCATCTCATCACAGCACAGCTCACAGAGCTGCCTCAGAATTGCCCGGTTCAGGTGGTACCAGCTCACAATCTCAGTGTCACTGTACTGTTTGAAGGTGGTGCAGGCATGGTACAGCCTGTTTTGGATGTACCTCTGATGGGCCCTTCCACGGCCATGCCTCCCTGCTGCCTGCCTTCTCACACCCCTCATTACTGCCTCCATCTGGAAGGTGACACTGACCATGTCCCTGGTTGGTGTCCCCCCTGGGTGGCTGTCTACCTGTTCCCCCACTGCTGTGTGTTGCTGGTGCTGCCCCTGCACCAGGTACACCTCTGGATGTTCACCACTGTGTGCCCTGCCTCTTGCCACTACCCTCTATCCTCTGTGGCATGCTCTGACCCTCCTGCACACACACAGTCACACACAATCCTTCTCTCACTCACACACATCTCCGGTGGGCCCCATCTGCCTCCTGGCCACACCTTCCCCCTGCTTCCTGTCTTGCCTCCCTGCCAGTCTGTCTCTGCACTCCCCTGCTATGGCTCCTCTATGGTGCATTCATCCTCCCCTCTCTTGCTCCCTTTTATTTTGGCTCATTTCCACTGGCACGCAACTTCTGCTTGCTCCGCTACTGCCCACGTCGCATACTGTTGAATATTGCACTGCGCACATTAGTCCTGGTTCCACCCCTGCACTTGCAGATGCTTTCATTTCTGCTGCACTGTAGTGCATTGCATGTTATGCTGCGCTGCCGCTTAATATCACACTATGGCGCATTTCCGCTCTTGCGCGGGTGCATCCCTATTGCACATGGCGCAACTGCTTTGACTTTCCCACCCTATATATACAGTATTAATCTGGTGAATCTAGACTGGACAAACATCTGTATCTGTCCTCTTACAGGGAGAGGGGACCCTGTTATACGTTCAATTCCTATTGATTCTTTTTCTAATTCTATTGCCTTCGAGTGAGTATCTGTGTTCGAGTCCCACCAATGCAGAGCATGGGCCAATTATGTAGTGTAGTAGTATGTTTTTATGTGTGGGAGAGCTAACCCTCCTCTTGACTTGACTAATTGCAGTAGGGCAAAGGCCTTCCTGGGCTTTTTTCCCTGCCATATAAAGGAGGAAAGCATTTTGTCCCATGTCTTCAAGTTGATTGAGGGAATTAGTATAGGGAGATTTTGAAAAAAGATCGAGGAATTGCGGGAGGACTGTCATTTAATAGAGTCTATTATTTCTGTCAGGGGGATAGGAAGATGTTGCCGTTGCTGCAAGTCATCCTTTAACTTTTTTACCTGGGGTGCACAATTCATCTCATATAGTTTCAGTAGATCCTGTGGGATTCTGGTGCTTAAATATCTAAAATTCTGGGTATCCCATTTCAAGGGGAAGAGACCTTTAATTTCCTCACCTGGGTCATAGTTCCATTTAAGACCCTCTGTCTTGGAAGTATTTAGCTTATAGCCTGCCAAGAGCTCCACTTCCTCCAGCAGGGTAAACAGTCTGGGGAAGAATGAATCTGGGGATGATAAATACATCAGCAGATCATCTGCATAAAAAGCCATCTTATGCTCTGTCTCCCCCACCACTACACCATTTATGTCCTTGTTTGCTAGAATTGCTTCTGCCAGTGGTTCTACATACAAAGCAAAAAGTATAGAGGAGAGAGAGGGCACCCTGATGGGTTCCCTTGGTTAAAGGGACTCATTCTGAAAAAGCCCTGTTTGGCCTAACTACTGCCTGAGGGGAAGCACATAGGGTCCTTACCCAGTCAAAATAAAATTACTCGGGAAGGGGGAGCAAAATTATTTAAGGCATGATATTAAAATTCCCATGACACATAATCAAATGCTTTTTTCGCATCCATGCTTAATAGCAAGAAGGGGTAGACATCTTCTCCACTTTCTCAAGCAGATAGAGGGTCCTCTTTATATTGTTAAGAATGGGGATAAAACCTTTTATAGGAACATCAGGGAGCGTAGAAAGACAAAGGGAGGGATAGTGAGGCTGAATATACTGGACGGTGGGTTGGCAGAGAGGGACAGTGAAAAAGCAGGGATATTGAATGAATACTTCTGCTCAGTATTCTCAAAAGAGGAGGAAGGGGAGGTGCCTAATCCAGTTAACAGAAGCACTCTGGATAGAGGGTTTGATCTCAATCTTTTCACAGAAGAAAGGGTTCTGAAAGAACTCCTAAAACTGAAGGTGGACTAAGCAATGAGGCTAGATGGAATTCACCCCAGAATTCTAAAAGAATTAAGGGAAGGACTAGTGAAACCA
The DNA here is from genome assembly GCA_016271365.2 of Neoceratodus forsteri. Classification (NCBI taxonomy): domain Eukaryota; kingdom Metazoa; phylum Chordata; order Ceratodontiformes; family Ceratodontidae; genus Neoceratodus; species Neoceratodus forsteri. The sequence goes on from CM057449.1 coordinate 27,797,090, forward strand.
CTGACTACCTTTTTTAACAAATCGTGGGAGGATGGTGTGGTACCTGAGGACTGGAGGAAGGTGGACGTGATTCCCCTTAACAAAAGTGGGACCAAGACAGAGGCAGGAAACTATAGACCTGTCAGTTTGACCTCTGTAGTAGGGAAAGTGATGGAATCACTTCTGAAGGAAAGAATTGTTGAGTACCTAGAGGCCAGTGGGGCACGGGAACCAAGGCAGCATGGGTTCACAGTGGGAGGGTCATGTCAGATGAATCTAATTGATTTCTTTGACTGGGTGACCAAAGTAGTAGACCAAGGAGTGGCTGTGGACATGGTCTACCTAGACTTTAGCAAGGCATTTGATACAATTCCACACAAAAGATTAATAGTCAAATTAACCAGCCTGGGAGTTAGTCCCAGGGTGGTAGCCTGGGTAAAACCCTGGCTGGATAACAGGACACAGAAGGTAACTGTAAATGGAGTCCACTTTGAAGAAAGAGGGGTTACTAGTGGGGTACCAAATGGTTCAGTACTGGGTCCAGTCCTTTTTAATGTCTTTATAAGTGACTTTGCAGAGGGACTGGAAGGAAAAGTATGCCTCTTTGCAGATGACACAAAGAGCTGTAAAAGGGTTGATACACAAGGAGGTGTGGAAAGAATGAGAAGGGCCTTAGCAAAGTTGAAGGAATGATTGTAAGTATGGCAGTTTGGATTCAATGCAAAGAAGTGCAAAATAATGCACCTGGGAAACAAAAACCCAGGGGAAGATTACACAATGAGGGGGTAGTAACAACAGCAAAAATAGAAACGGACCTGGGGGTAATCATATCAGAGGACTTTAATGTTTGCAAGCAATGTGAGAAGGCAGTAGGGAGGGCTGGGGGGATACTGGGATGTATAGGAGGAGGCATCACCAGTAGAAAACAGGAAATTGTTATCCCTCTGTACAGACAGTTGGTGAGACCCCATCTGGAGTACTGCATCCAGTTCTGGAGACCCCATTTCTGCAAGGGCATAGACAGGATAGAGGCTGTCCAGAGGAGGGCAACTAAAATGGTGCAGGGTCTGCAAGAGAAGCCATATGAGGAGAGACTAAAGGAGCTTAACATGTATACCCTTGAGGAAAGAAGGGAGAGGGGGGACGTAATAGAAACTTGTAAGTACCTTAGTGGCATCAACAAAGTTCAAGAGGGTAGCATCTTTCAGAAAAAGAGATATGCAAGAAAGAGGGCACACAATTTGAAGATAGAGGAAGGGCAGTTCAGGGGCAATATGAGGAAGTATTTTTTCACAGAAAGGGTGGTTAACGTATGGAACAGCCTTCCTGAGGAGGTTGTAGGGTCTAAAACTGTGAGAGAATTCAAGAATGCACGGGACAGACATAAGGTAAATTTTGTGGGGGGTAGGAAGAAATAGGCTGTTGATTAACTAGGATCTGCAGCTTATCCTGTAGATAGGAAAATGGGCAGACTAGGTGAGCAAGTGGTACTTATCTGCCATGAAAGTCTATGTTTCCATGTTTCTATGTCTGTTATTTTCCTTCTATGGACAAAGCCTGTTTGATATTTACTAATTATGGTGGGCAGTATGAGTTTTAATTGGTGAGTTAGAATACTAGCATAAAATTTGTGATCATGATGAAGTACTGAAATAGGTCTGTGCGATTCACTATTAAGTGGGTCTTTGTCCAGTTTCAGTATTGTTGAGATATTGGTGTAATGCCACGGGGTGGGGGCTGGTCTCTTTTATTTGGAGATCCCTAAATACAGTATGAAGAGTAGGGAGGATTGCATTTTGAAAGCCATCATAGAATTTGTGGGTCAGTCCGTCCAGTACTGGGTATTTCCCAACTTTGTCGGATTTAATCACTTCAGTTATCTCTTGTGAAGAAATAGGAAGTACAGGTTATTGCCTCTGCACCTCTATTAATCAGGGCAGGTTTATTTTTTGAAAGAAAGAAAGATATTTTTCCTCTGCAGGTTCAGGACCCTGTGTATATAGGGACTCACAAAAAAGTCTAAATCCCTCATAAATATCTCTATTGCTGGTAAGCATTTGTTTAGTTTGAGAATGTCTAAGTTGGGTTATCATTCTTCTATTTTTTAACCCGAAGCCATGCTGCCAGGACTTTTGAAGCCCTTGCTCCTCCCTCCCTGATAATATTTGTGTTTAACATACAGGAGGGCCTGTTCTGCCTTATAATTAAGCATGTCTTGCAGCTTATTTTTAATTCTCATAACGTTCTGCTGGGCCGGCATGTCCCCTTGCATACGTACAGTTTGCTGGATTTGAAGTTCGGCTTCCAAGTCCTTCTGTTGTTGCTCTCTTTCCCTCTTCTCTCTAGCTACAAATGTAATTGCCTCCCCCCTTATAATCGCTTTCAGCGTATCCCACAATATACCCAAGGTAGTTCCAGGGGTTCTGTTTTGGGCTAATATCTGTGGGATACGTCATTGTATACATTTGATGTAGTTCTTGTTCTCAATAAAGAATTGTTAAAGCGCCACTTTCTAGAGGTCTTCTCTCAGCCATAGCTAGCTCTATTACCAATGGAGCATGGTCAGTGAGTAAAACTGCGAGTATTTCTATTCGCTGTAGTAAATCTCAATGCTCTGCTGTGATTAAAAAATGGTCTATCCAAGAGTCTGAATTATGTGCTGCTAAATAGTATGTATACTGTCTGGTTCTTCAATTCCTGTTTCGACAGATATCTACAAGACTCATGTCTATTATTAGCCTCTAGCTATGTCTCTGACCGACCAACATACGGGATGGATTTGGGTCAGAACCGTCTTTTCCTGGGTCCATAAGCAGGTTTAAATTACCACCTATCAGCAAAACCCCTTGCCTAAATTGCATTATCTAGTCTATAAATTTCTGATACATATGTGGGTGTGCACCTGGGGGAAAATAAATGCTAACTACTGTATAGGATGTGCCCCACCAGATCCCTCTCACCATGGCAAGGGTGCCCTCCCTGCCCCGATAGGAGCTTTCTAAGTGAAAAGCTGAATGATTTGGAATCACGGTTACTTTGCCTCTTCTCCTTCCTGAATGGTGGGGACTTGCAATCATGGCTTTCCTGCCAAATGTTTTCAGTTTTTGATGCTCTGTGGGGTTCATGTGGGTCTCCTGGAGTAATATCATTTGAGAGTATTTTTTTTTTAAGGTAAAATAGTATCTTTCCTCTCTTGATTGGGCCACTCAGACAATTTACATTCAGAGAGACTATCCATATGTTATGGGTCTTAGCCATGCTGAATAATGAAAGCTGTTTTGGCTACATGGTTCCCTCTGTTGCAACACCCTGTCCTCGCACTTTGTATTTTCATGCTAACCCTTCCTATGTCATACATCTGTGTGCGTCTCTAGTATGGTTTTCCCTGAACCGATTTTCCACAATATTTATAAAGAAACTATAAGTCCTTTCAACCCAAAAACTTTCCATAAACAACTTAATCTATGCTTAACTATATACAAAAGCCTACTGGCGACTTCCAAGGCCCAGAATATGTTCCTGTGTCTAGGCAATCCTTAGTTTATTTATTTATTTGTTAGGTCTAGGATTGTAATACCTTTGAGCCAAGGCTCTTTTACAAAGGTTCCTCATCAAGTTACAATTGAAAACATAAGACATGTAAGTTAGATTACAAATTCAATATATAGGACAAGGTTACAAAAGTGTAAGCTAATCAGATTTACAAAGCATCTGAGAAACAAAACAAGTTTTGGAGGCTAGGTTACAAGGAGATAGCAGATGAGGTGCAGAGGGGATAGACGACAAGAGAGAGGAAGAGTAGGGGGGATGGATAGCTATAGAGGAGGAAGAGCACAGCCAGAGGCACTGTCATAGACATAACATTGGGAAGTGTGTGCTAAGGGGTATTCAAGTGCTAATCAGAGAGAGAACTGCATAAGGTTAGGGAAATATTCATGGGATCAGCTAATGGAGGCAGTCACAGGAGCTAGAGGCAGTGAGAAAGAGGTGTAGCCTTGATTTAAATGCACCAAGGGTAGGAATGGAGGAGATGTAACTGTTTAGACCACTTAGCCATCTGGGCGCCCTGTAGGCAAAAGATCTTTGACCTTGTGAGGTACGACAACATGGAACCTGCAGGAGCTGTGATTCAGAACCCCTGGTTGAACAGGGGTTATTGCTAGGGTGCAGGAGTGCACACACTCCAGGGAGCACAAGGCCCATAGTTATTTTCTTTGCCATGGTGCAGGTTAGGTACTTTATCTGATTGGTGAGTTGCAGCCATCCAGCTTGTGCATAGAGGTTGCACGAATGTGTGAGGTGGTGGGATCCAGTGAGAAATCATCAGGACTTATTGAGGGAGGTGTATATCCATTTAAGAGCGGTAGCAGGGGCAGAGCCACAGATGATAAGCCCATAGTCAATAATGGAGACAACAGAGCTCTGAACGGTGACAGTCAGGGCTTCTAGAGTAAGATGTTTTCTATGCCGGAAGAGAAGGCCAAGGCGAGTATTTGCTGCTTTGGCGACAGAGTCAATGAGGGCACTGTAAGTTAGATGAGGGTCTAGAGTGATCCCAAGGTACTTAAAAGCTTGAACCTGTTCCAGGGTCACTCCATGACTGGTTTTGATGGATAGAGGGTACAGCTTATGCTTGATATGAGAGCTGCTGAACATCATAGACTTTGTTTTCTTATTACTGAGGACCAGATAGTGATTTGAGAACCAATTTTCAACAGCTGTGAAGCCAAGCTGAAGGTTGTCTTGTAGAGGCTTTGGATCCTTGTGGGAGGCAAGAATTACAGCATCATTTGCAGAGAGGATGATTATTTTGGAGCAAGAATTTGAAAGGGAGTTCAGGAATAAGCTGAATAGTAGGGGCCCAGAATGGATCCCTGGGGGGGGGGCATCTGAGTGAACAGGCCTGGTATCAGAGTGGACATCTGCCATTTTTACTCTTTGAGACCAGTTCTCCAAGTAGCTATTGAACCAGGCAGTGGAGTTGGGAGAGAGACCAGCTTTCAGAAGTTGAACAAGCAGTAAGCGGTGATGGACAGTGTTGAATGCCTTAGTCAGATCAATAAAGACAGATCCAATTAACTGACCATTGAACAGTGAGCTGTGAAGAATGCCAGAGAATTCCAGTAGGGCAGATGAGGTGCTGTGTCTTTTCCTGGAGCCATGTTGTTGCGAGTACAGGATATTGTTTTTCTCCAGGAAATCTGTGAGCTGATCTGCAGCAATACATTCATGGGCCTTGGAGAGGGGTGGCACTATAGAGATCGGATGGTAGTTTCCATGAGTAGCCCTGTCATCACTTTAATGGACAGGGGTAACATTGACTGATTTCCATTTGTCAGGGAACTGGCTGAGTCTAACTGAGGTTGAAAATATATGTCAGTGGCTGTAACACCTTATCAAGGGTGAGGGACAGCAGTTTAAGGTCATGTGTATCACTGCTGGATCTGGATTTGGTGATGGCTTTGGAAATGTATTTTCGGGCATCATGCATCTCGACTGCTTTGAAGTAAAAAGATGGTGGCTAGAGGAGGAGTAGTCATTGGGGGGAGGAGAGGGAGAGTCATAGTCCTTGAAAAAGTCAGAAGGGAGAAGACTGCTGAGATCAGTGAATGCAGTGTTGAAGGTATTTGCTATGATTTTAGGGTCAAGTGTAGTAGACCCATTTATGTTGAGCAAGGTAGGGGAGGTTTTTGGCTGCTTCCCAGTGACCACTTTAATATTGTTCAAAAATGCCCTTCCGTTACCCCAGGTATCCGTGAGAGTGTTCTTGAAGCAGGTAGATTTCTTTTGCCTGATAGATTTGGTACAGTCATTCCGTGCATGTTTTTAGTTTTGGATGTCAGTTTCTTTACCAGTGGTTCTGGACAGATCCCAGAGGTGATCCCTAGATTTTAGTTGACGTAAGACATTGGTTGAGAGCCAGGGATTGTAAAGAGCTATGACTTTGTGCTTTTTAAAAGGAGCGTAGGAGTCACAGGCTGCATTGAAAGTGTTGATGAAGTAATCCAGCGCAGTATTTACATCTGTTGCTTTGTAGATAGGGGACCAGTCTTGGAGGTTGAGGCATGTTTTGAGGTGTGACAACTGCCCACATGGTAGGACTCTACTAGTGATGATATTAGGAGGGAGCTTGTGGAATTTGTTTGACCATTCACAGATTACAGGAAAATGGTCACTAAGTGAGTCAGGGATACGAGTTGGGTGGCTGGTAAGAGTCCAAACCAGGAGGGTTCCCTTTGTTGCAACACTCTGTCCTCGCACTTTGTTTGCCTGATAAGTGACTGCACTTCTATTGTTGGAGTGCCTTTTGGGGAATATCCACCCCCATAATGTTTTAAATAACGTAAGATTAAAAATGTTGTAAATCATTAAGAGGTTAGGGTTATGCTTAAGGCAAGTCATTAAAACAAAAGCAAAGAAAGAAAATGGTGCATTCAAAGAGTCCATCTGTAGGAATCCTCCGTCCCCTCACCTGATCTTAATTAGGGAGCATATAGAGATGTACATTCTTGAGTTCAGGCCAGTAAGATCCTAATGTAGAGGCCCATTTTTAAAAGTCCATCTGTCTCTTATCCCTTCCATATTTCTACCCCAACATAGCGAGGAGCATAATGGAAGATACTGTGTATCACTAAGTACACTAGAGCATTTCAGTCACTGGCTTTACTGTTCATTGCCAATCCCCAGCATTGCTGTCATTATTTAGAGGGCATCCAGCAGCTACCCTCGTGGGTCAAGGTGTACGGGGCAGCCACAGGAACAGAGTAGGACCAAGAATCCCCCCCAGCCAGCGGCCACCTCATCCTGGCCACCAGGTCAGGACCTCACGTTCAGGTTTACCATCCTGGAGTGACTCTCTACACTGCACTGGAGCCATTATCTGGGGGCAAAATCTACACCAAGAGCCCACTTTCAGTCTTCTCCCCCGGGAAGGCACCGTGAGGGGAATGGTCCCCCAGTAAGGCAGACCAAACCCTCCTGGTAGCCATCCCCTTGAGCTGAAATCTCTTCAACTGCTCAAGTGGACCTAAGCACAGGCCTGGGTGGGGAGAATATCTTTTGTATTAGTTTTATGTTGTTTTTGGAAGGTCCCAATTACCTTGGAGCATCTCCTTTTTAAATATTTTTGTTGGGGTGTAGTCCCCGACAGCAGCCTGGATCCTAGGTCTGAAGCACTCCCAGGGAACCCCCCCTTTATAACATTCCACCCAGCTGTGCTCAAATAAGCCTGCCCAAAAGAAAGAGGGCCCGTGTGGCAGACCCCACATCCATACCCAGTCACCAGGGATGCCACTGCCATGTATGTCTTCTCCGAGTTGGACCCTCTGAGAGACCAGAACAACTGACCACTGCACCAGAAGGGAAGGCAAACCTGGCCCCCTGCACCCACCCCTAGTCACCAGACCCCAGCATAGCCGCTGGAACTTACCCCTTAGATTTTATTGCCTGGGTAATGATTTCTTTCATTCGTCTTATGGGGTGCTCCTTGCAAACTGTCTGAGGAGTTGTTTTAATTGAATTTAAGGCCTCTTGCTGTGTTTGTGGATCTGGGATCTGGGACCTTCTTAGATTATCTCTCTGTGTGCTGGGTTGTTGTGGGATGAGGATCCTGGTTGGCAATTCATTAATTCCTCTCCTTGAGATTAGCTAGGGCTTGCTCGACTGTATCATAGCTCTGCTGTCCATTCAGGTATTGAATCACCACTCTGGCTGAGTAGGGCATTCTGAATTTCAATTTAAGGCCTCGTAGAATAGGGAATATGGGGATATGTTCTCGTCTAAGCTGCATTGTCATGGGGGCATACTCATTATCAAAGTAAACTCTGTTCTCATAATATGTTTTCCCCATTGCCCATTCTTTCCTGAGAAACTCGTCCTTTGTTGTATATCGGAGGAATCGAATTATGATGGAGCAGGGGTGAGCCCCTGATTGAGTTGATTGGGGGTCCAAAGCCCTATATGACCGCTCTATTTCAATTTGAAACTCCTGTTCTAGATTCAGTCTCTTGGCGTAAAAGTTCAATAAAGCCTTCCATATTGTTGTTTTCTCTGCCCTATGCCACCCTGTAGATTCTTAAGTTCTTCCACTGATGTCTGTTCTTGGCATCCTTCTATCTCTCCCCCAAAGCCTGGCACATATGATATATCAATGAGCTGAGAGACCTTGGATTGGCAGTCAGATACTGCTGATTATTGAGCTTCCTGGGTCTCCTCCATCTCCACAACCTTGCGTTGTAATTCATTTATATCTCCCCATATTTGTTCTTGGTCTTGTTTAAACCATTGGAAATCTGACTTGATGTCCCTTAATTCACTTAAAATCTGGTCTAGTTTCCCATCCATAGTTGGAATTGTTTATCTCTTTGTTTTTTGCTTCTTTTAGCCACCGAGGAGGAAGGCAAGGGATGAGACCGCATGAAAATGCTCGAGTCAGAGGTCTCCTGGTCCAATATCTCCAGATCTATTGGTAAGCTGGTGAATCTATTTGAATTCCCTTGGTTTGCTGGCCAAGGCACCTGGCTTCACCTGAGCTCTTTCCTTCTAAGATTGCTTGAAAGGACAGAGCGAGGGAAACGGATTAAGACTTCTTTTGGCTAAGCAGATTTACTGTGTATTGTTATTTTTATTTTGTACTCACAGGGATTGCTACTGTTTGTTGTTAACATTTGATTGCTTTATTTTTCTGTTATTCAAATTTTTGTTGCTGGTATACCTTCTTCTGCATTATTACAAGGTGTGCCTACAAGTGTGTGCTAACAGATTACTGCTATAATCTTCTGATTCAAATTGTCTTTTGCAAGGTATATCTTCTGTTACTGCTTTATTTTTCTCTGTAGCAAAGTGTTTCTTACAGGGTATATCTTCTCTGAAATTATTACAGGTGGTGCTTTACATGTTTTACAGTTTTATCTAACATTAGGATAAGCTTTCAGGGTTACTGCACTTGTTGTTGGCTGATTGTTTCTGCTCTTACCTCCTTGTTCTTTCATCCGTGGTTCTTCTTTTTGGCAGGGTAAGGCCCAGCCACCCACCCCATCCCCAACCACCCCACACTACACTTCTTTAATAGGGTACCACAGTTGTGACATTTCCTGTGGCAAACCAGGAAGGGGCAGATCAGTGGGACATCCATGAGGTGAGCTCATTTACAGGGGCACTAGTAATTTAACTTGTTGTAACAAGTTATACGAAACAAAACACAAAATCAAACCATTACTTGCATTTTCTTCCTTCTAATTACTCTGACCAGGTTATAAACCCAGCAACTTATCTGGAATGGATATCATTAACTGCAGGTACTGTGAAACACTTTTCAGAAGGACAGTCTTACAGAATTTAGGACACTGTCCTACATGCTGGGACATTGGAGATCTTAGGGCTGAGCTCTGGGCAGCATGGACAGAGATTACGTGCCTCAAATTTCATATTCAAGAGGAAATACATTATAAGAACCACCCTCCATTTCCCCAACACCCAACAGAAGCACCTCGACCGCAGAGGGTAGTTGTTCCAGGAGGTTGGCAGGTGATTAGGAGGGGCAAATTGGGTGCCCCATCACTCTGTGCTCTCCAGCATATTACCTCCAAAAAACATATAGACACTACAGACAGGTATCTGCCTCTATCTCTGAAATCAAACAAAGGGGCAGAGAACACTGCAGAGCAGGACACTGTAGCACAGGAGCTAGCACAATAAAACTGTCCCAAATCAGGAACCAAAACCAAAAAAGCAAAAAGGAAATCAAAAAAAAATTCTGATCATAGGAGACTCCATGATTCAGGGAGTTGATATCCATCTCCAGCCAGGGGTAATGGTCAGATATCTCACAGGTACATCAGCGTGAAGAGACACTGACCGCATTGGTAAAATTGATCACAAAGCAGGAGAAGACATCGACGTCCTGGTCACATAGGGACTAATGATCTTGCCAGCCAGTCAGTTGTGGAGACCAAGGAACACCTGACCAGACTGGGTGACAAACTATCATCCATTTCATCTGACATCTCCTTCTCTGAGATCCTACCAATCTGGGGGGGGGCAGATGGACGGAAGGTCAAAGAAGGGGAGATAGGGGAGCTAAACATGTGACTCAAGGGCTGGTGCCAGGAAAAAGGACACAGACTTGTAGGGAACTGGCAACAGTTCTGGGAATGAAAGTTCTTTAAATTTGATGAACTGCATCTGACTAAGGAGGGAGTCAGTGCATTGTGGCAGAAGTTTGATATCCTTGCAGAATATTTAAACTAGAAAATAGGGAGAGGGGTGCAGCACCCCATACGTCGAATGGGAAGAACACCCTTCCCCCCTCAGCTAGTGGTCAAACAAGGATTCAGCATGTTTGCTGTTCATTTCCATCACCAGGTAAGAAAAAAGGTTTGTCTCCCCATATGACACACAGGGGTAATGCCAAACCTCACCCAACAACTAACACACCGAAATCTGTCCAATGTAAAATCATGTACACAAATGCTCACAGCCTGGGAAATAAGATCCCAGACCTGCAGACAATAATGTCAGAAGCTAAACTGGACATAGTAGCAATTAGGGAGATGTGGTTTACCAGTAACCACACTTGGGAGACTTCAGTACCTGGCTTTGTATTGTTCAGAAGAGACTGGGGTGCAAAAATGAAGGGGGGGGGTAGAGTGGCCCTGTATGTCAATGAAAATATCAAAAGCTACAGAAATTCAGAATACACATAAGAAACCAGAAGGACTTGGGTCACCCTGGAAACAGGAAATGGGACAGTCATAAAAACTGGAGTTGTTTACAGGCTCCCAGACCAGGGGGAGGACATAGACACATTACTGTTAGAAGATATACAAAACATGACAGCTAAAGGGGAGGTTCTGATAATGGGAGACTTCAACATGCTGGATACAGATTGGTCAATGCCAGCAGGAACATCTGCCAGAACTAGACACATGGTGGATTCCCTGCAGGGAGAGGGCCTCAAACAACTGGTACAACAACCCACAAGAGACAGGGCTATCCTAGATCTAGTACTGACTAACAGGGAAGGGATCACAGATCTCCAGGTAGAAGGCCACCTGGGGGCCAGTGACCATCACATGGTATGGTTCAATTTGGCCACTACATCTAAATCATCCCATTCCAAGGCAAAAATATGTGACTTCAGAGGAGCTGACTTTGATAAGATGGCCAACAGAGTTAAGCCAGCCCTGGCAAAAAGAAACACAGGTGAGGGGGTACAGGCAAAGTGGGCAAACATTAAGGATGCAATACTTGAAGCAACATCCCATTGTGTTAGACAGAAAAGGAAGTGCAAAAGAAGAAGGAAACCACTTTGGTTCTCAAATACAGTAGCAGAAAAGGTCAGAGCCAAAAGGCTGCCCTTCAGGAAATATAAGGGAACACAGCGGGATGAAGATAGGGAGGCATACCAAACTGCCCTAAGGAAACTGCAGGGAAGGCAGTAAGGCAGGCAAAGTCCCAAACTGAGGAAACACTAACATGAACAGTAAAAGAAAGTGACAAGACTTTCTATAGATACATTAGTAAAAGGAGAAAGTCCAGAGGGAGTATTGCTAAACTCAAAGGAGAAAAAGGGGGCATGTGAGGAGGAGGACCCTGTAAATGCATCTATCCTAAATAGATACTTTTGCTCAGTATTTATGGAAGAGAAGGTAGGGCAGGGCCCACAGTTCAGCACCATGGACACAGTGGGGAGGGAGGTGAGCACTACTCCCTTCACAAAAGAAAGGGTCCTGCAAGAGCTCGCTAAGCTCAGGATGCACAAGGCAATGGGACCTGATGGCATACTTCCCAGGGTATTTAAGGGTGGAACTAGCAGAGCCATTAGCAGAACTGTTTAGTGAGTCTCTGAGCACAGGAGAGTTCCCAGAAGACTGGGGAAGGGCTCAAGTGATCCTGCTCCATAAGAGTGGTAGCAGGGAGGAGACAGGGAACTACAGACTAGTCAGTCTTACCTCAGTAGTGGGCAAAATTATGGAGGCACTCCTTAAGGAAAGGATAGTGCAACACCTGGAATCCATAGGGGCACAGGAGCCAAGACAGCATGGGTTTACAAAAGGAAGGTCATGTCAAATTAATCTCATAGATTTCTTTGACTGCGTAACCAGAGTGGAAGACCAAAGTGGAGCAGTTGATGTAGCCTATCTTGACTTCAGCAATGCTTTCGACACTGTTCCACATAGAAGATTGATAAATAAGCTGGGTAGGCTCGAGGCGGGTCAAAAGTTAGTCAACTGCATGGCAAACTGGTTGGCTGCCAGAAAACAGACAGTGGTGCTAAATGGTATACAGTCAGAAGAGATGCAAGTCACAAGTGGGTACCTCAGGGATCAGTCCTGGGGCCAGTTTTCTTCAATATCTTCATTAGTGACATTGCAGATGGACTAGAGGGTAAGGTTTGTCTGTTTGCAGATGGCACCAAGATCTGCAACAGAGTTGATGATTCAGGTGGGGTGGGCAGAATAAGAAGAGATCTGGATAAACTAGCAAAATGGTCAGAAGAGTGGCAACTGAGATTTAATGCAAAGAAGTGCAAGATTATGCACATAGGGAAGAGAAACCCTGAAACCACCTATAGGCTGGGAGAGGAGTTGCAGGCAGTCACAAAGGAAGAAAGAGACTTGGGCATCATCATCACCGATTACCTGAAATCATCCAAGCAGACCTCTAAAGCAGTAGGTAAGACTAGGGGGATGTTAGGGTATATTATGGTGGGGTTATTCTAGATGCCGTACAGTGGGCATGCCTTAGATAAGTAGTATTGGAACCCACTCGAGAGGGAGCAATCTGAGCCCTGGTTCTCTCAAATGGAGATGGAGAGGGGATCACAGATGTAGAAGTGGGTAGTCATCTGGGAACTAGTGACCATCGAACACTGTGTGGTTCACAATAAACACATCTGTAGAGTCAAGCCATACAAAGGCAAAAGTATTGGACTTTAGGATGGCTGACTTGCCAAAAGGGGTGAGTGCATAAGGAATGCACTAGCAAATGGGCAGGAAGGAGGGGTGGAAGAAAAATGGGGAATAATAAAAACTGCCATCACAGAGGTAACAAGCCTTCGTGTTAAGCAAATAAAACAAAATGATGTAAGAAACCACTATGGTTCTCAAAGGAGGTGGCAGTGAAGTTTCAAGAGAAAAAGAACGCATTCAGGAATCACAGAAGGAGCAGGACAGAGAATTGTATCAGTTAAGGCAAAACGGAGCTGGGAAGACAGTCAGAACAGCAAAGGCCCAAACCAAGGAAAAGATGGCCAACTCAGTTAAGAAGAGGAATAAAACCTTTATAGGTACATCAGGGAGTAGAAAGACCAAGGGAGGATAGTGAGGCTTAATAAAGGGAGGGAGGGTGGGCAGAGGGTGACTGTGAAAAGGCAGAGATACTAAACAAATATTTTTGCTCAGTATTTACAAAGGAAGAGGGGAGGTACCTAAAACAAACAGTAGAAACACTCTGGATACAGAAGTTGATACCAGCCCATTTACAGAAGAAAGGGTTCTGAAAGAACTCTTAAAACTGAAGGTGGACAAAGCAATGGGGCCTGATGGGATTCATCCCAGAATTCTAAAAGAACCAAGGGTAGAACTAGTGACATCACTGACTACCCTTTTTAACAAATCATGGGAGGATGGGGTGGTACCCAAGGACTGGAGGAGGGCGGATGTGATTCCCCGTCACAAAAGTGTGAGCAAGGCAGCAGCAGGAAACTACAGACCTGTTAGTTTAACCTCAGTGATAGGGAAAATGATGGAATCACTTCCAAAGGAAAGAATTGTTGAGTATCTAGAGGCCAGAGGGGTACACGACTCAAGGCAGCATGGATTCACAGTGGGAAGGTCATGCCTGACAAATCTGATAGATTTCTTTGACTGGGTGACCAAAGTAGTAGATCAGGGAGGGGCTGTGGACATGACCTACCTAGAATTTAGCAAGGCATTTGACACAGTCCCACACAAAAGATTAATATACAAGTTAGCCAGCCTGGGAGTTGGTTCCAAGAAGATAGCCTGGGTAAAGAATTGGCTGGAGAATGGGACACAGAGAGTAATAGTAAATGGAATCCACTCTGAAAAAAGGGGGGTTACTAGTGGGGTACCGCAGGGTTCAGTATTAGGACCGGTCCTCTTCAATGTCTTTATAAGCGACATTGCAGAGGGACTGGAAGGAAAAGTATGTCTCTTTGCAGATGACACAAAGATCTGCAACAGAGTTGATGCACAAGGTGGGGTGGAAAGGATGAGAAGGGACTTGGCAAGGTTAGCGGAATGGTCAAATGTATGGCAGCTTAGAGTCAATGCTAAGAAGTGCAAGGTAATGCACCTGGGAAACAAAAACCCAGGGGAAGAGTACACAATGGGGGGTGAGATACTAACAACAACAAAAATGGAAAGGGACCTGGGGGTAGTCAGATCAGATGACCTAAAGGTGGGCAAGCAATGTGAGAGGGCAGTAAGGAGGGCTGGAGGATACTCGGGATGCATAAGGAGAGGCATCACCAGTAGAAAACAGGAAGTTGTTATCCCTCTGTACAGACAGCTGATGAGACCCCATCTGGAGTACTGTGTGCAATTCTGGAGACCCAATCTCCACAAAGACATAGACAGGATGGAAGTTGTCCAGAGGAGGGCAACTAAAATGGTACAGGATATGCACCGGAAGACATATGAAGAGAGACTTCAGGAGCTTAATATGTATAGCCTCAAGGAAAAGGGGGGGACATGACAGAAACGTTGAAGTACCTCAAGGGAATCAACAAAGTCCAAGAGGGTAGCATCTTTCAGAAAAAGAGGTGTGCAAGAACAAGGGGGCACAATTTGAAGATGGGGGGTGGCTCAGAGGTAATGTAAGGAAGTATTTTTTCACAGAGAGGGTTTTGGATGCACGGAACAGCTATCTGGAGAAGGTTGTGGAGTCAAAAACAGTGGTGAAATTCAAGCAGGCATGGGACAATCATAAGGCAATTCTAGGGGTTGGGGGTAGGAGGAAGTAGGCTGCTGGTTAAGTAGGATCTGCAGCTTATCCATTAGATAGGGAAATGGGCATACTGGGTCGACCAAGTGGTCCTTATCTGGCATCAAATTCTATGTTTCTATGTTTCTATTAGTAGGAGGATCACAAGTCATAAGAGGGAGGTAATAATCCCTGTTTACATGACACTGGTCAGGCCCCATCTGGAGTACTGCATGCAGTACTGGAGGCCACACCTTCACAAGGACATTAACCAAATAGAGGCAGTCCAGAGAAGGGCAACCAAAATGGTTTAGGGACTGCATCAGAAGACATATGAGGACAGATTAATGGAGCTCAAAATGTATACCCTTGAGCAAAGAAGGGAGAGAGGTGATATGATCAAAACATTCAAGTACCTTAAGGGTATTAACAAGGTGAAAGTGTCTAACATGTTTAAATATTAGGAAAATAGCAGGACAAGAGGACACAGCATGAGATTAGAGGGAGGCCAATTAAGGTGGAATGTGAGGAAATTCTTTTTCACAGAAAGAGTGGTTGATGCATGGAACAGCCTACATCAGGAAGCGGTGGCTATGAATACAGTGCAGGGCTTCAAACAGGCATGGGATAGGCATAAGGGAGCAATACAAATGAGCATGAATACTGACACTGCCACTGACAGAGCAAAGGCCGATGGCACACTTATAAGGTAGAAAAAGAAATGGGCAGACTGGATGGGCCTTTCGGTCCTTATCCGCCGTCAGCTTCTATGTTTCTATAGCTCTGTTAGTAGTCATTTAGTTAAACTGAATTTTTGTAGTTGATGTCTGGTTTTAAGGCTGTTTTCTGCTTTCCCTGGCAAGGAATGCACAGAGCTCTAGGGGAGTGCTGCCATTCACTCGATCGCTGCACCAGAAGTCCCCCTACACACACTTTTTGATTTTTATTTTTTTTACTCAGATGAGACTTATAGTCTGTTCATTCTTAATCACCATTTAACAGACAATATTGTTTCCTTTTATGTTTTGCATTTTACTTATTGTAATTTTTTGTTGTCCCCTCTGGCCTTATATCCATCCACAGGATATCTCCTCACACAGACACAGTCTCTAGTTGATCAGTACATATTGGCCCCTCCTTTTCATCATCATCATCATCAATATCAAAATGACTTTGTAGAGAACCAGTGGAGCTTGTGAAGAAGAGACCTAAGTTTACTTTAATAAATGTCAAACATTCCACTTTTTCACGCAACAAATGGTTTCGAAGAGCTGAAGCAACATTACCAGTGGTGTTGAAAATTCTTTCACAGTAGCATAGACACTAGTAAGAGGGCAGTTTAAATATAAAATGGTAACTCTGCATAATCCAGGCAAGATTTTTTCTCTTACTTTGCCAATATTTCAAAGGATTATTCTGTATGCTGAGTCATCTAGAGTCTTTCAGATAGCCTTCGAACATAGTTGCAGCAGTATGATCTTGGTCAACGCACAAAGAACTAGGGCTTGATTTTCAGAGCCCTTAGGGTGACGCAAGTTTCATTATTCTATGGCTGCAGAAAACTCCAGGTGCATCAGGAACCCTGCACCCAATTTTATAAAACTTGGGTTCTTAGTGCCAAAGACCCAGAGGTTGCTGCTGCCGTGGGCTTGCACCAAACATGTAGTGCATGCACCAGCAAGTTAGATGCAGGGATCCAGCCCTCCTACCCAATGCAACATTAAGGGTCCGTGAAGTTGGGGGGTTGATAATGCCTGCCTGAAGGTGGCTGGGGCCAGAAGGAGAATGTGGTGCCCTAAGGGTAATTGAAAATACAGCAGAATTGGAGGGTGGTGATGTGGCACCCAGCTGGGTTACTGTTTGCAATGCCAGGCAACTTATCACTTTGGATCACTTTGTGGGGGTTTGCAGGGATGGACAGTGACAGGGCCCCAGCTGGGCACAGCCCTGGCACCTGCCCTATAGGTGCCATAATCTCCAACCTCGTAAGTGAGAGTCAACCTGCCACAACACAGAGTGGGGGCTTGGTACCAGGGAACTGTTGCAGTGCCCAGAGAATCTCCCCTTCCACTACTGGCAGCACTCATTCTGCAGTTACTGCTTCCACCCTTCAGGATGGGGATTGTGGCACCTATGGGGCAGGTGCCAAGGTTGTGCCCACCTAGGATTAGGTTACTGTCCATCCCCCCCCCCATGAAGCAGTCTGAGTTGATCGACTGCCTGGCATTTCAAACAGCAACCCCGCCAAGTGTCACATCACCACACCTCAATTCCCCCATATCCTCATCACCTCCTAGGACATCTCCCATACTCCTTATGCCCCCAGCCACCTCCTGGCATGTCCCCCCAATCACCACATTGTCCAGCAGTAACGCATGTCCCTTAGACCACCTCCAGGCTGGTCTCACCTAAACCCTCAGCTGTGTCCACAGAGGAGCTTCCAACATTTCAAAAAAGGGGATGATGCAACCCCTCACATGCTACTTGTGATCAGTATGAAACATTGGTTTGTGGGTGGCCTACCTGGGCTACACTGGCAGGCTGCACTGGCAAATTGCTTGCCTCTTGTTAAAGTGAATAAAGCTTTGGATTTCTGCAAAACTGGAAAATGGTGTTGTGCAAGGAATATTTTTTTTTTTGCACTGAGTGCTGAGTCCTTTACTGTTCCTTGCGTGTGCACAGGACTTACAAGCACAGACCCTGTGGGGACGGACACTCTAGGTGTTTCTGTCAGGAGTATTACTTGACTCAAATTGGCATTGTCTCCACTTTTTCCTGAGTGGTTTCCTCAAATGGCTTAAGAATGTGACACGATTGTTCCATTGGGGTCCACTGGCTTGAACTGAGTGACCCATTTCCCTGTTGCGTGATCCACGGTGTTTTGATGCACTGCTTTACCCTGCTCTGGAAGCTGCTGTACCATGTGGAAGGTGGAATTCTACCTGGTTAGAAATGTTATCAGGAGCTACTTAAAGAACAGGCACTTGGGAGTGGTTAAGGAATTCAAGGCTGAGGAAATATGGAGGCATGTGTGCTCTGTCTTTCTGGAAATTATTAAAACACCATACAAGGAGGCTTTAATTAAAGACCAGCAAAAACCCCAGTTTGGTTAGTTTGAGTAGGAATGTAAAAAACAAAAAGCTACACAGATACATAGATACATAGACAGTGTCGGCAGATAAAGGCCTATGGCCCACCCAGTCTGCCCATTTGAGCTTGTAAGTTCAGTTTATGTTCTCCTAGAAGTCTGTTGCCCCTTACCCCTGACCTCCAGAATTCCTTTATGTCTATCCCATGCATTCTTAAATCCTGTGATTGTTTCAGCCCCCACCACTTCCTCTGGCAGGGTGTTCCACTTGTCCACCACCCGTTCTGTGAAGAAATTCTTCCTCATGTTCCTCTGAATCGTCCTCCCTCCAACTTCATCCCATGCCCTCTAGTCCTGGAACATCTTTTTCACTTAAAAATAGTGTATTCCTGCACCCTGTTCCTCCCTGTAAGATACTTGTATGTCTCTATCATATCCTCTCTCCCTCCTCTCCTTCAGGAGTACATGTTCAGTTCCTTCAACCTGTCTTCATAGGACTTGTGATGCAATCCATGCACCATCTTTGTTGCCCTCCTCTGAACCTTCTCTACCCTGTCTATGTCCTTACGTAGGTATGGTCTCCAGAACTGTACACTGTACTCCAGGTGGGGCCTCACTAGTGTCTTGTATAGTGGAATTATGACCTCCCTTTTGCTGCTGGTGATGCCCCTGCATATACATCCCAGCATCCTATTTGCTTTACCTGCTGCCTTGTCACACTGTTTCCCTACCTTGAGGTCATCAGAGATGATAATCCCAAGATCCCTTTCCTGCTTGGTGCATGCTATATCCTCACCACCCCAACTGATATATTGTGCCAGGGTTTTTGTGCCCCATATGCATTATCTTGCACTTCTTTGCATTGAATTTCAACTGCCAAACCCCTGACCATTCTTCAAGTTTCTGCAGGTCCCTTCTCATTCTGTCTACACCCTCTGGTGTGTCTACTCTGTTACAGAGCATTGTGTCATCAGCGAACAGTGAAATTCTGCCTTCTAGGTCCTGTGCAATGTCACTGATGAAGATGTTGAATAGGACAAGTCCCAGCACTGATCCCTGTGGTATCCCACTGGTCACTCTTCCCTCTGTGGAGTGACAGCCATTTACCACCACCCTCTGTGTCCTGCCACCCAGCCAGTTACCTACTCACCACACTACTGTCCTGCCCACACCCATATTCCCCAGTTTGCATAATAGTCTTCTATGTGGCACAGTGTCAAAAGCCTTGCTGAAGTCCAGATAGGCCATGTCCACTGCCCTCCCCGGTCCACCTCCCTAGTCACCCAGTCAAAATATTCAACAACGTTGGTCTGACATGACCTCCCCCTGGTGAAACCATGCTGCCTTGGGTCCTGTAGTCCATTGACAACCAGATGTTCCACCAATCTGTCCTTCAGTAGTGCTTCCATGATCTTCCCCACTACCGAGGTGAGGCTGACTGGTCTGTAGTTCCCTGCTTCCTCTTTGTTCCCGCTTTTGTATAAGGGGACTACATCTGCTGTCCTCCAGTCTTTGGGTACCTCCCTGTTTCCAGTGATCAGCTAAACAGGATAGCCAGAGGTTCAGCCACCACCTCTCTTAGTTCTTTAAGGACCCTGGGTGCACCCATCTGGCCCCATTGCTTTATCAACTCATTACTTCCAGTTCCTTCAGGACCCTTTCTCGTAAAGGACTTGTGTCCATTTCTACACCATTCTCACCCCTTGTCCTCCCTTCAGACCCATTACCCTCCTCTTCCTCAGTAAAGACTGAGCAGAAATACCTGTTCAATATGTCAGCTTTACTGCTGTCATCCTCCACGTGGCCCCCTTCCTCCCACTTCAGTCTCACTATCTCTTCCTTTGTCTTTCTTTTTTCACTTATGTACCTGTAAAGGTTTTGTCCCCTCTACCCACTGATTTTGCAATGTGTTCTTTTGTCTGAGATTTGGCTTCCCTTACTGACATCCCTGCCTCCCTTTGCTTCTCCTGGTACTTCTCCCTATCCCCTTCTGCCTGTGTCTTTTTGTATTGCCTGAATGCAATCTTTTTGGCTTTCACTTTTTGCTACCTCTTTGAAAACCATAATGGTCTTCTCTTCCTTTCTTTTGCTAACCTGCTTAATGCATAATTCTGTTGTTCTTGTAATCCCTATTTTAAATACTGCCCACTGTTCCTCAACCCCTGATTCCTGTCCAATTCCCCTTAATGCCTCTTTCAAGTATCTCCCCATTTTTCCAAAGTCTGCCCCCCTAAAATCCAGGATATGTGTTTTTGTGTGGTTTGGTTCTGCTCTTTCTGTGATTTCAAACCACAATGACTGGTGGTCACTGTTCCCCAGGTGCTCCCCCACTGTTACCCCATCACACTGTCCCTGTTTGTGAGCACAAGGTCCAGTATTGCCTTCTGCCGAGTTGGTTCCATGACCAGTTGCTTGAGGAAGGCACCCTGAAAGGAGTCCAGGATAAATCTGCTCCTAGTTGATGCTGCTGCTGGGATGCTCCAGTCCACGTCTGGAATATTGAAGTCTCAACCAGTACTACCTCACCCTTGTCTGCCATCCTTTGGATGGCTAGCATCAGCTCCCTATCTTTTTCTTCCTCCTGGGCTGGTGATCTATAGACCACACCTGTGTGGATGGCTGTTCCCATTTTCCTTTCCAGCTTAACCCATAGTATCTCTCCCCTATTTTGTTTCTCCTGGATCTCTGTGGCCCTTATGTCATTTTTCACATACAGTGCCACTCCTCCTCCCTTCCTGCCTGCTCTTTCTCTTCTGAATATGTTGTAGCCAGGTATGGCCAGCTCCCAGTCGTGGTTATCATTACTCCAGGTTTCAGTGATGGCCACAATGTCCAGGTTTGACTGCACCATGACAGCCTCCAGATCTTCCATCTTGTTGCTAAGGCTCCTGGCATTTGCATACATGGCTTTCCATGATTTGACCTCCTTAGACTGTTTCACTGTTCTACTCCAGCCTCTTCCTTGGTTGTCCTTTATCCCTGGTTCTCCTTGCTGTCTGCCCTTCTGCTGAATTTTTCCCCTTTTCTGCCTATCCATCTCTTGGGCACTAATCTCCATCTTTTGCACACTGCTTTGCAGAGATAGCCACTCCTCTGGTTCACTGGTTCCACTGCTAGCTGTGGGGGGTGAGCAAGTAGATACCCACCTTGCCGGCCTGCCACCCTCCTTTGTTAGTTTAAATGCTTGTCAATGTAGCATTTAAACTTATCATTGAGTGCTTGGATTCCCCTCCAGGATGGATGCAGACCATCAGGCTTGAACAAACCTCCATCCTCCAGGTTGGTCCCCAGTCACCAATGAATCCTAACCTTCCTCACCGCACCAGTTCTTCAACCATGAGTTAAAGTTCGTGGTGCATGCACTCCTATGCTCTCCCTTGCCTCTCACAGGTAGTACTTCTGAGAAAGTGACAGAAGTAACTACTTGCTTGAGACCTCTCCCCAGTTTCCTAAACTCTTCCTGAACTTCCTTTGGCTTCCCATTTGCCAGCTCACTAGTACCTAGGTGGATAATGACATCCAGCTCACCCTCCCTTCTTGCCTTCCCAGTGATCCCCAGGATCTTCCTTCCATCCCTCCATGCTGTGGCACCTGGTAGGCACCTCACCTCCCTGTCCTCCCCCTCCTGTGTTCCTAGCTGGATCCCTTTTATGATGGAGTCCCCCACCAGGATTCGCTTCCTCCTCCTCTGGGGTCCACTGCTTTCCCCGCTGAGGTCACCTCCTTGGCTAACCTCCACATCCTTTCCTTCCACATCTCTGGGTACCTCTACTTGGTTGTCCTCATTTGCCAGTGTGGCATATGAGTTCTTGAGTGGAATAGGATCTGGGATGTGCCTCTGCCTGACCGCTCTAACCCTCCCTGAGCCCACTATCATCCAAGTGCTCCTCGTTCTCGGCATCCTTTGAGCTGCTCTCTGAACATTGATTATAAGTACTAAAAGTGTAACAATGAAAAGTTATTCAGGCCTTAAATCAGGAAAGTAAAAAAACTATAATAAATTATTGAAATGCAAGAAGCAGGTGTGCTTTTGTAAGCAATGATAGAAGATACTTAGTATAATACAAATGAATGATGTGAAGGGGTTCTGGAAATGCAAATGGCACTAGAAATTACAAAGCCAATATGGATGTCTATATCACTGAAGTTAAACGGCTACAGCATTTAGCCAATATTTTTTTGTTCCTTATAGTAGTAATTCCCATGCACCAGAGATGCCAGTAGTGGATAAAAATGTTTTCCTCCCAATTGTTAGTGTAACCGCCCTACAAATGGGGGTTCCCAAAGTCTTCCTTGGGTGTGCCTTAATGCCCACTGCCAGGCTGATGTCTTGTGTCTTAATCGTTTGAAAGCTATTGCCTGTGGGTGCCTTTATAGCCTCTGTGTTCTGTCTCTAATTTTGCACAGAACTTGCAACTACTGCAAAATACTTTCACTGCTACAGAATTTACTGTTCTCAGTGTTTCTTTCTTAACATTAACAGTTTTTCCATTGGACCTGTTCCCTTCCCCTCCTTTTACAATATATCCTATGCTTGGAATGTGATGTTATCAATGACATCATATCATACTTGAACTAACGACAGGGCTGCATCCTGCCACAGAAATGAGTAGTCATTTATCTATCACTGCTCCCATTCCCTGAGGAAGTGGCACAGCACATCAGGTACTGTGATATTTGCTCAGCATGTACTGCAGCCTAATAAAGTGTTTAGTTCTTGACTTATTACACTGGGGCCAATGTAAAGTAAATGCTGAAGTTTGCCATAGCAACACACGAGAGCAGTAACCTGTAGATGTTGTGAATCAGTTTCAAACCATTCAAACTGCCAAATAGTGCTGTTTTACATGAAACAAAATCCTTTTATTTCGGTGAGCTGTTTCATTTGCATAATCTACCCCTTTTGTTCTCAGTGCTGCAACATCACAGCAGGGAAACAAAGTTACTGTACCCACAATGCCTCACTATATAAATTAGTATATAGGGTATTATATTTCTGTGCTCACTGAAGAAACAGGAGCTTATCCCATGCATTTTTGAATCCCCGTACTGTTTCTGCTTCCACCACCTCAGCTGGTAGGCTGTTCCACAAATCCACCACCCACTCTGTGAAAAAAATACTTCCCAGCATTCCCCCTAAGCCTCCCTCTCTCCAGCCTCATGTTATGTCCCCTTGTCCTTGTGCACTTTCGTCTCTGAAATATGCTCCCATCCTGTACCCTGTTTATTACTCTAAGGCATTTGAAAGTCTCTAGCATATCCCCTCTCTCCCTTCTCTCTTCCAATGAATAGATGTTAAGTTTTCTGAGTATTTCCTCATAAGGTTTGTGGTGCAGTGCATATATCATTTTTGTTGCTGTTCTCTGGACTGCTTCCATTCTGCCTATGTCCTTCCTGAGATGCAGTCTCCAGAACTGGACACAGTATTCCAGATGAGGCGTCACTCGTGATCTGTACAGTGGCATCAACACATCGCTCATCCTGCTGGTTATGCCCATTCCTATGCACCCCAGCATTCAGTTTGCTTGTCCCAGTGCTTTTTCACATTGTTTGGATGTCTTCAGGTCATCGGATAGTATAACCTCCAGGTCTCCCTCCAGACTTGTGGTGTCTAGAACCTGCCCCCTTCCCCCATCCTGTATTCCTCTCTTGGGTTTCTGTGTCCC
Source organism: Neoceratodus forsteri (assembly GCA_016271365.2). Classification (NCBI taxonomy): domain Eukaryota; kingdom Metazoa; phylum Chordata; order Ceratodontiformes; family Ceratodontidae; genus Neoceratodus; species Neoceratodus forsteri. Next base: position 27,820,772 of record CM057449.1, read on the forward strand.
AGATACACAATCTTTCACTTCTTAGCATTGAAACCCAACTGCCAAACCCTTGACAATTCCTCAAGTAGTCTTAGATAATTTCTCATTTCGTCTAACTCCTCCTGTGTGTCGACTGTGTTGCAGATCTTGGTGTCATCTGCAAACAGGCATACTTTCCCCTTCAGTCCCTCTGCAATGTCACTTATGGAGACATTGAGTGGGACTGGGACCAGCACTGATCCCTTTGGTACCGTGCTGGTCACCTTCTCCCTTCGGATTTTATGCCATTTACTACCACCCTCTGGGTCCTGCCTTTTAGCCAGTTTCCAACCTACTTTACCACTTTAGAGCCCACATCCAGATTCCCCAATTTGTTAAGCAACCTTCTATGTGGAACGCTGTTGAAGGCCTTACTGAAATCCAGGTAGGCCACATCCACTGCCTCTCCCTGATCCACTGCCCTTGCCAGCCAGTCAAAGAAAGCAATACAATTAGTCTCACAGGACTTTTCCTCAGTTAATCCATGCTGCTGTGGGACTTTTTGCACCACTTGACTCCTGGAACTTCACTACCCTCTCCCTAAGAATGGACTCCATCAGCTTCCCCACCACTGAGGTCAGGCTTACAGGTCTGTAATTGCCTGCCTCCCTACTTCCAGTCTTGTGCAGGGGGATCACATCTGCCCTTCTCCAGTCCCCAGGTACCTCCCCCATCTCTAGTGATTGGTTGAAAAGGGTCATCAGTGTTACTGCTAGGACTTCCCTAAGTTCCTTCAAAACTCTAGTGTGAATCCAGCCTGGCTCCATAGCCTTGTCTGTCTTTACCTTCCCTAGTTCCTCCAAGACTCTATTCATCATAAACATGCTGGGGTCCGCCTCTCCCCCTGTAAACCTTTCCTTGTGAGTCTTGGCCCCTGCCCTGCCTCTTACTTGGTAAAAATACTTGTTCAGTGTCTAGGCTTTTTCAAGGCTTAGAAAATTGACTTTTTATTTCCTGACATCTGATCGGCTAGTACCCTTGCCAGGGGGGTACATTAGCTTTCAGTAGATGCCCAGGAAATAAAAAGTGCCATTCTATAGTGCCCCTTCACCCACTTAAGTATCCTAGTGCCAACCTTGCTACCTAATTGGCTGAAACCACCTAATTTGAAAGTGAAATCGCCACCATTTTTGTGCCTCACTTAGCAAGAAAAAATATCCGTAGTGAGTCAGCCCTACGAAACACACACAGCACAACCCAGACCGGAAATATTTTGGCATTTTAAAAAAAAAGCAACGGAAAGTACTTCTTTTATAATGGCCAGTAAAGCATCTGTTTTTAATTCAGTTACAATACTTAAACCCCTTACACTTATTCTCCACCCCCATCCGAACATCTGTCCTGGCCCCTGTCCCGTCACTGATTGTCAAGCATTTTCAACAAAACGCCACCCAACAAAAGCTCACAAATGTACCTGCTTTAAGCAGGATTAGTTTTCTCTTCTGCCACCTTGCTCCACTCATCCTAGAAAAGCTACAGACGCTCCGTGATGTCCGGACTTGGCTGAAGTGATGTACAGCGCAGCCGCTCGCCTACCACCTTTGCTCCACTCCCAAACTATGGCGTATTCTTCTGATACAGAAAACAATCTTCCCACTCCCGCTCTGCTCCCCAACCTAATCGCTGTGTGCTGCACTATAAACACTGGCATTTTACAGAACAAGTAAACGTACCAGCACCGTGTCTGAGGTAACTGCTGGTGTTACTGGATCTCTCCTGCTCCACTCTGGATTCACAGCCACACGGGGGGGTGGTAGAGTCAGTGACCCCCCCAAACTTGGATATGCTCTCATGGATACAGAGCATATGTAATTACCTGCCTATGTTTTGGAGGTAATCTGAGAACATTGTGGGCTAAAATATTAAAAAATCTGTTGCAACAGTCTTCTGCACTTCTAATCTCTTCCTTTTACTATCGCTCCTTCTCTGTCATTCCCCTACTCAAGCTTGGCCAGCTTTGAGCAGTCTTTCTGTCCCTTTCCTTATTTCCAGCTCGTTTTCTCTAAAATAATAGCCCCAATGTTTAGGATGTTCTGTGCTTGCAGTACAAGCTGTTTGATTAATTTTCCTGCAGGAATGTGCTCACGTTCGACTGTGTGATCGTGCGATCATGCGACTGTGCGATCGTGTGATCGTGCGACTGTGCGATCGTGCGAACGTGTGAAGACGCTGAAAAAAAGAGTTTGTTATGGCGTTTTCATTATCTGGTGAATTCTGAACAAATTAACAGCCTTTGTGCTAGTTTTAGTATGAGAAGCTTAGAATTATGGTACATATCAGAATTGTAACCAAGAATCATTTAAAAAGTGGTGTTTATTTGTTTGCTTAAATAAAAAGGTTAAACTAGTACTTTTAAAAGGGAGAAGGCAATGCATGCCACTGTTAAAAGGAGAGAGATAAAACTGTTTAACTTAAAAGGACTAAAGTCTCCTAATGTGATGCAGAAATGCCTTAGACTTACAACTCTCCAGTAAAGTGCTTCCAGCTCCCTCTCAGTCCAACTCCTTATAGGACTGAGCGGCCCTGGTTGTCCCACTTTTATGATGCAAGTTCTGGGAGGAGTTAACTAGGTCATGTGCTTCTCCACTTGTATAAAAGCAGAGTGAATGTGAAGTGTTTAGTCAGTGTGTGGTAGGAAGGCAACCCTACCAGATGCCTAGCCAGATTCTAGGTGCCTTTTTGGCAGGAATTTTCTTTCTTGTTAAAGATATGATTTCCTGTGCCTTATGTTTTTTTTGAAAGTTATGTACAAGTTCTGCTTTAAGTCCATTTATTTTTTTCTGCTTCTAATAAATTTTGAAATATCGGATCCTGACTGCTCTCTGGACTTTATTGGACAACCCCACGTGCACATTTGGTGTTAAAAGTGGGATATCACAAGGGAAGGAGAGCCACCTTTCTTGTGGATATTGTCCAGAGTCATTATGGAGGAGCAGAAGAAGATGGAGAAAGTGGAAATGTCTACACCGGAAGGTACATGGACCAGAACCATGGTGGACAAATTTCAACTACCCCTAGCAGCTGGATTGGGTGATGTCAGAAGGAAAGAGACTGGTAAACCAAAGGCAGCGGAAGAAGCTATTGGGGGTGAAGATGTCAAAGAAGAGGAGGAGGAGGAGGAACCCCCTTCCGAAGTACATGATTTGCTGAGATGGTTATGTGTGAGACAGCTTGAGCTGGAGAAGCAGAGAGAGAGAGACCATCTACAAAATGAGAGAGACCGTCTACAAAATGAGACCAGGTGGGTGGAGACTCTTAAGACTATTCAGGCTATTGGAACTACTAGACCTATTCTACCTAGTGAGGGCCCAAAAGACATTAAAATATCCAGACTAATGGACAATGATGATATTGAAGCATACATTACAACATCTGAAAGAGTGGCAACAGCATGTGGGTGGCCTAGGGATCAGTGGGTTATTCGTTTAGCCCCATATCTCACAGGCAAGGCTCAGCTAGCTTATAGTCACATAGAACCTGGAAATGTTACCAACTATGATCATGTTAAACAAGCAATATTAAAAAAGGCATGACATCAGTGCAGAGACTTATCGTCAAAGGTTTCGAGCATTCAACATAGAAACATAGAAGTTGACGGCAGATAAGGACCGCAAGGCCCATCCAGTCTGCCCATTTCTTTTTCTACCTCATAAATGTGCCATCGGCCTTTGCTCTGTCAGTGACCTATCTATTCATAGTCATTTGTATTGCTCCCTTATGCCTATCCCATGCCTGTTTGAAGCCCTGCACTGTATTCATAGCCACCACTTCTTGTGGTAAGCCATTCCATGCATCCACCACCCTTTCTGTGAAAAAGAATTTCCTCATATTCCCCCCTTAATCGGCCTCCCTCTAATCTCATGCTGTGTCCTCTTGTCCTGCTATTTTTCTTATATTTAAACATGTTAGACTCTTTCACCTTGTTTATGCCCTTAAGGTGTTTAAATGTCTCGATCATATCACCTCTCTCCCTCCTTTGCTCAAGGGTATTCAGATATCATACTGTTAAGTCCCCACAAGAAGCTTGTGCTCGATTGCAAGACTTGTGCACAAAATGGCTACAACCTGCAACTCGTACCATACATCAAGTGGTTGAGTCAGTTGTGTTAGAACAATTTGTAAAAATACTACCTTATGAGGTTCAAATGTGGGTAAGAGAACATCGACCTGACACAGTAGAAAAAGCTGTCAGTTTAGCTGAAGATTATATTACAGCTCACCCACATCGTCAGAAAGGGTCTCATGGAACAAATACTTCCCAAGTATTAATAAAACATCCACCCACTAGTCCTTCTACTAAGCCAAAAGAGGAAAGAAAAAGTATGAGAACATTTAACCCAGATATTATTTGCCACGAGTGTCAGACCAAGGGACACATCGCTAGATTCTGCCCCAAGAAAAAATCTGATCCTTCTCATCTGGCCTTAGCAAACTGGGCAATATACTGTGTCTGTTAATGTTGGAGGACAGGATGTGATGGCATTGATTGATTCAGGAAGTAAGCAAACCCTGGTACGTGCTGATTTACTCAGTGGTGCTCTTACAAAGAAACACTCGGAGAAAACTGGGGTGACTTGTGTTCATGGGGACACTCATTTTTATCCTGTACAGAAAGCTACTATTACTGCATCAGGTATGGCATATCATCTGAAGATAGGCGTGGTTCCTAGACTACCAGTACCTGTGATATTGGGACATGACTTTCCTGTATTTAACAATTTATTGACTGCTTCTTCTTCTATTTCTGCTGTGACTACACGATCTCAAGCATCTCAGGAACAAATGGACAGTGAATTGTTTCCTTTTGATGATACCTTATTTGATGTTCCTGGAAAAACTGTTAAATCAAAAAAACAAAAGAGACTAGAAAAATGGACATGGAATAAAACAAAGGACTTAGGTTGTGATAATGCCATGGTAAAAACTATAAAGTCGGACTCTTTTATCAGTGACCAAAAGAATGACCCTACACTAACTCCTTTGTTTTACCAGGTTATTGCTGATGGGGTGGAAGGTACACCTCCAATGTATAAATTGCAACAGGATAAATTGTATAGAGTTTGTCAAAATCCAAAAACTGGGGGAAATGGTAGATCAACTGGTGGTTCCTAGTCAGTACAGAGAACAGTTAATATTCTTAGCGCATGATGTACCATGTGGGGGACATGCAGGAAGCGACAGAACTTTAAAAAGGTTACTATATAGATTCTTTTGGCCTGGCATTCATGATCAAGTGGCTGAATATTGCAAAAGTGGCAGCCAGTGCCAAAGGGTGGCGCCGGTTACAAGAAAGGACAAAGTCCCTCTTCAACCTTTACCGTTGGTTGTTATGCCCTTTGAAAGATTGGCCATGGATATTATAGGACCTCTCCCCAAAAGTACTAAAGGCAACAGGTTTGCCCTTGTGTTGTGTGACTATGCTACAAAATATCCTGAGGCTATTCCTCTACGCACAATAACAGCGGATAAAATAGCAGAGGAGTTGCTCAAGGTATTTAGCAGAGTGGGCATACCAAAAGTTATTTTAACGGATAGGGGAACCAATTTCTGTTCAGCCATTTTGAAATGTCTCTACCAAGCTCTGGGGGTAGAAGCTGTCTACACATCTCCATACCATCCCCAGACTGATGGCTTGGTCGAGCGTTTCAACAAAACACTGAAGAAAATGATACAAAAGTATGTGGAAGATGAGGTTAAACACTGTGACCTATATCTGCCACTGTTACTTTTTGCATATCGTGAGGTACCTCAAGCATCGACTGGATTCTCACCATTTGAACTATTATATGGTAGGAATCCCAGAGGTCTCCTAGACGTAGTTAAGGAACAGTGGGAGATATTACCACCTGAAAAATCCCACTACCCTTGATTATATTACACAGCCACGTAAAAATAGCTAAGTATACCCAAGTTCGCAAGAACAGAATCAAATCAAGCAAGACTATTAGAAAGAAAGATATGACATAGGGTGGGTGAAAACACTTTAGCTCTGGGGATCGTGTCTTATTGTTGCTTCCATCCACTGAAAACAAGTTAACTATGAAATGGCAAGGGCCTTATGTGATACAGAAACAAATTAGCCCCTACATATTTGGTGGAAGTACCAGACAGAAAACAAAAACTAAAAGTGTACCATGCCAATTTATTGAAAAGATGGCATGATAGGCCTACTGAAGTCATGTATGTATGTTTCCAACCCATTGGACAATGAGATGGAGCTGGCATATGATAGACTGGAAGGAGAACAATTGTCTAAAGATTTGACAATAAATCCTTCTTTATTAGACAGTCAAAAACAAGAACTAGCCCACGTTCTAAGTCAGTTCCATGATACTTTTACAACAGTCCCAGGGAAAACTACGGAAATATGTCATCAGATCCATACATTTCAAAACACACCCATTAGAGTAAAGCCCTATCGGATTCCTGAGAAGTTAAAACAAGAAGTCATCATAGAGAGAGAAAAGATGAAAGAAATGTGTATTATAGAAGAAGCTAATAGTGAATGGGCGTTTCCTATGGTCCTTGTCCCTAAAAAAGAGGGAGGGATAAGAATTTGTCTAGACTTCCGAAAACTCAACGCAATATCAAAGTTTGATGGATATCCGATGCCCCATATAGATGACATCATTGATCAACTTGGGCAAGCGAGATGTTAGTATACTTGATTTAACTAAAGGATACTGGCAAATTCCGCTTGAAAAAGCATCAAAAGAGAAAACTGCTTTTTGCACTCCTTTGGGGTCTTTTCAGTTCACAATGATGCCATTTGGACTTCATGGAGCCCCAGCTAGTTTTCAAAGGTTGATGGATAAACTCCTGAGACCTCACGTTGGATATAAGCAGCTTATTTAGATAGCGTAATCATTTATAGTCCAACATGGGAAGACCATGTTAAACACCTTACTGCTGTTTAAGGACTATAAAACAAGCTGGTCTCACCATCAACCCCAACAAATGTGCCTTTGCTATGGAGGAAGCCGGTATTTGGGATTTATAATTGGTAATGGGCAAGTAAAACCAGAGGTGGGGAAGGTGGACGCCATAGCCAAGAGTCCTCGTCCCCTCACAAAAAAACATGTGCATTCATTTTTAGGCCTAGCAGGCTACTATAGACGTTTTGTGCCTCAATTTGCTACTTTAGCTAGCCCTCTAATTGAATTAACAAAAAAGAACAAGCCCTCAAAACTAATCTGGAATTCAGAATGTGAAGAATCATTTCTTGCCATAAAAGCAATACTTTGTTCCTCCCCGGTGTTAAAAAGTCCTGATTTTGATAAACCATTTTTGTTACAGATGGATGCTTCTAATGTTGGTTTGGGGGCTGTGTTATCTCAAATCCACCACGGAGAAGAACATCCTGTACTGTACATTAGCCGTAAATTACATGTCAGGGAAACCAAGTACTCCACATTAGAAAAGGAGTGTTTAGCAATCAAATGGGCCATAGAATCCCTACGATATTATTTATGGGGAACTCAGTTTGCAGTATGGACAGATCATAGTCCACTACGATGGATGCATAACATGAAAGATAGTAATCCAAGGGTTATGAGATGGTATCTAACATTGCAACCATATAAATTCACTGTCAATCATAGAACTGGAACTGCTAATAGTAATGCTGACTTCATGTCTCACTATGGAGCAGACATAATGTTAGAATCAATTGTAGACCTCGGGGAATGAATATATTTGTATTTTGAAAATGCATTGTATTTAAGTAAAAAGAGAATATTAAAGGGCCCCGAGGTGGAGCTTTGGGAGTGGGTGGGCTAAAGCTCCATCATCTTTTGTTTTACAAAGAGATCTACATGCTATTGCAAGTAGTGAAAACTACTAGTTTTCATCTTGAGTGGGAGACTGTGGTAGGTCAGTGACTTCTCCACGAACTTGGATATCTCTCATGGATACAGAGCATATGTAATTACCTGCCTATGTTTTGAGGTAATCTGAGAACATTGTGGGCTAAAATATTAAAAATCTGTTGCAACAGTCTTCTGCTCTTCTAATCTCTTCCTTTACTATCGCTCCTTCTCTGTCATTCCCTACTCAAGCTTGGCCAGCTTTGAGCAGTCTTTTCTGTCCTTTCCTTATTTCCAGCTCGTTTCTCTAAAATAATAGCCCCAATGTTTAGGATGTTCTGTGCTTGCAGTACAAGCTGTTTGATTAATTTTCCTGCACGAATGTGCTGCGTTCGACTGTGTGATCGTGCGATCATGCGACTGTGCGATCGCGGCGACGTGGGTAACGGTCTAAGACGCCAAAAAAAGAGTTTGTTATGTATGCTTTCATTATCTGGTGAATTTGAACAAATTAACAGCCTTTGTGCTAGTTTTAGTATGAGAAGCTTAGAATTATGTACATATCAAATTGTAACCAAGAATCATTTAAAAGTGGTGTTTATTTGTTTGCTTAAATAAAAAGGTTAAACTAGTACTTTTAAAGGGAGAAGGCAATGCATGCCACTGTTAAAAGGAGAGAGATAAAACTGTTTAACTTAAAAGGACTAAAGTCTCCTAATGTGATGCAGAAATGCCTTAGACTTACAACTCTCCAGTAGTGCTTCCAGCTCCTCTCAGTCCAACTCCTTATAGGACTGAGCGGCCCTGGTTGTCCCACTTTTATGATGCAAGTTCTGGAAGGAGTTAACTAGGTCATGTGCTTCTCCACTTGTATAAAAGCAGAGTGAATGTGAAGTGTTTAGTCAGTGTGTGGTAGGAAGGCAACCCTACCAGATGCCTAGCCAGATTCTAGGTGCCTTTTTGGCAGGAATTTTCTTTCTTGTTAAAGATATGATTTCCTGTGCCTTATGTTTTTTTTGAAAGTTATGTACAAGTTCTGCTTTAAGTCCATTTTATTTTTTTCTGCTTCTAATAAATTTTGAAATATCGGATCCTGACTGCTCTCTGGACTTTATTGGACAACCTCACGTGCAGCGGGCGTACAAATGAAGAAATAAAACAAACCTGTCAGCCCGATCGGCTTCAGGCAACTGCGTGGGGGGGGGGACGTGCATGAATGAAGAAAGAAAACAAAGCCATCAGCCTGATTGGCTTCAGGTAACTGTCGCTGGATAGAGTGCACTCTCTATGACTGTCACACTCCTGATCTGAACAGCAACAGCTACTTGTACAAGTTAATACTTAAAGAAACAAATACTGAGAGAGAGACACACAGACAGATAACTGAGTAAATAAATTATACACACTAAAACAAAAGTGTGTGTGTGTGTGTGTGGGGGGGAGTAACCATGACAACCAGCTAGCTTAAAAAAAATAACAACATTGCAATTCATGTGGAGGAACTACTTTATTACAAAATAAGAGTTTTTACATGTAAACATAATTATTTTTAAAAACATACTGTACATAATACAGTAGCCCATTTTCTAAGCGCAATAATACCCTCAAGGGTGGGCGGTATTGTGCTATACCGGACCGCCCAGGGGCTATAAGGCCCTGGGGCGGTCTGTTATAGCACAATGCTGCCCACTCTGTCGTGTATTATTGCTTACATCCTCCACCCACCCACCCTCTCCCTTATTTAACCTAACAATACAATTTCTGGTCTTCTTCCTCTCGTTAATGTATTGGAAGAAGGTTATTAAGGGTAGATAGAATTCCCTAAAAGTTATGAAGAAACATTATATTCAGGGCCAGCCATTGGTCCAGCAGGTAGGGTGTTGTGTTTCTGTTAGTGCTGTATGAAAAAAAACCTTACACCAGTGGAATTTTATGCAGAAATGGGACTTTCACTTCCACGAAGGTTCAGAAATTGTTTTGATAACTTTCATGGAAATTCTGACATAGAACAGTGGAATAAATGTATTAAATGTTCAGCTCCCAAACAGAGCCCAGGAACCCTCCAACACAGAGCCTGCCAGCTGAAGCAACACAGAAGATTCACAGCTCGTCCAGCTCCCAAACAGAGCCCAGGAACCCTCCAACACAGAGCCTGCCAGCTGAAGCGACACACAAGGCTCACAGCTCATTCAGCTCCAAGTGGAGCCCAGGAACCCTCCAACACAGAGCCTGCCAGCTGCAGCAACACACAAGGTACAAGCACCGAAACTACTCCGCTCCTCAGTGTGACTGTGTTATTTTAAAAATAAATTACTGTTCTCTGCTCATTCTGTATTAGGGTGCTTTAGTTAAATATAAGTCTGCAGAGAGCAAGTGATTATTTTAGGCTGCACTACTGTTAGTTGTTTAACTTTGCCTGGGAGTGTAGTTCTAGCAGTGCCTTAATTTATTCTGTGCTTACCAGATTACATTTGTTGCCTTTTTCTACTCTTGTCTCCACTGTCCCTCTCTGGACACCAGGGGCCAGATATTCAAAACTTTGCACTGGGCATAAACCATTTGTGCCTGGTTTGTGCTGGGTTTGTGTAGGTCCGCTATATTCAAAAGGCCAACCCACAGGCAAACTGCATTAGTGCTGGGTAAAGGTATAATATATGCAAGGGACAAAAAGAGGACGCATGTATGGGAATACAGGTGCAATACTATATTCAGTGCATTACCGCTGCACAAACTGTGTTATTGCGTGACATAGCAAGACATTTTGCTTGGTGCAAATTACTGCCCAGGAAAAAGTAATCTTAACTCTAGACAAACTAGCTTTGCACGACTTCATGGTTTTGCACAGCTTTGCATGACATAAAACCATGGTTTATGGAACTCTGTAATTCACAAGTGTGAATTATGGAGTTCGTGAGGGTCTGCCAGCAGTGGTTTATTGACCCTAACCAGTAAATATTAAACATTGAAAGAAACCAGACATGGAAGAAACATACTGCACATGGATGGCACCTCCAATGTCTGCCACCATTCCCAGCCATGCCAGGCATTAAGTGGTGACTCAGCACCCAGTGAACATCATGGCAGTGTGTCCATATAGCACACATATGCAGACCAATCTTCAGTGGACACCAACAGACTCCAGCATGCACATGCAGCACTGGGGGTGTGGAGGATGCTGAGGGGAGGGTGTATAGGTGGTCAGTCTGCACCACATACTGGGTGCTGCCACAAGGCTGGGACAATTCACACAGTGCAAATGGTCCAATGTAGGGAATACCCCAACACCAGTGTGCCTGTCTAGTAGTATGTACCCCCCAGCCTCATACTGCACATCTGTACAGACACCACAGCACACACAGCCAGCCATGTATATGTCACTGTGAGTACCCATGCCAGTGTTGCAGTATCTGTGGGTCACATAACAGCATAATGGTAATGTCCACTGTCAGTACACACCTGCAGGATGGGCCTGTCACTGTGTAAAGTGCAGCTGTCATTGATGCCCTACACATCATAGGCATTGTTGTGCCCCTCACACTACTGGTATCCATGTTACTGTATTGTCTATTAGGCAGTGTGGCAGGAACTACACTTTGACAATTGCATGCAGCACCACCACCTGTGCTTGTGCTGTGTAGTCCCCTGGTGCACAATATTCTATGCTGTTCAGTACAAATGTAGCCTGCAGCTACCACCATGCACTTCAAGACTGAACTACAGGTGGAGCTGTGGGCAGATCCACCCAGCCCCTGTACTTCCAGATTGACCTGCAGGTGGAGCTGTGGAACCCCGCAATAGCACTGGGCAAACTGCATGCAAATCATGACATAATGAGATGCAAATCTGGATGTTTGCCCACAGACTGCCTAAGTAGACTCATTTGTATGTCACTTTTGAATATAGCAAATGTATGCCGTAGGCAAATGTTTGCGTCATGCAAACGTTTCAAAACATGGTACTTTTCTGCAGAATTTCACATGCGCTGGTGCTTGCAGCTTTAATGAATTCACTCCTTTGCTAGCTCATGTATTAGCCACATGGTTCGCCTCTGCCTTCCTTCACCTCGCTGTGCACTGGGCTGCTGTTGTGGTTTGCACTTCCTGGTTGCTATATTCAGAGCTGTCATATTTCCCGAGCTATTTTTGCACTACACTCCCACCCCAGTTTGCCCAGCTTCCTTAGCAGGTTTAGCACCAGAGCTATCTCTTTTGAATACAGTGGGCTATTTGTTCCAGGCTAATTTAGCATGACGAGCAGTGCTAATTTAGCCCCAGGGCAACGTTTGGAATATCTGACCCCTGTTCCTCAGCCTGTTGGTCTGCGCATGTGCAGATTGTTCCTCCTCCCTTCCTCCCCTCCCTTTTTTTTTTCCATACATAGTTTACACCTCCTACGGCACTGGCGGGTGACTCTGTTCCCTCCCTCGGAGGGGGGGACTTGTCTCTCCAATGAGGCTTTCCCCACACCAACCCCAACCGACCATCCCCCATAAGCGGCCCCCCCCATGATAGGGTCAGTGATGAGGGATGCCAGTCTCCCCCCACCCTTGGAAGCTAACATCTAGATTGCCAGGGGAAGGAGCAGACACAGCCTGCCATTATTAAGCCTGCCAGCTTTGTTCCTTTTCCATTTTCTTCCTGGACCCACGCACGTGCAATGGGCGGGGTGAATATCTCCACCTCCACAGAGACAGTCTTATGCCCTGTGTGTGGGTCCACACCATTTCTAGCATCACACCTGTGTTGACTCCCAGCTTCCACTGGGTGTCAGTCTACAGCACAATGCTGAGTCCCCCCACCCCTGAGAAAGGAAAGCTGTTGGTGGATGCTTAATCCTTACTTGCTCCGGCCAACCCCAATTGACTTAAGCCTGTTCCCAAACCCGGCTTGCTGATGTAGTGTGAGATAAAGGTGTCCAGCATCTTAGCCCTCTGCACCACCAGGCCACGTGCCCCCCTCCCCTATCTTCTGTGTCTCTCAGTTCTCCAGCCTTCGTGCTCTCATTGCATAGTCATATTTTAATTTTCAATGTCCCTTCTACCCACAGGCTCGCAGCTTGTTCACCTCCCAAACAGAGTCCAGGAACCCTCCAACACAGAGCCTGCCAGCTACAGCAACACACCAGGTACAAGCACAGAAACTACGCTGCTCCACAGTGTGACAGCATTAGCCCTGCTAGCCCATTGCCGCGCATGCCCTGCCCACCCCAGTCTGACTTCTAATTTATAGGTAACTAATGTCACATGACCTGTCATGTGCCGTACCCTGCCAAAACCTATTTACCTACGTTCCCTAATGAATTTTATAAGTAGTGACCACTAGGAGTCACTGTTGAGACCCACCTGTTCTCCTCCACAAGTTTAGCCTAGCATCCCCAGCCCACTATTCTTACCTATTTTTCTTCCCTGATCTTCCTGTATTCTTTCTTATCCCCTTGAATTTCCAGCCCCTTCCAAGGGCCTTAGAACTGTTACTTTTGAGGCGGCAACCCTAAACACTACACCACGGGAGTAGTTACAATTTATTGTAGTTCTTGGCTTCCCTTAACTTTTCTCCTTTCCTCACACCCCTTTATTCACCTTTTGCCCACCCCCGGGTCACCACACCCTACCTGCTACCCTCACCATGACCCCGTTTCTTTGCCACCTCTTCTACCTGTCATCACCTCCCTTTCCCTCAGGACCTCCCACAGAAATAAATCTCACTAGAGGCCCCAAATCATTATGGCCCCACTTATCCTTTTTCTCCTTTTTATGTTGCTTTCACTTGCGCAAGGAATGCTTTGCTACAGATGGCATTTCAGAGGTGTGTCACTTACTAGCCCAGTGCAGGCCTACATGCTTTGGGCCCGTCCTTGACAGACCAATGATCATGCAAGCTAAGTATGACACTGGTTTAGAGTTCATGGGTGGAAATGTGTAGTTGAAATGAATGAGCCTCTCCAATGAGAGAGCACTTTGTCTGTTTCACACACACCTACCTTTTGTCTACCCCAACAAAAACCCTCCCTCTACCACCCGCTGTGCACTGTACCGGCCCCACCCCCATTCTCACTCCAGTAGTTTGCTAAAATAAAATCCCTCTCGCTACCATACACACACACACACACACACACCATTTGTGCCTGTGTGCAGCTCCTTCTGATGTAGCCAGCAGTTAGCTCCTCTTCCTCCTTGTGAAGACTGTCAGCCAGTCGCTGGTTCCGCCCCATGAAATCATCCACGGTGACAGGCCACTGAGACATTATGCAGTGTAAGACTTCCTTCTACATATCAGCAGTCTCTGTCTGTGTGAACAGCTCAGTAGGTTTCCTTCCCACCCACTCGCTCTGTGGATGTCTGGTCGCCTAGCCAACAGTTATTCCCAAAAGAACTCTGAAACTGCACAATGTCCCTCTGCGTGTCTGTTTCAGTCCATATCATCCCCACCAACGTGGCCCATGGATCTCTGAGAGAACAGCCGGCAGGTTCCTGTGCAAGAGCAAAAACATGCTGCACAGTAAGATTTTACTGGAATGTCCGACTCTTTCTACCCACCATCCTGAGTACTCTGTGCTTGGCCCCCTGTACCCCGACTCCAAGAACAATTCCCTCTGCTGTAATTCCAGGTTCCTTTGCTGTCAGCGTCCCTCCATCCTGTTGTTCACTGCGCTTCCTTGTGTTTGGTAGGCTGCGACCACAAATTTGTACTGTCTGCTGCCAGTCGTAGTACAGAGGGAAGGGTACCAGGAGTCGAGGAGAGACAGAACCATTACTACAATGTCATTCCCTGTCTCTGGTTCCGACTCATGATCACCTCTCCTGGTCCTAGTAGTGCGATCCATGTGTTGAGCTTCCCAGCTTATCCCTGGCCCTCCATGACCATGAATTAGTATTTGATTCAGTGACCTTGCAATCCTGGTATCATCATCAGAAGAAGAAGAATCAGCATTTATATAGTGCTTTTCATACACAGTATTCCAAAATGCTTTACAAGCAATGTTAGACTGGTAGTGAAGTGACTGAATGTGTGGTGGCAGCCATATCGAACATTATCGCCCACACACAGCCTGGATAATAGCATGAAACAGTTAATGGAAAGGGGAATATTGACCACAACACCGGGAATGCTCCCTGCTCTTTGCAAAGTGTGCCCTGGGTTCTTTTACTTCCACCAGGACAACACCAGGATGGGTAGAAGGGACCTCGGTTTAATGTCTCATCCAAAGGATGGCATACCAGAGCAGTACAGTACCCCCCAATACAGCACTCAGATGCCAGCGATTTTTAGGTGCAAGTCCAATCCCGTTGTGGGACGGGAACCCACAACTTCCTGGTCCAGAGGCAGATGTGCTACCAACTGAGCCACACTGACATTACATTACAGTGATGAAATGCTGGTTGCTACCAGCTGATGATCATCCTGAACTGGGGGCGCATAGCTGGTGTATCCGACTTCACTGACAGTGTAATCAGAGTAAAGCTTTCAGCATTTTGTAGAAAAATCCCCAAATTAAGATCTTCATTAACCTCAACTGGACACTCATTATTTAGGTTACAAATCCAATTTGCTTCTTTGTATTCCAATTTTAAGTTTCTGCCACATCCTCTCAGTAACCCATATCAGAGATACTACACAGCCCCAGCTCCCCCAAAAAATAGCTTTTTAGAAATTTTTTTTTAATCTTAAGACATGCAGTGTTCCTATAGTAATGAAATACACCCAAACAATTGTATTTAGAATATTTTAACCAGGTAGCCCAAATCAGCTATATCAAAATTAATGCTGCGTGCTTGGAGATCCATTTTGTAGTACTAAAAATAGAATTTATTCTACTTGTACTAGTTTAGGAAAAGATGACTGAGACTGACGATGTTGTTGTCGGGCTGGTATTTTTGGTGCATTTTCTCCAGCTCAGCTCCTTGTCATGCTGTCTCTGCTGCTCACCCCGGACAGCACTTTTAAAGGGTCACTAGTTGCTGCCTGCTCGGCTACACCATCACAAACTCTGTAGAAAATGATAGTAAAATAATAATCAGTAGCATCTGTCTGTAGACTGTCTTTGTCTTTTAAATGTGCTCATATTGTATTTCCAGTTCCCACTGAAAATGTAATTATTTAGCATACATGCTGTCAGTGCTGAGTGTGTGGGCTAGTGGCAAGCTTTCCAACCTTCCTTGTTATGCCAGTAATGAGGGCCACTCTGTGTGTTCATAACAACAGTGAAGTATGCATTGGTTCTTGGGTTGAGCGCTTTCATTTTATTCTGTTTCAGAAGCACCAACTGACTTCAGCACTGAGAAAACCCAACACCTAAACAGCAAATACAAGCAAGCAATGTTTGGCATTCACAAGTACTCGTTATACTTTGTAATATCTTCCCCATACCACAATGTATGCCCCACACTTACACCTAAAACTCACTCCACAGGGCACTAAATCCATAAGCACCGAATACACCAGTTCAGCTAAACCCTCCTCGTTCATCATCAGCCCTACTCGTAACCCCCTTTTTCTATGTAGTGCTTCCTCCAACTCTTCACTGCCTCCAATGTTAGCTCTAAACTGAAACAATCCACCATCCAATGACCTCTTACTACATTCATGTCTTAAACAATATTTATATAGGATTGCCCTACTACTGCTTCCATTGTCTGGTAATGTTCTCCACAATGCTGGCTCTTTGCAGGGAGCAATATGTAGAAACAGCGACAGCAAGCTCCTAAAGCTCACCTCCATAAACATTTGTAGCCTGCTACCCAAATTTGATGACCTGCAAGTATGGGCAACACAGCACAAACCTGATGTGCTCTCCCTTAATGAAACATGTCTGTCTCCCAAGGTTCCTGATACTGCAGTTTCCCCCCACTGGTTGTACCCTATTTAGGCAAGACAGGCTCAGTAAAAGGGTAGGATTGTGCTATATATTTGAAAGACACCCTAAATGGCCAAGACATTCCACTAGTGACCTCATTATACAACATTCAGACCCTGGCAGTCAAAATAATCCTTGGCCAGTTTGAACAATCGCCTACCATAATGTCTGTTTACATCCCTCTGCATGATCAGATAGCTCTCTTCAAAATGTTGCTCAACTATCTGGATGACTTCCCTGACCACGCTAGGGCAGTGGTTCTGGGTGACTTCAGCATTAAATTGGTTTACCCCTGAAGTCGATCCATACAAAGATGCCTAGCAGCCATTGATGTAACCCAGATTTATAACCTCCTCCATGAGGATTAATCGAAGGACTGGCAACAGCTCCCTCCTGGACCTGATTTTTACCACCCGCCCTGAAAGAATCACCAGCACCATAGTGCATCCTGACACGTTGAGTGATTATTCCCCAGTAATATGCCACTGGTCAAATAAGCCCCCAAACCACCAGCTAAAATCACCTACCAATGTATCCACAAAAAAGGGCAACTCAAACACGTCCTAGCCTACCTTGCACAATGTGACTGATCCCCCATACAAACAGCCATTAGTACTGACAATGCACTGAAGTCCTTCATCACCCAATTCAATGGAGCATGCGACTTGTTTGCTCATTTCATAAAAGAAAGACAAAGGGTTCGACAGATCCATGGATCACCACTGCTTTGCTTAATGTGATGAAAGATAGGGACAATCTCTGGCATCATGCATTAGCCTCTGGAAAACAGGTCGATATTGGGAGGGCTTTAAGCCCGTGGTTCGATGGGCAGAGCAACTACGTCACTCCCCCATCGGGTTTAAAGGTCATAAACATCCTGGTCCCTGCAAGGATTCTTTTCGTTGCAGCCAGCAACTCCATCAGCTGTTTCTCCCACTAGCGGCATTTTTTTAAATTTCCCTTCCAGCTTCCTTCTGACTTTTCTCCCTTTGCCCAAGTTATCCTTCTGCTTCTCTTTTTTCATTTCATCCACCAGTGTCTGCCTCATGTGGGCATGTGACTACCAGATCCCTCCTTGTTTTGCCACTCATTTCCAGCTATCCTCCCCGTTATCTGCTGCCTGCCCCCTCTTGTGCACTTCAGTGCTCTGTTGCCTTCCACCTGCCTCTCCCACTCCGTTTCTCCCCGTTCTCTCTTTCCGCCTTGGGTCTCTCACTCACCTGCTCCCCCACGCCGTCATCCCACTGATGCTTCGGGTGTGCCTTCAACCCCCGTGATCTGCTACAGCGCTCCCATGTCCTGGTTGGCTCCTCATTTGTCTGTAGCGTGCCGGTATAGCTGTTTCCACTGGCGGAGCCTTATTGCACCGATCAATGCCATTTTCCCTGGGTGAGTTGCTGTTATTAATCGCTGGTTAATGCTAAGTATTTTATTTTATATATATATATATATATATATATATTTTTTTGCAGCTTTCAAGGTCAAAATGTCTGTGTTTCTACTGCTTTGCTATTTGTAGTGCTGGAGTGCCATGACCAAGGAGAGATGCCCTGACTCCTGCATCTTATGGTTAGTCTCACTACTTGCCTTGCTCATATTTCCTGCTATGGGTTACTATGGTCTTTTTGAACTCTGTGCCTCTTCCCACACCATTTCATTCTACGGCCACTGTTGCCATTTTAGGGGGGGCTCCCTAGAATTCTGATCTTTTGCTCACCTAGGGGACTGTACTTGCTGTTTTATCTTAACCTTTGTATCCTCAGTGTCCTGGGAATTCCTATACAGTAGCAGCTCGTTCTCTGATTCATGCCTTGCATCTACTTTTTCACAGCAAGCTGATACACTCACTTTGCCTGTTATTTGTTATTGCCTATTAATTTCCTGTAGTTTTCAATCGCAGGACCCCGCATGATTCACCCAAGTCAGTAATCTCTGCTTCTTTGCCTGTTCTGAGGGTTCAATGCTTTATTCTTGCTTGACTCTGCTCCTATTTATCTGCTCGCTGCACCTGTTCCTCTCTTCCACATGCCTACTTAACCCCTCTGTATTTGGGGAGAGCGACTACAAAAAAAAATGTTTTAATTTCCGGGATTCATCTTTCTCTGTTCATTCCCCCTTGCTCTCTCCACCGCTCTCCTGCAGTTCTCATCTCGGTCACCTGTGTGTGATCCTCCTAGACTGTCTCCCACTATTTCTGGCCCATTTTGGCCTCCTCTGTCCTCTGCTGCTTTGCCTTGAGACACTCTCCACGTACCTGCTAGACCTTGTGCTATCCCATTTACCTTCCTACTTCCTTCCTCCTTTTATGCCTCGCTTTTTTCTGTGCCTGCCTCCCTGTCTTCCATCCATCATTGTATATCATCTGCTACCCCTTTTCCTTGTCCTGGTGCCTTTTCTTATCCCCGCCAACTTAGTCTGACCTGCATTCGATATTCTTTTGGGCATACCCATCACACCTCATCTGCTACCTCATTGATGCGACACCTTCCCGCCCATGTATCAGCTTCCTGACTCCAGTTCTCATTGCCATTTCTTATCTCATCAAACCCCCCTTCTTGGATGCTTTTCGTCATTGTCTGTTCCAAAATTTACTTTAGTCTTGGTTTTACTCCCTATCTTCCACTTTGCTCCCATTCCTCCTTATCTCGCATCAACCTGCTTAGTTCTTTCAGTCACTCCATCAATATGCCTTGGCTGCCTCCCTCTAGCCTGCAGAGTCAGCTGCCTTGATTCAACACTGTCTCCATTCCTGGCCATGCCTCCCTGTCTGTTGCCCCTTGATGCAGGCTGGCTGAAGGCTATCCTCTATCATTCAAGTTTCTTTCACATTTCATTTCAGACTCTGCCTCAATTTGGGAGTCTACTTCATCACATTGCTCTATTCATTTCCAGCTATACCTCCTTTTGAGAAGTCTACTTGGTCTCATTGCTCTATCTGGTGTATCACCCCTCTAGTTGGCATACCACCTGGTCCCTGCCATGCCTTCTTGGCCTCGGAGTATATCTCCTTTTGAGGAGCCTCAATACTTGTATCACTCTATCGCATCCTCTGATCTCTCATCACTCACATCCAGATCTACTTGTTCACATCGCATGTTCATGTCTTTCAGCCTCCGTGTCTACTTCATCGCCTTACTCAATCAGAAGTACCTCTTATTTGAACTTATGCTCCTTGTTTCAGATTTCCTGCAGCCCTCTTGGGGACAGCTGCAGTCCCGGCTCCTCCGGCTACTATACGGCTCTGCAACCCCAGCACACTGGTACCTACACCAGGACTGACCAGTTCCGAATCATTGGGGTCTTCCACTGTGGCCACATCTCTGGTTCTTCTGACCACACAGTTTGCTGGCTTTGGATGCTGCCCCTCTTTCCTTCACCTTTGGATACCTTATCATCCTGCTAAGCTAGACACTGAATCCTACCTGCTGCATCCTTCTGCGTTATCTTCAGTACTAGTCTTCCTTGGAAATCTGTCTCATTCTGCTTTGCAGGTCTCACCCTTCCTAGTTTCCAGTATCTCACCTAGTGGACTGCCCAGCATACTGTTTGTTGCTTTATGCATATCTTAGTGCTTTATGTTGTTTCACCTTATATCTCCCCACTCTAGCATATGCCCCATAGTTCTGCTTCCATTCACCTGATTCAACATGCATGTATGCTTCACCCTGTCTATTCCTTGTAGTATTCCACCTTTCTGGCCATGTTTCTCCTCACCCTTCTCTTTCCTAGGTTTGATCATTTGTTTATTTCCAGTATTTTGTATGGCTCTTATTCTCTCTGCAGCCCATCAGCTTGGTCATCCCATGCTCATCTAATTCTCTTGTCTCTAAGCTGCGTTCTTTCCTACCTCACTTTCCCCATCACCTACTCCTGCTTCAGGGTGCCCTCATTCTGCTCCCTCTCCTCAGCTATTTCATTGAACTACACTGTCCTAGATTCAATCCAGTCTTGGCCTCTATCTCATTGTACCAAGATTCATCTATTCATTTCTCTGCCATTCTTATCCTCGGGCCTTCCATGGCTGACTCCATCTGCCCTTCCATCAACCTGGGCCTCCGGGCCATCTTATCCAGCTCATTCTCCTGCCCCTTTGAGGAGCCTTCATCCTCCATGGAGTCTACCTGTTCCTTGTCATCTGTTGTTGAATCCTTCATCGGTGCTCCTTCATTTCCTTGGCTCCTTCAGCTCCGTTGTATCTGGCCTCAACCTGCTCATCTCAATCAATCCATCTGTCGGCATGCCTTGACATGGTTTGCTACCAGGTCCCTGCTGTTCACTTGTTCCATTTGGCTATGCCTATTCTGGATTATGCCACCTAATCTGACTCACCCCTGTGCAGTTCTCCTCCCACGTGTCGGCTGGGTCCTATGCTCCCTAGTGACCCCACACCATACTTCATTCCTTCCGTACTCTCTGTCCAGTGTCCACCTTCATGGCATCAATCCCTCTTCCCCATTGCCCATTCCAGTTCTCTTCTTCAGCCTAGCACTTATTCTTATCCGGACTGTTGTGGGTATTTCCATTCATGGTTTCTCTCTGGATTGTACGTCGTCCGATTTAACGCTCCTTGATCGCTGTCCTGTGCTTGCCCTCTGGTTCACAGACCCTCTAGTTCCTTTTGCACCTTTTTAGCCTCTGTGTCTGTCTCCTTTTCAAGGAGCATCTTCATTCATATCACTCCATTAGGCATATTACCTTCATTCAAGTTCTTTCCAGTTCATTCCCATCTCCTATTCTTTCAGGTTCATACTGGCTCTTCCGAATTCAGCCATCATGGCTTCCACCCACTCTTAGCTTCAATCCTCATCATTCATTGTCCAATTTGCTTACTCCTCCTCATACCCTGTCTGGTTTTGATCCTAGATTGCTTTACTTGGAAAGGGAGCAAAATTCTAATCTGACCAATGATCCAAGGAAATTTTGGCAAGTTATAAAAAAGGTGAAAGGGGATCAACAAGTGGATTATCCTGAGAAGTTTAAAATTGGGGAGGTTGAAGTCCCTATGGGCCCACGGGTTGTGGATGGTTTTAATGAACTTTTCACAACTATGGGCAAAAAAGCCTTATCACAGGGTAAGACTAGTTTCTCCCCTTTAAATTCTCAAATTAAAGTTACAGAAGTTGCCCCTTTAAAGGAAAAGCAGTTTGAGTTTGAATTAATATCTCCACTAGAAACACAAAATGAGTTATTTAAAATAAATGTTAGGAAGGCTGGTGGGTTGGATGAGATCCCTAATATTCTATTGAAATATGCTGCTCCGGTTATTTCATATCCCCTGTCTAATATTTTCAACATGTCTCTTACATGTGGGGAAATTCCTGAAATGTGGAAAATAGCCAAAATGATTCCTGCCCATAAAAATGGATCTAGGTCTTTAATGGAGAACTATAGGCCTATATCATTACCACCAATAGTAGTCAAGGTGTTTGAGAGATTGATAGCTAAACAATTACAGACCTACTTGGAAAATGGTAAACTGATTAATAAGTTTCAATCTGGTTTCAGGTCCATGCATGGTACAACTTCTGCTTTGTTAAAGTTTACTGAGGATATTGTGGGTGCTCTGGACAGGGGGATGTCGTTGGGAGCAATTTTTGTAGATCTATCCGGGGCATTTGATATCCTGGACTATGACATCCTCCTGTCCAGACTACCTGCTTTGGGTGTTTCAATGAAGGTGATTGGGTGGTTGGACGCTTACTTAACTGGTAGGAAACAAATGGTTTCAATAAATGGGTGGGTTTCTGGTTTAAGGGAGATAATATCTGGGGTACCCCAAGGATCCATTTTGGGTCCAATATTACTTAATTTATATATGAATAATTTTGTTTTAACTAATTCTGATGTACAGTGTCATCTGTATGCAGACAACACTATTATTTATGTGAAGGGGTTATCATTAATACAGATAGAATTTACTCTTCAAAAAGCATTTGATGAGCCTCAGTTATTTTATAGTGAATCCAATCTTGCCCTTAACTCAAAAAAATCTCAGGTATAATTGTTCTCTAGGGAAAATAAAGAGATCTATTCAGATTTGGGTCTGAGTATAGTGACTGTGGATAACACTGTCCTTGAACAAGTCCAATGTTACAGATATTTAGGGATGTATTTGGATAGATCATTGAGCTGGATTTTTCACATAGTTTGTACAATTAAAAAAAGTTAGTAGATGTTTGGGTGCACTTTACAGAATTAGAAATTGTATGGATGTCAACATAAGGAAACAAGTAGCTACGGCTACATTGATTTCTTTGTTGGACTATGGGGATATTATTTACAAAGGGGCAACTTCAACTCAGTTAGCTAAAATAGATGTTTTCTTTAATAAGATAGCTAGGTTTATTTTGGATGTCCCTAAGAGAATCCATAGAAGGAGTTATATCAGTCTTTGAACTGGATGAGTCCTTATGATAGAAGGTTATTTCATGTTTTGACATATATGGTCAATTCAGTTAAGGGTAGGGTACCAGAATACATCACTAAGAATTTCAGATCAGGACAATCAGAGGAGGGTTACGTTCTGCTGAGGGTATTGAATATGTTTTGCTCAGAAGAAGGACGGACTTGGGTAGAGAACATTTTTTCTACTTGGGTCCTAATATATGGAATTCATTGCCAACTTATCTGAGGCCAATTGATTCTAGCCCTAATTTAGGAGAAATAAAAAGTTGGTTTAAATCTGAAGCTGATAAAAGGTTAAATGATGAGTAATTGCATATGTTATGCTCCAAAATATGCTATATAATTGTATTTTATAAATGGGAATTGTGTGATTTTATATTGTTTTTGTATGGATGTTAGTGTTATTGTAAATTTTTTTATTTCTGTGTTATCATTGATGTTTTTTGTGTGATATTTTTTTAGCAGAGACCATCCCCCTCCCCTGAGGAGACCGGAGGTCGCGAGGGCCTGCTCTGAAGCCCTCCCTGCCCGCAGAAGCCCCGAACCCGAGACACACCAGAGACCACCCCCCTCCCCTAAGGAGACCGGAGGTCGCGAGGGCCTGCTCTGAAGCCCTCCCTGCCCGCAGAAGCCCCAACCCGAGACACACCAGAGACCACCCCTCCCTGAGGAGACCGGAGGTCACGAGGGCCTGCCTAAGCCTCCCCTGCCCACAGAAGCCCCGAACCCGAGACACACCAGAGACCACCCCCCTCCCCTGAGGAGACCGGAGGTCGCGAGGGCCTGCTCTGAAGCCCTCCCTGCCCGCAGAAGTCCTGAACCCGAGACACACCAGGTAATTTCTACCTTGATCCAGGCTGCTGCCACCATTGTTGGCCATCTACCTTTTCTGAAACGGCCACAAGCTCCCCTGCTCAGTGCATGAATCCCGGCCA
Source organism: Neoceratodus forsteri (assembly GCA_016271365.2). Lineage (NCBI taxonomy): Eukaryota > Metazoa > Chordata > Ceratodontiformes > Ceratodontidae > Neoceratodus > Neoceratodus forsteri. The sequence goes on from CM057449.1 coordinate 27,844,788, forward strand.
GAGTAGCACCTCGAGTTGCTGCCCAGGCTCAAACGGAGCAGAACTGTTACTTTTGTGCCTGATTTTGAAACTTTTAAAATGAACCAGCTAAAACTATTTGCATTTGCCTGTAACTGTATTTAAAAGCTTAGAGTCACTGCAAGCCCAGGACCTGTGTTCTATCTGAAATCCCCCCCTGTGCAAATCTCACTGGGGACTGTTTGGGGACTGTTTGTTAATTTGTAAAGTGCATTTCCAGTTGTAACTGAATTACCCCCCTGAGAAAAACTCATTTGGGGACTGTTTAACTTCTAAGTGCTTTTCCTGTGTGCAGAATTTCAGTTTGCCCTGCTAGTAATCACCTTCTTTTTTGAATCACAATAGTACCTGATAGCCCACAGCCCGTTTGCTCTTCTCCCCACACCCACTACCAGCCCGCCCCCAGCAAGTTAATCTTTTGCCTGTGCTTGAACTTCTCCATTAGCTCCTTATATTGTTTTGCCACTAGAGGGAGCCTGATTAAGTTTGAACAATTTGCTCTCAATACCTCACTTGTCACATTTTACTGCTCTCTGTTAGCTGTTTCACCTGGTGATCACCCTCATCACCCCTCTCCAATCGCCGAAAGCTATCCGCCATTGTGCACTCCCAGATCAGCCCTCCTCCTCCTGCTCCTGTCAGGCAATGTCCACCCAATCCCGGCCTGGCAGCACTGGTCCTCCCCTGAAATCTCCTGGGCTGCGATTGCTTCACGAACATCTGTAGCCTCCTAAAAACTGGACTCTCTACACTGGGTGGCGCTTCATAAACCTGATGTTGTTGCCCTGGTTGAAACCTGGCTGTCTCCTCCACTCCTAACTCTCATGTCTCTCTCTGGCTACACTCTCCACGGTTGGACCGTGTCGGCAGGAGAGGTGGGGCTGTGCTCTATTTGAAGGATTCTCTCATGGGCTACCACTCCCCGCCTGACCTCGACCATAAGGCCCAGGCACTTACTCTAAAACTGTCCCCTGACCCAGCTAGGAGGCCCATTATTCCTAACCGTAGCTCCACATACCCCCAAGAACCAATCCCAGGCCCCGGGCCCACTAATTGACTACCTCACCTCCCTACCCAACTCGTCGGATCAAATCTTGGTGGGCGACTTGAATATAAACTGGCTCTGCCCCTCGTCCTCCTCCCACCGTGAGGCTTTCGATTCAATTGACCTAACTCAACTGGTCACACAGCCTACTAGAAAAAACCCTGGGGGGGGGACAAGCACCGTCCTGGATGTGGTCCTCACCAACAGGCCAAACCGCATCCACAACATCCAAATCCTCCCTGACTGCCTCAGTGACCACTCCCCTGTGCTTTTCAACTGGGAAACCCTCGCCCTCATCCCCGGTCAAAACCACCTCTCTCAAGGTGGCTTAGCCTGGGACCCATAGGCCCTAAGCGCTCCTTGCTCACACTGGATTGGTCCCTCTGGACGAGGGCAACCAACATTGACTTGGCCCTGGCCTTCTTGTAAGCACTTTCAACTTTGCCTGTGATATCTTTGCTCCCATAACTGCTAGGAGGTCCAAAGTGAAACATGCCCTTGGATCACCTCCTGCCCTACTGTGGCAACTTGCCAACATGACAATCTTTGGCACCTTGCTGTTGCTACTGGCCGCTCAGCTGACAGGCAGTCCTATGCTGCCGTCCGCAACCAGTGCACCTGGGCCATCCGCAAAGCAAAGGCGGAATACTACCAAGCCTCTCTTACCTCCTCCTGGGGGAACCCCAGGTGTTTCTGGGACAACATCAAGCAACTGAATGGTCACTCCCAGTCCCCCTCTCCTTCTCTTCTCAACATCAATGGTACCGTCTCCTCTGACCCTGCCCTCATTGCCACCCACCTCAATAACTCCTTTACCAACCTTAGCTCAGTACTTCCTGGTAACTTTTCAGTCCACCTCCTCCATCTGTACCACCACCCATTGCCGCCCTCTTTCCACCTGTGTCGTGTCACCATGCAGAAGCTAGGCCTTACTTGCTAAAAGCCCTAAAGGTAACACCATCGGTAATGACTCACTTGATCCCTTGCCTTTTCCGCCAGGTCCTGGATCAGGTCCTCTCACCTATTACGTGCATTTTCAACAAATCACTCTGTCTTGGACAATTCCCCTCTGCCTGGAAGATTGCCAGTTACCCCTGTCCATAAAGGTGGTGACAGGACTCTGCCGGGTAACTACCGACCCATCTCAATCCTCCCCCCCCCCCAAGGCGTTAGAGAAAATTGTGGCGTCCCAAGTCTCAGACTACCTCTGTAAGTACAATGTTCTCTGCCTTGAACAACACGGGTTCAGAGCAGGTCATAGTACCAATACAGCACTCCTGGAATTTTCCAACTTCCTCCATGCCTCCTTGGACTCTGGTGCCCTGGCTGGTGCTATATTCATTGACCTGTCTAAAGCATTCGATACCGTTTCGCATCCTCTTTTGCTCTCCACCCTCGACCTTATAGGCTTGCCTCAGGACCTGTTCCTGGTGCACCAGCTATCTCTCGCCCACTCCCAATGTGTGAAAGTCAACGGTACTCTCTCTGAAACATGCTCCATTCGCTCTGGGGTGCCGCAGACTCAATTCTTGGACCCCTACTATTCTCACTCTTTCTTAACTCCCTACCCAGCAGTTTATACGGGTAAGATGCTTCTCTGTGCTGATGATGCTGTTCTCGTTGCCTCCCACAATGACCCCATGCTGCACAGAACTCCCTCCAACTAGTCTTTGACTCTGCAGCTACCTGGTTCACTGAGCACCGACTTGTTATCAACCTTAAGAAAACAAAAGCCATGCTCTTCTCCCACCCCCAAAATAAGTACAGCAAGTTTCCTTAGCTGTCCACTCCACCAATCTAATCGTCATTGACCAGGTGCAGTCCTATAAATATCTTGGTATAACCTTTGACCCTGCACTTTCATTCCATGGACATATATCTGCCCTAAATTCTGTCGCCAACTCACGGCTAGGCATACTTTTACCGGCACAAGAAATGCCTTCCTCCTGATGCCCTCCATCCTGGCTGTCACCTCCTCTGTCATGTCTCTCATTGACTATGGCCTTCCGGTCTATGGCTCAGCAGATCAGACTGCCCTCAACAAGGTTTGCCTCACAGTTAATAAGGCCTGCAGACTTATCACTGGTGCTCCCAGACTCACTCACACATGTGAGCTGCACCCTGGCTACCCTACTCAACCTGGAAGAGCGACTCATGTATCAGACAGCCAGCTCACCTTTAAAGCCCTCGAGCCTATCCCCATAGGCCTATCCAACTCCATCTGCCGTACTGCACCGGCTCCTGATCACGCGCAGCTCGTCAAGAACTACCCTAGTTATTCCAGAGCCAGGACCTCTCAAGATCAGAGGGCATTCTCTCACCGCGCCCCACTGGTATAACTTCCTCCTGCCAGTGTCTCAAACTCACTAACCTTAGCTTGCTTTAAGCCCAGGCTCAGAAACTTCCTGCTTAGCTCTAGCAAATGCAACTGCCGCTAGCCTAGTGTAAAAAAAAAAAATATACATATACTCGTTTGACAATGCTCCCCTTCCTTTCCCTACTAATTCCTCCTCCTCATCTCCTCCCTTCTACTCCCACCAGCTCTCCCCGACCATAAGTTTTGCACCTTTTGTTATCTTTTGCTTCGTTGGAGATTGTATTCTCTTGTAACAAAATTGTAATTGAACTGTAACTTTTTGTTTGTAAGTACTGTGTGTCCTTGTACTACTGTTCTGATGTCTCTTTGTGACGAGATACCTTTGTAAATGAGCCTCTGGCTCAAAGGTTTCTAAACTGATGTTTAACTAAATAAATAAATAAATAAATGATGACGTTAATTATTTATGTATGTATTAAGGACCTCACTGGAAATGAGCTTGTCTCAGTTGAGCTTCCTATTCTTTTGCTTGTCAATTGAATAAAAATTGTATTACTACTACTACTACTTGAGTTGCCTCTGGTTCTTGAACTCACTCCCTGGCATCAGAATCTACCTCCTTTCGAGGATCCTCCTTCCTTTGCTTCCATCATACAAGTTCATTCCTGTCTTCTCCTGTTTTGGTTCCGCACCTGCTCCTCTGGATTCTGCCCTCCTAGCTTCTCTCTGAGCTTCATGTCACTGTTCTTCCTATTTTGTCCGATTTTGCTCCTTCCTCCTAGTGCCTCATCTGATTTTAACCCTCGTTCGCTTCCCCTGAGTTGATGCTGGTTTTGGATCTCCCTTATGAGCCTCATTTAAGGTGCCTTCTTCCTTTCCTTCATTCATGCCAGTTCTATTCGTTCTTTCCTGCCTATTCCTCTTCTTGTTCTGTTCTGGCTATCCAGGCTTCCATCTGCTTATGGACTGCTCACGTCATTCTTTTTTCGGCATACCTACCATATTTCCCATGCTACCTATCAGCTGCAGCCATCCTGCATCATGTATCGAGTCCATAACTCCAATCATATCACATTCAAAAATCCAGTTATCATTCACTCAGCATTACTTCAAGGTTTATATCTTTATATCATTTGTTTAAATATTCCTATAATTTAATTCCATACTAACTCATCAACCACAGCCTCGAGAGCTGATTGTTCAGAGTCTATTCACTTACATTGCATAATCAGACATTCCTCTTCAATCTCAGTGTATGCTCACTTGCATTGCTTTATCAAGCAGTCTGCATTATAATTAGTCTCCTCATTAGTACATCTGGAATCTCCTTGTGAGCTCATATTGTCACCCCTTGCTCCTCTGTCTCATACATGGATTTAGTCTCTTCCAGCCTTGCTCCTCTGATCCACTATCTGTCATCAATCACTCAAGCATATCCTCCTTGGGTCCAGCAGCGTTTACCTAGCTTCATCATTTCTTCAAGCATTTCATCATTTGACTCTGATACCTCTCCTTGACCACAAAAAAAAGGATCTAATTGTTCACATCGCATATTTATGCCTTATCAACCTCATTGTTTAATTTCTTGCCTCTATCAATCATTCACATTATCAGACATTATGCTACCTTATCCACCTGCTGACATTCTGCGTGATCATCACCATCAGTATTCATCGTTGCCTCACGTTCGTATTAGTTCCGTATGCAGCCTCATATTCCATCTTCGATCAGTGCTTTCTATTAGGGATCTTCCCTATTTCATCATCATCATCATCATCATCATCCCCATTCATATCCCTTTATTTACCAAACCCTTTCTTTTAAAGATATACATCCTCAAATCAATTGTCATTAGCCTGGAGGGAAGGCGACCTAGGCCTTGCATCCCCAGAGGTTTCCTCCTTAAAGGAGTCTTTTCCTCTGCTCTGTACCAATGGTCATAATATTAGATAGAGTTAGCAATTTCTTCTCCTTAGTTAGTTAGATTCCACTGTTGGATGGAGATGGATGGTGGCCCCGGCTTTCTCTCTCTCATTAGGAAGTTAGCCCTTCTCTTCACAGACCTTATTCATCATCCTTGCCTTTTTGATGCTTGACATTTTAAGGTTTTCTTTTTGGGCTTTTTCCTACCCTACCTTTAGCCGATGCATTCATTCCCAGCACCTGTGGGGGGGGGCCCTCTTTTAGGGTTCCTTGTGTCGAACTTCTACAGGGTGGTATATCCCATGGAGAGAGAGGTGGAAAGCCACAAAATAAACTCAAGTTACACAAGCATTATCATATATCACCTTATTCTGTTGCATAAGCACATCGAATAGGAGGGCTTTAAGCCTGTGGTTTGATGGGTGGAGCAACTACATCACTCCCCCATTGGGTTTAAAGGTCACAAACATCCTGGTCCCTGCAAGGATTGTTTTCGTTGCCCACCATCCACCCTTCCTCCTCCAGCGGCACGTCTCTCTTAACCGTGGGCTTCTTCCTACCCTACTTTTAGCAGATGTGTTCATTCCCGGCACCTGTAAGGGGGGAACCCTCTTCTAGGGTTCCTTGCGTCATACTCCTACAGGGTGGTATATCCCATAGAGAGAGAGGCAGAAAGCCACAAAAGAGAAACATAAAAACATAGAATTTGATGGCAGATAAGGATCGCTTGGCCTACCCAGTCTTCCCATTTACCTACCTAATGAATAAGCTGCAGATCCTAGTTAACCAGCAGCCTACTTCTTCTTACTCCCACCCCCTAGAATTGCCTTATGACTGTCCCATGCTTGCTTGAATTCCACCACTGTTTTTGTCTCCACAACCTCCTCCAGAAGTCCATTCCGTGCATCCACAACCCTCTCTGTGAAAAAATACTTCCTTAAATTACCTCTGAGACACCCCCATCTTCAAATTGTGACCCCTTGTTCTTGCACATCTCTTTTTTGAAAGATGCTACCTCTTGGACTTTGTTGATTCCCTTGAGGCACTTGAAAGTTTCTATCATGTCCCCCTCCCTCCTTTCCTCGAGGCTATACATATTAAGCTCCTTAAGTCTTTCTTCATATGTCTTCCAGTGCAGACCCTGCACCATTTTAGTTGCCCTCCTCTGGACAGCTTCCATCCTGTCTATGTCTTTGCAGAGATTGGGTCTCCAGAACTGCACGCAGTGCATAAACTCAAGTTACACAAGCATTATCATATAGCACCTTATTCTGTTGCATAAGCATATTGAAGCAACACTATAGGACTGCTAGTAACTTGTGCACCCTTGAAGTCTGCTGGGCCAGAAATGAACACTTTAAGAGTGAGCTCACAAACTCCTGCGGTAATAGCCGTAATTTCTGGGACAAGATTAAAGACCTCATGGTAAGCCCAATAAAACATCACCCAAAATGCTTGAGGTTAATGGCATGTCCATACAAGACCCTAAACAAACAGTAGACATCTGTAATGATGCCTTCACTAATCCCAATGTCATACTCCCCCTCCATTTTCTTGATATACCAAGCAAATTGGGCACTGACATCTCAACTGTTACCCCACCAACACCACTCAATTCTACTTTAGGAGAGTTACACCAGCTGAATCAAAAAAATACTTACAAATGGTGCTTGGCAACACCAGGTTTAGCAGCGGTTCCCTAGACCTCAAACTACTAAACCTCTCCTTGGACATAGTTCTAATACTCCAGTCCAAACTCTTAAATTTGTCTCTGTCCCTTAGGCAGTTCCCACAGCAATGGAAAGCAGCCATTATCACACCTGTTCATGAAAGTGATGACAGGTCACAGCACACCAGATTATCGCCCTATATCTATCCCCCCCCAAAGCTCATGAGCATATCATCTCAGACCAACTGACGGAATACCTGGACAAGTATAACATTCAATGTCCCCAGCAGCACAGCTTTAGATAAGCTCACAGTACAACCACTGCCCTTCTCGAGTACACAGACTATATTCACGGGTACTTGATTGTGGCCATATGTATTTGGGTCAGTTTACAAAGGCCTTACAAAGGCCTTTGACACCATTAACCACTTCCTCCTGATATATTCCCTCCCTGCCCTAGGCCTCTCAGATGAGGTCACCAATTGGTTTGAGAGCTATCTCGAGGGTAGAACACAGCAAGTTGAAATTTGTGAAACCCTCTCCTGCAGTCTTCACATTTGCTCTGGGGTCCCACAAGGATCCTCCCTTGGACCTTTACTTTTCAGTCTATTTATTAATAACCTCCAGAAAGCCTGTAATAACAACATGGTCCTTTATGCAGATAATGCCATCCTATTCTCCAGCCACTCTGATACACAACCTCTTTCTCAAGACCTACAATCGAATTTTGAGACCCTGAGATATGGTTTGCTCAACATAAATTAATCACGAACTACAAAAAAAAGAAGTTTTGCTTTTCTTCAACCCCAACAACAAACATAAAACAGCTAGCCTAACTATTCGGAAAAATCAAAACCAGCCACTTGAACAAGTCCAGGAATTTAAATACCTCTTTTTAACACTCGACAGCTTACTATCATACACCCTTCTGTGTTAACCAAATTTCAAGAATTGTAAACTCTAGGATCGGAATCCTTTATTGGCACCATCACTGCCTTGCCCCGATACTCAACGATTAGCTGTAACCAGCTCAATACGATCCATTATCGACTTTGGATCAGTCATATATGTGGCTGCTACTGAAACTACCCTTAAAAGGATTACAGTTGCACTGAATAAGTCATGTAGACTCATATCTGGAGCAGTCAAATGTACTCATATATGTGAACTTTACAAGCAGACCAACTGGCTTCACCTAAAGGGGAGGGTCACATACCAGTCCTGCTTACTAGTGAAAAAAATTATTCTAGGCCTTAGTCCTCCAGCCACCCATCCCTTTCTCATATTGACACCAAACCCATGCTACACGCGTATTGCAACCAAACAGACATACTTTGTCCCTTTCTGTCAGACATCATAAGCACAGTGAACTTCAATTTTAGAGTGCCTTCATTGCTCAATGGCCTCTCACTTGACATCTCCTTCAAGTCAAAGCTTGGTCCTTTCAAACTCAAACTTCAGCAACACCGCTCTGCACTGAATAACTGTGATTGCACTCTCTAAGTTTGCAAGCCACTCTCCCCAACTCTAATATCTCTACAACCTCTACCCTCCCTCCTCCCCTTCTCCCTTCCCAATTATAATCTTCCTCAGCACTCATGTTGAAAAAGTCACATTTCTTGACTGCATTATATTCTTTTGATGACTGTATCTCCAGTTTTACTTACAATGTGTTCCACCTGTAAATATAGTCAATTGTTTCTGCTATGCCTGTATCCATGTATATTATTGGTGTTATTGTCTTTATTCTTGCTGACGCAGAACCTTTGTAAAAGAACCTCTGGTTCAAAGGTATTTGTAATTCTTGCAATCAACCAGTCAGTCAATCAAATAAATAAATAAACTTACTATGAATTTATCTATTAAACTGCAGAAGAAAATTCTGCAGAACTGATCACTGTCAGATCAGTTCTGTGGAAATTCTTTTGGCAATTTAAAACATGAATCCGCAAATCATACATTCATTCTGCAGTTCAGCTGAGTCACTGAAGTGTGGAAAGAATGTATGATTTGTGACTCACTGGCCCCATATTAATGTTTCCCTCCCTGGTGTCTAGTGGCACCCCACACCTCTGATCACCAGCCCCCTATCAAATAAATAATTACCCGGTGTCTAGTACCACCCACCACCCTCTGATCGGTGTCTCCCTATCAAATAAATGTTTCTCTGCTGTCTAGTGGCTCTTCCCAAACTCTGATTGTTCCCTGAAGTTTAACTCCCTGGCATCTAGCTGCCCCCTCGCACCACCCACATGAGGCTGAGTACACCAACCTGCCAACCCCCTTTCCATTACTCTTTGATGCTGTGGGAAACCCATATCGTGACCAACATATCCCTCCTCTCACCACCTCAGCCAGCCACCGTATGCAATGATGGGAAGCATGTTCTTTCTCATTGCATATGGTGGCTGGCCAAGGTGGTGAAAGCAATGCTGTGCTGGTCACAGTATGGGCTCACCACAGCAGTGCAGCACCAAAGACTATGGAAAGGGGGTGGCAGGCTGATGTACTCAGCCTGACGTGAGTGGTGCAGGGGGAACTGCTAGATACCAGGGAGTTAAACATCAGTGATTATCAGAGGGTGGGAGGTACCACTAAACACCAGCAAAATGTTTATTTGATAGGGGGCCAGTGAGCAGTAGGTGTGGGATGTCAACAGATACCAGGGAAACATTTAGTTGACAGAGGGCCAGCAATCAGAGGGTGGGGGATGCCACTAGAAAACAGGGAAATATTTATTTCTTAGGCAGCCAGTGATTGGAAGGGGTAGATGCCACTAGACACTAGGGAAAGTTATTTTTCTATTTACTGGGGACAGTGCAAAACCGATCACTGAACTGAGGAATAATGACATGAATTGCACATTAATGTATTCGTTCCACAGACCATGGTTGTTATCCCACAGTTCAGTGAGAAAATATCACAGAATAGGGTAAAAATTCACCAAACACATTTGTTAGATTACTGAGTTCACCAAAGGTAGAAGTTAAAAAAATTCCATGAAAGACGCTAAATTTCACAGGAGTTCTGCTAGCGTGGAATTCACAGCTTTTGCCCATCTCTAGTTCCCTTGTCAGTGACTCAAGTTCAGGGGCAAGCTCAGGAAGCTGACTGGGCAGCACAAGGATGTGGGCCAGCACTGTCACACACCACCACTCTGAGCCTTGGAAGGTATGGTACAGCGTTCTGTCACACAGAAGACACCATGTGACAGGCTGGGGAGTGTTCCCTCATAAGGGTTAATGTGCATGTCATGGCTGATGGGTTGACACAGTTCATCAGGAAAAGTAAGCTGACTTGAAAAATGGGTCTTGAAATTAGTTGTGCAAAACTGGGGAGGTTTGGTTTTTGGTATTGCCAAATGACTCCTGGATTTGGTTTTGGATTCACAGTCAATATTCATTCAACATTAAACGTGGCCTGTACCTTCATTTTAAAATATAATATAAAGGAAAGCAGGTTAAATTATGTAGAAGAACAGTTTAATAGCAAGGTAGCATCGAGGCCCAGCTGTTAGTAAGTTCACAGGAAATTAGGTATTATTTTGAGCCAGTGCTAAAGTTGGTAACCAAACCCCAACTCTACCCCTGCAACCCCTCTATTAAACTCAGACTGCTCAAAATTGGAGTTCTCCTTCTCTTACTTCTGTCTGGAAATATTCACCCAAACTATGGTCCTCTCCCTTCTACCTCTTCCTCTATGGACAGGACAGACAGCCTCCAAATTGCTTCTATAAATATATGCAGCCTCCTAAAAAAGCATGATGTTCTACAAGGCTGAGTGGTCCAGCATCAACCTGATATCCTGGCTGTGGTTGAAATGTGGCTCACCCCTAAGACATAAGACTCTGCTGTGGCCATCGCAGGCTACTCCTTATTCAGAATTGACAGATGTGGGAAAAGAAGAGGTGACTGTGCTCTTTTTATACTGGACACGCTACAAGCCATTCTTGTCCCATCTGCTCCACTCCTCCATGGTGCTCAGGCACTCACAATTAAATTGTTAGTGAGCAACTCTGGTAAATTGCTTCATATCATGGTGGCTTATATTCCACCCAGAAACAAAAAACTGGCCTTCAGTGCAGTAACCAATTACATAGTTAAATTTCCCCCCTAAATGCAAACTTATTGCCCTAGGTGACTTCAGTGTCAACTGGCCATCGCCCACAGCAGCCCACTTTAAGGACAACATAGCACTCCTTGACCTCACTCAAGTCATCCCATCCCCTATGAGACTTATTCATAAAATCAGCTCATCCACCCTTTGGACCTAATCCTTACCAACCACCCACAATGTATATCGAAGGTCACTGTCCTTCCAGGTGCTCTACGTGACCATTCTCCTGTGCTCTGCTGATGGTCTACCAAGGCACTAAAACCAACCTCCAAACTAATCTATCTTCGAAGTCTGAAAAAAGGTTCCCCTAGCCTACTTAGGGACCACCTCTTGAATTGTAATTGGTCCCCTATTGAAACTGCACAATCCATTGAAGCTTACTTTATCACCACTTTCAACACAGCGTGTGACGTCTTCACCCCCTCACAAAACAAACCATTAAAGGCCACACTGCACCCTGGATCACATAGACCCTTATGGATCTTATGTGGCACAGTGATAATCTCTGGTGCAAAGCCCATGAATCATGCCTCCTCCTTGACAGACAATGTTACAGGGAAGCTAGAACTAAGTGTACTTAGGAACTCCATTAAGCCAAAGCAGACCACTATCAAGATGCAGTCACATCCTCCTGGGACTTAGGGTGTAAGTTCTGGAATAACATCAAGAAGCTCTATGATAAATCATCCCCCCCTTTCAATTTGTCATCAAGGGTGCCCTCTTGCAGGACCCCAAGATTATAGCAAATGCCTTTAACTCTGCCTTTTTGGACCTTAGTAGCATGCTTCCCTCCAACTTTTTTGACCCCTCCAGTTGTGTGCACACTCTCCTCTCCCCCCGAATCTCCATCCTTCTGCTTCAGGATCATCTCTACCCATGAGGCCGGATCCTACCTAACTGGAGTGTTAGGCAAATCCTGGCATAGTGCTGACACCCTGGACCTTAAGCTCCTTCACCTCGCCCTTAACGTTGTTCTTGCCCCATGACCAAAATCCTTAACCTTTACCTCTGTCTAGGCCAGTTTCCAACACTCTAGAAACAGGCTGTGATTACACCCATTCATAAAGGTGGTGACAACACCTCCCCAGGCAATTACCGCCCAATCACCATCCTTCCACCCTTGTCTAAGACCCTTGAAAAAATAGCTGCTGCCCAGCTAACTGATTACCTGTCAAAATATAATCTACTCTTCCATGAACAACATGGTTTTAGAAAGGGACACAGAACCACCACTGCCCAGCTGGAATATACTGCATTTACTCACAAAGTTCGTTATCACAGACACTTAGTTGGGCAGTCTATATTGAACTAACTAAGGCATTCAATACAGTTAATCATGCCCTCCTCCACAAAACCCTGCCATCCCTTGGGCTTGCACAGGAGTCCACATCTTGGTTTGAGAACTACCAAAGTGCATGGTCTCAGCAAGTTAAAATTAACCTTACCCTCTCCTCCAGCTTGCCTGTTCTCTCTGGGGTCCCTCAGGGATCCATTTTAGGTCCACTACTCTTTAGTCTCTTCTGGAACACACTTCCTTCAGCCTGTACAGGTCACCATCTTCCTTATGCAGATGACGCAGTTATTTACAGTAGCCACCCAAATCTCCTCATCTTCCAAACTGACTTACGGAGCTTCTTCTTTGAAGCAGAAGCCTGGTTCACTGAGTAAAAACTCATGCTTGACTATAACAAAAACCAAGGCTACGATCTTCGCTCATCACCAAAACAAACAAAAAAACTTTCTTGTTCGCATTCCTGACTATGAAACTGCTCCATTCAAGCTGGTAAAATCCTTTAAATATCTGGGTATCACCCTAGACTCCCATCTTACCTACCATGATTATATCCATCTTCTAACCAAGTCCATTAACTCAAGAATTGGCCTGGTGCACAGACACAAACATTGTATGCCTCATGCAGCCCTCTGCTTGGCCATGACATCCCCAGCCCTTTCCCTGGTTGACTACGGGGTTACTTTCTATGGTGCAGCTGATAACATTGCACTCAGTCGTATCAAGGTAGCACTGAACAAAGTCTGCTGGCTAGTCCCTGGGTGTCATAGGTGGACCCACATTTGTGACCTCTACAAGCTAACAAACTGGCTAAACTTTGAGGCTTGACTAAAATACCAAACCTGCCATGTAGCCAAAAAATCTCATATAGTCTCTTCCCTGTGGGTCTCTGTGATCTAATCCAGCATGCCACATCAAGCTAGATCCACCAGAAGCACTACAAAAGACCTGCTCCTAGTCCCTCACTGTAGGATGTCCTTGGGGCAACAAGCATTCTACTATAGGACCCCCCTCTGGATGAATGACCTACCGATAGATATCTCCTCTGAAGTAAAACTAGACCCCCTTCAAATCCAAACTTAGAGAGCTATTCCTCTCCTCCTGTTTCTCAGATTGCTTATAACCTTCCTCCCCTCTCCCTGCTCTCCTTACACCCCCTACTTTTTTCCCTGCTATCTTTTGCCAACAAAGTCTTTTCTGACAGCAACCCCCACCATCTCCTTCCCTTCCTCCTCCATACCTTCTCCCCATCTCTAAAATGCTGTATCTGTATGCACCTCCTGAGTGGCCCCCTCATCTTTAAAATAATAGGCTTGTACTTGCTCGTAGTGTTTGCTGTTCTATGTTACTTTTTGTACCATCCTAATGTAATATATGGTTTGTTGCTTATCTGTTTGCCATGACTCAGGGTATAGTTGCCTGCCCTCTGTAAGTCTTGTACCCAGCTCTGCACCTCATGTATCCACTTGTTCTTTTAATTTGTATTGTACAGTTAACTTGTATTTTGACATGGAGCCTTGGCAAAGGAGTCTCTGACTCAAAGGTTTGTAATTCTGATATGTTTAATAAATAAAAAAAAGTTGAACAATCACATAGTTTCATTTGCTTGCAGTCTTAATTCCTAGCAAAGAATGGCAGATGACAAGACACGCTGAATACAAGGACATAGGCTGAGGCAATGTAACAGTTGAGTGTAGCATTATAGCCTGGCAGTATAGCTTAGAGGTTAGAGTAATGGGTTGTGACTGAGCTTGGTCCAGCAGACCTGGGCTTGGTTTCCCACAACCTCCACTTGTATACTGCGTGACTCTGAGCAAGTCACTATTCAACCACCCTGATGCTCCCAGGTCACCCCTGAAAACAGGCACTTGTGCCTAGTGAGCCGTACCAGGTTATCAAAGAATAACACGCGCAACACACACACACACACACACACACATATATATATATATATATACACACACACACTCACAAATGGAACCCCTGGCTACCTTGTTAAGTCTGTTAAGCAAAGTGTGCACTGCTAATATAAGTGAGTTGGTGACTGAAGGAGGATAACAGGACAGGAGAACTGAGTAAATGACAGGTAATGGTCTGAGAGGAGATTTGTTTTAAAAAAAAAACAAGTAGCAGCACGCACACATAGAATACATTGGACCCTCCAACCCACCTTTTTGAGCATTTTTTTTTTTATATGCTGATTTTGTTGTTTATGTCACCAGCGATGGGCCCCCACAGTTTTCACAATTTTGTTTTACCAAGGATATGCATGTGCACTGCAATTTGTTTTGTAGTACAATGCTATGAAAAGTGAGACTGAGGCAGCACTGTGATTTGTGAAAGAGAATACCCACTTTTATGTAGTGTTTTTAACTTTTTTCATTCCTAGATGGGTATCGATTCAAGAGCAACAGATCAATCAGAAGTCAGAATTGGGTTAGATGTTATCCACGATAGAGACTTGGCACACAGGTTACGTAACTGGAAGACATCTACAAAAAATCAATACAGCCATTTACAAATTAAGTAATAAGGCATGCCAGGATATGTGTTTTTGTGTAATAACGGTATGCTGCGGGTGGTTGAAGCTCGAGGCCACAGGCTGAGTGCATTCAGCACACAAGAAGTGAAATTATTACAGATTATACAATGGGATATGAAAATCCTGTAATTCTGTAATAACCCATGGCTGAGAAACAGCATTTATAAAAAAAATACATAAACACATTTAAAATTTATTTTACACATGGGTCCATTGTATAATCACAATAAGGCACTCCAGGATGTGGGTTATTGGGGGATTTACCCACTTCTTGTGTGGTTAAGTCACTCGGCTGCACCTTGTGACACACCACACAAAGCATGAGTAACTCCCCCAATAACCCACACCTTGTCGTGCCTTATTTTTTTAAATAACACACCCTGGACTGCCTTTTTGCTATTATACAATGGCTCATTTGCTAATAAAAAAGGGGGGAAAAGTACATTTTTATGAATTTTTATTTGATTTTTCAGAGGGTAATATACATTTAAAAAAGTCCACAATATTTTTTGCACCACTAGGTGGAGCTGCTGCTTGACTGATCCTGCTTGCCTGGTCCGGCAAAGCCTCTTTGCTACTGACCTGATCCTGGTGACACAAGAGAGATTGAAAAGCCGTTTAGTGTCGCAGCTTTGTTTTTAGTTACAGTCTTTGTTTTGTTTGTTGTTGATTGTGCATCATATTGGGGTCTTCTGAACTGTCACAGTGTCACTGTGAGAGGAAAGAAAACAGAGCTGAGGACTTGTAAGTAGAGTACAGTGGCATAAGCACCACATGTGCCCCCAGTGGCTGTCATGATTTCACTTTTTTGTGCTGTCACGATGAAGATCGAGGGGACAGCGGAGATGTGCAAAGTCATGAGGGCTTGAGTAATGAATCATTCTTGTGGCAGCAGCTGGGGGAGTAAGTGGGTGAGTGGGGAGGGTCAGGATAGTGAATGAATTTAACTTCTCAGCACGACAAGTGTTTTTATTCATTTATTTATTTATTGGTTTCTTTTTCTTAAAAAAAACATTTATCTGAGGATCAGTGGCAGGATTTTTAGGACAGTAAATTAATAAAAAGGGAACTAGGAGAGCTTCAGTAGCAGACAAGTAGTGGAATTGCAGTATAATGTGGGGAGTGGTGCAATGCAGTGGCTGTGGGGCAGCCATATTCAGGCAGACCTTCTGGACACTGAGGTGCTGCCCTATCTGCATGCATCTCTCTGGACTGCGGGAGGAGGTAGCCAGACTCAGAGCGGAAGTAAACTGGGTCAGGAGTACCATCACCCCTATCCAGGGACCACCCAGTCCAATGAAATTGCCTCAAAGGATGCCGAGAACGAGGAGCACTTGGATGACAGTGGGCTCAGGGAGGGTTAGAGTGGTCAGGCAGAGGCACATCCCAGATCCTATTCCACTCAAGAACTCATATGCCACACTGGCAAATGAGGACAACCAAATAGAGGTACCCAGAGAAGTGGAAGGAAAGGATGTGGAGGTTAGCCAAGGAGGTGACCTCAGCGGGGAAAGCAGTGGACCCCAGAGGAGGAGGAAGCGAATCCTGGTGGGGGACTCCATCATAAGAGGGATCCAGCTAGGAACACAGGAGGGGGAGGACAGGGAGGTGAGGTGCCTACCAGGTGCCATGGCATGGAGGGATGGAAGGAAGATCCTGGGGATCACTGGGAAGGCAAGACGGGAGGGTGAGCTGGATGTCATTATCCACCTAGGTACTAATGACCTGGCAAATGGGGAGCCAAAGGAAGTTCAGGAAGAGTTTAGGAAACTGGGGAGGGGTCTCAAGCAAGTAGCTACTTCTGTCACTTTCTCAGAAGTACTACCTGTGAGAGGCAAGGGAGAGCATAGAGTGCATGCACCAGGAACTTTAACGCATGGTTGAAGAACTGGTGCTGTGAGGAAGGGTTTGGATTCATTGGTGACTGGGGACCCACCTGGAGGGATGGAGGTTTGTTCAAGCCTGACGGCCTGCATCCATCCTGAGGGAATCCAAGCACTCAATGATAAGTTTAAATGCTACATTGACAAGCATTTAAACTAGCAAAGGGGGTGGCAGGCCAGCAAGGAGGGTACTCACTTGCTCACCCCCACAGCTAGCAGTGGAACCAGTGAACCAGAGGAGTGGCTATCTCTGCAAAGCAGTGTGCAAAAGATGGAGATTAGTGCCCAAGAGGTGGATAAGCAGAAAAGGGGCAAAATTCAGCAGAAGGGCAGACAGCAAGGAGAACCAGGGATAAATGACAACCAAGGAAGGGGCTGGAGTAGAACAGTGAAACAGTCTAAGGAGGTCAAATCATGGAAAGCCATGTGTGCAAATGCCAGGAGCCTTAGCAACAAAATGGAAGATCTGGAGGCTGTCATGGTGCAGTCAGACCTGGAGATTGTGGCCATCACTGAAACCTGGTGTAATGATAACCATGACTGGGAGATGGCGATACCTGGCTACAACATATTCAGAAGAAACAGAGCAGGCAGGAAGGGAGGATGAGTGGCACTGTATGTGAAAAATTACATAAGGGCCACAGAGATCCAGGAGGAACAAAATGGAGGAGAGATACTGTGGGTTAAGCTGAAAAGGAAAATGGGGACAGCCATCCGCACAGGTGTGGTCTATAGACCACCAGCCCAGGAGGAAGAAACAGATAGGGAGCTGATGCTAGCCATCCAAAGGATGGCAGACAAGGGGGAGGTAATACTGATTGGAGACTTCAGTATTCCAGACGTGGACTGGAGCATCCCAGCAGCAGCATCAACTAGGAGCAGATTTATCCTGGACTCCTTTCAGGGTGCCTTCCTCAAGCAACTGGTCATGGAACCAGCTCGGCAGAAGGCAATACTGGACCTTGTGCTCACAAACAGGGACAGTGTGATGGGGGTAACAGTGGGGGAGCACCTGGGAAACAGTGACCACCAGTCATTGTGGTTTGAAATCACAGAAAGAGCAGAACCAAACCACACAAAACACGTATCCTGGATTTTAGGGGCAGACTTTGGGAAAATGGGGAGATACTTGAAAGAAGCATTAAGGGGAATGGGACAGGAATCAGGGGCTGAGGAACAGTGGGCAGTATTTAAAACAGGGATTACAAGAACAACAGAATTATGCATTAAGCAGGTTAGCAAGAGAAAAAGGAAGAGGCAATTATGGTTTTCCAAAGAGGTAGCAAAGAAAGTGAAAGCCAAAAAGATTGCATTCAGGCAATACAAAAAGACACAGGCAGAAGGGGATAGGGAGAAGTACCAGGAGAAACAAAGGGAGGCAGGGAGGTCAGTAAGGGAAGCCAAAGCTCAGACAGAAGAGCACATTGCAAAATCAGTGGGTAGAGGGACAAAACCTTTACAGGTACATAAGTGAAAAAGAAAAGACAAAGGGAGGGATAGTGAGACTGAAGGGGATGATGGGGCCACATGGAGGATGACAACAGTAAAGCTGACATATTGAACAGGTATTTCTGCTCAGTCTTTACTGAGGAAGAGGAGGGTAATGGGTCTGAAGGGAGTACAAGGGTGAGAATGGTGCAGAAATGGACACAAGTCCCTTTACACGAAAGGGTCCTGAAGGAACTGGAAGTAATAAGAGCTGATAAAGCAACGGGGCCAGATGGGTGCACCCAGGGTCCTTAAAGAACTAAGAGAGGTGGTGGCTGAACCTCTGGCTATCCTGTTTAGCTGATCACTGGAAACAGGGGAGGTACCCAAAGACTGGAGGACAGCAGATGTAGTCCCCTTGTACAAAAGTGGGAGCAAAGAGGAAGCAGAGAACTACAGACCAGTCAGCCTGACCTTGGTAGTGGGGAAGATCATGGAAGCACTACTGAAGGAGAGACTGGTGGAACATCTGGTTGCCAATGGACTACAGGACCCAAGGCAGCATGGTTTTACGGGAGGTCATGTCAGACCAACCTTGTTGAATTTTTGACTGGGTGACTAGGGAGGTGGATCAGGGAGGGCAGTGGACATGGCCTATCTGGACTTCAGCAAGGCCTTTGACACTGTGCCACATAGAAGACTATTACACAAACTGGGGAATATGGGTGTGGGCAGGACAGTAGTGTGGTGGGTAGGTAACTGGCTGGTGGCAGGACACAGAGGGTGGTGGTAAATAGCTGTCACTCCACAGAGGGAAGAGTGACCAGTGGGTACCACAGGATCAGTACTGGGACCGGTCCTATTCAACATCTTCATCAGTGACATTCATGAGGACCTAGAAGGCAGAATTTCACTGTTCGCTGATGACACAAAGCTCTGTAACAGAGTAGACACACAGAGGGTGCTGACAGAATGAGAGCGACCTGCAGAAACTTGAAGAATGGTCAGGGGTTTGGCAGTTGAAATTCAATGCAAAGAAGTGCAAGATAATGCATATGGGGCACAAAACCCTGGCACAATATATCAGTGGGGGGGAGGATATAGCATGCACCAAGCAGGAAAGGGATCTTGGGGTTATCATCTCTGATGACCTCAAGGTAGGAAACAGTGTGACAAGGGCAGGGTAAAGCAAATGGGATGCTGGGATGTATTGGCAGGGCATCACCAGCAGGAAAAGGGAGGTCATAATTCCGCTATACAAGACACTAGTGAGGCCCCACCTGGAGTACAGTGTACAGTTCTGGAGACCATACCTACGTAGGGACATAGACAGGGTAGAGAAGGTTCAGAGGAGGGCAACAAAGATGGTGCATGGATTGCATCACAAGTCCTATGAAGACAGGTCGAAGGAACTGAACATGTACTCCCTGGAGGAGAGGAGGGAGACAGGAGATATGATAGAGACATACAAGTATCTTACAGGGAGGAACAGGGTGCAGGAAAACAATATTTTTAAGCGAAAAAGATGTTCCAGGACTAGAGGGCATGGGATGAAGTTGGAGGGAGAACGATTCAGAGGAAACATGAGAAAGAATTTCTTCACAGAACGGGTGGTGGACAAGTGGAACACCTGCCAGAGGAAGTGGTGGGGGCTGAAACAATCGTGGGATTTAAGAGTGCATGGGATAGACATAAAGGAATTCTGGAGGTCAGGGTTAAGGGGCAACAGACTTCTAGGAAAACAAACTGAACTTACAAGCTCAAATGGGCAGACTGGGTGGGCCATAGGCCCTTATCTGCCGACACTGTCTATGTATCTATGTAACTTTCTTGTTGTCAACATTTTTCCTTGAAATGAGCAGCTTACAGTCTGCATGGTTCACACAAGCCACCCGGTTCGGAGAGAAAATGCTGGCAATAAAATTAAATTGATTTTATACACTGAACTCCCAGGCTGAACTGTGCTGTTTGCTGTGACTGCCAGAGTGAGAAATGGAATTGATGTTAGGGGGTGGGTTAAGCTATGGTGACTTCAGTTTGTATTCAGAGTAGTGGTAACTTGAGAACTGATGGTATGCTTCCTCTTGGTGTCATATGGTCATGTGTGTGCCTGGACTTCATACGGTGATATTGTTCAGTAACATCACTGCCCTAGGCACTCACTGACCAATCAGAGGAAATGTTGCTGTCATTGTATAATTTAAGTTAACCGTACAAATAAAAGTTTGATGAAAAAAATGTGTTAGTGTGAAATTCCTTCATATGTTCCATAGAATCACAGAGTAGCCCCTAGCTTTTGCAGTCTTGTTAGACAGCAGTTCAGTGGAAGACATAAAATGGTTACTGGCATGAGTCTGGACATGACTGACATGAGAGACAGACTGAAGCAACATTCCCGTTCCCCCAGCACTGAGCCAGTAGTAGTACTACTATTGTTCTTCAGCTTCACTGCCAAAAGGCTCATCATCACTACTGTCCGAGCAGTGTTTTGAAACTGCTCCGAGCATCCTACAAATACACCATAGTTTAGATTAATATAAGTTAGAATTGAAACATTTTCTGGAAGGAGTTTTCTCCTCTTAGTATTAACAACATAGACAGCAGTGCTAAATATTCTTTCCGAATAGAAATTTGTTGCTGGGCAACTTAAATAGTAAAGGGCCAATTTTTGTAATGTTGGCCAGACCACACCCTCTTCGCACCAATACTGAATTGGGTTATCTCAAGCACTTATCTTTCTGAGATCCTATGTGAAGCCATTCACCATACTGGTTGCTGAGTAGTTTGTGATGGGAGAAGTAACAGTGCTGTCTTTCTCTGTGTCATTCATTCCTACCCAAATGTTGAGTGTGAAGGCACCAAACAAACTGTCCCTGAGTTCTGACTCATACTGCAAGGCTTTT
Organism: Neoceratodus forsteri; assembly: GCA_016271365.2. Taxonomy (NCBI): domain Eukaryota; kingdom Metazoa; phylum Chordata; order Ceratodontiformes; family Ceratodontidae; genus Neoceratodus; species Neoceratodus forsteri. The sequence continues at coordinate 27,865,923 of CM057449.1, forward strand.
TTTTATTCTTTCTTATTCTTCTGCCTTCACTGGGATCTGTTTCTTGGAAAGGAGCATGGCTATGTTCATGATCAGCAGCTGCAGCACTTCTACTTTGAGTTTCTGTTGTCACTTTTATAGCAATTTATTAGTGAGCAATTCTTTGTAATGATTGAGGTCTAGGCTACCAGATTGGAGAAGACCTGGCAAATTGATTTTGACATGTAGCTCCAACATTGCTGCTCTAACATAATGTTTAGATTTCAAACTCATGGCAATCCAAACACAGTTACAGCCCCAGGTTATAGCTTTTCAGCAAGAGTGACAGCTGGGTTTGCGCCTTGCTTTTCAACTGTTTCTCAAAATCTTTCTAGTCTCTGCATGAGAAAGACATACCAATTGAATGACTTGACATATGGTTGTACTGTCAGCACTCGCTTCACGTATGGCTTCCTCAAATGCTGTAGCAACTGACAGAAATATAAGATTCCACTGCCCGGAGGTGACTGTGACTTCCCCTTTCCCTACTGCATGGTCCATGGTGCACTGGTACACTGCTTTGTGTTGTTCTTGGAGCTTCTGTAACATGAGAAAAGTGGAGTTCCACCTAGTGGCAACTTCTTGTTTTAGCTAGTAAATGAGTAAGTTATTCTGCTTCAGCAGTTCCCAGAAAATGTTACAAGCTTTGCAGAGTGCCTAAAGTGACCGCATATATTTTGTGCAGCACCCAGCGTATTCTGCACATTCCTGTCTTCATTGAGGACGTTCTGTATCACTAGACTGAGTGTATGTACAAAGCACAGTAAATGCAGAAACTCACCATCCTTAAATGTGTTCACAATGTTAACTTCATTGTCTGCAACCACATATCCTGGGGAAAGCCATTCTGAGCAGGGGTGCCGATAGATATTTCCAGGTCTGGTACACACCTTTAGGTCTGGGGACCACCTCCCATCCCCAAGACATATAAATGTGCAAATGTGGGCCCCCGAGCCATCTGGGCCCGGGACAATTGTCCTGGCTGTCCTCCCCCCTCGTCGGCACCCCTGATTCTAAGAACCATTTCTTTAGCTCCTGTAAGATGTATACACTAGTGTGATTTTCTTTGTCTAAGGTTGCAATACAGAGGGCAGCCTGCTTGTGAAGATTTTATTGTTCCCTGGTGGTGCTAAAGAATGAGGAAAATGATACTCAGTGGGTGGTGACAGTCGTTTAGTCTACTGTTTGATCAATCGTTCACATATCTGTTTTTAAATTTACTCCTTCAACAGCCAATGACTGCAAGGCACTGTTTATCTTCTGGTACAGTTTCCTGTAAAGTGCTAGCACAGCATTTCTGGAGAAATAGGTCTGTGATGACAGCTGATACCAAAGGGCACAAGTTTCATCACCTCCCAAAACCCTACAGAGTCAGCAATAGAACATGGGAGCATGTTCAGTGCAATCATTGTATGTACTACTTTATTACGTGCTGAGCAATTGGATGGTTTTGGTCATATTTAGTTCTCTGTTCAAAAGCCTGCTGCATCGTTAACTGTTACTGAGGTGCGACTGGCACAGTAAAACAGGCTAGAGAAAACAGAGAAGAACTCATTCTGTTGTCAATTGGGGTGCTTTCCGATTCTGATAAAGTCTTAGCAGATAAAGGGGGTGATGTGGCAGTCAAAGCCCTGCTTTTGTCTGAGGGGTTTGTTGTATATGGAAAAATGTTGCTATACCAGCAGGGTGGGTACCAGTGTTAACCCGCACATCCTTTGCCATGTCACCCTGTCACTTATTCCTGCCCCACAGAAGTGGATGTATCTGCTGTAAGTGTCTTATTAAGGCTGATGCGCCAAGGTTGCTTGCCTGTCTTCCTCTACTGAAAGAGGCCGTACACAGGCTGCATATTGCATGCATCCTGTTCATTGGGTCAAGGTGAAAAAAAACTCCAAATGGAAGAGGATGTCTTTTTCATTTTTGTACCTGGCATTACATCTTCTGAATTATCATCCAGTACGTCTATGTTAATTTCTATATTTCGATTATTTTCCTCAGTGTCCTCACTGGATAAGTGGGTGTGAGGCCTGCCCTCAGCAAAGGAAACGGGCAAACCAGGCATTATTTCCTTTTCAGTTTCACTGGCGCCAAATGACCTTTCCTCTGATGACCTTTCTTCAGTTTTTTTGGTCTGGCATTTCACAGGTTCCTCTACTGTAGCGCCGAGCCCTCACCATCAGAGCCCCCATCATGCACTCTCCATCTTTCAGGAATGTAATCACTGCCACCGCTATCCACGTGGTCTGACTCTGAGGAATGAGAAATAGCAGAACCTTGAGAAAGTGGTACAACATATGAATGTGTGCTTATTCTTTTCTTTCCACTACGTGTAGTGCCAGCAACTGCCTTTATTTTTTAAATAACTGTACCTTTGGCAACTCTACTTTCCTTAGTTGCTGGTTTGGCACACCAGCATTCCTAGTTGCCTTTCACTTTGAATATGTTTGTTAACCGGGTATCACCTGCAGCAGACGACAAACAGGATGGGATCTTAAAAGATGAGGAGTCAGTGCGTGGGGAAGCTTCAGTTGTTAAAGGAGATGATGCACCTGCTGTGGTAGAAGAAGCACTTTTTGGTTTTGTGACTTTTGGTTTTTCTTCTTCTTCTGAATTTCTATCTTTCTCTTGTACAGAAAAAATACAACAGCTGTGTTGTAGGTGATATCTTTCATTGGACTTTTATTGAAATAAAAATGATACAACATTTTGACACTGAAGAAAAGGGACTTAATAAAGATGTTTTTTTAATACACTACAAGTAATAACGCTTAAAGCAGTGCTTCTGGGTTTCTTTTTTTAAACCCTCACATCAGCACCCTTGGCTGTTTTAACAGGTACCTTCTTAAGACAATGGTATGTATTTTCTTTATGCCTTGACTTTTTAAAAATGTTAATTAATGGTCCAGAGCCAGAATAAAATTAGGCAGCCTTTTGATCTTACAAGTAGATCTCTCCAACGGACACACTCCAATGAAAATTAGTCTTCCTGTTTGTAAGAGGTGCAAATTGACTGCAATGCTTTGATCTGTAACCTGCCAGTCTTGTTTTCAAATCCACATCCAACCTTTATATCTGTCATACTGCTCAGCTGTTTTCATTTCTGACCGGAGGAAGAGAATTTCACCTCTCGAAAGCTAGTCTTAAAAATTATTTTGTTAGTCCAATAAAAGGTATCACCTGCAACATATCTGTGGTATTTTTTCTCTATGTTGTTGACTGGACTAACACAGCTACCACATTTCTTTGTCTTTCTCTTGGAAACTTGTTTCACAGGCCTGCTGCCTTCCATCATAATCTAATAACAGTTGCTGATCACTAATTAAGCCAACACCCTTCCAGGAAAAACCCCAGTACCTAACCATACTACCTTCCTCGGTCATCTTGGGGAACTCAAACTTCTGTCTCTCACCCTAGAAGAGGTACTCAGGCCATTGACCAGGACTTTTAACCAGTCCCTCAGCCTCAGCCAGTTCCCTGACAAATGGGAATCTGCCACTGTAACCCCTATACACAAAAGTGGTGTCAAAACTGCCCATGAGAATTTCCGTCCAATCTCCATCCTACCTCCCCTTTCTAAGGCCCTGGAATGTATTGTCGCAGACCAGCTTACTGACTTCCTGGACAAGTACAACATCTTGTGCAGACAGCAACACAGTTTTAGAAAAAGGTCATAACACTTCTACGGCACTACTTGAATTCACCAGCGCCATCCACCATTCACTGGATAACGGTCAGCAAACTGGTTCTACCTTCATTGATTTAACAAAGGCCTTTGATACTGTCCACCACTGCCTCCTGCTTGTCCAGCTCCGGAATGTGGGGCTCTCACCCAACTCTGTAAACTGGTTCAAAAGCTACCTAGACAACTGGTCTCAAAGAGTGAAAATTGCTGATATGCTCTCAGATGCCAGACTAGTCCACTCTGGTGTTCCCCAGGATTCTAGTTTGCGCTCCCTCCTCTTTAGCCTGTTCTTGAACTCGCTACCAGATTCCGGTCTAGAGCAAATCATATTCTACACAAATGATGCAGTATTCCTAGCCTCCCACCATGATCCAAAACAACTGCAAGAAAACCTCCAACGGGGCTTCACGTCAGTCGAAAACTGGTTCTTAAAGCACAAACTGATCCTAAACCAGAAAAAAACAAAGACCATGTTTTTCAGTAGCTCTCACAACAAAAATAAGCAGTATCACCTCTCCATCAAAACCAAGCAAGGAGCCACTCTTGAACAAGTCCAAACCTTCAAATACCTTGGCATAACCCTTGACTCCCACCTGTCCTATGCTGCCCACATTAATACTGTGTCGAAAGCTGCTAACATCAGGCTGGGTCTACTGTTCCATCACAGGAAACATCTAACCCCTGAAGCATTGTCAGTCACCATCCAGAGCTCCATTGTTAGCATTATTGACTATGGACTCATCATTTATGGCTCTGCCACTGCCTTCTCTCTCAAACATGTTTCTACCTCCCTCTATAAAGCCTGTTGACTCATCACCGGATCCCACCATCTCACCCGTACTTGTGACCTCTACTCTCTAACTGGGCAGCTGCAACTCAACAGCCGAATTAAATATCAAACCTGCATCACAGCTAAGAAAATAATAATGGGCAGTGCCCCTCCTGGAGTCTGCGATCTCCTTAAACCCAGAAACAACAACTGCTACACCAGGAGGTCTAAACCTCAATTCCTGCAAATCCCCCGCAGTTGCACAACCCAAGGACAACGGTCCTTTGCATATAGGACATCCAGCTGGCTAAATCGTCTCAGTAGTGACATCTCTACCTCACCCACACTGGATGCTTTCAAGTCCAAGCTTTGCCTCTCTCTTTCTTGCCTCCAGCTCCTGTGACTGCCCTGATTAAGCAGTACTCCCACCTAGCTGCCCATTGTTTCTGCTGCCTGTTGTTGCTCCTCCACCAAGCACTTTGGTTTCACCACTGTCCATCTAATGCACTTACCCCTGTCTGTCCTTGACAAAACCCCCTAGGCTGCCATACCCCCACCCCATCTCACCCCCCTGCCCTCTCCTTTCCCCACCTTTCCTTTCTTCTTTTTCCTTTTTTGTGTACACTTCTTGTGTTTCATGTAGTTACCTTGCAATAACATGTTACGACCATCAGTGTTACTGATTGTTTTGTACTGTAATTGAAGCTGTAGGCCTGTACTCACTGACGTGGAACCTTTGTAAAAGAGCCTCGGCTCAAAGGTGCTTTGTAATGCTAGACTCAAATAAATAAATAAAAAAAAAATAAAACTGGGTGGCAATGATGATGAGTGGATAGTGCCTGTCTCAAGACAAAGATTATGAACTTGTTAACTAGCAAGACTACAAGTTGGGGCTACTATGCAACTGCCAAGAGCTGCCCCTTCCCTCCAAAATGTTTCACACATGATGCAAGCCTTTATTTTGCAGGACTATAACAAAAAAAAATGATGGTACTCCTGCCCTGACTCCTGCTTGCATTGGAAATGGCAGGTGACACAGTGCAGACAGACGCTACTCAACTGCTAGGTTGCCGACTCCCTCCAAAATGCTTCACACATGATGCAAGACTTTATTTGACAGTACTACACAAAAAATATGGTCCTCCTCTCCCGACTCCTGCTTGTGAGGGAAATGACTCATGACACTATGTAGATAGGGGCTACTCAGCTGCTGGGCTGCCCCCTTCTTCCAAAATGTTTCACACATGATGCAAACCTTTATTTGACAGGACTTCAAACAAAAAATAAAATCCTCCTGTCCCTGGCCTGACTCCTGCTCATATGGGAAATGGCTGGTAACACTATGCAGACAGGCTATTCAACTGCCGGACTGCCCCCTCCCCAAAATGTTTCACACATGACGCAAACCTTTATTTGACAGGACTACACAAAAAAAAACTATGGTCCTCCTGTCCCAACTCCTTCTGTGTCTGAAATGGCTGGTGAAATTGATCTGACAGAGCTTTGTGGTGGTTACACAAGTGACAGCCTCAGTGTCTAACAGTATGCCAGTAGCCCTGCTGAGCTAATTAAGCTCAGTCACCGCTCTGCTCCCAGCTTAAGCCCACTAGGCACAGATGCCTGTTTTCAGGGGCAACCTGGAAGCACTGGGGAGGTTAGATGATGTGTTCAGTGTTACACAGTATGCAAGTGGAAGTAGTGGAAAATTGGAATTAAACCTAGGTCTTTTGGTTGGATGTCCCACTAAGCTCATTCCCAGCAAATGCCAGTGCAGTGGAAATGAACTTGAATTGTCCAAGTTCTTGCAGTGCAGCAGTTCTGTTTTTGTCTGGTGCTATACTTGCACTGTGCCTGCCATTGCTGTGCATTTGCCCCTACCCCACACACTCACACAGTCAATCCCTGGCCCATGTCCTTCCCAAACCCCGGCCCTCTCAGTTTTTTGTTTTCATTTTTCCTAACTGGTCTACATATGGTGATCTGTTGTTTACTGCCTGGCTGCTCGTTGCCCAGTACCTGCCCCATGTCCTTCCCCATTCCCCACCTGACCCTCTCAGTTCTTTTTGTTTTCTTTTGTTTTTTTATAGGTTCAATCAATCAATCAATCAATCAATTTCTTTATTTATAAAAAGGCACCTTTCCAAAACCAAGACACCTGTACAATAAAACCAAACACATTGATAAAATAACAAAATAAAATTAAAACTAATAAATACAATACAAGCTTTAATAATTGGAAAATGCCAAGCTAAAAAGATATGTTCAAAGGTGACTATGAGTTTGAGAGCAAACCCATATAGAACTTGTGGCCATTTAACCTAGTGGCAGAGAAGGAATTTTCTATTTCCCATGTATTGATCTAGTCTAATTTTAAATTGTTCTATATTATCACTTGTCACCACTGACGTAGGTAATGAGTTCCAAATCAGAGGACTCCTTTGTGTTATAAAGCTATTTCTCTTTGTAGTATGATTAATTTTAACTTGTAGTTTTGATTTATGAGATCTTGTATTTTTGTTAGTTTGTTTCCTTTTGAAGCATAATGTTTCAAACAGAGCTGGGTCATTAAAAGTCCGATAAGTTAGGCACAGGTCACCCCTCAGGGACCTATAATCGAGGGGAAAAAAGCCCCAGTGTACTTAACCTGTCTTCATATGCAAGATTACTTAGGTTATTAATGTTTTCTTGTCATTCTCCTCTGTACTCTCTCTACCATGGTTTTTGCTCCAGAAGTTGTATGGGCACAGAAAGGAGCACAAAAGTCAATTTGGGACCTTACCGTGCTGGTATATAAAGAAACTAGGATGTCAGCAGTACGACTTTTAATATGTTTAAGTATGCAAGTGTAACCCCTTACCACTGCCTTTTTACCAAAACGACAGGTGGCATGCTGTTGAAGCTGACAGTAGTACCTGGTGGGGACTGGGTTCGAGGAGGATGAGGTTACTCGGCACAGGGGGGCCTAGGTTTGGCTACTCTGCACAGGGGCACCCAAGTAAATCCGAACACAGGAAGCAATAACTGTAATGTCCAAAACCAGGAATGGGATTCTTCAGTGTGGCTTTTATTCACATCCACGCTGAACAAACAAAGCATAGATGGACCCCCATGGGGCTACATTTCCTGGTAATGCAGATAAGAGACAACAGATCACTTTATCACTATTTCCAGCCCTCAGGCGTTAAACCCACCAGGCACACAGCCCAGACTTGCATGCAGCTTTAGGTACACAGCCCGACTTGTACACACTTGGGTTTTCCCCACTGGCCCGGCTCCCCTGCTGGCCACTTGATCCGTGGCCCACTGGAAGAGTGAACCAATTATCCCATTCACGTGGTCCATTGGAAGAATGAACCAATTATCCTGTTCACGGTCCATTGGAAGAACACCAATTATCCTGTTGTGGCTCCCCACACCACACTAGAGTCTGCTACTCCTAGAGAGAATTTTCCTTACAATCCCACGTCTGCGTATTTCCCCCATCACTGGCCAAGTGCCTGAGACAAAGTAGAAAACCACAGAAGAAATCCGTAGAGCTGGACCTGGTCATTAAAGATGGGGGGCCACCCACCTCCAGCTCCCACAGCCCATACCTGTCCATTTCTCTGGAATCTGAACAATTTCTGTACTAAACTTTTAAATGTAGATTATGGGTAGACGTCAGTCACATCACCTCTACATATTATTTGCATTCCAACAAAATCTGGAACTTGAAACTACTTTTAACTTGCTTAGCCCATTTCTCTAGGCTTCCCAATACTTAGTAGTTTAATTCCCACATTGTCACACAAGTTCCAGTGTGAGAAAACATATGCCCTTTTAGCCAGAGCAGACACTTACCCTCACGTTGCAGGTGCCCCACAGGTGACTCACAAATCTTCTTTACTCCCAAATAAATGCTGGAACAAACAGGCAGCTGTTCCTCCACCAACAGAACTAGGGGATTGCCCCAGGAATCTGCAGGGAAACCTTCTCATCCCCCCAGGAGGAAGGGGTCACTGCGACCTGAAAACAACAGTCTCCACCACTTCAGTAATCTTCTGTGTCTCTCTTTAAGGTGGAGACACATACCCTATTACTTAAAAGTAGCCCTCTGTCAGGGCTGAGGCTGCTAGAGCCTTCACTGAGCTGCTTTACCAGCAAGCTCCCAACTTCTCACTCTGCTCACTGAAGACAAACTGAAGCACTGACTTCAAAACTCCCAACATTCTATCTAACTCCCTTGCTGCAGATTCCAATGTGGCTCATGCAGCTGTGATAGTTCTATTGGTGATGTCATCCCTCAGTCTCAGCTGAGACTGAGAACAGAGTGAGACAGTGTGAAACCCATTTAACTGGAGTTTCACAAGCTGCCTTCCCTGCCTACCACTAGGTCTTACTGGGCTTCTAGTAACCCCAGGTAACAAGGGGGTTACACAAGCTATTATTCCATGACACTTCTTTATTGTTTTATTTACGTGGGTGTTAAATTTCATGTCATTTGTAATAGTGACACCCAAGTCAATTTCTGAGGTGACAACCTGTGATTGAATATTATTCAGTGTGGAATTAACTAATCTATTATTTTTTCCAAGGTACATTACCTTACACTTAGTAGTATTAAAAGTCATTTTGTTATGTATTGTCCATAAAGCCAGTTGGTTCGGGTTATTTTGTAAGGCATGAATAGATTGCATGTCATTTGCAATACAGCCAATTTTTCTGTCATCTGCGTATTTATTTATCCAAACCCCATTAGTTGTTTGCATAGTGAATATCAAGATGTTAAATAATACGGGCCCCAGGACTGATCCCTGGGGCACCCCGTTGATGACATTGGTTAGTTTGGACATTTGTCCTTTAATGGTTACACACTGCTGTCTGTCTTTTAGCCATGAATCGATCCATTTGATGAGGTTTGGATGAAGTTTGATCCTAATTAGTTGTTCTATCAGTATTCTATGGGAAACGGTGTCAAAGGCCTTTTCATAATCCAAAAAATCACATTGATTGGTAATCCATTATCCAAAGCACTGCTGACGGGCTCAAAAAAATGTATTAAATTATTCTGGCAAGATCTGCCTTGTGTAAAGCCATACTGTGTTATGTCAGTAACGCCTGTATCCTGGATATACATTATAATTTTTGGAGAAGTAACTTTTCCATCAGTTTTCCAATACAGGAAGTGAGGCTAATGGGTATATAATTAGCAGCATTTTGCTTAGCACCCTTTTTATGTATTGGTATCACCATAGCTTTTTCCAGTCTTTTATTGCAACTCTTTCATTAAATAATGTGTTAAACAATAGAGTAAATATTCCTGATCATTCATTTGTTAGTCATTTTAGGAACTTTGAAGGGATGTTGTCAGGCCCTGCAGGCAAATTATTTTTTAGAGACTTTATAGCTGTCATAATTTCCAATTTAGTAAACAGCCAGGAATTAGCAGTAATTTGTACATTATCTATATTTAGTTCTTCCTTAGGTTTGCACACATTACTGAAATAAGTGTTTATTTTGTCAGCAATTTTCTGCTCATCTGTGATTAATTCTTGATCCTTTTAAAGGTGGCCTATTTTGGGGGAATTTCCTTTTACTGAACCTCGATAATTGTACAATGTTTTCTTATCTTTAGTTAATGTTGCCAGATTAAGTTCAAGGTATTTTTTGGCCATTTATAATAGCCTTTTCTTGTCAAATTTGCCTTTATTTTGAACTTTTGCCACATATCTGTTGTTGATTATTTCTTATATTTATTATATGCCCATTTTTTTTATTTGTCTAATTATATTTGTATTCAACCACATCGGTATTCTATTTTTTATTGTAACTGTATTTCTTATACTCAGGAATCCAGTGCTTGATACAGTGTTTGATTTTACCCAGGATAAGTGTCCACATACGTTCCATGTCCAGATTTTTTAAAGCTGTTTCTCATTTCCATGATGTCAAGAACACTTTTATTTTAGCATAACCTGCTTTATAATTTTATTTTTTATTTTTGTCATGCCTTTTGTAATATTGGTGCATCTTTTCAGAGTCCATAGAATCATATTGTGGTCACTATACCCAAGTGGTCCCAAAACTTCAGGTGGATCCCCTATGTCTTTGACATTAGTTAGAATTAGATCAAGAATGGTATAGTTTCTAGTTGGTTCCAAAACTATTTCAAGCTGTAATGTAGCATTGACAGATCTGGTTTCAAGGCTACCTTTCCCTTGAAGGGATTGCCAGCATATCTAGGGTACATTAAAGTCTCCCATTATAATCAGATCATCCTGGATGGTGAGATTCTCAATAGTTTGTGTAAACATTTCATTTTTTAAAGTGCCAAGGTTTGGAGAGCAGTGAAACATTTCCTATAGTTATCCAACTCTTATCTATTTCAATTGTAGCCCAAATAATCATATTGTTACCCTTTAAGATTTCATTATTCATTATCTCATGATACCTTAAATTATCTCTGATGTATAGGGCAATACCTCCCACCTTATATTTTGTATGGTTTTTAAGTATTGTTGTATAACCCTGTATATCCTGGCCCCATTCTGAATTAGGGAACCACATCTTTGTTACCCCACAAATATCTATATTATCCTTAATTAGTGTGCATTGGAGTTCACCCATTTTGTTTCTTATGCTCCTGGCATTCAGGAGTACATTTGTAAGCGCAGAACTGTTGCTGTCTGGAGAGCTATTTTTAGATCCTTGTGACGTTACGTTGTTACATAGAAACATAGGCTTTGATGGCAGATAAGGATCACTTGGCCCACCCAGTTTGCCTATTTCCCTAGTGTTACTCCCATATGAGTCATTCATTTTAGTTGGCAAAGCAGTGAGTGTTTCAGATATACATGGGCTGTAATGAATCTGTGTAAAAAGGTGTCTGCTATTTCCCTCCACCCCAGACTTTAGTTTAAAGATTTGGTAACATAATCATTTACTTGTTTCCCCAGGAGAGTCGATCCCTTCCTATTGGGGTGCAAGCCATCTCTACTTATCAGTTCCCTTATGTCACAGAAGTCTTCCCAATGTGTTATGTACTCTGTACTCTGCCTAACACACCTGAGACATAACCAGTTGTTAACCTGTTTGATTTAATCTTCTGTTTGGGGGTCAGTTCTGGGTACAGGGAGACTTTCGGAAAAAGTTATTTGACATTTCATTTCAGACAGGGTGTTGGTTAGACCCATATATTCCTCCTTGATGCTCTGGATGTTCTGATTCAAGATATTATTAACCCTTGCATGTACAATAACTAAAGGTTTTTCACCACTGTTATTAAAAATCTGTCTTGTCATTTTTGTTATATCCTTAATCCTTGCTCTCCTAAAACAGGAGACAGCTTGGTTCCCCTTGTCAGGTTCACAGATTAGCCAATCAAATTATTTAACTAGAAAATCACCTAAAACATATATTTGTTTAGGTTCTGGTACATCGATCTCTCCCAGATCCATAAGATATTCTGATGAACATTGATTTTCTGGAACTGTATCAGGGTCAGGGCCTATCTCTGTTGTTTCATCCTCAGAGCTATTAAGTACAGGTGGTAACATCAATAATGGCTTGGGGGAAGGGGTGCTGATTGTCTTCCTTGACCAGATCTTTAAGAGGGTCAAAATAATTATGGATTTGAGTGCTGAACTTTGTAGCATTCCTGTCTTTTTTAGCAACCTTATTGCTTTGAACTTGATACCAGGTATTTTCTGCATCTGTGACTTCATCCTCCTCTCTAGCTCTTTTTTTAAGTTGCTGCACTGAGGAGATCTTAGAGATATCTGAACGGATGCAATTTGATAGATTTGTTTCATTATAGGTTCTTGTACTAATGTCATTTTTATGTTTAGTGGTATAATCTAATAGTGCTGCATTAAATAGGTGATTAGATGTCTGAAATTGGTTTTTTTCAAGTGCACACAGTCTCAAGATAAAGAGACCAATTTCTTGAACCATATCCTCATTTTGTATACAATTGAAGCACTGAAACACTATTTGTGCTCGTTTTATTTGTTTGCTTGTTTTCAGGTGCCAGGTCATTGGACTGCACACAGTCCAAGTTCAACAACAGAGATCCTTCCCTCCCCACCCGACTGCTTACTCACTGACGGACTGTGCACTGAATGTTCCTCTCTCCCGGGTGGCAATGAGGAGAGCTTTGCATCCAACTGTACTCCAGTTTGTGAACGGACAAACCAGAGTATCGGAGCTGCCAACTCACTAGCTTCCTTCTGACCTTTCACATGACAGGCAGGAGCTGAAAAAACCCAAGGAAAAAAATGTTGGAGATCCGAGCAATCCGAGCTGACTTAGTAATGTCCAGCTCGGATCTCATGGAAACCAAGCTGTATGTGTTTGAGATGGTTCGTCTTCACCCCTGCAGGTTTGGCACACTTCTGCTTGATATACATCCACTATTCTGGTTATTTCATTTCCAAAGGGACCTGTATGAATGAGGATACAATTTCACGATTACAAAAAGTGAAATGTATTTTTTAAAAACTATGTTACAGATTGCATTTAAATATATAAGTGATATGTAGTGGGGACATCACATGTGGGGTAAACACCATGAGTATAGATAGAAACATAGAAATATAGAAGTTGGCAGCAGAGAAGGACCACAAGGCACATCCAGTCTGCCCATTTCTTTTTCCACCTTATGAATGTGCCATAGGCCTTTGCTCTGTCAATGACCTATCTAGTCATACTTATCTGTATTGCTCCCTTATGCCTATCCCATGCCTGTTTGAAGCCCTGTACTGTATTCATATCCACCACTTCCTGAGGTAGTCCATTCCATGCAGTTACCACCCTTTCTGTGAAAAAGAACTTCCTAACATTACCCCTTAATTGGCCTCCCTCTAATCTCATGCTGTTTCCTCTTGTCCTACTATTTTTCTTATATTGAAACATGTCAGACTCTTTCACCTTGTTAATGCTCTTAACTCCTTTGTTCCCAAATATGCCATATGGCGTCAGAACCATCTATTGCTGAATCCAATCCAAACTAGCCACCGGAGGCAAATGAGTTAAGATGTTTGAATGTTCAATCATATCGCCACTCTCCCTCCTTTGTTTCATATAGTATATATTGAGGTCAGTTAATCTGCCCTCATATGTTTTCTGAGGCAGTCCTTGCACCATTTTGGTTGCCCTTCTCTGGACTACCTCTATTTGGTTAATGTCCTTGTGCAGGTGTGGCCTCCAGTACTACATGCAGTACTCCAGATGGGGCCTAACCAGTGTCTTGTAAAGATGGATTATTACCTCCCTTTTATGACTTATGATACCCCTACTAATACACCCCAGCATCCCCCTAACCTTACCTACTGCTTTAGAGGTCTGCTTGGATGATTTCAGGTCATCTGTGATGAGGATGCCTAAGTCTGCTTTCTTCCCTTGTCATTGCCAGCAACTCCCCTCCAAACCTATAGGTAGCTTAAGGGTTTCTCTTCCCTATGTGCAGGATCTTGCACTTCTTTGCATTAAACTACAGTTGCCACTCTTCTGACCATTTTTCCAGTTTATTCAGATCTCTTCTCATTTGTCCACCCCATCTGGATCATCTACTCTGTTGCAGATCTTGGTGTCATCTGCAAACAGACAAACCTTACCCTCCAGTCCATCTGCAATGTCACTGATGAAGATATGGAAGAGGACTGGCCCCAGGACTGATCCCTGAGGTACCCCACTTGTGACTTGCATCATTGCATCATTGTATCGTTTATCACACAAGGTCCCCGCTGCATGTTTCATCTATGCGGTAGGATAGGACCTGAAGTGATGTTTTTTTTAGCATTTTATTAAATATGATTTCTAAAAGCTTGTGGGTGGGGGGTTATTTTTTAAACTTGTGGTACCATGTGTTCCCTCATCTCATTTACCATAGCCATTGTCATTGATGTGGTGTCAGGATGACGTGCTGATGCTGTGACGTCATGCTGCAGCACTTCAGCAGAAATTACAAATGGTAATCCTGCCACAGAACTTGGTCCCAAAGTGCCGCAGAAAAACTGGGGCCTTGACTAAGGTTATGCAAAAGGGAGCCTTTACATGAAAGAGAAAGATTACGAGAAAATTTGTTTTTGCAGATATGTAGAGGGAAATCATAAGTTGCCTAAACGTCTATCCAAGACTGAGACACTAAGTTACAGTTTAAGAAATCAAGTGAAATGGAAAATCCCTGGAATCATGACTATGACATATGGGGACTAGAAACATAGAAGTTGATGGCAGATAAGGACCGCAAGACCCATCCAGTCTGCCCATTTCTTTTTCTAGCTTATGAATGTGCCATCGGCTTTTACTCCATCAATGGCCTATCTTTTCATATTCATCTGTATTGCTCCCTTATGCCTATCCCATGCCTGTTTGAAGCCCTGTACTGTATCCACAGCCAACATTTCCTGAGGTAGGCCGTTCCATGCGTCCACCACCCTTTCTGTGAAAAAGAACTTCATCACATTACCCCTTAATCGGTCTCCCTCTAATCTCATGCTGTGTCCTCTTGTCCTGCTATTTTTCTTATATTGAAACATGTTAGACTTTTTCACCTTGTTAATGCCCTTAAGATGTTTGAATGTTTAGATCATATCACCTCTCTCCCTCATGTGCTCCGTTAATCTGTCCTCATATGTTTTCTGATGCAGTCCATGCACCATTTTAGTTGCCCTTCTCTGGACTGCCTCAATTTGGTTAATGTCCTTGTGAAGGTGTGGCCTCCAGTAATGCACACAGTATTCCAGATGGGGTCCAACCAGTGTCATGTAAAGAGGGAGTATTATCTTTCTCCTACAACTAGTGATACCCCTACTAATACACCCCAACCAGTAAGGGGGGTGCTTTGGCTGTAAGCTTTTTATTTTATTTTATTAATTTTTTTTTTTTGGTCACTATTTTGGCGCAGGCATGGGAGAGATAGTCAGGTTTCAAGCAGTGAGTAAGCGACAGGAGAATAGCATTTTATTTTATTTAATTGTTAAACGTCTTTTTGAGGAGCTGTTCATAGCTGAAGAGTTTGTTGCTCTGTTTCCTGCAATTTGGAGAAGGACTTTGTGGGCACTTGTGTTTTGTGAGATGGTCGCAGCTCAGAGAGCTGTAATCTGAAGAGTTATATGACAAAAAATGCCAACTAATCCGAAGAGGTAAATGAGAACAAATGACAACTAGTGTTGTTCAATTCTCTGGCAACCATTGAAGGATTGTATGGCAAACTGAATTGAATGTCTCTTGGTGGATAAGCCGTGAGGAGTTGAAAGTCCGGAGTGTGGTCTGAATAAGGGGGTCTGCCTGTTTGTGATCTATACAGCTGGAGACTGATCGATTTTGCTGCTATCGGAAGGGGTGAGAGCCTCCCGTAGCTTGTTCCAGGGGTAGTCAGTTGATTGCCTGTCTGTCTGCTGTTTGCTCAGCTGAGACTGAATAATTTCCCTGGTACTACCGGGAGCAGTGAGAGCCTCCTGTGCTTTGTTTTAAGGGTGTCAGTCACTCGTCTGCCTGTCTTCTGTTTGTTCAAGTGGGACACTAAATAATTCCTGAGTCGATCGCGTTTTTTTTTTTTTTTTTTTATGAAAAAGTATTTTAAATCCAGAACTAGTGGTTTGAGTTGCTGGTGTGGTAGTATCTCCCTCCTTAAGTGAGAGATTTTGACGGAAAATACCACACTGATTAGATTGTTGCCTGGAAAAGCTTAACGGCCTAAGACCAGAGGCTGGGAGTTTTTTGGATCTATTGGATTCTCACAGGACTGTGACTCTGAATCTGTGAGTAAGATAAATAGATCACCCAAGAAGAATGTGGACATTGCCTTGGATGTTAGTTGTCCACGGGCTTTTGGGACTGAAGGAGTGGCATGGTCTGGGTGTTGTGCTGAGGGGGTCTCCTATGTGCACCCAGGGTAGCAGTCGACTGGCTTTCTGTGGCCAAGTGGGAGTTGCCCTCTGTATCTCTGGGGAATTGGTGTGCTGGTTGGGCATCTTCTAGATCCCTTGTGAGTCATTCCATCTGGCGTGCCACCCTTGGGGGACTGTAGCTCTGGGTCATGGGTGGCAGGGTGTTGGGACCAGTAAGTTTGGTGCATTTGAAGGGGAGGCCTCTTGAGATCTGGTTTGCATGCCTCAGCCCACTGATATGTCATGGATTTCCTGGATTGTATCCTGAAGGTTTACATAACTGCAATTTGGCCTGTGGCTTGTTTTGTTTTTCTTGGCCACTAAGACCAAGACTTTGTCTCTGTGTCAATTCAATTTGACCAAGTTGGGATTGCTCACTGAGACTGACCCTTTTTCCTATCCTACACTATCCCCAGAGGTATATAGAAGGTGTAGAGCCTTGGGGCTTGTTAGAAGGAGGAAGGCGAGGGCCTGTCCTGGACAGGGAATGGAAAGCAGTGGGTGGATAGGAATAGTAGGAACAAGGAGATGCGCTGGGGTGAAATGGGTCCAGGAAAGGGGTTCTTCCTGTCTGGTTCCCATACCCAAGGGCTCTGCTTGCAGAAGGCAGGTAACTCGGTCTTCCTTGGGTTCTCATCCTATTCAGGTGGTGTTAAGCAATGCTGGGTCTGTTAAGAAGAAGACCGCTGTAATAGCCGATCTTGTTGGGTCATCTGTCCTGGTTTGCATCACCGAGACCTGCTGGATGAAAATGCTGGTCCAGTTTTGGCTTCAGCAATTCCAGCTGGGTACTCAGTGATACACCGCCTGAGTATGGATCATAGGGATGGGGGTGTTGCCATCTGTTTTAGGTACGATCTGGGCCTAATGGAAGTACCAGTGGGGACTACCAACTCTTTTAAATGTATCATGGGCGAGAGTGTGGGGTGCAGGATACTTCTCATCTACCGTCCACCTGGAGATGAGAATGTTTTCCTTCTGGAAGTTGCGGACTTCATTGTCGACCTGACACTGGGATCCCCCAGATGGTTGATTTTGGGGGATTTCAATGTCTGGATCGACGGCGAACTCTAGCAGTTTGGTCAGGACTTCCTCCAGCTAATGATTACATTGGACTTCACACAGGTTATTTCCTCCCCGACCCATATTTGTGATCCTTCTTTGTACTTGGTGTTTCTCCTGGGGATGGAGATATCCGATTTGGTGGTGGAACCAGTTGGATAGTCTGATCATCATACCACTGGGTTCAGTTTTGAGGCCACCCCCAGTAGGCCAGCCCCTATGGAGATGGTCCAGTACTGTCCTTTGAGGAATGTTTCACCAGATGGCCTGATGGCGGTACTGGACCCATCAGGTTTACCGAGTGAATGCATGGCTCCAGTGTACCTGGTACTTGCCTATAACAAGGTGGTGGTAGTGGCCCTGGATTCCATTGTTCCTGTTCATCCCCTCACTCTTCGTCCCAAGTCTCCTTGGTTCGATGAGACTTTGAGGGAGTCGAGGAGAGTAGGACGAAGACTAGAGAGGCGCTGGAGGAAATCCATCCTGGAGTGCGACACACTTAGTTTGATGGACCATTATGCGTTCTATCAATCAGCAATTACCCGTAAGAAGGCAGAATTCCTGTCCAGGGAGATTGCAGCTGCACAGAATTGACCAGCTCAGCTCTTCCGGACTGTGGATAGATTGTGCAGTCCAACCTGTCTTCAGTCTGGAAGTGCCTTTTCTCAAGAATGGTGTGAGGAGTTTGCTCGATTCTTTTCAGATAAGGTTGTCCCAATCAGGTCAAGGAGCAACTTGACCATCCCTAATGGGGACTGCAATGGTTGACAGGAAATGTTGGATGCCCAGTTTTTGTGGTGTGACTTCAGCCTCCCCATAGTCAGTGACACTGTGATGATCATTCAGTCATTGCGTCTGACCAACTGTAGTTTGGACCCTGGCCCCACACGTCTCCTAGTGAGGTGTGTGGATAAAATCGGTACGGTACTTGTTGAGATAGTCTGGATGTCCTTGGAGAAGGGGATCTTTGCTGATCCTGTAAAGGGGGCCGTGGTTCGGCCCTTTCTTAAAAAATCCTACTTGGA
Source organism: Neoceratodus forsteri (assembly GCA_016271365.2). Taxonomy (NCBI): domain Eukaryota; kingdom Metazoa; phylum Chordata; order Ceratodontiformes; family Ceratodontidae; genus Neoceratodus; species Neoceratodus forsteri. The sequence continues at coordinate 27,884,349 of CM057449.1, forward strand.
CCCAGACTGTCTGGCTAACTACAGGCTGGTCTCTAACCTGCTCTTTGTGGGTAAGGTTATTGAGAAGGTGGTTGCATCGCAGCTGGATGGTCATTTGACCAGCCACAATGTCTATGATTCTCTCCAGTCTGGATTTAGGAAGAGACATAGTACCGAGACAGCTCTTGTTCAGGTACTCAATGACCTCCTAACAGCAAGAGATCGAAGGACCTGTTCTATCGTGGTCCTTCTTGATCTCTCTGTGGCATTTGACCCCGTAAACCATGATGTGCTATTGGGAAGCCTGCAGTTCATCTGTGGACTGTCTGGTATGGTCCTCAGATGGTTTCGATCTTTCCTAGAGGGTAGGACTCAGAGGGTGGTGTCTGGGATTTTTTCCTTGGCATCACTCCCTCTATCCTGTGGGGGTGCCGCAAGGTTCCATTTTGGTGCCCATGTTGCTTGCAGTGTATATCCTGCCATTGGGAGTGATTATTAGGTGGTATGGCTTGAGTTTTCACTGCTGTGCAGATGATACTTAGCTATACATGTCCTTTGTGCCTAGCCAGGATGCTGCCATTTTGGTTTTTAACAGCTGTCTCACCAAATTCCAGGACTGGATGAATGGAAGTTGGATGTGGTTAAACCCAGAATAAAATGAGGTGTTGGTTGTGGATCCAGGTCATTGGGAGGTGGGTTTGTTGGCTGGATCACCTTTAGGTTTATGGCTTGGGGGCGTACAGCTAATTACTTCCGACCGGGTGTGGAACCTGGGCAGTCTGTTTGATAACTGTTTGACACTTTGAATCACAGGTGTCAGCAGTTGTCAAAACCTCTTTTTACCATCTGAGGAATATTACCTGGGTTAAACACCTGGTTCTTTCCAAAAATCTTCCAACTTTGGTCCACACCTTTGTTACCTCCTGCCTTGACTATTGCAACTCTGTTTACCTTGGTTTACCTGGGGTTGACATTCACCACCTGCAGCTCATGCAGAATGAGGCAGCCAGGCTATTGACTGGTTCATCTAGGACCAGTCATATAACGCCTGTGCTTCCAGGACTACACTGGCTGCCAGTATGGTGGTGGATCACCTTCAAGGTCTGTTTGCTGATCTATAAGACCCTACACGATCAGGGATATGGTTATCTGCAAGAACTCCTTCATCCCTAGTGTCCCTCCTACTCTTTTTGATCCACTGACGAGGGATTGCTTGAGATTCCCAGGCTTCATTTGAAGACATCTGGAGCCAAGTCTTTTAGTTTTGCAGCCCCAACCCTGTGGAATTCTCTACCTCATTAGGTTTCAGATTGCCTGACCATCCAAAGTTTTAAAACAGCATTAAATACTTTTCTTTTTAGTATGGCATATGCTGATTTTAGTGCTGCAGCCATGGGTTTTAATATGTGTATTATGGTCTTATTAATTGTTGATTTTTAATGTACTTTTTATAAGTGCCTTGGTTTTTGAAAGGCGCTTTTTATCAATAAAGTTGATTTGATTTGATTTGAACATCTCCCTAGCCTTACCTACTGCTTTGGTGGTCTTCTTGGATGATTTCAGGTCATCAGCAATGATGACGCCCAAGTCTCTTTCTTCCCTTGTGACTGCCAGCAATTCCCCTCCCAGCCTATAGGTGCCTTCAGGGTTTCTCTTCCTTATGAGCACGATCTTGCACTTATTTGCGTTAAATCCCAGTTGCCACCCTTCTGATCATTTTGCTAGTTTATCTAGATCTCTTCTCATTCTGCCCACCCTATCTGGATCATCTACTCTGTTACAGATCTTGGTGTCATCTGCAAACAGACAAACCTTACCCTCCAGTTCATCTGAATTGTCACTGATGAAGATATTGAAGGGGACTGGCCCCAAAACTGATCCCTGAGGTACTCACTTGTGACTTTTTTTTTATTTAAAATCTTGGATAAAACCTTTGAGTCAGAGACTCATTTTCAAAGGCTTCAGGTCAATACACAGTACAGACATAAGTAAATATAATAGACAGTACGATACAATGTACAATGCCAGAGCAGTTTGATGGGAAGATTACAGTATGAAACAGTATACTGAGATGTCAAATACAGAATTGAGGCTGTAGACTATGGGCAACACAGTAAACAGTACGATGCAGGATACAGTGCCAGGGCACTTTGACTTCCGGTTACAGCATGACCATTTTACAAGGATGTCTATTACATTGTTGTGGCTGATGACAGTGCATAGGATAAATCTAACAGTAAGAGGTCAGTTAGTGGCCAGAGAGTGAATCGGGGACAGTGCACGTGCCTACTATGCTTGACTGGAGCCGAGTAAACTGGGTAAGCTGGGGGACACAGGTAGTGCAAATTCTAGCGCAGTCTATTGGGAGACTTTGCTCGAGTACCTGAGTAAGAATTGCAGGCCATTAACTGTTGAAAAGAATGTGTGGCCATTCTGAGCGGCTGGTGAAGGCACTGGTGGTGGACTTAGAGTGTGCAGGTGCAGGTGTGGGTGGCAAGGAGGTGGGTCTTGAGTGTCTTTTTAACGGGACCGAGTTTTTGATGGTTAGAGACCAATGGAAGGAGGGTGTTGAAATAGGAGGGAGCGCCGACCAGAAAAAACTTCTGGACAAGTGTGGTTCTGACCTTGGGAAAGACCAGTGCAGTTTTGGTCCAGCTGCATGTGTGCAGTGTGGGGAAAGAGGAGATTAGGGAGGTAGATAGGCTTGGGGTGTCAAGCCAAGGAGGGATTTTTTGGTCAGGAGGCAGGACTTGTACTGGACCCTCTTGTCAAAGTTCAGACTCTGAGCAATGGAATAAAGCATGCATGTGTGTGTGTCATGCAGTCTGCAGCAGTTAAGATCCTGCAGGCTTTGTTAATGACCACTTTTATTTTACTGATAGCTGTTGCATCTGAGGCAGCATAGACCAGCAACCCATAGTCGATCAGAGACATTACTGAGGAAGTTATGTCTAGTCTCAGGGCTTCTGTTGTAAGGTAGTCCTTATTGTAATAAAGGAGACCAATACGTGCATTGGTAGCACATGTGAGGGTGTTGATGTGTGTGTGGAAGGAGAGGGAAGAGTCAAAGATAATCCCTAGATATTTATAGAATGAGACCTGCTCCAGGGTGTAGAGTGACTGCGCTTCAATATGCAGTTGGGCATTTTTAATTTTCTTTGGTGATGTGCAAAAAGTAGGGTCTTGGTTTTTACCAGGTACATGACTAGTCTATGCTTGGCAAACCAGACTTCAGCATGGCTGAACGTGTCTGGAGTGAGGCCTGAAGGTCGGTTGGGTTGGTGTGGGAGGCACAGATGATAGCGTCATCCGTGTAGAGGAAGATCTTTTTGGGGCAGGTGGTGTGAGTTGCGTTCAAAGATATACTAAAAAGCAGGGGCTCTAGAATGGATTCCTGTGGGACTCCTGAGTGGATGGGATGTGAGCAGGAGACTGTGTTATTTATCCGCACACACTGGGACCTAGAAGACAAGTAACTAGTAAACCAGTCCAAGGGTCCTTGTGAGAACCCCATTAGGAGGAGGGAGTTTAGTAGGAGGGGTGACTGACCATGTCAAAGGCCTTGGATAGGTCTATGAATAGGGCCCTTATGATGTGCCCTCTATCAAGAGCAGTATGTATGTAGTTTGAGAATTCTATCTGGGTCGTGGTGGTACTATGCCGAGCACGGAACCCATGCTGTTCTTTGCAGAGTAGGTCATGGGTTTTAAGGTAGTCAGTTAGTTGATCCACCACAGCTTTTTCTAGAGCTTTTGACAGTTGTGGGAGAATGGAGATTGACTGATAGTTTCCCAGCATTACGTTGTCACTGCCTTTGTGGATTGGTGTAACAACTGCATTCTTCCAGGCTATGGGAAACTGACCAAAGCATAGGGAACAGTTCAGGAGGCTGGTGAGTGGGGTAATCAGTATGTCCAGTGCCAGATGGAGGGGTTTGTCAATTGGATCATTCTAGGGGCTAGTACCTTTCAGGGCTTTGGCTAGGTATGGCCTTGTTTCCATGGTGGAGATAGCCCAGAGATAGAAAGGTGGCAGTGGGTGGTGGTGGGGGGGTCGAGGTGGGTACTGGGTCAAATAAGTTTGGGGTAGAACTCAGCTTAGGTCAGTAAAGTTGTCATTGAGTGTGTTGGCAATCTCCTTAGTGTCTGTGGTGACCAGTCCCTTATATGCTATTTGGGACGAGGCGGCGTGTGTGTTTTTCCATTTAGGGACTTTATGCTGTCCCAGAACTTGCGTGATGAGCCCCAGGAGGTGGTTTGGGTGGCTCGATAGTGTTCGGCTTTTGTCTTTCGAATAGCCCAGGTGCAGCTGTTCCGAGCAGTTCTGTATGCCTGCCTGTCGGCAGGTTTGCCTGATTCATTGGCCCTGTGCCAAAGGTTATCACAGCTTTTGAGCTGCTGTGGGAGGGATGGAGTTATCCATGGTGTGCTCTGTTTTTGGATGCTTACCTTTTTTATAGGGGCAGAGATATCACAGGCCTGGGTGAAGGAGTTCTGGAAGTAGCTGAGCACAGCATCAACGCTGTGGGCACACTATATTGGGGTAAAGTCGGAGAGTTTGCCTGGACTCAGTTGGCTTCAGAGTGTTGTGGTTTGGGGTGGTGCAGGTTGCCAGCCTGACCATGAGCAGATTACCAGGAGTGGTCACTGGGGCAGTTTGGTAGGACTTCAATGTCCTTGATTTTGTGGGGCTGATTGGTGAGGATGACATCCAGCAAGGTGTGTGTGTGCCTGTGGCTGGGTTTCATCTAGTTGGTTTAGTCTCCAACTGATATAGGTCAAGGACTGTGAGAGCATCCGAGGTGGAGGTGGCTGCTTTGCTGAGTCAGTTTATGTTGAGATCCCCTAGTAGTAGGTGTTCTGATTTGTGGGGGAGGCTGGCAAGGTACTCTATTAGTGAATGGAGGGCTTATGTTTGTTTGTGGAGTGGGAGATAGGCTGCAGTGACTATAAGGGGGGCCTTTGATGAGTTGGGGGAGATTTTCAGTGATAATGCTTGCACTCCATGTTCTTACGCTGGGGGGGTAGTACCTGGGCCAATAGGGTGTGCGTAATGTAATCTGCACACCCGCCAGCTCATTTGCCCAATCTATCCAATCTAAAGAGTGAGTAGCCAGGGAAGAAGACAGCTGAGTAGGGGGTGGACTTGGATAGCCAGATTTCAACCAGGGTTAGGATGTTTGGTTGGTGCCTTGTAAGCAAGCATTGGAGTGCAGCATTTTTATGTTTGCTTGCATGCATGTGCAAGAAACATAGTGCCATGATCTGAGTTTTTCAGAGGTGTGTCAGCATCTTCCAGTTCAGTCAGTGTGTTTGCAGGCATGGTCACAGTTCTTCAGTCACTGCTGAAGCTGTCTATGACAGCAGTTGAAAATGCAGTGGCATACAGTTGAAAGAGGGAGCTACGCTTCAGTGAGCAGTTCCCCCACACACACACACACACACACACACACACACAGATCAACTGTGTCGGTTACCTGATAGGATGGTGTAGTCTTGTCTAGCTTAGAGAGAGAGACAAGCCACACATCATTACTTTAATAAACTGTTCCCTGCCAAAGCAGGACCACCAAAATGTGTGGGTGCCTAACAGTCCTTACACACGCCAGCTCTCTAAAGCACACCTTCATGGACTCCATGGGTTCTAATCCTCCAGAAAAAAAATACCTCAGCATTTAATGTGAAAACTCAGACTTCTTTGTATATGTAATTCCAATCATTTTCTCTTACTAGACTAGTCTAGTAATGCAGCTTCAAAATATTTTTTTTCTCTCTGAATTGCCGTGAGCTGGCATTTAGATAGAATCACACAGCTCTTTCTCAAATCAGATGCTCAATGAAGTCACATCACCTTGTGACCCTAAACATCTTAGGGTTGGACATGTGCCCTAACAAAATAGCGAAAACTAGGTATAGAAAAAGAAAACACAAATTCAACCGTAGCTCACAATCGAATCCACCCTTTTCTCCGGTGAATCTGAAGCCGCCTAACAGCCCACCCCTGGGTGCTCATGCACTCCCTCCACCCGCACAACATATGGCTGATGGGGGTGCTGTTGCATTTTATTTCATAATTTCCTGATCCTGTTGCTGCCACCATACTGATACAGTAATACTTTTTATGGCTCAAACTGCTTGACATTAGCTGAACTATAAATGGCATCCCTGTTTGACGCTGTGGTGCAGAATTAAGAGGCAGTATAGAGCAGTGGTCTAAGGCTCTGAGCTGCAAATTTGGTGACATCTAGCAGACCAGACCTGGGTTTGAATCCCACAGCTTCCACTTGCATACTGTGTGACCCTGAGCAAGTCACTTAACCTCCTTGTGCTCCCAGGTTGCTCCTGTGAAAAAAGCTTTCAGCTTAGTGTGCTATACCTGGTTAAACAACTAAAATAAATATGTTGGTACTCAAAGTTTAAGCCAAGTATTACATGCAGATATGTTGTTATTGACTCATGTCACTTACCATTTTGTATATCTATTGATTTTTTCAATTCACTTTTGCTGACAAATGTTGATCGCAGGGATTCTGGTGTCACAATTCAGTTCAGCGACGTGTAACATCTTAGTGCAGATGCTAAGTAACTGTTTTAAAATGCTGAAAAAGTTAACAGCGATGAAAGTGCATGAACTTCTTTCTTTCGTGTCTGGAGCTGTAGTGGTGCTATTAGCAAGTGCATGTCCCTTTGCTCCAGATCTATCAGTGAGATGTCTATTCTGTGCAATGGACAGTGGCTGAATGTTATCAGCTGACAGTTTTCATTTCATTATCAACAGATAAATATTCAGGGCTTTGCAAATGCAACTTTGCTGGTAGCACAGTTCCATGCCCCCAAGTGTCTCATCAGTTAGTGGTTATATCTTAACTGATGATCACAAAAAGTATGAACAAGATTTTCCGCTGAGTAATGTAAATGCCAATCCACCTAAGCACCTTTAGGCTGCAAACAAAATTTAAACGTATAGGGATTCTGGACTGGTGTATCACTCCTTGGCACAGCAACGGTTAATAAGTTTAAACACATTCTCAGGACGTTGTTTCACTTGCCCCCCTCTCCCCACTACGATCCTGGGCACCTGAAATAAACCTGACATTTTAGTGTCTGTTTTACATCTTGGCTCAGTTAGGCAATTAGCGCTGTAAGAATATAAATGGACATATAAATGGGGACTATAAGAACATGCCGTGGGTGCTTCTGCCTTAGTCCAGCTGTGCAACATCAGCCTGAAGCTCAGGTAGAGCTTACTGTCTCCCACTTTGTTCACCCCTACTTGTACCTGTACTATTTCACATCCTTCCTTGATCTACAGTGAGTGGATCCCGTATTCATACGTCACATTATGCACTCACAAAAAAGAAAAAAACGGTCTTCAAAAATTAAGATACATTTATTATGTTTGTTATGTTTGCTTGCACACATGTGCAAGAAACATAGTGCCATCATCCGAGATTTCGGAGATGTGTCACCCGCTCTTCCAATTCAATCAGTGTGTTGGCAGGCGCGGCCCCTGTAAGCCAATGAATGAGGGAGCTGTCTATGACAAGCTCCAAAATGCAATGGCATACAGTTCAAAGGGGGAGCTATGCTTCAGTGAGCAGCAATAAGATATCGCTTGTTCATGCGCAGCTCCCCACACACACACACACACACACGCACATGTGCGCTGCCTACACGTACGCACACACTCTGTATGGCCGACTGGGTGCCTAACTTCGTCAGCTGTGCTGCGCCTCCCTGCCCCCCAAAGCCTTCCAAATGCCATGCTGGGTGCCCACCCCAGTGTGGCAACTCATGATATAGCCGGAGGTGCCCAATCCCCTGTCGGCTCCACTGTCCTCACCCCCCTCGAGTACTGGGTGCCATGCTGGGAGCCCACCCCAGCATGGCAATCGATGATTTAGGTGACGGGGGTGCCCAAACCCCCATTGGCTGAATGGCCCCCCAACCGTCCTTGTGCCATGCTGGGAGCCCACCCCAGTGTGGCAAATGTCCTGGGTCGTCATTGGAAACAAAAAGAACACCTGTAAAGAAAAAACAGAAAACAGTCCCAAGTAGTCTCCCTGCCCCCACAACCCGCACCCACCCACTGCACACCTGCCTCCCCACCCCACCCCATGCTATACTTACCTCTGACCTCGCGATTTGATTTTCGGTGGACCGAAACACGTCTGCACTCTTCAAAGCCGACCACGAACTGAGGAAATGCTGGTAAGCTGTATAATGGGCTAGATAGGGGGTTTGCAACTTTGTTGCATATCTCAGGCATTTTTTGGAATTTTTGCAATAAAATTTTCAACATTGGGTTTTTGGGACCCCTTCTCATGAATGATGTCACTGTCATGGCATTATTGGGGCCCGAAGGGTGATTTCACAGTCACTGTGCGAAATCACCTTTTGGGACCAATTAATGAAATGACACTGCCAGTGTTCATAAGGTGGGCTCTCAAAAAGCCTATTTTCAAAATTTGGTGAAAAAATGTCAAAAAACCACTGTTTTACGAGCATGCGTTGTGCAGTTCCTATGCACACTCGTAAGTTAGCAAATTTTCAATATTTTCACTCCTGATTTTCAACATTGACATTTTACCATACCTTCTTTTAAGTAGTACAGCTGTCATTTTTCACATCTCGCCCAAAACCTGTTTCCACCATGTACGCTACAATGGCACAGTAAAGCTAAATCAATGCACGGACAAATTAAGAAAATCACAGTGACACTGTTCATGAGCAGAGGTCTTAAAATGGCTATGTTGAAAATTTGGTGAAAAAATTCCAAAAAATGACTGTTTTACAAGCGTGCGTTGTGCAGTTCCTATGCACGCTCGTAAGTTCGCGAATTTTCAATATTTACACTCCAGATTTTCAACATTGCCATTTTACCACACCTCCTTATGAGCAGTACAGCTGTCATTTTTCACATCTTGCCCAAAATGTGTTTCCACCCATGTAGCACACAATGGCGCAGTCGATGTGTGAAATCAATGTATGGGACACATTAAGAAAATCACAGTGACACTTTCATGAGCAGAGGTGTTAAAATGGCTATGTTGAAAATTTGGTGAAAACATTCCTAAAAATGACTGTTTTACAATTATGCGTTATGCAGTTCCTATGCACGCTCATAAGTTTGCGAATTTTCAATATTTTCACTCCAGATTTTCAACATTGCCATTTTATTACATTTCATTATGAACAGTATAGCTGCCATTTTTAATATGCTGCCCAAAATGTGTTTTTGCACATGTAGTGCACAATGGTGCTGTTGGTGTGTGAAAGCAATGTTTGGGACAGATTAAGAAAATCACAGTTACACTGTTCATGAGCAGAGGTCTTAAAATGGCGATGTTGAAAATCTGGTGATGAAAGTCCATAAAATGACTGTGTTATGAGTGAGCATTGCACAGTTTCCACACACCCTCATGACTTTGTAATATTTTCAGTCCAGATTTTCACCAGTGACATTTTTCCACACTTCCTTATGAACAGTACAGCTGTCATTTTTCACAACATGGCTGAAGTGTGTTTTCACACTTTCAGCGCAGAGATGCGTGGTCGCTGTGGGTAATCATTGTTTGGCACAGTTAAAAGAAAATCACAGTGACACTGTTCATGATCGGAGGCACCAAAATGGCTGAGTTGATAATCTGCTGTAAAAGATCCCCAACCTAATTATATTACGGGTGTGCGTTGCACAGTTTCTATGTACGCTCGTGACCTCACCATTTTTTTTAATATTTTTACTGCAGATTTGCAACATTGCCATTTTTTACACCTCCCCATGAACAGTACAGCTGTCATTTTTTACATCCTGTTCAGAATATTTTTGCACCTGTGGTGCTAAATGCCGTAGTCACTGTTCATAAGCAGCTTTCGGCTAACAAACTGATATTCCCCCCTGTTCATGAGGTGGGGTCACAAACAAAACATGTTGAAAATTTGGAGTGAAAATACCAACGAATGCCTGCGGTATTAGGGTTTCCAACCATAACGCCCAACCCTGTAGAGAATGACAGGCATCAGGAGTGTGACTTGGGATTCTTGCCTGTGATGCTTATACCATTACACACCCTGCAGCCAGAGGCATCGAGGTATGCCTTGGACTCTTCGGCCCCAAAGTTCACCCCATTCTCCTATATTGCACCCATCTCACCGTGTTTCCTAATGAAACAGGATGTGCATAAGGGCCAAAGACCCCAAGGAACACCGTAACACTTGTCAGTGTCTGCAGGGTGGGGTGTGGTGAAGTAGCGTGGCCGTTATGCCTGACGACCCAAATGCACACCCCAATGCCTGTCACTCTCTGCAGGGTGGTGGTGGTGGGGTGGGCTTCAGTACAGTACTTCACTGCCATTCCTATTATGCAGCTCTGTAACTCCTACACTACCACTGCCAATGCCAGCAAGCAAACATTCGGCATTGACAAATGCTTGTTTTTTTCAGTATACTGCAGATATTCATGGACCCAGTGCAGAGGCCAGTGACTGGTGTCTGTCTCTGTGTGTTGTAGGATCTGGGTCCTGGGTTTGAGTGTACCTTTCCAGATAGAAGTAGGAGGAGAGAGATAACTCTGAGGAGAGATCTACGCTTGCTAATGTGTCCAGCTGTGGAGCGGTATGGACTGTGTGCACTCCCCTCGCGTGGTATGCTGAGTGCCTGTAGGGTTAGGATGTCAGGGCCAATTGCTTTCTTTGCTGAGTTTGTGTGGGGCAGAAGCACTGGACTATGTTTTGGGAGGAGGGGACGGTACTGGAGCGGACATTATGGAGGAGTTGTGGCAGTGGTGTAAGTGTTGGGGCAGCAGTGGGTCTGGTACTTGGGTGGGGTGAGGTGTGTGAGGAGTGGAGTGAGGAAGGATCAGTAGTAGTAGTGCTATAAGCATAGTGTGGTGGGCAGGGCTGGCCATGGGTAGGGGTGTGCTGGTGTTCGGGGAGTATAAGGGGGAGTGTTTAGCATACATCATGACAGGGAGCCCCCGTGGTGCAGTGGTAGGGCTGCAGACTTTCGTGCACAGGGTATGAGGATCGAGTCGGGTGGTGGGGGAACTCCTAATATGCAGGCTGGTGAGTGTTATTTGACTGGGTGATGCGCTGCTAAACAGGAGGAGAAGCACCAATGGGAAGGGAGGGAGTTCTTCCAGAAAAGGAGGGGCAGAAGAAGAGTTAAAAGAATGTAGAAATTAGTTTAAGTTTGGGATCAAGGGTACACTTTCAGCAGGCTAGGCATGCCTCCAGGGAGATGGGGGTTGCTTGAAATGCAGAAGGTGGATCTCTAAGCTTTTTGGAGTGCAGATATGCCTCCACACTTCTAGGGCCAGTTAGAAAAGACCAGAGGTGGGGTTTTAGAGTATTTAATTAAGGTGGGAGGGTAGGTGAAAAAATGCTCAAAGAGCAGCAGCAGCGCACACAGGGCTACACAGGAATCAGGTCAAGTTCAAACTCTAGCCGAGTAACTTGCTTGTGAAATCCTACCTGCACTTGTGGAATTCAGCGTCAGCTCATTCGGAAGCTGGGGAGGGCAGAAAGGTTCATTAACCTGCCTTCAGACTCTGCATTTGTGGAATTCAGCATCAGCTCAGTCGGAAGCTGGGGAGGGCAGCAAGGTTCATTAACCTGCCTTCAGACACTGGAAGGAAAGAGAGGGTATTTTAAACTTGGGAAGTATTTGTACGGGCAAGCAGGTGGCTGGGCTGAAATGCAGGGTGGGGGATGGAAGTAAGGAAGATGAGTGCTGGAGAGACAGTGAGAGAGAGAGACATGCAGACAGAGAGGAGCCGTGGGCTTGGAGGGGTTTGAGTACAAATAAGTTAATAAAACATTTCAGCTAGCAGGTCACAATATTGCATGGCACCAGCAATTACATTTAGACCTGTTAAACAATGTAAAAAAATTACACAACTTACTTGGCTAGGGCTAAATGCAAAATTCTGAACTTAAAGAGCAACTAAAATCACAGCCAAACAAAAACAATGCTCAAAGAGCAGCAGCCACCACAGGGCTACACATCAAGTAGGTCAAGTTTAAACTCCAAGGAGCAGCAGCTGAGCTATTTGAAGCTCCAACAGGCACAGAGGTAATTAAACTACCTCCTGAAGTGCACCCTAGGGAGGGGTGTTAGCCCATCAACACACTGTGCACATCAACTGCCCCACCCACAGTCAGCTTTACTTATATAGTCTCTTACTTATGACATCACATCCTGTTCCTAATTTTACTAAGTCCCCACTAGCAGCTTATACCATCCTGCCACCAGAGGGACCCCTGACTACCCACATTGGTTTTCACAGTCTGAACTTCCCTCCTCCTACTTCCTGGATACTCCGCTACCCACACACAGTACTTCTCTCCCTTTACTCCCACACCTGTCTCTGAACTCTCCACATTCCTATACCCAGACATCAGACTAGCCTGGCACACTGATCTGACCATACCCTAGCCTGATGCTAACTTTCAGTGACCACTAGGAGTCACTATTTCCACCCTGGTTTTGGCCTAGTACAAGGCCATTTTGAACCACCTGGATAGTGAAACCTACACCTGCCCACATCCTTTTTCCCCCTTGCCCCATCAAGAGTTAGAACCTTGTACCCTGTCCACCAGAGTCCGTGACCCTACCTCTAATCCAAAGTGGTATCCACACTATTCTGGGGGCATACAAGATACTTATACCCTTCCTTCCTTGCCCCTTACATGGGCATTATGTTTGTGCCCCTTCTCCTCAAATGTCGCCCCCCCCCGTTCTCTTGCTAGTACACACATCCCATCAGCCAATCATATTCACAGGCCCACTCATCCCAGCACCCACAATTCTCCCAGACCTAGTACAATCACACCCTAGTTTGACCATGGACTCTGGCCCATGGCATCCACCCCCTATCCACCCGCCTGCCATCTACCCTGACACTCCATGGTTGGAATTCATCCATGCCCTCCCAAACCTTCGAACCCTGCCCATTCCTTTTACCACCATGGCCACCCCCCTTCCCAGTGTACACCAAAGAAGTTGACTTACTGCCGCGCCCAGACCAGAGCCTTGGCCCTCCTGCTTCTACTTTCTGGCAACATACATCCAAACCCAGGACCAGCCCCCTTCCACCCATCAACTTGGCCCACTGGCCTTAAAATAGCCTCTATGAACATATGCAGCCTGCTGAAAAAATTTGACACCCTCCAGTGCTGGACCACGGCACACCAACCGGACATCATAGCCCTGATATAAACCTGGCTGTCCAAATCCACCCCTGACTCTCTTGTCTCCCTCTGTGGCTATACCCTATACCAGGAGGACTGAGTAGGCAAACAAGGGGGAGGCTATGGAATCTACACTAGGGACACAATTACTGGTCAAGCACTCCCTACTTCTGCCCTTGTAAATGAGGCCCAGGCCCTCACCCTCAAGCTCACCCCTGACCCCTCTAGGGGCCCTCTCTAATTCACCACTGCCTACATCCCCCCCAAAAACCAGAACCCAGCACTGGTATCACTAACTATCTGGCCACCCTTCACCATGCGGCAGAGCAAATCCTAGTTGGTGACCTAAACATAAACTGGCTCAGCCCCTCCTCTTCCTCAATCCAGGACACTTTTGCCACCCAAGATCTGATGCAACTCGTCACCCAACCCACTAGAATAAACCCAAAAACAGGAACCAGCACCCTACTGGATGTACTCATCACCAATCGACCCCAAAAAGTCCAAAACATCCAGGTCCTACCAGACTCCCTAAGTGACCACTCCCCTATCCTATTTCTATGGGCAGCCCCAATCCCAAACCCAAAGCACAAACCACCCTCAGAAGGCACCTTCGCCCCGGTGGGCTGAAAAACTTAGGCAGTTTCTCACCCAGATAAACTGGTCCCCCATTCAGAATGCACCCAACATTGACACTGCCCTCGCTTTCTTCTCCCAAATGTTCAACAATGCCTGTGATCTCTTTGCACCCTTCACAAAAACCCGATCCAAAAAACAGAATGCACCCTGGGTCAGCCCTGCCCTCCTACAATTGCTTAGAGATCGGGGTAATCTCTGGCACCATGCCACTGAAACAGGCCGGCTGGCTGATAGACAAGCCTACAATGCAGCCCGGAATAAGTGCACTTGGGCGGTCCGTAAAGCCAAGGCTGACGACTACCAGGCCACCCTCACCTCTTCCTGGGGCTCGGCCCACAAGTTCTGGGATAATATTAAGCAGTTAAATGGAAAGTCACGGTCCCTTCCCCCATCTCAGCTCTCTAGTGATGATACTATCTCCACCGATCCTGCCTACATAGCTAACTGCCTCAACATCGCTTTCACCGACCTTAGCTCAGTCTCCCCAGTAATTTCTTTGAACCCCCAAACCAACCCCCGTCTACCACCACCCCAGCTTCCATCTGCACAAGATTTCTGCTCGGGAGGCCAGACCCATCCTTATCAAAGCTTTAAATCGCAACAATCCCGGCAGCGACTCACTGGATCCCAGTATCCTCAGGTTAGTACTAGATGAAGTTCTAGCCCCGCTCACCAGCCTACTAAACCGATCGCTCTGCCTGGGACAATTTCCTTCTGCCTGGAAAACAGCCATAGTCACGCCCATTCATAAAGGTGGTGACAGGTCTGCAACCAACAACTACCGACCAATCTCCATCCTCCCTCCCCTCTCAAAAGCCCTGGAAAAAGTCGTGGCCACTCAAATCACCGAATATCTATCCAAGCATGACATCTTATGCCCTGAGCAGCATGGCTTCCGTGCTGGCCACAGTACCAGCACTGCGCTAATTGAATTCTCCAGTTTCCTTCACTCCTCCCTGGACACCAGCTCACTAGCTGGTGCAGTGTTCATTGACCTATCAAAGGCTTTTGACACTGTCTCCCACCCCCTCCTGCTGAACGCCCTCTGCCACACTGGTCTCGTGGCTGACCCACTAGCATGGTGCTCAAGCTACATAAGCGCCCAGTCACAGTGTGTTAAAATCAGTGGAACACTCTCTGATACCCGTCCCATACACTCAGGAGTTCCCCAAGGCTCCATCCTGGGCCCCCTCCTCTTCTCACTCTATCTGAACACCCTGCCCAGTGCTTGCTCTGGCAAAATGCTTCTGTATGCTGACGATGCTGTCATTTTTGCCACCCACCGCAACCCCATCTCCCTTCAGGATTCCCTACAATAGTTCTTCAATGAGGCAGATGCCTGGTTTAAGGAGCACAGACTCATCATTAATCTTAAAAAAAACAAAGCTATGCTTTTTGCCCACCCCCAAAACAAAGCTAGCAACCACCCACTCCATATTCTTCCTAGTACCAAACAACCTCTGGAACAAGTCTGCTCCTACAAATACCTCGGGATTACCTTTGACTCAGCACTCACATTCCATGAACACATTGATGCCCTTGCATCCTCCACCAACATATGGCTTGGCATCCTCTTCCGCCATTGAAACTGCCCCCCCCCAAATGCTCTCCAGCTTGCTGTCACATCCTCAGTACTGTCCCTTGTAGACTATGGCTTACCAGTCTATGGTGCTGCTAACACAACTGCCCTCAAAAAAATTCACATGACCCTAAATAAGGCTTGCAGACTGATTACTGGTGCCCCCAGGCTCACACACACCTGTCAACTGTATAACAATGCTAAACTCCTGACCCTAGATGAACGACTTCACTATCATACCTGCCTACTCACAAAAAAAAAACTACTCTGGCTCTCTCCGCCAGGGGTGACTGCATCCATCCACCGGATCCTGCCCACTGTTGCTACATGGTCCTCTGACAAGACTGTTCTACTGGTCCCCAGATCAAGAACCACTCATGGTCAGAGGTCCTTCTGGTACAGAGCCCCACTCTGGTTTAACTCTCTCCCTGCCACCATCTCCAATGCCACCACAATCTCCAAATTCAAAACCACCCTTCGCAGCAAACTCCTCAACACTCGTAGCTGTTCCTATCTCTGAATGAGGCCTCGACCTCTCCACTCGTGACAATGCCCACCGGGCAGCTCCCCACCTAGCCCACCCCCATCCATTACCAAGCACACCATTCCTAAGTATAACCTGGCCAGAGCCTGCTGTCTCATGCCAGTTGATTGCTCAGCAAATGAAACCAATTGAGTCAGACCTATTTCAATTACATGTACCCTGTAACTTAAATGTATGTTGTTTGACCACAGTGTGACGTGGCACCTCTAACAAATGCCTACTTGAAGAAAACCTGTACTATGTAATCTAAATGCTATGTGTGTCTCAATGTGACGAAGTACCTTCGGAAACGAGCCTCTGGCTCAAAGGTTGTAAGCTGATTCTCACAAATAAATAAATAAATAAACTCTAGCCATGTAACTTGCTTGGGAAATCATACCTGCACTTCTGGAATTCAACGTCAGCTCAGTCAGAAGCTGGGGAGGGCAGGAAGGTTCATTAATCTGCCCTCAGACCCTGTGCTTGTGGAATTCAGCGTCAGCTCAGTTGGAAGCTGGGGAGGGGAGGAAGGTTCATTAACCTGCCTTCAGACTGTATAATGTCTACCACCACTCTCGGTTTTCTGCCCATTAATTAGTTTGCCACCTAGATGACCAACTTCTAACCCACTCTGAGCCTACCCAGCTTATTAATCAATCTTCTAAGTGGAATGGTATCAAAAGCTTTGCTGAAGTCAAAGTAGACGACATCAACTGCTCCCCCTTGGTCTACCACTCTGGCTACCCAGTCAAAGAAATCTATGAGATTAGTTTGACAGGACCTTCCTGTTGTATACCCATGCTGTCTTGGTCCTATGCTCCTTTGGACTCCGGGTGTTGCACTATTCTTTCCTTAAGGAGTGCCACTACTGAGGTGAGACACTGGTATGTAGTTCCCTGCCTTCTCCCTGCTGCCACTCTTGCAGAGCGGGATCACATGAACCCTTCTCCAGTCTTCTGGGACCGCTCCTGTGCTCAGAGACTCATGAAACAGTTCTGATAATGGCACTGCTAGTTCCACCCTTAGCTCCGTTAGTACACTGGGATGTATGCCATCAGGTCCCATTGCCTTGTCCTTCCTGAGCTTATAGAGCTCTTGTAGTACCCTTTCTTTTGTGAAAGGACTAGTGCACACCTCCCTCCCCCCGTGTCCATGGTGCTGAGCTGTGGGCCCTGCCCTACCTTCTCTTCAGTAAATACTGAGCAGAAGTATCTATTTAGGATAGATGCTTTTACATGGTCCTCCTCCTCACATGCCCCCTTATCCCTTTGATCTCAGCAATACCCCCTCTGGACTTTCTCCTTTCACACCTTGAGTACTGCATGCAGTTTTGGAGGCCACACTTAAAGAGGGACATTAACCTCCTGGAGAGGGTCCAGAGGAGGGCAACCAAAATGATTTGGGGCTTGGGTGACAGGACCTATGAGGAGAGGCTCGAAGAGATAAATATGTACACATTGGAAGAGAGAAGGGACTGGGGGGATATGATAGAGGTCTTCAGGTATATGAAGAGGGTAAATAGGGGAGGAACAGTCAGGGTGCTTTGAAGGAAGGAGGAGGGGCCACTAGAGGGCATGGGTGGAAGCTGGAGAGGGGAAGATTCAGGGGAGAAAGGAGGAGGTGCTACTTCACTGAGAGGGTGGTGGAGCCATGGAATGCGCTGCCTAGGGGGCTTGTGGAGGCAGAGACAGTGGAGGGGTTCAAGAGGGGGTGGGACAGGTACAGGGGAAGGGTTCTGGAAGCAAAATGCAATGCAGCAAGAATATCCGGAACTGGGAAGGGAGAAGCCAGAGAAGGTGAGGGGGGCAGCAAGGTCAGCACCCAGGGTGGGGGCTGACCAAACGAGCAGACACGAAAGACCGTTAGGCCTATTCTGCTGGCATTTTAGTATGTTAGTATGTTAATGTATCTATAGAAAGTCTTGTCACCTTCTTTTCTGTTTGTGCTAGTGTTTCCTCAGTTTGGGCCTTTGCCTGCCTTAGTGCCTTCCCTGCTTCCCTTAGGGAAGTTTGGTATGCCTCCCTATCTTCATCCCACTGCGTTCCCTTACATTTCTTGAAGGCCAGCCTTTTGGCTCTGACCTTTTCTGCTTCTGTTTTTGAGAACAAAAGTGGTTTCCTTCTTTTGCACTTCATTTTCTCTCTAAAACAATGGGATGCTGCTTCACGTATTGCATCCTTAATGCTTGCCCACTTTGCCTGTACCCCCTCACCTGTATTTCTTTTTGCCAGGGCTAGCTTAACTCTGTTGGCAATCTTATCAAAGTCAGCTTCTCTGACGTCCCATATTTTTGCTTTGGTTTGGGATGATTTATAGTGCCCAAATTGAACCATACCATGTGATGGTCACTGGCCCCCAGGTGACCTTCTACCTGGAGATCTGTGATCATTTCCCCGTTAGTCAGTACTAGATCTAGGATAGCCCTGTCTCTTGTGGGTTGTTGTACCAGTTATTTGAGGCCCTCTCCCTGCAGGGAATCCACCATGTTTCTAGTTCTGGCAGATGTTCCAGCTGGTATTGACCAAGCTGAATCTGGCATGTTGAAGTCTCCCATTATCAGAACCTCCCCTTTAGCTATCATTTTTTTTATATCTTCTAACAGTAATGTGTCTATCTCCTCCCCCTGGTTTGCAGTCCTGAAGACAACCCCAGTTTGTATGGCTGTTCCATTTCCTGTTTCCAGGGTGATCCACAGTTCTTCTGGCTCCTTATGTGTATTCTGAATTTCTGTAGCTTTGACATTTTCATTGACATACAGGGCCACTCCCCCCCCTTCTGCACCTCAATCTCTTCTGAACAGTACAGAGCCAGGTACTGAAGTCTCTCAAGTGTGGTTACTGGTAAACCACATCTCGCTAATTGCTGCTATGCCTACAAACATGCTGAGTTTGACCACTAGCTGAGGGGGGAGGGGTGTTCTTCCCATTCGATGTATGGGGTGCTGAACCCCTCTCCCCATTTGCTAGTTTAAATATTCTGCAAAGATGTCAGACTTCTGCCCCAATGCACTGGCTCCCTCCTTAGTCAGATGCAGTCCATCAAATTTAAAGAACTTTCGCTCCAAAAACTGCTGCCAGTTCCCTACAAATTTGTGTCCTTTTTCCTGGCATCAGTCCTTGAGCCACATGTTTAGCTCTCCTTTCTCCCCTTCTATGATCTTCCATCCATCTGTCCCCCTCTCCCAGACTGGCAGGAACTCAGAGAAGGAGATGCCGGATGAAATGGATGATAGAATCCTTTTTATGTTGTGTTGCTCATGTGCAAGCAACTTGGAATAGTAGGTTTTGGAGCTGCGGCCGTGTTGTGGTCAGTGGCGCCACTGATTTTTTGGGCTGGGCTCTATGGCATGAATTAGACTGCATGCTGTCTATGACAGCAGTTGCAAAGCGAGCCACCAACTTGAAACAATTTTGCCACTACAATGAGCGAGTGACCCCTCATTGCCGGGTGTGCCTTCCCTGGTGCAACATTTCAACAAAACATGGTGGCTGTCACCGTCCACCTCTCACATTCCCCAACAAGCCAACACTATCCCCCTGTTGGCATAGTCCCTCCCCAGTTCATTTGCCATCAGGGGAGCCCAATCCCCATCGGCATAATGCCCCCCCCATTTGTTGTATACCGAGGGGGTGTCCAATCCCCCTCAGCATCATGCCCCCAAACAGGTTTTTTTACTGTTGGGGGTGTCCAGTCCCCATTGGCTTCAGCCCCCCTCCACAAAAACGCTGATGGAGCACTGGGAGCCCACCCAAGTGTGTGCAAAGCAAACCTGTAGAAAAAAAACAAACTTCCCACAATGTCTTTTTTTTGTTCCCTGAAACAAAGGAAATGGTCCCTCGCCATTGGGGTCCCCCCCCAAACCCGAACCCACCCTCTGTGCACCTCACCTCCTCACACACACCCTCACCCCATACATACCTCTGGAGTCTGGCATGATGATCTTCAGTGGACTGGGAACGCGTCTGCACTCTTCAGAGCCGACCACGAACTGAAGAAATGCCGGTAAGCTGTATAACGGCATAAATGGTTGTTTTTTTCAACTTATGTGGATATCTCAGCCATTTTTTAGACATTTGGCACCAAATTTTTAACATGGGGTTATTGGTATCCTCCTCATGAATTCAGTCACTGTCATGGTATTATTCGGTCCTGAAAGGTGATTTTGTGGTCACTGCGCGGAGTCATCTTTCGGGACTGATTTACGAAATTACAGTGCCACTGTTCATGAGGTGGCACCCAAAAAGCATATGTTGCAAATTTAGTGAACAAATTCCAAAAAAATGACTTTTACGAGCATGTGTTGCACAGTTTACATGCATCCTCATAACTTTGAGTATTTTTTGATATTTTTACTCCAGATTTTCAACATTGCTATTTGTACATACCTCCTTATCAACAGTACAGCTGTCATTGTTCACATCCCGCCCAAAATGCGTTTTCGCACATCTGGCATACAATAGAAACATAGAATTTGATGGCAGATAAGGACCGCTTGGCTCACCAAGTCTGCCCATTTCCCTACCTACTGGATAAGCTGCAGATCCTAGTTAACCAGCAGCCTACTTCTTCCTACCCTCACCCCTAGAATTGCCTTTATGACTGTCCCATTCATGCTTGAATTCCACCACTGATTTTGACTCACACCTTCCTCCGGAAGGCCGCTCCATGCATCCACAACCTCTCTGTGAAAAAATACTTTCTTAAATTACTCTTGAGCCGCCTTCTCTATCTTCAAATTGTGCCTCTTGTTCTTGCACACCTTTTTTGAAAGATGCTACCCTCTTGACTTTGTTGATTCCTTGAAGTACTTGAGCATTTCTGTCATGTCCCCTCTCCTCCTTTCCTCGAGGCTATACATATTAAGCTCCTTTCATCTCTCTTCATATGTCTTCCAGTGCAGACCCTGCACCATTTTTGTTGCCCTCCTCTGGACAGCTTCCATCCTGTCTATGTCTTTGTGGAGATTGGGTCTCCAGAACTGCACACAGTACTCAGATGGGGTCTCACCAGCTGTCTGTACAGAGGATAATAACTTCCTGTTTTCTACTGGTGATGCCTCTCTCTACTGCATCCCAGTATCCCCCAGCCCTCCTTGCTGCCCT
The DNA here is from genome assembly GCA_016271365.2 of Neoceratodus forsteri. Taxonomy (NCBI): domain Eukaryota; kingdom Metazoa; phylum Chordata; order Ceratodontiformes; family Ceratodontidae; genus Neoceratodus; species Neoceratodus forsteri. The sequence goes on from CM057449.1 coordinate 27,905,360, forward strand.
CTCACATTGCTTGCCCACCTTTAGGTAATCTGATATGACTACCCCTGTGTCCCTTTCCATTTTGTTGTTGTTAGTATCTCACCCCCGCTGTGTACTCTTCCCTGGGTTTTTGTTTCAGGTGCATTACCTTGCACTCTTAGCATTGAATCTAAGCTGCCATACATTTGACCATTCCTCTAACCTTGCCAAGTCCTTCTCATCCTTTCCACCCCACCCTGTGCATCAACTCTGTTGCAGATCTTTTGTGTCATCTGACAGAATTTCCTTCCAGTCCTTCTGCAATGTCGTTTATAAAGACATTGAAGAGGACCGTCCAAATACTGAACCCCCTGCGGTACCCTACTAGTAACCCTCCTTTCTTCTGAGGGACTTCATTTACTATTACTCTCCGTGTCCTATTCTCCAGCCAATTCTTTACCCAGGCTGTCATCTGGGACCCACTCTCAGGCTGGCTAACTTGTATATTAATCTTTGTGTGGACTGTGTCAAATGCCTGCATAAAGTCTAGGTAGGCCATGTCCACGCCTCTCCTGATCTACTACTTTGGTCACCCAGACAAAGAAATCTATCAGATTCATCTGGCATGACCTTCCCGTTGTGAATCCATGCTGCCTAGGTCCTCAGCCCTCTGGCCTCTAGATACTCAACAATTCTTTTCCTTCAGAAGTGATTCCATCATTTTCCTATCACTGAGGTTAAACAAAAAGGTCTGTAGTTTCCTGCTTCTGCCTTGCTCACACTTTTGTGAAGGGGAATCACATCCGCCCTCCTCCAGTCCTTGGGTACCACCCCATCCTCCCATGATTTGTTAAAAAGGGTAGTCAGTGATGTCACTAGTTCTACCCTTGGTTCTTTTAGAATTCTGGGATGAATCCCATCAGGCCCCATTGCTTTGTACACCTTCAGTTTTAAGAGTTCTTTCAGAACCCTTTCTTCTGTAAATGGGCTGGTATCAACTTCTGTATCCAGAGTGTTTCTACTGTTTGTTTTAGGTACCTCCCCCTCTTCCTCTGTAAATACTGAGCAAAAATATTTTGTTTGGTATCTCTGCCTTTTCACAGTCTCCCTCTGCCCACCCCTCCCTCCCCTTTATTAAGCCTCACTATCCCTCCCTTGGTCTTCCTTCGCCCTTCTTAACTGAGTTGGCTATCTTTCCTCAGTTTGGGCCTTTGCTGTTCTGACTGCCTTCCCAGACTCCTTTTGCTTTAACTGATACAGTTCTCTGTCCTGCTCCTTCTGCATTCCTTGTACTTCCTGAATGCTTTCTTTTTCTCTTGAACCTTCACTGCCACTTCCTTTGAGAACCATAGTGGTTTCTTATATCGTTTTGTTTTGTTTATTTGCTTCGCACAAAGGCTCGTTACCTCTGTGATGGCAGTTTTTATTATTCCCCATTGTTCTTCCACCCCTCCTTCCTGCCCATTTGCTAGTGCATTCCTTAGGCATTCATCAATTTTGGCAGTCAGCCCTCCTAAAGTCCAGTACTTTTGTCTTTGTATGACTTGACTCTATTGCTGTGTTTATTGTGAACCATACTGTTCGATGGTCGCTAGTTCCCAGATGGCTACCCACTTCTACATCTGTGATCCTCTCTCCATCTCCATTTGAGAGAATCAAGTCTAATATTGCTCCTTCTCGAGTGGGCTGCAGTACTAGTTGTCCAAGGCATGCCCTCTGTAGGGCATCCAGAATAACTGCACTCTTCGAAGCGGCAGCTTTGGGAAATCAATGTTTGGGACAGATTAAGAAAATCAGCGTGACACTGTTCATGAGTGGAGGTTCCAAAATGCCTGTGTTGAAAATTTGGTGGACAATTCCACAAAATAGCTATGTTACGAAGGTGCACTGCATAATTTACATGCACACTTACTTGTAACTGAGAATTTTTAATATTTTTAGTCCAGATTTTCAACACTGTCATTTTTGCACACCTCCTTATGAACAGTGCAGCTGTCTTTTTTCACATTCTGCCTGAAATGAGGTTCTGCAGATCCAGCACACAATGGTGCGGTTGCTGTGGGAAATCAATGATTGGGACAGATGTGGGAAATCATACTGGATTTGTTCATGAGTAGAGGTCCCAAAATGCCTATATTGAAAATTTGGTGAAAGAATTAAAAAAAAAATGACTGTGTTATGAGTGTGCATTGTATAAAGTTCATGCACACTTGTAACTTTGAGGATTTTTAATATTTTCACTCCAGATTTCCAACATTACCATCTCTTCACACCTCCCAATGAATGGTGCAGCTGTCATTTTTCACATCATGCCCGAACTGTGTTTTTGCACATGTGGCACAGAATGGAATGGTTTGTTGTGGGAAATCAACGTTCAGGAGAGATTAACAAAATCACGGTGCCACTGTTCATGAGCAGCAGTCTCAAATGCTTTCATAAGGTGGGCTCACAGAAAGGTCATGTTGAAAATTGGTAGTGCAAATACTAACAAACTCCCGGTGTTACAGTTTCTAACTATAATGTCCCACCCTGTACAGACTGACAGATGTCAGGGGTGTGTCTTTGGATTGTCAGCTGTAATGCTTTCACCATTCACCCCAATCCACCCTTAGCCACTGACAGACATCAGGTTGTGCCTTGGACTCTTCGACCACAAAGTTCACCCCATTCTCCTATACTGCACCCATCTCAACGTACTTCCTTAGGGAATGGGGCATAAGCAAGGCCCACGATCCAAGGCACAACCTGACACTTGTCAGAGTCTGCAGGGTAGGGTGAGGAATGGCATGAACGTTATGGCTGATGACCCAAAGGCACAGCTCCATGCCTGTTAATCTTCGTGTGAGTGGGGTTGACATCAGTTCCATACTTCACTGCCATTCCTATTATGCATCTCTCTAACTCCCGTACTACCAATGCCAATGCCAGCAAGATAGCATTCGACATTGATAAATGCTTGTTTATTAAATACATGGGCATTAAACCGATCCCCTACCCCTTCCTTTTTTATTTTTATAGTTCATTACTATGCTTTCCTAAGTACTGAAGACACTGGCATAAAAGAGAGTTTGTATATAAATGAAATTTTTTTTCAGAAAATTTTATTAGCTGTTAGGAAAAGATTTTCTTGAATTTGTGTGTGGGAGTTTCACTTAGATAGCCTTTTAGACTCCTGCATTAGATTACAGTAGCAGTGCTCTGTATTAGATACTGTATAACATGCTTATTAAATTATGTGGAATTATATTTCTGCATGCAACCTTAACACACTTCTGGTTCTGGGTTGAAATTACATTTTAAATAAATTAAACTAAATGAAATGACTACCTCTGTACAGTATTCACAGCAGAGGATGGCAAGCCTCAGCCAGTATGCGACATAAAGGCTGCACAAGGGGGATTCCAGAAATGGGGCAGGTGGTAATTACAGGAGAAAGGGTTAGAAATGGACTTGCAGCCCTGAAAATATACAAAGCCCAAGGGCAGAATGGGATGCACCAGAGGATGCCAAGAGGACTGTTATCAAAATGGTCTAAGCCCCTGACAGGGCTATTCAATAGCTTACTATAGTCAGGAGGATTTCTAGGGGACTGGAGGGTGGTAGACATAGTGTTGCACCTCAAAGGAAGGGGCAGGAGGAACCAGGAAATTATAAGGCGAGGCACATTTATTTATACGGCGCCTAGTCCCTGAAGCTCTGGGCGCCTTACATAAAAACAGGTAGGTTAATACAGATATATACACAACACTTACAGCATGCATAAATATTAAAACAATAAATAACATGCTAAAATATATAAAATGTTAACTAGTGCTGGTCAGTCACCTTCATCAAGGAAAGCCAAGTAGAATAAATAAGCATTTAGACCATTTTTTAAACATCTCAACCATCTGGGCCTCTCTAACACAAGCTGGAAAGGAATTCCATAGGGCCAATCTGGTGACACTGAAGGCACGGTTGCTGGAGGTTTTCAATCTGGCCCTGGAACAATGAGGAAGCCCCTGGTCAAGGAGTGGAGGGAATGGACTAAGGTGGCAGGTGGCAGGAGATCAGCCAGAGCCCAGTCTCTATAGGGCCTTGTAGGTGAGCAAGCCCACCTTGAAGATGATCCTACACCTGACAGGCAGTCAGTGCAGAGCTCACAGGACTGGGTTCACATGACTAGACCTGGACAGGCCAGTCAGCAACCTGGCTGCTGTGTTCTGCACCAGTTGCAGCTGACAGAGAGTCACTCTAATAACCCAAAGTATAGAGAATTACAGTAATCAAGCCTGGATGTTACAAAGGCATGTACCAGTGATGGCAGATCTTCGGCCAGAACTAGGGGTTTAATCCCAGCAATATTCCTCGAGTGCAAAAACCACTTTGGACACCAGATGACACCTGAGCTTCAAGTGTAAATCTGTCATCCAGGATGACACCAAGATGTCTCACCCTAGGAGAGGTCAACAATGGAGCAGATCCCAGGAGCAATCCTGTAACCTCTCCTGAGGCATGCTGCCAATGCCTGTGACCTGGCTCAAACCCCAGGACCTCTATTTTGTCAGGGTTTCAACCAGCTGGAAGACATCCAGATGAGCTCAGCCAGGCAGTTGCTAAGCACTTCCATGGTGTCCTGTGTTACAGGGGGCAAAGAACATATACAGTTGGGAATCATCTGCATAGCAGTGAAAACCCACATTCTAATGCCTAATGAGCTCTCCCAGGCCAACATGTACATCACAAATAACACTGGTGACAAGATCGAGCTCTGAGGCACTACACATGGCAGGGCATAGGAGAAATTCCTCATTACCATCCATTGCTTCTTGCCAGAAAGATAAGACTCAAACCAGTTGATGTCAGTACCGGTGAGTCCACAATACTTTCTAAGATGATCAAGAAGCACAACGTGATCTACGGTGTCAAATGCTGATGAAGGAGCACAAGAATTGACCTGTCATCTTTATCTCTAGACCTGAGGAGATCATTTTGCACCCTAACTATTGCCATTTCGGTGCTATGCCTGGCCCTGAAACCAAACTGGAATGGCTTATTGCTATCAAAGGTCATGAAATGCTCTTCAAGCTGCTGCACCATTATTTTCTTGGCAACCTTTCCTAAACATGGAAGGCTGGAGATCAGACAGTGATTCGCTAGGGCATCAGGGTCAAGAGGTGGCTTCTTCAAGAGGGGCCTCACCAGAGCTTCTTTCAAGTCATCCAGGAAGACTCCCTCCAACAACGAGCACCAGACAGTCCCAGTGGACACCGTGCTGATGGACCCCACACATCTCATCAAGAAATAAGTCAGGGCTGGGTCCAGTTCACAATAAGTGTGCCTGAGTATCAAGATCACCTCAATGACCTTGACCACTTCCACTGGTTTAAACTCACCCCAGACAAATGGAGCACCTTTGCTCCCCAGAGGTTGACACTGCGAGATAAAATTTGCCTTACTGATGGGATCCCCAGATGGATAAAGGACACCCTGTCAGAGAAGAACTGAGCAAACTCATCACACAATTCAGTTGGAAAGGCTTTTTTCGGCAGTAGATTGAATGGATGTAAGACTCTGTCTACAGTCCCAAATAGCTGAGATGGTCTGTTCTTCCCTGCAGCAATCTTTCTAGACAGGAACTCTGCCTTCTTACAGTTGATTCCCCCTTGGTACTCATAATAATGAGCACACAAGGCCAATTTGTCCTTCTCCTCCAACCAGGTCCTCAGACAGCAACACTCCAACTGCCAACCCTTGATCTTCATCGCCTTGAGGTCCTCATCAAACCAAGGGGATCTCAAGTAAGAAGATCTGGGTCTTATACGAACCGATGCGATGGCATTGAGTGCCTGGGATACCGCCTTGCAATAGACAGCCACCAACTCACCCGTGCATCATCCGCACTAGATAAATCAGCTACTGCCAACAGTCCCACTGGAGACAATCCCCTTAAAGGGTGATAGCTAACCATCTCAACAGGGGAGGAACTTTCAGGGGGGGCCCCAAACAAGAACTTCTCCATGATTATGATCAGACCACACAACGTGATCAGTCTTGAGGTTTGTCACCTCAAGCTCCAGTGAGAACACTAGGTCCAACATGTGTCCGCTGTGATGAGTCGCAGAAGTAACTACTTGTGTCAGACCCAGTGATGATAACAACTGGAGGATGTCATAACCAAATTGCGAGGATTCATCATCAACCCAGGCACTGAGTCCCCCAGCCTTAGCTGCATCATAGGTAAACTGATGGATGCACTAGCCAAAGAGGACCTCAATGACTACCTAGAAAGAAATGGGGTCCAGAATATTAAGCAGCACATATTCATGGCAGAGAAGTCTATTCAGACCAGCCCAATAGTATTCATTGACTGGGTAAACAGGACAGTGGATAAGGGACAAGCAGTAGATTAACTCCCTTTCAGCTTCAGCATGGCATTCGACTAAAGTGCCATATAGAAGGTTGGTGAATAAATTAGTGGATGTGGGAGCAGCAAAGGACCTAGTTAGATGGATGAGAAGTTTGTTAACAGGTGAGGCAGCAGAGGGTGGGGGTAAATGGGGTCAAACTGAGGGGAAAGGGAGGTCATGAGCTGAGTACCACTTGGGTCAATCTTGGGACCAGTCCTTCTCAATATATTCATCAGCAACATAGGAGAAGAAGTAGAGCACACAATGTGCCTCTTCACAAATGACACTAACCTCTGTGGCAGGGTAGACAGTGAGGAGAGGTTAAGGGAGTGGCAGAGGAACTTGCAAAGGTTAGTAAGGTGGTCCAAGGTCTGGCAGTCAAAATTCAATGCTAAAAAGTGCAAAGTGATGCACATAGGGTGCAAGAACCCCAGGACAGAATACTGGATGGGAGGAGTTAAGCTAGCCACTACTACAGAGAAAAGGAACCTGGGGGCTATCATAAGCAACTCTCTAAAGCAAACTAGCCATCTGACAAGGCCTACAGAGATACTACCCAAATGTTGGGGTGTACTGGAAATGGTTTCAATAGCAGGAGGAAATAGGTAATGGAAAGTCTCTGTAGATCACTGGTGAGACCCTATCTGGAATACATGACCAGTTCCGGAGTCCTCATCTATGGAAAGACAGAGACAGGTGGAGATGATGCAGCACAGAGTAACCAAAATGATTCAGGGCTAACAGGGCAGATGCTATGAGGATCAGCTCAAGCCACTGTACATGGACTTGCTGGAGGCCAGAAAGGAGAGGAGTAATATAATAGATACTTTAAAGTTCCTGGATGGAATTTGTGAGGAACTATAAAGCAGGAATGGTGGACTGCAAACAAAGGGACATAAATGCAAGCTGATGGTGTTGGTGGGAGGAGGGGGATTCGGGAGGGATGCAAGAAAGTTTTACTCTATGGAGAGAGTGGTTGAGCCATGGTTAGTCTATTGGCAGAGATGGTGGGCACAAAAGCCTATAACAGGTACAAGCTTGGCTGGGACAGAGTAAAGATCTTAATAGTTACTCAGGGTGTAGCAGTAAGGCTGGGAGTAAGGGGGAGAAGTGAGGGTGAAAGCCCCATATAGGCAATGGGTTACATGGTCGAGTAGGGTAAAACATGGCAGATTGATTGGACCAATTGTCTTTTTTCGCCAACATTTGTCTATATTCCTATGTGTGGGATCCTGCATGGAGACCATCATCTGGGCATTCTGGATCGAGTGCTGTTTCTGTTTCCTCCAACCCCATCTCCCACAAGGATGTACATGCTTGCATCTGGCCTGGGAAGGTGCCAAGTGGTTCATGGTCAGCCAACAGTCAATGCTGCTTTGCCAAGCCATCACCAGGAGGTGCTTCAAGAGTGAAATTCAGTCCTCCTTCCCCCACTAGGAGACACTGTCAGAGTGAAGCACTGTCCTTCCTCCCTCCACCTGGAAACACTACCACAGTAAAGCACAGTCTTCCTTCCCTTACCAGCAGGAGTAATGGTGAGAGTGAATTCCAAAGAGTATAGGATGAGATAATTAATGGATTCTCCAAGTGCAGACACACAAGATAGTATTGAGTGTGTTATGTACACCAGAATGACATTAATTGGTTGTATGTGATGTGGTCACTGCAGGAGGTAGCAAATGCTGGGGTTACACATGCTGATGTGGGTATTAAACATGCTGTGCTATCCCCCACCGCATTATCAGTCCTGGCAGGGCCCTGGACAGTCGTCCTGTGGCAGTTCCACTGTGCCATGGGGAATTCTGGTCATCTCTTCCCAGACTGGCCAGTCGGACAACTGATCCAGTTGCCCTCAAAGTAATCCATAATGAGCTATAACACCTCCTCATTGGTCTTGAAGAAGGGCCACTCCGTCATCTCTTTGAAGACACCTGGCACATCATCATCTGGCATGAATGCCAATGCCAGAAGCATGCAGAGATGCAGGGTAAAATCGGGGTCATTGGTGTACTTGTCCAGGACCTCTGGACTACACCGGATACGTCACCATAACCTGTGAGAAATTGAAAAATCCACCCCTGATCTATGTGGCAGGGAACACCATTGTGACCCCCCCCAGCTGGTGTGTTCTAAATCCAGCAGGACTGCCATGGGGGCCAATGTCAGGCAGTGTATTTTGAGCTGGCCAAGCAGCCTGACACAGGTCTGTACCCTCTAGGAGCAAGTGAGGGCAAAGAAGGCAGGCATGACTGCTCAGGACTGGACAGAATGGACAGTGTACAGCTGCTCAAACAGGGCCAGGCACCACTTGAAGGTGCCATCCATGAGCTAGTCAAGGCAGTCGGCCAGGAACTAGAGACCCCTGTTCATTACAAATATGAGCAGACCATCCTGCTCACTGCCTCTGTCATATAGCAGGAAGCGGTCCCAGTCATCGGTCACCGTGAACTCATCTGGTATCACCAGCACGGTCACGGACATTGGTGTTACCAGCCATCCCCATGCCACATGTTGGACCCACTGCACCATTCAGTGTAGGAGTCTTATGCCAGACATCTGCTCTGCCATGGCCACTGGTACCTCCACCGTACTGTCCACCACTACCTGGGCCACCGTGTCCATACTCTACCTCAACCAGTCTCGCAGGTCCCTGAGCTCTTGGCACACACCCATGTCTGCCATGTTGGGGATGTGGTTGTTGTCCCTCACAGTACTCACCACTGTGTAGTCCATAGTGTGGAGTCAGGCCAGGAAATTATGCCGGCTGGCATCCACCCACCACCAGTGCATCTTTTCTGGACCTTCTTTGTCCTTGTGGTACATAAAACCATTGTGTACCGCAAAAGGAATGCCTTTCTGACTTTGCAAGAATCGCACTGCCAATGCCATCATGCTGTCCAGCAGCTAACTGTGTGAGGTGGTCTGCCTGAACCATCCCTTTATCTGCCCAGCTCACCCTGTTCATGTGCGGCACCTATGCCAGGCATTGTCTGTAGTGCATATGTATGGGAGATGTACACCACCCAGCAGGGGCATCCCTGTCAGTGCCACTCTGCCTTTCTGTCCACTTCCATTGTTCAACAGTGGACCCACCTCCCCCCATCATGGCACGGGTGTTGTCTCCTCCCATGAGCAGTCTGGTGGCATGCAGTGTGCGTGTGGGCAGAGCCTTTTGTGGGACACACGTGTATGGCTGTGCGAGATACCAGAGGCACCGTTATGGCTGGATGCATCCATGCAGCTCCCTTTCCCTGCAGATGAGTGTTCTGGTGGTTGTGTCATGTTTCCTTGTGAGGTGCTGCTACCCTTGGCCCTGGTATCTGGGGGCATGCAGGCATTGTGTCCATGCCACACATGAAGACTCAAGTCCTCGGTCTGTGGCTGCTTTGTTATCCGGTGCAGGGCTGTGCTGACTGTTCTGTCTGCCAACTCACCCCGACCCATTCACCCAACCATGTCAGCTCTGGCAGGCCTGTGCCCTGCCCTCATTGCCCACTTCTGCCATGCCACACACTGCCCTGGACCACCGCTTGCCCTGTCAGTGGTGTGTGCCATGCCAGCCCCCCTGTGCCATACACCATCCCACTGTCGGGATGCCATCACCCTGTTGTGCTGTGCTGCCTGCGAGTTTCACCTGCACAGCCTTTGCCTTCCTGTCTCCAGCCATGGAGATCTTGCTTATTGTGGGACTGCAACATTTCTTGCTCTCCAACTGCTGGTCGGCCTTATAGGGCTGTCACTCTTTCAGTGGCCGCTCTTCTGCTGTCACCCACCTGTATTTACTGTGGAATACCCACTCTAATTATGGCACACCACATTAATTTAGCTGAATGCATATGCTGGAGTATGTTACTTCTCTTCTACCACAGGCTCACATGACTTAATTCTTCTAATCACAGTGCAGGATTTTTCTTACCCATTGGAAATATAAAGTTTGGTTTGGTTTGGTAGATAAAAACTAATAAATAATAGGCTGGCAGATAATGAGGTTTGTCAGGTGGGAGTGCATCTTCCTGGGTAGTTGAGTGGCACAAGCATCAGTACTGGGAAGCTGGGAAGGTTTGGGTTTGGTTAAGATGAATCTGACATTCCAAATCACTGTAAAATGATATGGCCTGTATTTGCATCTGTGATCTACTGTATATACAATGTTGGGACTTACTGTAACACTTTTTATTTTCTGTTTTTGTATATTCCTGGTAAAATTAAAAAAAGAACATAACCAATCAGAAAACACAGCCCATGTTTCCACAGTCATGCTCCCAGAAGCATAGAAAATGGAAATGATATGTGTTTCCTCTCTCCAGCTATTGCATTATGTGAAGAACATTCACTTCCGTAGCAAAGCAGGATATGATATATTCTATGATGCAAATGGGGACCCTACGGCTGTCTTTGACATTGTTAACTGCCAGGTAGACTCAGAAGGAGCATTCGGTTTGTAACTGTGGGAAGATATGACTTCAGTGCTCCTCAAGGCAAAGAACTGTTGATCAATCAGAATTCCATTATGTGGAGAGAAGGATATACAGAGATTTGAATTCTTGTGATTTTTTGATTAATCATCGCTTTGTTTTTTCCCCTTATCTATATATTCTGCTTCCAGTGACCTGACCCCATCCAATCAGGTGCTCAAAGTCCTGACAGTCACCTTCTCCGGGGCTTACCTCTCAATATAAGCACCCCAGGGGTTACTCACAACAGCAGGCAAAATTTGACCATGTGCTCCCTGCCCCATCTCCTCCTACTCTGGGGCTTGTGGTTCCATGTAAGCATTACATGACTTACTCACCACATCATGCTCTATCTGATCATGTGTCCTGGGCCCAAAATTAACCTTCTCTGGTGGTTACCTCTTCATGTGAGTCCCCCATGTGTTACCCAATGCAGCAGGCTCACATTCTACCAGGTGCTTCTAATCCTGACATTCTCCTTCTCTGGGGTATTTCCTCTCCATTTGAGCACTGATGAATTACCCATCACAACAGGCACCCATCTAACCTGTCCCAGTCCTGATACCTTCTCTGGGGTTTACCACTCCATGTGAGATACCCATGGGTTACCCACCACAGCAGTCCCTTATCCGATCAAGTGTTCCCACTGCTGATATTTACTTTCTCTGAGGATTTCCTCTCCATGTGAATTCACCATGGGTTAGCTACCAAAGCAGGCCTCCATTTGACCAGGTGCTCACACTGCTGGCACCCTGCTTCTCTGGGGCTTATCTCTCCATGTGAGTTCCTCATGGGTTACTCACCACAGGAAGCCTCCATCTGACCAGGTGCTCCCAGTCCAAATATATACCTTCTCCAGGGCTTACATCTGCATGTAAGCCCCCCATGGGTTAAACACCATGGCAATCCTCCATCTAACCAAAGTGCTCCTGGACCTGATATTCACATTCTTTGGAGCTTACCCTCACCATGTGAGTCCCAAAGGAGTTACTCACTTCAACAGGTACCCATCTGACCAGAGGCTTCCAGTCAGGGGTGTAGCCAGGAATTTTAAACTTGTACTCAAAACTGATGCACTGTTGGCCCCCATTTTGTAAACATAAAACAAACTATGTGCTGCCACAGTACACCAACAATAGCTCCTCCATATGCTATGTCTGAGTTCAAGTAATCAGTTTCTTCCTGTAATTCTCTGTCTTTTGTTTTTCTGTCTGCCTGGTAAGTTGTTCTTGTTGCATATTTGGCTGGTGGAATCAGTGCCCCATAGTGAACAACAAAGGCAAAAGTGCTTAGTGCGTCACAGACACAATGTGACTCACAATGTCCTTGCATTCCTCTTTTTGTTGCCCCTGCCTAATTGTTTTTTACTGTACTCTGCTGAGTACAGTGCATATGCCTGCCGACACCCCTGCTTCCAGTCCCAACAGGAGGGTTCAGGACAGAATCCAGTGACTCCCTCAGTGCATCTCGTGTCACTTAACCTATAAAAAGACCACAAACGCTCACAAAAGGGATGTTTTTGCAGCCCATTTATTTGGACTGCAACTGAGCTTGACTGCTCAGAAGAGGGATCACTCCTCCAGCAATCAGAAGCAAGGCTGCACCCTCCCAGCCCTTCCAAACTGGCCAATTGGACAATGGAGAAGGAAGCCCTGTTCCTGTTGCTCTCCTATTTAACAGCAGAACCACCAAGCAGGCCCCTGCCCTGTGGTCCCCACGCAAAGGACCAACACGCTGAGGACATCAGAGTCTGCTCACCGGAGTCAGCCCTAGGCAGCCAGCATCCAGACACTCCACTCCTCAGCAGGTAGGCAGGGAACAGTAAAAGGGTAAGCTAGGTGACAAGATCCAGTAGGGGAAGCAGGGTACCAGGAAGTCTACCTGACAACCAAGGTAAGATTCATGCTACACTATAGGCATCGCTAACACACAGCAATGAAGAAAAAAAAATGGTGAATAGGTGTAACACTCTATCGAAGGAAAGGGTAAAGTAAGGGTTTAGATTAATCAAAAAGATGGGAATAGGTGAAACACCTTATCTAGGATAGGGGTAACACAAGAGACTAAAATAAGCAAAACAAAAACTGGCAAGATAAACAATAGCAGTGCTGGAAGTGGTGCAGTGCAGTGGATGTGGGGTGGCAGGTTTCAGGGAAACTTTCTGGAGACTGCGGTGCTGCTCTATCTGCATGCTCCTCTCTGGGCTGAGGGTGGAGGTTGCCCATCTCCAGGCTGGGTTGACTAGGATTTGGAAGGCCTCCTCTCCCACCCTGGGATCACCAAGTCTGCCCCCACTGCTTCAAAGGTTGCCAGAGGTGAGTGGCAGCCGAACTACAGTGGGCTCAGGAAGGGTGAGTGTGGTGAGTCAGAGGCACTTCCACCAGATGGTTTCACTAGGCACCGCATTTGCCCCTCTGGCAGAATGGGACTGTCTCATGGAGACACCTTCAATAGTAGCAAGGGAGGATGTGGGGGTCCTCCTGTAGGAGGCCCCAAGATGGGTGGCAGAGGACCCCAGAGGAGGAGGAAGCAACTCCTGGTGGGTGACTCAATTGTTAGGGGGATAGATTTGGGGACAGGGAGGAAGGGGAGAGGGAGGTCAGGTGCCTACCCAGCACCATAGCTCGGAGGGATAGGAAGTGGATCTTGGAAATCACTACTGAAGCAGGATGGGAGACCTGGAAATCATGGTCCACCTAGGGACCAATACCTGGCTAGGGATGAGGTTTAGATAGTGCAGAAGGAGTTCAGAGAATTGGGGAGGGGGTCTTAGGCAGGTAGCATGGCCAATGGCATTTTATGAGGTGTTGCCCATCTATGACAGAGGGAAGGAGAGGGTACCCTGTACCAAGAACCTCAAACAGTGGTTGACAGATTGGTGCACAGAGAAGGGTTTCAGCTACATTGGGGTCTGGGGTCCCACCTGGAGGGATAAAGTCCCATACAGGGGAGATGGTCTTCATCCATCTGGGAGGGAAACCATAGTCCTCATGGGATGGTTTAAATGGTACATTGGCAAGCATTTAAACTAGCTAAGGGTGGTGGTGGAAGGAAGCAGGAAGAAATGAACTGTCCACCCCCACAAGCTGAAATAGTCAATAGGGAAAACCCTAAGGAAGGGAAATCCCCAAGGGTTTCTAATAGCAGAAAAAGCAGAATGCTAGAAATGAAGAGGGGTGGGAATGAAGGCAGAAGAGATAAGGAGAACAGGCAAAAGGGAGAAAGGGGGACTGACAAGAAGGGTGACAGAAGAATTTGGAAGGCCATGTGCACAAATGCTCAGAGTCTGGGAAATAAAATCCTGGACCTTGTGGCCATTATGGCACAGGCTGACCTGGATATTGTCTCTATCACTGAGTCGTGGTGCACTGAGAACTATGACTGGGATATAGCCATACCAGGCTATACTCTGTTAAGGAAGGACAGGGAGGGTAAGAAAAGGGGAGGAGTGGCTATTTATGTAAGGGATAGCATAAAAGCTACAGAGACACAGGCAATACAGAGGGGTGGGCACTGTGGGTTACTCTATAGACAGCGAATGGAACCACTATTTGCACTGGCGTAATCTACAGAGCTCCAGCATAATGCGGTGTGTGAAGGGGGCAGATAAGATTCTGGTGGAACCCATCCAGAAGATGCGACCAGGATGAGGTGCTTCTGGTGGGGGAGTTCAGTCTGTCAGATGTGGATTGGAGCATCCCAGCTACGGCTTCAGCTTGGAGCAGGGAGATCCTGGATTCCATGCAGGGGGGCATTCCTCAGGCAACTAGAAAGGGAGCCCACTCATGAGGGAGCAGTCTTGGGCCTGGTGCTCACCAAGTGGGACAGCATTGCAGACATTGATGTGGGTGACAACCTGGCATCAAGTGATTGCTGTACAGTGTGGTTCAGTATACTGTAACTACCGAGCGAGAATCCAACCACACTAAGGCAAGGATCCTGGACTTCCGGAGGGCCAACTTTACAAAGATGGCGTAATGCATCAGGGATGCCCTGATTGGGGGGGGGGGGCAGGACATGGGAAAAGTGAAGGAACAGTGAGCAACACTTAAAGGGGCCATAGGGGAAGGCAACACACCTCTGTAACAGGTAAGTAAGCAAAAGCAAGAGGAACAAGATTTGTCAAAGCTGAATGTTAGCCGCTTGCATTGCTATTGTGCTGGGTTTTGCTTGTACTCATTTTTATGATATATTTACCCAGGACAGACTAGATGACATGTAATACTGTTTTACTCTCCCTGTAATTTGTTCTCTGCTAATTTGCAGAATTGTTTGCTTCACCATCTCTGTTACATTCATGTTGTTTTTCATTCAATTACTTTGTACTGGAGTGCATCATAGTTTTGCACTGGCTGTATCTGCCCTTTATTAATGGAGCTGATATCACTATTGTGCTTTCTCAAAAAATTCTAAAAGGACTCATACCTTTATTAGTCAGACTCTAACAATTCTAATATCCTGCCAGCTAACTAATGTAATTATACCATGAGAGTTTCTTGGAATATAGCACTGTCCTTTGAAGTGTAAAGTTTTTTTTATGACAGGGCTTACTGTTAACATCTCCTGAGTTTGTAACCCTTTACTTCTTTAATAGCTACCCCAATGCATCCTGGCTTTTCAAGTGACAATTTTTTACTACATGTAATAGATTTAGGACCTCTGTGTAAGTTAGCCTGAAAGACTCTTTTGAAATGCAATTTACAGCTTCCCTGGGAAAACCAGTTTTTCTCAGGTCACAGGAAATGTGCAGACCTTTAAAAAAAATCCATCCCCTTGTTCCATATAACCCTTTTATCTATTATTCCTTGTGGCATTTTAAACATATACAAAATATAACAGAATATAGCATAGAAACATAGAATTTGACAGCAGATAAGGACAGCTTGGCCCACCCAGTCTGCCCATTTCTCTACCTAATGGATAAGCTGCAATCCTATTTAACCAACAGCCTACTCCTTCCAAGTTCCTACCCCCACCCCTAGAACTGCCTTATGTCTGTCCCACACATTCTTGAAATCCACCACTGTATTTGACTCCACAACCTCCTCAGGAAGGCTGTTCCATGCATACACAACCCTCTCCATGAAAAAATACTTCCTCACATTACCTCTGAGCCGTCCCCCTTCGATCTTGAAATTGTGACCCCTTGTTCTTGCACACCTCTTTTTCTGAAAGATGCTACCCTCTTGGACTTTGTTGATTCCCTTGAGGTACTTGAAAGTTTCTATCATGTCTCCTCTCTCACTCCTTACCTCGGGACTATACATATTAAGCTCCTTTAGTCTATCTTCATATGTCTTCTGGTGCAGACTCTGCACCATTATAGTTGCCCTCCTCTGGATTGCCTCCATCCTGTCTATGTCTTTGCGGAGATTGGGTCTCCAGAACTGCCCGCAGTACTCCAGATGGGGTCTCACCAGCTGTCTGTACAGAGGGATAACAACTTCTTGCTTACTACTGGTGATGCCTCTCACTATGCATCACAGTATCCCCTCAGCCCTCCTTACTGACCTCTCATATTGCTTGCCCACCTTTAGGTCATCTGATATGACTACCCCCAGGTCACTTTCCATTTTTGTTGTTGTTAGTATCTCACCCCCTATTGTGTACTCTTCCGCTATGTTTTTGTTTACCAGGTGCATTACTTTGCACTTCTTAGCATTGAATCTAAGCTGCCATACATTTGACCATTCCTCCAGCCTTGCCAAGTCCCTTTTCATCCTTTCTACCCCACCTTGTGCATCAACTCTGTTGCAGATCTTTGTGTCATCTGCAAAAACATACTTTTCCTTCCAGTCCCTCTGCAATGTCACTTATAAAGACATTGAAGAGGACCAGTCTAATACTGAACCCTGCGGTACCCCACTAGTAACCCCCTTTCTTCAGTGGACTCCATTTACTATTACTCTCTGTGTCCTATTCTCCAGCCAATTTTTACCCAGGCTGTCGTCTTGGGACCCACTCCCAGGCTAGCTAACTTGTATATTAATCTTTGTGTGGGACTGTGTCAAATGCCTTGCTAAAGTCTAGGTAGGCCATGTCCACAGCCCCTCCCTGATCTACTACTTTGGTCATCCAGTCAAAGAAATCTATCAGATTTGTCTGGCATTACCTTCCTGCTGTGAATCCATGCTGTCTTGGGTCCTGTGCCCCTCTGGCCTGTAGATACTCGACAATTCTTTCCTTCAGAAGTGATTCCATCATTTCCCCTACCACTGAGGTTATCCTATAGGTCCTATGGGTATGTCTCCTGTCAGGCAGTTCTACAATATAATTCACATCATGGATCTCTTGGACTACCATATATGGTCCTGCCCACTTGGTCTGCAGCTTGTCCTTCTGGACTGGGATTAGGACCATGACTTCCTGACCTTTTCAGTACTAGTGAGCTGGTACCAAACTTTTTGTTTCTGCTGGGCAGATGACAGGTTACTTTGGGCTGCCCCCATAAGCTCCTTCTACTTCTCCCTAAACTTTAGGACATACTCCACTGTGAAAATTCCCTGGGTTGCATGCTTGCCTTCCCAGTCTTCCCAGATCAAGTCTAGGGGCCCATGCGCCCTACGTCCATATAAGAGTTTATAGGGGAAGAAACCTGTTTATTATTGGCACACCTCCCTGTATGTGAACAACAGGTAGGGAAGGTATTTCTTCCAGTCCCTCCCATGCTGTTTTGCAAATGCTTGGAGCATCAGTTTTAGGGTTCCATTAAACCTTTCCACAAGCCCATTGACTTGTGGGTGATAAGGTGTTGTGCATCTCTGCACCACCCCAACCTTCTCTCACAGACACTTCTTGAGGTCCAATATAAAGGCACCCCCTTGATCAGTGATAACCTCCTGTTGAAACCTGACATGGGAGAAAATCCATAGCAAGGCATCTGCCACTTTGTCCTAAGTGAAGAGAGGGTGACCACCTCTAGGTATCGTGTGGTGTTATCGACCACCGTCAGGGTATACTTCTTCCCAGAGGAGCTTGGGGTACTCAAAGGTCCCACAATATCCATTCCTACCCTCTAGAATGGTTCCTTCACAATGGGCAAGGGATTTAGGGCAGCTTTGGTTTTACTGCCTGCCTTCCCTATTTGTTGACATTGGTGACAAGACCTGCAATATTCCTTCACCTGCTGGGTGAAGTTGCGCCAATAGAAAGTCTGGGCCAATTGCTGCTTGTTGCATGTGATGCCCTGATGTCCAGATATGGGGATATCATGAGCAGTCTTGAGAAACTGCTCATGGTACCCTTGGGGAATGACAAGCTGCCTGCCCATCATCCCTCCTTCTGTCCTTACATCCTGTGTATACAGCAGTCTATTGTCCCAAAATACTATGTGTGTTATGTCACCTCCCTGTGTCCCATCAGATTCTGCACAAGCCCATAGCCACTCAAAACTAGGGTCAAGTCTCTGAGCAGCTCCAAAATCTTCATATTTTTTCAAGGTATGGGACATGTCCCCTTCAGTTCCTAAACTGGTGTCCATAGCTGTAGCATCAGGGCATTCAGGGTCACTGCTATCCCTAACCTTCTGACCATTTATTACCCCTCCCTCATCAGAGTAACCTTCTGTAGCTGTCTTGTGAATGGCTACTTAAGTAAGTTCTTCCTCCCTTTTACTACCCTTCATTTCAGGAGACACATGTTGGGGAACCAGCCTCCCATTTTTTTCCACATGGGCTTCTATGAGGTCAGGGAACTACAGTTAGCTTTTGCCATTTGATTGAAGGTGACAGCACATACCATCCCCTTCTGGAGATTGTTTCCCTATAATCACATCCAGGGTGAGGTTGTCTGCCACTGCCACTTTTTGCACCATCTCTCCAGTCTCACTCCAGTCCAAGAGAACACTAGCAAGGGACAGAGTTTTCTCCTCCACAGTGAATCCCCTTACAGTCATAAACTGATTTGGTATAAGTTTGTTAGGCCCAACCAAATCCCCTTTTACCAGGGTAAGAGATGTCCCTGTGTCCCTTAACCCATGGGTTAGCACCCCATTTACAGGAACCAGGTGCATGTGCTCCCTCATGTCTACAGGCATGCTTTCAGGGACACACAAATAACTCAACTCTTTTCAAGGGCCACTTTGCCCTGTCTGTACCTTTTTAGGGCTCTGTCTAGCATGATGACCTGGCTGTTTATAAAACAAGCATTCATCTTTCTTTTTAGACATCCCTTTTTGGTAACCTGAGGCTTCCCCCTTTCTACAGAGGCTGTGCGGATTTTAGCTGCCCTGAGGGCATGCTTTTCCCTTTCGGCCTTGCCTTACCTGCTTCTCTTTCTTTCAGAGCAGGCCTGCTCCTGGCATAGCAGTCCAAGAGCTCAGCAGCTTGCTGTGTGGTTTTTGGATCTCAGTCCTCTAGCCAGGTCTTCATCTCTGCTGGGCAGGCCCAAAAGAACTGCTCTAATAACACAACCTCCTCAATTTTCTCCACAGTTTGCTTCCACCCCCTCCCACCAACATTTCAAAAACTGACATTGCTTTGTGGGAGTCCTCAAAGCTCATGTCAGGGTTTTTTTTGGAGTTTATGGAATTTAACCCTGTAGGCCTCAGGAGTTAGTTCATACTTTTTAAGTAAAGCAGTTTTAAGTTTCTCATAATCTTGGCTGTCCTTATTATCTAGTTGGCTTAGTGCCTCACGTCCTTTACCAGTAAGCAGAGGGGATAGCTGGAAGCTCCAGAACTCCATGGGTACCTTGGCCTGGATACAGACCTTTTTAAATGAAATCAAAAATGCATCCCTATCCTCCCCCCTTTAAATTCTGCTATTAATTTAAACTTAATTTATACCCCAGCCCTGCAGTTTCAGGTCTCTCCCTGCTACTTACCTCCTCTGGCACTTGTTGCTGGATTCTTCACTTCTCCAGTTCAGATTCCCTCTGGCACTCTTTTTCCTCTCCCTCAGCCTCTCTCTGGTGCTGGTTTTCTTTTTTCTGCATCTCCAGTTCAAATCTCTTCTGCTTGAACTTGCTCTGCTGCTGTGCTTCAAACTTTCTTTGTTCAAATTCCAGCTTCAATTTCCTCAGATCCAACTGCAGCCTGATTCCTTCTAGCCTCAACTCTGTGGTGATCGTCCCCTGCTGCTATGGCTCTGGGTTTCCTCTGGTCTTGCTATCCTCCTCTGAGGTGTTGAACTCTGCAATGGAACCTGCCCTTCCCCCCATTGTTCTGGCTCTGGCCTTTTTTAGTCACTGGCCATAACTTTAGGTTCTGGGCAGCTGCTTGCTCATCGGCTGCCACAATAGCTTCCACAGGGTTCTTTTTGGTTCACCCCTCATACTGTACCTTTCTTTCCTGACACAACTGCCTTAGGTAGTCTGTAGTGTATTTGCTGTAGCTGGAAGCCACCTTCTTCCCTAACTACTACTACACGGTCTTACACTGAAAACAAAGAAAACAGGTAGGGAACTTTATACTGTAGCTGAATTATTTTTTTTCCAGATCTCTGCCCTGATTGTGTGTGGATTGTTTTCAGTTTATCAGTGTGATACACTGGCCTTGAATCCAACTGTTATGCCTGTTGCCATCATTATCTCTCAAATCTCACAGCTTCCTGATCATTTATGAACCCACTCCTGAGGGTCAGGTCCACTGAACTCACAGTGCCCACCCTTAAGTACAGTCCATGACAGGGTAGGAGAAACTGGGGATACCTTCCTAGTGTCTTTCTGTAGTTCTTGCAGAATTCACAACTGAACACTCACCACTAAGTCCCAGGGTCCCCTCTTTACTCTTGATCAGGGTACATACTAGTCTCAAGTCTTGTAGACAAATATGAACCCTTCTTGGTTGTTACACAAAGGGGGAAGATTCAGGTGTTACATCTTCTTTGGGGGTAGTGTT
The DNA here is from genome assembly GCA_016271365.2 of Neoceratodus forsteri. Classification (NCBI taxonomy): domain Eukaryota; kingdom Metazoa; phylum Chordata; order Ceratodontiformes; family Ceratodontidae; genus Neoceratodus; species Neoceratodus forsteri. The sequence continues at coordinate 27,925,999 of CM057449.1, forward strand.
GTAACCCTGATTCTGCCTTCTCCCACAAGGCATGCAATACCCTGATTCAAATCCCCACAGATTCTTCCTTGAGACTGGTATTCCCCCTATCTTTACCCAGACTTTCTCTTTTCAGACCCTTGTTTGATTTGGTAGCTTATGATGGCACCCCTTAGCAATAATAGTTCAGTCACAGATTATTACTGAAACATCCCACAATCACACACACAAAGTATAGAAATCTCACTCAGGCAGGATTCTTAAACAAAGCAAATGTTTGTACTAGATAATTAAATAATTATCACACATTACAACAAAACATTTTGGAATATTTTGGTCATAGAATCACACAAATAAAAGTGGATATGTACAAATAAAAAGCGCTATAACAGTAATCTAAAGTTCTACCTTAAATTTGTAGTAAAATGAAGTCCAGTAAAATGTATGTTTTTTTTTTGAAAGTTTCATCCTTTTCAGTAGCACTCTTGCTTCTTGTGTGTCTGCTGACAGTTGTTCTCTTGTGGTCAGGAAAGTGTCCAAAAGCAAAGTGCCTCAAAATGCTCTGTGGAGGGTCTTAAATACCTGTTGCCCAAGGCAGTCTGTGAATCTTGGTCTGGTCCTAATGTTTAGGGCAGTAGATGTCACTCTTGCACTTTCCCAAAAAAATGTTAAGGGACTCTTACCTTTATTAGTCAGACTCTTACAATTCTAATACCTTGCCAGTTAACCAAGGTAATCATACCATGACAGTTTCCTGGAATCTAGCACTGTCCTTTGAAGTATAAAGTTGTTTTTTTATGACAGGGATAGCTGTTAACATCTCATCCCAGTGCTTTTTACCTATAATCTGTAACTTACTTCTCTGTGTTTTGTTCTCTTGTCATGATGTGGAACCTTTGAAAAGGAGCACTGTGCTCAAAGGGTATGTCCGAATGATGAAATAAATAAAAATAAAAAATAAAAATCTCTTGAGTTCATAACCCATTTCCTCTTTAATAGCTACCACAATGCTGTCTCCTGCTGCATCCTGGCTTTTCAAGTGACAGTTTTTGTTACAGGTGACAGATTTAGGACCTTTGTGTTAGTTAGCCAGGAAGACTCTTTTGAAATGCAATTTCCAGCTTCTCTGGGAAAACCAGTTACTCTTAAGTCACAGGGAATTTGCAAACCTTTGAAAAAAAAACAATTAATTTCCTTGTTTCTTTTAACCCTTTTATCCATTATTCTTTGTGGCATTTTAAACATTCACAAAATATAACAGAATATAACACCATATATCTGTACAGCTGACTGGCAGTGGCATAGCTTGTCACAGAGACTAGAAAAACATTTTTTAAAGCTAGTAGTGTCAAGAATAGCAGGTAAAAATCCTACTGATTTTCAAGTTTAGTCAGCTGCTACTTTTAATTTCTGTAATACAGTCAAAGCCGTTTATGCGGGACACCCTGGTGGATCACGGGTCGTCCCGCTTAAATGGGTGTCTCTCATAAGCTAACTTCAGAATTCAGTGATTGTCCTGCATGTTTGTCTCATTTTCAGTGGTGTTGTGGTAAAATTCTGGATTATGATTTCAAGGACATACTCAATTCTGGACATTAGATGGCAGCAGGGCATTGCTTTCTGTTAGGTGCCTGTGCTTACTGAGCTTATGTTAAAAACAATAAACTTTATTTTCTTCATTTTAAAAATTTAAATTTTGTTAATGTTTGTGCTGTACTGTACTGTATAACCAGAGTGCTTGTGCATGACTGTACTATACTGTATAACCAGAGTTCTTCTGCATGACTGTACTGTACTGTATAACCAGAGTGCCTGTGCATGACTGTACTGTATAACCAGAGTGCCTGTGCATGTCTGTACTGTGCTATATAACCAGAGTACCTGTGCATGACTGTACTGTGCTGTATAACCAGAGTGCTTGTGCATAACTGTTCTGTACTGTATAACCAGAGTGATTGTGCATGACTGTACTGTGCTGTATAACCAGAGTGCTTGTGTATGACTGTACTGTGCTGTATAACCAGAGTGCTTGTGCATGACTGTTCTGTACCGTATAACCAGAGTGCATGTGCATGACTGTACTATGCTGTATAACCAGAGTGCTTGTGCATGACTGTACTGTACTGTATAACCAGAGTGCTTGTGCATAACTGTAATGTACTATATAACCAGAGTGCTTGTGCATGACTGTACTGTACTGTATAACCAGAGTGCTTGTGCATGAATGTACTGTGCTATGCTTTACTCTGGGGGACAATCAGAGGCCATAGATGCTGTTGGAGACTTTAAAAAGCTGGTAATTTTCCTCTGTCGCATCTTCATTAGAGTCTGTCTTTGGATTATACATTCCACGTCCATTTGCTTATCCCAGCAAGCCACATGCCCCATTTGCTGGTACCACTGAATCGCATCGTGTAGACCAGAAAGTGCATCTGCAGTGGGCACAGCAAGTTCCTCTTTGTTCTTCGGTGTCCTCCTCTTCATCCTGTCTGACACCCCTCTCTTTCCATGTTGCAGCCACTACTTTGGCATCAGTAGGATATCCTTTGGGTGGGCACCTGGACATCCATGTCAACAAAAGCTGTAAATGCAACTGTGTCCATGAAGGATGGCACTTGTACATTTTCAAGAGCCAGGTTCTGATCATTTGTTTGCACTGCACTAACACCACCTAATCCAGCCTTCTTAAAGCAGTGCCTGATTGTTTCTTGCTTGATTGAACTTCACACTCTCTGCAGCATGTAGATAGCCTCTAACAAATTTATCTTCTGAAATATCTCAGCTGTGTGAGTTCTGCTGCCTTCATCAATGGTTTGAATAACTTTTCCTGCCACCAGTGACTTGTAGTGCCCCTTTAAGTTTTTGATTACCCCCATGTCCATTGGTTGGACAATTCTCAGTGTGTAAAGGGGGAAAGAAAGCAAGAGTAATGTTTCTCAGCCGATGAGCCATGTCATGTGGGTGGTCATTACAATTGTCCAGGAATTGGATTTTTCTTTTGACTGTCTGTAGCTCACTGTCCCAATTAAGAAGCCATTCACTGTAAACTGTGAAAGTCATCCATGCATTTGCTGAAGGACTTGTAAGTTACAGGAAACAACTTAAAATCTTTTGGGAGGCAGCATAGTCTTTTACTCTTGCCAATGACCATGAGTTTCTTTTTTTCAGTGCCAACATGGTTTGGGAAACAAAGGACTGAGATATGGTCCTTGGCTTTTTTCCAACCAGTGAGATCCTTGTCCTTTGTTGAATGTCCCCTGTCTGGGTATTCATGAAAAAACAACCCAGTTTCATCTGAATTGAACACATCCTCCAGATAAAACCCACAGATGAACCCAGGGAGAGTGTCAGTGAACCAACAATTGGTGGCTGTCATGTTGGCATCTTGTTTCTCCCCATGTTCTCATTTGAACACAATCTGATGTCTAACTTTCCAATGTGACAGCCAGCCATCTGTTGGTTTAAAGTCACTATGCCCCATTTCAGCCTCCAAATCATTCGTCTTCTGCTTTAACATGGGCTCAGAGATGCAAGCCCCTTTGGTGAGTGCGGACTGAAACCAAATCATGAGTGAGTCTTCAGCAGAAGAGTTCTTTCCATTTCTTTTACACTTGTGCTGGGGATTGCAATTTGCTCACCACTTATCAATCAATCAAATAAATCAATGAATCAACCAGTCTTTATCTTTATAGTGCCTTTCAAAACCAAGGTGCTGTACAAACATAAACAGAATATAAAAACAGATGGAATATAATAACTTTTTAAAATCAATTCAATAAATCCAGGAAGGCCAAAGTAAATAAATATGTTTTTAGCATGGATTTAAAATTACTGATGGTCAGGCATTCTCTTAACCAATGAGGTAGAGAATTCCACAGTGTCAGTGCTGCAAATGAAAAAGCATAAGCTCCAGATATTTTAAGGTGAATCCTGGGAATCTCTAGCAATCCCTCATCGGCAGGTCAGAGAGGGCAATTGAGGGAGTAGGGCATCAGGAGATATTTCAGGTAGTCAGGTCCCAGTCCATGTAGGGCTTTAAAGGTAAGCAAGCCCACCTTATAGGTGATCTGCTACTGAACTGTCAGCAAGTGCAGTTCACGCAGGACAAGCGTAATGTGACTGGACCTAGAGGAACCAGTCAACAGCCTGGCTGCAGCATTCTACACCAGCTGCAAGCAGCGGATATCAACCCCAGATAGCCCTAGGTAGAGGGCATTGCAGTAGTCGAGACAGGTAGTAATGAAGGCATGGACTAATGTTGGAAAGGTCACCCAGAGGAATCAGATGTTTCACCTGGGCAATGTTCCTCAGATGGTAAAATATGGATTTGACCTCAGCTGACACCTGAGACTTCAAGGTCAAGCCATCATCAAAAACAATGCCCAAGATATGCACCTGATCTCAGGTGGTGAGCTGGACACCATCAAGCCAAAGGCCCGACATGTGCCCAGCACCAACAACCACTCCTGGGCAGCCCGGTTCCACGACCAGCATCTCAGTCTTATCCAGATTCAGTCTTAACCAACTTGAACTCATCCTGTCTTTAATTTCTGAGAGGCAACTATTTAGCATGGATATCGCATCAACCTGTCCTGGCCAAAGGACATATACAGCTGAGTATTATCTACACTCAGCCAGGATCTGCTCCCTATTTCTGCTGATCCGACCAGCCTGGCTTTTGCTAATCTTAAAGTGATTAGCAACCATTGAAAGTGAGCAGGTATGGTTATCCAGAGCCTCAAGCACCTTGGTGTGCTCTGCTAGAGACAGCTTATTCATAGGGACTGGCATCCTCAAAGTGCAGATCAGCAGGGTACAATGCAACAGCAGGAAGGTAAGATGAATCTACAATGCTACTGTGCTACTGCTTCTTGTAGTGCACTGTGCACCACCAAAAAAAATGGTTTGCACTAACTGCCTGTAATTATATACATCTGGCAGTCACTTTGTTTAGAGACAACATGGTAATTAGCAGGCACTTAGCTGGCCGGCAAACAAGTCACTGTCTCTACTAAGCACCGAACACTTAATTGACTTAAATGGCCAGTAATCAGTTCTCATGACAGCATCCCGTTAAAGCGGCCTTCTCATTTAACTACATCCCAACAATTTGGCTTGGACTGTATTTGTCCTATCCCATTTGCTCATGTTTGTGAACACGGGTCACTCCTTCATTGCAGCGGAATGCTGACGCTGCTATAATGAGGTGGCCCCGGATTGCAGTGGCTGAAATGTTTCTAGGTGGTGGCACTCTGACTGAACTAGTGTCAGCAGCAGCATGCCACGGCATTGGGGAAAGTGGGCCAAGTCTTTAAAGGCTGTGGGGGCATTGGCCACAACAGTGCCACACCTCCACAACCTGCTTCTGGCAAGCTGCCGCAATATCTTTCTTGCACATGAGCGCAATCAACATAAAGAGTTCTTGTAAAAGAGCATTTGGGTTTACCTGGTGCAGGCAGTGATCCCTGGACTAAGGCTATCCTATACTAACACTACACTGCCATGATTTTTTAGTACCTTCTGATGTCACATGGAGGATGAAACTGTGCCCAATACTGTAGTGAAGAACAGCTTCACCCTCACTAGTGTCACAACATTCTTATAATACTAGTGATACAATATCAATATAGGGCAGGCAATCAATTATTCTCTCTAGACTGCTGCCTGATACAGGTTAACACCTCATTTCACAAAGTTTTTCATGAACATTCAAACTACAATGCCACTTTCACAACTCGATTAAAATCAAGCATGAAAAATAAGACTGAGCGATCGGCCAGAAAAACAGGTTGCAGTCCACTGTTCCTTAAAATGCAATCACCAGCAGGATTTCCAACAGATACAGGGCTTGCTGGCACCCATAATGGAGAGGAATTTGCAGCTGAACAAGTGCCAGATACTACTTACAAAATAAAACTGGTTTATGCCGAGTTTTAGAAACAGTGAACAAAGAACCAACTTGAGATACTCAAACATAGCAGTGTTGCTTACATATGGGCATCTTCCAAACCCAGGAATAGAATCCCCAGTGTGGCATCCAACCCTGCTGTTAGAGACAAAACAGTGGGAGGAGTATGTTTCAATATAGCCATACTAGGCATTTAACTGATAGTGGAAATGAGGTTTCAATCACCCTGTATGTACAACTCTTGAAAAACAGCTCATTCATTCTTTCCAAGATACCAACATTTGCTGGTGAATGCTTCATTTCTCTTTCTTTATTTTTTGTTGACCGGGAAAGGAGGACTAGACAATTCTGCTTATTTTCTGCCTCATCCCAAGGGAGGAGGATACAGATGGATACATAGATACATAGACAGTGTGGGCAGATAAGGGCCTATGGCCCACCTAGTCTGCACATTTGAGTTTGTAACTTCAGTTTATGTTTTCCTAGAACTCTGTTGCCCCTTACCCCTGACCTCCAGAATTCCTTTATGTCTATCCCATGCATTCTTAAATCCGTGATTGTTTCTGCCCCACCACTTCCTCTGGCAGAGTGTTCCCTAGTCCACTACCCATTCTGTGAAGAAATTCTTCCTCACATTTCCTCTGAATCGTCCTCTCTCCAACTTCATTCGATGCCCTCTAGTCCTGAAAATCTTTTTTGCTTAAAAATAGTGTATTTCTGCACCCTGTTCCTCCCTATAAGATACTTGGATGTCTCTATCATGTCCCCTCTCTCCCTCCTCTCCTCCAGGGAGTACCTATTGAATTCCTTCAACTTGTCTTCATAGGACTTGTGATGCAATCCATGTACCATCTTTGTTGCCCTCCTCTGAACCTTCTCAACACTGTCTATGTCCTTACATAGGTAAGGACTCCAGAACTGGGAGACTGTGAGACTATGACATCTTCTGTGACCAGGGAACAGAGGTTGTTGGATGTCTTTCAAGACGCGTTCCTAACTCAGTAGGTGGGGGTGCCGACCAGGGAGGCACGGGTACTGGATGTGGTCTTGGCAGACAGTGACCAGATTAGGGGCCTGGAGGTAAGGGACCTGTTGTCGGGGAGTGACCATGCCATGGTCTGGTTCTGCCTAGACCTAGGAGGGCTAGAAGGCTGCACAAAGATGGAGGTAACTGACTTCAGGGGAATGGATTTTAAGGAAATGGGAAGGATCCTTAAGGAGCATTTGGATATGATTGGGTCAGACATGGACGCTGATAGCAGGTGGGAAATCATCAGAAGAGGTGTGTAAGATGCTACCAGCACCTGTGCAAGAGTAAGACGAAAATGCGGTAGGGTCCGAAAACCCGAAAACCCTGCTGGTGGACCAGGGAGGCCCAGGAGGTGGTACGGGGAAAGAAGGCAGCCTACAGGCAATTTCAGGTGCTCAAGGAGTGAAAGGGATCGAGGGGAGTATGAGCTGATGGCTAGAAGGGCCACTAGGGTGGTTAGGGCAGCTAAGGCAAGGAAGGAGTAGAACCTGGCCAGGGAAATTAGGAGAGGGAATAAGGGGTTCTTTACATACATTGGGGAAAAACGAAGGGTGAAGGGGCAGATTAGCAGGATTAAATCAGGGGATAGATGGGCACAAGACCCGGGGGAGCAGGCTGAGGTACTAAATGAGTACTTCACCTCAGTTTTCACCAAGGAAAATGGGGTGCTGCATCATACATGGGAGGAGACAGAGACATTGGGGAACCCTTACTGATTGGTGGGTCTGGGGAGGGGAAGCATCACTGGCAGAAGGGGGGAGGGTTAAGCAGGAAGAAGAGGTACTGGAAGTGGAAATCACAGCAGAGAGAGTGAGGGAAGCCCTCGGCTCCCTTAAGACAGAAAAAGCACTGGGGCCGGATAAATTACATCCCAGAGTAATGAAGGAACATGCGGATGTCCTGGCGAAACCCCTGGTGGAGCTTTTCACCATCTCTCTGAGGACAGGGTGGGTGCCCCAGGACTGGAAATTGGTGCATATAGTGCCTATCCACAAGGGGGGATCAAGGGAGGTGGCAGGGAACTACAGGCCTGTCAGCCTGACATCGGTGGTGGGAAAGGTGATGGAGGGCATTGTCAAGGAGAGGCTGGGGGGGTACCTGGAAAAGTCAGGGTGCCTGGACGATAGACAGCATGGATTTGTTCTGGGGAAATCGTGTCAGACAAACCTTGTGGAGTTTTATGACTGGGTGACGAGTCCCTTGGACCTGGGTAGACCAGTGGACGTCCTCTTTCTAGACTTCAGCAAGGCATTTGACTTTGTTCCTCACGTGGGCCTGTTGGATAAGCTGGGAGAAATGGGGGTGGGGAACCAGATGATCAGATGGATAGGCAATTGGCTCCAGAACTGGACCCAGAGGGTCATAGTTGGTGGGATAGTCTCATCCCCAAAGAGGGTCATTAGTGGGGTCCCACAGGGACCAGACTTGGGCCCCTCCTGTTCAATGCCTACATCTCTGACATAAGGACAGGAATCAGGAGTGAGATGAGTCTCTTTGTGGATGACTCAAAACTGGGGGCAGTGGTGGATGGGGAGGAGGGGAGAGTGGCCCTACAGGGGGACCTGGAGGCTCTGGAAAGATGGTCTAGAAAGTGGAATCTGAGGTTCAATGCAGGGAAATGCAAGGTACTCCACCTGGAGGCCAGAAACCCGGGCCAAGTATACACCCTGGGGGGGGATGCTACAAGTCTCGATGGCTGAGAGGGACCTGGGGGTAGTGGTGGATGTCAAGATGAACAACTCAGAGACTTATAGGAGGGTAGCGGCCAAGGCCAACAGGATGCTGGGTTGCATCGCTAGGGGGATCACCTCCAGAAGGAGGGAAGTGATGCTCCCTCTGCATAACTGCTTGGTGAGGCCACACCTTGAGTACGGCATGCAGTTTTGGAGGCCACACTTTAAGAGGGACATGAAACTCCTGGATAGGGTCCAGAGAAGGGCAACCAAAATGATTTGGGGCTTGGGGGACAGGACCTAAGAGGAGAGGCTCGATGAGCTAAATATGTACACATTGGAAGAGAGAAGGGACCGGGGGGACATGATAGAGGTCTTCAAGTACATGAAGAGGGTAAATAGGGGAGGAACAGTTGGGGTGTTTTGAAGGAAGGAGGAGGGGGCCACTAGAGGGCATGGGTGGAAGCTGGAGGGGAAGATTCAGGGAGAAAGGAGGAGGTACTACTTACTAAGAGGTGATGGAGCCATGGAATGCATTGCCTAGGGGGCTGGTGGAGGCAGAGATGGTGGAGGGGTTCAAGAGGGGCTGGGACAGGTACAGGGGAAGGGTTCTGGAAGTAAAATCCAATGCAGCAAGAATATATGGAACTGGGAAGGGAGAAGCCAGAGAAGGCGAGGGGGGCAGCAAGGTCAGCAACCAGGGTGGGGGCTGACCAATCGAGCAGACTCGAAAGACAGTTAGGCCTATTCTGCTGACATTTTAGTATGTTAGTATGAACTGTACACTATAATCCAGGTGGAGCCTCACTAGTGTCTTGTATAGTGGAATCATGACCTCGCTTTTCCTGCTGGTGATGCCCCTGCCTATGCATCCCTGCATCCTATTTGCTTTACCTGCTGCCTTGTCACACTGTTTCCCTACTTTGAGGTCATCAGAGATGATAACCTCAAGATCCCTTTCCTGCTTGGTGCATGCTATATCCTCACCCCCCCAACTGATATATTGTGCCAGAGTTTTTGTGCCCCATTTGCATTATCTTGCACTTCTTTGCATTGAATTTCAACTGCCAAACCCCTCACCATTCTTCAAGTTTCTGCAGGTCCCTTCTCATTCTGTCTACGCCCTCTGGTGTGTCCACTGTGTTACAGAGCTTTGTGTCATCAGCAAACAGTGAAATTCTGCCTTCTAGGTCCTGCACAATGTCACTGATGAAGATGTTGAATAGGACTGATCCCAGCACTGATCTCTGTGGTACCCCACTGGTCACTCTTCCCTCTGCAGAGTGACAGCCAATTACCACAACCCTCTGTGTCCTACCACCCAGCCAGTTACCTACCCACCACACTACTGTCCTGCCCACACCCATATTGCCTAGTTTGTGTAATAGTCTTCTATGTGGCACATTGTCAAAGGCCTTGCTGAAGTTCAGATAGGCCATGTCCACTGCCTTCCCCTGATCCACCTTCCTAGTCACCAAGTCAAAAAATTCAATGAGGCTGGTCTGACATGACCTCCCCCTGGTGAAACTATGCTGCCTTGGATCTTGCAGTCCATTGACAATCAGATGTTCCAACAATCTCTCTTTCAGTAGTGCTTCCATGATCTTCCCCACTACCGAGGTGAGGCTGACTGGTCTGTAGTTCCCCGCTTCCTCATTGTTCTCACTTTTGTATAAAGGGACTACATTTGCTGTCCTCCAGTCCTTGGGTACCTTCCCTGTTTCCACTGATTGGCTAAACAGGATAGCTAGAGGTTCAACCACCACCTCACTGTGTTCTTTAAGGACCCTGGGGTGCACCCCATCTGGCCCCATTGCTTTATCAACTCTTATCACTTCCAGTTCCTTCAGGACCCTTTCACGTGTAAAGGGACTTGTGTCCATTTCTGCACCATTCTCCCCACTTGTACTCCCTTCAGACCCATTACCCTCCTCTTCCTCAGTAAAGACTGAGCAGAAATACCTGTTCAGTATGTCAGCGTTACTGTTGTCATCCTCCATGTAGCCCCCATCCTCCCCTTCAGTCTCACTATCCCTCCTTTGCCTTTCTTTTTTCACTTATGTACCTGTAAAAGGTTTTGTCCCCTCTACTCTCTGATTTTGCCATGTGCTCTTCTGTCTGAGCTTTGGCTTCCCTTACTGACCTCTCTGCCTCCCTTTGCTTCTCCTGGTACTTCTTCCTATCCCCTTCTGCCTGTGTCTTTTTGTATTGCCTGAGTGCAATCTTTTTGGCTTTCACTTCCTTTGCTAACTCTTTGGAAAACCATAATGGCCTCCTCTTCCTTTTCGTCTTGCTAATCTGCTTAATGCATAATTCTGTTGCTCTTGTAATCCCCAATTTAAATAGTGCCTACTGTTCCTCAACCCCTGATTCCTGCCCCATTCCCCTTAATGCCTCTTTCAAGTATCTCCCCATTTTCCCAAAGTCTGCCCCCCTAAAATCCAGGATTCGTGTTTTTGTGTGGTTTGGTTCCGCTCCTTCTGTGATTTCAAACCACAATGACTGGTGGTCACTGTTCCCCAGGTGCTCCCTAACTGTTACCCCATCACACTGTCCCTGTCTGTGAGCACAAGGTCCAGTATTGCTTTCTGCTGAGTTGGTTCCATGACCAGTTGCTTGAGAAAGATACCCTGAAGGGAGTCCAGGATAAATCTGATCCTTGTTGATGCTGCTGCTGGGATGCTCCAGTCCACATCTGGAATATTGAAGTCTCCAACCAGTACTACCTCACCCTTGTCTGCCATCCTTTGGATGGCTAGCATCAGCTCCCTATCTGTTTCTTCTTCCTGGGCTGGTGGTCTATAGAGCACACCTGTGCGGATGGCTGTCCCCATTTTCCTTTCCAGCTTAACCCACAGTATCTCTCCCCCATTTTGTTCATCCTGAATCTCTTCGGCCCTTATGTCATTTTTCACATACAGTGCCACTTCTCCTCCCTTTCTACCTGCCCAGTCTCTTCTGAATATGTTGGAGCCAGGAAAGGCCATCTCCCAGTCATGGTTATCATTGCACCAGGTTTCAGTGATGGCCACAATGTCCGGGTCTGACTGCACCATGACAGCCTCCAGCTCTTCCATCTTGTTGCTAAGGCTCCTGGCATTGGCACATGTGGCTTTCCATGATTTGACCTCCCTAGACTGTTTAGCTTTTCTACTCCAGCCCCTTCTCTGGTTGTCTTTTATCCCTGGTTCTCCTTGCTGTCTGCCTTTCTGCTGATTTGTGCCCCTTTTCTGCCTATCCACCTCTTTGGCGCTAATCTCCATCTTTTGCACACTGCTTTGTTGAGATATCTGCTCCTCTGGTTCACTGGTTCCACTGCTAGCTGTGGGGGGTGAGCAAGTAGGTACTCTCCTTGCTGGCATGCCACCCCCCCCTTGGCCAGGTTAAATGCATGTCAATGTAGCATTTAAACTTATCATTGAGTGCTTGGATTCCCCTCCAGGATAGATGCAGGCTGTCAGGCTTGAACAAACCTCCATCCCTCCAGGTGGGTCCCCAGTCACCAATGAATCCAAACCCTTCCTCACAGCACCAGTTCTTCAACCATGAGTTAAAGTTCCTGGTGCATGCATCCCATGCTCTCCCATGCCTCTCGCAGGTAGTACTTCTGAGAAGGTGACAGAAGTAGCTACTTGCTTGAGACCCCTCCCCAATTAACTAAATTATTCCTGAACTTCCTTTGGCTCCCCATTTGCCATGTCATTAGTACCTAGGTGGATGACATCCAGCTCACCTTCCCGTCTTGCCTTCCCAGTGATCCCCAGGATCTTCCTTCCATCCCTACATGCCATGGCACCTGGTAGGCTCCTCACCTCCCTGTCCTCCCCTTCCCCTCCTGTGCTCCTAGCTGGACCCCTCTTATGATGGAGTCCCCCACCAGGATTCACTTCCTCCTCCTCCTCTGGGGTACACTGCTCTCCCCGCTGAGGTCACCTCCTTGGCTAACCTCCACATCCTTTCCTTCTACTTCTCTGGGGTACCTCTATTTGGTTGCCCCCATTTTCCAGTGTGGCATATGAGTTATTGAGTGGAATAGGATCTGGGATGTGCCTCTGTCTGACCATCTTAATCCGCCTTGAGCCCACTGTCATCCAAGTACTCCTCATTCTCTGCATCCTTTGAGGCAGTGGCAGTGGACTGGGTGGTCTCTGGATAGGGGTGATGGTACTCCTGACCCAGTTCACTTCCACTCTGAGTCTGGCTACCTCATCCCACAGTCCAGAGAGATGCATGCAGAGCACCTCAGTGTCCAGAAGGTTTGCCTGAATATGGCTGCCCCGCAGCTACTGCATTGCACCACTCCCCACATTATACTGCAATTATACTGCTATTCCACTACTTGTCTGTTACTGAAGCTCTCCTAGTTCCCTTTTTATTAATTTACTGTCCTAAAAATCCTGCTACTGATCCTCAGATACTTTTCTTTTAAAAAAATAAATAAATAAATGAGTCAAAACACTTGTCATGCTGAGGGTGGGCTTCTTCCCCATATGCCCCTCCTACTCCAGACTCCCTACCATCCCCTGTGTTTAGCTCCTGTCAATCGGATTTAACAGGGCATATAATTAAGAATTGGGGGAAGGGGAAGGGGGGCAAAAATTTGCAGCAATTAAAGACAGCAAAGAAATACACCACCACTACATTTTTAATTTTCAACAGCCCAAAAACAATTCTAAGTAAAGACAGCAAAGAAATTACAGTGTCACTAAAAGCTCACAATCTAAGTTTAATAACAAAAATAGCAATTACCAGTTACTGTAAAGCACCGGAATGAATATGTTTCCTTCCCCTTCTGGCTTCTTCTGAGCTTCTGTGCATCGCAAACTGATATTTACCCAGATTAAGCTGTTGGTATTTTTTAGTAAATGGGGAAAATTTGGCCAGGACACCAGGCAGAGAGTGCTGTTCCCCAGGTCTCCCAGCCACTCGGTCGCAGCATGATGACAACAGAGGCTGGTTGCCAGAGTGGACGTAATGAGGAGCTGGCTGGATTCTGACACCTACAGGCCCTTGGGTGCCTTACCCAGCTGTTCCAGTGACCCCTGAATGCCGTATCAGGGAAAAACCATCGAGGATGGCACTAATGGAAAGGAGCTTGAGACTGGTGAGACTGGTACAAGCCAACAGTCGTAGCAGGTGGCTACAGGTACTATTTCCTATTCTCCCCTAGCAACTGCCCCTGATTTGCCTGCTACTGCCCAGCCCAAAGTTCTCAGGGCCTCGGAAGCTGCCCCACAGTGTGGGATTAATGGAGCATGCACTGACGTACCTCAAGAGCAGCCCTCGGAGACTGGTAATGCTCCTGCTTATGTCAGTTTATTTAGGAAGCACATTGAACTGGCTAAAGGATGAAACACTGTACGTTTCAGGTATCTGGGGGGAATGGAGATGCCCCCAGACTGGTTTTACATGGGTAAGAGTTTAATAAAGCTGTCGCTAGGTATCATGCTGGCTGGTGTGTATGCATTAATATGTGCTCTGGGTGAATTCACCTTTGATATAAGTTTTCAGATGCCATATTTCTTGGAAAGATTCTAGGGAAAATACAGTACATGTCACTGAAGATGAATCCTCTATGGACACCCTTTCAGGTGATTCCACTCAACAAACAGTCTTTCAGGGTCATTATGGTCCTCTTCAGGAATGAGAGGGTAAATATTGTGGATATTCTTTATTGGTTGGAGAAAAAGTCCTCAGTGCAGGGCACCCCTGGGCTGATACTAAATGGAGAGGGGTTTTGGCAAGGTGGCTGGAGGATCAAGATTAAGTTGAATTATGAGGGGAATGATTTGCAGAACCTACCTAACTGTATGTATATAAGTAGGGCTAAGGGTTTCATAGTCTATCCTGGACAGCCCTGCAGGTGTTTTAAATGTGGGTCAGCAAGGCATATCAGTTCCAACTCTGAAGCCCTCAAGTGCACTCAGTGTAGGGAGATGGGTCATATGGGATTCTAGTGCCAGAATATACAAAGATAGAATCTGTGTGATGAAGGGGGTCATTCATTTAAAGACTGCCCATGGGCATCCCACACCACTAACTATGGGGTGCAAGACTATTATATTCATAAATCAAAAGCAGCATCAAGCTTTAGAGTTCTGACCCCCCCAACCCCTGGCACAGTCTTCTGCAGATACTCCTGAGCATGGGAGAATGCCCCCTGAAGTGGCTCCATCTGAACCCCACAGCATGCCCTGCCTGCTGCCATGGTTCCAGATGCACCTGAAGCACTCTTGGAGGTAGTTATGGTGCCCCTTCTCCCTCCCCCTCCCCTGTGAAAGGATTGATGGAATTTAAAACAGTGCAAACTAAGACGAAAGGGAAAGCAGCCAAAGTCATGACTGCACTCCCACCAGGTCCTCTACCAGTAACCAGCCCCTTCTCGATTTTAAAGGAAGGAGCCCCTGAGGAGGACATGGATTTTGATAATGCTTCATGGGTTTTCTCCCAAGCAGAGATTCTTTCAGAACCAGAGAAAAAAGCTCCCAGCTTCCAGTAAAGAGAGGAGAAGACTGATGGAAACTAGGGCCTCAACCAGGAAAGTGCCATGATTAGGTTAAGCTCACCACCTTGGTTTAAATGAGGCATTATGAAGTGAAGATGACCTCCCTTAATACCAACAGTATTTTGTCATAAAAAAATGACTACCCACATGTGCCTTGTTTTCTGACTATGCATATGAAGTTGTATTTTTACAAGATACTAAATTGTCATTTCTATCTGACATAACAGCTGCTGGTAACTTGTGGGTTTGGGGTTCTGGCTTCTGGTCGGGGAGATGTTTGTAATGTGGTAGGCATGTGTTTTATGGACCATAAAATTAAGGATATTCATATGGCTAAAAATAGAACCAGGTAGGGCAGTGTTGCTAGATGTGCAGTTTCAGGGAACTGATTTTCGTCTAATTAATATTTGTGCATCTCAAACTAAAACTGCTCAAATTAAATTGCTGAAGCTAAAACTGCCGTATTTATATACCTCAAGGAATCTTCTTGGGGGGGGCAATTTTAATATTAGTCACTTTCTTACAGACAGAGGTTTAAAAATAACAAATATTTTCTGTGATTCCTCATATTTGAATGAGGTATTACAGCTAACAGGGCTGGTAGATGTGTTCTCTGTTAAAGTGCTCTGCAGGTTGTGCTTTCAGGTCTTGTTATTTTTTTACTGCTTTATGTTCTCTGCAGCAAAGTGTTTTTTGCAGGGTATATCTTCTGTGAAATTGTTATAGGCAGTGCTTACAGGTTTTGTGACTTTTTTTTATCTATCATTAGGCTAAGCTTTCAGGGCTAATTATAGGAGCACATACAAGGTACAGACTGAGGGATAGCAACTGTATTTGTGGTTGGTTTATTGTTTCTGCTCTTACCTCCTTGTTTCTTTCATCCGTGGTTCTTCTTTTTCTGCAGGGGAAGGGCCCAACCACCCACCCCCATCCCCAACCACTACACACTACACTCCTTTCATAGAGAAACACAGCCGTGACATTTCCAGAGGATTAGCCATACAGTGATCTAACTTACAGGGGCACAATTAATTTAACTTGTTACAAAAAGTAATACAAAAACAAACAAACAAAACACACAAACAAATAAAAATATATATATATATATATATATATATAAAAAATCATTTGCTTTCATTTTCCTTCTAATTACTTGGACCAGGTTATAAACTCAGCAACTCAACTGGAATGGATATTATTAACTTGGAATGGATATTATTAACTTGCCCTTGGCCTCAAGCACCCAGTGAGCCCCGGGGCTACGCTCCGCCAGTGGGCGGTCGGCGACCACAAGGCCGCCCAGGGCACCAGGAGGCCGGGAGAGACAGCCAGGAAGTCCAGCCGCCCTTGCCCTCAAGCACCCAGTGAGTGCCGGGGCTACACTCCGCCAGTGGGCGGTCAGTGACCGCAAGGCCGCCCAGGGGACCAGGAGGCCGGGAGAGACAGCCAGGAAGTCCAGCTTCCCTTGCCCTCAAGCACCCAGTGAGCGCCGGGGCTACGCTCCGCCAGCAGGCGGTTGGTGACCGCAAGGCTGCCCAGGGGACCAGGAGGCCGGGAGAGACAGCCAGGAAGTCCAGCTGCCCTTGCCCTCAAGCACCGAGTGAGCACTGGGCTACGCTCCGCCAGCGGGCGGTCGGTGACCGCAAGGCCACCCAGGGGACCAGGAGGCCAGGAGAGACAGCCAGGAAGTCCAGCCGCCCTTGCCCTCAAGCACCCAGTGAGTGCCGGGGCTATGCTCCACCAGCAGGCAGTCGGTGACCGCAAGGCTGCCCAGGGGACCAGGAGGCCAGGAGAGACAGCCAGGAAGTCCAGCCGCCCTTGCCCCCAAACACCCAGTGAGCGCCGGGGCTACGCTCCACCAGCGGGTGGTCGGCAACCGCAAGGCCGCCCAGGGGACCAGGAGGCCAGGAGAGACAGCCAGGAAGTCCAGCCGCCCTTGCCCTCAAGCACCCAGTGAGCGCCGGGGCTATGCTCCGCCAGTGGGCGGTCGGCGACCGCAAGGCCACCAAGGGGACCAGGAGGCCGGGAGAGACAGCCAGGAAGGATGCGGAAAGCGACCAATCAGAGGGCGAGCGCATCTGAGCCTTTGCACTCATTGGTCCGCCTACCCATAGACTTCTGTTAGACTTTACACTACTGAAGCTGGTCGGGGATTGTGACTTTTTGAACCTAAATTACCTAAAAAGAGCTGTTCTACTGCTTTATTGTGTTAATGCTAAAATTTCTGTTGTATTTTGAAATGTTTCTGTGATTACAGCCTTTTGGTGGATTTGTAGGGTTGGACGCTAAGGCTCCAACCCCCGCCTTTGTGGTGTAAATTTTAATCACACTAACTGCAGAATCACTTGATTGCTGCATTTTTTACTTAATTGACTGTGCCTTCCTCTGTCTCCTTCCAGTCCAGCCGCCCTTGCCCTCAAGCACCCAGTGAGCGCCGGGGCTATGCTCTGCCAGCGGGTGGTCGGTGACCGCAAGGCCGCCCAGGGGACCAGGAGGCCAGGAGAGACAGCCAGGAAGGTACGGGAAAGCCGCAAAATTTTTGCCCGCCCCCCCCTTGGGTGTTTCTTTTATACGCATCTTCCCCCCGATTTTCTTACCTCCGCCCACAGCAAAATTTTTATTCAATAAACTGCCAGTGGCCCTGCGGTGGCATCTGCTCAGCAGTCCTCCCCGTCCTCATTGTAACTAACCCTAGGTACCGATCAAATGGGGAAGCTCCTCTTACTGTTTCTCTCTCTCATCTATGGTTTCTTTGAGGATGATGCCATACCAATCCATGCCTTGCTGAATTATGCAGCTCACCAGCCTAACCTCCCTGTGACACCTCCAGTGGATGCCGCTCGGTTCCTCACATATGCCCTACCACTGCTTCACCACAATCAGTGGGGTAACCCCCAAAAAGGGTCACAACCTGTCATGTACTCTTTACGCTCAATGCTCCATTACTGGATCTACAGTGCCCCCTTATACCTTTCCACCAAATTAGCACTCTGCGATAGGTTACTAAGCCGTAATACACAGTGGATCATCTCAAAGCATCGGCCACCGAGCAGGAAAAGAAGGCCCATTGACTGTTCCTTCCTCCTATCCTTTGAAGCCCTCACAAAACTATTATTCTTTCTGCTGATCTGTGCTGGTGATGTTGAAATCAATCCAGGACCTCCAGAGGGTATCACCTCCCCAGCAGATCTAGACTCCATTAAAGGATTAAGCTTCCTTCATATTAATGCTTGCAGCCTCCTGAAAAAGCTTTCATTAATACAAGCCTGGGTAACCCACACCATGCCAGACTTCCTGGTAATATCTGAGACATGGCTCAAACCTACAACAACAGATAGGGAGGTAAATCTACCCAACTACCAAATATTCAGAACAGACCGCCTATCAAGGGGCGGGGGAGTAGCTATTTATGTTAAATCGAATATATCCGCATCTTGCCTTAGTACAACATCATTGCCCAAAGAGTTTGAATGTTTATCCCTTAAAATAGCTATCCCCAACATAGCAGCTTTTCAACTAGTTGGCTGCTATAGGCCTCCTCTGCTGATCATAAGCTCCTAACCCACCTGGGGAACATAATCAAACTTGGCCCTGAAGATACTATTATCTTAGGTGATCTGAATTTAAACTGGCTCTCCAAGACAGCTGCACCCCTAGTATCCTTTTGTGATACATATGGGTTTTTTCAACTAATAAATGAACCGACAAGAATCAATTTAAAAAACAGAAGTAACAGTACCCTACTTGACATCATGCTGGCAAACAAACCCCATCTGTTCTCACATGCTGGGGTACTATTCAGTGACATAAGTGATCACTGTCTTATTGCAGGAATAAGACCATCTGGCAAACCAGCTAACCCAGCAAAATTCCTCCTGAGAAGATCTAAAAAAAACTTCAACATCGAGGGATATCTCCATGATCTACGCCACTCTGCACACTGGCAGGAGTTCTACCTTGCAGACTCTGTGGAATTAGCACTTCAGGTGTTAAACAGCATAATTATAGGTGCCCTCAATACTCATGCACCAATCACTAGTGTTAGAACGAAAAACAAATCTTGCCGCTGGTTTTCAGCCGACCTTAAATCTGCACTGCTTCAGAGAGATAAGCTATGGAAAATGGCAAGAAGACGAAAGATCCAAATGACTGGGTGCTGTTCAGAAAGCCAGAAACAGCTGCACCAAAATGTAAGGGATGCTAAGGCTGCTTTCTACTCAGCTGAGCTGGATGCCTCTTACCACAACCCTGCTAAATTTGGGGCACCATCAAGGATCTTAGGCAGGACTTAGCATTTCTCTGCCACCTCAAGTGCACCTTAATAAGGCTACTATCTCCGACAAACAAGAAATACTAAATGCATTCAACACTCACTTCACAACGGCTGGCCTTGCTTTCGATTTCTCCAGCTAATCATCTGCGGTCACAACTTAAATCCCAGTCTAATGAGGCTCAGAGGGCTGATTCTTCATTCTCATTTAAACCAATTTTACTGAAGCAAGTAGAGGACCTATTACTGCACTTGGACACTAAAAAAAGTGCAGGTGCAGACTCTCTTGACCCCTATTTTCTAAAAACTGCATTACATGTGCTTGCAGTTCCCTTAACACATCTTTTCAATCTCTCCTTAGCCTCTGGTTCTATTCCTTCGCTGTGGAAGACAGCACAAGTATTTCCCCTCCTAAAATCAGGGGACCCCATGGACCTCAACAATTATAGGCCCATTTCCATCCTGCCAGTGCTTTCAAAATGCTAGAAAATTAGTGAGCATCCAATTAAGAGACTACCTCGATGTTAATAATCTCTGAACTCTGCTCAATCTGGGTTTAGGACTAGGCATAGCACCATTTCTGCATTGGCAAAAGTCACAAATGACTGGCAAACTGAGCTAGACAAAAGAACAACGTCTGTGCTGTATTTCTTGACCTAAGCAAAGCCTTCACACAGTGGATCATGAGCTGTTACTCTCTTCACTGCAATCCATAGGCCTAGATCCACCCTCTCTCAAGTGGTTCAGATGTTACCTCACTGATGGAATGCAACAGGTGAAAATGAAGGCAACCTTTCCTCATCAAACCACTCCTAAGAGGAGTACCTCAAGGATCTATTCTGGGCCCTATCCTTTTTGCCATCTACATTAACAATATTGACTCTAACCTCACAAAAGCCAATGTTCACCTCTTTGCAGATGACACTGTCTTACATGTTAGTAACCCATCACCTTCAAAGGCCTAGAAATACTACAATCAGAGTTCTCCCTTTGCAGCACCAACTACTTGATAAAAACTCCTCCTTAATGCAAAGAAGACAAAGCTATGTTCTTCTCCACCAATTACTATACCAACACCTTCTCACCAAGCAATCTTCCCAACTATCCACCATTCTTGGAGTAAGTTTTGACTATGTTGACAAATTCAAATATTTAGGGTATGGATTGACAACAGGCTTGATTATACTCAGCATATTGAAGAACTTCTGAAAAACTTCGTCAGAGGTTCGGCCTTTCTTCAGAATCAAACATTATTTAACCAGGATTCAAGACAGAGAATAATCCAGGCCTCATTTCTATCACTTATCGACTATGCGATTTCCTCTATGGCCACTGTACTATTTCATATTTAAGTAAATTGGATACCTTGTATCATAGAGCTCTAAGGTTCATCAAGATCTTCCATTCAACACTCATCACTGCCTCTCTATGCTGCAGTTGGTTGGACATCCTACACCTTAGAAGGAATAAAAATGCTGCACTATGGATATACAAGGCCCTGTCCAACAAACTTCCATCCTATATTTTAGATTGCTTTAATCTGGCCTCAGCTAGGTCATATGCCCTAAGAAGCAACAACTTCATCATTTTGAAACTACCAAAAGCCTGCACCTGACATGGGAGATCTGCAATCAGTTACTCCCTAGTATTGGCATGGAATTCTCTGCAGAAGACCCTAAAGCTGACCACCTATATACCTCTATCATTCTTTTAAAAGCTCTACACAAGTCTCTTCCTAGAGAAATGCAATTGCTTATAAAGCCTAGTCCTATCACATTCTTACCCCTACCAAATCCCTCCACTGCTACCCTGACACTACTTCTACCCCACTTAATCATTACTAGTAGATTTAGTCCTATCCATAACTCCCACCAACCCGCCCATGTCATTTTTCATTTGGAGGCTGCTTCTAACATTTTATTAGGCTTCAATCATAACTGTCTGGTCTAGCATGCTTTGGAGCCATTAATCCCTGGCTACCTTGTTTGTAAATATGTTTATATATTTGTATCTGTTTATATAGAAGGGTTTTTGTATATGTCTGCTTTTGTACCTTTATTTTGTTCCTCGACCTATCAGGTCCATCTTGTAAATGATCTTTGCTCAATGATGTCCGCCTGAATAAATAAAGATTTTGATTGATTGATTGATAACTGCAGGCACAGCTGGACACTTTTCAATAGGGCAGTTATGCAGGATTTAGGATGCTGTCCTACATGCTGAACCATTTGAGATCTAAGGGCTCAGCTCCGGGCATCATGGGCAGAGATTATGCACCTGAAATTGCATATTTAGGAGGAAATGTATTACAAGAAACACCCACTATTTCCCCAACTTCCAACTGAAGTACCCCGACCACAGAGGGTAGTTGGTCCAGGAGGTTAGCAGGTGGTTAGGATGGGCAAATTGGGTGCCCCGTCATTCAGTGCTCACCAACGTATCACCACCACAAACCATATAAAAATGACAAACAGGTATCTGCCTCTGTCTCTGAAATCAAACAAAGGGGCAGAGGACACTGCAGAGCAGGAGCTAGTGGTACAAAACTCACCCAAAACATGGACCAAAACAAAAAAAGCAAAAAGGAAATCCAAAACACTTCTGATCATAGGAGACGCCAGGATTCGGGGAGTTGATACCTACCTCCGGTCGGGGGTGTAACGGTCAGATCTCACCCAGGTATATCGAGGAGAGACACTGACTGCATTGCTAAAATCATGCACAAAGCAGGGGAAAACATTGACATCCTGGTACACATAGGGACTAACAATCTTGCCAGCCAGTCAGTTGTGGAGACCAAGGAGCACCTGACCAAGCTGGGAGGCAACTTGTTATCCATTTCATCTGGCATCTCCTTCTTGAGATCCTGCCAGTCTGAGAGAGGGGGTAGATGGATGGAAGGTCAGAAAAGGGGAGATGGGGAGCTAAACATTGGCTCATGGGCTGGTGCCGGAAAAAGGACACAACTTTGTATGTAACTGGCAACAGTTTTGGGAATGAAAGTACTTTAAATTTGATGGACTGCATCTGACTAAGGAAGGAGTCTGTGTATTTGGGCAGAAGTTTCATGTCTTTGTAGAATATTTAAACTTGAAAATGGAGAGAGGGTGCAGCACCCGATACATCGAATGGGAAGAACACCCCTCCTCTTTAGCTAGTGAACAAACAGGAGTTCAGCATGTTTGTATTTCATTTGCATCACTAGGTAAGGAAAAAGGTCTGGCTCCTCATACAACATGCAGGGGAAATGCCAGACCTCACCCAACAACTAAGGCATAGAAATGTTTCAATGGAAAATCATGTACACAAATGCCCACAGTCTGGGAAACAAGATCCCAGACTTGGAGGTAACAATGACAGAGGCTAAACTGGACATAGTAGCCATTAATTAGACATGATTCACCAGTAACCACACTTGGAAGACTTCAGTACCTGTCTATGTACTGTTCAGAAGAGTCTGAGGCGCAAAAGGGGGGGGTGAAGTGGCCCTTTATGTCAATGAAAATATCAAAGCTACAGAAATTCAGAATGCACATAAGGAGCCAGAAGAACTGTGGGTCACCCTGGAAACAGGAAATGGGACAACCATATAAACTGGGGTTGTCTACATGCCTCCAGACTAGAGGGAGGACATAGACATGTTACTGTTAGAAGATATTCAAAACATGACAGCTAAAGGGGAGGTTCTGCTAATGGGAGACTTCAACATGCCAGATACAGATTGATCAAAGCCAGTAGGAACATCCACCAGAACAAGACACATAGTGGATTCCCTGCAGGGGGAGGGCCTCAAACAATTGGTACAATGACTCACAAGAGATAGGGCTATCCTGGATCTAGTACTAATGTGGAAAGGATCACAAATCTCCAGGTAGAAGGTCACCTGAGGGCAAGTGACCATCACATGGCATGGTTCAATTTGGGCACTAGAACTAAATCATCCCATTCCAAGGCAAAAATATGGGACTAAACAGGAGCTGACTTGGATAAGATGGCCAACAGAGCTAAGCTAGCCCTGGCAAGGCAAAATACAGGTGAGGGGGTACAGGCAATGTGGGCAAGCATTAAGGATGCAGTACTTGAAGCAACATCCCATTGTGTTAGGGAGAAAAGCAAGAGCAGAAGTAGGAGGAAACCACTTTGGTTCTCAAAAACCATAGCAGAAATAATCAGAGCCAAAAGGTTGGCCTTCAGGAAATACAAGGGAATGCAGCTGGATGAATATAGGGAGGCATACCAAACTTCCCTAGGGGAAGCAGGGAAGGCAGTAAGGCAAGACAAAGGACCAAACCAAGGAAACACTAGCAAGAGCAGTAAAAGAAGGGGATAAGACTTTCTATAGATATATTAGTGAAAGAAGAAAGTCCAGAGGGGATATTGCTAAGATCAAAGGAGATAAGGGGAAGTGTGTGGAGGAGGACCAAGGAAAAGCATCTATCCTAAATAGATTCTTCTGCTCAGTATTTACTGAGGAGAAGGTAGGGCTGGGTCCACAGATCAGCACCATGGACTCATAGAGGGAGACAGAGGTGTACAGAAGTCCATTCACAAAAGAAAGGGTCCTACAAGAGCTCGCTAAACTCAGGGTGGAGCTTCTGCCACAGAACAAGCAAAGCACCAGGAGGAAGGACCTGCTGGTATAACTAAACTTCTCTACTTGGACTAAGAACTAGAACTCTTGTATTGGGACCTTCAATTTAGGTAAATGTTAGTTGAAGTGAATTGTTATCTGTTATCTGTGTAGTTATTCATGCTAGTTACAGGTGGCTGAAGGAAAATATCTGTGAAATTAACTAAGTGTAGAAAGATTTGCAAAGTAGAGAGAGTGGCTTAGCTAGAAGAAGACAGGTTAAAACCAGATTTAAGCACTGCCCTAGATAGCTTCTGCCAGAGAACAAGCAGAGCACCAGGAGGAAGGACCTGCTGGTATAACTAAACTTCTCTACTTGGACTATATTGCCCTCCTTCCCTCCCCTCCACCCCCACCCCCACCCAAAGGCAGTTCTACTTTTATAGGCACAGGATTTAACTGACAACAGGAACTTCCTATTTGGGAGCAGGAATGAGTGATCACAGAGCCACCAAAGATTCACCATCCTAAAAGGGCAAGCCTAGCTCTCCATCCCTCCCTAGCTGCTGGCAGTCTGACTCTGAGCAAGTAAGGAGACTACTGAGATATATAGGAACTTCTTGTCTCAGAACAGGAAGGTTGGGAGCTAAAAGGGCACAGAGGTGTAAGTAGGGACAGAAAATAAAAAAAAAGAAATAAACAAACTGAGGAAAGAGTAAGTATTCCAAACAACAATTAGGGGGCCAGAAATAAGACATGATGGGAGTGGTGCAGTGCAGTGGCTGTGGTGCAGCAGTCTTCTGGGATACATTCTGGAGGATGCAGTGCTGTCCAATCTGCAGGAACCTCTCTGGGATGAGGGAGGAGGTTTCTAATCTCCAGGCTGAATTGGCCAGGATTTGTGGGACCTCCTCTCCCACCCAGGAACCACCAGGTTGACTGCTGTTTCTTTAGAGGTTGCCAAGAAAGAGGAGTGGTTGGACCACA
The DNA here is from genome assembly GCA_016271365.2 of Neoceratodus forsteri. Taxonomy (NCBI): domain Eukaryota; kingdom Metazoa; phylum Chordata; order Ceratodontiformes; family Ceratodontidae; genus Neoceratodus; species Neoceratodus forsteri. Next base: position 27,950,921 of record CM057449.1, read on the forward strand.
GTGGGCTCAGGGAGGGTGAGGGTGGTGGAACCGAGGTGCATCCCTCCAGTTGTACCTCTCCACAATTTCTATGCCATTCTGGAAAAGTGTGGTTCCTCTATGGAGGCACCACAGTGGAGACCAAGGAGGATGCTGGGAACCTCCACAAAGGAGACCCACAGGAGGGTGGTATGGGACCCTACAGGGGAAAGAAACAACTCCTGGTGGGGGACTCCATTATTAGGAAGGCAGAACTGGGGGAGGAAGGGGAGAGGGTGGTAACGTGCCTGCCTGGCACCATGGCTTGGCGGAACAGGGAGCGAATCCTCAGGATCATGGGAGCAGCTGCACAGGGAAGGGAGCTGGATGTCATTGTCCACCTAGGGACAAATGACCTGGCCAAGAAAGGGATCAGAGCAGTGCAAGAAACATTTGTGGAGATGAGGAGGGCCTTACCAACAGTAGCACACACGGTAACCTTTCTCGGAGGTGCTGCCTGTCTATGGCACGGGTGAGGCTAGGGTGCTCCACACCATGGGATTCAATCAGTGGTTGAAAAATTGGTGCAGAGCTCAGGGATTTAGCTTCATTGGGGACTGGGGGTCCACCTGGAGGGATGCAGGCCTATACTGGCGTGATGGTCTGCATCTGTCCAGGAGGGGAACCAGGATCCTAGGTGATAGGTTTAAATGCTCCACTGGAAGAATTTAAGCCAGCCAAGGGGGGGGGAGGCACTGGAGAGGAGCAGGGAAATCCTAGCCCACCCCAAAAATCAGGGTACTAATTGAAGTAGACACCAACATAGAGATGTCGATAGGGAGAAGCACAGGGGTAAATGGAGAAAGTGACAAATGCAATAAGGACAGGGATGGGGCAAAAAGGGGTAAGGCCATCAGGAAATTGAGGGTAATGAGTACCAATGCCCGTAGGCTGGGCAACAAGCTCCCTGAACTGGTGGCCTTGATGGAAGAGGGATGCCTGGATATTGTAGCAGTCACAGAAACATGGTACACAGAGAACCATGACTGGAATGTTAACATACCAGGGTACACAACTTACATGAGAGACAGGGAGGGGAGAAGAGGGGGCAGAGTAGCTCTCAATGTAAGGGAAGGGATAAAAGCAACTGAACAAAAGAGTAAACAGGGATGACAGGAGGCACTGAGGGTCACCTTAGAGACTGGAAATGGTACCACAATCCACACAGGGGTTGTATTCAGACCCCCATGTCAGGGGAAGGGAATGGACAAGTATGTGACAGAAGGCATACTTAGGATGGCAGAGAAAGGGCAGATGCTGTTGATGGGGGACCTTAATATTCCAGATGTCAATTGGAGCACCTTTGCTGCAGCCACATCCAAAAGCAGGGCCATTCTCGATGCCCTTCAGGTGGCATGCCTCAGACAGCTAGTTTTAGAACCTACTCATGAGGGAGCAATCTTAGACCTCATACTCTCAAATGGGGGTAGTGAGAGGATCTCAGATCTATAAGTGGGTAGCCATTTGGGAACAAGTGACCACCAAACAGTGTGCTTCACGATAAACTCAGCTACAGAGTCAAGCCATACAAAAGTGAGGGTTCTGGACTTCAGGAGGGCTGACTTTGGCAAGATGGGAGAGTGCCTTAGGAAAGCACTAGCAAACAGGCTGGAAGGAGGAGTGGAGCAACAATGGGGGAATATCAAAACTGCCATAACAGAGGCAACAAGCCTTTGTATGAAGCAAATAAACAAATCAAAATTAAAGAAAAAGCCACTATGGTTCTCAAAAGAGGTGTCGGTGAAGGTTAGGGAGAAAAAGATAGCATTTATGAAGTATAAGGAAACACAGAAGAAGCAGGACAAAGAACTGTACCAGTTAAGGCAGAAGGAAGCAAGGAGTGTAGTCAGAATATCAAAGGCCCAAACTGAGGAAAAGATAGCCAACTCAGTTAAGAAGGGGGATGAAACCTTTTATAGGTATGTCAGGGAGTGTAGAAAGACAAAGGGAGGGATAGTGAGGCTGAACAGAATAGATGGTGGGTGGGCAGAGAGGGACAGTGAAAAAGCAGGGATACTAAATGAATACTTCTGTTCAGTATTCACAAAAGAGGAAGTGGGGAAGGTGCCTGATCCAATTAACAGAAGCACTCTGGATAGGAGGGTCAATCCCAGTCCTTTACTGAAGAAAAGGTTCTGAAAGAACTCCTAAAACTGAAGGTGGACAAAGCAATGGGGCCAGATGGAATTCACCCCAGAATTCTAAAAGAATTAAGCAGAGAACTAGTGACACCACTGACTACCCTTTTTAACAAATCATGAGAGGATGGTGTGGTACCTGAGGACTGGAGGAAGGCAGATGTGATTCCCCTTCACAAAAGTGGGACCAAGACAGAGGCAGGAAACTACAGGCCTGTCATTTTGACCTCTGTGGTAGGGAAAGTGATGGAATCACTTCTGAAGGAAAGAATTGTTGAGTACCTAGAGGCCAGTGGGGCACAGGACCCAAGGCAACATGGGTTCACAATGGGGAGGTCATGTCAGGCGAATCTAATTGATTTCTTTGACTGGGTGACCAAAGTAGTAGAACAGGGAGGGGCTGTGGACATGGCCTACCTAGACTTTAGCAAGACATATGACACAGTCCCACACAAAAGATTAATAGTCAAATTAACCATTCTGGGAGTGGGTCCCAGGGTGGTAGTGTGGGTAAAACATTGGCTGGAAAACAGGACACAGAAAGTAATTATAAATGGAGTCCACTCTGAAGAAAGAGGGGCTACTAGTGGGGTACCGCAGGGTTCAGTACTGGGTCCAGTCCTTTTTAATCTCTTTGTAAGTGACATTGTAGAGGAACTGGAAGGAAAAGTATGCCTCTTTACAGATGACACAAAGATCTGCAACAGGGTTGATACACAAGGAGGCATGGAAAGGATGAAAAATGACTTGGCAAGGTTTGAGGAAAGGTCAGAAGTATGGCAGCTTGGATTCAATGCAAGGAAGTGCAAAATAATGCAAAACCAAAAACCCAGGGGAAGATTACACAATGGGGGGGGGGGGTAGTAACAATAACAAAAATGGAAAAGGACCTGGGGTAATCATATCAGATGACCTTAAGGTTGGCGAGCAATGTAAGAAGGCAGTAGAGAGGACTGAAGGGATACTGGGATGTATAGGGAGAGGCATTACCAGCAGAAAACAGGAAGTTGTTATCCCTCTGTACAGACAGTTGGTGAGACCCCATCTGGAGTACTGCGTCCAGTTCTGGAGACCCCACCTCTGCAAGAACATAGACAGGATGGAAGCAGTTCAGAGGAGGGCAACTAAAATGGTGCAGGGTCTGCAAGAGAAGCCATACAAGGAGAGGCGAAAGAGGCTTAATATGTATACCCTTGAGGAAAAGAGGGAGAAGGGGCACATGATAGAAATGTTTAAGTACCTCAGTGGAATCAACAAAGTCCAAGAGGATAGCATCTTTTAGAAAAAGAGATGTGCAAGAACAAGGGGACACAATTTTAAGAGAGAGGGGGAACGGCTCTGGGGCAATGTGAGGAAGTATTTTTTCACAGAGAGAGAGGTGGATGCATGGAACAGCCTTCCTGAGGAGGTTGTGGGGTCTAAAACTGTGGGAGAATTCAAGAATGCATGGGACAGACATAAGGCAATTTTTGTGGGGGGTAGGAAGAAATAGGCTGTTGGTTAAGTAGGATCTGCAGCTTATCTTCTAGGTAGGGAAATGGGCAGACAAGGTGAGTCAAGGGGTCCTTATCTGCCATTAAAATCTGTGTTTCTCTGTGGACAAGACAATGGGACCTGATGGCATACATCCCAGGATATTAAAGGAGCTAAGGATGGAACTAGCAGAGCCATTAGCAGAACTGTTTAGTGAGTCTCTGTGCACAGGAGAGGTCACAGAAGACTGGAGAAGGGCTTAAATGATCCCACTCCACAAAAGTGGCAGCAGGGAGGAGGCAGGGAACTATAGACCAGTTAGTCTTACCTCAGTAGTGGGCTAGATTATGGAAGCACTCCTTAAGGAAAGGATAGTGCAACACTTGGAATCCATTGGCGCACAGGATCAAGTCAGCATGGGTTTACAACAGGAAGGCCCTGTCAAACTCATCTCATAGATTTATTTGACTGGGTAACCAGAGCGGTGGACCAAGGTGGTGCAGTAGATGTTGCCTATCTTGACTTCTGCAAAATTTTCAATATTGTTCCACATAGAAGATTTATTAATAAGCTGGGTAGGCTCAGGGTGGGTCAGTGGTCGGTCTACTGGGTAGCAAACTGGTTGGCGGGCAGAAAACAGAGAGTGGTGGTAAATGGTATATAGATAGAAGAGATGTAAGTCACAAGTGGGGTACCTCAGGGATCAGTCCTGGGGCTAATCCTCTTCAATATCTTCATCAGTTACATTCCAGATGGACTGGAGGGTAAGGTTTGCCTGTTTGTAGATGACACCAAGATCTGCAACAGAGTAGATGATCCAGATGAAGTGGGCAGAATGAGAAGAGATCTGGAAAAAGTGGCAAAATGGTCATAAGAGTGGCAACTGGGGTTTAATGCAAATACATGCAAAATCATGCACATAGGGAAGAAAAACCCTAAAGCTACCTATAGATTGGGAGGGGAGTTGCTGGAAATAACAAGGGAAAAAAGAGACTTGGGCATCATAATCACAGGTGACCTGAAATCATCCAAGCAGGCCATTAAAGCAGTAGGTAAGGCTAGAGCGATGTTGTGGTGTCTTAGTAAGGGTATCGCAAGTCATAAGAGGGAGGTAACAATCCCTCTTTGCAAGACACTGATTAGACCCCATCTGGAGTACTGTGTGCAGTACTGGAGACCACACCTGCACAAGGAAATTAACAAAATTTGGTTGGCAGTATGGCCTAGAGGTTAGAGGAATGAGGTATGAATGAGCTTGGTACATCCAGCAGACCAGAACCTGAGTCTCACAACCTCCACTTGCATACTGGGTGACTCTGAGCAAGTCACTTAACCACCCAGTGCTCCCAGGTCGCCCCAGAAAACTGGCACTTGTGCCTAATGGACCTTACCTGGTTACCAAAGACTAAAATAAAAAAATAAATAAATTGGAAGCAGTTCAGAGAAGGGCAATGAAAATGGTGCAGGGACTGCATCAGAAAACATATGAGAACAGATTAACAGAGCTTAATATGTATACCCTAGAGCAAAGGAGGGAGAGAGGTGATATGATTGAAACATTCAAACACCTTAAGGGCATTAACAAGGTGAAAGAGTCTAACATGTTTCAATATAAGAAAATTAGCAGGACAAGAGGACACAGCATGAGATTAGAGGAAGGTAGATTAAGGGGCAACATGAGGAAGTTCTTTTTCACAGAAAGGGTGGTGGATGCATGGAATGGCCAACCCCAGGAAGTGATGGATATGAATACAGTACAGGGCTTCAGACAAGCATGGGATAGGCATAAAGGAGCACTACAGATGACTATGAATAGATAGACCATTAACAGAGTAATGGTCTATGGCACATTCATAAGGTAGAAAAATTAATAGACTGGATGGGCCTTGTGGTCCTTATCTAATGTTAACTTCTATGATTCTATGTTATGACAAGGCCCTCACACTTATTTCAGAGGGAATGATTCCACCACAATTGATTTCTGGTTTATTTCTCCCACCTTGCCTATTAGGACTAAGAGTGTTCTCCCAGTAGCCACATCTGATCATGGGTTATTTAGTGTCCCCCTGTCTGATTTCACAGGAATTTTAAGGGGCCATTGGTATTGGAGACTGAATCTTTGCTTGTTTGAGAACCGAGAAGTAAAAAAGGGATTTCAATATATTTTGGAAGCTAAGAAATCAGTTTCAATTTTATACAATTCCCTTGAAGAGTGGTGGGAGGATAGTAAATGGTATATTTGTGAATATATGCAGCTAATGGGGAAACTGAATTGGGGAAAAAAAGGAAAAACATTTTGAGCTGCATACTCAGTTGTTTGTTTTAGACCAGCTGCAGAAGGATTGTTATGGGTACTATTTGGATCAAATTAGAGAGGTCAAAGAAAGCATGACAGACATCAGCTATAACAGGATGAAGTCTCTGGAAACGGAACAGAGATTTGGACACCAAAGGAAGCAGGGCAGTGTAAACTCCTTTGACACATGTGCAAAACAGCATCAAAATAAAGTAATTTCTCATTTAAAAACAGCTGAAGGGAAGGAGGTTGACTTGACACCAAATGGAATTATTTTGAAAATCGAGGGTTATGTTTCTTCCAGGTTTAAAGATATTCTGATCTCAGAAGAGGAGGTAGTGAGTTGATTAAAATCCTGCAGATTACCACAAATTCCAGATTTTTTTCTGAGTTCTCTCACTTCTAAGATTACAGAGCTGGAGTCAAAATCAGTCATTGCACAATGAAGGCTCCTGGTCCAGACGGACTCCCAAGTGAGATCTATCAATTTTTTTTCCAGCACTCTCTGAATAACTGATTCAAGTATTTAACTATTTCTTGCAGGTTAATAAGCTTCCTCACAGCATGTATAAGGGCCTGATAATTGTTCTGTACAAAGTTGGAGAGAAGGAGGTGTTGGATAATTGGAGGCCAATTATCCTGTTCAATGCAGACTGTAAAATCTTGGCTAAATTACTGTGTAATTGTTTGGCTTTGGCTCTGGATAACATTATACATCCATGTCAGTTTTATGTGGTCCTGGGGCGGAAAAAACTTGATGGTCTCATTCTCAGAGAATTTATGGAGAATGGAAATAACAATGAAATTAGTGGTTACCTGGTAAACCTTGATCAGGCTAAAGCATTTGACAAGGTGAATCATGCTTATTTATAGTTTTGTATGAGGGCACATGAGTTCCCTGAGCAATTCATTGGATGGATACGACTTTGTTACCAGGATGCAGTAGGCTGGCCTTACATTAATGGCTGGTTGGGTCATGCTTTTCCAGTATCTCAGGGTGTGAGACGGTGCCGCACTCTTTGCCCATCTTTATATATTTTGTTGCTCAATGCATTACTTCATAAGATACATCATTGTGAGGAAATTACAGGAGTATCAGTTCACAGTGAGGACCAGGAAATCAAAACTGTGTCTTACACAGATGATGTGTGCCTGGTATTGACTGATCAGTCATCATGTATTGTGTTTGAACAGATCGTGACATCCTTTACGAAAGTCACAAAATCAGAAATGAATTATGCTAATTGTAAGTGTCTTCCTATAGGGGCAGTATCAGAGGAAATGTAATTTTTCTGGACATCCCATTGCAGTCAGGACTGCATAGAATACTGGGGATTTATTTTGGCCAAGGGGATGTGTGTTCCAATAATTTGAGCCCCTTATTGTAGGAGGTACAAAGTAAAGTTAGGTGTTGGAATACATGCTATATGTCTAAACTCAAGAGAATTTATATTGTAAAACCTTTTTTATTAACCATGTTTTTGCACCTCTGTACAGTATTTCCTCCAACAAAACAGCTGGAAACAACCATCTACAGCTGCTTCATTTAATGTGTTTGGGGCAGTAGACTGAACCCTATTAAGAGAGGGATTACTTATCTACCAGTGAAAAACAGGCTCTTCATCAATGTACCTTCTTAAACTGCAGTTGCATTCAAAAACTCTGTCAAAAAATACCTTTTCATCGGGGGACCTACAGTACTGAAATTGTAACTGCAATCAACATACAGTCCCTATGTACCTCTTCATTAGGGGACCAACTAAAACTTTAACTGCAGTCTAAACATGGCCACAATATACTCTTCATCAGGGACATACTAAAATTGCAAATGCAGTCAAAACATGCCCACAAAGCGGGGTACATTCAACAAATGCAAGCTAACATTTAACTCCCCCATTGTAGCTTTATAAGAGATATCATCACATTCATTTTCATTTCCTTAGTCAGTTGTCCAGTTTTGTAGAGCATCTCCATATTATGCACAGGAATGAATTGTACTAAATTACCAGAAGATACTTTAATTTCCTCAGTTTATCTCTGAAAGGAGCATGTTGTAAATAAATTAAAATGTGTTCCTCTGACAGTTGATTGCGAATGGTTTCTGTATTGTGACTCATGCTTCTGTTACCTATACTAGGTCCCACAGTCTGTGTGCAGTGAAAGTTGTTCCCTTGGCTACAGGAAAGCTTCATGGCCTGGACAGCCAATCTGCTGCTTTGACTGTGTACTGTGTTCTGAAGGAGAAATCTCAAACCAGACTGGTATGTGAAACCTGATTTCAAAAAGTGCTTTGACCTCATTGAACTTTTACTACACAATATTTTCACCAGCATTTTTAAAATGATAATAGAAATATGAACTCATAGCATCAAAACATGTATGGAGAAAAAAACATACTGCAGTGAATAATCACACATATACTAGACTTACTGCAATGAACTATGTTTAGGCATCAGGTGAGGAAAAAAGACAGAACCTCAACAGTAGGTGTACCCAGACCCTCGGGGGGACTCCCCAAATGTACATAGGTGACTGGATGAGAATTTGGCTGATGTCCTTTATGGAACTACAGTATGAGTAGGAGGACTTAGATGATGGTTATTGTTCTGTTGCAAACCCTAATCTCTGCAGGGAGTTGATTTGCTTGACATGGATGCTGGCAGATTGGTTTGCTTGACATGGATTCTAGAAGCAGTGAGGTTTGCTTGACACATGTTCTGGAGGAGGTGGAATAAATATAACAGATTCTGAAGGAGGAGAGTTTGTTTGACATCTATTGTGGATGAGGTGGAGTGAGTTTGGCATGGGTTCTGGAGGAGGTTGGTTTGCTTGATATGTATTCTGGAGAGGACTGGTTTGCTTAATACGGCTTCTAGAAGAGATTGTTTATTGCCCAACATGGATTCTGGAGAAGGTTTGTTTGCTTAACATGGTTTATAACCAAGATTGATGTGCTTAGCATGGATTACAGCAGCAATCAATTTGTCCAACATGAATTCTGGATGAGATTGGTTTAATCAAAAGGGATTGTAGCAGTGGTTGGTTTGTGTGCCACAGATTATAGAACAAACTGGTTTACATCACATGGATTACAGAAATGGTGAGATTTCCCCTACATAGATTCAGGAACAGGATTATTTGCTTGACATGGATTCTAGAGAAGGATTGTTTGCTTGACATGGGTTCTAGAAGATGATTATTTGCTTGACATGGATTCTAGAAGAGGACTGTTTACTTGACTTGGATTCTAGAGGAGGATTGTTTGCTTGACATGGATTATTGAGGAGGAGTGTTTGCTTGGCATGGATTCTAGAGGAAGAGTGTTTGCTTGACATGGATTCTAGAGGATGATTGTTTGGCATGGATTGTAGAGGAGGATTGTTTGTTTGACATGGATTCTATAGGAGGATTGTTTGCTTGGCATGGATTCTGTAGGAAGGTTGTTTGACATGTTTATAGAGGAGGATTGGGTGCTTGCCATGGATTCTAGAGGAGGATTGCTTGCTTGACAAGGATTCTAGAGGAGGATTGTTTGTTTGACACGGATTCTAGAGGAGGATTGTTTGCTTGGCATGATTATAGAGAAGGATTGTATGCTTGACATGGATTCTAGAGGAGGATTGTTTGTTTGATGTGATTTCTAGAGGATCGTTTGCTTTGTATGGATTCTAGAGGAGGATTGTTTGACATGGATTCTAGAGGAGGATTGTTTGCTTGGCATGGATTCTAGAGGAGGGTTGTTTGTTTGACATGATTATAGATGAGGATTGCGTTCTTGGCATGGATTCTAGAGGAGGATTGTTTGTTTGACATGGATTCTGGAGGAGAATTGTTTGCTTGGCATGGATTCTAGAGGAGGATTGTTTGCTTGGTATGATTATAGAGGAGGACTATGTGCTTGACATGGATTCTAGAGGAGGATTGTTTGCTTGGCATGATTATAGAGGAGGATATTGTGCTTGGCATTATCATAGAGGCTGATTTGCTTGTTATGGATTCTTGAGGAGGTTGATTTGCCTGACATGAATTTGAAAAGTGGTGGGGTTTGCCTAACTCTGATTCCGGAGGTGGTTGGCTTGCTTATCATGAAGTATACAGAATTGTGGTTCACATGATATGGATTACACAAGTTGATTTGCCCAACATGTAGTGTGAAGGAGAATAGCTTGTGAGACATGGATTCTGGATGTTGGTTTACTTAACAATTTTAATGTCTGCAACTGTATGTCTGTAGTTTTTGTACAAAAATGAAAAAACTTTAAGTGATTAAAAAGAACACGTCAAATCACTGCTTTCTTTTCAGCATCATCCATGAATTGGAATTTGAACTGAGTCAAAAGCTTTCTGATAGACAATGCCACCACACTGAGTCCAGCTGTATGGTTGCCCAACACCAAGAAAGGTCCAGCCTACAATGCATAGCATGTTTTTTGAGTGTCATGCCAAATACCCACCCAGTTATGCTATTGTATGGGAAGTGAATGCATTAACCACTGAAATGCTGGCAAATGATCTACTTACATTCTTTTTGGGGAGAACATGTGATTTAAGAGACTTTTTTTTTTTGCTGTTAGTCGTGTTTCTCTCATGACAACCAAGCTGCTCTCCAGAAGCTGACTGACCAAACCCCACTACCCTGCTTTCCTCCTGGACTTAAATTTGTACATGAGGCATCATAACCTGGTTACTTGACAGGGGGCAGGGCTCCAGGCAGTCAGGGTCAGCAGCAGTTCAGTGAGCCATAGATTTTTTTCTTGTGTTCTGTCTCAAGGGTTGGGGTGCAAAGCTGCCTGAACACCTCCATGCACATTTCAATGCATGCAGAATCAGCAGTTACCACTCCCTCCCACATGCATGCAGTTATAGCCTGCCTCACCAGAGTCAATGCTAGGGGCCAGGTGAGTGCCAGAACCTGAAACCCTCCCCCCAATGCACGCAGTCCCATCCCACCTCTACAGAGCCAACTCTAGGGGCCTGGAGAGCACCAGGAACTGAAACACTCATTCCCCCAATGTGTGCAGTCTAAGCCTGCCTCACCTCTAGCCAATGCTAGGGTCCAGGTGGATGCCAGGAACTGAAATGTTTCATCCTCGATGCAGGAAGTCTCAGCCTGCCTCACCCCCAGCAAATGCTAGGTACTAGGTAAGTGCCAGGAACTATAACCCTCCCTGCTCAAATGCATTCAGTCTCAGCCTGCCTCACCACCAGGCATTGCTTGGGGCCAGGTGATTGCCAGGAACTGAAACCCTCCATCCCTCAGTGGATGTAGTCTCAGCCTGCCTCACCCACAGTCAATGCTAGGGGACAGGTGAGTGTCAGGAACTGAAACCCTCCCTGCTCCAGTGCATGCTGTCTCAGCCTGCCTCACCAGAGCCAATACTAGGGGCCAGGTGAGTGCTGTGAACCAAACCCTCCCTCCCCCAATGTATGCAGTCTAAGCCTGCCTCACCCCCAGGCAATGCTAGGTGCCAGGTGAGTGCTGGGAACTGAAACCCTCCCTACCACAATGTGTGCAGTCTCAGCCTGAAACACTCCCAGCCAAAGCTAGGGGCCAGGTGAGTGCTGGTAACTAAAACCCTCCCTTCCCCAATGCATGCAGTCTCAGCCAGTTTCACCCTCAGCCAATGCTAGGGGCCAGGTGAGTGCCAGGAACTGAAACCCTCCATCCCCGTTGCATGTGGTCTCAGCTTTACTCATCCTCAGCCAATGCTAGGGGCAAGGGGAATGCAGGGAACGGAAACCCTCCCTACCCCAGTGCATGAAGTCCCAGCTCACCTTACCAGAGCCAATACTAGGGGCCAGGTGAGTGCCAGAACCTGAAACCCTCCCCTCCAATGCAAGCAGTCCCATCCCACCTCTCCAGAGCCAACTCTGGAGGCCAGGTGAGCACCAGGAACTGAAACCCTCCTTCCCCCATTGCATGCAGTCTAAGTCTGCCTCACCTCTAGCCAATGCTAGGGGCCAGGTGGATGCAAGGAACTGAAATGTTTTATCCCCGATGCAGGAAGTCTCAGCCTGCCTCACCTCCAGCAAATGCTAGGTACTAGGGAAGTGCCAGGAACTATAACCCTCCCTCTCCAAATGCATGCAGTCTCAGCCTGCCTCACCACTAGGCATTGCTTGGGGCCAGGTGATTGCCAGGAACTGAAACTCTCCCTCCCTCAGTGGATGTAGTCTCAGCCTGACTCACCCACAGTCAATGCTAGGGGACAGGTGAGTGTCAGGATCTGAAACCCTCCCTGCTCCAGTGCATGTTGTCTCAGCCTGCCTCACCAGTGCCAATGCTAGGAGCCAGGTGAGTGCTGTGAACCAAACCCTCCTTCCCCCAATGTATGCAATCTCAGCCTGCCTCACCTCCAGGCAATGCTAGGTGCCAGGTGAGTGCTGGGAACTGAAATCCTCCCTGCAACAATCTGTGCAGTCTCAGCCTGACACACTCCCAGCCAAAGCTAGGGGCAAGGTGAGTGCTGGGAACTAAAACCCTCCCTTCCCTAATGCATGCAGTCTCAGCCAGTTTCACCCTCTGCCAACACTAGGGGCCAGGTGAGTGCCAGGAACTGAAACCCTCCATCCCCGATGCATGCGGTCTCAGCTATACTCATCCTCAGCCAATGCTAGGAGTTAGGGGAATGCAGGGAACTGAAACCCTACCTCCCCCAGTGCATGAAGTCCCAGCTCACCTTACCAGAGCCAATGCTAGGGGCCAGGTGAGTGTCAGAACCTGAAACCCTGCCCCCCAATGCATGCAGTCCCATCCCACCTCTCCAGAGCCAACTCTAGGGTTCAGGTGAGCACCAGGAACTGAAGCTCTCCTTCCCCCAATGCATGCAGTCTAAGCCTGCGTCACCTCTAGCCAATGCTAGGGGCCAGGTGGATGCCAGGAACTGAAATGTTTCAACCCCGATGCAGGAAGTCTCAGCCAATGTTAGGGGCCAGGTGAGTGCCGATAACTGAAACCCTCCCTCCCCAATGTATGCAGTCCCAGTCCACCTCACCAGAGCCAAAGCTAGGGGTCAGGTAAGTACCAGGAAATTAATCTCTCCATCCTCCAATACATGCAGACCCAGCCTGCCTCACCAGAGCCAATGCTAGTGGCTAGGTGAGTGATGGGAAATGAAACATTTCCTCCTCAATGCACGTAGGCTCAGCTGCCACACCCTCAGCCAATGCTACAGGACAGGTGAGTGCAAAGAACTGAAACCCTCCTTCTCCAATGCATGCAGTCTCAGACTGCCTCACTCCCATCCAATGCTAGGGGCCAGGTGAGTGCCTGGTACTGAAATCCTCTCTCCCTCCCTTCCCCAATGCATACAGTCCCAGCCTGCCTCACCCCAGCCAATGCTAGGGACCAGGTGAGTGCCAGAAACGGAAACCCTCCCTCCCCCTCAGTGCATACAGTCTCAGCCTTTCTCACCCTTAGCTAATGCTGGGGCCAGACAAGTACCAGAAACTGAAATCCTCCCCCCAATGCATGTAGTCCCAGCCCTCCTCACCAGAGCCAATGCTAGGGGCCAGGTGAGTGCCAGAATATGAAACCTCCCTCACCAGGAGATGACAGCAGTTCTCTGGATTTTAGTCCTCCCCAGCCAACCCCCGGTGACATGAGTTAATACTAAAACCTGGACCACTGATGTAGTGTGAGGTGTGGTGTCCAGTGCCTAAACACTCAGAGCCACTGAGTCAGTGGGTTTTAGAAGATTGATTGGGTGCTCCTGTCGCAAATGCCAGATTCCTTCACAAAAGTACCTCTCCACCCCTGCCATTCCTGAATTTTATGGGACTGTGTCACACACAATAATACATGCCCTGCTGCATTCAGAATCCCCATACATACATTTCAATGTGAATATGTTGACCAGCAGTCAAACAGTTGGCAGCTCCTATCTGTGCATTACAGCACATCGGGCACAGGTGCCTGGGGTAGTATTTGACTGTGGTGGAGAAAAACTCTACTAAGCCTAAATATGGCGGTAGCAACACTTCAGGTATTTTCCAGTGCGCCACTCTGGCAATGAAAAGTGTAACTGGATCCCACAAAGGTCAGAAAATGTTAGAATTACTCCTGACAGATGTATGAGTGAATGTAGCAATTGGTGGTGGTACAGAGAATTCAGGCTGCTGCGGAGTGAGGGGACGGGGACTGTTGACCTGGAGACAATTGTTTATCAGTAGCCTCATTTTGACCCAATTTCACCTTGATACACCACAAGGGCAAAGTTACAGGTGAACTTGCCAGAGATGACTTTTCTATTAAATACAAAAAAGCTACACATTTATTTGTACAGATAAAACTGTGGTTTGCCTTAACTTCACCTGGGAATCAGTATTTTGCAACATCTCTGGCAAGGACCTCATCTGTCCTGGGCATGGGGTACACATTTGACTCTGTGTAGCTGCTGAACTTGTGGTAGTTGATGCACAACCTTGAGGTCACGTCCATCTTGAGGATCAGTACCACTGGGGAAGCCCAGAAACTGCTTGACTTCTGGATCACCCTGCAGGCAAACATCTCCTTGATCACTTCCTTTACGATATGTCTTACTCCTTCTGGGACTCTGTAGGATGTCTGTCTCAGTGGGAGCTTAGAACCCTGTATCCATGTGGTGCTCGGCAAGTGTAGTATATCCCAATTTCCCTGTGAATGTTTCACTGAATGTACACAGCAAGCTATGCATTTTGCCAACTTGGGCTGATGTCTGCTGCTCCGAGGGTGATGGCATCCACTGAGGATTCTCCCTTAACCTTTCTCTCAGATTTAGTAGCAGGTTTACTTCTTACTCCCCTCCAGAGAGCCGCACATAGTTAGGGATGTCTCATCCCTGTCATGGTAGGGTTTCATCATGTTTATGTTGTAGATTCACTGTTGCACCTCCTGTCTGGTAACTGCAACAAGTTATTAACATCTTTCACCCTCCTGACTACCAAGTAAGGCCGCTGTCAAGACACCTGTAATTTTCTTTGACAGACGAGGATGAGCACCATCACCCGTCGTTGACTTGGAACTTCCAGGCTCTGACCCCATGGTTGTACCATGTCTTCTGCCTGTTGGGCTGTGGCTACTTGCAAACCCCATGAGCTCCTTAAGCCATGACTTGAAATGCAGAACATACTCCATAAAAGATTCCTCTGGGGGAGTAAGTTCATTTTTCCATTCATCACTTACTGAATTAAGGGGATCCCATACCCTATGGCCAAACAGGAGTTCAGAGGGTGAGAACCCTGTTAACTCCTTGGGGATTTCCCTGTATGCAATCAGAGCTTGGGTAAGTACTTGTCTCACTGCTCACATGATGGTCAATGAATGCCCTCCAAAAATTAACCAACAGATCAGATATGAAGTTAGTGCCCTGGTTAGACACAATCTCCTGGGGGAACCCACCCTACTAAATATCTCCAGCAGTTCATTGGCCACCTTCTCTGCCTTGATGAAGAACAAGGGCACTGCTTTTGGGTACCTTGTAGCATAATCTATGACCACATTTAGCTCAACTAGGTGTGACTTGAGATACTAAGTGGTCCCACAATGTCTACAGCAACTTGCCAAAATGGCTGCTTGGTAACAGGCAGGGGAATCAAAACTGCCTTAGCCTTGTTCCCAACCTTTCCCAACCACTGGAACTGCAGGTAAGTTCTGCAGTACTGTGCCACATTTTTATAAGTACAGGGCCAGCAAAAATTGTTAGTCAACTGCCTTTTTTAATAGCTGACCCATAGCTGTCCAGAAAAAGGTATGTCATGGAATAAATCCAGAAGCTGCTTCCAATACTACAAAGGAACCACTGTTTGTTAGAATACCCCTTTCTCCATTCCTCCCTCAGGAACCCACTCATGGTACAAGAGCCCATTCTCCAAATGCACCTTCTTTCACCAGAACATGAAGAACCACCTTCCACACTGGTGGATAACTCTTTTCATTTTTGCTGGGTTTGGTCAGCTTTCTGAGCTCTCCCTAGCTATGGGATACGGCACCTGATTCACTGGCTGTTTCAAACAGGTATTTCATTAATTAATTGTCCTTTATTTGATTAGTAAGTAAGTAGTTAAACATGTTTATTTTTAGACAGGGTAGTATTTTGGGGCCTAAGACCTGTTTACAAAGTAATCCTGTTTCACATTCACACAAGTTACAAGGCATTTATAAATTATAGAGACATAGTAAACAAATGTCATACAAAATCCTAAAAATTCCCATCGTAGCCATAATTACAAGATGTCAGCATCTCATTTCATTACTCATATCTAACACATAGACACAGACATGCAAGTTATAATAGTCAGTACATTTACCAGAGAAAAGACAGAAAGTTAAACATTCCACCCCTAGCTTAAAAATACTACTGACAGGTACATTCTATAGTGTAACTATCATCCAGTCTGGATTTGAATGAAGACAGTTTTGCAAGGTTTCTTGTCTGAGGTAAGATCTCATTCCATATTATGCAGCCTGAGCTTGTAACATCATGCTCCCTTATCTGGTGTTTATTTTTGGAAAATTTAAATCCCTAAATTTCATTTCCTTGAGTACATGATGATTAGTTTACTATGTCTCTGTAATTTATAAATGCCTTGTAACTTGTGTGAATGTGAAATAGGATTACTTTGTAAACAGCTAATATTCTCCAAGTGAATCTACCACTGGCTGGAAGCTGCAATACTGAAAATAGAATTTGCAAGAAAGCGAGTTGTGCTCACAATGGAGGGAGGAGAACCTTACAATTGTCTTTGGTTTGTAGCAGATATTCTGCAGGTGGAGGCTACTTCTAACTGAAAGGTGAAATAAGGAACTTTGAATTATTAGGAAAAGACAGTCTTTCAAGCAACAGAGGGAGGTGGATCTAGCTTTACGTTTGTTACAGTTCTTAAGATTTTCAATGCAAGAAGAGTTTAAAGCACAGCTGACTTATTTTGGGGCTGACTGCTTTCAGAGCACAAACCACCAGGCTGTTTTGGGGCTGGGGAGGTTTACCTGTACCTGACTTGGATGTCTGGATTTTTGTCTGTTTGATTAGCAGGGTATTTTCTCTGTCAAATTGTTGTGTAGGGCATCTTGCAGACAGGAAGGCACTCATCGCAGCGGTGGGTCAGAGTTTTTAGCTGATTGCTTTGTGAGGGCACAGTTTAGGCCCAACCCCTTCCCACCCCTCACCCCACCCATCCCTGGAAATAGTTCCTTTATACCTGGGGTTCTGACATCATTTCCTCAAGAGTGTAAGGTGCATATCACTGTCATATCCTCTCTAGCACACTGCACTGACAATATAAGTATGCACATTGTATAATATATATATTTCTATATAACAAACCAATCACACATACACACACACACAAAAAGTAGATAAACATGTGGGGAGTAATGCAATGTAATGGCTATGGGGCAGCAGTCTTCCAGGAGTCTTTCTGGAGGCTGAGACACTGCCCTATTTGCAGACAACTCTCTGCCCTGAGGGAGGAAGTTGCCTGTCTTCAGGCCACACTGGACAGCAGTAAGGGAACCTTCCCCCAGGCCACACTGGACAGTAGGAAGGGAACCTCCTCCATCCAGGGAGCACCAGAGCCACCACCACTACCTCAGAGGTTGTGAAGAAAGCACAGCAGTTGGACCACAGTGGGCTCAGGGAGGGTGAGGATGGTGGAACAGAGGCACACCCAGTCAATTGTTTCACTCCACAATCCATACGCCATTCTGGGGGAGCATAGCTCCCCTATGGATGCACCTGCAGAGGAGACTAAGGAAGCTGAGGACAACCGTCACATGGGAGGCTCACAGGAAGGAGGCAGAGGACACCACAAGGAAAGGAAGAAGCTCCTGGTGGGGGACTCAATTTTTAGGCAGATAGAACTGGGGGGAGCAGAGAGAATTGAAGTAAGCTGCCTGCCTGGTGTCATGGCTTGGAAAGACAGGAAGCTCATCCTCAGGATCACCAGAAGAGCTGCACGGGAGTCTGAGCTGGATGTCATTGTCCACCTAGGGACAAATTACTTGGTTCTTCATGAGATTAGAGCAGTGCAGAAGGACTTTGTAGAACTGGGGAGGGGCCTAAGAAAAGTAGCACACACAGTATCCTTCTCTGAGGTGCTGCCTGTCAATGGCATGAGTGAGGTGAGGGTACTTTGCACCATGCAGTTTAATAAATGGTTAAAAAAATGGTGTGGAGCACAGGGGTTTGGCTTCATTGGGGACTGGGGTTCCACCTGAAGGGACACCAGCCTATACTGGCAGGATAGTCTGCATCTGTCCAGGAAGGGAACAAGTCTTTTGAGCAATCAGTTTAAATGCTTCATTGGCAAGCTTTTAAACTAGTTAAGGGTGGAGGCACTGATAAGCAGCAGGAAAATCCCAACCTCTCCCTACAAAAAAGGGGAATAAATGAGAAAAAGACTGAGGTAGAAAGGTCAATGGGGGATGCTGCAACAGAAGGTAAAGCCATAAAAAAATGGAGAGCAATGAGTACCAATGCCCATAGTCTGAGTAACAAGCTTCCTGAATTAGTGGCCTTGATGGAGGAGGAACATCTGGATATTGTGGCAGTCACGGAAACATGGTAAGCACAAAACCATGACTGGGATGTAAGCATACCAGGATACACTATCTACAGGAGGGACAGGGAGGGTAAAAGAGGAGGAGGAGGAAGAGGAGTAGCTCTTTACGTAAGGGAAGGAATCAAAGCAACAGAACAAAAGGGAAAACAGGGAGGAGAAGAAGCACTGTGGGTAAATTTGGAGACCGGCAATGGCACCACAATCCACACAGGGGTTGTATACAGACCACCTTCTCAGGGGTAGGAAATAAACAAGGAAATGATAGAAAGAATGTTAGAATGGCAGAAAAAAGGGGAGATATTGCTGATGGGTGATCTGAACATGCCAGATGTTAACTGGAGTGCAGTTGCAGCAGGCACTTCGAAGAGTGGGGTTATTCTAGATGCCCTACAAGGGGCATGCCTTAGACAACTAGTATTGGAGTCCACTCAAGAGGGAGAAATCTCAGACCTGGTTCTCTTAAATTGAGATGAAGAGAGGATCGCAGATGTAGAAGTGGGTAGCCATCTGGGAACTAGCGACCATCAAACTGTGGTTCACAATAAACACAGCAATAGAGTCAAGCCATACAAAGGCAAAGGTACTGGACTTTAGGAGGGCTGACTTTGCCAAAATGGGTGACTGCCTAAGGACTGCACTAGCAAAAGGGCAGGAAGGAGGGGTGGAGGAACAATGGGGAATAATAAAAACTGCCATCACAGAGGTAACAAGCCTTTGTGTGAAGCAAATAAACAAAACAAAATGATGTAAGAAACCACTATGGTTCTCAAAGGAAGTGGCAGTGAATGTTCAAGAGAAAAAGAAAGCATTCAGGAAGTACAAGGAATCACAGAAGGAGCAGGACAGAGAACTGTATCAGTTAAAGCAAAAGGAAGCTGGAAAGGCAGTCAGAACAGCAAAGGCCCAAACCAAGGAAAAGATAGCCAACTCAGTTAAGAAGGGGGATAAAACCTTTTATAGGTACATGAGGAAGCGAAGGAAGACCAAGGGAGGGATAGTGAGGCTTAATAAAGGGAGGGAGGGTGGGCAGAGGGTGACTGTAGAAAGGCAGAGATACTAAACAAATATTTTTGCTCAGTATTTACAAAGGAAGAGGGCAGTACCTAAAACAAACAGTAGAAACACTCTGGATACAGAAATTGATACCAGCCATTTACAGAAGAAAGGGTTCTGAAAGAACTCTTAAAACTGAAGGTGGACAAGCAATGGGGCCTGATGGGATTCATCCCAGAATTCTAAAAGAACTAAGGATAGAACTAGTGACACCACTGACTACCCTCTTTAACAAATCATGGGAGGATGGGGTGGTACCCGAGGACTGGAGGAGGCAGATGTGATTCCCTTCACAAAAAGTGGGAGCAAGGCAGAGCAGAAAACTACAGACCTGTTAGTTTAACCTCAGTGGTAGGGAAAATGATGGAATCACTTCTGAAGGAAAAAATGTTGAGTATCTAGAGGCCAGAGGGGCACAGGATCCAAGGCAGCATGGATTCACAGCAGGAAGGTCATGCCAGACAAATCCGATAGATTTCTTTGACTGGGTGACCAAAGTAGTAGATCAGGGAGGGTCTGTGGACATGGCCTACCTAGACTTTAGCAAGGCATTTGACAGAGTCCCACACAAAAGATTAATGTACAAGTTAGCCAGCCTGAGAGTGGGTCCCAAGATGACAGCCTGGGTAAAGAATTGGCTGGAGAATAGGACACAGAGGTAATAGTAAATGGAGTCCACCAGAAGAAAGGGGGGCTACTAGTCGGGTACCGCAGGGTTCAGTATTGGACGGGTCCTCTTCAATGTCTTTATAAGCAACATTGCAGAAGGACTGGAAGGAAAAGTATGTCTCTTTGCAGATGACACAAAGATCTGCAACAGAGTTGATGCACAAGGTGGGGTGGAAAGGATGAGAAGGGACTTGGCAAAGTTAGAGGAATGGTCAAATGTATGGCAGCTTAGATTCAATGCTAAGAAGTGCAAGGTAATGCACCTGGGAAACAAAAACCCAGGCAAAGTGTACACAATGGGGGGTGAGATACTAGCAATAACAAAAATGGAAAGGGACCTGGGGGTAGTCATATCAGATGACCTAATGGTGGGCAAGCAATGTGAAAGGGCAGCAAGGAGGGCTGGGGGGATACTGGGATGCATAGGGAGAGGCATCACCAGTAGAAAATAAGAAGTTATTATCCCTCTGTACAGACAGTTGGTGAGACCCCATCTGGAGTACTGCATGCAGTTCTGGAGACCCAATCTCCACAAAGACATAGACAGGATGGAAGCTGTCCAGAGGAGGGCAACTAAAATGGTGCAGGGTCTGCACCGGAAGACATATGAAGACAGACTTAAGGAGCTTAATATTTATAGCCTCGAGGAAAGGAGAGAGAGGGGACATGATAGAAACTTTCAAGTACCTCAAGGGAATTAACAAAGTCCAAGAGGGTAGCATCTTTCAAAAAAAGAGGTGTGCAAGAACAAGGGGCACCATTTGAAGATAGAGGGGGGGAGGCTCAGAGGTAATTTAAGGAAGTATTTTTTCACAGAGAGGGTTGTGGATGCATGGAACGGCCTTCCGGAGGAGGTTGTGGAGTCAAAAACAGTGGTGGAATTCAAGCATGCATGGGACAGTCATAAGGCAATTCTGGGGGGTAGGAAGAGGTAGACTGCTGGTTAGCTAGGATCTGCAGCTTATCCATTAGGTTGAGAAATGGGCAGACTGGGTGGGCCAAGCGGTCCTTATCTGCCATCAAATTCTATGTTTCTATGTTTCTAGTTTCACAACTGAACTTGATGTCCATATTCCCTTTTATTATTTCCTTATTAACCTTAAAAATAAAAATAGAAAATTGTTTTTTATATTGAATAGCTAAACTGTCCCATTTTAGCTCTTTGTACATAGAACAGTGGTGTGTTTTATATTTACACTTCAAAGTAAATCTTGCCAGCCGATTATATGTTTTAACTATTTTATCCAAGTGTATTTGACCAGCAAGGTTAGATACTAGATTTCCATATTCCAACACAGACACTATTAATTGTGTTGCAATTTTTTTTCGTAACTGAATGTTTCATATTTCAGAGGATCTATGCAATGCTCCAATTCTATTATTTACCTTCTTAGACACATTATCGATATGGTCAGAAAAAGTAAGGGAACTATCAATTAATACTCCCAAGTACTTATATTGTTTTGTAACTGTTAATTGCTTCCCACAGCTTGTTAGTATTCCCTTGTCGAGTGTTGTTTTATTGTTATCCCTAGTTTGTTTTTTGGTGAAATACATAACTTGTGTTTTTTTCTCACTCAATACTAACCTCACTCAATACTTAGTTACTCTATTTATTTTAAATTGTATTTTACATTGTATTTTTAGTTGGGTGATATTTGTTATGAATTGTATTTCATTTAAAGAATTGTGATATAACTGTCCTGACTTTTGTGCAGCACCCTGAGCCTCAGGGAATGGGTGCTCCATATCTACGGTTCTACTTACTTACTTGCTCAAGGGCAAATGACCCTCCCCTCTCTGTCACAGCTGAGAACCCCTTACAGTAGACACCAAATATGGCACCTGTGGCTTTCTCTTCAGAGGCGGCCCCACGGGTTTTGTCGGTTATGAATCAGCTGTCTGAGATGCAGCTGGTGATGCTGGTGCAAAGCTGGGAATTTCTTATTGATTGTAGCAAAGTGAGGTTCCTGACTTCTCACCAATTTTACATGGCAAAGTGCTTTATTGTCCTGAAAAAAACTTTTAGTCTGACAACATTACGCACCCACAGTGGCATGCTGTGCCCATTTTCTCCCAAGACCCAGACCCTTTAGAATACCATGACCCCCGGCCTCTAGAATGCTACCTACCTCCCCCATGCTTCCAGCAAAGTTTGTTAACATCATTAAGTTTAATGAAAAGAATAGACCTGCACCCATTGTTTCATATCATACACCACCTTCCACCCTGTCCCTGTCCATGAGAGATACAATTAGTGAAAATACCCACCCTACCACCTACTAACACCCCAAACCCTTCTACCTCCAATCCCCGTGAGAATAAAGAATACTTCTGTTGCATGTAATATATAAAATCATCCCATGGTAGTATAAAAACAACACCTTGCAGTGTCCTGCACATGAATTAAGAATGATATCCTCGCCTACAATAACACCTGATTGACTGACAATCCCATATATGAAGCTAAATATAATTTTTTATTTGTATTTATTTTTTATTTATTTCATCTAGGATTACAATACCTTTAAGCCGAGGCTCTTTTACAAAGGTTCCATGTCAGCGTGTGCAACAGTCATCATTTTTAGTTAAAAATATAGTCATTGACTTACAGATAATAACCAGTACAAAGACTTGAGCTAAGGCAAGACAAGGGAAGGGGGTGGGTGGGTGGGGGAAGTGAGAGTAGGAGACTGATGGGGTAGGAGGTGCAGGGGTAAGGGAGGAGCATGGGAGATGGCTGGGGCAGGGGCAGGTAGGAGATATGGGTGTGAGGTGGGAAGGTGGGAGACAGTGCAGCCAGGGGGCCTTGTTCTAAGAAGACAGAGCATGTACCAAAAGTTGTAATTGTTATGTGTTTACTACTATATAACATGAGAAGTACAGAATACCATTCTATTCAGTGTGCAGGGTTTTGAAACTGATGCAGAAATATAACTGGCCACATTTAAGACTGACAGCTCTACATTACTGTACAAATACCAGCATTTTATATAATCTTGTGAAGGTGCCACTGTGCTTCCATAATACATGTCATGTCAATGATTGCTTTATATTCCTTTACTGATACACAAACACATTGTTCTCCAAATGTGTTCATTATGTTTAGCAGGAAGTGATAGAAGTCTGAACATTCCTTGAAGAAATACATTTCTGCTATCATATCTACAGTATTGTAGTAGATAAACTTTAAAGCACATTGGAATCGCTTGTACTTTGTATGAAACAAACAAACTAATGTACAAGTGAGCTTATTATTGCAAGATGTTCATGTTACTCATTTGGCTTTTGTTTCCAGGCTCTGTCGACTGTCTAAAGTGTCCAGATGATTTCCAGTCCAATGAAAAAAGGGACCGATGTATCCCTAAGGAGATCGAATTCCTCTCCTACCAGGAACCGCTGGGAGCTGTCTTGGCTGCTACTGCTACCTTCAGTGCCTTGCTCCCTACAGCCTTTCTACTCATCTTCATCAAACACAGAGACACTCCTATTGTGAAAGCTAACAACCGTGGACTGAGTTACCTCCTACTTCTAGGTCTCATGTTTGGCTTCCTCTGTTCTTTAATGTTTATTGGCCGACCTGTTGCTATAATGTGCATGGTGCGTCAGGCTGCCTTTGGGGTAATATTTTCTCTCTGTGTGTCCTGTGTGTTAGCGAAAACCATTATGGTG
Source organism: Neoceratodus forsteri (assembly GCA_016271365.2). NCBI lineage: Eukaryota > Metazoa > Chordata > Ceratodontiformes > Ceratodontidae > Neoceratodus > Neoceratodus forsteri. Next base: position 27,974,780 of record CM057449.1, read on the forward strand.
GTAATAGCCTTCAATGCTACAAAGCCCAACAGCAGCTTGAGGAAGTAGGTCGGGTCAAAACTGCCTAACTCAATCGTCTTTGCCTGCACTCTGTTTCAAATGACAACCTGTATTTTTTGGCTTAATCTTGCTTCACCATTTCCTGAATATAACAAGAAATCTCAAGCTGGAAAAATAATTATTGAATGCAACGAGGGGTCAGCCATCGCATTTTGGGGCATATTGGGGTATCTGTGGATTTTAGCCATTCTCAGCCTCATAGTTGCGTTCCTCTCCCGAAAGTTACCGGACAGTTTTAATGAAGCAAAACTGATCACCTTCAGCATGTTTGTGTATGTAAGTGTCTGGCTTTCCTTTATCCCAGCCTATCTGAGTACACGTGGGAAGTATATGGTTGCCATTGAGATATCTGCCATTTTGTGTTCCAATGCTGGGCTGCTCACGTGTATTTTTGTTCCCAAATGCTACATTGTCGTGCTGAGACCTGACATTAACACCAGGGAATATTTAATGAGCAAAACATATTTCAGTCACTGAAACTGTTTAATGAATAAAACTGCAATATAGTGTTTTATTGTTCAATGATATGATATCAGTTGTGACTCTTTTAAACCTTTTTATATTGAATATTTGTAGGTGTTATTTCATTTAGGATAATATAATACTTTACTTCTATTTCTACTACGATTCCTCAATTTATTTGTTTATACACAACACCACCACCTAAAGTACAACCCTTAATAATCTGTGTTTTGGCATGGTTTTACTATAACTCTGCAACAGTGATCAGGCCGACATCCCCGACAGAGACAGACACAATGCCGAATGTTGGCATTGTACTGTCAGGGATGTCAGTGTGTTTCTATTGGGGGGCTGCACTTCTGAACCCCCCATGTGAGGGTCTCTGCCCCCACACCCCCTGGTCTCTAGATATCCCAGTCCAAGTCGGAGTTGGATCGGGGAGAGGGTGCAATTCCGAGAGCCCCACTGCCAGTGTCTGCATGGACCAGTACAGTGACTTGCCGCTTTCAGGTGAAATCTATCACTGTACTGGTCTTCACAGTGGTGTTGTAAACCTCCTGTCAGTACATTTTGGTATTGCCTTGTGTAGTGTGTGGTTTCAGTCAATGAAAGAACCTCAAAAGTATTCCTCCAATACACACATATATACATATGCACACTTCACACTGCCATGCAGATTGCAATTAATTTGGATTCCATGCTCCAAAAACAACTTACCTGGTTAACAAAGAATATCTGATACCTGATCTTGCTAGAGGAGTTGAATCCTCAGCTTTCTGACTCAGAGTTGAGAGGCTATAAAATAGGTCTTGTTGACACTGAAGGTGTTTTGGACTCTTTCTATGGGCCTTCATCTAAGCCTTGCTGATAACAAGGATATTTTGGGTTCCATACAAGGGTTACCAATCGAGCCTTCTTGAAACAGAGGGTATTTAGACCTGTATTTGAGGGGTACCAGCAAAGTGTTGCCCACACTATGGGTAATAAGGGCACTTACCTAAGGGCCATCAGTTCAGCCTTGCTGAAATAGAGGTTATCTAAGGCTTGATCAATGTCCAGTTCTGGAGACCATGGGCTCAATTTTCAAAGCCATGTTAGACTGGGGCATCTTGCTCGGATGGCCCAGCTGTGGCAAACTTGGATGCACCAGGGACCCTGTGCTTGATTCTGTAAAAAAATGGGTCCCGGTGCCAAACACCTCAAGATTGCCTCAAGTCATCTTGTGCAGTGAGCATTTGGAGCACAGGTGGGGATTGCAGAAGACCATGTTGGCAGCATTGGCAGCCATTGAGGAGACCCACCAGCTGCAGGCAAGTTTCATGGAGGGCAGGCTGGGGCAGGTTGGGGGGGGAGGGTGGTGACTGACCAAGGCCACATTCGTGGCAGGCAGTGGGGATAGTTCCCCAACTTGCAGGGGGGATCTGGAACTCAAAAATGGCAGCCACCTCTGTCAGGGGACCCTCAACTTGGTATGGTAGGGTGGCATATGCCCACTTGCAAGGGTTGTAATGGGGGCATGGCCACCATCCACCATGGCAGGGCACTTGAAGTGGCACTTGGCCATTACACCAGTTCCTGGCTGGTCTTACTCTGAGAGCCCATGCTCCCCTTACCAGGGATTGCTGAATACCAATTTAAGGGATACTGCAGTGCTGCCCTGGTGCAAGCCCCACTCCTCCGTGCTGCACTGTTGCATTATATGCAAGGGCAATGCAACACTGGCCAGCACAGGTGGACCCCCGGGTGCTGCAGGGTTCATCTGAAAATCAGGACTGGTGCAAGATGAGTCCTGTGCCTTTGAAAATTGAGCCTCAAATCTCTAGAAGAGCATAGACAGAGGTGATGTGGTCCAGAGGAAGACAACTAAAATGGTACAGGGTCTACATCAGATGCCCTATGAGGAGAGATTTAAGCACCTAAATGTGTTTACAGTAGAGAGGAAGGGGACGGTGAGGGGTCACAAAAAATCCACAGGAGCTTTGATGGGAGGGAAATGAACACTAGGGGCCCGAGTCACAAAAGGCCTGTAGATCACCACAAGAGGTGATGATCTAGAGTTGCGGCAAACTCAGGAGCGCCAGAGATGCTGCACCTGATTCTCAGTTGGGTAGGGTCCTGGTAGCAAAGTCCGGCAGCTTGTGGCAACTACAGCAGTGCACCAAACAGAGGGTACACCTGGATAGGATACCCCAAGCCATGGGCAGCCTTGCAGCAATGTCCCTAGACATTCCCTGGTGATCTAGAGAACCCCCTCCTCGGTGTCCCCTTGTAACTGTCATTGGCATACTTCTTTGGTGGTCTAGTGAACCCCTTATCTCCAGGTACCCCCATATATGTATGCAGTTATCTAAATCCTCTCCCTGGTGGACTAGTAGACAGCATCCCTGATGACCCCATGAATTCCGGATGTCCCCTTGATGTAATCATGTGTATAAAATCTGGTTATCTAGAAGCCCCCGAAAAGCCCTCAATCCTCCATTATGTTGTATTATATAATTGCTGGTGATATAGTGGCCCCCACCCTGGTAGGCAGTGTCCCACAACCCCACTCCCTCATCCCTAAATCAAGCCGGTGACTGGCACAGTCCATTGCTCACCACGATGGCTTAATAAAAAAAGACTGTGCTTCATTCCCCGGTGCCCAGTGAACCCCTCTCCATATACCCCATCCTCTTAATAAAAAAAATCCTTTCTTTATTCATTCCCCGGTGTCTAGTGAACCCCTCTCCACATCCCCCATCCTCTTAATAATAAAAATCCTTTCTTTATTCATTCCCCGGTGTCTAGTGAACCCCTCTCCACATCCCCCATCCTCTTAATAATAAAAATCCTTTCTTTATTCATTCCCCGGAGTCTAGTGAACCCCTCTCCACATCCCCCATCCTCTTAATAATAAAACTCTTACTTTTATTCATTCCCGTGTCTAGTGAACCCTTCCACATCCCCCATCCTCTAATAATAAAAATCCTTTCTTTATTCATTCCCCGGTGTCTAGTGAACCCCTCTCCACATCCCCCATAATCTTAATAATAAAAATCCTTTCTTTATTCATTCCCCGGTGTCTAGTGAACCCCTCTCCACATCCCCATCCTCTTAATAATAAAAACTTCTTCTTTATTCATTCCCGGTGTCTAGTGAACCCTCTCCACATCCCCCATCCTCTTAATAATAAAATCCTTTCTTTATTCATTCCCGGTGTCTAGTGGAACCCTCTCCATATCCCATCCTTTAATAATAAAACTTTCTTTATTCATTCTCGATGTCCAGTGAACCTCTCTCCACATCCCCACCTCTTAATAATAAAAATCATTTCTTTTATTCATTCTCGTGTCAAGTGAACCCCTATCCACATCCCCATCCTCTTAATAATAAAAATCATTTCTTTATTCATTCCCCGGTGTCTAGTGAACCCCTCTCCACATCCCCCATCCTCTTAATAATAAAAATCCTTTCTTTATTCATTCCCCGGTGTCTAGTGAACCCATCTCCACATCCCCCATTTTCTTAATAATAAAAATCCTTTCTTTATTCATTCCCCGGTGTCTAGTGAACCCCTCTCCACATCCCCCATATTCTTAATAATAAAAATCCTTTCTTTATTCATTCCCCGGTGTCTAGTGAACCCCTCTCCACATCCCCCATCCTCTTAATAATAAAAATCCTTTCGTATTCATTCCCCGGTGTCTAGTGAACCCCTCTCCACATCCCCCATCCTCTTAATAATAAAAATCTTTTCGCTATTCATTCCCCGGTGTCTAGTGAACCCCTCTCATATCCCCATCCTCTTAATAATAAAAATCCTTTCGTTATTCATTCCCCGGTGTCTAGTGAACCCCTCTCCACATCCCCCATCCTCTTAATAATAAAAATCCTTTCGTTATTCATTCCCCGGTGTCTAGTGAACCCCTCTCCACATCCCCCATCCTCTTAATAATAAAAATCCTTTCTTTATTCATTCTGGTGTCCAGTGAACCCCTCTCCACATCCCCCATCCTCTTAATAATAAAAATCCTTTCTTTATTCATTCCCCGGTGTCTAGTGAACCCCTCTCCACATCCCCCATCCTCTTAATAATAAAATCCTTTCTTTATTCATTCCCCGGTGTCCAGTGAACCCCTCTCCACATCCCCCATCCTCTTAATAATAAAAATCCTTTCTTTATTCATTCCCTGGTGTCTAGTGAACCCCTCTCCACATCCCCCATCCTCTTAATAATAAAAATCCTTTCTTTATTCATTCCTGGAGTCTAGTGAACCTCTCTCCACATCCCCCATCCTCTTAATAATAAAAATCCTTTCTTTATTCATTCCCCGGTGTCTAGTGAACCCCTCTCCACATCCCCCATCCTCTTAATAATAAAAATCCTTTCTTTATTCATTCCCCGGTGTCCAGTGAACCCCTCTCCACATCCCCCATCCTCTTAATAATAAAAATCCTTTCTTTATTCATTCCCCGGTGTCTAGTGAACCCCTCTCCACAGCCCCCATCCTCTTAATAATAAAAATCCTTTCTTTATTCATTCCCTGGTGTCTAGTGAACCCCTCTCCACAGCCCCCATCCTCTTAATAATAAAAATCCTTTCTTTAATCATTCCCCGGTGTCTAGTGAACCCCTCTCCATATCCCCCATACTCTTAATAAAAATCCTTTCTTTATTCATTCCCCGGTGTCCAGTGAACCCCTCTCCACATCCCCCATACTCTTAATAATAAAAATCCTTTCTTTATTCATTCCCCGGTGTCTAGTGAACCCCTCTCCACATCCCCCATACTCTTAATAATAAAAATCCTTTCTTTATTCATTCCCCGGTGTCTAGTGAACCCCTCTCCACATCCCCCATCCTCTTAATAATAAAAATCCTTTCTTTATTCATTCCCCGGTGTCTAGTGAACCCCTCTCCACATCCCCCATCCTCTTAATAATAAAAATCCTTTCTTTATTCATTCCCCGGTGTCTAGTGAACCCCTCTCCATATCCCCCATCCTCTTAATAATAAAAATCATTTCTTTATTCATTCTCCGATGTCCAGTGAACCCCTCTCCACATCCCCCACCCTCTTAATAATAAAAATCATTTCTTTATTCATTCCCCGGTGTCTAGTGAACCCCTCTCCACATCCCCCATCCTCTTAATAATAAAAATCCTTTCTTTATTCATTCCCCAGTGTCTAGTGAACCCCTCTCCACATCCCCCATAATCTTAATAATAAAAATCCTTTCTTTATTCATTCCCCGGTGTCTAGTGAACCCCTCTCCACATCCCCCATAATCTTAATAATAAAAATCCTTTCTTTATTCATTCCTGTGTCTAGTGAACCCTCCACATCCCCCATAATCTATTAATAATAAAAACCTTTCTTTATTCATTCCCGGTGTCTAGTGAACCCTCTCCACATCCCCCATCCTCTTAATAATAAAAATCCTTTCTTTATCTATCTCTCGTGTCTAGTGAACCCCTCTCCACATCCCCCATACTCTTAATAATAAAAATCCTTTCTTTATTCATTCCCCGGTGTCTAGTGAACCCCTCTCCATATCCCCCATCCTCTTAATAATAAAAATCCTTTCTTTATTCATTCTCCGATGTCCAGTGAACCCCTCTCCACATCCCCCACCCTCTTAATAATAAAAATCATTTCTTTATTCATTCCCCGGTGTCTAGTGAACCCCTATCCACATCCCCCATCCTCTTAATAATAAAAATCATTTCTTTATTCATTCCCCGGTGTCTAGTGAACCCCTCTCCACATCCCCCATCCTCTTAATAATAAAAATCCTTTCTTTATTCATTCCCCGGTGTCTAGTGAACCCCTCTCCACATCCCCCATCCTCTTAATAATAAAAATCCTTTCTTTATTCATTCCCTACCTCGTCCGTGAACCCCCTCTCAATATCCCACATCCTCTTAATAATAATAAATCCTTTCTTTATTCATTCTAGTGTCCAGTGAACCCTCTCCACATCCCCCATCCTCTTAATAATAAAATCCTCGTTATTCATTCCCCGGTGTCTAGTGAACCCCTCTCCACATCCCCCATCCTCTTAATAATAAAAATCCTTTCTTTATTCATTCCCCGGTGTCTAGTGAACCTCTCTCCACATCCCCCATCCTCTTAATAATAAAAATCCTTTCTTTATTCATTCCTCGGTGTCTAGTGAACCCTCTCCACATCCCCCATCCTCTTAATAATAAAAACTTTTCTTTATTCATTCCCTGGTGTCCAGTGAACCCTCTCACATCCCCATCCTCTTAATAATAAAAATCTTTCTTTATTCATTCCCCGGTGTCTAGTGAACCCCTCTCCACATCCCCCATCCTCTTAATAATAAAAATCCTTTCTTTATTCATTCCCCGGTGTCCAGTGAACCCCTCTCCACATCCCCCATCCTCTTAATAATAAAAATCCTTTCTTTATTCATTCCTGGTGTCTAGTGAACCCCTCTCCACATCCCCCATCCTCTTAATAATAAAAATCCTTTCTTTATTCATTCCTGGTGTCTAGTGAACCCCTCTCCACATCCCCCATCCTCTTAATAATAAAAATCCTTTCTTTATTCATTCCTGGTGTCTAGTGAACCCCTCTCCACATCCCCCATCCTCTTAATAATAAAAATCCTTTCTTTATTCATTCCTCGGTGTCTAGTGAACCCCTCTCCACATCCCCCATCCTCTTAATAATAAAAATCCTTTCTTTATTCATTCCCAGGTGTCCAGTGAACCCCTCTCCACAGCCCCCATCCTCTTAATAATAAAAATCCTTTCTTGATTCATTCCCTGGTGTCTAGTGAACCCCTCTCCACAGCCCCCATCCTCTTAATAATAAAAATCCTTTCTTTATTCATTCCCTGGTGTCTAGTGAACCCCTCTCCACAGCCCCCATCCTCTTAATAATAAAAATCCTTTCTTTAATCATTCCCCGGTGTCTAGTGAACCCCTCTCCATATCCCCCATCCTCTTAATAATAAAAATCCTTTCTTTATTCATTCTCCGATGTCCAGTGAACCCCTCTCCACATCCCCCACCCTCTTAATAATAAAAATCATTTCTTTATTCATTCCCCGGTGTCTAGTGAACCCCATCCACATCCCCCATCCTCTTAATAATAAAAATCCTTTCTTTATTCATTCCCCGGTGTCTAGTGAACCCCTCTCCACATCCCCCATAATCTTAATAATAAAAATCCTTTCTTTATTCATTCCCCGGTGTCTAGTGAACCCCTCTCCACATCCCCCATCCTCTTAATAATAAAAATCCTTTCTTTATTCATTCCCCGGTGTCTAGTGAACCCCTCTCCACATCCCCCATCCTCTTAATAAAATCCTTTCTTTATTCATTCCCCGGTGTCTAGTGAACCCCTCTCCACATCCCCCATCCTCTTAATAATAAAACTTTTCTTTATTCATTCCCCGGTGTCTAGTGAACCCCTCTCCATATCCCCCATCCTCTTAATAATAAAAATCATTTCTTTATTCATTCCTCCGATGTCCAGTGAACCCCACTCCACATCCCCCACCCTCTTAATAATAAAAATCATTTCTTTATTCATTCCCCGGTGTCTAGTGAACCCCTATCCACATCCCCCACCCTCTTAATAATAAAAATCATTTCTTTATTCATTCCCCGGTGTCTAGTGAACCCCTCTCCACATCCCCCATCCTCTTAATAATAAAAATCATTTCTTTATTCATTCCCCGGTGTCTAGTGAACCCCTCTCCACATCCCCCATCCTCTTAATAATAAAAATCCTTTCTTTATTCATTCCCCGGTGTCTAGTGAACCCCTCTCCACATCCCCCATCTTCTTAATAATAAAAATCCTTTCTTTATTCATTCCCCGGTGTCTAGTGAACCCCTCTCCACATCCCCCATATTCTAAATAATAAAACTCCTTTCTTTATTCATTCCCCGGTGTCTAGTGAACCCCTCTCCACATCCCCCATCCTCTTAATAATAAAAATCCTTTCTTTATTCATTCCCCGGTGTCTAGTGAACCCCTCTCCACATCCCCCATCCTCTTAATAATAAAAATCCTTTTTCTATTCATTCCCTGGGGTCTAGTGAACCCCTCTCCAATATCCCCATCCTCTTAATAATAAAATCCTTTGCTTTGTCCATTCCCCGTGTCTAGGTGAACCCCTCTCCACATCCCCATCCTCTTATAAAAAACTTTCTTTATTCATTCCTGTGTCTAGTGAACCCCTCCACATCCCCCATCCTCTTACATAAAAAACTTTCTTTATTCATTCCTTGGTGTCCAGTGAACCTCTCCACATCCCCCATCCTCTTAATAATAAAAATCCTTCTTTATTCATTCCCGTGTCTAGTGAACCCTCTCCACATCCCCCATCCTCTTAATAATAAAAACTTTCTTTCTCTTTATTCATTCTCGGAGTCTAGTGAACCCCCTCTCCACATCCCCCATCCTCTTAATAAAAATCCTTTCTTTATTCATTCCCCGTGTCTAGTGAACCCTCTCCACATCCCCCATCCTCTAATAATAAAAACTTTTCTTTATTCATTCCGCGTTCTAGTGAACCCTCTCCACATCCCCATAATCTTAATAATAAAAATCTTTTCTTTATTCATCTTCCCTGTGTCTAGTGAACCTCTCTACATCCCCCATCCTCTTAATAATAAAAATTCTTTTCTTTATTCATTCCCCGGTGTCTAGTGAACCCTCTCCATATCCCATCCTCTTAATAATAAAAATCCTTTCTTTATTCATTCCCCGCTGTCTAGTGAACCCCTCCACATCCCCCACCTCTTAATAATAAAAATCTTTTCTTTATTTATCTCTGTGTCCAGTGAACCCTCTCCACATCCCCCACCCTCTTAATAATAAAAATCTTTTGTTTATTTCATTCCCTCAAGTGAACCCCTCTCCACATCCCCCATCCTCTTAATAATAAAATCATTTCTTTATTCATTCCCCGTGTCTAGTGAACCCCTCCACATCCCCCATCCTTCTTAATAATAAAAACTCTTCTTTTATTATTCCCCGTGTCTAGTGAACCTATCTCCACATCCTATTTTCATTAAAAACTTTCGTGTTCATTCTCGGTGTCTAGTGAACCCTCCACATCCCCATATTTGGTTAATAAAACTTTTCGCTATTCATTCCCCGGTGTCTAGTGAACCCTCTCCACATCCCCATCCTTATTAATAAAATCTTTCTTATCATTCCCCGTGTCTATGAACCCCTCCACATCCCCCATCCTTAATAATAAAACTTTTCTTATTCATTCCTGGTGTCTAGTGAACCTTCCACATCCCCATCCTCTTAATAATAAAAACTTTTCGTTATTCATTCCCGTGTCTAGTGAACCCCTCCACATCCCCCATCCTTAATAATAAAAATTTTCGTTATTCATTCCTGCGGCCTAGTGAACCCCTCTCCACATCCCCATCCTCTTAATAATAAAAACTTTTCTTTATTCATTCCTGGTGTCCAGTGAACTCTCTCCGCATCCCCCATCCCCATAATAAAACTTTCTTTATTCATTCCCCGTGTCTAGTGAACCTTCCACCCCCATCCTCTTAATAATAAAATCCTTCTTTATTCATTCCTGTGTTCCAGTGGCTCCTCTCCATCCCCCATCCTTAATAATAAAACTTTTCTTTATTCATTCCTGGTCTAGTGAACCCTCTACATCCCCATCCTCTTAATAATAAGATCTTTCTTTATTCATTCCTGAGTTAGTGAACCTCTCACATCCCATCCTTAATAATAAAACTTTCTTTATTCATTCCGTGTCTAGTGAACCCCTCCACATCCCCATCCTTTAATAATAAAATTCTTTATTCATTCCCGTGTCCAGTGAATCCTCTCCACAGCCCCCATCCTTAATAATAAAAATTTTCTTTATTCATTCCCGTGTCTAGTGAACCCTCCACAGCCCCCATCCTCTTAATAATAAAAATCCTTCTTTTATTCATTCCTGTGTCTAGTGAACCCTCTCCACAGCCCCCATCCTCTTAATAATAAAAACCTTTAATCATTCTTGTGTCTAGTGAACCTCCATATCCCCATACCTTAATAAACTTTTCTTTATTCATTCCCTGGGTCCAGTGTCCTCTCCACATCCCCTACTTTAATAATAAAACTTCTTTATTCATTCTGTGTCTAGTGAACTTTCCATATCCCCCATACCTTAATAATAAAATCCTTTCTTTATTCATTCCTGTGTCTAGTGAACCCTCCACATCCTATAATCTTAATAATAAAAACTTTTCTTTATTCTCGGTGTCTAGTGAACCCTCCACATCCCCCATCCTCTTTAATAAAGCATTTCTTTATTCATTCCTGTGTCTAGTGAACCCTCCATATCCCCATCCTCTTAGTAATAAAAGTATTTCATTCATTCCCGTGTCTAGTGAACCTCTCCATATCCCCCATCCTTAATAATAAAAATCGTCTTTATTCATCTCCGATGTCCAGTGAACCCCTCCTGTCCCCCCTCCCTCTTAATAATAAAATTATTTCTTTATTTGTCTCTGTGTCTAGTGAACCCTCCATATCCCCATAATCTTTAATAATAAAATCCTTTCTTTATTCATTCTGTGTCTAGTGAACCCTCCACATCCCCCATAATCTTATTACTAAAATCTTTCTTTATTCATCCTGGTGTCTAGTAACCCTCTCTCCACATCCTCATCCTCTTAATAATAAAATCCTTTTTATTCATTCCCCGTGTCTAGTAACCCTCTACATCCCATACTTCAAAATAAAACTTTCTTATCTTCCCTTGTCTAGTGAACTTCTCCATATCCTCACCCTCTTAATAATAAAACTTTTTATTCATTCTCCGATGTCCAGTGAACCCTATCCACATCCCCCACCCTCTTAATAATAAAATCATTTTTATTTATTCCCCGGTGTCTAGTGAACCCCCATCCACCCCATCCTTCATACAAAATCCTTTCTTTATTCATTCCGGTGTCTAGTGAACCCCTCTCCATATCCCCCATCCTCTTAATAAAACTTTATTCATTCCCCGGTGTCTAGTGAACTCTCCATCCCCCATCCTCTTAATAATAAAAACTTTCGCTTATTCATTCCCCGTTTAGTGAACCTCTCCACATCCCCATCCTCTTAATGAAAAAATCCTTTTTTATTCATTCCCCAGTGTCTATAAACCCTCTCCACAACCTCATCCACTTAATAAAAATCCTTTCTTTATTCATTCCTGTGTTCAGTGAACCCCTTCCAGATCCCCATGCTCTATAAAAAAATCCTTTCTTTATTCATTCCCGGTGTCCAGTGACCTCCATATCCCATCCTCTTAAAAAAAATCCTTTCTTTATTCATTCCCCCAGTCCAGTGAACCCTCCACATCCCATCCTCTTAATAAAAATCCTTCATTATTCTTCCCCAGTCTAGTGAACCCTCCATATCCCCCATCCTCTTAATAAAATCCTTTCTTTATTCATTCCCGTGTCTAGTGAACCCTCCACATCCCCATCCTCTTAATAAAAATCTCTTTATTCATTCCTGGTGTCACCCAACCCCTCTCTACATCCCCCATCCTTTAATAAAAATCCTTTTCTTATTCATTCTCCGGTGTCCAGTGAACCCCTTCCATATCCCCATCCTTCATTAAAATCCTTTCTTCATTCCCGTGTCTAGTGAACCTCCCACATCCCCCATCCTTAATAAAAACTTTCTATATTCGTACCGGTGTCTAGTGAACCCTCTATCCCCCATCCTCTTAATAAAAATCCTTTCTTTATTCCATTCCGGTGTTAATGAACCCCTCTACATCCCCCATCTCTCCAATAATGCTTTTGTTCATTCCTAGTCTTCAATGAACCCCTCCTCATCTCCCCCATCCTCTTAATAAAAATCTTTTCTTCATTCCTGGTGCCTAGTGAACCCCTCTCCACATCCCCCATCCTCTTAATAAAAATCGTTTCTTTATTCAATCCCTGGTGCCTACTGAACCCCTCCACATCCCCATCCTCTTAATAAAAATCGCTCTCTTTATTCATTCCCGGTGTCCAGGAACCCCCTCTCTCCACATCCTCATCCTTCAATAAAAATCCTTTCTTTGTTCATTCCCTGTGCCTATGAACCCTCTCCACATCCCCCATCCTCTTGAATAAAAATCCTTTCTTTATTTATTCCCTGATGTCTAGTGAACTCCTCTCCACATCCTCATCCTCTTAATAAAAATCCTTTCTTTATTCAATTCTGGTGTGTCTGGGTGAACCCCTCCACATCCCCATCCTCTTAATAAAAATCCTTTCTTTATTCAATCGGTGTCTAAAAGCGAACCCCTCTCCACATCCTCATCCTCTTAATAAAAAATCCTTTTCTTTATTCATTCCCTCGTGTCTAGTGAACCCTCCACATCCCTCATCCTCTTAATAAAAAAACTTTTCTTTATTCATTCCTGGTGTCTTAGTGAACCCCTCCATCACCATCCCTCTTAATAAAATCCTTTCTTTATTCATTCCTGTGTTCATTGAACCCTGTTCCATATCACCCATCCTCTTAATAAAAAACTTTCTTTATTCATTCGGTGTCTATGTGAACCCCTGCCCATCATCCCCCATCCTCTTAATAAAAAAAATCCTTTCTTTATTCATTCCCCGGTGTCTAGTGAACCCCTCTCCATATCCCCCATCCTCTTAATAAAAAAAATCCTTTCTTTATTCATTCCCCGGTGTCCAGTGAACCCCTCTCCACATACCCCATCCTCTTAATAAAAAATCCTTTCTTTATTCATTCCCTGGTGCCTAGTGAACCCCTCTCCACATCCCCCATCCTCTTAATAAAAAATTTTTCTTTATTCATTCCCTGGTGCTTCCAGTGAACCCCTCTCTCCACATCCCCCCATCCTTCACTTTCAAAAAAATCCTTTCTTTATTCATTCCCTGGTGCTCAGTGTGACCCTCTCCACATCCCCCATCCTCTTAATAAAAATCCTTTCTTTATTCATTCCCGTGTCTAGTAGACCCTTCACATCCCCATCCTCTTAATAAAATCCTTTTCTTTATTCGTTTCCTGGTGCCTAGTGAACCCCTCCACATCCCCCATACTCTTAATAAAATCCTTTGTTTATTCATTCTCGGTGTCTAGTGAACCCGCTTCACATCCCCATCCTCTTAATAAAAAAATCTCTATTTATTCATTCCCTGGTGCTCTAGTGAACCCCCTCCACATCCCCCATCCTCTTAATAAAATCCTTTCTTTATTCATTCCCGGTGTCTAGTGGAACCCCTCCACATCCCCCATCCTCTTAATAAAAAATCCTTTCTTTATTCATTCACACTGGTGTCTAGTGGACCGCCCACATCCACCATCTCTTAATAAAAAAAAACTTTCTTTATCTTTTTCCCTGTCTAGTGAAGCCTCCACATCCCCCCATCCTCTTAATAAAAAAATCCTTTCTTTATTGATTCCGTGTCTAGTGAAGCCCTCCATATCCCCCATCCTCTTATTAAAAAATCCTTTCTTTATTCTGTTCCCGGTGTCTAGTGAACCCTCTCCACATCCCCCCATCCTCTTTGTAAAAAAAATCCTTTTCTTATTCATTCCCTGGTGTTCTAGTGAACCCCCTCCACATCACCCCATCCTTAATAAAAACTTTCTTTATTCATTCTGTGTCTAGTGAACCCCTTCCATATCCCCCTAATCCTTAATAAAAATCCTTCTTTATTCTCATTCCCTCGTGTCTACTGAACCCTCTCCACATCCCCCATCCTCTTAATAAAAGAATCCTTTTATTCATCTCGTGTCTAGTGAACCCTCCATATCCCCCATCCCTCTAATAAAAATATCTTTTTATTCATTCCCTGGTGTCCAGTGAACCCATCTCCATATCCCCATCCTCTTATTAAAAATCCTTTCTTTATTCATTTCCTGTGTGCCTAGTGAACCCTCTCCACATCCCTCATCCTCTTAATAAAAATCCTTTCTTTATTCATTCCCTGGTGCCTAGTGAACCCCTCTCCATCCCCCTATCCTCTTAATCAAAAATCCTTTCTTTATTCATTCCTGGTGCCTAGTGAACCCTCTCCACATCCCCATCCTCTTATAAAAATCCTTTTCTTTATTCATTCCCCGTGTCCAGTGAACCCCTCTCCACATCCCCCATCCTCTTAATAAAAACCTTTATTCATTCCCATTGCCTATTGGAACCCTCCACATCCCCATCCTCTTAATAAAAATCCTTTCTTTATTCATTCGGGCTGAGTCTAGTGAACCCTCCACATCCCCCATCCTCTTAATAAAAAATCTTTCTTTATTCATTCTCTGTGCCTAGTGAACCCCTCCACATCCCCATCCTCTTAATAAAAATCCTTTCTTTATTTTATTCCCCCGTACTAGTGAACCCTCTCCACATCCCCCATCCTTACTAAAAAAACTTCTTCTTTATTCTGCCCTGGTGCCTAGTGAACCCTCCACATCCCCCATCCTCTTAATAAAAAATCCTTTCTTTATTCATTCCCTTGGTGCCTCCAGTGAACCTCTCCACATTCCCCATCCTCTAATAAAAATCCTTTCTTTATTCATTCCTTGGTGCCTAGTGAACCCTCTTCACATCCCCATCCTCTTAATAAAAATCCTTCTTTATTCATTCCCTTGTGTCCAGTGGTCCCCCTCCACATCCCCATCCTCTTAATAAAAAACTTTTCTTTATTCATTCCCCTGTGTCCAGCTTGTGACCTAACTCCATATCCCCCATCCTCTTAATATAAAAATCCTTTCTCTTATTCATTTCCTGGTGTCCAGTGAACCCCTTCATATCCCCATCCTCTTAATAAAAAATCTTTCTTTATTCATTCCCTGGTGTCCAGTGAACCCCCTTCCATATCCCCCATCCTCTTAATAAAAAATCCTTTCTTTATTCATTCCCCGGTGTCTAGTGAACCCCTCTCCACATCCCCCATCCTCTTAATAAAAAAATCCTTTCTTTATTCATTCCCTGGTGTCCAGTGAACCCCCTTCCATATCCCCCATCCTCTTAATAAAAATTCATTTTTTATTCATTCCCGTGTGTCTAGTAAACCCCTCCACAACCCCCCCATCCTCTTAATAAAAGTAAATCCTCTTTATTCATTCCCTGGTGTTCCGTGAACCCCTTCCCATCCCCATGCTCTTAATAAAAAACTTTTCTTTATTTGCCCTGTGTCCAGTGACCCCTCCATATCCCCCATCCTCTTAAAAAACCTTTCTTTATTCATTCCCTGCTGTCCAGTGAACCTCTCCACATCCCCCATCCTCTTAATAAAAAAATCCTTTCTTTATTCATTCCCTGGTGTCTAGTGAACCCCTCTCCATATCCCCCATCCTCTTAATAAAAAATCCTTTCTTTATTCATTCCCCGGTGTCTAGTGAACCCCCTCCACATCCCCCATCCTCTTAATAAAAAATCCTTTCTTTATTCATTCCCTGGGTTCAGTGAACCCCTCCACATCCCCCATCCTCTTAATAAAAAATCCTTTCTTTATTCATTCCCGGTGTCCAGTGAACCCCCTTCCATATCCCCATCCTCTTAATAAAATCCTTTCATTATTCATTCCCGGTGTCTAGTGAACCCCTCCACATCCCCATCCTCTTAAAAAAAATCCTTTTCTATATTCATTCCTTGGAACAGAACCCCTCCATATCCCCCATCCTCTAGTAAAAAAAAATCCTTTCTTTATTCATTCCACGTTGTCCAGTGAACCCTCTCCACATCCCCTCCATCCCTTAATAAAAATGCTTTTATTCATTCTGTTCTGTGTGAACCCTCCACATCCCCCATCCTCTTAATAAAAAATCCTTTCTTTATTCATTCCCTGGTGCCTAGTGAACCCCTCTCCACATCCCCCATCCTCTTAATAAAAAATCCTTTCTTTATTCATTCCCTGGTGCCTAGTGAACCCCTCTCCACATCCCCCATCCTCTTAATAAAAAATCCTTTCTTTATTCATTCCTGCTGTCCAGAACCCCTCTCACATCCCCCATCCTCTAATAAAAATCCTTTCTTTATTCATTCCCTGGTGCCTAGTGAACCCTCTCCACATCCCCATCCTCTTAATAAAAATCCTTCTTTATTCATTCCTGATGTCTAGGTGAACCCTCCACATCCCCATCCTCTTAATAAAAATACTTTTATTCATTCCCGTGTCTAGTGAACCTCTCCACGTCCCCCATCCTCTTAATAAAAAATTCTCTTTATTCATTCCCGTGTCTAGTGAACCCCTTCCGTATCCCCCATCCTCTTATTAAAAATCCTTTCTTTATTCATTCTCGTGTCTAGTGAACCCTCTCCACATCCCCATCCTCTTAATAAAAAAATCCTTCTTTATTCATTCCCTGCAGTCTGTGAACCCCTCTCCACATCACCCATCCTCTTAATAAAAAATCCTTTCTTTATTCATTCCCCGGTGTCTAATGAACCCCCTTCCATATCCCCCATCCTCTTAATAAAAAATCCTTTCTTTATTCATTCCCTGGTGCCTAGTGAACCCCTCTCCACATCCCCCATACTCTTAATAAAAAAATCCTTTATTTATTCATTCCCCGGTGTCTAGTGAACCCCGCTCCACATCCCACATCCTCTTAATAAAAATCCTTTCTTTATTCATTCCTGTGCTTAGTGAACCACCTCCACATCCCCATCCTCTAATAAAAAACTTTCTTTATTCAATTCCCGGTGTCTAGTGAACCCCTTCCATATCCCCCATCCTCTTAATAAAAATCCTTTCTTTATTCATTCCCCGGTGTCTAGTGAACCTCCTCCATCCCCATCCTCTTAATAAAAAATCCTTTCTTTATTCATTCCCTGGTGCCTAGTGAACCCCTCTCCACATCCCCCATCCTCTTAATAAAAAACTTTTTCTTTATTCATTCCCCGTGTCCAGTGAACCCCTTCCATATCCCCATCCTCTTACTAAACAACTTTCTTTATTCATCTCCCTGGTGTCCAGTGAACCCCTCTCCACATCCCCCATCCTCTTAATAAAAAAACCTTTATTCATTCCCTGGTGCCTATTGAACCCCTCTCCACATCCCCCACCCTCTTAATAAAAAAATCCTTTCTTTATTCATTCGCCGGAGTCTAGTGAACCCCTCTCCACATCCCCCATCCTTAATAAAAATCTTTTTCTTTATTCATTCTCAAAAGCCTAGTGAACTCTCCACATGCCCCATCCTTAATAAATCCTTTCTTTATTCATTCCCCGTGTCTAGTGAACCCCTCTCCACATCCCCATCCTTTAATAAAAATCCTTTCTTTATTCATTCCTGGTGCCTAGTGAACCCCTCTCCACATCCTCATCCTCTTAATAAAAAATCCTTTTTATTCATTCCCTGGTGCCCAGTGAACCCCTCCACTCCCCCATCCTCTTAATAAAAATCCTTTCTTTATTCATTCTCTGGTGCCCTAGTGAACCCTCTCCACATCCCCATCCTTTAATAAAAAATCCTTTCTTTATTCATTCCTGGTGTCCAGTGGACCCCTCTCCATCCCCCATCCTCTTATATAAAAATCCTTTCTTTATATTCCCTGGTGTCCAGTGAACCCCTTCCATATCCCCATCCTCTAATAAAAAATTCTTTTCTTTATTCATTCCCTGTGTCCAGCGAACCCAATTCCATATCCCCCATCCTCTTTAATAAAAAAATCCTTTATTCACTATCTGGTGTCCATGAACCCCTTCCATATCCCCATCCTCTTAATAAAAAATCCTTTCTTTATTCATTCCTGTGTCCAGTGAACCCCTTCCATATCCCCCATCCTCTTAATAAAAAATCCTTTTCTTTTATTCTATTCCCGGTGTCTAAGTGAACCCCTCATCCCCATCCTCTGGTAATAAAAATCCTTTTTATTCATTCTGGTGTCCAGTGAACCCCCTTCCATATCCCCCATCCTCTTAATAAAAAAATCATTTCTTTATTCATTCCCCGGTGTCTAGTAAACCCCTCTCCACAACCCCCATCCACTTAATAAAAAAATCCTTTCTTTATTCATTCCCTGGTGTTCAGTGAACCCCCTTCCATATCCCCCATGCTCTTAATAAAAAAATCCTTTCTTTATTCATTCCCTGGTGTCCAGTGACCCCCTCCATATCCCCCATCCTCTTAAAAAAAAAATCCTTTCTTTATTCATTCCCTGGTGTCAGTGAACCCCTCTCCACATCCCCCATCCTCTTAATAAAAAAAATCCTTTCTTTATTCATTCCCCGGTGTCCAGTGAACCCCTTCCATATCCCCCATCCTCTTAATAAAAAATCCTTTCTTTATTCATTCCCCGGTGTCTAGTGAACCCCTCTCCACATCCCCCATCCTCTTAATAAAAAAAATCCTTTTCTATATTCATTACCTGGTGTCTAGTGAACCCCTCTCCATATCCCCCATCCTCTTAATAAAAAAAATCCTTTCTTTATTCATTCCACGGTGTCCAGTGAACCCCTCTCCACATCCCCCATCCTCTTAATAAAAAATGCTTTTTATTCATTCCCTACTTGCCTAGTGAACCCCTCTCCACATCCCCCATCCTCTTAATAAAAAATCCTTTCTTTATTCATTCCCTGGTGCCTAGTGAACCCCTCTCCACATCCCCCATCCTCTTAATAAAAAATCGTTTCTTTATTCAATCCCTGGTGCCTACTGAACCCCTCTCCACATCCCCCATCCTCTTAATAAAAAATCCTTTCTTTATTCATTCCCCGGTGTCCAGTGAACCCCTCTCCACATCCCCCATCCTCTTAATAAAAAATCCTTTCTTTATTCATTCCCTGGTGCCTAGTGAACCCCTCTCCACATCCCCCATCCTCTTAATAAAAAATCCTTTCTTTATTCATTCCCTGATGTCTAGTGAACCCCTCTCCACATCCCCCATCCTCTTAATAAAATCCTTTCTTTATTCAATTCCCGGTTGTCTAGTGAACCCCTCTCACATCCCCCATCCCTCTTAATAAAAATCCTTTCTTTATTCATTCCCCGGTGTCTAGTGAACCCCTTCCATATCCCCATCCTCTTAATAAAAATCTTTCTTTATTCATTCCCCGGTGTCTAGTGACCCTCTCCCATCCTCATCCTCTTAATAAAAATCCTTTCTTTATTCATTCCCTTGTGTCTAGTGAACCCCTCTCCACATCACCCATCCTCTTAATAAAAAACTTTCTTTATTCATTCCTGGTGTCTAATGAACCTGCTCCATATCCCCATCCTCTTAATAAAAAATCCTTTTCTTTATTCATTCCCCGGTGTCTAGTGAACCTCTCCACATCCCCCATCCTCTTAATAAAAAAATCCTTTCTTTTATTCATTCCCGGTGTTCTAGTGAACCCCTCTCCATATCCCCCATCCTCTTAATAAAAATCATTCTTTTATTCATTCCCCGCTGTCCAGTGAACCCCTCTCCACATACCCCATCCTCTTAATAAAAAATCCTTTCTTTATTCATTCCCTGGTGCCTAGTGAACCCCTCTCCACATCCCCCATCCTCTTAATAAAAAATTTTTCTTTATTCATTCCCTGGTGCCTAGTGAACCCCTCTCCACATCCCCCATCCTCTTAATAAAAAATCCTTTCTTTATTCATTCCCTGGTGCCTAGTGAACCCCTCTCCACATCCCCCATCCTCTTAATAAAAAATCCTTTCTTTATTCATTCCCCGTGTCCAGTGACCTCTCACATCCCCATCCTCTTAATAAAAATCCTTTCTTTATTCATTCCTGGTGCCTAGTGAACCTCTCCACATCCCCATACTCTTAATAAAAATCTTTTATTTATTCATTCCCGGTGTCTAGGTGAACCCCGCTCTCCACATCCCCCATCCTCTTAATAAAAATCCTTTCTTTATTCATTCCCTGATGTCTAGTGAACCCCTCCACATCCCCATCCTCTTAATAAAAACCTTTCTTTATTCATTCCCCGTTGTCTAGTGAACCCCTCCACGTCCCCCATCCTCTTAATAAAAATCCTTTCTTTATTCATATCTCGGTGTCTAGTGAACCCCTTCCAGATCCCCATCCTCTTAATAAAAATCCTTTCTTTATTCATTCCCTGTGTCTCAGTGAACCTCTCCACATCCCCCATCCTCTTAATAAAAATCCTTTCTTTATTCATTCCTGTGTCTAGTGAACCCTCTCCACATCACCCATCCTCTTAATAAAACAAATCCTTTCTTTATTCATTCCCCGTGTCTAATGAACCCCTTCCATATCCCCATCCTCTTATAAAAATCCTTTCTTTATTCATTCCTGGTGCTCTAGTGAACCTCTCCACATCCCCCATACTCTTAATAAAAAATCCTTTATTTATTCATTCCCGGTGTCTAGTGAACCCCTGCCCATCTCCCATCCCTTAATAAAAAATCCTTTCTTTATTCATTTCCCTGGTGCCTAGTGAACCCCTCCATCCCCATCCTCTTATTAAAAATCCTTCTTTATTCATTCCCCGGTGTCTAGTGAACCTCTCACATCCCCATCCTCTTAATAAAAAATCCTTTCTTTATTCATTCCCTGGTGTCTAGTGAACCGCTCTCCACATCCACCATCCTCTTAATAAAAAATCCTTTCTTTATTCATTCCCCGGTGTCTAGTGAAGCCCTCTCCACATCCCCCATCCTCTTAATAAAAAAATCCTTTCTTTATTGATTCCGCGGTGTCTAGTGAACCCCCTTCCATATCCCCCATCCTCTTAATAAAAAATCCTTTCTTTATTCATTCCCCGGTGTCTAGTGAACCCCTCTCCACATCCCCCATCCTCTTTATAAAAAATCCTTTCTTTATTCATTCCCCTGGTGTCTAGTGAACCCCTCCACATCACCCATCCTCTTAATAAAAAAACTTTTCTTTATTCATTCCCGGTGTCTAGTGAACCCTTCCATATCCCCCATCCTTAATAAAAATCCTTTCTTTATTCATTCCCAGTGTCTACTGAACCCCTCCACATCCCCCATCCTCTTAATAAAAAAATCCTTTCTTTATTCATTCCCCGGTGTCTAGTGAACCCCTCCATATCCCCATCCTCTTAATAAAAAAATCCTTTCTTTATCTTCCCCGGTGTCCAGTGAACCCATCTCCACATCCCCCATCCTCTTAATAAAAATCCTTTCTTTATTCATTTCCCTGGTTCCTAGTGAACCCCTCTCACATCCCCCATCCTCTTAATAAAATCCTTTCTTTATTCATTCCTGTTGCCTAGTGAACCCCTCCACATCCCCCATCCTCTTAATAAAAATCCTTTTTTATTCATTCCCTGGTGCCTAGTGAACCCTCTCACATCCCCCATCCTCTTAATAAAAATCCTTTCTTTATTCATTCCCGAGTGTCCAGTGAGCCCTCTCCACATCCCCATCCTCTTAATAAAAAACCTTTATTCATTCCTGGTGCCATTGAACCCCTCTCACATCCCCCCATCCTCTTAATAAAAAATCCTTTTCTTTGTTCATTCGCGAGTCTAGTGAACCCTTCCACATCCCCATCCTCTTAATAAAAATCCTTTCTTTATTCATTCCTGGTGCCTAGTGAACCTCCACATCCCCATCCTCTTAATAAAAATCTTTCTTTATCATTCCCCGGTGTCTAGTGAACCTCTCCACATCCCCATCCTCTTAATAAAAATCCTTTCTTTATTCATTCCTGGTGCCTAGTGAACCCTCTCCACATCCCCCATCCTCTTAATAAAAAATCCTTTCTTTATTCATTCCCTGGTGCCTAGTGAACCCTCCACATTCCCCATCCTCTTAATAAAAAATCCTTTCTTTATTCATTCCCTGGTGCCTAGTGAACCCCTCTCCACATCCCCCATCCTCTTAATAAAAAATCCTTTCTTTATTCATTCCCTGGTGTCCAGTGGTCCCCCTCTCCACATCCCCCATCCTCTTAATAAAAAAATCCTTTCTTTATTCATTCCCCTGTGTCCAGCGAACCCAATTCCATATCCCCTATCCTCTTAATAAAAAAATCCTTTCTTTATTCATTCCCTGGTGTCCAGTGAACCCCTTCCATATCCCCATCCTCTCATTAAAAAATCCTTTCTTTATTCATTCCCTGGTGTCCAGTGAACCCCTTCCATATCCCCCATCCTCTTAATAAAAATCCTTTCTTTATTCATTCCCGTGTCTAGTGAACCTCCAATCCCCCATCCTCTTAATAAAAAATCCTTTTCTTTATTCATTCCCTGTGTCCAGTGAACCCCTTCCATATCCCCATCCTCTTAATAAAAAAATCATTCTTTATTCATTCCCGGTGTCTAGTAAACCCTCTCCACAACCCCATCCTCTTAATAAAAAATCCTTTCTTTATTCATTCCTGGTGTTCAGTGAACCCCTCTTCCATATCCCCATGCTCTTAATAAAAAATCCTTTCTTTATTCATTCCTGGTGTCCAGTGAACCCTCCATATCCCCCATCCCTCAAAAAAAAACTTTCTTTATTCATTCCCGTGTCCAGTGACTCCCTCTCCACATCCCCATCCTCTTAATAAAAAATCCTCTTTATTCATTCCCCGGTGTCTAGTGAACCCCTTCCATATCCCCCATCCTCTTAATAAAAATCCTTTCTTTATTCATTCCGGTGTCTAGTGAACCCCTCTCCACATCCCCATCTCTTAATAAAAATCCTTCTTTATTCATTCCTGGTGTCTAGTGAACCCCTCTCCACATCCCCATCCTCTTAATAAAAAATCCTTTTCTTTATTCATTCCCTGTGTCCAGTGAACCCTTCCATATCCCCATCCTCTTAATAAAAATCCTTTCATTATTCATCCCTGGTGTCTAGTGAACCCTCTCCACATCCCCCATCCTCTTAATAAAAAAATCCTTTCATATTCATTCCCGGTGTCTAGTTGAACCCTCTCCATATCCCCCATCCTCTTAATAAAAAAATCCTTTCTTTATTCATTCCACGGTGTCAGTGAACCCTCTCCACATCCCCATCCTCTTAATAAAAATGCTTTTTATTCATTCCTAGTGCCTAGTGAACCCCTCCACATCCCCCATCCTCTTAATAAAAATCTTTCTTTATTCATTCCCTGGTGACTAGTGAACCCCTCTCCACATCCCCCATCCTCTTAATAAAAAATCCTTTCTTTATTCATTCCCTGGTGCCTAGTGAACCCCTCTCCACATCCCCCAGCCACTTAATAAAAAATCCTTTCTTTATTCATTCCCCGGTGTCCAGTGAACCCCTCTCCACATCCCCCATCCTCTTAATAAAAAATCCTTTCTTTATTCATTCCCTGGTGCCTAGTGAACCCCTCTCCACATCCCCCATCCTCTTAATAAAAAATCCTTTCTTTATTCATTCCCTGATGTCTAGTGAACCCCTCTCCACATCCCCCATCCTCTTAATAAAAAATACTTTCTTTATTCATTCCCCGGTGTCTAGTGAACCCCTCTCCACGTCCCCCATCCTCTTAATAAAAAAATCCTTTCTTTATTCATTCCCCGGTGTCTAGTGAACCCCCTTCCGTATCCCCCATCCTCTTAATAAAAAATCCTTTCTTTATTCATTCCCCGTGTTCAGGAACCCCTCCACATCCCCATCCTCTTAATAAAAAATCCTTTCTTTATTCATTCCCTGGTGTCTAGTGAACCTCTCCACATCACCCATCCTCTTAATAAAAAATCCTTTCTTTATTCATTCCCCGGTGTCTAATGAACCCCCTTCCATATCCCCCATCCTCTTAATAAAAAATCCTTTCTTTATTCATTCCCTGGTGCCTAGTGAACCCCTCTCCACATCCCCCATACTCTTAATAAAAAAATCCTTTCTTTATTCATTCCCCGGTGTCTAGTGAACCCCGCTCCACATCCCACATCCTCTTAATAAAAAAATCCTTTCTTTATTCATTCCCTGGTGCCTAGTGAACCACCTCCACATCCCCCATCCTCTTAATAAAAAAATCCTTTCTTTATTCATTCCCCGGTGTCTAGTGAACCCCTTCCATATCCCCCATCCTCTTAATAAAAAATCCTTTCTTTATTCATTCCCGGTGTCTAGTGAACCCTCTCCATCCCCATCCTCTTAATAAAAAATCCTTTCTTTATTCATTCCCTGGTGTCTAGTGAACCCTCTCCATCCCCATCCTCTTAATAAAAAAATCCTTTCTTTATTCATTCCCCGGTGTCCAGTGAACCCCCTTCCATATCCCCCATCCTCTTAATAAAAAATCCTTTCTTTATTCATTCCCCGGTGTCTAGTGAACCCCTCTCCACATCCCCCATCCTCTTAATAAAAAAAATCCTTTCTATATTCATTCCCCGGTGTCTAGTGAACCCCTCTCCATATCCCCCATCCTCTTAATAAAAAAAATCCTTTCTTTATTCATTCCACGGTGTCCAGTGAACCCCTCTCCACATCCCCCATCCTCTTAATAAAAAATGCTTTTTTTATTCATTCCCTGGTGCCTAGTGAACCCCTCTCCACATCCCCCATCCTCTTAATAAAAAATCCTTTCTTTATTCATTCCCTGGTGACTAGTGAACCCCTCTCCACATCCCCCATCCTCTTAATAAAAAATCCTTTCTTTATTCATTCCCTGGTGCCTAGTGAACCCCTCTCCACATCCCCCATCCACTTAATAAAAAATCCTTTCTTTATTCATTCCCCGGTGTCCAGTGAACCCCTCTCCACATCCCCCATCCTCTTAATAAAAAATCCTTTCTTTATTCATTCCCTGGTGCCTAGTGAACCCCTCTCCACATCCCCCATCCTCTTAATAAAAAATCCTTTCTTTATTCATTCCCTGATGTCTAGTGAACCCCTCTCCACATCCCCCATCCTCTTAATAAAAAATCCTTTCTTTATTCATTCCCCGGTGTCTAGTGAACCCCTCTCCACGTCCCCCATCCTCTTAATAAAAAAATCCTTTCTTTATTCATTCCCCGGTGTCTAGTGAACCCCCTTCCGTATCCCCCATCCTCTTAATAAAAAATCCTTTCTTTATTCATTCCCCGGTGTCTAGTGAACCCCTCTCCACATCCCCCATCCTCTTAAAAAAAAATCCTTTCTTTATTCATTCCCTGGTGTCTAGTGAACCCCTCTCCACATCACCCATCCTCTTAATAAAAAAAATCCTTTCTTTATTCATTCCCCGGTGTCTAATGAACCCCTTCCATATCCCCCATCCTCTTAATAAAAAATCCTTTCTTTATTCATTCCCTGGTGCCTAGTGAACCCCTCTCCACATCCCCCATACTCTTAATAAAAAAATCCTTTCTTTATTCATTCCCCGGTGTCTAGTGAACCCCGCTCCACATCCCACATCCTCTTAATAAAAAATCCTTTCTTTATTCATTCCCTGGTGCCTAGTGAACCCCCTCCACATCCCCCATCCTCTTAATAAAAAATCCTTTCTTTATTCATTCCCCGGTGTCTAGTGAACCCCTCTCCACATCCCCCATCCTCTTAATAAAAAATCCTTTCTTTATTCATTCCCTGGTGTCTAGTGAACCCTCTCCACATCCCCATCCTCTTAATAAAAAATCCTTTCTTTATTCATTCCCCGGTGTCTAGTGAAGCCCTCTCCACATCCCCCATCCTCTTAATAAAAAAATCCTTTCTTTATTCATTCCCCGGTGTCTAGTGAACCCCCTTCCATATCCCCCATCCTCTTAATAAAAAATCCTTTCTTTATTCATTCCCCGGTGTCTAGTGAACCCCTCTCCACATCCCCCATCCTCTTTATAAAAAAATCCTTTCTTTATTCAATCCCTGGTGTCTAGTGAACCCCTCTCCACATCACCCATCCTCTTAATAAAAAAATCCTTTCTTTATTCATTCCCCGGTGTCTAGTGAACCCCTTCCATATCCCCCATCCTCTTAATAAAAAATCCTTTCTTTATTCATTCCCCGGTGTCTACTGAACCCCTCTCCACATCCCCCATCCTCTTAATAAAAAATCCTTTCTTTATTCATTCCCCGGTGTCTAGTGAACCCCTCTCCATATCCCCCATCCTCTTAATAAAAAAATCCTTTCTTTATTCATTCCCCGGTGTCCAGTGAACCCCTCTCCACATCCCCCATCCTCTTAATAAAAAATCCTTTCTTTATTCATTCCCTGGTGCCTAGTGAACCCCTCTCCACATCCCCCATCCTCTTAATAAAAAATCCTTTCTTTATTCATTCCCTGGTGCCTAGTGAACCCCTCTCCACATCCCCCATCCTCTTAATAAAAAATCCTTTCTTTATTCATTCCCTGGTGCCTAGTGAACCCTTCTCCACATCCCCCATCCTCTTAATAAAAAATCCTTTCTTTATTCATTCCCCGGTGTCCAGTGAACCCCTCTCCACATCCCCCATCCTCTTAATAAAAAAACCTTTATTCATTCCCTGGTGCCTATTGAACCCCTCTCCACATCCCCCATCCTCTTAATAAAAAAATCCTTTCTTTATTCATTCGCCGGAGTCTAGTGAACCCCTCTCCACATCCCCCATCCTCTTAATAAAAAAATCCTTTCTTTATTCATTCCCTGGTGCCTAGTGAACCCCCTCCACATCCCCCATCCTCTTAATAAAAAATCCTTTCTTTATTCATTCCCCGGTGTCTAGTGAACCCCTCTCCACATCCCCCATCCTCTTAATAAAAAATCCTTTCTTTATTCATTCCCTGGTGCCTAGTGAACCCTCTCCACATCCCCATCCTCTTAATAAAAATCCTTTCTTTATTCATTCCCTGGTGCCTAGTGAACCCCCTCCACATTCCCCATCCTCTTAATAAAAAATCCTTTCTTTATTCATTCCCTGGTGCCTAGTGAACCCCTCTCCACATCCCCCATCCTCTTAATAAAAAATCCTTTCTTTATTCATTCCCTGGTGTCCAGTGGTCCCCCTCTCCACATCCCTCATCCTCTTAATAAAAAATCCTTTCTTTATTCATTCCCTGGTGTCCAGTGAACCCCCTTCCATATCCCCCATCCTCTTAATAAAAAAATCCTTTCTTTATTCATTCCCCGGTGTCCAGTGAACCCAATTCCATATCCCCCATCCTCTTAATAAAAAAATCCTTTCTTTATTCATTCCTGGTGTCCAGTGAACCCCTTCCATATCCCCCATCCTCTTAATAAAAAAATTCCTTTCTTTATTCATTCCTGGTGTCCAGTGAACCCCTTCCATATCCCCCATCCTCTTAATAAAAAATACTTTCTTTATTCATTCCCCGGTGTCCAGTGAACCCCTTCCATATCCCCATCCTCTTAATAAAAAATCCTTTCTTTATTCATTCCTTGGTGTCCAGTGAACCCCTTCCATATCCCCATCCTCTTAATAAAAATCCTTTCTTTATTCATTCCCCGTGTCTAGTGAACCCTCTCCACATCCCCATCCTCTTAATAAAAATCCTTTCTTTATTCATTCCTGGTGTCCAGTGAACCCCCTTCCATATCCCCCATCCTCTGAATAAAAAAATCCTTTCTTTATTCATTCCCCGGTGTCTAGTGAACCCCTCTCCAAATCCCCCATCCTCTTAATAAAAAAATCCTTTCTTTATTCATTCCCTGGTGTCCAGTGAACACCCTTCCATATCCCCCATCCTCTTAATAAAAAAATCATTTCTTTATTCATTTCCCGGTGTCTAGTGAACCCCTCTCTACATCCCCCATCCTCTTAATAAAAAAATCCTTTCTTTATTCATTCCCTGGTGTTCAGTGAACCCCTTTCCATATCCCCCATCCTCTTAATAAAAAAATCCTTTCTTTATTCATTCCCTGGTGTCCAGTGACCCCCTCCATATACCCCAACCTCTTAAAAAAAAAAATCCTTTCTTTATTCATTCCCCGGTGTCCAGTGAACCCCTCTCCACATCCCCCATCCTCTTAATAAAAAAAATCCTTTCTTTATTCATTCCCTGTTGTCCAGTGGTCCCCCTTCCATATCCCCCATCCTCTTAATAAAAAAATCCTTTCTTTATCCATTCCCTGGTGTCCAGTGAACCCCCTTCCATATCCCCTATCCTCTTAATAAAAAAATCCTTTCTTTATTCATTCCCCGGTGTCTAGTGAACCCCTCTCCACATCCCCCATCCTCTTAATAAAAAATCCTTTCTTTATTCATTCCCTGGTGCCTAGTGAACCCCTCTCCACATCCCCCATCCTCTTAATAAAAAATCCTTTCTTTATTCATTCCCTGGTGTCTAGTGAACCCCTCTCCACATCCCCCATCCTCTTAATAAAAAATCCTTTCTTTATTCATTCCCTGGTGTCTAGTGAACCCCTTCCATATCCCCATCCTCTTAATAAAAATCCTTTCTTTATTCATTCCCGTGTCTAGTGAACCCCTCTCCCATCCCCATCCTCTTAATAAAAAATCTTTTCTTTATTCATTCCTGGTGTCTAGTGAACCCTCTCACATCCCCATCTTCTTAATAAAAAATCCTTTCTTTATTCATTCCCCGTGTCCAGTGAACCCCTTCCATATCCCCCATCCTCTTAATAAAAATCCTTTCTTTATTCATTCCCGGTGTCCAGTGAACCCCTCTCCACATCCCCCATCCTCTTAATAAAAATCCTTTCTTTATTCATTCCCTGGTGCCTAGTGAACCCCTCTCCACATCCCCCATCCTCTTAATAAAAAAATCCTTTCTTTATTCATTCCATGGTGCCTTGTGAACCCTCTCCACATCCCCCATCCTCTTAATAAAAAATCCTTTCTTTATTCATTCCCCGGTGTCTAGTGAACCCCTTCCATATCCCCCATCCTCTTAATAAAAAATCCTTTCTTTATTCATTCCCTGGTGTCTAGTGAACCCCTCTCCACATCCCCCATCCTCTTAATAAAAAATCCTTTCTTTATTCATTCCCTGGTGCCTAGTGAACCCCTCTCCACATCCCCCATCCTCTTAATAAAAAATCCTTTCTTTATTCATTCCCGGTGTCTAGTGAACCCTTTCATATCCCCATCCTCTTAATAAAAAATCCTTTCTTTATTCATTCCTTGGTGTCTAGTGAACCCCTCTCCACATCCCCCATCCTCTTAATAAAAAAAATCTTTTCTTTATTCATTCCCCGGTGTCTAGTGAACCACCTTCCATATCCCCCATCATCTTAATAAAAAATCCTTTCTTTATTCATTCCCCGGTGTCTAGTGAACCCCTCTCCACATCCCCCATCCTCTTAATAAAAAAAATCCTTTCTTTTTTCATTCCCCGGTGTCCAGTGAACCCTCTCCACATCCCCCAGCCTCTTAATAAAAAATCCTTTCTTTATTCATTCCCTGGTGTCCAGTGAACCCCTTCCATATCCCCCATCCTCTTAATAAAAAAATCCTTTCTTTATTCATTCCCCGGTGTCCAGTGAACCCCCTTCCATATCCCCCATCCTCTTAATAAAAAAATCCTTTCTTTATTCATTCCCTGGTGTCCAGTGAACCCCCTTCCATATCCCCCATCCTCTTAATAAAAAAATCCTTTCTTTATTCATTCCCTGGTGTCCAGTGAACCCCTTCCATATCCCCATCCTCTTAATAAAAAAATCCTTTCTTTATTCATTCCCCGGTGTCCAGTGAACCCCTTCCATATCCCCCATCCTCTTAATAAAAAATCCTTTCTTTATTCATTCCCCGGTGTCTAGTGAACCCCTCTCCACATCCCCCATCCTCTTAATAAAAAAAATCCTTTCTTTATTCATTCCCTGGTGTCCAGTGAACCCCCTTCCATATCCCCCATCCTCTTAATAAAAAATCCTTTCTTTATTCATTCCCCGGTGTCTAGTGAACCCCTTCCACATCCCCCATCCTCTTAATAAAAAAATCCTTTCTTTATTCATTCCCTGGTGTCCAGTGAACCCCTTCCATATCCCCCATCCTCTTAATAAAAAATCCTTTCTTTATTCATTCCCTGGTGTCCAGTGAACCCCTCCATATCCCCCATCCTCTTAATAAAAAAATCCTTTATTCATTCCCTGGTGTCCAGTGGTCCCCTTCCATATCCCCATCCTCTTAATAAAAATCTTTTCTTTATTCATTCCTGGTGTCCAGTGATCCCCTTCCATATCCCCCATCCTCTTAATAAAAAAATCCTTTCTTTATTCATTCCCCGGTGTCTAGTGAACCCCTCTCCATATCCCCCATCCTCTTAATAAAAAAATCCTTTCTGTATTCATTCCCTGGTGCCTAGTGAACCCCTCTCCACATCCCCCATCCTCTTAATAAAAAAATCCTTTCTTTATTCATTCCCTGGTGTCCAGTGGTCTCTCCCATCGCTGATCCCCTCTAGAAAACAAAAAGGCAGTCCTTTATTCCCCGGTGTTGAGCAGACCCCCACTCCAGCAGGTGGTCCCACACCACCCTACTCCCACCACCCTGACCCTAAGCAGGCACCTGGCTCAGCCCTCCTCTCTCCATCACAGCTGGCCACCCACTGAGCTGACAATGAATGAGTGTGTACTTGTACAAGTACAGGCTTATTCATTGACAGCTCTCGTGGTCATCCCGGCTGCAGTGGAGAGAGGAGGCTGTACCAATCCTCCCTTTCGGGGTCAGGGTGGGGAGAGTGGATAATTGAGGGACCACCTGCAGGGTGTGGAGGGTTGCTTGACCCCAGAAATAAAAGGACTGCCTTTTTTGTTTTTTTTCTACAGGGATCAGAGATAAGGGGGGTCACTAAACACCAGGCAATAAAGAACAGTAACTGACTATTTTTTTCTATTAAGGAATCTAGGATAGGAAGAGGAGTCAACTAGAGACCACGAAATAAAGAAAGTACTGCCCTTTTTTTTCTTAAGGGGATCGGGGAGAATTAAGCACTAGGGGAACTATACTTCTTTTCATATGGGGTCCATGATTGGCAGGTAGAGGAACCCACTAGGCACTAGAGAGTGAACTATATTTCACATCAGGCCATGATCTGTGTGTGTGGAGGTCTAATTTTACATCAGGCCAGCAATCGGCAGGGAGAACCACTATAAACTAAGGAATTTTATTCTACAGGGGGCTGGTGGTTAGCGGTGGGGCTGTATTATGAACTAATACATTAAACTGTGGATGGAATTAATTCTGCAGTTTACATGTATTATTCCACTGTTCAGCACAAAAAGTCCATGGAACAGGGTGAAAATCTACAAAACACATTTGGAAGATTCTGATTTCCCCAATGGAGGAAGTTTAGAAAATTTAATGAAATGTCTGACATTTCACAAAAGTTCCACAAAAGCAGAATTTGCAACTTTCATGCACCTCTGCTCGACAAGACCTACCTATATTTCAGCAAGGCTTTCAACACTGTTCCACATATGAGACTGTTAAGTAAGTTGGGTAGTCGGAGGGTGGGCAGTAAGATGATAACTTTGGTAAGAAACTGGCTATGGGATAGGAGACAGAAGGTAGTGGTACACAATTTGCTCTGAGGAAGGAAGGGTGACCAGTGGGGTACCTCAAGGTTCAGCACTCACTGGTCCTCTATAAAGTCTTTATAAGTGACATAGAACAGGATCTGGAAGGGAAGGTCTCCCTCTTTGCATATGACACCACATTCTGCAACAGGGTGGACACTCCATGGGGGGGATGGGCAGAGATCTGGAAAAAGTGGAGATGTGGTTGAGGGTATGGCAGCTGGGTTTTAATCCACAAAAGTGCAAAATAATGCACTTGTGTCATAGAAACCAGGGACAGAGTACAAAATGGGTAAAGTGATGCTGACGATGAACACGCAGGAAATGGATCCCGTGGCAGTCATATTGGATGACATAAATTTGGCCGGGCGGCATGATAAGACAGTGGAGAGAGCTAGTAGGATGCTGAGATGCAGTGTTGGGTAAGTTACTTTTTCTATTACTTTCTATTACTTTTGAAATCTTGCTCCAGAAAGCTCTGTGCAGTCGCTAGCAAGGATAGAGAATTACTGGAAGATGTAATACACCTTACAGTTACATTTACTGGTGTCTTTTTATACAAAAGAAATATGTAACTGTAACTGATTACATTTATTTGAAAGTAACTAGTAACTAACCAATTACTTTCAAAAAATGTAATCTGTTATAGTTATTTATTATTTTTGTATTGTTTTTGTATTACAAGAAATAAGTAACTACAATTGTAAGGTGTATTACTTTTTCTAGTACTTCTCCATCCTTGCTAGTGACTGCACAGAGCTTACTGGAACAAGTTTCCAGACATAATAAAAAGTAATAGAAAAAGTAACTTACCCAACACTGCTGGGGTGTGTAGGAAGGGGTATCAGCAGCAGAAAGAGGAAAGTGGCTTTACCTCTATAGATCGCTGGTATGATCCAAGCTTGAATACTGTGTCCAATTCTGGGGAGCACATCTCTGGAAAGATTTAGATAGAGTGGAGGCAGTACAGAAGAGGGCTACCAAAATGGTGCAGGGTCTGCATCAAAAGCCCTATGAGAATAGGCTAAAGGAGCTCAATATGTACTTCTTGAAGAACAAGAGGAAGAGGGGTGATATGATAGAGACCTTTACTTCACATGAGTTAGTAAGATACAGGAGGGAGAGGGGTGATATGATAGAGACCTTAACTTCACATGAGTTAATAAGATACAAGAAAGGACTTTCTTTCAAAAACAAAAAGTGCTCTATAGCAAGGGGACATGCTATGAAGCTGGAGGGGGTCGATTCAGGAGAAGTGTGATGAAGTAATTCACAGAAAGAGTGGTGGATTCCTGGAACAGCCTTTCAGTGGATGTAGTGCTGGGGGGCGGGCAAAAATGCACTAGGGAATCATATGGGTAAGGAAGGGGAACGAAGACACAGCACCGCATATCAAGTAGGATTAGCAGCAAAAATGAAGGTAGAAATAAATGGGCAGACATGGTGGTCCAAGTGGCCCTTATCTGCTGTCAGATTTTAAATGTCTAAGTTTCTAAATATGTACAGCCTGGAAGCAATGAGAAAGTGGGATATGACAGTGACCTTTAAATGCCTCACAGGGGTAAATAAAGTACCAGAGGGAAGTATTTTTCAGAAAGAAAGGTGGTCAACGACAAGGGGGTACAAAAAGAAGCTGAAGGGGTAGATTCAAGAGAGATATAAGAAAGTACTTATTCACAGAAAGAGTGGTGGATTCCTGGAGCAGTCTTCCAGCAGAGGTGGAGGGGTGAAAACAGTGGTGGGGTTCACGAATGCATGGGATAGGCATAAAGGAATCTTAGGGAAAGGAAAGGGGGTGGATGAACGGGCCAGAAGTCAAGTATGATCTGCAGTGATACTATAGGCAGGGAAAAATGTGCAGACTAGGTGGGCCAAGTGGCCCTTATCTGCCGGCAAATTTTGTGTTTCTGCATTGGATGGTTGATTGGTTGAAGGTTGCCTGACTGGAGGAGGAAGAGTGTCCTCAGTGTTCTGAGTAACGCTCCTGCTTTCTTTAAAGACTCATGATAGAAGACAAAGTTAACGACACCTGCAGATACAGTCAAGAGGAAATTGAATTAATGGTTACACTGACTGCTGTATATCTTAGAGCAGTGGTTCTCAAATGGTGAGGCCAAGCTACCAAGGGAAGCCCCAAACTTTTCCAGGGGAGGCCCAGTCAAGTCTGATACTATACAGTATTTAAATTTTGAATTTTGGATGCCTTGTGTGATGGGATAAAGCAAACGGATAATGGCAGCTGAATTTCTCTACTTTATGCACAAACAGGTGACCCAGAAAGGCCTACTGAGCCAAAGCTTATTTCTAGATGTATTATTTATATGTAAATTGGTGACTAGAAGGTACACTGTGTCGAGGCTCATTTTTACAGTAGGTGGTTATTTATATGTCACTTGGTGAATGGGAAAGGTACACTGACCCAAGGCTTCTTTTTACAGTAGGTGTTCCTTTATATATAAATGCATGACTGGGAAAGACAAATAGAGCCAGTGTTTGTTTCATATGTGATCTGAGGTAAAGGAACACAAAGTTGCTTAACAACAGGGTAAGAGAGAGAGAGAGAGAGAGAGAGAGAGAGAGAGAGAGAGATGATGGTAGATAGTTTAATTGTTCCAGATAGAGAGGAAACAGAGTAACTAGGGCCCAAGCATCATAAATGTGGAGTGACAACGATAACCTGGGGTATGGGGTTGGAAGTGGAAAATAAGTTGTTGAATAAAAAGAGAATATACTCAATCAACATTATTAGTCTCATGTTATTCCTGGTATACAGTGCAAAATATGATACATTTCCCCATGGGGAGGCTCATACCTCTCAACCTCTCAGCATTAAAAGTCATAGCACTGGCCTATTAAAATCATAGCTGATGGTCAGAATGTGGACAACTTTCTTATTTTAAAGAATAATATGTCTACAAGTAGTGGACCCCCTAGAGTTAGTGATCAGAAATATTTCTATTAACTTAGTTAAATGATTTAATAGTTTCTGCGTCCAGAAATAGCTCTAACAGTGGACCCTATGCACTAATGTGAGGAGTGGCTACATGCCGTGCATCTGGGGCGTGTAGCCACTCCTGAATCCATTGCCCCCCCCATTGCAGGATGCACTAAGGAGGGGTGCTCAGCCTTTATAGACCCAATCCCCCAATCAGGCAGACCGCAATGTGCCAGGGTTGGGCAGATGGCATGCCAACACTTCGCGCCATGCACCAAGGTGTGTAGTGCTAGCTGCATGGGTGCAGAGGAGGGCACAGGGAGAACCCTGCCATAAGTGCTCTCTGTACCCTGCACCATGCATTCCAGCCCAGGCAGCAGTTGTGACCCCCCTCAATCACACACATGCTGGACACCCACCTTGGACCCTTCAGAAACACATGGCCACTCACAGGGCCGGAAACCCAGTCTGGCACCATAGTACTGCCATCCTAGACAGACACGGCCTCGCCATCCCCCACTGTGTGCAGTTGCACCCTCCAACACAGCTTGGCCCCCACACTGTAGGAAATGGTGACCCCCCACCACACCTGGACACAGGACCCCCTGTTCCATTGTGGAGCATGATCCCCTCCCCATGGCACTGGCCACACCCCCAACTCCCATACCTGCTTGCTGGTGCCGTGGCCCCGGGTGGCCAGTGACACAGCCCTGCTCTCACCACCTCAGCTGCCTGCCATCCATGTGATGCTGGGAGTGCGCCGCCCAACTATAGGTGGCACACTCCGAGCAGCATTTGGAGAGCTGGCAGCCAAGGCAGTGTGAGAAGGGATGTGTTGCTGGTCATCCCCGTAGGCATCTCTGGCAAGCAGGCTTGAGTGATAGGGGTGGAGGGGGGCACCACAGGCCACCAATGACTGTGCTGGTGTGCCAGGTCAGAGGCGACATGTGCTGGGTGGAGGTTTTCAGCTGTTTCACCGTGGTCTTGAATGGGACGGGGCAGCCATATGGGCCAGGGTGGCCTCCTGGGTACAGTACAGGTGTGTGTTACACCTGTGGCATGGGACATAGTTCAGCCTGCCATTGGGGCCAAGCTTCACATGTCTGGGTACCTGCACTGGGCATTCATGCACCTGGACCTGCACCCACATGCACTAGGAATCCACTGTGGGACCCATGGGGGCACCTGATTGGATGCCCAACTGGGTCCATGACTCCACCACTTCAGCTGCCCTGAGGAGTCCTTAGCAGATTTGCTTAATACAGTCGGTGCACACCTGTCTGCAGGTGCAGCGCTCCGTAGGTTGGATATGCCCTTTTGGCATGTAGTCCCCACCTGAACATGCATAGGGTCCATAATTAGGAACATCAGTAAACCTATGTGGAGCAAGGGTACATTTGAGTGTGAAAATCATAGCGCTATGCAAAATTCATAGCCAGAC
Organism: Neoceratodus forsteri; assembly: GCA_016271365.2. Classification (NCBI taxonomy): domain Eukaryota; kingdom Metazoa; phylum Chordata; order Ceratodontiformes; family Ceratodontidae; genus Neoceratodus; species Neoceratodus forsteri. The sequence continues at coordinate 28,010,942 of CM057449.1, forward strand.
CTCGCCCAACAACTAATGCTCTGAAATCTGGCCAATGGAAAATCTTGTACACAAATGCCTGCAGTCTGGGAAACAGGATCACAGACCTGCAGGCAACAATGACAGAGGCTAAACTGAACATACAGTAGTAGCCATTAGTGAGACATGGTTCACCAGTAACCACACTTGGGAGACTTCAGTACCCGGCTATGTACTGTTCAGAAGACACTGAGGTGCAAAGGGGGGGCCTTTATGTCAATGAAAATATCAAAGAAACAGAAATTCAGATTACACATAAGGAGCCAGAAGAACTGTGGGTTACTCTGGAAACTGAAAATGGGACAGCCATACGAACTGGGGTTGCCTCCAGGCTGGGGGGGGGGCATAGACACATTACTGTTAGAAGATATACAAAACGTGACAGCTAAAAGGGGAGGTTCTGATAATGAGAGACTTTAACATGCCAGATACAGGTTGGTCAATACCTGCAGGAACATCCACCAGAACTAGACAGGTAGTGGATTTCCTGCAGGGGGAGGGCCTCAAACAACTGGTACAACAACCCAGAAGAGACAGTGCTATCCTAGATCTAGTACTTGCTAACAGGGAAAGGATCACAGATCTCCAGGTTGAAGGTCACCTGGGGGCCAGTGACCATCACATGTTATGGTTCAATTTGGCCACTAGAACTAAATCATCCCATTCCAAGGCAAAAATATGGGACTTCAGAGGAGCTGACTTTGATAAGATGGCCAACAGAGTTAAGCTAGCCCTGGCAAGAAGAAATACAGGTGAGGGGGTATAGGCAAAGTGGGCAAACATTAAGGATACAATACTTGAAGTAACATCCCATTGTGTTAGGGAGAAAGGTAAGAGTACAAGAAGGAAACCACTTTGGTTCTTAAAAACAGAAGCAGAAAAGACTAGAGCCAAAAAGTTGGTCTTCAGGAAATATGAGGGAATGCAGCAGGACAAAGATAGGGAGGCATACCGAATTTCCCTAAGGGAGTGGTGCAGTGCAGTGCCTGTGGAGCAGCTGTCTTCTAGGAGATGTTCTGGAGGATGCAGTGTTGTCCCATTTGCAGGCACCTCTCTGGGCTGAGAGAGGAGGTTGGTGGGGGACTCCATTATTAGGAAGGTAGAACTGGGGGAGGAAAGGGAGAGGGAGGAAAGGTGCCTGCCTGGTGCCATGGCTTGGAGGGACAGGGAGCTAATTCTCAAGGATCACAGGAGCAGCTGGATGTCATTGTCCACCTAGGGACAAATGACCTGGCTAAGAAAGGGATCAGAGCAGTGCAAGAAATGTTTGTGGAGATGGGGAGGGGCCTTAGACAAATAGCACACATGGTAACCTTCTTGGAGGTGCTGCCTGTCTATGGCACAGGTGAGCCTATGGTGCATCACACCATGGGATTCAATCAGTGGTTGAAAAACTGGTGCAGAGCTCAGGGATTTGGCTTCATTGGGGACAGGGGGTCCACCTGGAGGGATGTGGGCCTATACTGGCGTGATGGTCTGCATCTGTCCAGGAGGGGATCCAGCATCCTAGGTGATAGCTTTAAATACTTCATTGGCAAGCATTTAAACTAGCCAAGGGGGGGCGGCACTGGAAAGGAGCAGGGACATCCTAGCCTCCCCCCCAAAAAAAATCAGGGTACTAAGTGAGGTAGACACTGACACAGATAGGGAGAAGCGCAGGGGTAAATGGAGACAGTGACAAATGTAAGAAGGACAGGGATGGGGCAAAAATGGGTAAGACCATCAAGAAATGGAGGGTAATGAGTACCAATACCCATAGCCTGGGCAACAAGCTCCCTGAACTGGTGGCCTTGATGGAAGAGGGATGCCTGGATATTGGAGCAGTCACAGAAACATGATACACAGAGAACCATGACTGGGATGTTAACATACCAGGGTACACAACCTACAGGACAGACAGGGAGGGCGGTGGGAGTAGCTCTCTATATAAGGGAAGGGATAAAAACAACTGAACAAAAGAGTAAACAGGGAGGAAAGGAGGCACTGTGGGTCACCTTAGAGACTGGAAATGGCACCACAATCTGCACAAGGGTTGTATTCAGACCCCATGTCAGGGGAGGAATGGACAAGGATATGATAGAAGGCATACTTAGGATGGCAGAGAAAGGAGATACTACTGTTGATGGGGACCTATTATGCCAGATGTTAACTGGAACACTTTGCTGCAGCCACATCCAAAAGCAGAGCTCTTCTTGATGCCTTTCAGGTGGCATGCCTCAGACAGCTAGTTTTGGAACCTACTCGTGAGGGAGCAATCTTATACCTTGTACTCTCAAATGGGGACAGTGAGAGGATCTCAGATCTAGAAGTGGGTAGCCATTTGGGAACAGGTGACCACCAAACAGTATGGTTCACAATAAACTCAGCTACAGAGTCAAATCATACAAAAATGAGGGTTCTGGACTTCAGGAGGACTGACTTTGGCAAGATGGGCGAGTGCCTTAGAAAAACACCAGCAAACAGGCTAGAAGGAGGGGTGGAGCAACAATGGGAAAATATCAATACTGCCATCACAGAGGCAACAAGCCCCTGTGTGAAGCAAATAAACAAATCAAATGAAAGAAAAAGCCACTATGCTTCTCAAAAGAGGTGGCGGTGAAGGTTAGGGAGAAAAAGATAGCATTTAGGAAGTATAAGGAAACACAGAAGGAGCAGGACAGAGAACTGTACCAGTTAATGCAGAAGAAAGCAGGGAGGGTAGTCAGAATAGCAAAGGTACAAACTGAGGAAAAGATAGCCAACTTGGTTAAGAAGGGGGATAAAACCTTTTATAGGTATATCAGGGAGCATAGAAAGACAAAGGGAGGGATAGTGAGGCTGAATAGAATGGATGGTGGGTAGGCAGAGAGTGACAGTGAAAAAGCAGGGATGCTGAATGAATACTTCTGTTCAGTATTCACAAAAGAGGAGGTGGGGGAGGTGCCTAATCCAATTAACAGAAGCACTCTGGTGAGGAGGGTCTATCCCAGTCCTTTCACAGAAGAAAGGGTTTTGAAAGAACTCCTAAAACTGAAGGTGGACAAAGCAATGGGGCCATATGGAATTCATCCAAGAATTCTAAAAAAATTAAGCAGAGAACTAGTGACACCACTGACTACCCTTTTTAACAAATCATGGGAGGATGGTGTGGTACCTGAGGACTGGAAGAATTCTGATGTGATTCCCCTCCACAAAAGTGGGACCAAGACAGAGGCAGAAAACTACAGACTTGTCAGTTTGACCTCTGTAGTAGGGAAAGTGATGGATTCACTTCGAAGGAAAGAATTGTTGAGTACCTAGAGGCCAGTGGGGCACAGGACCCAAGGCAGCATGGGTTCACAGCGGGAAGGTCATGTCAGATGAATCTAATTGATTTATTTGACTGGGTGACCAAAGTAGTAGACCAGGGAGGGGCTGTGGACATGGCCTACCTAGACTTTATCAAGGCATTTGACACAGTCCCAGACAAAAGATTAGTAGTCAAATTAACCAGCATGGGAGTGGGTTCCAGGGTGGTAGCCTGGGTAAAACATTGGCTGAACAACAGAACAAAGAAGGTAATTGTAAACGGAGTCCACTCTGAAGAAAGAGGGGTTACTAGTGGGGTACTTCAGGGTTCAGAACTGGGTCCAGTCCTTTTTAATGTCTTTATAAGTGACATTACAGAGGGACTGGAAGGTCTCTTTGCAGATGACACAAAGATCTGCAACAGGGTTGATACACAAGGAGGTGTGAAAAGGATGAGAAGGGACTTGGCAAGTTTGGAGGAATGGTCAGAATATGGCAGCTTGAATTCAATGCAAAGAAGTGCAAAGTAATGCACCTGGGAAACAAAACCCAGGGAAGATTACACAATGGGGGGGGGAGGTAGTAACAACAACAAAAACGGAAAGGGACCCAGGGGTAATCATATCAGATGATCTTAAGGTTGACAAGCAATGTGAGAAGGTGGTAGGGAGGGCTGGGGGGAAACTGGGATGTATAGGGAGAGGCGTCATCAGCAGAAAACAGGAAGTTGTTATCTTCCTGTACAGACAGTTGGTGAGACCCCATCTGGAGTACTGCGTCCAGTTCTGGAGACCCCATCTCCACAAGGACATAGACAGGATGGAGGCAGTTCAGAGGAGGGCAACTGAAATTGTGCGGAGTCTGCAAGAGAAGCCATACGAGGAGCGACTAAAGGAGCTTAATATGTATAACCTTGAGGAAAGGCAGGAGAGGGGGGACATGATAGAAACATTTAAGTACCTCAGTGGAATCAACAAAGTCCAAGAGGGTAGCATCTTTCAGAAAAAGAGATGTGCAAGAACAAGGGGAACAATTTGAAGATAGAGGGGGACAGCTCAGGGGCAATGTGAGGAAGTATTTTTTCACAGAGAGGGTGGTGGATGCATGGAACAGCCTTTCTGAGGAGGCTGTGGGGTCTAAAACTGTGGGAGAATTCAAGAATGCATGGGACAGACATAAGGCAATTTTTGTAGGGGAAGGAAAAAATAGGTTGTTGGTTAAATAGGATCTGCAGCTTATACTATAGGTAAGGAAATGGGCAGACTAGGTGGGCTAAGCGTCCTTGTCTGCCATCAAAGTCTATGTTTCTATGAAAGCAGGGAAGGCAGTAAGCAGGCAAAGGCCTGAACTGAAAAGCACTAGCATGAACAGTAAAAGAAGAGACAAGACCTCTATAGACACATTAGTGAAAGGAGAAAGTCCAGAGGGTATTGCTAAGATCAAAGGATTAGGGGAGTGTGTGATGAGGATCAAGGAAAAGCATCTATCCTAAATAGATTTTCTGCTCAGTATTTACTGAGAAGAAGGTAGGACAGGGCCTACAGCTCAGTATCATGGACACAGGGGGGAGGGAGGTGTGCACTAGTCCTTTCACAAAAGAAAGAGTCCTGCAAGAGCTAGCTAAGCTCAGGGTGGACAAGGCAATGGGACCTGATAGCATACATCCCAGGGTACTAAAGGAGCTAAGCGTGGAACTAACAGAACCATTAGCAGAACTGTTTAGTGAGTCTCTGAGCACAGGAGAGGTACCATAAGACTGGAGAAGGGCTCATGTGATCCAGCTCCATAAGACTGGTAGCAGGGAGGAGACAGGGAACTACAGACCAGCCAGTCTTACCTCAGTAGTGGGCAAGATTATGGAGGCACTCCTGAAAGAAAGGATAGTGCAACACTTGGAATCCATAGGAGCACAGGATCCAAGACAGCATGGGTTTACAAAAGGAAAACTGGTTGGCGGGCAGAAAACAGAGTGGTGGTAAACGGTCTACAGTCAGAAGAGATGCACACCACAAGTGGGGTACTTCAGGGATCAGTCCTGGGGCCAGTCCTGCTCAATATCTTCATCAGTGACATTGCAGATGGACTGGAGGGAAAGGTTTGTCTGTTTGCAGATGACATCAAGGTCTGCAACAGAATGGATGATCCAGATGGAGTGGGCAGAATGAGAAGAGATCTGGTAAACAGGCAAAATGGTCAGAAGAGTGGCAACTGGGGTTTAATGCAAAGAAGTGCAAGATTATTCACATAGGGAAGAGAAACCTTGAAGCCGCCTGTAGGTTGGGAGGGGAGTTGCTGGCAATGACAAGGGAAAAAAGAAACTTGAGCATCATCATCACAGATGACCTGAAATCATCCAAGCAGACCACTAAAGCAGGAGATACTGTAAGGCTAGAGGGATGTTGGGGTGTATTACTAGGGGTATCACAAGTCAAAAAAGGGAGGTAATAATCCTTCTTTACAAGACACTGGTTAGGCCCCATCTGGAGTACTGCATGCAGTACTGGAGGCCGCACCTGCACAAGGACATTAACAAAATGGAGACAGTCCAGAGAAGGGCAACCAAAATGGTGCAGGGACTACATTAGAAAACATATGAGGACAGATTAACAGAGCTCAATGTGTATACCCTAGAGCAAAGGGGGGAAAGAGGTGATATGATTGAAATATTCAAACATCTTAAGGGCATTAACAAGGTGAAAGAATCTAACATGTTTCAATATAAGAAAAATAGCAGAACAAGAGGACACAGCATGAGATTAGAGGGAGGCTGATTAAGAGGTAATGTGAAGAAGTTCTTTTTCACAGAAAGGGTGGTGGATGTATGGAACGGCCTACCTCAAGTAGTGGTGGATATGAATACAGTGCAGGGCTTTAAACAGGTATGGGATAGGCATAACGGGCACTACAGATGAGTATGAATAGATAGATCATTGACAGAATAAAGGCCTATGGCACATTCCTAAGGTAGAACAAATGGACAGACTGGATGGGCCTTGTGGTCCTTATCTGCTGTCAACTTCTATATCTCTATGTTTCAATTCAGAGGTATGGGGAGGCCCAAGGTTTTTCCAAATTTGAGGGAGGCTCAAAATATTTTCCATTGCTTGGGTGAGGGTCACTGTCTCAAACTCTGAGAAGTAATGCCCCAGAGAGTAAAGTAAGGAGCCATGAATGAGATTGGTACATCCAGCAGACCTGGGCTTGATTCCTAGAAAATCCACTTAGAAACACAGAATTTATCAGCCAACAAGAATTACTTGGCCAACATAATCTACCCTGTTTGTCCCTCTCTATGCTGTCACTGCTGAACCTACAGTACCTATCCTCTGGTTACTACCTCCTCCCCTCGCCACACTTTTCTACTAAGATTTTTTTGTGCATGTCTTGTGCATAGTTGAAGCCAACCACTGGGGGGAGCATCAGTGGGGGTAGCAGTGGATAATGGGAAGGGGAAGATCCCTCATAAAAACACAGAATGTGACAGCAGATAAGGACTGCTTGGCCCACCTAGTCTGCCAATTTTCCCTACATACTGTAATACAGCAGACCCTACTTGATATCCAGCTATACCCCTATAACCCCCCTTACCACTAAGATTCCCTTATGCCTGTCCCATGCATTCTTGAATCCTGTTATCATTTTTTTGCCCCCACCACTTCCTCTGGGATCTGTTCCAGGCATCCACCAATCTTTCTGTGAAGAAGTACTTCCTCACATCTCCCCTGAGTCTTCCCACCTTCCAGCTTCATAGCATGTCCCCTTGTTCTATAACATCTTCTTTTTCTGAAAAAGTTTCCCTCTTAAACCTTACTTATACCTGTGAGGTGTTTGAATGTCTCTATCATAGCTCCTTTCTCCCTCCTTTCCTCCACATTATACATATTGACATCCTTTAATCTCCATAGGAATTTGGATGCATTCTCTGCACCATTTTAGTTGCCCTCTTCTGGACTGTCTCTACTCTGTCTATATCCTTCTGGACATGTGGTCTCCAGAACAGGACACAGTACTATAGATGAGGTCTCACCAGTTATCTATACAGCGGTAACACCACTTCTCTCTTTCTGCTGGTGAAACCCCTCCCTATGCATCCTAGCATGGCACTAACTCTAGCCACTGCTTTACCACACTGTCTGGCCACCTATAGGTTGTCAGACATGATTTTCCACAAGTCTCTTTCCTGTTTGTGCTCATTTATACCATAACCCCCATTTTGTATTCCTCCCCTGGGTTTCTGTGTCCCAGTTGCATGATTTTGCAATTCTTTGCGTTGAACTTAGTTGCCACACCCCTGACCACTACTCTAGCTCTGTTAGATGTCTAATCATTTTTTTGCCACACCCCCACCTGCAGTGTCTACCCTATTGCCGATCTTAGTGTCATTAGCAAAAAGGCATACTTTTCCTTTAGTCCCTCTGCAATGTACCTAATAAAGATATTAATGACCGGTCTGTCACAGGGTGCTTCCTGTGATGAGTACAGGCCCTAATATTCTTCCAAGTACCCCCAGAGATATCATGCTTAGGTATAAAGTACCAGATGCTGAATAGTGAAGGCATTTATGTGAAATGTAGAAACATATAATATATATACATGGATATTTTAGTAGAAGGGAACTCTTTTGGTTGGGCAGGAGTTCTGCAGTTTTTAACCCCGGACATAGAAAACCTTAAGAAAATAATTTCATTTGCAGCTCGGTTCATGCCTCTAATGAGCTAAAGAAAAGAGGTTTACTTTTCAGATTAATAATTGCAGAAAAGGAGAGAACCAGAATAAAATAAAAACTAAGATAACCTTTGTTGTTAGCAACCCTCTGAAACAGAGCTCTCTGTATTGAGCATTTAAATAAACTAAAACAGTGTTTTTTTGCAAAGTGTGGAAGTATGCTAGCTTCTAAATGAATAAAAGTTGCACTAACAAAACCCATGTAGGAAATGAGACCAGGGGTCCTAAATATTGCATGGTGTGCCCTTTGACAAAAAGTAAATTTAAAGTGAGCAATATATTCGTTTGTCTTACCTGTTGAGCTGCATGGGTGTTCTATAGGCTGGCAGCCCACAGTCTGTCTGCTTTTATAGAAGTTGCAGTGAGTGAGGTCACTATTAAGGAGGGCTTAGCCTTATTGAATCTAATTAACTTTTGAACATTGTTTTAGGACATCAAAGTAAGGTTGTGGATTATTTAGAACAAATACTGTTATACACTTATATACCTGATGTTTAGGAATGAAAATGTAAAGTAAAAAAGAACCTGTAGTATGTTATTTTGATTTTTCAAAAGGAGGTGGATCATCTGATTATGATGTCACTCCTCAGAAATGTATAAAAGATTACCACTAGGGAGTTAAGAGGATGTCAGTTGGAGCTGACTGCCAGAGATGCTGGGCCTCTGAAGTATATACATTTGCAAGGAGATAGCCTGGTGGTACTGCTGAGCAGAGCAGTGGTTCATCCTGAGTATAGCTCATCTGTTCAATATTTCGTTGAGACTTTGAAAATGACTGAACTAACTTTATTTTCCTGATTTCTGTGAATCCTGAAGTCAGCGTTTCCTGACAGAAATAAAATGATAAGTGCCTTTCCAGCACTTTTTATGCACTAAGTTTGTGGGTCTGCATGATTTGTTATCCTGACCATCCCAACCCCGCTACACGGTCACAGTACTGATCTCTGTGGCATCCTGCTGGTCTTCCTCTCTTCCTCAGAGTGAACTCCATTTACGAGTACCCTGTGTCTCCTATCCCCTAACCAATTCCTTACCCAGTTTACTAACTTTTGGTCTCCTTCCTAGGCTGCCCAGCTTGTTTATGAGTCTCATATGTGAAACAGTATTGAAAGACTTATTGAAATCTACATAGACCACATCCACAGCTCCTTTCTGATCTAATTCCCTGTCACCCAGTGACAAAAATCTATCAGATTTGTTTGACATGCCTCTGCTCAGTGATCCTATGCTGACTCGGATCTTGTAAGCCACTCGATAAGGCTTTTGACACCGTTCCTCACAGGAGAGTATACAGTAAGCTGGATAGCTTAGTACTAGGTCCAGAGGTATTGAACTGGATAAGAAGTTGGTTAGGGGATAGGCCACAAAGCATGGTGGTAAACAGAGTTCACTCTGAGGAAGGGAGGGTGACCTGCAGGGTGTCTCAGAGATCAGTTTTGGGACCAGTTCTCTTTAATATCTTTATAAGTAACTTTCCAGGTGATCAGGAAGGAAAGGTATGCTCCTTTGCAGATGACACCAAAATATGCAATACAGTGGACACTGCAGAGGGTGGAAAGTGTTAGCAGAGACCTTAGAAAACTAGTGGAGTGGTCAATGATATAACTGCTGGGTTTCAATGTGATAAAGTACAAAATAATGAAGTTAGGGTTCAGAAACCCAAAGGTGGAGTAGAAAATGGGTGGAGTGGTACTCACAACCACCATGCAGGAAAAAGACCTGGGGTGATCATACTGGATTACCTAAGGGAGGCCAGACAAGTGACAAGGCAGTCAGGAGGGCTAGTGGGATGCTGGGATGCAAAGGGAGGGGTATCACCAGCAGAATAGGGAGGTGGTGTTGCCTCTGTATAGTTAGCAGGTAAGTCCCCACCAACAGTAATGTGTCGAGTTCAAGAAACCACATCCGCGGAAGGAAATGGACAGAGTGACAGCAGTCTAGAGGCGGGCATCTAAAATTATGCAGAGTCTGCATCAAATGTGCTATGGGGAGAGAATAAAAGTCCTGAATACTCTATGTTCGCTCTGGAAGGGACGATGGAATGGGGGGATATGATAGATACCTCCAATACCTCATGGGGGTGAATAGGGTACATGAGGGAAGTATTTTGCAGAAGAAAAGTTGCTAAAGGACAAAGGGACATGCTATGAAGGGGAAGGTGATATATTCAGGAAAGATATGAGGAAACACTTCTTTACAAGAAGAATGATCGATTCCTCAAAAAGCCTTCCAGAAGCAGTGGTGAGGTGAAAACAGTGGCAGGATTCAGGAATGCATGGGAAAGGCAAAAGGGAGTCACAGCGGAAATGAAGGAGGGGAGGGAGAAAAGGCTGTAGATCGAGTGCAGTCTGCAGTAATAACAGTCAGGGAAAATTGTGCAGACTGGATAGGCCAAGCAGTCCTTATCTACTGTCAGATTCACTGTTTCTGTTTCCCTTTGAGACTAATGCACTCCCTTGTGTCAGCCGTTATTCCCTCCTGACGAGGGACCACCTTTCATCCAGCCCTATATCCACTCCATTATAGAGGCTCAAAGTCGAGCAAATTATTATTTATGTTAACATTTAGGAAAATACTTCTATGCTTACAACTTAGCCACCTTTTGAGCTAGATAGCTGAACATTTATATGCATACTTTCTTGGAAGAGTCATATAAACTGCTAAATCGAAATATAATTGTTCGTGTAAATTGTAAGTAACAGGAGTTCAAATTTTAGCACTTTAATTATTTGTTAAATTGTGTGAAAATGTTCAAAATATGTGGATGCTAACTGTTTCACTGCCATGACAGGTGTACACTCAAGATTCAACATGCACACCAAAGCAAATATATCCTGGAATCTAGTTCAGCTGGATAAAAGTGGTTTAATAGATTAAAATTTAATGGGGATTCTTTAGAAATTACAAACTGGAAAAATCTGCTCAAAAATTCATGGAGAAATAAGTAATGGCACTAGAATTCCACTTCTGAAATGTAAGTTTCAGGAAGTACTTATCACTACTGAATCACCTTCCCCGCACTAATGTCCTGGTCCCGCAATACCCCTCCATTACTCCTGTGATAGTGACGCCCAGCATCGTGCTCTGTTGTGTCTAAAGATATCTCGTTGCTTGTGTCATTATGGCCTAAGTTATAACTAGTTGTAAGGCTTGACATCACTTGGTGCCTCTGTTTTGAAACAGTAAAATGTGTCCATTGTTATTTCCAGGGCTGTTAAAGAGTCAGCCGGTGACATTGTACAGAAACAATGTTATATGTGCATGTGCTTCCACAAGGCATTGAGGCAGTGAGCTCTAGCAGTGATCTGGCATAGTGCAAGAATTCAGGGTAGTGCACAAACTACACAGTGATGTCCATGACTGTTCTCCATGGTTTGTCACTCAAGATAGTGGCCTGACACCTGGCACCACTATACTTTAACTATGGAGCCTCGTATGAATGCTACCTTATTGACACTTTACCCAGCCTTTCCCTTCCCCCACAATGGTAACTCGAGTGTATGACTGGGCCAAATGTATGGACATGGCTTCGACAAAAGTATCACAACATTCCACAGTTTCAGAAATGCTCACGAAATGCAACTTTAATTACTGATGTTATTTTGTAATATTTGGCTGCTCATAACTGGGCCTGCCTTTAAGCAAGAGTTTAGAGAGTTGGCACACACAGACCTTTTTTTCCATACTATTTTTTTTCTCCCGGCTGGCAGCTCGTCTCTCAGGGATAGACCCAGTTCACAGGGATGTACTCTGATCAGGCTAGAGAAAGTCATCATAAAGTTGATTACTGTATTTTTATGCAACATTTTTTCTCTCCCATTTCCACTGGTGGAGGCAATGCCTCTGTCAGCCTCACACAGCCACAGCTTTTCTGCACCAGTAGTAAGCTCCCTGACCCAGCCATAGGGGTCACTGTGTTAGCAGAATCCACCATGAACCATCCACAGCCAAGAAGCACTGCCGAGCAGCAGCTGTCTCAGCCATGGCCTGCTCCCAACCTGACTTCCTGGGTTCACTTCCAAACCCAGGACATTACCATGGCAGTGTGATGCTCTGCAGATGGGCCATGGGGTGGCATTAAAGCCTAATACTTGGGGTCAATGAACCCAACAAAATTGGTGACATTCCCTTCTCTGGTGTTAAGTTAATAAAGGGGATTAAAATTCTGCTGTTTACATAATTGTGAAATGTAATTTTAAAATTTCTGAACATTCGGAGGCTTATAAATCAATCACCTTTAAAGACAGAGATCTGGATCTTGGTACACATCAGTATGGGCCTAGTTAAATTGATCATTCCAAATTTAGTGCACTTTTGACTTAATGGAAAACACAGTTTGGTAAAACTGCGAAAAATAATGAAAAATAATCACCATTTCCCACAAAATTTCACTGGCAGAAGATACATTTTGCCCAGCCCTATGGAGGTGTAAAGGGCAGCTGAGCCGACTAGCACAGAAGAAATTTTGAAACATATAACATTTGGCGAGGTCCGTGCCTTGCTTATGTGGTCTGTTGTTGATGAAGGATGAAGGGAGAAGCTGAGGCGACTGGAAAGAATGTTTAAAACATTGTTCCTAGACCTCTACCCTATAGTTTACATTTTTAAAACTTGTGCAAACAGTTTTGTAGAGGCTGCTTATTCCATTCCAAGCCAGCACAACTGATTGCAATGTGGTAGTTTAGCTTTAGATTAGAGTTACAATGAAGCTGAACTGCTTGGGAAATATGTAGGAAGTATTACCCATGTGACAGTGAATTTGTACTGATCCGGAATACGTGGCCACATACAGGGGAGAGCAGTCTCTGCATCTTAAAACAAACGGTGTGATAGACTGTCATCTCCACATTCTTCCAATGTTGAAAGTAAAAGATTCCTGGAAAGTTACAGTTTAGCCAAGCCTCAGAAAGTTACACAAGTTCAAAGACAAAGGGCACATGAGGTGACTTTAAAGCTCAAATCAATCGATTAGGTAAAGTGAAGCACCAGTTGCAAAAATATTTTATTTATTTATGTATGCATGTCTGCATGCACGCATGTGTATATTTATCTATTTATTTATATACAGCATGTACGTATATATGTCTTTATTATTTATTTAAATTACTGGGAAGGTACACTGAGTTAAAGCAGTTTTTTGTTTGACTTATAAGTCAGTACAGAATGAAAAACATCACAATATCATAAAAAACACAATCTGTTCCAAAATTTACAAGTATCCAAGAAGACAAAGGTCAGACACAAAAATATCACATTTCAAAATGCGTCATCTTGATTATTGAAATATACAAACACATAGATGACAAAGGCAGCAGAACATGGCCGTTATGTCTATCTTGTCTGCTCATATTGCAGGATCCTCAGCACAAGTTACTGCCCCTGCCCCCTCCCAATCCACACTTCCCCTCTGCCCATCCTTCCCTTACCCCTTTATTATCCCTTAAATTGATCCCAACCTCTCTTGAAGGTGCCTACTGTTCTGAATGGAACCACCCCACTCCATAGGAACATTTCAACCTGCCACCACCATCTCCTTGAAGAAGTACTTCCTAGCCTCCCTGAAAGGGACTGGAGCACCCTGCCTGCAACCACAGACAGGAGCTGAGGCATCCTGGATGCCTTGCAGGGAGCATTCCTCAAGCAGCTTGTGGCAGAAAGCAAGACAGAAGGAGAAATATTGGACCTGGTACTCGCCAATGGGGACAGAGTCACTGATGTAATGTTGGGTAGCCACCTGGACTCACAATGATCATCATACAGTGTAGTTCAATGCGAGACAGTGGAGGAGTCAAACCACATGAAAACAAGGGTTCTGGATTTCAGATGGGTTGACTTTGCAAAAACAGGGTAATGCTCAAGGAAGCCCAGACAGGGGAAGAAGAAGGGGGGTTATAGAGAATCAATGGGCTAACCTTAAGGTAGCCATAGCAGAGATAACAAGCCTTTGTGTTGGGCAACTTAGCAAAACAAAGAGAAAGAAAAACTCACTATGTTTCTCGAAGGATGTGGCTGGGAAGGTAAGAGAGAAAAGGCTAGCTTTCAGGAGGTACAAGGAAACACAGAGGGTGGAAGATGGGGAACTGGAGGTGGAAAAAGAAGTCAGGAGTGCAAAGGCACACATGGAGGAAGAATAGCACAATTAACTTATGAACATACAAATGTGCCAGCAGAAACAGACCACCCAGTCTATCTAAGTCTGCTTGAGTGTGCAGCTAGCACCCCTAGTTTGCAGCTGCCCCACCCCTTCCCCTTTGTCATCCCACTTGCACCCCCACCTCCCCCACCATCAGTCTCCCCAGTTCTCTGTCCCATGCCCTTTTGAAGCTGTTCACAGATTTGCATTATACCACCCATTCTGGTAGTGCATTCCATTTTGCTACCACCCTCTCTGTGAAATAGTGTCTCCTCATTTCCTTCCTAAATCTTCCGACCTCTATTCTTAGCCCATGCCCACTGATGACCCTCCCCCTCCTTAACTTAAAGACCCCATCTGCCCCATCCTTACTGATTCCCTCAGATACTTGAATGTCTCTATCATGTTCCCCTGTCCCTTCTATCCTCCAGGGTGTACATATTCAGGTCTCCCAGCCTGCTGTCATAGTCTCTCCCCTCCATTCCACATATCATCTTTGTTGCCCTCCTCTGCACCCCCTCCAGTAGCCTGATATCACGCTTTAGGTATGGCCTCCAAAACTGCACACAATGCTCTAAGTGCGGCCTTACCAGCAACCTGTAGAGGGGCAAGATCACCTCTCATCACCTGGACGAAAACCCCCTCACTATGCACCCCAGCATTTTGTTCACTTTTGCAGCCACTCTCCTGCACTGGGTAGTGTTGTTCATGGTCCCTGTTATCATTACCCCTAGGTCCTTCTCCTCCTCAATGATCCCCAGCTTAACCCCCCGGGTTCTTCACCCCAAAGTGCATAACCTTACACTTCTTTGCATTGAACCCCAGCTGCCACCTCTCTAACCACTCCTCTAGCTTGCTTAGGTCCCCCTGCAGCTGCTACCATCCCTCCTCTCCATCCACCACTGCTCCAATTTTGGTGTTATCAGCAAACAGACTTCCCTTGCTCACCACCCTGTGTGCAATGTCTGATATGAAGAGCCCAAACAATACTGACCCCAACACAGAGCCCTGTGGCACCCCATTCATCACTGGCCTTGGAATTGATAGCTCCCCTCTCACCACCACCCATTGCAGCCTCCGACTCAGCCAGCTTGTAATCCATTTCATCATTTTGGCCCCTACCCCTACACCAGTTAGTTTTCCCCCAAGCCGCCCATGAGGCACAGAATCGAAGGCCTTGCTGAAGCCCAAGTAAAGAACATCCACCGCATGACCCTTATCCAGCTCACCTGTCACCAAGTCATAATATTGTATCAGGTTGGTTTGACAAGACTTCCCTGAAACAAACCCATGCTGCCTCACATCCTGGAGGCCACTGTCCTCCAGGTACGACACCAATCTTTCCTTTAGTATTATTTCCATGAGTTTGCACACTAAGGAGATGAGACTTTTGGGGGGATAATTACCTGGTTCATCCCTTGGTCCACTCTTGTGTAATGGTACTACATGTGCCATCCTCCAGTCCAGTGGCACATATCCCGACTCCAGTGAGGTACTGAACAGATCCGCCAGCGGCTCCACCAACACCTCCGTCATCTCCCTCAGCACTCTGGGGTGGATACCATCTGGCTCCAGTGCCTTGACTACCTTCAATGCCCTCAGTCCCTCTATGACTCAACTTGCCTCAATTCTTCCATCTGTTGCCTCCTCTCCCCCTATCCCCACCCTCCCAGCCCATGGTTGTAGTGGTCCCCCCTTTTCTTCCAAGAACACCAAGCAAAGTATTCATTCAGTACTTCTGCCTGCTCCTCCCTCTTTTCTGTCTACTCCCCACCCTTTTATCCTCACTATTGTCTCCTTGCACTTCCTTTTCTCCTGATGTATCTGAAAAGTCTTTCTCCACCCCCCCCCGTTAATTCCATGTGCTAATCTCAGCTTCCTCTGGGCCTTGGCTTCTCTCAGTTTTCTGGTCACCCTCCTGGACCATCTTGTGTACTCCTCCCTGTCCACTTCCTTCCCCATCCTCCTATACCTCTGGTGCGCTTCTCGTTTTGCTCTCACCACCTCCACTACCTCGCTGTTCAACCAGCATGGTTTTCTTGCTCTGCTCTTCTTACTCTGTGTCTTAGTGCAGGCTTCTGCTGCCTCTGTAATCCCCTGTTTAATAATATCCCAATTCTTCTCTGCAACCATCTCCTGCCTTGTGCCCTTCAGTTTCCCTTTCAGCACTTCCTGCATCCTCCCAAAGTCTACCCCCCACCCTGAAGTTTACCACCTGAGTAACTGATTTCTCTGGCTCCCCACACATCGCGATATTAAACCACACCATTTGGTGATAGCTGTCGGCTGATGGGTCCTCCACCTTTATCTCCCTTACTGCCTCCCCATTCGACAACAGCAGATCTAAAGTGTCCTTTAGCCTAGTAGGTACACTAATCAACTGTGTCAGGAGACCCTCCTGGATTGCGTTCAGGAGCACTTGCTCCCTAGCATGGGAGGTGACCAGAATGCTCCAGTCAACTCCTGGCAAGTTGAAATCCCCCACGATGACCACCTTTTCTTTTCTATATACCTTTCTGATTTGTCCTGTTAATTCCCTGTTAAGCTGCTCAGACTGGGATAGTGGCCTGTATACCACCCCAAACCTCAGTTTCCTACCCTTGAGTCTAGGAGCTGCAGCCAGATTGCCTCTGTTCTCCTTTCTTCTCCCTCGTCCCTTGTGCATTTAATCCCATCCCTCACATAGACTGCCACCCCACCACCCCTCCCCTCCTTATGGTCCTTCCTGAACAATTTGTATTCTGGGATTGCCAGATTTCAGTCCCGTGCTGAGTTGCCCACGTTTCTGTGACAGCTGCAATACCCACCCTCCGCACTGCTAAGAGTGTCTGTAGCTCGGCTGATTTGTTGCCTAAGCTTTTTGCATTCAGTGAGACCACCCTCCATCCTGTCCCATTCCCTTCACTGGCCTCCATTTCCTCCCTTTTACTCCCTCCTTTTTTGGCCACCCTGAGTCCTTCCTTGCTAGCCTGGAGGGTAGGCTGTCATTCCACTCTATTGGTTCCCTGCCCACCTGCTGTCCACTGGCCACCCCCCCATCTAGTTTAAATCCACCTTTGTTACAATATACCTCTCCAGTCTTTGCTTCAATAACTCATTCCCCTCCCCATTCGGGTGCAGCCTATCCCTTACAAACAGATTATTATTATCCCAGGTACTGCCCCAGCCACCTGCAACCCCATATCCCTTAGTTTGACACCATTCTACCAACCATGTGTTCAACTCTCTAATCCTCTTCTTTCTCACTGTGCTTGCGCTGGGTACTGGGGGCACCTTGGAGAATGCCACAAACTCCCCAGTCTCCTCACACAGCCTTCCCACTTCCTCAGTCCTCTCCTTTGTTACCTCCACCGTTTCCCTTGCTAGATCATTTGCCCCCACATGTACCACAATGTGTGGTTTCCTCCTACCCCTCCTTACGCACCTTAGGATTGCCTGTCCTGCCTTGTCTGCCTTTAATCCTGGTATGTACTTCACCCATATCTGACTGTGCCTCTCTCCCTTGCTGCTCCACCTGATCCCCTTGAGTATGTAGTCCCCAACATCAGGACACCTCTCCTCTTTCCTTGTGCCCTTCACCACCCCCCACCCAGGTTCTCATTTCTGGGGCCACTCAAGAGGGCGCTCTTACAATGTGTCTCAGTGTCTTCCCCCCGGTCCTTCTCAATTGAGACTCCTCCCCTCCTCCTGTTTGACTGCCAACCTTCCTCTCCCTCCTCACCTCTCCGAGTATTATCCTCCCCCTGCCATGCCATGCTCAGTCTCTCCATTAGTAATGCCCATCTCTCCCTTCTCTTTGTGAGTACTATCCCTCATTCAGTCTCCTCCTGCATCCTCTTTCCCATGTGTTGCTAGTGCAGCAAACATGTTTTCTTCCCCCTTTGCCTTACTGTGTGTTCCCTCCTTCCTCCTGGCTACTACCGCTCCTCTTTTTCTAGGTCCTACTAGAGTTCACCCTTCATCAGCTGGCTTCCTGTCTATTGTGCCATGTCCCCTGACCCCTTCCTTGCCCCCCCGTTCCTTCTCTGTGATGCCCCACAATACTCTCAGATGTCAGCCCTCCTACCAACACAATCTTCCCCTCATCCTGCAACCTCTCCAGCTCCCTGCCAAGCCACTAAACCTCTTCCTCAAGCCTCCTTAGCCTGTGGCATATTGGGCACCCTCCCAGCCTCCACAGTATGTTCATCTGCATTGCTGCACCACAACCATTGCTCCCTACAATCCTACCCATGGTCTACACTACCTATACAGCCTCTCCACACCAACTCTTCCTACAACAAGTAGAATTAACTAATCCTAGCCCAGCCTCTAACAGAAATTATTATCCTAAATGCCCTTGTATGCAGCATAAGACAACCAACTACAGTACTAACTGGAAACAACAATCCTACTCATAAGGACCACAGATCTACTCATAAGTTTTATGTATTTATATGTCTTTAAGAATTAGCTCATATGGCTGTTCCTTGTTTTTTCCTTCCTGACCTGTTCTGAGTGCTCAGGTCAGTTTGCAACTCCCCAAGCTCCTCCCTCAAAGCCTTCAAACCCAACCCCCAGTGGTATTTCAGTATTTAAGAAAGGCTGGTGGAAGGGGTGGATGGGACAGCTTTTACAGTCACTCCAGCCATAGAAACCTTTAAGCTAAATCCCACTTTAAGCTAAATCAAAAAGAAAATGAAACAATATCAAAACTTACAAAAATACTCTATACATTAACTCCCTCAACAGCAAGTAGAATTAACTAACCTTCTCTCTTGTGGTTTAAAAAACAATAGCAAAACTTACAGACATCTTCTCCATAGCCAGCAAGCAGACTTAACCAATCCTTCTCTCCTGCAGTTTGACGGCTCAGTCAGAATTTGAAGGCTATGTATGTGGGCAAGTCTGGGCATGCCCTGTGCAGTCACTCCAGTCACAGAACCTTTACAGTCACTCCAGTCACACAAACCTTTAAGCTAAATTCCACTTTAAGCTAAATTAAAAAGAAAATAAAACAATATCAAAACTTACAAACATCCTCTATACATTAATTCCCTCAACAGCAAGTAAAATTCACTAAACCTTCTCTCCTGTAGTTTAAAAAACAATAGCAAAACTTACAGAAATCTTCTCCATAGCCAGCGAGCAGACTTAAGCAATCCTTTTTTCAGGTACATTAGTGAAAGAAAGAAGACCAGGGATTGGATTGGATTGTGAAGTTAAAAAGGGAGGGGTGTGTGTGGAGGGGTACCTAGAAAAAGAAACAATCCTGAATAAATATTTTTGTTCATGAATTCACAGAAGAATGGGATGAAGAAGGACAACTATTGGGCAATAGAAGCACCAAGGGAGCGAGGTGGACACCATCTCATTTACAGAGGAAAGAATCCTAAAGGAAGTCAAAAATCTGAACGGGGACAAGGCTATGCAGCCAGATGGGATACATCCCAGAATATTAAAAGAACTTAGAGAGGTGCTGGCAGCACCACTAACAGCCCTATTCAACAAATTGACAGAGACAGGGGTGGTTCCAGGGGACCTGAGAAGGGAAAATGTAGTCTAGCTCCACAAAAGTGGGAACACGGAGGAGGCTGTAAAATATAGGCCAGTCAGCCTGACCTTGGTGGTGGGGAAATTAAATAAGTCGCTGCTAAAGGAAAGGATTGTGATATTTCTTAAATCCAGAAGAGTACAGGATCTGAAGCAGCATGGATCAACAGCAGAAAGGTCTCGTCAAACAAATCTGATAGATTTCTTTTACTGGGTAACCAGGGAGGTAGATCAGGAAGGGGCGGTGGGTGTGGCCTACCTGGATTTCAGCAAGGCCCTCAACATTGTCCCAAATAGGAGGTTGGCAAATACATTGGGCAGCCTGGTAGTGGGCCCCAAGGTGGTAAACTGGGTCAGAAACTCATTGAGTGACAGGACACAGAGGGTGGTGGTAAATGTCATTCAATGTGAGGAGAGGAGGGTGACCAGCGGGGTGCCACAGGGATCTGTTCTGGGACCAGTCCTCTTTAATTGCTTCATTAGCGATATTGCAGAGGGGCTGGAGGGGAATGTATGCCTCTTTTCAGATGACACTAAGATCTGCAACAGGGTCAGCACTCTGGGGGGGTGGAAAAAATGAGAAAGGAACTAAACATGCTTGAGGAATGGTTGAGAGTGTGGCAGCTAAGATTCAGTGCAAAGAAGTGCAAAATCATGCATTTGAGGCACAAAAATCCAAGGGAGGAGTACAAGATGGGGGAGAGGTACTGTCAGCCACCAATCAATAGAGGGACCTGGAGGTAATCATATCTGATGACCTAAATGTAACCAATCAATGTGAGAAGGCTGTGGGGAGAGCTAGTGGGATGCTAGGGTGCATAGGGAGAGGTATTAGCAGCAGAAAAAAGGATTTGGTTGTGGCACTGTACCGATCACTAGTGAGACCTCATCTGGAGTACTGTGTCCAGTCCTGGAGGCTGCATCTTCTGAAGGGCATAGATAAATACAGGTAGTCCAGAGAAGGGCAACAAAATTGGTGCAAGGACTGCAACAAAAGTCATATGATACCACATGGAATGTGAAGGACAAATGAACAAAGCTGATAGATAATATAGCGCCAGTCACAGCGCTATGCACCAAACAAATCAGCAAGTACAAAAGGGCAAGGAACCTCCTCTGGTTCTCCAAAGAGTTAGCTACTATAGTTAGGGAAAAGAGAAAAACTTTTCAGAAGTACAAGGAGACCAAATCTGAAAAGAACAGAGAAGCCTACAGAGAAAAACTCAAGGAAGCTGGGAAAGCTATTAGGATGGCAAAGGTCCAGACTGAAGAAAAACTGGCTCAAGAAATGAAAAGGGGGGACAAAACATTTTATCAATACATTCGAGAAAAAAGAAAGAGCCAAAGAGGAATAACATGACTGGCAAACAAGGAAGGACACCTAGTGGAAAACGACAAAGACAAGGCAAAAGTTCTCAAAGAATTCTTCTGTTTGGTCTTCACACAGGAAGATATTGGTAATGGTCCAGCAACAGCCAGGACACGTCCCCATACCAGGGGAAATGACATATCTCCCTTTACAAAAGAAAGGGTTCTTAAGGAGTTGCCTTGTTCCCTACCGTCCACCATGGGCACTTCGTTCTGCCGGGGAAGGCCTCCTTGGAGTTCCCAGAGTGAGGTTGCGGCATTCTGGGGATAGGGCATTTTCGGTGGCTGCACCCACTCTGTGGAACTCCTTTCCTGAATATTTAAGGGAGGTCCCCCCCCCGGTAGAAGCCTTTAAGAGGGCACTAAAAACATGTTTGTTTAAGTTGGCTTTTAATGATTGATTGGGTTTTAGTGGGATGGATGGATTTTAAGTTTGTGTTGAGCTGCTGCTTATATGCACTTTGTTATTGATTTGTTCTGTACAGTGCCCAGAGTCCTCGGAAATGGGTGTTTTATAAATAAAATTTCTATTTATCTAAAATAAGAGTGGACAAGGCAATGGGCTCTGACGGAATATACCCTAGAGTTCTAAAATAACTTAGGGATGAACTTGCTGCCCCACTTGCTGAACTGTTTAACAGTTCACTGGAACAGGGGATAGTACCACAGGACTGGAAAAGGGTCATGGTTGTGCCATTGTACAAGAGTGGTAGCAGGGAGCTAGCAGAAAACTACCGCCCAGTAAGTCTGACCTCAGTGGTGGGTAAAATAATGGTGACATTGCTTAAGGAAAGGGTAATGAACTACCTGAAAACAAGTGGGCTACTTGACCCAAAGCAGCATGGCTTCACATTAGGACACTTATGCCAAACAAATTTAATATAATTATTCAATTGGGTTACAAGAGCAGTAGATCAGGGATCAACGGAAGTGATATATCTAGACTTTGGTAAAACCTTTGATACAGTCCCACACAAGGCTAGCCAATAAACTAGAGCAAGCTGGCATCGGTCACAAAGTAGTTAAATGGATCACAAGCTGGCTGCAAGCAGGGACACAGAGGGTTATGGTAAGTGGCACCTTGTCCCAAGAGGTGAAGGTGTCAAGTGGTGTGCCACAGGGGTCAGTACTAGGCCCCATATTTTTCAACTTATTCATCAGAGACATAGCTGAAGAACTGAAAGGGAAAGTCTGCCACTTTGCAGATAATATGAAACTCTGCAACAGGGTAGATACACAGGAAGGGATAGCAGAAATGGAGGCAGATCTCATGATGCTAGAGGAATAGTCCAGGAACTGGCAGTTGAAATTCAATGCCAAAAAATGTAAAGTCCTGCACTTGGGTAGAAGGAACCCATGCATGAAGTATGTCCTGGAGGGGTAGCTATTAGAAAAATGAAAGCTGGAATGGGATCTCGGTGTCATGATCTCAAATGATTTAAAGGTAGGGAAGCAATGCTAAAAGGTGGCAGTATAGGCAGGCAGCATCCTTGGATGAATTGGTATTGGTATTACCAGTAGGAAGCACAATGTAATCCTCCCACTGTAGAGGTCCCTGGAGAGACCTAACTTGGAGTACTGTGTGCAGTTCTGGAGACCTCACCGAAAATGGACATAGGCTGTCTGGAAACCCTGCAGAGATGTGCCACCAAAATAGTGCAGGGTATGCACCACGAAATGTATGAAGCTAGGCTCAGCCACCTAAATTTATTTTCCTTCGAGCAGAGGAGGAACAGAGGAAATATGATTGAGACATTTAAATTTGTTAAAGGGATCAACACAGTACAAACCAGGAACCTCTTCCAGGAAAACAGGGCTGCAGGTACTAGAGGACACAACATGTGCCTGATGAAAGGTAAATTCAAAACAGATGTTAGGAAGTACTTTTTCATGGAGAGGGTGGTGGACCCTTGGAACAGCCTGCCACTGGGGGTAGTGGCAGCCAAGATGGTCAGTGAATTCAAACAGGCATGGGATAGACAGTATAGTCACCTTAGCAAGACAAATTGATAGTTGGGGTGGGGGGGTTAGAAAACCCAGGCAGACTAGATAGACCACACAGTCTCCTTTTGCCTACAGATTCTTATGTTCTTATGAGAAAAGACTAGAGGACTTCAATATGTATTCCCTGGAGGAGAGAGAGAGAGAGAGGAGGATATGATAGAGGCTTTCAAGTACCTCAGGGGTATAAACAAGGTACAGAAGGGTAGCATCTTGCAGAAAAGAATGTGTACAAGAACAAGGGGGCATGATATGAGGCTAGAGGGGGGAAGGTTCAGGGGCAACGTGGGGAAGTACCTTTTTCTCAGAAAGAGTAGTAGATGCATGGTGGGGGGGGGGATCAATAGAGGAATTCAAGAATGCATGGAATAAACATAAGAGTACTCTTGCCATAGAGAAGAGAGATAAGCCACAGATCCACTAGGGTCTGTGGTATTGCATTAGGTAAGGAAAAGGGGCAGACTAGGTGGGCCACACAGTCCTTATCTACCCTCACTTTCTATGTTTTTATGTTTCTAGCCTCTCTCCTAAATCTCCCCCCTCCAACTTGGGACTGTGTTCCCCATCGTATTTTGGTTTTCACGAAGCTGGAAGAGACCTTCCTTATCAAGCTTATTTATTCCTTTTAAATATTTGACTGTCTCGATAATATTCCCTCTCTCTGCTCCTCCAGGGAGTAATACATATTTAGGGCCCCCAACCTCTCATCATACATCTCACCACGCTGGCACATGATCATCTGTGTCGCCATCCTTTGGACTGTCTCCAGGAGGTTTGTGGCTATTTTAAAATATGAGCACCAGTATTGTATACTGTACTAAAGATGTGGCCTTACTAATGACC
This sequence comes from Neoceratodus forsteri, assembly GCA_016271365.2. Taxonomy (NCBI): domain Eukaryota; kingdom Metazoa; phylum Chordata; order Ceratodontiformes; family Ceratodontidae; genus Neoceratodus; species Neoceratodus forsteri. Next base: position 28,034,829 of record CM057449.1, read on the forward strand.
TATAGAAGAACAGAATTAGCTTGGCAACCTCACTGCTAAACCAGCTGGGTGCTAGGACCCTTGAGTTCATATGCTCTACTCTATTCAGGAAGGACCAAGTGCAGAGACAGGAGTGGATGTGATGCTGTACATTAGGGAAAGCATAAAAGCTACAGAGATACCTGGAATACAGGGGGAGGCAGAGGTACTGTGGGTCCTTTGGAGATGGGGAATGGAGTCACTATTCACACTGGAGTGATCTATTGACCTCCAACACAGGAGAGTAATTAGATAAGGTACTGTTTGAAGCTATTGGCAAGATAACAGAAAAGGGGGAGGTGCTGCTGGTGGGGGACTTCAACCTGATGGATGTAGATTGGAACCTCCAGCAGCAGCTTCAGCTAGATGCAAGGACGCCCTGGACTCTCTGCAGGGAGCATTCTTCATGTAACTAGTCAGTGAACCTACTTGTGATGGGGCAATACTGGACCTGGTATTCACGGAAAGGGACAGTATTGCAGATGTCAAGGTGGGAGGCCACCTGGGGACCAGTGATCTTGTATGGTGTGTGTGGAAGGGTACTGGAGCCTGTTTTTTTTAACCTGCTCTCTGTCTTCTAAAAGCCTACTACAGTAGCACCCTGCTTTTTTTTTTCTCTGCTACATCTCTAACTTTGTTTCAACCCTTTGCCTGGCAGGCCACCTGGTGTTAGGGCTCTTTCTATCCCTTTACACTTGTTCTCTGCTGCAGGTGTTAATAGACCAGTTCTCAACTTCTCACTTCCCTAGACAGTATTGGAATAATGTTTATATTCCCGTGTGGACAAACGGAAAGGACCAAGTAGAATGCGGCGGTTGTGGGTGCATGGTTTACCCACATTGTGCTCCAGGCTTAAGCGCTCTTCGAGCATACTGCTAACCACCCTGCTGCTAAGCCCCCCCCCCCAAAGGTGCAAAATATTTTCAGATATTCTGAAATGGGAAGGAATGTACATACAAGGATAAGTATGTTGTTGATAACCTTGAGTGAGTTGGAGTCCGGATTAGGTTTTAACCCCCCTTCACTCGCTTATAGAAACACTTTTGAACCATAGCAAAAACAGCTCTCCACGCTCGCAGTAGGGATGTAAACTCTACAGGAAAATAGAGGAAATAGAGTTATTTTATATAGAATGCATGACATAGACTGGGGCATTTGAGAATAGCTGTATTTCTGAAATAGCAAAGGCAGCCAATCCCCCTGGTTTAATACTCCGATGTTCTAAGAGTCTCTAGAAACACCAAGTTGAAAACATAAACAAAAGCAGTTTTTAATTACATGCTTTGCTACTGATTCTAGGGATATTTAGAGGAGGAACATAGAAACATAGAAACATAGAATTTGACGGCAGATAAGGACCGCTTGGCCCACCCAGTCTGCCCATTTCCCTACCTACCGGATAAGCTGCAGATCCTAGTTAACCAGCAGCCTACTTCTTCCTACCCCCACCCCCTAGAATTGCCTTATGACTGTCCCATGCATGCTTGAATTCCACCACTGTTTTTGACTCCACAACCTCCTCTGGAAGGCTGTTCCATGCATCCACAACCCTCTCTGTGAAAAAATACTTCCTTAAATTACCTCTGAGCTGCCTCCCCATCTTGAAATTGTGCCCCCCTTGTTCTTGCACACCTCTTTATTTGAAAGATGATACCCTCTTGGACTTTGTTGATTCCCTTGAGGTACTTGAAAGTTTCTATCATGTCCCCCCTCTCCCTCCTTTCCTCGAGGCTATACATTTTAAGCTCCTTAAGTCTCTCTTCATATGTCTTCCGGTGCAGACCCTGCCACGTTTTAGTTGTCCTCCTCTGGACAGCTTCCATCCTATCTATGTCTTTGCGGAGATTGGGTCTCCAGAACTGCACGCAGTACTCCAGATGGGGTCTCAACAGCTGTCTGTACAGAGGGATAATAACTTCCTGTTTTCTACTGGTGATGCCTCTCCCTATACATCCCAGTATCCCCCCAGCCCTCCTTGCTGTCCTCTCACATTGCTTGCCCGTCTTTAGGTCATCTGATATGACAACCCCAGGAATGTTATTATTATGAAACTATTTATTTATTCTCTTTGCACAGTTGAAACCAGGTTTCCAGTACAGAGCTTCTGTGTATAGGTACTTCACAGTGGCTGGGCGCTCGCATCGCTTGAAATTTACAAACACCTGGACTGCGCAGAAATTCAGACCCTGTCTATCTGTGTTATCTCTCATGGCATCCAACATGTCCTTATCAATAAGCAATTGTTCCATGATTAAAATATTGGCCATATGTTGCTTGACAAGCAAGTTTACAAATTTTTCACTTAAGAAGCTAGTCTGATATTCCCTGTTACTCCCAACTGTTACATTTTGCTCTTGACACTCTCTATAGTACAGATTTTGCTTGTCCTGAGAGTCATGATTAATTTGTTTAATGTAATAATGCCTCTCAGGTCTCGTGATACTTCTTCTAGGGCCATTTTACCTTTTACTAGGTATCTAGTGTCATTCCAAATATCCAGTGATTTCTCATCACTTAGACTTAGCAGTATAGAATCTTTATTCAGGCTATCAGGGTAATTCATAGTCTCATCATAGTTTTCAGTGATCAGGCAGTCTGTATAAGGCTCCAATAATGCTTGATCTGAAACTCCCATTATCTGATCGAGCACATTGCTCTCTTTGCCTGTCACTATCACCTCTAGATCTATCACAGGTGATTTGCTATGTCCATTAAGTGGAGTCAAGGTTTTATTTACACTAGTGTTCAGCTTATTTTTTGCCCTGTCTATGTGATTCATTATTTTTCACTGTTTATAACTTCTCCGCTTTATTGGAGACTCATTTAGCAGTGGGGTAACTTGTGTTTCCTGCATTTTTTGTTTTCTTGTCCTCACCATACCTTTACCCTGCTTGCCAAACAACAACAACTAGCTTAGAGAATATTACTAAATACACCATATATTTAAATACACCAAAAGATATTTTACACTTTAGGAGAAACAAACTATTGGTCTAAAAGTTCAATTTGAGAGTTCGTTATCTGAACGGCTGGCCAAATGTCTGTTTACCAGGTTCAATGGGTGATTAATGGTGTTGTTGTTGAAGTGCTTTTTTTAAGCTATTCTTAAAAAAACACTTTTTCTGGCTGAATACCGAATAACTAATACTGAATACCTGGGACCCATACTGAATATAGAGCTGAAAATTCAGAAAAAGGTATTCGCACAGCCCTAGTTACAAGACCTCAGGCAGCATGGTCTCATGGTGGAAAGCCTGCTAAACAAATCTGATACATTTTTGTGGCTGGGTGACAGTGGATTTAGATCAGGGTGGAACAATGGATGTGGCCTACCTAGATTTCAATAAGGCTTTTGACACCATTCAACGTAGGAGACAAATAATCAAGCTGGGTAGCTTAGCAGTACATCCAAATGTATTAAACTGGATAAGAAATTGGTTAGGGGATAGGCGACAAAACATGATGGTAAACAGAGTTCACTCTGCGGAAGGGATGGTGACCAGCGGGGTGCCTCAGAGATCGCCACTGGGTCCTGTCCTCTTTAATACCTTTATAAGTGACATTGCAGTGGAGCTGGAAGGAAAGGACTGCCTGTTTGCAGATGACAGCAAAATCTGCAATAGAGTGGACACTGCAGGGGGTGGAGAGGATCAGCAGAGACCTGAGAAAAGTAGAAGAATGGACAAGGGTATAGCAGCTGGGGTTTATGTAGTAAAGTGCAAAATAATGCACTCAGGGTACAGAAACTCAGGGGTGGAGTACAACATGGGTGGATTGATACTGACAACCGCCATGCAGGATAAAGACCTGGGGTAATCATATTGGATAACCTTAGGGTGGCTGAGCAGTGTAACAAGGCAGTCAGGAGGGCTAGTGGGATTCTGGGGTGCTAAGGAAGAGGTATCAGCAGCAGAAAGAGGGAGGTGGTGTTGCCTCTGTATAGATCACTGGTAAGATCCCACCAAGAGTAATGTGTCGAGTTCAGGAGACCACATCAACAGAATGAAATGGACAGAGTGCCAGCAGTCCAGAGGGGGGCAACTAAAATGATAAAGGGTCTGCATTAAAAGCACTACAGGGAGAGAATAAAGGACATGAATATGTACACCCTGGAAGACAGGAGGGAGAGGGAGGATATGATACAGACCTCTAAATACCTCACAGAGGTAAATAGGGTACAGGAGAGAAGTATTTTGCAGAAGAATAAATGGACATGCTATGAAGATGGAGGTGGTAGATTCAGGTGAGATTCTAAGAAATACTGCTTCTCACAAAGAGCAGTAGATTCATGGAATTTTCTTTTAGCAGAGGTTGTGGGGCTGAAAACAGTGGTGAGGTTTAATAATACTTGGGATAGGCACAAGGGAATCACAGCGGAAATGAAGGAGAGGAAGGAGTAAGATCTGTAAATCAAATGCAGTCTGTAGTAATAATGTAGTCAGGGAAAAGTGGGCAGACTGGATGGACCAAGTGGTCCTTCTCTGCCATTAAATTCATTGTCTCTATGTTTCCCGTTGAGACTAATGCACTCCCTTGTGTCAGCCATTATTCCCTCCTTGATAAGGGACCACCTTTGGTCCATCTCCGTATCCACTCAGTTATAGGGGCTCAAAGTCGAGCGAATTATTATTTATGTGAACATTTGGGAACATACTTCTGTGCTTACAACGTAGCCACCTTTTGAGCTAGATATCTGAACATTTATATGCATACTTTCTTGGAAGAGTCATATAAACTGCTAAACAGAGATGTAATTGGCCATGTAAATTGTAAGTAACAGGAGTTCAATATTTCACAATTTAATTATTTGTTAAATTGTGTGAAAATGTTCAAAATAATTGGATGGTTATTCTTCCACTGCTATGGCAGGTGTACACTCAAGATTTGGCATGCATCCCAAAGCAACTATATCCTGGAATCTAATTAAGCTGGATAAAAGCAGTTTATTAAAAAAAAAATGTCACCTTAAATCCGCTCACAGTAAAGCCGGCACTGTTTTCATGATCACCATTTTCCATTTGCCTAAATGACTTGGAACCATTTTGCCCTGCCCAAAGGAGAAGTGAGGGGTTGCTGAACCGACTGGCACAGAACACTTTTTTAAAATGTGTAATATTTGGCAAGGTCCGTGCCTTGCTCATGTGGTCTGTTGTTGATGAAGGATGAAGGGAGGGGCTGAAGCGACTAGAACTAATGCTTAAAAAATTGTTCCTAGACCCTTACCCTGTAGTTCAAATTTTAAAAACTTGTGCAAACAGTTTTGTAAAGGCTGCTAATTCCATTCAATGCCAGCACAGCTGATTGCAATGAGGTAGTTTAGCTTTAGATTAGCGTTACGATGAAGCTGAGCTGCTTGGGAAATATATAGGAAGTATTACCCATGTGACAGTGAATTTGTACTGATCCATAATACTTGGCCACGTACAAGGGAGAGCAGTCTCTGCATCTTAAAACAAACGGTGTGATAGACTGGCATCTCCACATTCTTCCAATGTTGAAAGTAAAAGATTCCTGGAAGGGTACAGTTTATCCAAGTCTCAGAAAGTTACACAAGTTCAAAGGTTAGGGCACATGAGGTGCCTTTTACAGTTCAAATCAGTCATTTGGGTAAACTGAAGCAACAGCATCAGGAAAAAAAAACAATTTAAGTTAGTTAAATGACTGGGAAGGCACAGTGAGTAAAAACAGTTTAATGTTTAACTTACAAGTCACTGCACCATGAGAAACATCACAATATCATGAAAGGAACATTCTCACACTGTTCCAAAATGTACCAGTATATCGGTCAAAGTCAGACACAAAAATGTCACATTTCAAAACACGTCATCATGATCTTTAATATAAGATGTAAATGATAATATCAGACAAAATTAGGAACCTCCCTAAAATCAGGGACAGCTGAGAGGTACAGTGCTGCACATGAAAATGCTTCTCATTACAGAAAACATATTGTTTTCAATGCAGTTTCACCTGATTAACTCAAAGCACTTTAACCCTTTTTCTGCCATGGGTAATTTACACTTCTGTGCCTGCCTGTTTTTGTTATTTTTGAAATACAATATTTAAAATTAAAATATCCATATAGTTCCTTCAAGGAGAAGTATAGAAACCATGACTGTTTTTATTGTCTGGATCTGAACTTTTTATAGGTAGTAATGGTTTGCCAATATCTGATCATGTGACCATGAAACACTGCCTGAAATGCTATTTCTTTTTTTTTTGAAACTCAGTATTTTATTGATGGACCAGTTTACACAAATACAATTATGTTTTCCTCTGCACAATCAACATTCTCGTGCATAAGCCACAGTACTGTTCACAAATGTTGTAAGAAAGATCCATGAAAACCTATCAGTTAACTGAGAATTACAGAAAGCTGTGTGTTGCTGAACTTGTCTATGTACGCTCTGTATATACAACAAAAATCCTTTCTATGGGCAGAAACATGTTACAGCAGTGGCAGTACCCTGTTTTATTTACATCGAAACATAGAAGCTGTTTTCAGATAAGGACCTCCTGGCCCACCTAGTCAGCCCTATTATTTCTTTCTACAGTGCCACCTCAGACTTTACTGTGACATCCAGTCTCCCCCATATTTGCTTAGCTACTAAGATCCCCTTATGCCTGCCCCATGCATACTTCAAACTTGTGCCCATTTTAGCTTCCACCATATCTGCTGGGAGGCAGTTCCAAGCATCTACCACCCTTTCAGTGAAGAAGAACTTCCTAACATCCCCCCTAAGCCCCCCCCCAGCTTCATTGTGTGTCCCCTTGTTCTCAATGATCTTTTTCTCTGGTAAATACTCCCCTCTTGCACCTTGTTTTTACTTGTAAGATATTTAAGCAATATATCATGACGAGGTATGGGTTATCCTGGGATTTACCCACGGCTGGCATGGTCAAACCAGGTCTGCCATAGGTAAATCCATCCTAGCATAACTGATACCCTGGAGTGGTTTATTGTGATTATACAATGCTCTTCCTTTTTTGACACAAAAAAAGAAATAAAAACAATTTGTTATACTTTCATTATTTTTTACTGTGTTTATTGCTCCTCAAGAAAAAATAGTGGTGGGTTGCTAGGGATGCATCCTGCGTTGTTAGGTCTGTGAGCTAAGAGCTACAGTGGCTATTTTATTTTTTTTCCACGAGTCATACCTTGTTTGCAAAGAACTAGAAATGTGTGTGTGTGCAACACATTTTATTGCAAGCACCATGCTACAGAAAAAGACCATTTGTTGTTTTTGTGATTTTCAAACAAGACTGAGCTAGGTACAGTTTGAAGTTGCTCTTCTCCATATGTGAGGCATCGTAGTGCAAGCATTAATGAGCTGCGGTGTATCAGCATCTCCTTCTGGTTTTAGTTTTCGGGGCAAGGACAGTATGAGTCATCTGAGGTTTTGTTTCTCTTTTTACTTTTTTGTTTGATGGAAATGGGATTCTGGGCTTCACTGTAGAGCATTGTGACATGTAAGGATCCCATGTGGAGGTGAAAGCCAGTGAACAATGTTGCAGGGATGCTAGACCGAGGTGAGCAATGAATAAAAACTGTTAAAGAGGTGAGCTGGGTAGAAACAACGACGTTAAGTCTCTAAGGTATGCAGGTGTGGGGAAACTCTTTTTTATTGAAAACGAGAAGTAAAAGTAATGAAAATTGTGGCCGTAAACTAAAATCCCAGCGCTGATACTGGACATGTGCTTACTGTTACCTCTCGCACATGCGCAGTATCAGCTTGGGCTTTTAGTTTGCGGCAGCAAATTTTTATTACTTTTACTGTACCTCTCATTTTTAATAAAGATAGAGATTCCCCACATCTTCATTCCTAAAAGGTTTTTAATATGCAGTTAGGTAAATGTGGACCCAGAATGTGGATGGAGCCAACACTAACGATAAATCAGAGCTGGCGACTGCTGTTTACGAGTGAGTCAGCAGGAGGCTTTTTTGTTTGTTTTCTGGTCGGAGTGATTTCAAGTAGGGATGGCATATGTGGCTGGCTGGCACCTTTTGCATGGTTTATTGTAGGATTTACCATGGCAGAAAGGTGCTAGTCAGCCAATGAGAATACAGGAGTTACCTTTTTTGGGATGCCACTATATCATTATATATTTCTATCATATCTCCTTCTCTCCTCCAGGAGTACATGTTTAATTCCCTGAGCCTTTCCTCATAGGGCTTCAGATGCAGGCCCTGCTCCATCTTGGTTGCCCTCCTTTGAACTGCCTTTCGGAGGTGGGGATCTCCTGAACTGTACCCAGTACTCAAGTTGGGGGTCTCACCAATGATCTATACAGGGGGATTATTACCTCCCTCCTTCTGCTGATGATCCCCCTGCCTACGCATCCGAGCATCCTGCCAACTTTTCCCACCACTTTGTCACACTGATTAGCCACCTTCAGGTCATCAGAAATGATCACCTTCAGGTCCCTTTCCTGTTTCATGGCTGCCAGCCCTTCTCCTCCCAGTTTGTACGTAACCTCAGGGTTCCTAAGATCCATGTGCATGAGCTTTTTTGCATTGAAGCCCAGTTGCCAGACTCATGATCATTATTCCAGATTGTTCAGGTCCAGTCTCATTTGTTCCCCCCCACCAAGTGTCTACCCTGTTTCAGATTTTAGTATCATCTGTGAACAGACATACCTTCCCTAACAGACCCTCTGCAATGTCACTAATAAATATATTGAAGAGAACTGGGACCAGAACTGACCTCTAAGTCACCCCACTGATCACTTTGCCTTACCTAGAGTGGACGCCATTCACCACCACACTCTGACATATATTTCCAAGCCAGCTTCCCATCCATCTAACCACATTAGGGCTCTCTCCAATGCTACTTAGCTTGCTCACTATCCTTCTGTGGGGAACGGTGTCAAAGGTCTTGCTGAAATCCAGGTAGGCCTTGTCCACTGCTCCTTCTTGATCCACTATCTTGGTTACCCAATTAAAGAACTCGATTGGGTTTGTCTGGCAAGACCTCCCCCCGTAGACCCATGCTGTCTTGGATCCTGTAGTTCATTGACTACCAGGTAATCTACTATCCTTTTTCTCAGCAGCGATTCCATGACTTTACCCACCACAGAAGTCAGACTGACAGATCTGTAATTACCAGCATCCTACCTGCTACCACTTTTGTGTAGTGGGACTACATCAGCCCTCCTCCAGTCTCCCAAAACCACCCCTGTTTCCAATGATAAGTTGAACAGGGTTATTAGAGGCACAGCCAGCACCTCCCTGAGTTTTCTCAGTACCATGGGGTGCACCCTGTCCAGTCCCATTTCCTTATCCACTTTTAACCTTGATAATTCCCTAAGGACTTGTTCCACTGTAAAAGGACATATGTCGATCTCCTTTCCTTTAATGCCCTTAACCTTCATCACAGGCTCACTAACAGCCCTTCCACCGTGAGTGCTGAACAGAAGTATCAGTTCAGTACGTCTGCCTTCAGGTGATCCTCCTCCACACAACCCCCCTCCTTCTCCTTTTAGCCTAACGATCCCTCCCTTGGCCATTCTCCTATCACTTATATATCTAAAAATTGTCTCATCCCCCTTCCTCAGTGATTTGGCAATAGTTTCCTCTGTAAGTGCTTTAACCTTTCTAACTGTCCTCCCTGCCTCTTTTTGCTTTTCCTGATAGTTCTCTCTGTCTTCCTCCTTCTGTGTTTCTTTATATCTCCTTAAGTCCTGGTTTTTGCCCTTACTATTTCTGCCACCTGTCTTGAGAACCGAAGTGGTCTCTTCTTCCTTTTGCCCCTGCTAACCTGCCTGACACAGAGATTTGTAGCCTTTTTGATACCCTTCTTTAATTCTGCCCACTGATTCTCGATTCACTCTAGTTCCCCTGGCCATGGATTCTCTGAGGCATTTTCTCATAATTTCAAAGCTGGCCATTTTGAAATCCAGAACCCTAGCACTGGTATAGTTTACTTCTAACCCAGTCTGTGTGGTAAACCATACTGTACGATGGTCACTGGTTCCCAGGTGGTCCCCCATCATTATGGCTATCACACTTTCCCCATTCGTCAATACCCAATCCAGCATTGCCCCTTCATGGGTGGGCTCCCTTACTAGCTGCTTGAAGGAGGGACCCTGTAGAAAGTTCAGGATATCTCTACTCCTGATAATTGCTGCTACAGATAGGCTTCAATCCATGTCTGGTAGATTGAAATCTCCAACTAGTAAAACCTTCCCTTTTTGAGCCAGACTCTGGATTTCTTCTGTCGTTTCCCCATTCACTTCTTCCTCCTGTGCAGGAGGTCTGTAGATCCCCCTGCATGAATAATGGACCCTTCCTTTTCTCCATGGTAATCCACAGTACCTCTGCTCACTCCACCTTCCCTGCATTTCTATCACCTTTATGTTACCACTTACAGAAAAAGCCACCCCACCTCCCTACCCACCCAGTCCCTTTTAAACAGAGAATACCCTGGTATAGCTAAATCCCAGTCCTGGCTTTCACTTCACTAGGTCTCTGTGATGGCTACTAAATCCATGTCTCCTTCTGCCATGGTGGCCCCTAGATCTTCAGTCTTGTTTCTGAGACTTTGGGCATTTGCACACATGGCTCTTCAGATTGTGTCACTGCCCCTTCCCCTCCCCTTTAACAGTATGCCCTTTCAAGTAGTTAGCCTCCTGAGCCTGTGGGGGGCATGACAGATTATGCCTCTCTGCTTTATGCTGCCTCCCCACTTGGCTGGTTTAAATGCCCATCAGTGTAGCACTTAAACCTCGTACTGAGGACTTTGGAGCCCCTTCTGGAAAGATGAAGGCCATCGCTGCCATGTAGGCCCTTATCCCATCAGGTATTCTAACAAATAAAAGTTACAAAAAATGTCTATGTGTACATTTGACTTGGATAATCCTATGCAGGTGTGTAACCCCTAGGCAGCGCTACTCCTAGGGCTACTAACCCTGCCTTGGTTGCTACTAACAAGGTTGAGGGGCCTAGGTTCCCAAAATAAACTTTAAACTGGTTCTTACCAAAGATAGGACATTGTGCAGTGCCTTCACCCAGAGTTTAGCTTTAAGTGGGCTAGAATACACCTGGTACAACCCTCTGGGATGCTATACCCACCTACATTAACAACAAGCCACCCCAGACATCATCCAATATTCAAAACCCCACAATTCAGACATTTTGCATTTATTGACTTACTACTAATAATATACTCACTACACAGGTATCTGCAAAAAACAAACAAGTTTATTTACATTGGGGGGTTAGGAAGGGTAAATTGGAATAGAGCCTATACTATTTACATTCAGTTTGAATGGGTTTGATTAGTGCTGGTGAAACTCTCCAGCTGGGTAGTTAAGTTGCATTGTAAATTCAAGACATCTATCATATTTGCCCCACCAATCTCTATGGTAGTCAGGTTCCTGACTATCTGGATAGCTGCATAATTATTAAACATATTTACAAAGTTATGCCCACACAGATACCAGTCCCCACATGTGGTATGAGACCCTGCAATCCCACACCTTAACCTGGGTACCCAGTAACTTTAAAGTTCTTACAAGTTTCAGGCCAGCTGGATGTTGCAGCTGTACATGGGCTGGCTAGTTGGGGCCCTTAGGAAAATTAAAGGGGATTAAGTTTAGATTGCATCTTTAAATTTTAACTGCAGCTTGCAAGATTTGCTAACTTGAACTATTTGCATTACTTACAGTTGGATGTCTTCATAAGTTTAGAGACGTCAGGATCAAGTGCTTTCAGCAGAAGGGCTCTATCCCCGAGGCCAAAATGCAGGCAAAGCAACGGCCAGTACCCCTAAACTGACTGCAAAAGTCTGAAGATGAAAACAACACTTTTAACTTCTGAAGCAGCACCCCTTTCTGGGCTGAAATCACTCTTTTACATTCAGCACATTTATGCATTCAGTATATTTATAGTTTAGACACATCTGGAGCTTCGTTTGCATCTGTGCACAAGGCTAAACGCTGCTTGAATTGATTTGTACCACTTGACCATATATTGGCTCTGGAAAGAGCTCAAGGCTTGACTTACTGCTATTAACAACAACTTTAACTTTGCTGAGCTTGCAGCAAGAGTCACTACCCTTTTCAGCTTTTAGTTAGCAAACAGATGCAGATACTCTTTGTCACAACCCTTGCACTTTTGCAGAAGCATTGTACAATAGCTCACTGTGCTCTTCTAATACAACTGTACATAAGTGTGGAGACAGGGCGCTTCACACCAGCTACAGGCCCATTTCCATTCTCCCTGCACTTTCCAAAGCACTGGAATGCATAGTCTCGGACCAGCTAGTTGAATGGCAGGTAGTAAGGTAAACACTGAGGTACAGAGCTCAACACAAGGCAGCACAGGGGTAAATGGAAAAATAGACAAGGGCAATAAGAGCAGAGATGGGGGGAAAAAAGGATAAAGCCAACATTAAATGGAGGGCAATGAGTACCAGTGCCCATAGTCTGGGAAACAAGCTTCCTGAGCTAGTAGCCCTGATGGAAGAGGAACACTTGGATATTGTGGCAGTCACAGAAACATGGTACACAGAGAACCATGACTGGGATGTCAACATACCAGGGTACACAGTCTACAGAAGGGACAGTGAAGGTAAAGGCGGAGGTGGAGCAGCTCTCTAAGTAAGGGAAGAGATCAAAGCTACAGAACTAAAAAGTAAAGGGGGAGGACAAGAGGCACTCTGGGTCACCTTGGAGACAGGGAATGGCATCACAATCCGCACAGGGGTTGTATACAGACCCCCATCTCAAGGGAAGGAAATGGACAACAAAATGATAGAGGACATTCTCAAAAAGGCTGAAAAAGGGGAGATACTGTTGATGGGGGACCTGAATATGCCAGATGTTAACTGGATAACATGTACTACAGCCACATCCAAGAGCAGGGTCATTCTCGATGCCCTGCAGGGGGCAGGCCTTAGACAGCTAGTGTTGGAACCCACTTGGGAGAGAGCAATACTAGATCTGGTACTCTCAAATGGAGAGAGGATCACAAATGTAGAAGTCAGTAGACATCTGAGAACAAGTGACCACTGCACAGTGTGCTTCACAATGAGCACAACCATGGAGATAAGCCATATAAAAACAAGGATACTGGACTTTAGAAGGGCTGACTTTGGCAAAATGGGTGAATACCTGAAGAATGCACTAGCAAATGACCAAAAAGAAGGGGTGGAAGAACAATGGAGGAAAATCAAAACTGCCATCATAGAGGCAACAAGCCTTTGTGTGAAACAAAGAAAGAAAACAAAGCGGAGTAAAAAACACTGTGGTTCTCAAAAGAGGTGGCAGGGAAGGTTAAGGAGAAAAAGGCTGCATTCAAAAAGTATAAGGAATCACAGAAGGAGCACAACAGGGAACTGTATCAATTAAAGCAGAAGGAAGTGGGGAAGGCAGTCAGACTAGCAAAGGCCCAAACCGAGGAAAAAATAGCCAACTTAGTTAAGAAGGGGGATAAAACCTTTTATAGGTACATTAAGGAGCATAGAAAGGTTAAGGGAGGGATAGTGAAGATTAATAAAGGAGAGGGGAGGTGGGCAGAGGGAGACAGTGAAAAGGCAGAGATACTGAATGAATACTTTTGCTCAGTATTCACAAAAGAAGATGAGAAGGAGTTACCTAAACCAGACAATAGAAGCACTCTGAGTAAGGGGGTTGACACCAGTCTATTCACAGAAGAAAGAGTCCTGAAAGAACTCCTAAAACTCAAGGTGGACAAAGCAATGGGGCCTGATGGGATTCACCCCAGAATCCTAAAAGAACTAAGGGAGGACCTAGTGACACCACTGACCACGCTTTTTAACAAATCATGGCAGGATGGGGCGGTACCTGAGGACTGGAGGAGGGCAGATGTGATTCCCCTTCACAAAAGTGGGAGCAAGGCAGAAGCAGGAAACTACAGACCTGTAAGTTTGACCTCAGTGGTAGGGAAAATGATGGAATCACTTCTGAAAGAAAGAATTGTTGATACCTAGAGTCCAGTGGGGCAGAGGACCCAAAGCAGCATGGATTTACAACAGGAAGGTCAGGTCAGATGAATCTAATTGATTTCTTTGACTGGGTGACCAAAGTAATAGACCAGGGAGGGGCTGTGGATATGGCCTACCTAGACTTTAGCAAAGCATTTGACACAGTCCCACACAAAAGATTAATAATCAAGTTAGCCAGTCTGGGAGTGGGTCCCATGATGGTAGCCTGGGTAGCAAACTGGCTGCACAACAGGACACAGAAGGTAATAGTGAATGGAACACATTCCGAAGAAAGGGGGGTTACTAGTGGAGTACCTCAGGGCTCAGTACTGTGTCCAGTCATCTTTAACATCTTTATAGGTGACATTGCAGAGGGTCTGGAGGGAAAGGTATGCATCTTTGCAGATGACACAAAGATCTGTAACAGAGTTGATACACAAGAGGGGGTAGAAAAGATGAGAAATCTTGCAAGGTTGGAGGAATGGTCAGACATATGGAAACTTAGATTCAATGCAAAGAAGTGCAAAGTAATGCACCTGGGAAACAAAAACTCAGGAGAAGAGTACACAATAGCACGGGAGGTACTAACAACAACAAAAATGGAAAGAGACCTGGGGGTAGTCATATCAAATGACCTAAAGGTGGGTAAGCAATGTGAAAAGTCAGTAAGGAGAGCCAGGGGGATACTGGGATGCATAGGAAGGGGAATCATAAGTAGAACAAGTATGGCGCAGTGGTTTAAGGCTCTGAGCTGCAAATCTGGAGACCTGGGTTTGAATCCCACAGCCCCCACTTGCATACTGTGTGACCCTGAGCAAGTCACTTAACTTCCTCATGCTCCCAGGTTGCACCTGCAAACAAGCTTTCAGCTTAGTGTGTCTCACCTGGTAAAATAATTGGTAAAAAAAAAAAAAAGGGAAGTGGTTATCCCTCTATACAGACAGTTGGTGAGACCCCATCTGGAGTACTGTGTGCAGTTTTGGAGACCTCATCTACGCAAGGACATAGACAGGATGGAAGCAATCCAGAGGAAGGCAACTAAAATGGTGCAGGGTCTGCAGCAGAAACCATATGAAGAGAGACTGAGAGAGCTTAATATGTATACTCTTGATGAAAGGAGGGACGGAGGGACATGATAGAAACTTTTAAGTACCTCAAGGGAATCAACAAAGTCCAGGAGGGTAGCATCTTTCAGAAAAGAGATGTGTAAGAACAAGGGGGCACAATTTAAAGATGGGGGGGATGGCTCAGGGGTAATGTGAGGAAATTTTTTTTCATGGAGAGAGTGGTGGATACGTGGAACCACCTTCCTGGGGAGGTCGTTGGGTCTAAAACAGTGGGGGAATTCAAACATGCATGGGACAGACACAAGGCAATTATAGTGGGGGGTTGCAGGAAGTAGGCTGTTGGTTAACTAGAATCTGCAGCTTATCCAGTAGGTAGGGAAATGGGTCGACAAAATGGTCTTATCTGCGTCAAAGTCTATGTTTCTATGTTTCTATGTTAATATCTGAGAAATACGATATCCAATGCCCTCAACAGCATGGATTTAGAAAAGGGCACAGTACCAGCACTGCCCTTTTGGAGTTTACAGGTTTCATCCACAACACACTTGATCAAGGAAACTGTGCTGGTGCAGTGTTCATTGACCTAACAAAAGCTTTCAACACTGTCAACCACCCACTTCTGCTTAGACAGCTTTGCTCCATTGGCCTCTCCAATGAAGCACTACAGTGATCGAGGGTTATCTTGTGGGCAGGTTCCAATAAGGTCAGGATTGCCAATACCACCTTGAATCGAAAACCAGTCCACTCAGGCGTACCCCAGGATCCATCCTGGGACCATTACTGTTTAGTCCATTAATGAACAATCTTCCTAGTGCCTGTCATCAGAGATTGTTACTATATGGGTCTATCCACAGTAATAGGGACATATGTGGGACATGACTGTGGAAAAATAAATGTTGTCATTTCTTTCTTCTTTCACTATCAATACTTTACCTTAATGTCCTTTACTAAAAGTGTAAATAGGAAGATAATATAACTTGTGGTTTTCTGAGTACAGTCCCTAATGTTTGGAAATAGTAACCAGGTAATATGCATGAACAGGGACAGAGAATATGTTAACTAGAAAAAAAGTAATGTAGAAATATTTTTGAATCTCTACATGAATTTGCAGTACTTTAACTCATTTGGTTAATTCTCTAAGCAACATCAAAATATTTGCAAGCAAAAGAATATAATAACCATCAATCTAACATGTGGCAAAGAATTACGGGGCAAAGCAATTTCAAAGTTTTCCCTCACCAACATTTCTTGGGTAATCACAGATTAAAATGCATTTGTACATAACTGAGGATAAGAGTAGATGATATTTAAAACTTTTTTTGATCACTTTAAAAATGTAACTCCAAAAATCTGTGAAAAAGTGTTTCATTAACGTATGTAACAGGACAGAGAAAAATTCAAAAACTTTAAGCAGTCCCAGGAAACATTGCGGAAAAAAGAAAATCAGGCAATTGAAGTCCTTTATTCTTTACCACTTTATGTTTAATGTCTAAAGTTATGACTCAGTCATCATAAAAGTTCTACGGTTGCATAACATCACCACAAAGGAAGTTCAAATTCACTATACTAACTAGAAATACCAGACACACTAAGTAAAATTAACTAAAACTCTAACTATAACACCACAATATACACACTATATACATTGCTTATTACAGACCTAATACCGCCAACAAATGTACATATGTACATCTGGCAGACCCCATGTGACAGCGTAACTGAATCCACCAGACATGAGCATGGACACCAGCCTACAGTGACTAACTCAAGCCGGTGTGTGCAGTACACCACTTGCAAACAGTGCAAACTGTGAGGAGTTTTTAAAGAGGATTTCGTGCTGGTGGACTTTTACGGTAACCGGAGTTTGGGGGTATGTTGTGAGACGGTTGCCCGGGGTGGTTGATGCTGGTTGGGCTCAGGGCAGGTGACGCCGGCTTGGACCTGCTGGAGAGCGGGTGCGAACTGCTGGTATCTTCTTGACCTACCGGAGGTGTCTACTGGTGGGTGGACACCATTCCGGGGTCGTTGCTGTGGTCCCGGCCTGGGTCAGTAGCCCACTCTGGGGCAGCTATTCTCCCTCACACCACCGTTCCGATACCTGTGTTCTTCGACTAGAACTGCGTAGGTTTTACCCTGCTCACAAGGCAGACTGACTTTGATCATCCGGGTTGTGAGAGAGTCTGGAGTTCTTAGACCTGCAATATTGGATGCCTTTAGCTCTTTGTGCTCTGACCCTGAATATGCCCTATTTCTCCTAGCAGTAGGAGCTTGTGAAGATTAAAGACCTTGAGTGAGGGGTTTAAAAGACTTGGACTGTTTGCACTCATTTTCATATCTTAGTGAGAGTCCTTGATGAGTTTAAATTTATATTCTCCGGTTTTTTAGTTTGAAGAATTATTATTCACCTTTTATGTTTATATTAACTTTTATGATGCTATTTGAGTTAAACTCTGATTCTGGTTTAACAGCTTAAATTTTAATATATTTTTATTTGTTTATTTTTACTTTATTTTTATTATAGGTTTGTTTGCTTTAGTATAATATTTTGTTTGAGGGTAGGTTGGTTTTTAAGTTAAGATAGTTTTATTAGACACTGATTGTTTAAGATGTGTCGGATAGGTTTTTCGACGGTCAGGCGCTACTCTCCAGCTCTGCTCCGGGGCCTCTGTCCCTTTCACTGTCCCCACCTGTCTGCTGATGTCTTCAGTAAGTGTCGTGCAGCGGGGATAGTGAGAAGCACGTGAGGGATGGCTGGACTGGACAGAGTGGGAGATTGGAAAGGAGTGGGCAGATAGGGGTAGTTGGGACGAGGAGACGCCTTGGGGCGAAATGGGATCAGGAGAGGGGTCCTCTATGCCTGATTCCCATACCCAAGGGCTCCACAGATTGTGGGCAGGTACTGCGCTCCTCTCCGAAAACCCATCCAACCTGGGCGGTGTTATGTAATGCCAGGTCCATTAGGAACTAGACTGCAATTATTGCAGATCTTGCTGCATCATCTGACCTGGCATGTGTCACCGAGACCTGGCTGGATGAGAATGCAGGTCCTATATTAGACTCTGCTGCTCCGGCTGGGTTCTCGGTGATACACCGCCCGAGATTGGATCGTAGGGGCGGGGGTGTAGCCATCTTTTTTAGAACAGATCTGAATCTTGTGGATGTGCCAGTGGGTAACACTAGATCCTTTGAGTGTATCCTGGCTGCAGGTGCAGGGTTCAGGATTCTCCTCATCTACCGTCCACCCGTTGATGGTGGAGAATTCCTGAAGGAGTTCGCGGACTTCGTCATCGACATGGCATGGGGGTCGCCCAGATGGTTAATACTGGGTGACTTCAATGCCTGGGTCGACGATGAACTCTTGCACTTTGGTAAGAACTTCCTCCAACTTATGATTATGTTGGGCCTGTCACAGGTAGTTACCTCTGCTACCATATAGGGGGTCATTCATTGGATCTGGTGTTCCTACTGGATTTGGAGGTTACTCATTTGGGGGTGGAACCAAAGGTGTGGACGGACCATCACCCCATAAGATTCAGCTTTGGGGCACCCCCTAATAGGCCAGCCTCTACGGAGATGGTCCGGTATCACCCTTTAAGGGCAGTTACCCCAGAGAGTCTACTAGCGGTACTGGATCTATCGGGTATTTCAGGTGAGAGCATGGGCCCAGGGGACCTCGTTCTTGCCTATAATAAGGTGGTGAGTGAGGCCCTGGACCTAGTTGTTCCTGTCTGTGTTCGCTCACTCACTCAGCACCCAAGGACTCCATGGTTTGATGAGTCCTTGAAGGAACTGAGGAGAGTGGGACAAAGGCTAGAGAGGGCCTGGCGGAAATCTGGCCTGGATGATGACAGACTTAGGTTGATGGATCATTATGGTATCTATCAATCAGCAATCTCCCGTAAGAAGGCAGAATTTCTGTCCAGGGAGATTGCTGCTGCACGGAACCGACCAGCTCAACTCTTTCGGACTGTCGACAGAATGTGCAATCCACTCTGTCTACAGTCTGGAAGAGATTTTTCACAAATAAAGTGTGATGAGCTTGCTCGGTTCTTCACTGATAAGATTGCTAGCATTAGGTCAGATGTCAGCCAGGCTCACTCTTTAAGGGTTTGCGATGATTGGCGAGGGGAAACAAACACCTGTGTCACCTGGTCTGACTTTGGTAAGCTGGAATTCACGGATATTGTGAGATTGTCCAGATTGTCGCCCAACCAGCTGTAGTTTGGATCCGGGCCCTATGTCACTGCTTTTAGGTTGCGTAGATACTATTTGCCCGATCCTTGCTGAAATTGTCTGAAATCTTTGGAGCAGGGGTCTTTCTGATCCCTAAAGGAGGCGGTCGCTTGACCACTCCTGAAAAACCTTCTCTGAATCCGGACTGTCTAGCCAACTACAGACCTGTCTCTAACCTGCCCTTTGTGGGTAAGGTTATTGAAAAGGTGGTTGCGCTACAACTGGATGACCATCTTCGAATCACAATGTCTGATATCTTCAATCAGGATTTAGGAAAAGACAGCACTGAGACTGCCCTTGTCTGGGTTTTAATGATCTCTGATTGCAAGAGATCGAAAGGCTCGTACTATCTTAGTCCTTCTTGATCTCTCTGCAGCATTTGATACTGTGGACCATGGTGTGCTTTTGGAACGCCTGCAGCTTCATTGCGGACTATCTGGTACAGTTCTGCATTGGTTTTGATCTTTCCTTACGGGATGGAGACAGAGAGTTGTCACTGGAATTTATTCCTCTGATGCCATCTTCCTGTCCTGTGGGGTGCCGCAGGGTTCCATTCTGGCACCCATGTTGTTCGCTGTCTACATGCTGCCATTGGGAGACATTATTAGGCGATACAGTTTGGGTTTTCACTGCTATGCAGATGATACCCAGCTGTATTTGTCCTTTAATCCCGGACAGAAAGATGCAATCTCTATGCTTAACAGCTGTCTGTCTGAGATCAAGGATTGGATGAGTGCCAGCTGACTGAGGTTAAACCCGGATAAGACTGAGGTGTTGGTGGTGGACCCAGGTCACTTTAAGGCAGGCTGTAGGGCTGGGCTTCCTTCGGGCATATGGCTCGATGGTGTCCAGCTCTCAACCTCAGACCGGGTGCGTAACCTGGGCGTTATTATCGACGACGGTCTGACCCTAAAATTGCAGGTGTCATCTGTTGTCAAATCCTCTTTTTGCCATCTTAGGAATATCACCCGGGTGAAACACCTGGTTCCTCCGGATGACCTTCCTACACTGGTCCATGCCTTTGTGGCCTCTCACCTTGATTACTGCAATGCCCTGTACCTAGGGCTACCGGGGGTTGATATCTGCCGCTTGCAGCTGGTGCAGAAAGCAGCAGCCAGGCTTTTGACTGGGACATCTAGAAGTAGTCATATTATGCCTGTGCTGCGCGGACTGCACTGGCTGCCGGTTCAGTGGCGGATCACCTTCAAGGTTGGGTTACTGGCCTACAAAGCCCTACATGAACAGGGACCGCAGTACCTACAAGATCTCCTTACTCCCTACTGTCCCTCTCGTTCACTCCGATCCGCCGACGAGGGATTGCTAGAGATTCCCAGGGTTCGTTTAAAAACATCTGGGGCACGTGCATTTTCTTACGCTGCCCCCACCCTGTGGAATTCTCTACCTCGTTGGATACGAAGCTGCCTGACTGTCGAGAGTTTTAAGTTAGAGTTAAAAACTTATCTATTCTCGAAAGCGTATGGAGAGTGATTTTACTGTGATTTTATTGTTATTACTATGTTATCATTATATTTTGTAATTAAATGTTTGATCACCTGTACAGCGCTTTGGTTTTTGAAAGCGGCTTAAAAATAAATTTTACTACTTTACTTACTTTACACCAGCACCCCATGAGAGATTGACCAGGGACCTGGCACAACCCAGGTGACAGTGTAACTGAATCCATCAGAGCAGAACATTGGTTCTTGCCTACAGTGACTCAATCCTGCAGGTGAGTGCAGTACACAAACTGCACACCTACCAGGGCCCCATGAAGATTGATCAGGGACCTGGCAGACCCCAGGTGATGGCGTAACTAAATCCACCAGACGAGAACCCTGGCACCAGTACATTGTGACTCAAGTCAAGCTGCTGTGTGCAGTACGCCACTTGCACACCCACCAGGGCCCCATGAAAGATTGACCAGGGAACTGGCAGATCCCAGGTGATGACATAACTGAATCCACCAGATGAGAACAGATGATAATGTGGGCAAACCACTGGATTGTAAACAAAATGGAGCGAACGAACACAACCACTGAATTGCAAACAAAATGTAGGCGGGCACAGACACGAGCACTGGATTGCAAAAAATGGAGGCACGTGACGGACACTCATTGGCTTGCAAATTAAATGGAGGCACACATGACCGCAGCAACTGGCTTGTAAACAAAATGGAGGTAAGCATGGACATTCACAGAATTGCAAACAAAAGGGAGGCATGCCCGGACACCAACAGGATTGCAAGCAAAATGGAGGCACTATTCCCATCCCCCCTACAGATCCATGTCAGCAGTCCCTGGGGCTTAGTAGAGAATGCTACAATTCTACAGCCCTGTCAGTAGCCCCCTGGGACCCAAGATCAGTCCAACCCCCTCCTCATCAGCCCTGTGGTATGTGAGGTCAGTCCCATTTCCCTCCCCAGTCCCAGGAGCCTTGTGGCACACTCCTAAAATGCTCCAGCCATGTAAGCAGTCCCATGGGACCCAAGCTCAGTAACACCCCCTCCCCATTAGCCCTCTGGCACTTGAGGTCAGTCCCATCTATCTCCCCAGGGCCTGGTGGCAGACTCCAAAATTCTGCAGCCCTGTTAGCAGTCCCAGGGATCCAAGGCAGTCCCAAACCCTCCCCATCAACCCCTGGCACATGAGGTAAGTCCCATCCACATCCCTAGTCCATGGGTCCTGGTGGAACACTCCAACAAATCTGCAGTCCCATGGAACCCAAAGTCAGTCCCAGCTTTTCCTCATTAGACCACTGGCACATGAGTTTAGTCCCATTCCTCTCACATGTCCCTGGGGCCTGGTGACACACTCCAACAAATCCACAGTCCCATAGAACACATGGTAAGTCCCATTCTTCTCCCCATTAGCCCCCTGGAATGTAAGGTCAATACCATCCCCCTACCCAGTCCCTGGGGTCTGGTGACACACTCCTAAAACTCTCTAGCCCTGTCAGCAGTCCCATGGCATCCAAAGTCAGTCCCACCCCTTCCCCATCAGTTGCCCTGGCACATGAGTTCAGTTCCACCCCTTCGTAGTCTCTAGGGTCTGGTGGTGAACTCCTACATTTTCCAGCCCTGTAAGTAGTCCCATGTGACCCAAGGTCAGTCCCACCCCCATCAGCCCCCTGGCACAGAGGTCATTCCCATCCCCCTCCCCAGTCCCTTGGGCCTGGTGGTACACTCCAGCAAATCCTTAGTCCCTTTGGACAAAGGGCAGTCATACATCCCCATCAGCCCCAGGCATGTGAGGTCAATCCCATCCCCCTCCCCAGTCCCAGGGGCCTAATGGCACACACTGACAAACCTACAGTCCCATGGAACCTAAGGTCAGTCCCACCCCTCCCCATCATCCCCCTTGCACATGAGGTCAGTCCCATCCCCCTCTCCAGTCCCTGGGGCCTGGTGGCATACTTCAACAAATCCTCTGTCCCATGGAGCCCAAGGTAAATCCCACCCTCCTCCAAATCAGTCCCCTGGCATGTACGGTCAGTCTCATCCTCTTCCCCAGTCTCTGGGGCCTGGTGGCACACTTCAACAAATTCACTGTCCCATGGAGCCCAAGGTAAGTTCCACCCTTCTCCAAATCATTCCCCAGGCATGTAAGATCAGTCTCAACCTCCTCCCCAGTCCCTGGGGCCTGGTGGTTCATGCCTAAAACTCTCCAGCCCTGTCAGCAGTCCCATGGTACCCAAGGTCAGTTCCACCCCCTCACCATCAGTCCCCTGGGATGTAAGGTTAGTCCATTCCCCTCCCCAGTCCTGGGGTCTGCTGGTACACTCCTAAAACTCTCCAGACCTATCAGCAGTCCCACGGTACCCAAGGTCAGTCCCACCCCCTCTCATCAGCCCCTGGCATGAGAGGTTAGTTCAACCCTCTCCCAGTCCCTGGGGCCTGTTGGCATGCTCCTATCAAATCTGCAGTCTCATGTGATCCAAGGTCAATCCCACTGCCCTCCCTATTGGCCCCCTGGAATGTAAGGTCAACCCCATCTCTGTCAGCAGTCTCAAGGGTCCTAGTGGCACACTAGTAAAATTCTCTAGCCCTGTCAACTGTACTATGGGACTTATGGTCAGTCCCATCCCTCTCCATATCTTGTCAGCAGTCCCAAGGGTAAGTGGTGGCAACTGTCTCCCTCCCTGCTGCCCTATTAGCTATACCTTGGCCAGAACCATTTTGTAAATTTAACTGGTGCCATTGTGCTTCCAAGGAGCAAATTACAGCTGCAATCTTTATTTTCATAACATACAAGGGTCTTTAGCTGCAAAACTTTTTTGTTCTAAAATATTGTCATTGGCATTGGTCCATTTTAAATTTAGTAGGAAGTACTACTGCACCCAATATGTCTATTGTTTCTAATCTCAGATTTTGCAGGAAACATTACATTTCTATTTTTTTCGGATCAGCTGGCAGCCCCTCCCCCAAAGCATGTGGGTGACTATTTTAAAACAAAAGTCCTTTGTTGCATCCCCAAACAAATGCTCAGTCAAAACAAACAAGTCTTGTAGAATATCTTAATAATCACAATTAAAAATAAAGTACCACTAGAAGTCCCATCCATTTTTATCAGGGACCACTGGTTTCCTGAGATCCATGTTATAAACATGACTGAACTTGGTTGTGGGCTGTTAGAACAACTTTTGAAAATGCTAAAACAGATTCCATGCTTTTTTCACTTTAAATGCATCAGTAAATGACTACAGCACCCAATACTTTTATATTTTAATCTCAACCTTTGCAGCAAACAGTCCATTTCTAATTTGCTTTTGGATGAGCTGGCAGCCCCCGCCCCCCCAAAGCATGTGAGTGGCCATTTTAAAATAAAAAAATTCTTTGTTACACCCCCCAAACAAATGCTCACTTAAATCAAACCAAAAAGCATGTAACATCTCTTAATAATAACAATGAAAAATAAGGCACCACCAGAAGTCTGGTTTATAACAGGGACCACTGGTTTCCTGAGGTCCCTGTTACAAACATGACTGAACTTGGTAGTGGGCTGTCAGGACAACTTTTGAAAATACTGTTTTGGATTCCATGATTTGTTTCAGTTAAAATGCATCAGTAAATGACTACAGCACCCAGTATTTTTCTATTTGAATCCCTACCTTTGCAGCAAACATTCCAGAAATAATTTACTTTCAGATGAGCTGGCAGCCCTCCCCAAAGCATGTGAAGGCCATTTTAAAACAAAAATCATTTGTTACACCCCTAAACAAATGCACAAAACAAACACAAATCTCATTATATCTCTTAATAATCACAATTCTAAATAAGGTACACCAAAAGTCTTGTTTGTAAATGGGACAGAGATTTTAAGGAGGTCCCCATTACAATCATTAGCATGCTACCTCTGTCTCTGTTACAATCAGGACAGTACCATAAGACCATTAAAAAAAGATGTTTGGAAGCCTGCAAAAGTCATACATCCACAATGAATTACACAGCCTTACACACCTGTTTAGCACATTACAAAACTATGAAATTCACAGCATGTCTGGCACACAGAAGGCAGTTAATAGAGCCACAAAATAGATAACCTTGAACAATATGTCAAATACTTGCCGTTTTCAGACATAAATGGATATATTTAAACAGCAGTCATGAACCCCAGTAAAATACATTATAAATTCAAACTTTATTTAACATAATTGACCATGCCCAGTTGCTAAATCCTGTTGTAACAGGGACAAATGTATTATCTCTGTCCCTTGTTACAAACATGATTGACCTTTTCTCTGTCCCCAGAGACCTTACTGAATGTCAGTCTGTGCACAGCACACTCTCATTTCAAATACAGCAACAAAATGCAGTCAGATTTCTAGCAGACAGTATAAAAAATCTTTATTTCACTGCTATGTAGCCCCATTTATGTCTGCTTACATTTCTGACCAGTTTCCACATTCCTGTTTGTAACACAGTCACACGTTTCTAACGGCAAGTTTGGAGGAGACAGAGAATGTTCTCAATTGGTATTTGGGAAGAAAATTGACTGATCCGCAAGCAAAGCAAAGTTTAAAGGACTTAATCTGGTGTTATGATTGGCTAGAAGTAAGCCAATGGCACTGTGAAAAAAAGTCACACTCCCAGGCATGATAAACAGCTGTTACATAAGTAGATAGGGGTTGGACAGAGACAGATAGCCCAGTTCTACTTTTAAAGGCAGCCAGAGCATCGCTTCAGTTTTGAAGTGTTTTTTTCAGCCAGAACAGCAAACTAACTGAGCCTCCTTCAGTTCCTGGCATCCAGTGCCCGATTCTTGCACAGTTTATGTTTATACCAGTCAATCCTGTATGTAATCTAGGGGACAGAGAAGGTTATATAAGATTGTCACTTTTTAACTCATTCTGGAAAAAAAGAAAAATATATAAAGGCACACACACGTGGTGATGTTACAGGGCACTTTATATAAAATGCATTGGGGGACTTATTTTTTCAGCACAGCATTTTGGTAGGTAGAAGGAAAGCATGCAACATGTGGTGTCTTGAAATGTCCCACCTAGCCAATGCAAAAACCAGGGGACAAATCTGTAAGTTTAAAAAAAAAACATTTTTTCATAAGTATTAGGTGGCTGAAGTTATTTATGTTATCCCATTAACTTCTGTAGTAGACAGCAGTGCAGTTTTGAAATATATTTAAACACTCTTTGCAAAGTTACTGAGTGTTACAGTCCATGTGATGGAAATGTACCCATTTAGTATGGACATGCCCATATACAGATGATGTTGTCATCTTTACCAGCCACCAGGACCTGAAACTCATTGAGCATCATCTATAGCTTGACTTTGCGAGGGTTGAAGAATGGTTCAGTGCCCAGAAATTGATCCTGAATGTCAGCCAAACCAAGGTTGTGTTATTCAGCAGTGTGCATAGCAATCATAAAGCCCATTACCTCACCATCCCAGAATGGCTCTGCCGCCCAGCTTGAGCAGGTCAAGCATTTCAAAATACCTTGGGATCACATTGGATAATTCCTCTCCTACACACAACACATTGAGAATGTTGCCAAGGCCATAAATATTCGAATTGGAATGCTACATAGGCACAAGCATTGTATGTCTACAGATGCTCTGTGTCTGGCAATCCACAGCTCAATCACCTCTGGCATTGACTATGTTCTAGCCATCTATGGGGCTCTGCCTCCCCTATTGCCCTCCGTAGGGTAATGGTGGCACTTAACAAAGCCTGTAGACTACTCATTGGTGCTGCACGCTTTACTCACACCTGTGAACTATATGCCCAGTCTGGGTGGTTCCCACTCCTTTGTAAGATCCGGTATCAGATCTGCCTGCTAACAAAAAAGGTACTCCTAGGCCTCATGCCACCAGGTGTTGAATAAAGCTCCTAAACACGCACTGTACCACTCAGCGTACCCGTAATGCCATCAGTCAAATCTTCCAAGTTCCCAGATGTCGAACCTCTATGGCACAGAAATCATTTGCCTAACAGGCTCCACACTGGTATAATGCTCTTAACCAGAATATCCTGACTACTCACAAAACTGGCCCCTTCAAACGACTGCTCTGGGTACACCTCACCCCTTCTTGTAGCTGTGATTGTTTCACTTAGAGCGCCACCTCCCTTAGTACTCCAGACTTTCCTGCTCGCCATGCTCCTCTCCAATAAATTTCTGCTCTATAGTCCACTTTTCTTTCCCCTTCGCTACCCTCTGCTACTCCCACCCCCTTCACTGCCAACACTAGCACTTATTGTACCCCTGTCCCCTACCCCCTACTCTACTAGCACTTCTCAATCTCTCCTCCCTCCTTGACAATGGCCTTCTTGTCTGCCCACTCCTTTTGGGGCTACCTTCCCTACTGTTCTTCCCCTCAAATGCCATCACATCTAGTCTACTGATGCACTGCTTAATTCTTAGTCTGAGCCAGTCTCACCACACCTATCACTGGTTTTAGCTTGACTCCTACCGTACCTGTGTAGTGTTGTATAATGAATAATGATGTTCACCCTTGTATGTTTTCTACCATCTGTGTAACTTCTGTATAATTCTTGTAGTGATGTTCACCCTGTTTGTCTACCAACATTTTGATGTGGAACCTTTGTAAATGAGCTGTTCTTGTTCAAAGGTATTTAATGCAAGAGTTAATAAAATAAAAATAAATAAAAACTTGCACTTCGCAGCACACGGTTTCTGTAGCTCCCCAACCTCAAATACAATATGCAGTCCCTTGTGACCCTTTGCTAACTCTTGCAGCTCTCACAAACAAAACACTAGTCCTCCCAGGCAAAGTTAGAAAGAACCCTAGCTCTGAGTATGCTCCTTCTAGTCCTGAAAGCACCTAGCAATCCAGACACATTTATATATAATGACTGAACCATTAACAGTCACTCGGTTGGTAGGGGTCCATCCTCTCTAAGCACTGATCAGATGCAGGGGCAGACTAACAGTTACAATCTGTTCTATATGGCTTTGCTGCCCTGTATGCTTTTCTTTAAGTTGTACTTGGCAGATGATGTTTTACTCACCACATTTCTTTTGCAGGAATGTTTTCCCTTCTTCTGAGGCTTTAGGCTTTAATCAACGCTCTCACCATTGTGGCAGGTTCAGCTATCTCACAGCTGGCTTTATCAAGTTGCTGCCCATGTTTTTCCTCAATGTGAAAAGGCTATTGGTAGCCCTTGAGGACATTTTCTGGTAACCCCTAGGCTAGTGAATTCTGCTTCATGCAGCCTCTTATATTTTCTCTTTTCAGGAGAAATACCCTCTCCCCTGTGGAGGGGCTTGCACTGGATCCATAGGCCCATTTTGCTTGCTGAGGGCCTGAACCCCACCCCTATTGGGGCTCCCACTTGAACTGCTCACACAGCCAGTAAACATTGTATTTTATGGGGCTCCTCTGTGGCTCCCTATTGGCTGAAGCTACTTGATGCTCCCACTGTGTTTGGCTAAAGTACTCATCACCAAAATGAATTCTTTATTAACGCACTCAATGCACTAAGGCTCCCTGTTTGGCACTTGAATTTAGGCCCTGCAATTTCCTCATAAGCTCTGGCAAAAATCCCATAAATTCTAGCTGGAAATCCTGGCTTTCTGATTGTCTGTTGCTGCTTAAAATGGCTGCTGAACACACAGTCCCAAAGCAGATTAAACACAGTCCTGTATGAAAGTCCTGGTGCAGCCAGAATAATTATTTATTTTACTTTCTTGTCCCATACTTCAGTAGCCACATATGTGCCCTTAAGATTGCTGCCCAGCTTTAGCGTTTTTTCTCAGTCCTTTGCCTGTCGCTGCTGCCGATATTTTATTACCCCCTTTGCAGCAGAAAAGCTTTTTTTTTTAGCATAGAAAAATTTTTATATTTTGTGGTTGTCAGTTCCAAGACAGGAACATATCATACAGTGTAAGAAAAAAAAGGGATACATGTCAACAATACAGTTCATGCTGAACTAATACAAGACAACAAGAAAGAAGAACATATACAATACTACTTATGCTATGGTGTGCATATTATACCAAGATACAGAATCATCCCATGTCAGTCAGGTTAAAGGAGAAAAGAAGCTAGTTGACTATCAGGTTTGCATCTTCCTATTAGCGACTATTACTGTCAGCCAAGATTACACAGATCTCTCAGGGAGGGTTACCGGGGGTGGTAGAGCTTTGCAGAGGGGACTGGAGATATGCCTCCCATTTTCAGAGATACCGAGGAAGTTGGCTCTAATGCGAGTAAGACAATCGCTCCAAGGTGGTTAACTGAGCCAGAGCTGCATGCCAAGCTGATAGTGCTGGAAGTGTCGGTTGCCTCCAGTGCATAAGGAGCAAGCAGTTGGCCTCCAGCAAGGCAAACATTAACCAGTCCTGGTGCGCCTTAGGTAGGGAAGTTAGTGAGGAGGACCAGCCTAGGGTCTGAGAGTGAAAGTGGTTGACCTAGCACTCTGCAACACTCTTTTGCTATAGAGGTCCAAAAGGCAACAAGTAGGGGGCACTGCCACAAGATGTGCAGAAGGTGAGCCAGTGACTGGTTACATCTCCAACTGTTTGAGTGGAAGAGGAGCCCTATCGATTGAAGAGAGGCTAGTGTCCTATACCATCTGAGCACTATTTTCTGCTGGAGAAAGTGGCTTTTTACATCTTTGTAAGTAAGACACATGGCCTTAAGGTAACAGGTCCAGGATTCCTCAGAGATATCTATGTTCATATTCACCTAATATAACAATTTTTTAAAATAAATTAGATAAATGGATGGATGAATGGGATACGGGTAAATGATCCATCAGTATGGAGGACAATCTCGATGGTCGAATAGCCTTCTTTTGTCCTATAAACCAAGTAACCAAGTAAATATCTGATGCCCATTTGGCTTGACAGGAACTTGTAAAGTCAGGTTGTGAGTCCTGCCAGGTTCCGTAGAAATGTCCTGCTAGACCCAGGGCAGAGGAAGATTCATGCAGTAAGTCTGGCCACTGCCATTTAGAGTCCAGGCTGCCTCACGCTGGAATGGTATGGATAGCACTACGTAACTACAAGTACTTCCAGAAGTCCTGATCAGGGAGGTTGAATTTCACTCTGACCTGCTCAAATGACATACGTGCTGCAGAAATGGGCATATAGAGGTCCTGCACCCAGAGAATGCCTTGTGTTGCTCAAGGGGACCAGTGCATGGACTTATTTCCAAGGTTATGAGTCTACTGTCCCACAATGTAGCGTAGCAGATGGGGGGCCCACATCCATTGAGGAGTATTGGAAAGGGTCATAAGTCTGCACCAGGCATGCTTAGTTTCATGTATAATTGGTGTCCAGTTAGTAGCCAGTTTTATGTCACTGGACAGTAGGGATCTGAGTAGGTGGGTTCCCACAATGGTAGCTTCCAATTCTATCCAGACAGAGGGGAGTGGTGTGAGGGGGAATGAACCATTTAGTGGCCTGTGCAATCATGTAAGCCAAGTGGTACCCCTGGATCCATGTCAGGCCTACCCCGCCTCGAGTACAGTGGGCCTGTAGCTTATTGTGACTCCATCTGGATGGCTTCCCCTCCCACAGGAATTGTGACATCAGCTTTTCCATAGACATAAACCATGTATGGGACATCCACAAACTAAAAATACTACCAACAGCTCAATCTGGTTCAAGGTCAGTTGGCATTAATCTGTATCCCCTTCTTGGGTCATTCCTGAAAATAGGCAGAATCTGTCTAGTGCACTTACCCGGTCAACAAAAACTAAATAAAAATAAATAAATAAATAAAGATTTTTACGGAGGTAAGCCACCCTTGGTAGGAATAGCATACATATTGCTGCTACTTTCCCTGGTAGTGAGAGCTCCAACTTGCACCATCTCTCAATCTCTGCTGCAAACTGGGCTAAGACCGGTGAGAAATTGGCCGCTTCGATCTCGGCCCAACTGAATAGGATTTTGACCCTTAGATATGTGAAACTCTTTGTAGCCCAAACCAACTCCATGCCTTGGAGACATGCATCAGCACAGGCTACATTAAGGGGGGTTAAGTCGTTTTTTTTCGATTGGTTTGCAGTCCAGAGAGACTGGCAAAGTCCTGTAAGATTGCTAGTACTGCAGGCAGGGAGCATTGTGGGTGCAATAGGGTAAGCAGTAAATCGTCAGCATAGGCTACTACCAAATACTATTTACCCGACATGCTAATCCGAGATATATCCTTAGCAGCCAGGAACCTCCTTACCAGAGGGCATAGAGCCACCAAAAATAACAGGGGTGAGAGGGAACAACCTTGACGAGTGCCTCTGTGAAGGGGGAAAGGTGGTGAGATATCCAAATTAGTCATGATTCTGGCCAGAGGAGAGCTATATAGTGTAGCCACCCATTGTCTGAAATGAGAGCCAAAACCATAGAGTCAGAGTACCTCGTGCAGGTAGTCCCACTCTACTGAATCAAAGGATTATAAGAAATATACAGCAAGTGCAACCATTGGAACTTTAGAGCAGGATGCAAGCCATTTCAGATTAAGGAGCAACCTGGAGTTATCTGCACTGGATTTGCCTTGCATGAAGCCAGCGTGGGCTGGGGAATGGTGGAGGGCAGTACATTAATCATCCTAGTGGCCAGAACTGTAGCTACAATTTTGGTGTCAGCAGACAGGAGGGAAATAGGATGAAAGTTTGCACAATCCAGTGGGTTGTCTGATTTCTTTGGAAGCAGGGTGACTAAAGCCTCCCTCACAGTGGGTAGAAGGGTGCCTACTGAATGTGCTTCTTGCAGGGCAAGGAGTAACAGTTGAACTATTACCTGGCCAATGGTCTGATAGAGTTCAACCGTCATTCCATTGGATCCTGGAGCTTTACCCCTGGCCTTTTGTGAAAGAGCTAGGCGTAATTCTTCCTCAAAATTGGTTCATCTAGCATACTACAGTAACTTGTTCGGGTGTCAGATTGGGTATTGAATCCCAGTGGCAGAAGTGATTTAGTCTGTGGGCTAACTGCACAGAGGCCAGTGAGGACTGTGATTGGTAGAGAAACTGGTAGTACTGTTGCATCGTACTATTTTCTCCCTTTGGGTCAGACACAATTTGGCCCATGGGGGTCTGCAGGGCATGGATATGGGTGGCAGCACATTGCTTCCTTAGCTGGTAGGCCAGCAGCCTGCCCTCTTAGCCCCCCCCTTCCCAGTAAGTATGTTTAGAATGCAAGAGGAGCCACTCAGCCTTTTGTTGCAGAATGGCATTAATCGGTATTTTAATCCAACTATGTGACGGATCAGGATTAATCTCTTGCCACCGCTGGGATGCTTTGAAGTGGAACTCAAGCCCTGCAATCTCTGATTGCAGCTGATCCATGGTAGCTTTACATGCCCTGTTTGGCAACTGAAAAGGAGATTATATGGCCTCAGAGGACTGCCTTAAAGGCCTCCCAAACAGTTCCCAGGGGCATCCCTGCATTGGAATTGAGCAAGAAATAATCCTTGACTGCTTAAGTTATTGACGGACCAAACTGCGGGTCTCATAGTAGTGTTGGGTTGCAATGCCAGTGAGTCCCAGATGACTGAGGGGTAGGTGAGGTGTATGTCACCATGATAGAGGCATGGTCAGAGATTAGGATACTGTCAATCTGAGAGACAGACCACTCGCCGCAGCAGCATTACTCAACCAAAAATCTATCTGGCTATGGGTAGAGTGTGTTGGGGAGAAATAGATGTAGTCATGCCCATTTGGATGGTTGCACCTCCACACATCGATCAAGCGCCACTCATCCATCATCTCCTGCAGTGCCAGCCGGGCTTTAGTGTGAGTCTGTGGAGTTGGCTTTGATTTGTCCATAAATATATCATAAACTAAGTTAAAGTCTCCTCCAATCAAGATATGAATTTGTGGATGGGATGTAGCTAATGAGGTAATAGACTGAGCGAGACCTAGGAAAAAATCTACGCTATCTGTGTTTGGGGCATAAACATTCACTAAAATTAATTCACCCCCTGGAAAGGAGAAGCGGGCGGCCACTCACCTTCCAAATGCATTGGTTTGGACTTCCTCCTCCACCCATGGGCAGGAGCACTGAAGTAGAATGGCTACCCCTCTCTGTTTGGTAATGGCCGAGCTTGCTATCACTTTGCCCACCCACGATTTCCTAAGCCATTGTACTATCTTGTTAGTCAAGTGGGTCTCCTGCAGCAAAGCTACATCAGTCGGAGTGAATGCAGATGCTGCAGCCCCTTAGTGCATTTAATGGGGTGATTAAGCCCTTTATGTTCCATGAAACCAAACGCAACACCCTGTGTAATCTGGGGAGCCTTGTCCTCCACCCCAAGAGAGGAAACAGAGTACACACCAACCAGAGGTACAGTCAGACCAGAAAACAGGTACCTGCATAAGAGGAGGGATGCTGAGTCCAAGGTGAAATAAAGAGGTTAAGGCTGACCTGAGTGAAGATGCAAACACAGAGAGCTGCCGTGTAGAGTAAACAGGAATAACAACCTAGTTTTACAGTAGAGACAACCACGTCAGTCTGAAAAAGGAGAGAAAATAAGCAAATTATTAACAGTATAACAACCGGACTAATTGTCCAATAACTGTAAGAGTAAGCAAGTAAAATAACAAACAACTGCATAACAGAGTAAACACCAAACAGTGTAAACACACTAAAGGGTGGTGAGCTTATTGCAAAAGAGGTCTCTAAAAGACAGAGGGAGTCCTCAGCTATGCACACTCGAGCACCCACGGGAGTAGTAAATAAGGTACTAGAGGCACAGAACAAACTCTTCCTTGGCTGGTAGAACCAACCCATGGCCAGGCTTCTAGGTTCCGGGGGGGTGGGAAGAGGGTAGGGGAGAAAGAGGTAAGGGAGGAGGGGAAGAGGGTGAAGTATGGGAAGGAAAGGGCTGGGAGACAAAGGGGCCCCAACCGACAGATTCAACATCTCCTTGTCTTAGGTTGAGAATAACCTTAGATATTCTATTCAGCCAGCTCGGTATACTCACAGGCGAAGTAGGGAACAGACCCATGGGAGATGGAGGAGGAAAGGTGAAGGAAGCGGAGGAGTCCAGCACAGAGAAGTTTGAGATGAGGAGGCTAGAGGTGGAGGGGGGGGGTAGGGACAAATGTGGGTCCAGCATTCCTCTATTTACCAAACGAGAACCAACAAGATTATGGCACACTGTGGTTGGTAAATCAGCCGAAGCTACCGGTCCATATTAAGGCAGAGTCCTGGTGAAGCCCTCAATGATAGTTCATGTGGGAGATAAGGCTGCAGCAAACGACTGGAGATCAGACTTGATAAGGAGCTGACAGTGTCACAGCCTCAATGAGGGATGCATCTGGGATGTCTGATCAGTCTGTAACATGACCAGTATCCATGGAGTCCGTGATGGCGCCCATATATTGATCTCCATCTTCATCTGATGGGGGGGGGTCCTCATGAGACACTTTTGCAGGAGGGGCTGTGCATTGCTGCTCTGGTGACAGTCACTCGCCACGTGGCGTTGGCAGAATAGCAGTGCGAGGTGGCAGGACTGGGTTCCCAGATGAAGGATCTGGCCCTGCTATGGCAGAAAGTGAAGAATTAATGGCAGCTGGCTTCCTGGGACTGGGGGAACATGATTCAGAGGGAACGGTCTGTCCAGAAATAGGCTCTCCTGGGAGAAGCATCCCTGCTCTCTGGTTCCCCTTAGGGGAGGATGCTCTTGCAGGCTTCCACTGCTTCCTGACAGTTGTAGTCGGAGAAGGCAGGGCAGGCCAGAGCTTACTAACCCATCTCTCAATTTCCCAGGGTGCCAGGCTACGATCTCTATCATCTTTGGAGACCTGTAACTGGGTAAGGTTTTTAAAATCTGTAGCAAAGTGGTGACATTTCAGATATTTTTAATGGGTAGAAAAGCTTTTCTTCCTATGGCCACTTCCTGGCTAAAGTTCCTATCAAAGGACATTCGAGCTCCTGCTACAGAATCTCACCCAGATCCTAGCAGCTCGGAAGAATTTTTTCTTTAGTGGAATAACATAGGAAATATGCTATTATCGGTTTCAGAGCCTGTCCAGATCCTTCCCACTTGGGGCTAGCCAGTGGCTCTCTCTACCTCTACTGGCCCTCTCTATATTTCTCCCAACATAAGAGATATAGCCTCATTAAGAAATGTTTCCATATTTTGAGCTTCCAGACCTTCAGGGATGTCAATAATATGAATGTTGTTCCAGCGTCCCCGGTTTTCCTGGTTTTCAGCCCTGTCCCACAATGTGGCCAGCCTGAATTCATGAACCTGGAGTTTCTGCCAAATGGCCTTCTGCTGTTTCTCCAGGGTATCCACTCTCTGCTCTGAAAAATTCATGTGGTCTTGTAAATCCTTGACATCTGCAATGGTGCTAGTCAGGGCTGCACTTAAGTTATCTACCTGCGTTAAGAGCACTTCGAGCATGTGGGTGATATACTGGAGTGAGTCCCTCATGGATGCTGACTGTGGGGGGACTACTCCTTCCAGTGGGCAGTAGCTGTGGTGTCTGTGGGGCTGAGTGGGCCATGCTGGAGGATAGTGGAGTGCCACAAATGCTGTGAGCCCCACCGCACCTTCTCCAAGTTGTTCCCTAAGTCTATGGCTCGGTCACTTAGGACCGCTGGACTAAAATTGAACAGCAGGCATGTCGGGCCTGAGTCCCAGTTCAACTTGTGGAAAATGGGCATAAGGTTAGCCCCCCAATTTGGGGGGTTACAGGTGTTATGAGGGCATTAATTTAAATCCTAGTCCCTTTTACTCTTCTGTGGCATGTAAAATGTGAAAGAACATTGTTTTTAGATAGTTAACTACCCTCCCAATTTCCATTTCGTGCCAGTTATGTGTTCCAAAATGCTTTGACCAATTTTTGATAAATCAATAACTCAGCTGTGGGGTGCCATCAGATATGCAGTTCTACCTCTTCACCAGCTACTGCTCTTTCTTTTCATTTTCCTAAAACATTCTGTAACATCATATACACTCTTCCATGTTATTCAACTGAACAGCCTCGTATGGTGTTACTAATATCATAGAATGTTAAGGCAGTAAGAAAGGAAAAAATTCTCACTGTAGGAATGCTATTCTTCTCAGATATCCATCAATGAGTCTTAAGAAAGTGCAGAGAAAGGAGGGCATCAGAACAGAAGGCCATGGTGAAAATGCCAGAAGCCTGAGAAACAAAATCCTAGACCTGGAGGCCTTACTAGTGTAGGCAGACCTGGACACAGCAGCAATAACGGAGATGTGATGCACCTCAAATCATGCTTGGGACATTAATGTACCAGACTATGCTCTGTTTAGAAGGGATCGGGGGGGGGATAAAATAGGAGAAGGTGTGGCCTTGTATGTCAGGGAAGGTATTAAGGCAACAGAGGTGCAAGTTAGACGGGGGGAGGCCGAGGCATTGTGGGTCACCCTTGAGCCAGGCAATGGCACAGCAATCCACACAAGGGTGATTTACAGACCTCCAGCACAGGGGGAGAAAGGGGATGGGGGATAGGAGACAGATTCACAAGATGGCATCGAAGGGTGAGGTATTACTGCTGGGGGATTTCAATATCCAGACGTGGATTGGACAATCCCAATAGCTACATCATCCAGGAGTCATGGCATCCTGGATTCATTACAGGGGACAGGCCTCAGGTAGGTAGTGAGTGTTCCCACCAGAGGCACAGCAATTCTGGACCTCATACTAACCAATGGGGACAGAGTCACAGACATCCAGTTGAAGGGTCAGCTAGGATCCAGCGACCACCACCACCACCACATCATGGGACTCAGCATGGGAACAGAGACACAAGCTAGTCACACAAAGGTGAAGGTAATACATTTCAGAAGGGCCGACTTAGCTGAAATCAGTAGGTGTATCAGTAGACCTACAGAAGGAGGAGGTAGAGGGAGAGTTGTAAAGCAGTGGGGAAACTAAAGGGCATCATTGTGGAAGTGACGACCCAATGCATCAGGTTGGTGTCCAAAGGAAGAAAAGGAGGAATCTGCTATGGTTCTCAAAAGAAATAACAGACAAAGTAAGAGCTAAAGACTGAGTTTCAGGAAGTATAAGGAGACCCAAAGGGAGGAAGACAGGGAAGTGTACCTTGAGTGTCTGTGGGAAGCAGGTAAGTCTGTTAGGATTGCTAAGGCATGGACTGGGAGGGACTAGCACAGACAGTGAAGAAAGGAACAAGACATTCTATAGGTATATCAGTGAAAGAAGAAATACAAGGGAAGGGATAGGCTCAAAGGGGATAAAGGACAATGTAAGGAGGGAGACCAGGAGAAGGGAGAAAGACTGAACAAATACTTTTGTTCAGTATTCACTGAAGAGGGGGAGTGTCAGGGACCACAGCTGGGTAACAGATTCAAAGGGAAGGGAGAGGTAGAAACCAGTCACAGTAGAGAGAGTCCTGGAGGATCTCTCAAAGCTGAAGGTGGATAAAGCTATGGGGCCAGATGGCATACACCCAAGGATATTGAGGAGCTGCATAGTGAACTAGCAGCACCTCTGGCAGCTTTGGGCACAGAGTCACTCAACACAGGAGTGGTTCCAGAGGACTGAAAGAGGCAAATGTAGTTACTTTATACAAAAGTGGAAGTTGGGAGGAGCTGGGAAACTACAGGCCGGTCAGTCTAACCTCAGTATTGGGGAAGATCATGAAGGCACTGCTGAAAAAAAGAATTGTGCAACACCTGGAAGCCAACGATACCCAAGATCCAAGGCAGCATGGATTCACAGCAGGAAGGTCATGTCAAATGAATCTTATAGCTTTTTTTGATTGAGTGAAGAAGGAATTAAATTGAGGGGGGGTGGACGTCACCTACGTCGATTTCAGCAAAGCCTTCAATACCATTCCATATAAATGGCTGCTTAACAAGATGATTAGTCTGGGTATGGGACACAGGATGGTAGATGGGGTTAGAAGCTTGCTAGCAGACAGGAGACAGAGGGTGGTGGTAAATGGGATCTAATCCAGTGAGAGGGGGATGACCAGCAAGGTACCTCAGGGATCAGTCCTCAGACCAGTCCTGTTCAATGTCTTCATCAGTGACATTATGGAAGTGCTGGAGGGAAAGGTCTGCCTGTTTGCGGATGACACCAAGATCTGCAACAGGGTGGATACTCCAGAAGGGGTAGAGAAAATGAAGAGGACCTGTGAAAGCTTGAAAAATAGTCTGAGGTGTGGCTAGGGTTCAATGCAAAGAAGTGCAAAATAATGCACCTGGGAAGAGGAACCAGAAACATACAGGATGGTGGAGGTGTTGACAATCACCAAGGAAGAAAGAGACCTGGAGTCATCATTTCAGATGACCTAAAGGTGTTCAAGCAGAGTACAAAGGCTGCCAGAGAGGGCCAGTGGCATGCTGGGATACATAGGCTGAGGTATCACACTGTACTCAGGCATGAGGCAAGGCTGCCCCCATCCCACTACTCTTCAATCTTTATCTGGAGGCATTGATCCATAGACTGGACAATTGCCAGTTGATTCAGGGCATCCTTACAATCTCAGGAAGTAAAGGTCTTGGCATATGTAGATGACCTCCTTCTTCAACTTTCCCATCCGGTCACATCCATCCCCCCAATGCTAGAAATTATTGAAAAATTCAGTCAACTATCAAACTACAATTTGAATGTTAGTAAGACAATTGTTTTTCCCATTAACCATAAGATATTTGAACCGCCATATTAGCATTAGCATTAGGACTCTCCTGAAATAGGATTCCCTAAGATATCTAGGTATTGAACTCACAAGAAATTCAGGCAAATGTTTAAAACTTAATTTGGATTCCCCAGTGCATACAATTAGTCAAGACTTAAATCGCTGGTTTACCCTCCCAATCTCCATTTCGGGCAGGATTAATTTACTTAAAATTAATGTTTTCCCATGTCTCTTTTACCCTCTTTGTCTACTTAATACGTGGCTCCCTTTGTCCTGGTTTAAAAAAGTACACAGCCTTTTCATTAAATATATCTGGTCCAATAAAACACCTAGATTAGCTTTCCACAAACTAGCTGCTCCTAAATCTAGAGGAGGATTTCATCTTCCTCACATTGGCCTCTACTTCTGGGCTAGTCACACCAATAAATATGTTAGATAGCTCTCACCAGAACCTCCCGTTTACTCCCCAAAGTGGCTGAAAATTGAACTAGCCCAGATTCACTCCAGTGGTCTATCTCCAGTGGCACTTTTACATATAAATTGAGAAATACCCCAATTGCTATATTAATAAAGGTACACTCCCAACTTTGCAATTTTGTTAAATATAAACACACCATTGATCTATCACAACCTATATGAGGAAATCCTAATTTTAAGATCGATAGCAAAGTTCCTTCTCCTTATTGGTTACCTTACCTAGGGGAAGGTCAACTTGCTTATCTGGTTTCAGAAGGTGGTTTGTGGCGTTCTGCTGTTGCAATCATGATAAGTTTAATATACCTAATGTCCATGTTTTTAAGGTTTTGCAACTGAGACATCTTCTTATAAAAGTACTGGGAACAGATCCCCTCTCAGCAGCATGCCCCACATTTCAAGGAGAACTAGCCACCTAGTGGGCCTTCCACAGGCGGTTTCCAAGATTTATAGAATCTTATTTAATTGGATTCACCTGGACTGCTTTGGTCCCATGACTTACTGGTCCACTTTCTTCACATCTCATGATAGATTGGCCAGTCCTATGGCATAACTGCATAGGTTTATAACCCAAGACAGACTAAGGCTTATGCAGGTGCATATACTTCACAATTTGTATTATTCTCCTCAAAATTAGCCAAACTTGGTCTAATACCCTCACCTTTATGTACTCGCTGCCGCCAAAACCACGGCATTCTATACCATATTTTTGGTCCTGTCTAAGGTGGCTCCTTTATGGGCCAAGATTAAATGAAGATCTGACCCTGTCTTAGGTCTAGAGGATCTGTTTACTCCAGAAGTCTGCCTGTTAGGTGATTTTTCAGGAATTACAGTTCTTAGGCACAAATATTATATAGGTCTCATTTCTATGTCAGTCAAAAGCTGGTACTGAGACATTGGATAGATCAGGATGTAATCCCTTATGGGAATGGCTTACTGAACTTTTAGCCAACCTCAAAACAGAGAAAATGGTAGCAAGTCTGACTAATAGATTAGAAAAGTTCAAGAAAATCTGGGACCCTTTTATACTCTATACTCTTTATAATTGATATGCACTGGAACCTTTTATGGCAGATAAATTATTTCCCTTGAAGATGCTGTGCATGGAGGGTTGGGGTGGGGGTGGAGGAAGGGAGGGAGGGAGGAGAAAACAAGAGGGGGAGGACAGTCTTGTTATGACTCAATGTTTTCATTTGTCTCTAGCAACATTGTAACAGTCCTCTGTAATGAAAACTTTTCAATAAACATTGAACTGAAAGAAAAGGAAACTGGAGGGGAGGCAGGTTAAGGAAATGTGATGAAGTTTTCTTCACAGAGATGGTGGTGGACAAATGGAATACCTTGCCACAGGAGTGGGTGGGAGCAAGCACAATGGAGATTTTAAACATGCCTGGGATTGGCATCGGTAACCTTGAGGAGGGAAGGTGATGAAACCACTGACCACTTAGGGTCAGAGGTCACAAACAAGTATAGGGCTTGAGGGCAGACTAGATGGGCCTAGTGGTCCTTATCTGCTGACAATTTATATCATCCCAGTAGACTGCATGCACTGGAGATATAATTTTATACTAATCAGTAGAATTTAGATTACAAGTTCAAACTCTGCACCATAGTCATGCTCCCCTGCTATTCTAACATCAGATTTGTGTCTATAGCCAGGGGAACAGTGACCACTAAAAGTAGCTAAATGGCTAACAACATTTCTTTTTAATTTTCTTTACAATTCTTAAAAAAATCCAAATTTGTACTTACCATTGCTCCTCTATTGCTCTCAATTCGTCCTCCTCTTCCCCTAACCTCACCAGTTCCAGTGGTCCTGCTTCATTTACAAATACTGGTTTGGTTCCCTTCCCTAATACTTTCCTCACACCTCTCTCCCATTCCCCCTTCCTTCATGCTCACCTCTGTCACAGCGTGTGGGAATTGTCATAGCGTGTGAGAATAAACTTCAGATGAGGCAAATTTAGAGGTTGAAAACATACAGTGGTTTGATATTTATTTTTCAAAGGTTAGAAAATAATAAATGAAAACAAGAAAACGATTGTGCTAAGAAATCACTACTTATTCATTTATTTAAATTTTGGTAACTGGGTAGGCCAGCTGAGACCATGACAGTCCTTTTTCAGGGGCGGCCCAAAATTAGTTACAAGTACCTACAGGAAGCAAAAAAAAAATTCATGGAGTCAAATGACTTAACATCAGTAGTTTCTCATATAATACAGTCCTGGATCTTACAGCTCCCATGACCCTTCTCATCTGCATTCAACATCTTGTCTGCCTTTCTTCTCCCTCAGGACTGAGTCCCACTTGGACTGAAGTGAACTCAGTGAAGAGGTTTTATATCCACTTCTCATGCCAAGTTTGTCACAGCATGTGGTAATAAACCTCAGACTCTCTATATCTCTGATCCACAGTGACTAAGCACTTTTATAAAGCATTCCACAGTTTTTGTTTAGCTTCATACAGTAACAGGTTTATAATGTGAATTTATGAAAATATCTTAAGGATTTCTTTTAACTGTACTAATCATGAAATGATTAGTTTGATATTGCTTCTGAATCATTTTTCTTTAAAAAGGCTTTATTAACTGTATTCATTCCTGCTATTTAAAATACCCTTCATGCTTTTTGTACTTAAAATGCACTTATGCACTTTACACAACACCTCTCTGGGTGTTTGGCATCATACCAGGTACTGGATGGATGGAAATGGAAAAAGAATGAAAAGAGAGAACTAGCAGGAAGTTTAGTAGGGATAGTAAAGAGCTACGCTAGGTGGCCAACCTAGGGTAGGGGGGAAATAGAAGGAAAGCAAAGAGAAAAGCATTAACTGTTGCAAAAAAGTTTTGGTAGCTAGCAAAAGTGGTCCATCAGTCACAGCCAAGAGTGTAGCTAGCATACCACATCTCCCTCCTTAAAAAAAATAGTTCTCAAAACTATACTGTTTTTCAAGAACCCCTCTCAGTTATAAATTGGCTACCAAAACATTAGAATGGGGGTTGGTTGAACTTTTTTCTCACCCACTATGAAAGCTTCACCCCAGGGTCCCTTAAATCAGCTATTTTTAGCATTCTCCATCATACCAAGTTATTGCATTATGATAATACTTTCACAACATTATCCTGGGGCTGTAATACAGTTCAGCACAGTACCCACCTATGCTGTCAGAGGACTTCAGTCTGTAGTGACTTTCTATTCCCTAATTATTTATCTCTGGTTACTATGACTCAGACACTTCATATGTAATATCAGGCACCCATCGATAGGCATTGTTTCAGCACCCATTACTTGGCACCATTTCAGAACCCATCACTTTTCATTGCTTCAGAACCCTGTACACTCACTATCATACCTTCATCAGTACATTAAAAAGAGGAAATGTACACAGCAGTTTTATGCTGACTTTTAGCTTCCGTCCATACCAATCACTTGGCATCGTTTCAGCCCTGTGCACCTACTATTGTACCTTCATCATTACATTAAAAAAGAGGAAGTAATACACATCAGTTTTATGCTGACTTCAAGCTTACTCCATACCCATCACTTGGCATCATTTCAGCCCTCTGTACCCACTATCATACCTTCTTCAGTACATTAAAAAAGAGGAAGTAATACACAGCAGTTTTATGCTGACTTCGAGCTTCCTCCATCTAGCT
The DNA here is from genome assembly GCA_016271365.2 of Neoceratodus forsteri. Classification (NCBI taxonomy): domain Eukaryota; kingdom Metazoa; phylum Chordata; order Ceratodontiformes; family Ceratodontidae; genus Neoceratodus; species Neoceratodus forsteri. The sequence goes on from CM057449.1 coordinate 28,077,280, forward strand.
ATCAGGGCAACCATGGAGCCTATACCACAACTTTCTCTGGGGCGAGTTGTACCCAGCTCTAACCCCATTCTAACACATTGTTTCCACTCAGGGCCCAATTGAGGTTCCACCCATACTAAATCCTCCATAACCATAGGTTCCTCATTTTATATCATACAGTATAGACATTTATTATATATTATACATTTCTTGTAATCATTTCATACATTTCATTTATCCATTTCCCTTTCATATATTTTCTGGCAGACAAGGAACCTTCTCATGCTGAACATCAACCAGCCAGTTCCTAACTCCAAAACCTTTGGGGTTTCCATTCAGCCCTTATTTTTAACAAACCAGGGGTTTCCTTTCAACCCTTACACCATTCTGGTACCCTCAACTGACTGTACTCAGCACCATCCTTAATGCTATATTCATTTTAAACAATACATGTTTCATATGTTTCATGCCATATCACAGGGGGTTCAAAACACGGGAAAGTCCATTCAACCACCATGGTGTCTTCCCTGTTGTTTGTAGTCTTCACCTCAGTATGCAAATGTCCTGACACAGTCTTACCTGGGGCCTTCATCTCATTGTCCTCCAAGTAGTAGCAGCCCAGAAATTTGGGCAACTATGGGATTTCAAAAGTGAATGGCAACAAAGGTTCCATCAAGGGGTCCTCCTCCTCCTCTACAACCTATGGATCCTGGTCCTCTGCCACGAAATCCTGTGGTTGGGAACCCTCCATCAGTACCTGGCCAGGGTGCTCTGCCTCTCTCTGGCGCTGGTCCACCTCTGCATTCTATCAAACTCGAATCCAGTTAGTAATTCCCCTCCAGTACTCCTCACCTGGGCTCTGGTATGCAGACCAGTAAGCCCTACTCCTTCAACAGATCCTTGGCATCCACAAGATCCTAGAGGTATGCCATCCTGCTCTTTGCCCCTATGTCTGGATACCAGGGCTGGTATCTGGGTACTGGTCTCCCCCTTGTTTCTCTGGGCAACCAGTACCATCCTACTACTGACACCAAGTTTGTCAAAGCGTGTGGGAATACACTTCAGATGAGGCAAATTTATAAGTTTAAAACACACCATGGTGTGATATTTATTTTTCAAAGTTTGAAAAATAATAAATGAAAACAAAACAATTGTAAAGGAAATCACTACTCAACATCAGTAGTTTCTCCCATAATACAGTCCTGGATCTTAGAGCTCCTAAGACCCTTCTCATCTGCATTCAGCAGCTTGTCTGCCTCTCTTTTCTCTCAAGGCTGATCCCACTGGACTGAACTGAAGTGAACTCAGTGAAGAGGTTTTATATCTTTTGGTGGGGTCACCTCACTGAGCCCTTTTCTGTTATAAATCTGGACATGCTGATTCATGTCTGAATCACGTTGTTTCAAAACCGGGGTGGGGTTGTTTCAGAAGATTTCCTGGTTCAGTTAAAGGTGCAGTGTATATTTCCACAGAAATTGACTTTCTATCTCTGATCCACAGTGACTAAGCACTTTTACAAAGTATGCCACATTCTTAAACGTAGAACCTTATATAGCAAAAGGTTTATAATGTGAATTTATGAAACTACCGTGAGGATTTCTTATAACTGTACTAATCATTAAATTATTTATATAGCTTCTGACTCTTTTAAAAAATACATTATTAACTGTATGTATTCCTATTTAAAATAGCCTTCGTGTTTTTTGTACACAAAATACACTTATGCACTTTACACAACACCTTTCCGGTGTTTGGCATCATTCCAGGAACTGGATGGATAGAAATGGAAAAAGAATGAAAAGGGAGAACTAGTAGGAAGTTTAGTAGGGACAGTAAAGAGCTACACTAGGTGGCCAACCTAGGGTGGGGGGAGGAGAAGAAATGCAATAAGAAAAGCATTAACTGTTGTGCAACAGATGTTTTGGTAGCTAGGAAATAAGGAGATAGAAAAGTGGTCCATCAGTCACAGCTGAGGGTGTAGCCTAACTGCGCCACAACCCCTCACCAGGGATCATTGCACTTTCTCTGTTTCACATTCCCGTTTATCTACTGGGCAATCAGTCTTCTTCTATCACCTTCCCACAATCTGGAACCTGCTCCTCTAACTTCCATCTATAAACCACCCTGGCTCCCTCAGGCACCAGCTGAAACTCCTCTTCTCCCACCTTGCTCCTATCCCCACTCCTGACACTTCCCTGCTTGAGAACATACTGTCAATGTGTTGGGCCTCCTCTGGGATTCTCCTTAGTCTGTATCCAGGCTCCCATTCACTCAACGTCTTCACTGCCATCCTTCCCTGCATGGGTTTCTCTGTTGGTACATTACTACTGCTCACTGTGCCTTGCTGCTTGCATTAGCATCATTACTGTACTTTGACAGCACTTTTGCCCTGAGTAATGTAACTGTGAAGTGTCTTGTTGTATCTCCTGTTCTCTTGCCCCCCGGTGGCCCTGGAAACAAGCCTTGGCTCTGTGTGCCTCTCCCAGTCAGCAATTTTCAAATAAATAAATAAAAGCCAACATCATGTGGAATTATAATGATCACATTTCAACAATTGCTGAGGAACTGCAATAAATAATACTCAAGCAACCTCAAGAAAAGAACTGATTCTTGTGTGAACCTTTTTTCAGCTTCTGGAATGGGAGGCTGGGTCATGGTTTATAAGGCTAATTGATGGATCACTAAGAAGAAACAACATCAAATGAGTAACTATATTTCTTTTTTTGTTGAGATATTTTATTATTTTTCAGAAAAATGTCTAAACATACAACTTATGACCTAAATCTTCAAGGATAGTGCCAAATACATGTGCATACAGTATGTCCACTTTAAAAGAGAAGCTAACATTATACAGAAGTAACCATAAAGTATTATACATAGAAACAATTTGAGAGTAAGCAAGGCAGGGTACAGAGGCTATACTACTACTATTCAGTATCTCAAAGGGGCAACATCTTATAATTGTACTCACCAGAAGGGAGCTTCTCTCCATTAATCATTGCAGGACGTAAGCACACCTGGTGGGCCTCTTATTTGATTCAGACCAATCCTTCTTCAAGGCTTCAGGAGAGGAACCGAGTTCTGTGTGTGAGTATGTTCAGCAAGGTCCAGAGTATCTGGAACAGAAGCAAATAGTCCCAAAGAATCTGTTGGATAGCTGGAGTGACATATATCATGCTGAAATACCTTTAGAGACATATACTGAATACCAAAAACCACAGTTGCTATGTGTGTCTTTGGGGATAATGTGTCATTTGCTGTATCTAGACATTATAAGTTGAACTCCCACAGCTAAGGCATTATAGGGTCTTAAAAAATCATTCTGTCCTGGTAGTGCTCAAGGTTATAGCTCCCTTACAGGGGCTATTGTCTGCATTCCGAGTAAAAGACTGTAACTCTGCTGCATATAGCAGGCCAGCAAGGAATACTCAGCCTATGCCTACCTGGAGATTTACATAGCACAGATACAGGACCCAGCATAGTCTGAATTTGGAGAGTTGGTAGTTTTGAAGATGAGAAAGCCTATCCAATTTGGCAAGGACTGAGAGAGAGGCTAGAATTTCTGTCAGTGTGGGGATTATTGCGGATCTCCATTTACAAAGCAGAGCTCTCTTTGTTTGAATGGTCAAAGGACAAGCCATCTGAGTTCAAAAAGGATAACTTTGGAATGTCCTCTAATTCTAAGGAGAAAGAAAAAGGGACTGAGAGGGATCTGCTGTTGCAGAACCTTGATGCTACATCCTGTATTTCTGCCCAGAGTTGCTGAATCCGTGGACACAGCCACAAAATGTGTTGTAAATCCCCTCCTACTCCTTGACATCTCCAACAATCATCTGAGTCCAGCAGTTTAGCCTTGGCTAGAACCACCAGAGTGTTGTACCAGGAATGAGTGATCTTATTCTGGATAAGTCTAGACCTGGCATCTCTGAACCAGATGTGTGTGTCTCACCAAGTCTGCTCCCAGGCCTTAGAGGGAATGGGGTGGTGTAGCATTTTTTTCCCATTTATGTTTTGCTTCCTCAGATTGGGAAGGGAGTGTATCTCTGAGGATGGCATACATGTGCCCTGCAAGGCCTTTCAGGTGTAGTAACCAAAGTTCTAGGGCTGATGATTTACCTTGTATTGGGGGGGGGAGTCCAGGTGATGGTGGAGTGCGTCCCTGAGTTGGAGGTATCTCCAGAACTCCGATTGGGGAATGTCCCATATCTGCTGGAGGGGAATGAAACACGTGAAGAACCATAGAGTTCTGGTTTGTGATATCTCCAAGTCTTTAGATGCCCAAAGCCACCCAACGTCTCCAACAGACCCATCATCCTCCTATAGTGATCAAGGGATTTTGCCAGAGAGGGATGAGAGCAGGTGGAAGAGGGTTCATCTTCATCCTTGCATGTGAGGTAAACCAATTAGTTTTGGGCACCTGTACCATTGGTGAGGAAGGCCCATGGTGAGGCTTGTGGAGGAGGTCTGTCTTGGGATAATTAATAGAGTAAAGGAGTGAGGATGGGTGTACAGTCCCTTTGATATCTAGTTTGATTTGAATCCACTGTGGAGCAAGAGGCGAGACAGAAGACATCCATTTAACTGTTTGGGCTAGGAGAAAGGCTCGTCAGTTGCCTTCAATCCAGGGGAGATTCCAACCCCCCTGTTTCCAATGGGCCCTGAGCTTGGAGCCACTGAATCTGGGCTTAGTACCTTCCCAGAGGAAGTCTCCAAAAAGCTTATCTATGGGCTTACACCACTGTTTAGGTAGGGTGATGGGAATATGCATTAGCAAATAGAAAAATTTGGGGGCTGAAACCATTTTTATAGCATCAATTTCCCCTGCCAGAGTAAGCCTGAAAAGTTTCCATCTCTCAAATTCTGCCTTGATAGTGGAAAGAAGGGTTTGCATATTCGCCTGCCAGAGGTTGTCCAGTGTTGGAGTAAGGAGAATACCCAAAAAGGTAATTTCTTTAGGAGCCCAAAGAAGATTTACTGCTTCTGCCAACTGCTGATCACAGTGGCTGTTCAGGGAAGTAGTTAAGTCTTACTTTGGTCAATTTGAGGCCTGAATACTTAGAGAAGGAGTTTAATAGGAGAAGCAGGGAGCTAATGAGCACTGGGCATTTGTCAAGGGAGGAGGAGGTCATCAGCATACAAGAGTAGTATATGTGGAGGTCCCTACTGTTATTCCTACAATATCATGGTGACTTCTTATGGCATTGGCTAGTGGCTCAACAGCCAGGACAGACAGAAGGGAGAAAGGGAACTTTGTCTTGTCCCTCTTTCCACTAAGAATAGGAGAGAGGGTAGAGTTTGTGTTAACTCTAGCAGACGGAAGGTGTATATGGCTTGTATCTGGGAGAGAAGTTGTTGCCCATTCCCAGGTAGGTAAGGACTTGATACAGATAGGTCCATTCGATAGAGTTGAATGCCTTCTCAAAGTCCACTGCAATGGCCACAGCTGGTGTGGGAAGGGATCTGGCAAGGTGCATCAAGTTAATAAGGGTTCTCAGGTGGTCTGAACTATGGTGGCCAGGATAAAGCCCACTTGAGATGGGTGTATGAGATCTGGAAGTAAGGGACTCAACCTAGATGCCAAAATTTTGGCATACAGTTACATGTTAATGAGAGAGATCGAGGCGATAGTTGCCCAGGTGTGTAGGATCTTTCCTTTTGGGATGACTACAATGGTAGCTTCCCTCATAGAGGAGGAAGGGTGCCACTTAGCTCAATCTCTTGAAAAATTCTGTAAGAATCGGTGTAATCGTTGGTAGCTAGTGCCTGGTAGATATCGGCTGTGTAGCCGTCATTACCAGGTGATTTCCCCAGATTCAGACCTCGGATAGCTGAGCTCACCTCTTCACTAGAAATAGGGAGATCCAGTGCTCTGGCCTGTTGTGGGGTCCTTTTAGGTAAGGAGAGAGTGTCCAGAAAAGTCTGAGTCTCTCTGTGGGTCTCCTGCTGTGTGGAGGTATAAAGGGATCTATAGAAGGAAGCCATGGTCACATTAACCTTCTCCGTGGAGGTGACCAGCACCCCTCGGTTATCTCTCAGGGCAGAGATGTGTTTGCTGGCTCGCTGTTTCCGTAATTGGTACGCCAGGACCTTGCCACCCTTGTCGCCACCCTCCCAAAAGGTATGTCTAAGGCGTAGAATCGCTGCTTCTGCTTTCCTATTGAGAAGCTGGTTAATTTCAAACCTTAGGCCCAGAATAGTTCGACCTATAGCAGATTTAGGGGAAGGGGATGGTATATCCTTGAAGGCAGCTTCGGCAGCTATCAGTTTTTGCTCAAGAGTAGCCAAGTCTCATTCTCTCTCTCTCTCTGTTTAGCTGCTGCGTAGCCCATTATGCCGCCTCGCATTGTGACCTTAAAAGCCTCCCAGGTGTTACTCGCAGATGTGTCCGAAATGGGGTTTTCAGCTAGGAAGAGGGATGCTTCATTTCAGGCCCAGGGGATAAAATCTGGCTCTCTCATTAAGAGAGCATTCAGTTGCCATTGACGAGGTGGGGGAGATACAAGGTCCCATTGGATAAGGAGGGAAACGGGCATGATCAGAGATGACCCTTGGGAGGATATTTACATCCAGAACTTTTGTCATAATGGTAGATGAGCCGAGCCAGAAATCTAGTCTGCTGTGAGAGGCATTCAGCTCCGAGTGAAAAGTATAGTCCCTCGTCCTGGGGTGAAAGACTCTCCAAATGTCTGTGAGGCCTTGATCCTCAATCAGTCGGTGTACTGCTTTTCCACTCCTGAGATAAGACTCCATGCCCTTATCATTCCTATCTAGCGAGGGGACTAACCTTAAGTTAAAATCACCACCTATAAGGAGGGGACAATCACGGGAGGTAAACTCTAGTACCACCTCAGCGAGATTATGAAAAAATTGGGGGCTATCTTCGTTGGGGGCATATAGATTACAGAGGGTAATCAACCCTGAGGGGGTGTCAAAAGTTGCAATTACCTATCTGCCATCAGAGCTGGACAGAGTTTGAGTAAGAGATCTGGGCAGAGATTTATGCAGGAGAATAAGAACCCCACGTTTCCTGGAGGTAGCATTCGAATTTACTTGCTGGCCCACCCAGTCCTTGGACATGTACGTGTAGTCCTCCCCTGATAATTTAGTTTCCTGAAGAAAGGCTACTTTCGTATGCAACCATTTCAAATGGGTCAGAATCTTTTTGCACTTCACAGGGGAGTTTAACCCCGTAACATTCCAGGTATGGAATGCAATTTCGGACATATTGTCCTATTGTACAGAGGCGTGGATAGGGACTGATTTAATTTCCTGGGTACAGGCAAGAAGGGAGCTTGGGATTCTGTTTAGAAATGTCTAAAGGGATTACCTGAAAGGTTGTCTGGCCCCACTCTAAAATTGTCCCTCCACAAGAGGGGTAGAGGGAGAACTGACTGTTTGTACAACAGGCTAATCAGTATTATAGCAGTTGGTTGTTGGAGATTACTTCTGATATCTTACAATAGAATAGAACCTGCATGTTTATATTAAGACTACGAGCATAAGCTAACTACTAATAAAGGAAAAAAACAACGTTGTTGTTTCAAACTAAATAAAAGTAAAGAATGCAAGAGGACTTAACCAGCTGGATCCCCAGCCAATGTTATGCCCTGTTGCGTCTGCGAGGCATGGGAAAAGAGTGTTGGCTACGAGGAGAGAATCAGCTTCCCCATGTTTCAGCACCCTGAGGGGACAGTCCATCAAACAGTCAAAAGTAACACATGAATTTGCTGTTGTACCACTATTCAGAGCCCATTGTACAGAGGGCGTCTAGTAGACCACCGAACTCGGGATAGAAGGGTCCATAGGAAGTGGTGGGCTACGAACCAGACGGGGGAAGTGTACATAGAATCTAAAAAGAAGAGAAGAGGGAGCAGTTTAATGGCTGGAAAGTTATTCAAGAGTAGCTGGGCACTAATTTTAGCTCTACTCTAAGTGTGATTACGGGGGGGACAGGGAGGTCTACTAAGGAGAGATTAAAGCAAGGGGGAAAGTGCCATCACAGTTTAGGGAGCATAAACATGCTAACCTATGACAACACTTAAACAGTGTTTAACAGTCATAAAATAACACTTCTACACAACATTATGAACGATGAACATTTCTCTAAGGTAGGGTGCCTCCTGGGGGGGAAGGCGTCTGAGGCCCCACCCGTCTTATGTGCTATGGTTAAGCCCGAAAGGAGAAAACCTAGTCAGAGGTTCCACCTACTTCGGCAGGAGTTCTGAGTCCTTTACTCCTTTCAGCTTTTACCCCTCTTATCTTCCCACTTCCCCTCTCCTTACTCCCCGAGACACAGAACCTGCAATACTTATCTAATTTCGGCATCCCAGTCAACCTGCACATATTATTTGGGTAGATGGCTGTGCTGCAGGCATGCTATGGGCTGGTTCGTGGCCTGTTAAAGAGGAGAAAGTTCCAGTGTACGAGTCTGCATCTGTAAGCGGTTGGGTGGTGTCCATAGTAGAGGCCTAAGAGTTGAGCGTATTTTCAGATTTCCCCACATCGGAGTTAACTGGAAATGTAACCAGGTGATTGTCCATATCTTCCCGACTGAGACTATCCAGATGGTCCTCCAGGAGAGTGTAACAATTTTGTGAAAAATAGGGTTGACATACTCAGTTTCTTCTTCTGTGTCTACAGCACTGTGAGCATCGTTGCTAGGCGAACTTCTCCAATCCTGGGGTGTTCTCGCTTAGAGTGCGAGGATTTCGGCTGCCTTTTCTTCACCTTTGATCCATGAGCTTCCAGTGGTTTGCTGGGCATCTTGGGCAACGTCTGCAGTGTAGTCCTTAGGGTATCTCCCCAGTGTTGAGGATGTCGATCGGATCCAATCCCGAGGGCCGTAGGTTGTGTGTGGTCGGTGTCAGTGTCAGACGGCCATGTTGTCGAAATAAAAGCTGAAACAGCCTCTGGAGCAGTGAATTGGTGTAAAATGCCATTAATTGTAAGTTTTAAAATGGCCGGGTAGCGCAGCATAAAGGGGATCTTCAGGTTATGCAATCTTCGGCGCACCTCTGAGAAGGCCTTTCGCTTAGCCGCTAGGTCATTGGAATAATCTTGGAAGAGCATAGTTCTATGATCTCTCCAACGAAGTGCGTCCAATTCTCTGGCCCTGGCCTGGATGGCCTCCTTCTCCGCAAAATTCAGGATTCGGACAATTATTCTTCTAGGTTGGTCGCCCTGGACAGGTTTCGGCTGGAGGGAGCGATGTGCCCATTCGACAGTGATTCTAGTAGAAGGGGGGAGCTTCAATAATTCAGGAAGCACTTGTTAAATAAAAAAAATTTTTTTCCCCTTCACAGCCTTCAGGGACCCTAGGATCCACAAGTTGTTGTGGCAGCTCCTATTTACTAGGTCGTCCAGCTTGTCTTGCTACTGTCAAATTTGTGCCGCCTGCTCCCGCATTGTTGCACAGTGCCCTTGGAGGATTTCTTATTGAGCATTAGTTTTTTGTTCCATCTTATTTATTCTAATGTCCAGCTGTTGGACAGAGAGTGCAGATGTATTGGAAGCTAGGGTGAGGGCATCTATTCTGTGGATAATTGTTGCAAACATATCTCTGACGGAGGGCTCTTCACCTTCCTTAGCAGATTGCGCCATGTGGCCTGGTGGGTATGAGTCATCTGGCTGTAAAAGATATTATCTCGGTGATCCTGCATTGTATACTCTTGATGTTCAAGAGGGAGGTAGAAAATCACTTTGGATTGTCTGAGTTATAGAGTTTTCCCCTCGGAGTCGACTATTCACAGGAAATGTCAGGAGCTAGGCTCTGGAATCGTGGAGAGATTAATTTAAGTTGCCATCATGGTCAGTGGTTGGCCACGCCCCCGTGTAATTGTATTTCTACAAACAACAGGAATCCATCAGTGATGCCTTACAAAAGTGCAGAATCAACAGCACTACCTTGGGAAGATGGATTTAGAACCTGCTTAAGAAAAAGGGTCTGCAAGTCAGCTGTACCAAAACTGGGCAGATGAAGGCTCGCTAGCTATGGCCTTGGTGCTAAATGCCCAACAAACAATTTGAACAACTGGCAAGGCACTTGATGCGCAGACAGCACTTTACACTGCAGCCTGGTGCATTAAGTGAAAAACTCTTATTTAGAACAGATTAAGCAGGAACAGCATACTGAAGCCTTTTCCCAAAAGAAGGACCAAGCAATGACCAGTGTACTGTTCCTGCTTAGTCTGTTTTAAATAAAGGTTTTTCACTTATGCATTGAGCTGCAGTGTGAAGTACTGTCTGTGCACTGAGTGCTTTATTCTTTTGGTAATCAGGTAAGGCCTGTTAGGCACAAGTGCCTGTTTTTCAGGGGCAAACCAGGTGCACTGGAGAGGTTAAGTGACTTGTTCAGAATCACACAGTATGCAAGTGGAGGTTGTGGGAATCAAACCCAGGTCTGCTGTATGTATCACGCTCATTCACAGCTTGTTACTCTAACCTCATTACTCTTAACTTCTAGGCTATATTACCAGTGCTAAGCCTTGCCAGTTGTTCAGTACCAAAACTGGCACTCTCCTGGACTGTAGGTCCATAGAAACATAAACACTGATGGCAGATAAGGGCTGCTAGGCCCTTCCAGTTTGCCCAGTTTCCCTACCTACTGCAAAAGCAGCAGACCCTGCATGATCTTTGGCTTTACCTTCTCGTTCCTATCGCTAGGGTTTCCCTATGACTGTCCCATGCATTTTTTAATTCCCCCACTGTGTTTTCCACCACTACCTCTGCTGGGAGTCTATTCCATGCATCCACCACCCTTTCCATGAAGAAATACTTCCTCACATCACCCCTTAGTCTACCCCCTTCCAAACTCATGTCATGCCCCCTCGTTCTCGAACAGCTCCTTTTCTGAAAGATGCTACCCTCCAGTGCCCTGTTTATGCCCTTTAGATATCTGCGGGTTTCTATCATATCTCCCCTGTCTCTACCCTCCTCCTGGGTATACATATTGAGGTCTCCCAGTTTCTCCTTACATGACATTTGGTGCAGGCACTGTACTATCTTTGTTGCCTTTCTTTGAACTGCCTCCACCCTGTCTGTGTACAATTAAGGCAGGAATGCTAGAAAGGTGTTATAAGTGTAAAATGGCCAAGAAGGACATTTTTAACTAAAATGTTATAGCAATGTAATATGGTGGTTAAAAACAGAGTGGTACTAGCAGAGGGTGATGAGAAAAGTAGGCAAATGAGCATGTGTTATATCTAGGGCAGATGTCTTAATCAAGGCAAACTTGCTGTGTTTAGCAGAAATATTTTGTACAAACATACTATTCTTTGCATAACACAAACCGTCAGGGCTAAACTTAACATAGCCAACATAGATAGCTGTGCAAGCAACAATAAGAGGGTATGTGCAAGTCAGCTAGACACTGATGTCTGATCCACTTCCCTAACTTATGTGTTCACTTCTAAAATGTATAGCATACACTACAAGTAATGATTATCCATCATGTTCTTATCTTGTGTGACATTGGCTTTTCTGCCTTCCCAGTCAGGTTATTTTTAATAATGTAAAGTTCCCCTTATGACCTGTGACAAACGATGTTTTTCATTTAAATTAATGTCAAACGAAGTTCCTTATGTAGCAACTGCTGACAGATGTATCCTGTGATAAATGTATTTGGGGCCCCTATCTCATGACCCATTGTAATAACTTACGTGTTTTTACCTCACTGGCTAAAATACTTTGACAACTGTGGAATTTCCCCTCTCTGCATTTCTTGTAAACAACCATGCTACTGTATAAATATGGGACTTAAACTGTATGCCAGTGTGTCTCTGAGAGGAAAAGAGCCGAAGACCATGCCCTGTATAGATGCTGGAAACACCCAGAGAGAAGGAAGGGGTAACATTGCTTAATTTTCTCTGTATACTTGTAGCCCTGTGATAATATATCATTAGCTGTTTAGATTTAGCATTGTATTAGGAACACCCCAATGGTAGTGGACCATTGGATGCTTAGTTTTAAAATGTGCTAGGAATACCTTGATGGTGGCAGGCCATCAGATGCTTAGAAGTGATAATGTCAGGATTTATTCTTGTAATCAAGCTGGGACTTATCTGGTTTGTTTTGATACTAATAAATAACAGTTAAATTTGAGATGAGCATCTGGTGTCAGTGGTTTTATTGGGCTACTAGGGACCACAGGCCATGAACCCATTGTGCTTCTGACTTCACTGTTATCAGTGTGGTGTGCTTTCTTTACATATGTCCTTATGGAGATGCAGCCTCCAGAACTGGACACAATTCTCAAAATGAGGACTCACTAATGATCTGTACAGTGGCATTACCACCTCTTTTCTTCTGCTGATGATACCTCTATGCACCGCAACATCCCACTGGCTCTTCTCACAGCCTTGGCACATTGTGTGGCCAATTCGTCACCTTTTGGTCATCAGATATGCTTCCCCCTTAAATCCCTTTCCTGTTTGGTGACCATCAGTATCTCCCCCCCATCATGTAATCTTCCCCGAGTTCTTGTGTCCCAAATGCATGATTTTGCACTTTTTCATATTGAATCTCAGCTGCCACACTGTAGACCATTCCTCCAGTTTACCTAGGTCCCTCCTCAATTTTTCCAGCCCTCCAAAAGTGTCCAACCTATTGCAGATCTTATTGTCATCTGCAAAGAGGCACACCTTCTCTTCCAGTCCCTCTGCAATGTCACTTATGATGACATTAAACAGAACTGGCCCTGGAATTGATCCCTGTAGCACTCTGCTGATCACCCTCCTTTCCTCAGATTGCACTCCATTTACCACCACTCTCTGTCTTCTATCACTCAGCCAGTTCCTAAGTTTATCACCTTGTGATCCACTCCATAGGCTGTCTAGCTTATTCACAAGTCTTCTATGTGGAACGGTATCAAAAGCCTTGTTGAAATCCAGGTAGGCCACATCCACCACTACGCACTGATCCACTTCCCTAGTCATGCTGGCAAAGAAATCAATTAAATTTATTTGACTTGACCTTCCTGCTGGGAATCCATGCCATCTCAGATCCTGCACTCCGCTGGATTCAAGGTATTCCACAACCCTTTCTTTAAGTAGTGATTCCATAATTTCCCCCACTATTGAGGAAGGCTGACAGGTGTATAGTTTCCAGCCTCGTCCCTACTTCCACTTTTGTGAAGAGGGACTACATCTGCCCTACTCCAGTCCTCTGGAACCACTCCCATATAATATGATTAATTGAAGAGGGTTCCAGTGGTGTCTGCAGCGCCTCTCGTAGTTCCCTTAATTATCAAGGATGCATCCCATCCAGTCCCATTGCCTTGTCCACTTTCAGTTTGTGGAGTTCTTTTTGACTCTCCTTCTGTAAATGGATTGGTGTCCACCTCTCTCCCATATTTGCTCATGTTGCCTAACTGTGGTACCTCACCTTCCCTTTCTTCTGTGAATACAGAACAAAAATATTTATTTATTATTGATGCTTTTTCAAGGTCCCTTTCCACACACTCCCCTTCTTCCCCTTTAAGCCTTACAATCCCACCCCTATTTTTTCTCCATTCACTAATGTACCTATAAAAAGTCTTGTCCCCTTTTTTATAACCTGTGCTGCTTTTACACCTGTTGGGCCTTTGCACTCCTGACTGCTTTTCCTGCCTCCCTTTGTTTATCCAGGTACGCTACATTGTCCTCCTCCTTCTTCTGTGTTTCCTTGTATTTTCTGAAAGCCATCTTTTTCACCCTTACCTTTCCGGCCACTTCCTTTGAGAACCATAGCGGTACTGTGAGTCACCCTTGAGATGGGCAATGGCACAGCTATTCACATCAGCATGACATACAGACTGCCAGCACAGGGGAAGGAGGTGGACAGGGTTCTAGTGGAATCCATCCATACAATGGCAGCTAAAGGGGATGTGCTGCTGGTAGGTGATTTCAATCTACAAGATGCTATGTCAGTCAGGAGCAGGGACATCCTGTACTCCCTGCAAGGTGCAGGCCTGAGGAAGCTAGTGATAGAGCCCACCTGGGAGGGTGCAGTTCTGGAGCTGGTGCTCTCCAATGGGAACAGAATTGCAGAAGTTAGGGTGGGCAGATGCTCGGGGTCCAATGATCATCACATGGTGTTGTTCAGTATGAAAACAGTGGCAGAGTCAAGCCACACAAAGGCGAGGGTTCTGGATTCAGGAGGGTGAACTTTACTAAGATGGGGATATGTCTCAAGAATGCACTGGTGATGAGGAACGAATGGGAGAGAGCTGAGGATCAGTGGGCCCTTCTAAAGGGACCATAGTGGAGGTGACAAACCTTTGTATTAGGCAAGTAAACAAAGAGAAAGAGATCCAGGTAGTAGTGCTTTGTGAAAGTGTGCACTGTTTTCCAGGCAGCTGCTTTACAAATTTCTAGGAGGGACATGCCTCTTGTAACTGTCAGAGAGACAGGGGTACACCTTGTGGAATGTGTTTCTTGTCCTCTGGGAGGCATTTTACCTTTTTTTTTTCCTAACAGAACTGTATACAAGAGGCTATCCAATGGGAGACAGTTTGCTGCAGGTGTACCTTTGCCAACCTCTCCATAGGTAACAAAATACTGTGTGCTCTGGGACCTGACATCCCTTGTCTGATCCGTTTACATCCAGACAGAACAATTTTTGTACAACTGTGCTGGAATGTTCAAGACAGAGCACAGGAAGGGTAACTGACTTGTTCAAGTAGAATTCTGACACCACCTTAGGTAGGAACTTCCTACTGGTTCAGAGACTACCTTATACATGTGGACGATTATATAGTTTGGATCTGTACAGAGGACTTGCAGTTCTCTTTATTGTCCTGGCAGATATCATGACCAACATTTTTTCGAAAGAGATGTGTGGCGCATCTCTGAAAAAAATGGAGATGAGCCATCCATCTCAAAACTTGCTCCAAAATCCCATATTCAAAGGAGGGAGATGGGCTGCCTAAATCGAGATGGGCTATGGCCCTAAAATAATGTATGCCACCCAAGTAGAGGGGTCATGCCCATGAATATCCCACAAAAGGGAATATTCAGAACAGATGGATCGCCTAAGTGCAGGAGATGAGTGGCACAAAGTTAGGCATGGAAAAAGCATGCCCAACTGCTGGCCACTCACAGGCTGGCTGTGGTAGTGCAGACAGGAGCACAGCAGCCTACCAGCCCCCATAGCCCAGTGGCACCCACCCTCCCAGCACCGTTCCCCAATGCCCATGATGTTAGAAAACACCGCACTGTTCTGTAGTGTAGGGTACCCCTTCCCAGCCTGATCCCTGTAGGAATAATCAAACTACCCCCATGTATTTCCATAGTGAAGGGCACACCCATCCCAGCCCAATCTCATAGGAATAATCAAAGTGTTCACATGTATCTCCATAGTAAGGGGCAACCCCTCCCAGCCCAGTCCCCATCTGATTATGTACAAATGATGAATACTATTTTTCATAGTGTAGTGGAACCCCCCTCCCTGTCTGATCCCTGTCCGATCATGACAATATGTTCACAACCCTTTTCCATAGTGTAGTAGGCTACCCACCCCCACCTCAGTAGGCAGGACCCCCTCCCTCACCCCCGCATCACCCATGCTTGTGATTGGCACAGCCCTCCACACTATGGCCAGCTGCTGAATGAGCTGTTCATGATCTCATACTATACATAGCACAAACCCATTGGTGACAGCCAATGAGCTTGTACTATGAACAGTATGAGATCACAAGCAGTTCAATCGGCAGGTGGCCCTGGCAGGGTGTGGAGGGTTGTGCCAGTCGCTGGCATGGGTGATGTGGGGGGGTTGTGAGGAGGAGATCCTGCCTACCAGAGTGGGTGCCACTACACTATGAAAATGTATGCGACTGTGGATTATTATTCGTACAGGGATCAGGGTTCAGGGATGGGGTGGAGGGACCCTACACTACAGAAACAGGAAGGGTTCACAGTCTTATTTGAAGGGGGATCAGGGTTTATTTACTATTCTGCCTATAATATTTATGATTCTGCTTGTAAAAGTATGTTATTGTATTTTATGTAGTCATTTTTCTATTGCTAGCTGTCTCCAACCCCCCTCTCCCCCAAGACACATCTAGAAATTAACTGTTTTCTGCTCAGTATGTACTTCCTGGTTAAACTTTTAAAGAAATAAATACAACATTAGGAGCTGATTCTTCTCCCAAGAGGAAACAGGTCTCTTTCTTGTGTATCCTAACTTGTAAAGACAAAGGCCAGCACTTGCTGGCTCTAGGCCCACTTGTGGTTTCCCTTGCTCATTCTGCTTATGGAGTCTTCCAGCACATTGTCCTTGTCTGGCAGATGTGCTGCAGAAATCTTTGTGTTCAGAGAATAAGCCACATCCCAGACCCTCATACAGTTGCAGCCATTGACATGGTCAGATATTATCAGATACGTTTGTGATATTTCTAAAAATGTTCTCTCTGGTGGCCCTATAGTGATACAGCAGACAAGCAGGGAATTTCTCTAGAGGTATCACAGAAATGTCAAGAAATTTCTGACCATGCCAATAGCTGTACCAGTAGCGTCTGTGCACAGTTTGGAGGATCTTGTTCCTTCTTGCTTGTTAATGTAGTACATTGTTGTGTTATTGTCTGCAAATTTGAACAAACTCACCCTGTAGCTGACAGGAAAAGATTGCATTGGCTATAATACTGCCCTGAAGTTGAGGAGATTTATGTGCTCCTGAGTTTTGTGTAGTCTTTAAATGCCACTTAATGTGAGATCCCTCAGGCGCGTGCCCTACCCTAGGAATGAAGTATCTGCTGTGAGAATGCTTGTTGGGTGTTGTTAGAGGAAGGGAATGTCCTACCTTAGGTTGCTTTCCTCCTTCCACCATCCTAGTGTTTGCACAAAGGTCTTTGTGACTGGCACTAACTGGGATAGGGAATCTGATTGTTTGACCAGTGACCCCTTAGGTGGTACTGAATACCCCTTGCTGAAATCTGTCCCATGGCACCATGTCTGTGTATGAGGCCATGTGGCCCGGTAGCTAAAAAATATCCTTTGCAGGCCTTGGGTGTCCCATAGCGAAGGATTCTGCAGTGGCAATCAGATCTGATATACTTTCCTGTGGAAGAAAAGCCTTTCCTTGCAGGGTATCCAGCTCTGCACATATGAAGTGCAGCACCTGAAGTGGTTCTGTCTGCAGATTTATTAGGCATCCCTGTCTCTCTAGGGTGATCTTTAACTGTTGTATGGGGCACCTTGCCTCTTGCTTTGTTTTTCATGAGACTTGCCAGCCATCTAGGTAGGGAGAAAAACACACTTTGTCTTCTTAAGCACACTGCTACCACGGCTAAGCACTTTGTGAATACCCTTGGATCTGAGGTGAGGCCAAAGGGGAGGGCTATTAACTGGTATTGGCAGTTTCCCAGCCTGAACCCTAGACATTTTCTGTGGCCGTGTCTGACTGGAATGTGGAAGGCTCATACTAAGGCAGTTACGGAGCTAGGAGGCAAGTGATGCCCATGTATGCTCCTTATTATTTATAAAGTGTAATAAGCAAGATTATATGCAGCTAAGATTAAATTATCAAGTTTTCTTTTGAATTCTTTATTTATTTTTTTTTAATTATGATGTGTAGTTGCAGTTTGTTCCAGGGATTTATTATTTTGTGGGTAAAGAAATATTTCTGACTTAAAAAATGATACTGCTTCCTGGCTAATTGAAGGGGGTGACCTCTAATAAAATAAGCATCATGTTTGAATTCAAACCCTAGTTCATTTAGTAAATATGGGTCTTGGATAGTGTCAAACATGAATAGTAGATCACCCCTAGGTCAATGGGTTGTTAGAGACATGAGATTTAAAGAAGTGAGTCTGTCCTCATATGACTTATTTGGGAGACCATATATATCTTTTGTGAACTTTCTCCGGACTTTTTAGATTGTTTGGCAGTCTGATTTCTTATAGAAACATAAAAACATAGAAGTTGTCAGCAGATGGGAACCATATGATCCATCTAGTCTGTCCTGTCTTTTTCCCTACCCCCCACCTTACAGTACCTAGCTGCCTGCTTGAGTATCCCACACTGTCTGTCCAATGCCGTCTTAAATTCACCCACTGTCTTGGCTCCCATCACCCCCTCCATCAGGCTATTCCACAGTTCCACAACATGCTCCATGAGGACGAATTTCCTCATATTGCTCTTGAACTTTCCTCCCTTAAGTTGAAGGTCATGCCCTTTAGTCCTGCTGTAGTCTTTTACCTGAAAGAGGTTCTGCACATGTACCCTGCTGTTGCCTTTAAGGTATTTAAATGTCTTGATCATGTCCCCACGCTCCCTGTGCTACTCTAGGGAGTATAATTTGAGGTCATCTAGTCTTGCCATGTATGGTTTCTGATGCAAGCCCTGCACTATCTTTGTTGCTGTTCTTTGTACTGTCTCTAACCTATCTACTGTATGTCCTTCCTGAGGTATGGTCTCCAGAATTGGCAACAGTACTCCAGGTGAGGCCTTGCTAAGGACTGATACAGGGGCATGATTACTTCATGCCTTCTGCTTGTGATGCCCCTCCCTATGCATCCCAGGATGCCACTAGCTTTTAGTGCTGCCTTCTCACATTGTTTACTGACCTTGAGTTCATCTGATATGATCACCCCCAGGTCTTGCTCCTGTCTGGTAGCCACCAGCTGCTCTCCTCCCATTGAGTAAATTTTCTCTGGGTGTCATTTTCCCAGGTGCCTGGTCTTGCTTTTTTGGCATTGAAATTCAATTGACAGGAATTGGACCACTCCTCCAGTTTTCAGAGATCAGCTTCAAACAACATGAAGTCTTGCTATATTATGACAATTGCAGTATGACCGCAGGTTATAACTGCTCCAGAGGTGAAATAGTTAACTTTCCATGCAGGCATGGAACTTAGAGATCGAGCTCGGTTGAAAACTCTGTCTGTTGTGCTTCAAACGCAAACTGTCAGATTCTTTACTCCGCCTCACTGAACAGTCGCTCCGGAGATTTCTCCTTCTGCTCGGTTTATTTTGTCGGTTTAAAAGTATTATTTTTCGGTTTTAGCTAAATTAAACCGCAACCGGTCGTTCAAGCTCTGTCTCTGTAATGTAAGTAATAGATAGGTTTTACATTTATTTTTTCTGTGTGGAACTTGTAATTCTTTATCAGTTCGGTTTGAACCGATCAGGTTGTATTTACAATCTACTAGTCCTTTTTTAGAGTGCGGTTCCCGGTTCTTATCGGTTCTAAAAAAAACGGATTTCATTACGTTTTTTTCCACGACCAGTGACACGGTTGGGAACCGATAAGGGTGTCTTGCTTGGTGGATTGCCATAAACGGGCAAGTTGGTTAGGCTGGCATTTTGTCTGAGAAACCCAAAAGAAAAACCGGACCACTGGTTTCAACACTGTAGTGTTTGTGGGGAAGCTTTTGCTAAGGCTGACCCACACACCACATGTGTCTATTGTCTGGGGTCTGACCACCTCAATTCAGACTGCCAGATTTGTCACAATTTCCCTGCTGCCACCATAGATAAGAGAGTTGGTAGGCTCAGGGAGTGGGAGGCCAAAAAGTCCGCTGACCCAGATGGCCAGGTCGGTTCGGTGCCAACCGAACTGGAGGGATTGCCCTCTGACCAGGGCGATACTTCCTCGGGCAAACAAAGAGCCGGTTCTGAGGAGCTGGTTCCAGCAAAAAGGACTAGAAAGTCAGTTAGTGTAGAGCCAAAAGTTCTCTCCCCAACTGCTGAGGAAATAGCTAAAGCAATTCAAATTGTCCAGTCTCTCTCTCCGGTTCCGACCAAACCGACACCTTCAGGTAAGCGTTCGGTTCGGCCGGTTCCACCGGTTCAAGATTATGATTTTGAGGATTTTTATGAACCGGGGGAGGGAGAAGAGGAATATGAGGAGAGTGAATATGATTTTGAAGATCTTGATGTGCCCATTGATCCGGACATCTCTCCAGATAGACCCCTAGGGGGTTTCTCCTCCAAGGCTTTCTGAGTCCCCTTCTCATTTTATGTTTTATAAAAGGTTGTTGAAACTCTCCAGCTCCTGTTGAGGAAGCTGTTGATGACCAAGAGAGCCAGACTATGTAGAAATGATGGATATTCCAGAGTCTAGGAGACTGTCTATTCCTTTGCATAAATCTTTTGAAACAGACAGTAAAAGTTTTAAAAACTCCTCACACTATACCTCCTGTGGATAAAAGGATGGACAAGAGGTATACCTTATCAGGCTCTGACACTGATTTCCTCACTCAACAATGCAGCCATGTGGGGCTGCAGCCTGTGACAAGGCTAATATGCCCCTAGCTTCACACACCCCTGAGAAGGACTCCAGGAAGATTGATGCTATGGCAAAGAAACAGTACATGGCAGCATCTTTGGGACTCAGACAAGCAAATTATATGGCTTATGCTGCTAGGTACCAGAAATCCAGATGGGATACTGTGCTGGCCCTAGCGAAACAAGTCCCTGACCAGCTTGCTGGGGAGCTGGAACAGGTGGCTATGGATGGTATGAGGCATCCAAGGTGCAATTTCATGCTGCAGTGGACTCTAATGATGTTTCATCAAGAGTCATGGCTACATCTGTGGCACTTCGAGGATGGCTTGGCTCAGATGTACTATGCTGTCTCAGGATACCCAGTCTAAGGCCATGGATTTTCCTGTTAGGAAATTCTCTATTTGGGAGCAAACAGAGAATTACATGAAGAAAATGGATGAATATAGGACTACCTATAGGAGTGCACAAAACCAAGGAAAGGCAGGCCACTCCTCAAAAGCAGCTTCCTAGAGGAAGGGGCAGGCCTTTTCATAGTCCTTTTTACCATGCCCAAGCTTCCTCCTCCACCTATGCTCAGAGGGGGTTCTTTAGAGGGAGAGGCAGATGGGGTACAAGCAGGTCTGCTTCCACCCCTCAGCCCAAAGCCCCTGCCAAGCAGGCACCCTGATGGGATTGCCAGGGCCGATTCTCCTCTACCTGCAGGGGGCAGGCTGGCTTACTTTGTCCAGGACTGGAAGTCTTTAACATCAGACGAGTGGGTCCTGGAAGTAGTAGCTTAGGGACTGGTTCTCAGCTTCAAAAAATTCCAAGCTGGAGAACCGATCTTTTCCACCTGCAAATCCATCAGAGGCACTCACCCTAGAGGCAGAGGTCTTTACCATCCTGGCTCTCAGAGCTGTGGAAAGGGTTCCTCCCTACACCAGGGCAAAGGTTTGTACTCCAGGTACTTCCTTACCCCAAAAGACAGGAGAATGGCGGCCCATCCTGGATCTCAGATATTTAAACAAGCACCTTTTAAGCCAAAGTTCAAAATGGTGACTCTGGGAATTATCCTACCTCGCTAAGGCCAGGGACTGGCTAGCTTCCTGGACCTCAAGGATGCCTACTTCCATATTCCCGTCAGAAGCTCCCATCGAAAGTACCTCAGGTTCGAGCTGCCCTCAGGCCATTACCAGTTCAGAGCAATGCCCTTCGGCTTCACTTCTGCCCCAAGGGTATTCATCAAATGCCTGGCTGTAGCAGTTGCCTACCTAAGAAGGCAAAAGATTGACATCTTTCCTTACCTGGACGATTGGCTCTTAGTAGGCCATTCCCCAGACCAGGTCAATTTACACCTTCAGATAATGCAGCAACTGCTTACCTCTCTAGGTTTCCTTCTGAATCTCTCAAAGTCAGTTCTAGAGCCGGTCCAGCTTCTTACCTTCATAGGCGCAGAACTGAACACACAGAAGCCAGGGCCTTCCTCCCCTGGACAGGGCAAAGACCTAGTCTCCTGGCCTCCTCATTTACCCTGCCGGTCTCCCAGCCAGCAAGGCATTTTCTGCAGCTCCTAGGACACATGGCTGCTTCCACAGCAGTTGTGCAAGGAGCAAGATTTCAGATGAGGACATCCAGTTCCATTTGAGAGCTTTTTGTCTCAAAGAAAGGATCCTCTTACCAAGCTGATCCCAGTAACTCGAACCCTGATCCAAGCCCTACGGTGGTGGCAGGATCAGAGCAACCTGAGACAAGGGTTCCTTTTTCACTCAGTCTCATTCTCTAATCCTTACTCGGATGTGTCCCTCTTGGGCTGGGGGAGCTCACATGGCGACCTCACCACCCAGGGTCTGTGGTCTCCCAGGAATCTCTGCTCCACATCAACCTGTTGGAGCTCAGAGCAGTTTTTCTAGCACTTCAAGCTTTTTCTAAATCTGTTCAGAACAAAAGTATTCAGGTCAGAACAGACAACACCACTACAATGTGGTACATCAACAAGCAAGGGGGCACTCGGTCCTACGGCCTTGTGCACTGAGCGATGAAGTTGTGGTCTCTGGCTTACTCCCTGAACACCTCCCTTATGGCAGTTCACCTCCCAGGCAAGGACAATGTCCTGGCAGATGCTCTCAGCAGGATTTCCTAGGCCACCACGAATGGTCACTGGATCCCTGGTCTTGGGAGTAGTATTTGCCAGATGGGGCACCCACAGATAGATCTTTTGCAGCCCCAGACAATCACCAACTTCCTCTTGCTGCAGGCCCCCAGTGTTGGGCTCCACTCCCACTGGATGCCTTAGCCCTCAGTTGGGAGGGGTTCTCATGCCTTCCCTCCCTTTACGCCTCCTGTTCAGTGCTAGTCAAAATCAGATCCCAACATGCAAAGTCATTCTGATATCTCCGGATTGGGCAGACAGCCCTGGTATCCACTCCTGCTGTCTTAGCATCCCATCCCTGTCCCTTCCCTTCCGGAATCACAATCTGTTAACCTGTGCCCAGGAAGGGTCTGGTACCTGAACTCAAATCTCTCAATCTCAAGGCTTGGTTCTTAAGAGTTAGAGTTTGTTGATTTACACCTTTCCTAAGGTGTAATGGATATATTGAAGGCCGGAAGGAAGCCTTCCACCAGGCTACTTTCACAATTCCAAATGGCAAGGTTTTCCATATGGTGCTTGAAAGCATATTTCCCCAGTCTCTGCTGATCTACCCACAGTCCTGGATTATATGGTCCACCTGAATTCTTTGGGGCTGAGACCAGCTACCCTGAAGGTGCACTTGGCAGCTGTGTCTGCTTTTATTTCAGCAGGTAAATCCTCTTCCCTTCCAGCTCATCCTGTATTTTCCAAGTTTTTTAAGGGGTTGTTTCCTTGGCAGAAGACACCAGGAGAAAGGACTACTGTGTGACTGAACTTCTGTGCTGGGACTAAAGTAGAAGAACTTTTGTATTTGGACCTTTAATTTAGGGTAAAAAAACTAACATACAAAACAAAAAAAAAGTGTGTGTTTGGGTTAACTGAACTGAATGGGTAACTGAAAAGTAATCTGGGGTAAATCTTAGGTGACTGAAAGGACTTAACTGTTGTGAGGTTTAAATTACTTGTAGAAAGATCTGGAAGTGGGGGGTGGCTTAGCTAGAAGGAAGCTACATTTCAAGACTGCCTTAGAAAGATTCTGCACATAGCTTGGCAGAAGACACCAGGAGAAAGGACTGTCAGTGACTGAACTCTCTGCTGGGACACATTGTCCTCCTTCCCTCCCACCCAAAGCTAGTTCTATTTTTATAAGCACAGGATTTGACTGACAACAGGAACTCCCTGTTTAGGGGCAGAAGTGAGTGATCACAGAACCACCAAGGACCCACCATCCTAGAAGGGCAAGAGTAGCCTCCGGCCCCTCTAGCTGCTGGAGGTCTGCCTCTGAACAAGTAAGTGGTCTACTGAGAAATATAGGATAGTCTTGTCTCAGAACAGGACAATCAGGAACTTAAAGGGCACACAGGCAGAAAGTAGAGAGAGAGAGAAAAAAACAGAGGAAAGAGTAAGGATTGCAAACAGTTAAGGGGCCAGAAACACATGTATTGAGTGGTGCAGTGCAGTGGCTGTGGAGCAGCAGTCTTCCGGGAGATGTTCTGGAGGATGCGGTGTTGTCCCATCTGGCAGCACCTCTGGGCTGAGGGAGGAGGTTGCTCATCTCCAGGCTGAGTTGGCCAGGATTTGTGGGACCTCCTGTTCCATCCAGGGACCACCAGTGCCACTGCCGTTGCCTCAGAGGTTGCCAAGAAGAGGAGCGGTTGGACCACAGTGGGCTCAGGGAGGGTGAGGGTGGTGGAACAGAGGCACATCCTCCAGTTGTACCTCTCCACAATCCCATGCCATTCTGGCAAAGTGTGGTTCCTCATGGAGGCACCTACAGTGGAGACCAAGGAGGATGTTGGGAACCTCCACAAAGGAGACCCACAGGAGGGTGGCAGGGGACCCTGCAGGAAGGAAACAACCCTGGTGGGGAACTCCATTGTTAGGAAGGTAGAACTGGGCAAGGAAGGGAGAGGAGGTGGTGCCTGCCTGGTGCCATGGCTTGAGGGACAGGGGCGACTTCAGATTGCCGGAGCAGCTGCACAGGGAGGGAGCTGGATGTCATTGTCCACTTAGGAACCAAATGACCTGGCTAAGAAAGGGATTAGAAAATGCAGGAAGAGTTTGTGGAATTGGGGATGGGCCTTAGTCAAATAGCATGCACGGTAACCTTCTCGGGAGGTGCTACCCATCTATGGCATGGGAGAGGCTAGGTGTTCCGTGCCATGGGATTCAATCAGTGGTTGAAAACTGGTGTGAGCTCAGAAGTTTGGCTTCATTGGGACTGGGGTCCACCTGGAGTGATGCAAGCTCATACTGGCATGATGGGCTGCATCTGTCCGGGAGGGGAACCAGGATCCTAGGTGATAGGTTTAAATGCTTCACTGGCAAGCTTTTAAACCAGCCAAGGGGAGGCACTGAAAGGAACAGGAAAATCCTAGCCCCCAAACAATCACGGTAGAGTGTGGCAAACACTCAACATGGAGGTGTCGATGGAAGGGAGAGGGAAATGGAGAAAGTGACAAAGGCAAGAAGGACAGGATGGGGCAAAAGGGGTAAGGCCATCAGGAAATGGAGGTAATGAGTACCAATGCTCGTAGTCTGGGCAACAATCTTCCTGAGCTGGTGGCCTTAATGGAAGAGGGATGCCTGATATCAGTAGATCACAGAAACATGGCACACAGAGAACCATGACTGGGATGTTAACATACCAGGTACATAACCTACAGGAGAGACAGGCAGGAGAAGAGGGGAGGAGTAGCTCTCATGTAAAGGAAGGATAAAAGCAACTGAACAAAAGAGTAAACAGGGAGGAGAGGAGGCACTGTGGGTCACCTTGGAGACTGGAAAGGGCACCACAATCTGCACAGGGTTGATACGAGACCCCCATGTCAGGGGAAGGAAATGGACAAGGATATGATGGAAAGCATTCTTAGAATGGCAGAAAAGGGAGATACTGTTGATAGGAGACCTGAATATGCCAGATGTTAACTGGAGCACATTTGCTGCAGCCACATCCAAGAGAGAGGCCATTCTTGATGCCCCACAGGTGGCAGGCATTAGACAGCTAGTTTCAGAACCCACTGTGAGGGAGCAATCAGACCCTCGATACTCTCAAACGGGGCAGTGAAGATCTCTGATCTAGAAGTGGGCTGCCATCTGGGACAAGTGACCATCAAATAGTGTGGTTCACGCTAAACTCAGCTACTCGAGTCAAGCTCATACAAAAGTGAGGGTACTGGACCTTAGGATGGCTGACTTTGCAAGATGGGAGAGTGCTGAGAAGCACCAGAAGGCTA
The DNA here is from genome assembly GCA_016271365.2 of Neoceratodus forsteri. NCBI lineage: Eukaryota > Metazoa > Chordata > Ceratodontiformes > Ceratodontidae > Neoceratodus > Neoceratodus forsteri. The sequence continues at coordinate 28,102,802 of CM057449.1, forward strand.
GAAGGAGGTGTGAGCAACAATGGGAATTATCAAAACTGCCATCACAGAGGCAACAAGCCTTTGTGAAGCAAATAAACAAATCAAACAAAAGAAAAAGCCACTATGGTTCTCAAGAGAGGTGGCTGTGAAAGTCTGGAAGAAAATATAGCATTCCAAAAGTATAAGGAAACACAGAAGGAGCAGGACAGAGAGCTGTACCAGTTAAGGCAGAAAGAAGCAGGAGGAAGTCAGAATAAGAAAGCGCCCAACTGAGGAAAAGATAGCCAACTCAGTTAAGAAGGGGATAAAACCTTTATAGGTACGTCATGCAGCGTAGAAAGACAAAGGGAGGGATAGTGAGGCTGAATAGAATGAACAGTGGGTGGGCAGAGGGGACAGTGAAAAGCAGGAATACTGAATGAATATTTCTGCTCAGTATTCACAAAGAGGAGGGAAGTGCCTAATCCAATTAACAGAAGCACTTTGATAGGGAGTCGATCCCAGTCCTTTCACAGAAGAAAGTGTTCTGCAAGAACTCCTAAAACTGAAGGTGGACAAAGCAATGGGTCCTGATGGAATTCACCCAGAATTCTAAAAGAATTAAGGAAGGAACTAGTGAAACCACTGGCTACTCTTTTAATAAATCATGGGAGGATGGTGTGGTACCCGAGGACTGGAGGAAGGCAGATGTGATTCCCCTTCACAAAAGTGGGACCAAGACAGAGGCAGGAAACTACAGACCTGTCAGTCTGACCTCTGTGGTAGGGAAAGTGATGGAGTCACTTCTGAAGGAAAGAATAGTTGAGTACCTAGAGGACAGTGGAGCACAGGATCCAAGGCAGCATGGGTTCACAGCAGGAAGGTCATGTCAGACGAATCTAATAGATTTCTTTGACTGGGTGACCAAAGTAGTAGACCAGGGAGGGGCTGTGGGCATGGTCTACCTAGACTTTAGCAAGGCATTTGACACAGTCCCACACAAAAGATTATTAGTCAAATTAACCAGCCTGGGAGGGTCCCAGGGTGGTGGCCTGGTAAAACATTGGCTGGACAACAGGACACAGAAGGTAATTGTAAATGGAGTCCACTCTGAAGAAAGGGCAGTTACTAGTGGGTACAGGGGTTCAGTATTGGGTCCAGTCCTTTTAATGTCTTCATCAGTGGCATTGCAGAGGGACTGGAAGGAAAAGTATGCCTTTTTGCAGATGACACAAAGATCTGCAACAGGGTTGATACACAAGGAGGCGTGGAAAGGATGAAAAGGGACTTGGCAAGGTTGGAGGAATGGTCGGACATATGGCAGCTAGAATTCAATGCAAAAAAGTGCAAAATAATGCACCTGGGAAACAAGAACCCAGGGGAAGAATACACAATGGGTGAGGAGGTAGTAACAACAACAAAACAGGAAAGGGACCTGGGGGTAATCATATCAGATGACCTTAAGGTTAGCAAGCAATGTGAGAAGGCAGTTGGGAGGGCCGGGGGTATACTGGGATGTATAGGGAGAGGCATCAGCAGTAGAAAACAGGAAGTTGTTATCCCTCTGTACAGACAGTCGGTGAGACCCCATCTGAATACTGTGTCCAGTTCTGGAGACCCCATCTCTGCAAGAACATAGACAGGATAGAGGCAGTCCAGAGGAGGGCAACTAAAATGGTGCAGGGTCTGCAAGAGAAGCCGTATGAGGAGAGACTAAAGGAGCTTAATATGTATACCCTTGAGGAAAGAAGGGAGAGGGGGGACATGATAGAAACTTTCAAGTACCTCAAGGAATCAACAAAGTCCAAGAGGGTAGCATCTTTCAGAAAAAGAGACTTGCAAGAACAAGGAGACACAATTTAAAGATAGAAGGAGGCGGTTCAGGGCAACGTGAGGAAGTATTATTTCACAGAGAGGGTAGTGGATGCATGGAACAGCCTTCCTGAGGAAGTATGGGGTCTAAAACTGTGGGAGAATTCAAGAATGCATGGGACAGACATAAGGCAATTCTTGTGGGGGGCAGGAAGATATAGGCTGTTGGTTAACTAGGATCTGCGGCCTATCCTGTAGGTAGGGAAATGGGCAGACTAGATGGGCCTAGCGGTCCTTATCTGATGTCAAAGTCTATGGTTTCTATGTTTCTATGTTTCACACCAACCCTCCATTCAGGGATCCTGCCCCTGCCTGGGATCTTAATGTTTGCATTGCTCAGCTTATGCAACCCCCCCTTTGAGCCCTTGTCTTCAGCTGAGCTCAAGTACTTGACTTGGAAAACTGTGTTTTTGGTAGCCATCACCTCTGCCAGATGCATAAGTGAATTACAAGCGTTGTCAGTGGAGCAGGAGTTTATCTCTTTTTCACAGAGATAAGGTGGTCCTTCGGACTAACAGAAAGTTCCTGCCTAAGGTGGTTTCAGATTTCCACCTTAATCAATCTATTTCACTTCCAGTGTACTTCACTGACCACTCCTCCTCTGGGGAGAGGATGCTGCACAGCCTAGATGTGAAGAAAGCCCTTAGTTACTACATAGAGCGTACCAAGGGTCATAGGTTTGACTCCCTTCAACTGTTCCTCACCTATGGCGAAGTTGGTAAAGGGAAGCCAGCCACTAAAAGATCCATTGCCAGGTGGATTGTCTCTTGTATCCAATTCTGCTATGAGAAGTTGGGTAAAGTTCCCCCCCTCAGGCCTGAGGGCTCACTCTACCAGAGGTACAGCTGCTTCTCTGGCTGCTGCCAGAGACATTCCTATTCTAGAAATATGTCAAGCAGCTACCTGGAAAACAGTTCACACTTTTACCAAGCATTACTCCCTGGACATCCAGGCTAGGAGTGATGCTTGGTTTGGCACAGCCGTGCTTCGGAGCCTATTTCCTAGGTAGGTTCTGTCCCTCCTCCATGGGGGTACTGCTGTGTAGTCTGCAATTGTCATAATATAGCAAGACTTCATGTTGTTTGAAGAAAAATTACTCACCTTAGTAATGTTGTTTCTTCTAATGGAGTCTTGCTATATTATGACCTCCCCCTGCCCCTCTCAGAACCTCTGTTTTTGGGATGTGGGTGGGCAGTACAGGGTTGGCACTTTTTGATGCCCACCTTGTTGTTTTCACCTACCTTTTGGGTGAATTGGTGTTGTGTTTTTGCATTTTTGGGTCTCCTGACTTGAGTCTTTATTTTAGGCCACAAATGAGTGTTTATGTTAGTAGCCAGTTGGCTAGTGTAGGTTTACAGCTTCCACACAGAACCTTAGTGAGTTTTAGCTCGTAAAGATCTGACAGTTTGCGTTTGAAGCACGACAGACAGAGTTTTCAACCGAGCTCGCGCTCTAAGTTCCATGCCTGCATGGAAAGTTAACTAGTTCACCTCCGGAGCAGTTCTAACCTGCGGTCATACTGCAATTGTCATAATATAGCAAGACTCCATTAGAAGAAACAACATTACTAAGGTGAGTAATTTTTTCTTCTATGCTATGCTGTCCCTCAGGTGTGTCCACCCTGTAGCTAATTTTGGTGTCATATGCAAACAGGCACACCATTCCCTTCAGTCCATCGGCAATCTCATTGATGAATATGTTGAAGAGGATCAGCCCCAGAATTGAGACCTGCGAGACCCCACTAGTCACCCTCCCCTCTTCTGACAAAGTGCCATTGGCTAATACTCTCTGAGTTCTCCCATGTAACCAGTTTCTGACCCAGTTTGTTACCTCAGGCCCGACTCCCATGTTCTCCAGTTTTCTGACTAGTCTCCTCTGTGGAACAGAGTCAAAAGCTTTGCTGAAATCCAGGTATGCCACATCCACTTTGTGACAGTGAGCTCCTGCCACTTTTGAGGACCGATCTTTCCTTAAATCTGTTGCAACAGTTCTTCTGTTTCTTAGACTAATCTATCCTTTACAATTTATAGTCCATAAGGTTGGCCATCTAGGGACACCCCTTCACTTTCTTGGCTATGCTATAATGTCCTCTTTAATTTTTCTTTTCCCTCTCAGGTCCTCATACAGGGAGGATATTGTGCTGACCTCCAAATGTATGTAAAACAGGTTGTGTTTATCATTGTTGGATTTAATATGTAATAGCACTATGTCATAAAATACCTTGATGTATATACCTTATGTTTATGAAACCTGTAAATGTTAAAAATACCATGGCACTAGGTGTTTTTGATAATGGTGAAACCTACTAGGTGACTATTATAGAAATTAAATTAGTTGTGCTGTTTAAAATGCATGTAAATTGCTGTAAACTGAACAAGTCTGAACTTCCATGGTGATTTGCATATATCCCATGATGTTTTGCATTATGGAAGTATGTATGATGTTGTATTTCTTTGAAACCTGATTTATTGCCAATGCCCTTTGGGGTAACCCTTCCTTTAGTGATTCTGCATTGAGGTTCTTTGTTTATAACTTGTTTTGTTTTTCTTTTTGGGCTCCCACAACCGAAGCAAACGGGGCCTGCATAGAGGTGGAGGTTGCATCTCAACTGGTAAGTTAGATCAGAGATCAGTGTCAGTAGGTGCTGGCTAAGTTCAGAGAAAGGACATACCTAGTCTGTTGCTGCAAACTGATGTACTAAAGAAGGATTCAGTGTATTTCCTGTATTTTGAATAAACGTCACACAGAGATTGTGTGTTTAATCTTAAGTTAAGTGTCTGGTCCATCTGTTATCCCACAATCCCTCCAAAGACTTGGTGTTAGAAGTGGGATAATTTTCTGGAAGTATCTGGACTGGTCAAAGAGGGATGTTTTCTGGTGGATATCACCCAGATATCCCAGGTGGGCCGATGCACCAGGAGTTGCCAGAGAAGAAAGTCCGTGGAGTTCTGACCAGAACTATGGCTGACAGATGGAGAGAAGCTGAGGCCTGGACTAGATCTGGAAGCTCAGAGGAATGCCAAGCCTGAAGACAACAAAGAGATACAAAGGGATGAGGAACTACCATGGGGTGGAGGCAGACCAGAAGTGCAAAGACAACACCCAGGAGTTGCAGACCCTGATGAGAATGATCCACTGGATGAGTGGGCAATGGCTGGTGGCAGACCGATTACACAGAGAGGCAGAACACCAATGCCAGGTGCTTGAGAGGTCCCTGCTGGAGAATTTGAATAAAGAATGGGAGGAGGATTTTTCATGGGCTCAGCTGGAGGAGCTGGAGATTCCTTTGTTTCCTGTGTTCCCAGGATGTTACCTGTTGGAGGTCAGAGATGCAAGTATGGAACTTGAATGCAAGACCCCAGGTAAGATTGTGTCTAGTGATATTGTGCTGGGTTTGAAGACTCCAAGCAAGTAAGAAGAAGCCTATGAGGCTGAAGGAATTTTTTCTTGTATTGATGCAGCTAAATCTATTAACAGTATTGACTGGGGTATACTGCAGGCTAAAGATGCTAATATTGCCAAAATGTTGAAATATGTTAAGATCAAGGAGGTGGTATATGTGTTCTATTTTGTTGATGAAAAACCTACAAAGGAGAAGGTGGGTGGAAAATGGATTGGAACCTGTGTTGGGGTAGCACCAAAAGAGTGTCTACCCTCAGGTGTCTGTATCTGTAGCAAGTGAAATGAATCAAGAGACATAGTGGGTTTATGTAGATGGTTTGAACCTAGGACTGGGCCCCTGCTTAAAACTGACATGGGGTTGGAGCAGGTAATTACTCACCCCAGAGAAAATTGTTTCTATGGTACTGAACTTTCCGGCCATCCAGCTTTTTTTGGTTAAGACATAAGGCAATTCTTGTAGGGGTAGGAAGAAATAGGCTGTTGGTTAATTAGTATCTGCAGCTTATGTAGTAGGTAGGGAAACGGGCAGCCTAGGTGGGCCAAGTAGTCTTTATCTGCCATCAAAGTCTATGTTTCTAATAAATATAACATACTTTTCCCTAAAAGGAGATAGTTCAGGAAAGGTACTGTTAGTCTCTGTTGAGAAATGTGTTAATGCCTCAGGGTAAAGAATGATGATCTCCACTATGTTTATGATGGAATGTTTATCGTTAATAGGGACCCTGAGATGTAGCTTCTGAAGATGGATGGGTGGAAGCTCCATCCCTTCCTGGGACAGGAAGGTGGTATGCAGACTGCTTCCCTCTTAAGGTGACAGATATGTGACAGGGAGCTCCTACCACTCTTGAGGACCGACCTTTCCTTAAATCTGTTGCAACAGTTCTTCTATTTCTTAGCCTAATCCATCCTTTACAATTTCTACTTAATTTCTAGTCCATAAGGTTGGACACCTATGGGCACCCCCTTCCCTTTCTTGACTATGCTATAGTGTCCTCTTTAATTTTTCCTTTTCCCTCTCAGGTCCTCATACAGGGAGGTTATTGTGGTGTCCTCCAAATGTATGTAAAACAGGTTGTGTTAATCATTGTTGGATTTAGTACGTAATAGCACTATGTCATAAAATACCTTGATGTATATACCTTACGGTTATGAAACCTGTAAATGTTGAAAATACCATGGCACTAGGTGTTTTTGATAATGGTAAAAAGTACTAGGTGAATATTATAGAAATTAAGTTAGTTGTGCTATTTAAAATGCATGTAAATTGCTGTAAACTGAACAAGTCTGAACTTCCATGGTGATTTGCATATATCCTATGATGCTTTGCATTATGGAAGTATGTTTGATGTTGTATTTCTTTGAAACCTGATTTGTTGCCAATACCCTTTGGGGTAACCCTTCTTTAAAGGGTTACCCCAAAGGGTTTAGTGATTTAGAATTTTAGTGATTCTGCATTGAGGTTCTTTATCTATAGCTTGTTTTGTTTTTTTCTTTTTAGGCCCCCACTACCCAAGCAAATGGGGCCTGCATGGGGTGGAGGTTAAATCTCAATTAGTAGGTTAGCTTAGAGATCAGTGTCAGTAGGTGCTGGCTAAGTGCAGAAAAAGGACATACATAGTCTGTTGCTGCAAACTGATGTACTGAAGGAGGATTCAGTGCATTTCCTGTATTTTGAATAAACATCCTACAGAGATTGTGTTTTGAACCTGATGTTTGGCGTCTGGTCCATCTGTTATCCAACAACACTTCCACACCCTGATCTACTGTTTTGGTGACCCAATTGAAGAAGTCAACCAGGTTTGTCTGGCATGGCCTCCCTGCTGTGAAACTGTGTTGATTTTTGTCGAGCTGACAGTTTGCTCCAAAAAAGCTACGATTATTTCCCTCATCAGGAACTCCATCAGTTTCCATATGACTGATGTCAGACTAACCTGACAGTAGTTTCCTGGCTGTTCCTGGCTTCCACTCTTGTGGAGTGGTACTACTGTTGCTGTCTTTCAGTATAGGGGCACCAGAGCCGAGAAGCATACTCAAGGTGCAGTTTCATATAAGCTCTATACATCGGTATCATTACCTTAGCATCTTGAGATGTGTTGTTCCTCTTAATAGACCAGATGACATGGCTAGTTTTGTTAAAAGCAAGATTAATTTGTTTAGAGGGACTGATGTTGCTAGAAATGATTACCCCCTAATCTCTTTCATCAGAGGTGGTATTAAGTAAGGAACCACCTAATGAGTAGGTAGCATGGGGGTTATAGGGGCCTAGATGCATGACTTTGCATTTACTAACATTTTATTTAATTCCCGATAAGTTAACCCAATTAGTGACTTTGTCCAAATCTCTTTGTATTGTTTGAATTTGCTTGGTATTTGAACAGGGACCACCAATTTTTGTATTATTGGCATACTTAGCAGAGATTGAAATATAGTTTTTGGTTAAGTCTGAATTGAAGACTTGAAATAAGCAAGGGCCTAGGATAGAGCCTTGTGGCACACCACTAGTAACTCTACCAAGATCTGAAAGATGGCCAGAGATCAAAACTCTCTGATTTCTGTCCTGAAGCCAGTTGTAAATCCAATCCAAAGTTGGAAAAACAGAGAAACATAGAATTTGATGGCAGATAAGGACCGCATGTCCCACCTAGTCTGCCCATTTCCCTACCTAATGGATAAGCTGCAGATCCTAGTTAAGCAACAGCCTACTTCCTCCTACCCCCCCACCAGAATTGCCTTGTCTGTCCCATGCATTCTTGAACTCCCCCACTGGTTTTGACTCTACAACCTCCTCAGGAAGGCTATTCCATGCATCTACAACCCTCTCTGTGAAGAAATACTTCCTCACATTACGTCTGAGCTGTCCCACCTCTATCTTCAAATTGTGCCCCCTTGTTCTTGCACATCTCTTTTTCTGAAAGTTGCTACCCTCTTGGACTTTGTTGATTCCCTTGAGGTATTTGAAAGTTTCTATCATGCCTCCCCTCCAGTGATCCAGTGATCCCAACCAGTTTCCATACAGTAGAAACATAGACGTTGATGGCAGATGAGGAACACAAGGCTCATTCAGTCTGCCCATTTCTTTTTCTACCTTATGATTGTGCCATTGGCCTTTGCTCTGTCAATTGCCTATCTATCCATACTTATCTGTATTGCTCCCTTATGCCTATCCCATGCCTGTTTGAAGCCCTGCACTGTATTCATATCCACCACTTCCTGAGGTAGACCAATCTATGCATCCACCACCCTTTCTGTGAAAAAGAACTCCCTCACAGTACCCCTTAATTGGCCTTCCTCTAATAATATGCTGTGTCCTCTTGTCCTGCTATTTTTCTTACAGTATATTGAAACATGTTAGACTCCTTCACCTTGTTAATGCCTTTAAGGTGTTTGAATGTTTCAATCATATCACCTCTCTCCCTCCTTTGCTCTAGGGTATACATAATGAGTTCCATTAATCTGTCCTCATATGTTTTCTAATGCAGTCCCTGCACCATTTTAGTTGCCCTTCTCTGGATTGCCTCAATTTGGTTAATGTCATTGTGAAGGTGTGGCCTCCAATACTGCACACAGTACTACAGAGGGAGGCCTAACCAGTGTCTTGTAAAGAGGGATTATTACTTCCCTCTTACGACTTGTGATACCACTACAAATACACCCCATCATACTCCTAGCCTTACCTACTGCTTTAGTGGTCTGCTTGGATGACTTCAGGTCATCAGTGATGATGATGCCCAAGTCTCTTTCTTCCCCTGTAACTGCCAGCAACTCCCATCCCAGCCTATAGGTGACTTCAGGATTTCTCCTCCCTATGTGCATGATCTTGCACTTCTTTGCGTTAAACCCCAGTTGCTGCTCTTCCAACCATTTTGCCAGTTTATCCAGATCTCTTCTCATTCTGCCCACCCCATCTGGATCATCTACTCTATTGCAGATCTTGGTGTCATTTGTGAACAGACAAACCTTACCCTCCAGTCCATCTGCAATGTCACCAATGCAGATATTGAAGAGGACTGGCCCCAGGACTGATCCCTGAGGTACCCCACTTCTGACTTGCATCTTTTTTGACTATATACCGTTTACCACCACTCTCTGTTTTCTGCCTGTCAACCAGTTTGCCACCCAGTTGACCAACTTCTGACCCACCTCGATCCTACCCAGCTTATTAATCAATCTTCTATGTGGAACAGTATTGAAAGCTTTGCTGAAGTAAAGGTAGGAGACATCAACTGTTCCCCCTTGGTCCACCACTCTGGTTCCCCAGTCAAAGAAATATATGAGATTAGTTTGACAGGACCTTCCTGTTGTAAACCCATGCTGTCATGGATCCTGTGCTCCTATGGATTCCAAGTGTTGCACTATTCTTTCCTTAAGGAGTGCCTCCATAATCTTGCCCATTACTGAGGTAAGACTGACTGGTCTGCAGTTCCCTGCCTTCTCCCTGCTTCCACTTTTGTGGAGCGGGATCACATGATCCCTTCTCCAGTCTTCTGGGACCTCTCCTGTGCTCAAAGACTCACTAAATAGCTCTGATAATGGCTCTGCTAGTTTCATCCTTAGCTCCTTTAGTACCCTGGGATGTATGCCACCAAGTCCCATTGCCTTGTCCACCCTGAGCTTATCGAGCTCTTTTAGGACCCTTTCTTTTGTGAAGGAACTAGTGCACACATCCCTCCCCCCGTGTCCATGGTGCTGAGCTGTGGGCCCTGTCCTACCTTCTCTTCAGTAAATACTGAGCAGAAGTATCTATTTAGGATAGATGCTTTTACATGGTTCTCCTCCTTACACACCCACTTAGCCCCTTTGACCTTAGCTATACCCCCTCTGGACTTTCTCCTTTCACTAATGTATCTATAGAAAGTCTTGTCACCTTCTTTTACAGTTCATGCTAGTGTTTCCTAGGTTTGGGCCTTACTGCCTTCCCTGCTTCCCATAGGGAAGTTTGGTATGCCTCCCTATCTTCATCCCACTGCGTTTCCTTATATTTCCTCAAGGTCAGCTTTTTGGCTCTGACCTTTTCTGCTACTGTTTTTGAGAACCAAGTGGTTTCCTTCTTCTTTTGCACTTCCTTTTCTCTCTAACACAGTGGGATGTTGCTTCATGTATTGCATCCTTAATGCTTGCCCACTTTGCCCGTACCCCCTCACCTGTATTTCTTCTTGCCAGGGATAGCGTAACTCTGTTGGCCATCTTATCAAAGTCAGCTCCTCTGAAGTCCTATATTTTTGCCTTGAAATAGGATGATTTAGTTCTAGTGGCCAAATTGAACCATGCCATGTGATGGTCACTGGCCCCCAGGTGACCTTCTACCTGGTGATCTGTGATCCTTTCCCTGTTAGTCAGTAGTAAATCTAGGATAGCCCTATTTCTTGTGGGTTGTTGTACCAGTTGTTTGAGGTCCTCTCCTTGCAGGGAATGTACTATGTGTCTACTTCTGTCAGATGTTCCTGCTGGTATTGATCAGTCTGTATCTGGCATGTTGCAGTCTCTCATTATCAGAACCTCCCCCTCATCTGTCATGTTTTGCATATATGCATATATGATATATCTTCTAACAGTAATGTGTCTATGTCCTCCCCTTGGTCTGGAGGCCTGTAGACAACCCCAGTTCATATGGCTGTCCCATTTCCTGTTTCCAGGGTGACCCACAGTTCTTCTGGCTCCTTTTGTGTATTCTGAATTTCTGTAGCTTTGATATTTTCATTGACATAAAGGGCCACTCCTCCCCCCCTTTTTGCACCTCGGTCTCTTCTGAACAGTACGTAGCTAGGTACTGAAGTCTCCAAAGTGTGGTTACTGGTGAACCGTGTCTCATTAATGGCTACTGTGTCCAGTTTAGCCTCTATCATTATTGCCTGCAAGTCTGGGATCTTGTTTCCCAGACTGTGAGCATTTATGTACATGATTTTCCACTTGCCAGATTTTGGAGTGTTGGTTGTTGGGTGATGTCTGGCGTTTCCCCTGTGCATCATATGGGGAGCCGGACCAGTAGGGATAGCATCACTATGCCCAGGGTAACCATCTTGAATTTTTTTTTATGTATTTTTTCAGATACCTTAGATCTTAAAAGGGTCACTAACCCCCATTTTTCTTGTGGACCAGGAAGTCTCTTGAAAACAGGCCCTTTTTCGCTGAGAGGTAGGGACCTTTTCTACTGTCTTTGCCTACATCAGTTTCTTTACTTCCAGTTCCAACAGAAATCTTTCTGTTGGCGAATGGGCTAGAAAGACCTCTGCAGTTTGGGGAATCTTTTGATTTGCTTGGACAGCCTTTAATCCACAACTTTCAGGGCCTGCATTCTGTGGTAAGTTTTACCCATTCCTGAAAATAGTGAGCCAGCCTCTCCCCCCCCCGAATGGAAATGGCTGACTAGTGACATGAGGCAGATTTGTCAGGGGTTTTGTTTTGGCTGTAGCTTCAGGACTGATGTTGCTGCACATCTGGAGCCCCACTTGCCTCTGCCTCTGTGGTATCCTCCTTGGGACTGGTAGTCAAAAGTGTCTTAGGATCTTGAATAATAACCCCTACCACCGTCTCCCCTTCTCTAAGGCCTGTAGGAAGTAAACGTCCTTTTCATTCTCAGTGTTATTTTTTAAAAGTGAACTTGTATTCATCCACTTTTTTCATGTAGACCTGTGTTTTGTCACCAAATAGGAAATTTATCTCAAAAGGGATATCAGTAGCTTTAAGCTGAGTGTCCTGGGTAAAGATGGTAGCCCTTAACCAGGCAAACCTCTTCAATGCTAGTGCATGAGCCAAGACTAGTGAAGCAGTTATTGCAGGCTACAGCCACAGTATGTGTAACTGATACTTGCTGGCATCCATGGCTGACTTTGCAGTGCCAGTCAGGTCCTGTGCCACTTCACCACGTACCTTATCAGTCAGTGCCAGCACTGCATTCCATAATGCTTTCTGATACTGGGCTGTGTATGCCAAGTAAGCTGCCCGCCTCAGGAGCAGGGAAGCTGTTGTGTACACTTTTTTGCCCATAGTATCCAGTTTCCAGGAATTCTTTTCAGGAGGCTGCATGGGGAGGGGCACCTTGCCCTTTTCACATGCAGCTCTCTGTACCACTACTTTATGATCAGGGTGGACATGCAGGTATTCCACCCTTTCATGGAATCTTGTCCACCTGATACCTTTTTCAACTTTTGTGTCAATGTCAGCAGCTGACTTCAGTGTTGACATGATTTTCCCGATAGCCATTTGCAGTGACTTATGGATGGTGACTAGTAGTCTTCTTGTGGGTGCTAGCCCCATCATGCCAATGAACTCCACCTCCTCCTCCTCCTCTGTTTCAAGTGAGGGGAAGTTGAGGGTGCTGTCCATCTGTTTGTAGACTGTGGAGTAAGAGGTGTAATCCTTTGTGGTCCTAGAAGGGGAACCAACTTTTTTGTGAGGTGAGCCATCAGGGTCTGTAGATTCACCTCCCTCCTGCTCTTTTTAGCACACATCCCACTCTTCTACAGGCAGGTGGTTTTGAACTGGAGACTGGGTGGTGCCAGGCACATTAAAGAAGTTTCCCAAGGCCTGGAAGGATTGGAAAAACTGCTATTCTTTAGTCATGTCTTGCTTAGACAGCAGGGTTTAACCATTCAGGAGTTGGAATTTGTAATGTGAAACCCCAGGAACTTTGGCAGTTTGGGAAATCTGGACAGGGTTCTGATCGAGTCAAGAGGGCTAATACTGTGTGATGGGAAAAGGTTGGAAACCTTTTCAGGACTTTATTGGTTAAATGGTCAATTGTCTGTAAGTTGGGAAAAGGGTTTATTTTGCCTGAAGGAACTGTTGAGCAGCTGAACGCCTAAGGAATTTGGTAAAGTTTCTCTGCTGTGGTGAGATCCTGAACTTTGCAGAAAGCCTACAGCAGTTTGGAAACCCTGAGCCTGTGAATGAGGTCATATTAGAACTGTGTGCCAAAGCCACCTGTGTTTGAAAACTTGGCCTGAGACTGAAGGAGAATTGGAGAAAAGGTCTGCAGGTGTCAAGCATCTAGGAATCTGTTTGCTTTGCTGAAATGGCTGTGTAAAGGTGGAACTCCCACCAAAGAGACTGTCTGCTGCTAGCTTTAGCCACTGGCTAGGTGGACATTGAAGAGAGCATTGCTGCCCCACAGAGCAGCTGTTTCCAGATTAGACAAAAGAGAGTAACTGCAATTCACACAACTGCAACCCGGAGCCAGGTAGGGGAACAGCTAACCCTTATCAAGTAGGGTGGCCACGGGTGCATGACTGAGTGCTAAGGCATTCTGGACCCATTTGGGGAGCCCGTCCATGGGGTCACTCCTGGGCCTGGTCCTGGTCCTGCTTCACGTCAAGAAAACCTTGCACTTGTACTCTGCAATCTGGCCTGCTTGGCAAGTTGAAGGTGACAAGCTACTAGATTCTACAAGCAAGTCAGAAGATGACAAGCGTTAAGAATCTTCAAGTAAGTCCAAGATCGACCAGCTGCCAGCATTTGCTTCATCCCCTAGGCCAGTAGTTGCTGCTCATCTGCTTGCTGTCCCCCACAGTGGTTGTTTCCCTCTGTGCCAGTACCTAAATTTCAGTGTCTTCAAAACTGTGAGTAACCCTGGGCTTGCCTGACCAAAGGGGACTAATTTAAAATTGTTAAAGTTTTCTGGAAGATTACTCCAAGGACCCCAATACCAGCCAACCCATGGCAACTAGCAGGCCTCTGTTAAAATCTGGGTTCCCAAGCAGGACAGAAAAAGGGGGGTTTACACTGGTACCAGTGGGGGTGGGCACTGTTTTGGCTAATGGGCCTGGCTAATTCGACCAAATCTTTCATTCCTAACTGTACTCCATTGTACAGGTACCCCTTCCCTAGCCCTATCCCTAAAAATAAAGCAGTGTCTTGTTCTTTGCGAACTCTGTGTCATGAACATATCATTGATTATAGACATTGAGTGTATATATCATACAGTATTGCCAAACAAAGTGGAATCCAGTGTGTGGGGTGACTGGAAGGCGAAGTAGGTAGATACAGCATTCCAGGGGGTTGTACTATTCAAACACTTGGCCCACTGTTGTCTTACCTTTGGTGTAGGCACCATGCTATTTTATTCCTATTCTGGGAACGAATCCCCAGTTGCCATCAAAACAGAACTCAGGCCCTTTAACCTGTGTGGTAGTCAACAGGCAGAAGTAGTAGCCCACTGGCACATGGCACCAGGGTTATATCTTTGGAGGCATCACTGGGATCTCCTGTTCACCAGTTATGCTTCCATAGAGTCTGCCACTGTTGAAAAGGGCCCCATTGACCCCCCCAACCCTGGTTTTGTACTGCCAAAACTTGAAGTTCTTGTGAAAACTGCAGACAAGTTAAAACTGTTTTAATGGAGTGGAGGTCAGGAAATGGACCCCCCAAAATTTCTTCTGCTCCTGGTGGTCCCACCTGATATGGATTCCAGGTCCATAGAGGGGACATTTGTCGGCCATTAAGAGACTTTGCCAAGTGGCAGTCCAGGCTCGAAGGCAAGACTCTGCTAAAGAGGTATAAACTGTGCTGGTTGAATGTAAAAATGTGGTAGAAGCTTTTCAGGTACCTGATGCTTTAATTCCAGAAGGATCACAGGAGGCATGACCTATTGTAACTATGTCCACTGTATTTCCCCAGGGCGAGGCACTGCAGTGCCAAAACAGATCCCACCCCACCCCAATCTGGCGAAGGGATCTAATCCAGTTATGTGCCCTCCTCTTCAGATTCCTTCCACAAATTAAGACTGTTTTCTGGGGTGATCAATGCACAAATAGGCGTGGAAAATGTAAGTTTTGCACTTATACGCAAGTGACTAACACTTTTAAAAATCCAGTCACTGACCAAGTCTTTAGAATAAAGGATTTGATTTTCTGCCATACAATGGGAGTTGTATATTTATTACAATGTTCATGTGGCTTCTATTACATTGGAGGAAAAATAAGGGAGTTTTGTGTAATGATAATGGAACACATGAGGGCACTGGAACAAAATGACATGTCCTGTGCAATAGTACAACATGTTAATAATTGCAGGGACCCAAACATTAAACATGAGGTTAAACTCACAGGCCTGGAAAAGGGTTACAGTGGCACCAAAAAGGGTTAATTTAATACAGCTGATTGGTCAAAGGGACAGTTTTTTGGATCTTTATTTCAAAGTCTAGGGAAGGAAAAGGTTTAAATCACAATACAGACCTATTAGCATGTTTATGATACTTGGGTTGCACTATTGAGAACATTTGGTTAACTTGAAAACCACTGGCACTGTATTAATAACACTGAAGGTGTATCTAGTCCTTTAATGAATAAATACTGACTTATAAAATGGGTAGAAACAATAAAGGAATCTGACTGACTGGCACCCCATTGCCAGCTATGTCTTTTATATTGAATATACCACAGCCAAAAAACAGGTGCTACCACAATTGGCTCAGTTACCCAGGATATCCTAGTCCCCTGCCATCTCGGGGATCCAGAATCCTGATCCGAAGCCCCCAACTGGCAGTGGCCAAAACAGTAAAAACACAATGCAGTAAGTGTGAGTGTAAAGTGAAGAAAGTGTGGGCGCTTCATTCAACCACTATCTTTCATTCTGTTGAAACAAAAAACACACCATTACTTTTTCTTAACCACACTCCTCAGCCAACTTGGCAGCTGTCTCTTGCTCACTCTCCTCGGCTGACTCCTCAGTAAATGGCATGGGATGGCACGGTATGCTGAAACAGAGTAAAATGCAATAGAAAAACATAAAATAAAAGCTGTAACAACACTTAAAAAGTGTTGTTTGTATGTAAAAACTGTATCGCTGTCCCTGCCAAACTGCTCCCTTGACCCCCTCGCTTAAAGGGGCTAATGTGAAGAAGTATTTTTTCATGGAGAGGGTGGTGAAAACATGGCACAACCTACCTGAGGAGGTCATGGGGCAAAAAACAGTGGGGGAATTCAAGAATGCATGGGACAGAGATAAGGCAATCCTGGTGTGGGTTAGGAAGAAGTTAATTAACTAGGATCATCAGCTTATCCAATAGGTAGGGAAATGGACAGACTGGGAGGGCCAAGCAATCCTTATCTGACATTAAAGTCTATGCTTCTATTTAAACACTTCATAGTTCCTCAGAAGCCCCAAGCAGATGGACCAGTGAGACTTTTACCAAAGTTGCTATCACAGAGGGTTGCTTACTGCGGGCAAGACCAAAAACAAAATCGCAGTCTTGCCTGGGGCCTGAATTAATGACTCGGTGGCTGCCTTCAGTGCCCCTAGTGACAGCACTTTACCTAACAGCATTCCTAGCAACCTAAAGAAAGAGGAGGGACTATTTCACAGTAATACAGATTTTTTTCTTTTTTTTTTTTACTGTTTTATTTTTAAATAACATGTCAGTTTCTCAACAGATTCCCAATTTATAAGTGCAATAACACATGATGAGGTGTGGGTTATTCTGGATAAATGCACTTCTAGGGGAAGTAAGGCAGTCATCTGTGCCTCTTGCCTCACTATGCCCCAGGTGTGCGTTTATCCAGAATAACCTATACCCCATCGTGTGTTATTGCTTACATATAAGCCACTCTTGGTATAACTATAATGCCAATTGAAATTTACAGTATAAAGCAGAGAAATATATGGCACACAGCAACAGGGTGCAGCAGAAAAATTAATTTATTAAGGCACACATGCCAAATGTTGCAAACCCCTTTCCCAAATACAGCAAATTAAAGGACAGACAAATGAACCCTGGTGCTTCAACTCTAATCTTGAGTCTTCATCAGGGGGTGTGGTATATACTGAAAAACGACACTTTTATACACGTTACCCTTAAATTACACAGGTGAATACATTTAAACATACATACACATATTATCAAAACATCAATTGTCTTACTAGCTAAATACAAAAAAACTTAATTCATTATCATTTTGCTAAATATACAATAGAAACCCTTTATTATTTATACTTTCATTTAAAGACATATTTGTCTACTATGAGCCACTCAGACAGCACTCAGTAGTTAGAAGGGAACCTAGTATATTCCAAATGAGATGTTTCATTACAAAAACAAGATAATTAGTTTAATTCAATCTAAAAGAAAACAAATTGTATATAGCAGTTGTTTAGGCATCAACTATTTTTATACCTGAGGATTTCATCATCATCATCGTAAAGCATTTTATTCGATCAGTATAAAGCCATTACAAAAATATCACAAAAAAAACAGTAGAAAATACATTCTGCGAAAACAGATAAATTACCATTGCAATAAATAAATAGATAAATAGACAGAGAATCCTTATACAGAGCTACAATTAAGCTCCATCCTAGAGCATTATAGATTTTAGAAAATGTGCAAGTTTTGTCAACACCTTTATATCATTGGATGTATACAATTTCATACGTATTTGGTCAGTAGGTAGTCCAAGGTCCCTTAAAATAGGGCCTAACCAGAACGATCTATGTTTCTGGTACAGTGGGCATATTAGAGCAACATGTTTTAAATCATCTACCATGTTTACATTGCACTTCCATTTGTCACTTTCCACTCCCTTCCTTCTCTGAGCATGATATACATAATGTGAATAGTATAACTCCATTCTAAATCTAGTTCATAGCCTAGGAGTCATTTAGCATCAGTAACTTTTTGCACTTAGCTGGCTAGGTGCAATTGCCCCGGAGGTGTGCCTTTAAGAGATTGTTTAAAGAGCGTAGGGCTAGCCAATCAAAAGACAGGAGGGGGAGTGAACTGAGTGAAAGCTGTTGACTGCTTCAGAATGTTTTCTCCGCTGGACTGAGCATATTGCCTCTGAGGTGTCTCCCAACGTTCCTTGTTGACAGCCTCCTAGTGCTTATCTGGGTTAAGTTTTCCTCATAAATCTTTTCCTTTAGTGCGCTGAGTGACAACTTTTACTTTTTCATTAGCACTTAGCAAATTTTTAATTTTTAGCACAACGGTGCTATTTAAACTTTAGTTTTACCATGACTATTTACTTTAAAGCCTAATTTTATCGCAGGTGTTTATTTTCAATGGTTTCCTTCATTTTTGATTAATTTCTTGTGGGAACCATTGAATTGGGGACAGTTGCCTTGTTTTTTACCTCAGACCTCGTGGGGTTTGCCTCGAAGCCCTTGCAGTAGATTTCAAATTTAAACAGTGCCTGGGGGTTTTCTTTCTAGATTGGCAATTATGTGGAAACTTTTTTTGTTATATAACTGGACCTTGGTATCATCTGTGTAAGGACTGTCCGTAAGGGTCCAGAAGCCACCTATGCGCAATTCAGTATTACTGGTATTCTGTTAAGATTGGCACTGGTATAGATCCCAGTTTTACAACCCAAAAAAAAGGCACTTGTAATAGAGTTTATTAACTGGGGCAGGACTAGCCGGTGGCATTTTCACAGAAACCTGCACTCAGTTTATAGGTCCAGAACTAGTGTGCTTTGCTTAAATTAGTGAACATAGCAGACAAACCTTTGATAATTATGGCTGAGCACAAATCAAAGGTTTCTGATGAGGGGCCATTCAAAAATACTAATACTAAAAGCAGAGGTGCCGAGGAACCAGGATCAGAGGCAGTATAGTGCAGTGGTCTAAGGCTCTGAGCTGCAAATCTGGTGACATCCAGCAGACCAGACCTGGGTTTGAATCCCACAGCTTCCACTTGCATACTGTGTGATCCTGAGCAAGTCACTTAACCTCCTTATGCTTCCAGGTCGCTCCTGTAAAAAAGCTTCCAGCTTAGTGTGCTATACCTGGTTAAACAACTAAATAAAAAAAAAAAAAGAACCCTCCAGATCCCAGTCAAAAATAAAGCTTCCAAAGATGAAGTTCCTCACAAATTGAAAAATAATAAGAGTGACGAAAAAAGGAAGCTTGATCAAGCCTCTGATGAAGTGGCTAAAAAGAAACTCTGTCAAGACAGATATGCTCCCATTGCTCCTGGAAAAGCCAGTAGTGAGACAACAGGCAGCTTAAAGCATTCAGAAAAAATGAAACACTTACAAACTGTGCATTTTCTTCTGTCAGTGCAAGATATGGAAAAGCATGGCAACTGTTTCAGACCCTTCAAAAGACGGGTCCTCTATTTACTGGGGCTATCAAGCACTCTTCCACAGTTCTCTGTTCTGTAGACTGTGAAGGTGATGCAGAAAATGATCAATTCTATGATGCCCCTGATATGGATTTTGAGGGCCTTGAGCTCCAGAATTCCCCAGACCCTTGCCTAGGGGATCCCCTGGGTGACCACAAGGATCCTTCCTCTATGTTTTCATTTATACAAAATATGCTGGATACCCTGGACCTCCCTACACAGGAGCCCAACCAGCATGTTGATGAAGATGAAGATTATTGGGAGATGAAGGGTCTTTCATCCTCAAAGACCCTGGTCGTCCCTATTTATAATGCATTTAGAAAAATACCATGAAGGTGCTTCAACACCCCACTTCAGTACTAGGGGTTGATAAGCAGCTTGAGATAAAATATAAATTGTCTAAAAATGGTACTGAGTTCCTGTCAGCACGCCCTAGCAATGAGAGTATAGTGCAGTAGGCAGCTTGTGAAAAAGCTGGTGTCTCCTTGTTGCCCTCTCCCCTGACAAGGATTCCAAGAAAGTTGACTTTATAGCAAAGAAAATGTATGCCACAGCTTCCCTGCTTCTCAGGCTTTCTTCTTACGTGGCATTCACAGCCAAATATCAGAAAGCCCTTTGGAAATCTGTCCAGGCTATCACCCGCAATGGATCAGATTCTATGGTACAGCAGCTGGTAGATACGTCAAAAACTGCCTTGGAAGCTACTATGTACCAATTCCACATGGCAGATGACAATAATGATGCAGCCCCTAGGTCGACGGCCCATGCCATATCTCTGAGACATTTCGCCTGGCTTAGAACAACCAGTCTGACCACAGACACTCAGAACAAGGCCATAGATTTTCCTCTGTGATCAAAATATGTTGTTTGATTACAGAACCACTGACTACATGAAAAAGGTCAATGAGTACAAGGCCTCCTGGCAAAGCCATTCATCCAAGCCTAAACCCATCACCCCTCAGAGATCCCGTCCCTGGGGCGGTAGGGGTAGAGGTTTTTTTTCCCAGGCCTTACAGTCCCTATCCCCAATCTGACTTTAGCCAGTACAGGGGGTCTTTTAGAGGCAGGGGCAGAAGGGGCCAAAGAAGATCCACCTCTACCCAGCCACCTGCCTCTCAGTCTAAGTCCTGATGTGAGTGTCCAGGTCGCTTCCCGGTTTCCGGTTGGAGGCAGACTCTCTCACTATCTTCAGCACTGGTCCCTCATCATGTCGAACAAGTGGGTGCTGGAGACAGTGGAGAAAGGTCTGTCATTACAGTTCAAGCAGTTGCCAGACCTCAAACGTACTTAGGTGTCAAGACCTCTGTTACCATGACAGATACCACAGTTGGAAATGAAGGTACAAAACCTTCTGGCTTTATGAGCAGTGGAGAGGGTCCCCACCCATGAGAAGGCAAGGGCCTCTATGCCAGGTATTTTCTGACACAAAAGAAAACTGGGGAGTGGCGACCTATCTTAGATCTCATATATTTAAACAAATATCTGAAGAAGCCCAAATTCAAAATGGTCACTCTGTCTCTGGTCATACAGTCCTTACAGCAGGGTGACTGGCTAGCATCCCTCAACTTAAAGGACATCTACTTCCACATACCCATAAGGAGATCTCACAGGAAGTTTCTCAGGTTCAAATTTCCTTTGGGTCACTATCAGTTCACTGCAATTCCCTTCAGTCTGTCTTTGACCCCAAGAGTCTTTACCAAGTGTCTTGCAGTAGTAGCAGCAGCACATCTCAAGAGACTGGATGTCACTCTTTACCCCTATCTGGACGACTGGCTCATAGTAGGAAAGGCTCCTTGCCAAGTCAAGGAATCTCTTTCCCTCACAGAATGCAGTCTCTAGGTTTCCTGGTAAATCTCAAGAAGTCTCACCTGGAACCCCCCCAGCTGCTGACCTTCATAATGGCCCAGCGGGACACTCAGAAGGGATATGCTTTCCTCCCACAGGAAAGAATTCAGAGTTTCCTTTCAGTAGCAGATTCTTTCACCCAGGGACAGCCAAGACCAGCCAGACATTTTCTCAAACTTCTGGGACATATGGGCTCTATGACTGCAGCAGTCCCAGGGTTCAGGTACAGGATGAGTCTCCTGCAAGTCTATCTCACTGGTCTCAGAGAAGCAACAAATTTTCAAAGTTAATACTGGTGTCGGAGCAATTTCTCCAAAATTTGCTGTGGTGGAATGACCCTGCAAATTTGTAGGCAGGGGTTCCATTTCAAGCTCCTCTTCCCACAAAGGTGATCACCACAGATGCCTCCCTGTTGGGCTGGGGAGCTCATCTAAGACTGTGCCTCAGTAAGCAGCAACTGGACTCCCGAAGAGTAACAGTTGCACATAAATCTTTCAGAACTCAGAGCAGTCTTACTAGCTCTCAAAGCTTTCACTCCCAGCATAGAAGGGCAGGTGGTTCAAATTCGAACAGACAGCACCACTGCAATGTTCTACATAAACAAGCAGGGTGATACCAGATCAGGAATACTCTGTTTAGAAGCTCTGACTCTCTGGTATCTAGCATTGTCCCTGGGAATCAGCCTCTCAGCTATTCACCTCCCAGGCAAACTCAGTACTCTGGCGGATGCTGTAAGCCGTATCAGTCAAGGTCAGAGCGAATGGACACTGAACAAGCAAGTACTAGCCACAGTGTTCAGGCAGTGGGGCACACCAGACATGGATCTTTTAGCCTCTCCTCTCAATTTTCAGCTTCTTCAGTACTGTTGCAGGTCCCCAGTTCCGGGAACACTTCCTCTGGATGCCCTGATCCTGGATTGGTCAGGGAGGTTCCTATACACATTTCCTCCCTTTCCCCTGATATTCAGGGTTTTGCTGAAACTCAGGCAGCAGCCTGCATCCATGATCCTAGTGGCTCAAGGCAGACACAGGCAAGCCTGGTACCCTCTCCTTCTCTCAATGTCCTGCAACAGGCCCATTCGCTTGCCTCCAACTCGCTCCTTGCTGACCCTTCCTCAGACAGGAGTGCAGTACCCAGATGTACACTCTCTTCACCTCAAAACCTGGTTCTTGAGGAGTTAGAGTTTCCATTCTCACAGTACTGTGAACAGATCCTTAAGATACTGAGGATGGCTAAAAAAAATGAACACTAAGAAGACTTATGCAGCCAAATGGAAAAGGGTTTCCCTCTCTTGCAGAAGCGAAAAGGTCAAACCCCTATCAGCTTCAGACCCTCAGCTGCTAGACTACCTGGTACACCTACAGACGGCAGGCTTGAAACCATCTTCACTCAAGCTACACCTGGCGGCAATTTCAGCCTACCTTTCAGTGGGAAAGAAGAAAATCATTTTTTTCCCATGACATTTTTAAGCAGTTTTTCAAAGGCCTCTTGCACCTCCAGCCTCCAACCAGGGAGCCTGTTCCTCCTTAGAGCCTGGACCTTTGTATAGATGGGCTCATGAATCCACCTTTAGAGTCGATGTCCTCGGCCCACATCAAGTTTGTAATTTGGAAGACCATCTTCCTGGTAACCATTATATCTGCCAGGAGGATTTCAGATCTACAGGCCCTGTACACTGAGTCGAATTACATCATCCCCCACAACGATAAAGTTGAGCTCAGGACAAATAGGAAATTTCTGCCAAAGGTGGTTTCAGAGTTTCACTCAGACCAATCCATTACTCTGCCTGTCTTCTTTACTAAGCCATCTACTCCTGGTGAGCAAAATCTCCACAGCTTGGATGTCAAAAGAGCCATCTTTCACTACCTAGAGCATTCTAGGCAGTCCAGAGGGTCTTTCACTTAGTTGTTCCTCACCTACGTTTATGTAGACTGAGGAAGACCAGCTACCAAGAGAACTATTTCTCATTGGTTGGTCTCTTGCATTAGATTTTGCTATGAGAAAACTGGTCAACAACATTCAGTGGGGCTCAGGGCACATTCCACCAGGGGCACTGCAGCCTCGCTTGCAGCAGCAAGGGACATTCCCCTACTGGATGCCTGCAAAGGAGCTACCTGGAAATCTGTGCACACCTTTATGAAACACTACAGTTTGGATGTGCAGACCAGATCTGATGCCAAATTTGGCAGGGCAGTTCTGCAGCACCTCTTTCCTAAGTAGGTTCTCTGCCCACCTCCCACTTGGTACTGCTTGGTAGTCTGCAAAAAGTTACTGATGCTAAAGGACTCCTGGGGTAAGAAGAAAAAATTACTCACCACAGTATTCTTCTTTCTTCCATGGGGTCCTTTAGCATCAGTAAGCTCCCACCCTTACTCCCTGTTGGAGAAGGGCTCTTATGTTAACTTTTACCAAATTTGGCATTTGTTATTGATGAGTTTTTACCTTGTGTTGCTGTTTCTATTTGCACTTTTGGACATTTGCATGTTTTTTGAATCCTGTTAATTCTTTTTTGGGGCATTTGCCTTCGTTTTTCCTTTAAAAAAATTCTGAAGCAGTCAACAACTTTCACTCGGTTCACTCCCCCTCCTGTCTTTTGATTGGCTAGCCCTACGCTCTTTAAAAAATCTCTTAAAGGCACACTCCAGGGCAATTGCACCTAGCCAGCTAAGTGCAAAAGTTACTGATGCTAAAGGACCCCATGGAAAAAAGAAGATTACTGCGGTGAGTAATTTTTTCTTATAGTTCTTATTAAGTCAGGACAAGACACTATTAGCAAATATGGTTCTGTAATGTGGCATCATTTCAATTTTTTATACCACATAAAGTTCTTATAACACTGGACCTGTTCCAGATCCTTACTAATAAAGATATTCCTGCCTCTTTCCTTCACCTGGAATTTTATATCTCTAAAAGGTAAGGAGTAGATTTGGTACAATAGATGGCCCAACCCTAGTGAATATAGCCATATTGCTACACAATTCATGTTTTGAGATTTATAACTTCCAGATATATAATCAGTCTCCTCCTCCAGACATATCCTTGGTAACCTATGCTCTGGATACAGAAACAGTTTAAGTAGAAATATAATCCTCCTTTCAACTATATATGCTTCAATAGGAAGCTGACCTAATTCAGTTCTTGCAATTGGTGTGGGCACCGATTGTGGTATTAAGACTATACCTAGGTGGCTTATTTAATTGGATTTTGAGCTGTTTGGGGGCTTCCGAGGCCCATATTTCCGAGGCATAGAGCAAGCTTGAACATACTTTAGCATCCACAACCCTCAGAATTCTCCGCACAGATCTATTTCCCAACTTGGCTGAGAATCTTTTAAAGGCATTAAAGGTTGTAATTGCCTTATGCTTTACATTATCTTGATGGATGTTCCATCGAGTGGATTGAGAAAAATTCACACCCAAATATGGGTAAGATTTAACTGTTTCGATTTTTGTTTTATTAATAAAAAATGTAGTTGTTCTCCTTTGCTTGTTTCCAAAAATCATCATCTTGGTTTTGGTTGTGTTAATAACTAATCTGTTTTCTTTGCAAAGAGCACAGAATAAAGTCATCTTCCTTTGTAAGCCCAAAAATGACGTTGAAAGAAGTATCAAATCATCTGCAAAAGACAACAATGAAACTTTTTGGTTCCTGATTGCTGGAGAATGGAAGTCAGATTGTTCCATCTGCTGTATTATAGTGCAGAGATATATATATATATTAAATAATAGGGGAGCCAGAAGGCAACCCTGTCTAACTCCAAGATTGGTTTTGATATCTGGGGTAAAATCTCCATTTTGATTGATTTTAACCTTTTGCCAAGTATTTTTATGGAGCCTAATCAGCGTATCCAAATGAATGGGATCTATATTGTACATTTGTAACTTCTCCCATAACAAAGTACGGCTGACCAGATCGAAAGCCGACTTCAGGTCCACAAAACAGCAAAACAATCGTGATTTCTTTATTTTTACATATTTCCAAATAAGATGTGACAAAACATAACAATGTTGGATCATGGCTCTATTGGCTCTAAAACCATTTTGATATGCACTCATAAAGCCTGATTCCTCAACCCAAGTCTGGAATCTGTCTAATAAGACACGACAAAAGATTTTGTGCAGGGTGTCAATCAGGCTTATAGGTCTATACAGTGAGGGATCAGTTGGATTTCCCTTCTTTTTATATATTGGGCATATAATACTACCCTTCCAACTAGGTGGAACATCAGAGCCCTGCAAGATTTTGTTAAAGAAAACATGTAATAGTGGAATCCACCAATCAATATTATTTGTGTATATCTCTGCCAATGTATGGTCAGGACCGGGGGCCTTGTTGTTCTTTAAATGTAAAACTGCATTATATTTTTCCTCCTTAGATATACAAATTGGCCTTGGGTAAAACTGGGGCAACTCAATCCTCACCTTTAAAATGTCATTAAATGAATACCTGAGGATTGATTGGATTTGTGTTGCTGATGGAGCAGGTGCCTTTTTCACCTGTCATCTTCATAGGAGACTTTACAAACAGCATTACGGACAGATTTGAACTGGTAAGCTCATTTTCATTATCTCAGGGCACCCGTTAAACAGTATAATTATTTCACCATATTAAACTGCTCTATAGATTATGAGTGAGAATGGGGAACTGCTTTATGCCGAGAGAGAAAGGAGCTACAGCTAGATAGTAGGAGAAGAAGATCATGAGAGATATTGCAGTCTGGGGAAGTTGGTGCTGTAAATGTTCCGGACTCTGAAGCCAATACTATAAGAAGTGCATTTTTTGATTTAGAAAAACTACTGCTTAAGGAGATTGATTTAAGTTGCAACATTTCCACACTAGAGGAATATCTAACCTGCAAACAAGCACCGTGGGGGTCTTAGAGTTACAGTGTTACCATCTAGTGGGTTAAAGGACTTTTTTTATAAAGAAAAATGGATTGCAGCTGCCTGTGACTGTGCTAAAATATTCACTGAACTCATTATACAAAATGATACATGGAAATATGAGGAGCTGTTAAAAGAATTACAACCTGCAAAGGAAAAGGTATTTAAATACAGATCCCATCCATTATTTAAAGATTTAGATAATAAACTGCAGAGTAAGTTAGCAAAATACGAGCTACAGATTGTGGAACAGAAAAATAACAAGCTATTCCGTGATCAAGGTCATTATCAGAAGGGAGAAATCCTGCAATGGTCCAGAAAGAATGTTGGAAGGTCAACGAGCAGAGGAAGGTCATGAGTGAGATTTGCAAAAAGATCTATCAGCAGAAATAGAAATGAGAGAAACGTGAACAACAGTAACAAAGGAGGAATACAGCAGAACACTAAACAATTCAATAGATCTGATCGTTTTTTAGAGATAAAAACACCAGAAACCTGAGAAAGTAGAAGACAAGAAGAGGATACAGGGGAAGGGGCAAGCGCAGATACCAACAAAGTTCGACCATTGAGGGGACGCGGGAAGGACATAAATTACAGGTCTTAAATCTTTATAGCATGAACCTAACAAAAGATCAGGTAACTGTGCTAGAAAAGGGATTATCATTTATACCAACACCCCCTGTTAATGATTTTCAAATTCATTTTGACCTTTACACACTGTTTAGAAAGATAAATTTGAAATTATTTTTCCATCAGAAAGAATTGCAACAAAATAATATATTAGAAACAAATATGGGTTTCTTGATTTTGGATGAACATTTAACTGAGAGGGAAGATATTGACTATATTTTAGACTTTACCTATCATGATGCTGGAGGGACTGATGAGCTATTACGGCATTTATCACCTGATCATGTGACTAGCCAAGAATGTTATGAATCTCAATCACGTGCGGAGGGAACTTCTGGGGATTTAAATATAGCTTTTGAGACACTTGTAGATTTGTCCTCAGAGGCTGACTCTTACATGTATAATGATGTCTATTTAACAGATGGTGTACAGGGCGGCATATTATCATCGAGTAAATCATTGAAAAATATTAGGAAAAGTAAATTCAGACCAGATTCTTTATTCTGTCCAAAGGTAATTAACCATGTGATTGCTACATATGAAAAAGCTGTATGTCAACAAGTCAGAGAGATTCTAAACTTAGAGAAACAGCCTATCAAATGTAATCTAACTAGGAAACAAAAACATGCATTATCAGAACTGCAAAATAACAGCAATGTTGTCATCAAACCAGCAGATAAGGGTGGCAACATTGCTGTTTTGGATATAGAAAAATATAGACAAATGTTTTTTTCCCTGACAGATCAGAGAATTATAGAAGGCTTGGTTCTAATCCCACCACTTCATTTAGAAACAAACTCTGTAAAATATTGAAAGAAGCTGTTGAGTTGGGACACATAACTGAATTAGAATACAATTACATTTGGAGAGAATTTCCTATTATGTCTGGCTTTTATGCCATTCGAAAAATTAACAAAAATATTATAGATCCACTGGGCCATCCAATAATAACTGGAATTGGAGCATTAACGGAAAATTTAGGCAAGTTCATTGATTTCTTTTTACAGTTATGTGTTTCAACTGTGAAATCATACATTAAAGACAGCACAGAATTAGTATGCAGACTACAGAATGTAAAATGGGAACCTAATTATGTCTGGCTTTCAGTGGATGTTGAGGCATTATATACCTCCATCCGTCATCAGCAAGGCATAGAGGCAGTAAAATATTATTTGGATCAGCTTGGTGAAATTGAACATGTGCCAAGGCAATTTATTCTTATAGGTTTAGAGTTCATTTTGGAACACAACTTCTTTGAATTTGAATGAAAATTCTTTTTACAAGAATGTGGGACAGCAATGGGTGCCTCTATGGCACCCAGTTATGCTAATTTATTCCTGGGACATTGGGAGAAGCAATTTATTTACAATCCAGCTGTAAACCCGTTTTATAGCAATATAGCCTTTTGGTTCAGATGTATTGATGATTGCTTATGTATATGTAATGGTCCTATTGTATTAATTCCAGATTTTGTGAAATGGTTGAATGAGAATAATTTAAACCTTAAATTCACATGTACTGTACAGCATCTAAAGACACCATTGACTTTCTAGATCTTACTCTAATGATTTCACCTGGTGATTTATTTAGTTCAGTCAAAATGTTTTTGAAAGCAAACAGCAACTATTTCTCTCCTTCATGCCTCTAGTGCCCACTCTCCATCTCTGAAAAACTCCATTCCATATGGGCAATATCTCCGTCTGCGGAGAAATTGTAATGACAATACCTCTTATAAGGAGCAAGCAGAAGAACTCACTAAGAGATTTTTGGAGAGGGGCTATAATTTAGATCTGTTAATGAGAACTTCTCAGAAAGTAAGTAAAATACAATGGGCTATGTTATTGAGAGAAAAGAGTAACCAGCTAGATGAGTATACCCTGCCCTTTTATTACTGAATACAATCATGTAGCAGGTAAGATAGGTAATGTTGTATACAGAAACTGGACTATTTTGATAAGTGACAAAGAACTAGGGAAGGCAGTGGGGACAAAACCTTGAGTAACTTTTAGTAAAGCAAGACGTCTCAAAGACAAGCTTGTACATAGTTGTACTAAATACTGAAAAGACAGTAATAGAACATGGCTTCCTACAAGACCATTAGGTTTTTACAGTTGTAATCATTGTAACATCTGCAAATATTCAGTTCCTGCCAAAACATTTCAACACCCTCTAAAATCAGATGTTTTTGTTAAAATTGAACAGCTTATAACATGTGATACATTATTTGTAGTGTACACGTTATGGTGTCCACGTGGGCTCCTATACATAGGGAAAACAATTAGACAACTTAAACAAAGGATTCAAGAACACATTCACTCTGTTGTGAATGTAAACATGAATAAGCCATTAGGAGCACATTATATGACACACCACTTCTCAAATGCTGCGGATCTAAAATTTACAGGGTTAGAGTGGGTGCCTGCTCTGAAATTTGGAGGTAATAGATCAAACATCCTGTTGCAGAACAAATGTAGATGTATTTTTTGATTGCAAAGTGTAAAACCACAGGGATTTAATAATCAGTGGGACCTCAAACCGTACTTGAAGTAATAAATGAGAAGTACTCAGTTATGTCTGATTGAGCTTATTTGTAAAAGGTAGTTACTAATTTTATTTACCTCATTGTACATTATGTAATATTATAGGTCCTTTTCTTGTTTTTCCAATTTTTCTTTGGGTCGCCCCCCCCAGCCCTATTTACACCTATTGTTGTTTATGTAATGTAATCTCTGTTTGAGCTTTGTATTTATGTAGCACCACTCTCTTAGCTGCATATACTGCTATGCTTTTTGAAATGTGCATTACTATTATTACAGTGTTGCTAATGTTTCCTTTTTATACTTCTTCTCTTTTTCAGAACAAACTCTGCATGGCTCAGGGATCAAATATAAATTCTGCTGCAACTTGCGTATAAAAATAGTCAATGCCTAAACAACTGCTAAATACAATTTGTTTTCTTCTAGATTGAATTAAACTAATTATCTTGTTTTTGTAATAAAACATCTCAATTGGAATGTACTAGGTTCCCTTCTAACTACTGAGCGCTGCCTGAGCGGCTCATAGTAGACAAGCATGTCTTTAAAGGAAAGTATAAATAATGAAGGGTTTCCATTCTATATTTAGCAAAATGGTAATGAATTAAGTTTTTTTGTATTTAGCTAGTAAAACGATTGATGATTTGATAATATGTGTATGTATGTATGTTTAAATGTATTCACCTGTGTAATTTAATGGCGACGTGTATAAAAGGTGTATTTTTCAATATATGCCACACCCCTGATAAAGACTCAAGTTTAGAGTCGAAGTGCCTGGGTTCGTTTGTCTGTCCTTTCATTTTCTGTATTTGGGGATGGGGTTTGCAAAATTTGGCAAGTGTGCCTTAATAAATTAATGTTTCTACTGTACCCTGTTCCTGTGTGCCATATATTTCTCTGCTTCATGTTATATTGTGTCTGGCTGACCCATTGTATGTGCACCAGTCTCCTGCAGTCCAGTTTGCACACTTCATCTGAGGATTTAATGAAATTTACAGGTACTCACTACGTATATAGCACCAAGAGTTACTTACAAAATAATTGCTGTGTACTAACCGATTGGTAATATATTTAGACCAATCAGAATACAGCAAACTGAAAAAGAAAGTGATCTTTGCTTGAAATGAAGTTGGAAACAATTGCTTTTAATTATGTGATTAATGAATTTGTACAGGTTTTTAATATAAGCACGAGGATGCTGACATATATATCCATTATCTATGTGACTGCTAGTCATCTCTGATGAAGCCTGGCATTTAGCTAGATGAAACGTAAGAGTTTTTTTAGTCATGCCTGCTACCAAAATGGTTTGTAAGCCAGATTTATTTGAACTTAGCACTTGTACTTTGTTTACAATGAAACTATATCTATTAGTCCTTGGTCTGGGTGCTGATGTTTTTTATTGGAACTTACGTTTGTCAAAGCGACAGGTCATTCTTGGTGTGGCTCTTTGATTCTGTCTGAGCTATTCAAGCACCACATAGGGTGTGCTACCCCATGCATTGAATAGGAAGAACACCCCTCCCCCCTCAGCTAGTGGTCAAACAGGAGTTCAGCATGTTTGTAGTTCATTTGCATCACCAGGTAAGGAAAAAGGTCTGGCTTCCCATATGATGCATAGGGGAAACACCAGACCTCACCCAACAACTAACACACCAAAATCTGGCCAATGGAAAATCATGTACACAAATGTTCTCAGTCTGGGAAACAAGATCCCAGACCTGCAGGCAATAATGCAGAGGCTAAACTGGACATAGTAGCAATTAATGAGACGTGGTTTACCAGTAACCACACTTGGGAGACTTCAATACCTGGCTATGTGCTGTTCAGAAGAGACTGAGGTGCAAAAAGGGGGGTGGAGTTGCCCTGTATGTCAATGAAAATATCAAAGCTACAGAAATTCAGAATTCACATAAGGAGCCAGAAGAACTGTGGGTCACCCTGGAAACAGGATATGAGACAGCCATATGAACTGGGGTTGTCTACAGGCCTCCAGACCAGGGGGAGGACATAGACACATTACTATTAGAAGATATACAAAACATGACAGCTAAAGGGAAGGTTCTGATAATGGGAGACTTCAACATGCCAGATACAGATTGGTCAATACCAGCAGGAACATCTGCCAGAACTAGACACATGGCAGATTCCCTGCAAGGGGAGGGCCCCTAACAACTGGTACAACAACCCACAAGAGACAGGGCTATCCTAGATCTAGTACTGACTAACAGGGAAAGGATCACAGATCTCCAGGTAGAAGGTCACCTGAGGGCCAGTGACCATCATATGGTATGGTTCAATTTGGCCACTAGATCTAAATCATCCAAATCCAGGGCAAAACTATAGGATTTCAGAGGAGCTGACTTTGATAAGATGGCCAACAGAGATAAGCTAGCCCTGGCAAAAAGAAATAAAGGTGAGGGGGTACAGACAAATTGGGCAAGCATTAAGGATGCAAGATCAGTACGATCGCCCAATACAAACCTCCCGACTTGAAATTAACCATTTACTTGCCGATAAAACAAACTGACTGACGAAATATATACTGACATATATTATACCCACAACTGGTGAGCAGACTTCTAATTCTAAGCTTGAATATATATTTCATTATCATGAGCACATTTAGCTCACAAATCATATAACAGCTACTGGCGAGCAGACACAGAACTGAAAACAGTGTCAACATAAGTGGCAACTTCAAACAACATAAGTGAAGCATAAGGGGCATATTTCAAACTTCTAATTCTAAGCTTGAATATAACAAACAGCAATGTATAGCCAATCATAGAATGTATTATTAAGTGCAATGATGGCTATCTCAGACACTCTGCCTTTAGCTTGCTGCTGAATCTGGCACTCGCCATTGCAGCACAATTATTCGCTGCAAGAATACAGTGCAATGATTAGCTTTACCGATCAGCTGTATGTGTCGGTAGAATCTTCATCGATTTTCAGCAGCTTTTAGCTTGGCCATTAGTTTTTTATGCTCACATTTTCACTTCTAAAACATAGCTGTGGATAGCATTACAGTTACACTACAGTGCAATGATCAGCTTTACTGATCAGCTGTGTGTGTTGGGAGAATCTTCATCAGTAATACAGTAAGAGCAGGAAGGTAATAATCGGGAAATAAAATATGTGATTTTTGCCGTTGGGATCTTCGATGTCGGGAGATCGCACTAGACACCAGGATGCAATACTTGAAGCAACATCCCAGTGTGTTAGAGAGAAAAGGAAGTGCAAAAGAAGGAAAACACTTTGGTTCACAAAAACAGTAGCAGAAAAGGTCAGAGCCAAATGGCTGGCCTTCAGGAAATATAAGGGAACGCAGCAGGAGGAAGATAGGGAGGCATACCAAACTTCCCAAAGGAAAGCCAGGAAGGCAGTAAGGCAAGCAAAGGCCCAAACCGAGGAAACACTAACACAAACAGTAAAAGAAGGTGACAAGACTTTCTATAGATACATTAGTGAAAGGAGAAAGTCTAGAGGGGGTATTGCTAAGATCAAAGGGCATAAGGGTGCATGTGAGAAGGAGATACTTCTGCTCAGTATTTACTGAAGAGAAGGTAGGGCAGGGCCCACAGCTCAGCACCATGGACTCGGGGAAGGAGGTGTGCACTTGTCCCTTCACAAAAGAAAGGATCCTACAAGAGCTTGATAAGCTCAGGGTCAACAAGGCAATGGGACCTGATGGCATACATCCCAGGGTACTAAAGGAGCTAAGGGTAGAACTAGCAGAGCCATTATCAGAACTGTTTAGTGAGTCTCTCAGCACAGGAGATGTCCCAGAAGACTGGAGAAGGGCTCATGTGATCCTGCTCCACAAGAGTAGTAGCAGGGAGGAGGCAGGGAACTACAGACCAGTCAGTCTTACCTCAGTAGTGGGCAAGATTATGGAGGCACTCCTTAAGGAAAAGTTAGTGCAACACCTGGAATCCATAGGAGCACAGGATCCAAGACAGAATGGGTTTACAAAAGGAAGGTCCTGTCAAACTAATCTCATAGATTTCTTTGACTGGGTAACCAAAGTAGTGGACCAAGGGGGAGCAGTTGATGTTGTCTACCTTGACTTCAGCAAAGCTTTTGATGCTGTTCCACATAGAAGATTGATTAATAAGCTGGGTAGGCTTGGGGGTTAGAAGTTGGTCAACTGGGTGGCAAACTGGTTGAGAGCAGAAAACAGAGAGTGGTGGCAAATGGTATACAGTCAGAAGAGATGCAAGTCATGAGTGGGGTACCTCAGGAATCAGTCCTGGGGCCAGTCCTTTTCAATATCGTCATCAGTGACATTGCAGATGGAATGGAGGGTAAGGTTTTGCTGTTAGCAGATGACACCAAGATCTGCTTCAGAGTAAATGATCCAGATGGGGTGGGCAGAATGAGAAGAGATCTGGATAAAGTAGCAAACTGGTCGAAAGAGTGGTAACTGGGGTTTAATGCAAAGAAGTGCAAGATCATGCACATAGGGAAGAGAAACCTTGAAGGCACCTATAGGCTGGGAAAGGAGCTGCTGACAGTCCAAAGGGAAGAAAGAGACTTGGGCATTATCATCACCGATGACCTGAAATCATCCAAGCAGACCACTAAAGCAGTAGGTAAGGCTAGGGGGATGTTGGGGTGTATTAGTAGGGGTATTACAAGTCAGAAGGAGAGGTAATAATCTCTTTTTACAAGACACTGGTTAGGCCCCATCTGGAGTACTGCGTGCAGTACTGGAGGCCACACCTTCACAAGGACATTAATCAAATTGAGGCAGTCCAGAGAAGGGCAATCAAAATGGTACAGGGACTGCATCAGAAAACATAAGAGGACAGATTAATGGAGCTCAATATGTATATCCTAGAGCAAAGGAGGGAGAAAGAGGTGATATGATCGAAACATTTAAACACCTTAAGGGCATTAACAAGGTGAAAGAGTCTAACATGTTTCAATATAAGAAAAATAGCAGGACAAGAGGATACAGCATGAGATTAGAGTGAGGCCAATTAAGGAGTAATTCGCGGAAGTTCTTTTTCACAGAAAGGGTGGTGGATGCATGCAACGGCCTACCTCAGGAAGTGGTGGATATGAACACAGCGCAGGGCTTCAAACAGGTATGGGATAGGCATAAGGAGCAATACAGATGAGTATGAATAGATAGGCCATTGACAGAGAAAAGGCTGATGGCACATTGATAAGGTAGAAAAAGAAATGGGCAGACTGGATAGGCCTTGCGGTCCTTATCTGCAGTCAACTTCTATGTTTCTTTGTTTCTGTCTGCTATTTTGTGTTTCCTGTGGATTCCAAAGCTGCATAACAATACTCTATCCCTTGGTAACATTTCTTGTGCCTTGACCCTTTTGTCATACCACTCCTTGTTTGCCTGATTCCTTCTGGCTGCTGTTTCTGCAGCTAACCTGTAGGCATTATTTAACTGCTCCTTGATTTTTTTGGACTACTGATGATAGTTGCTATCTTTGGTGACATCAGCTGATACTCTAAAAGACAGATCCACTGGGAGCCAGGCTGCCCTTCTAAACATTAAGCTGTTCAGGGAGAATCCAGTGGCATCATTTCTGGTGCAATTGTTCGCATGTGCCATGGCAGTGACTTGCTGACTCCACCTATTTTTGTCGTTCGGCTACAGGGTGCCCAACATATCTAGCAGTGTCTTGTTGAATCTTTCAGTCTGCAGATCACCCTGGGAGTGATAGGGGGTAGTCCTTGATTTACGCACTCCCCACAAGGACAACATTTCCATAATGAGCCAACTTTCAAAATCATGTCCCTGATCAGAATGAATCCTCTGTGGTGCCCCATAGTGGACGAAGACCTTCACCACTAACACCTTGGCCACAGTTGAAGCTTTTTGATCGATAGGCTTGTGTGTATCTAGTGAAGTGGTCTGTGACTACTAGAGTATTGGAAATGTTCTTAGAGTCAGGTTCAAGACTGAGAAGTTAATACAGACCAGCTCCATGGGGGCACTTGTGATATTCACCAGGGGTGCCGCTTTCTGTGGGAGTGCTTTCCTCTGGATGCACCAGTGGCAACATTTACAATATTGTTCCTGATCCTGACCCATTTTAGGTCAATAAAACCTACAGCGAGCCAAGTCCAAATCGTGTTCACTGCCCAGGTGGCTCATGTTGGAGTGGAAAGCATTCAGGACCATTTGTTTTAAACTTGGCTGATAACACCAATTGCACTCCAGGAGCCCCCTGCTGATCTAGCATCCCTAGATATAATAAATTGTCTTTTAGCTTTAACTTTGGCCACTCTATAAACAGCAGCTTGGAACTGGGATCTTTGGTCATTACTTGGGTAGCGTTGCCCCCTTTCTGCAGAACTCTGAATACATTGCCAATGGTCGCATTTGACTTTGCTCTCTCAATAAATCTCGACTGCTTAACTGAGGGAGTGACCTCAAGTCCAAGGTGCTTAGGTGGCAATAGGCTAGGGAAGACAATTTTCGGAGGCACCAAGGCTGTCCGCTAGACGGGGAGCAGTTTCTGAGGCTGAGGGTCATTCAGTATCAAACTTCTTACACAAGGCTTTTATAGTCTGTTCGGAGATTGTCAACCAGGCTGAGCTGTCTGCAGAGATGGCCGTAGAGATCCAGGACAAAACATTAACATCTATATGATTGATACCAGGGTGGTATTCGACACAGTAGTCATAGCTGGACAAGGCTCACAGCCACCTATGCCCAGCTGTGTCAAGTTTGGCCATGACTTGTACGTAGTTCACTGGATTATTATCAGTTCTCACTGTGATATTTGCCCCACACAGGTAGTCATGAAATTGGTCAACAATGGTCCATTTTAACGCAAGGAACTCCAGCTTGTGCACTGAATACTTTCTTTCTGCAGTGCTTAAGCTATGACTGGCAAAGGTGCTGGGTGCAGGCCCCACAGATAGTTTTGGCAAAGAACTGCTTGAGACCACCGAAACCTGTGTCTCTATGTAAAGTGTAAGGCTTTTGAAGATCTGCATATGCCAGGATGGGGCATGGGTCAAACAGTGAATTATGTCTTTAAAGGCTCTTTCACAGTTTTTAGTCTACCTTGGTCTGATGGGTTCAGATGGTTTAAAATAGTATTTATGCTCAATAGGGACCCCCTAAGTTTTTGGTTCTCCTGAATTTTTATTGACAGGAGGATAGCTTTACAACAGGTTCAAGAGAGGTCTGACTAGTCGGGTATAATCCTTGGCAAATCTCCTGTAATATCCAGAGAAACCCAAAAGGTGCTGTAACTCTTCTAGATTTTGGGTCCTGGGCCAAGTGGTGAGTGCCTCGACCTTGCTGGGGTCAGTTTGAACACCTTGTGCTGACTTTATGTGCCTGACATACACGATAGAGGTTTGGTAGAACTGACACTTGTTGATAGACAGCTTAAGCCCAAACTCTTCTAGGTGATCCAGTACTTTTAATAACCTTGCCTCATGATCTTCCAATGCTTTTCCAAATACTATAATGTTGTCTAGGTATGCTGGGCACTCCAGCAGGGTCATGTTTCCAGCTGCTCTCTCAGTAAGGTGCTGGAATGTAGCAGGGGCAGCAGAAATATCTTGGAACATCCACAGCAAATCATAGAACCTGAGTGGACATATGAAGATGGTTTTCTCTCTGTCCTGTGGGGCATGGGGATCTGATAATACCCACTTCTCAAGTCCAACACAGAGAACCACTTACTGCCATTTAAGCAATCTGGAGCATCTTGGATCCTCAGCATTGTGTATTGGTTGTGAAGGTCCACTTGTTTAGAGTTCGATAGTCAGACACATAAGCATGGCCCTACTTTCTTGAACACCGCCACTAATGGTGATATATTTGGGCTTCTGGATTCATGGATGATGCCTGCAGCCAACAGTTCCTAGACGTGCCTTCATAAA
The DNA here is from genome assembly GCA_016271365.2 of Neoceratodus forsteri. Lineage (NCBI taxonomy): Eukaryota > Metazoa > Chordata > Ceratodontiformes > Ceratodontidae > Neoceratodus > Neoceratodus forsteri. Next base: position 28,139,857 of record CM057449.1, read on the forward strand.
TCATTAATATCTGCCAGGGCCAAGCAGCGGGACCTCTCTCTTAAATGGTGCATGTCATTAAGCCATATATGGTGCTGGTCTCTGGTCACACATCCCACATCCCATCATGCAAGAAAAATACATCAGTCCTTTCTGACAGCTTTTGCCAGATCCAACCTTCCACTCCTCTGGGATGGGGGAATTACTGAGGTCAGGCAGTTGTGGGTCAATACCAGAAAGAGCACCTTCCCTGGGGGATACTGGTTGTATGGCTGTGTCGGCACAATACGCCTAGCTAAGGTGCATCCTTTTATATCAACCATGCCCCTGTCATTTGTTACCTGGACGGTGACCCTTCTGACATAGGCATGGGCTTGGGCTGGCAGCACACTGGGCTTTATTAGCAGCCCTGGTGGTAATCCATGCTCCTCTGGGGCATCCAACATTAAAATCTTATTCTTCACCTCCTTCTTCAGGCACACCATGCTGCTAGTATTGCACACAGCATTAGGGGCAGCACTATTTCTTCCATATCCCTCCTCCAGACTACACCCACAGGGTCGTCTTGCACTTAGGTTGGGGGTTTGTACTTGCTTACGATAGGCTTCCTTTATCATGGGGTGGATGGGCATAGCCTTCCCTTTCTGCTCAGCTTCCTGGGCCTGGCAGAGCTGTGCCAATGGTCCAAACATATGGGCATTTGTACCAAGCGGTTCAGGTACCCCATCGTATATTCCAGCCTCAGGGCATATTAGAGCCAGAGTCTCTACTGGGTCACCCTCTCCAGTCACCTTAGATGGGCAGGCTATCCACACTGTAACATAGCCAAGGTAGGGAGAAGATTTATTGCTGAGACCCCACACATTCATTACAGGTTATAGTAACTTGAGTCCACTCTGAAGAAAGGGGGGCTACTAGCAAATTACCACAGGGTTTAGTAGTGGGACCGGTCCTCTTTAATGTCTTTATAAGTGACATTGCAGAGGGACTGGAAGGAAAAGCATGTCTCTCCAGATGACACAAAGATCTGCAACAGGGTCGATACAGAAAGTGGGATGGAAAGGATGAGAAGGTACTTGGCAAGGTTGGAGGAATGGTCAAATGTATAGCAGCTTACATTCAATGCAAAGAAGTGCAAAGTAATGCACCTGGGAAACAAAAACACCGGGGAAGAGTGCACAATAGAGGGTGAGATACTAACAACAACAAAAATGGAAAGGGACCTGGGGGTAGTCATATCAGAAAATCTAAAGATGGGCAAACAATGTGAGAAGGCAGTAAGGAGGGCTTGGGGATACTGGGATGCATAGGGAGAGGCATCACCAGTAGAAAACAGGAAGTTGTTATCTCTCTGTACAGACAGTTGGTAAGACCCCATCTGGAGCACTGCATGCAGTTCTGGAGACCCCATCTCTGCAAGGACATAGACAGGAAGGAGGCTGTCCAGAGAAGGGTAACTTAAATGGTGCAGGGTCTGCACCAGAAGACATATGAAGAGAGGTTAAAGGAGCTTAATATGTATACCCCAAGGAAAGGAGGGAGAGAGGGGACATGATAGAAACTTTCAAGTACCTCAAGGGAATCAACAAAGTCCAAGAGGGTAGCATCTTTCAGAAAAATAGATGTGCAAAAACATGAGGGCCCAATTTGAAGATGGGGGGGGGGGCTCAGAGGTAATGTGAGGAAGTATTTTTTTTCATGGAGAGGGATTTGGATACATGGAATGGCCTTCTTAAGGTGGTAGTGGAGTAAAAAACAGTGGGGGAATTCAAGAATGCGTGGGACAGACGTAAGGCAATCCTAGTGAGGGGTAGGAGGAAGTAGGCTGTTGGTTAACTAGGATCTGAAGCTTATCCATTGGGTAGGGGAATGGGCAGACCAGGTAGGCCAAGTGGTCCTTATCTGCCATCAAATTCTTTGTTTCTATGTTTCCACGTCTATACATGGACATCCCAGTTCAACTGGTATCTCTGGGGAAATGGTCCATTGTCATAAGAGGTGACTGGAATATAGCGACAGGTAATATTTGGTTTTTTTGAAAATAGTAAACCTTATTGAAAATTTTCATAATTCTACAAAACTACAATATACATTTTACAGTTTCAGTTGGAAGTTCTCGCATTTTATTAAGAGTTCAAGCATTGAGTTCCATCAACATTCAGGGATCAGTTAGTTTGGACATGAAGATATACATTTTTGACAGCAGTCATGTTGTAGCCCTGGAGGGGGGGGTGAGTATGCTAGATAAACATTGTGTTCTTATGCACCCCTTCCCAGGATCATCTGTGCCTTGCTCAGATCAGTACTCTGCTTTGAGGCAGGATCTACTCTCGATTATAGCAGGAGGGTTTCTAACCCGCTCCATCTGCTAAGGTACTGTTTAGGATCATTTCTCATGTAATAAATCATCGTTTCTGTTCTTAGTGCCTCCAGAGTGGCATTGAGTCACTCATAGTAGGTTGGCACTTTGTCATCCAGCCAATGTCTTAAGGTGAGCTTCTTCACCATTGCCGATATGAGTGTAATGTGGAATCTTCTGTTTCCCATGAGCTTGTCTAGACCTAGGTCCAGAAGGCAGACCCCGGTAGAGAAGGCTTCTTTCACACCCAGTAAAGGTTCTAGATTGGGTTTCACCATCTCCCATAGTGGTTTTGCCCTTGGCCAGTCCCATAAAATGTGTTTTAGTGTGCCTGTGTCTGTCTGGCATCATGAACATTTGTCGGAGTTTAGCTTCCCCATCTTATGGAGCTTGACTGGGGTTAGGTACAAGCTGTGGTTGATGTTGAATTGCATAAGTCTAAGCCCATCAAATTTCAGGTATTTGTAAGTGTCTCTCCAGACAGTGGCTGTGATTGCGGGTGATTCAAGCTCTGGGAATTCTGTCTGCCAGTATGTGCATGTTGTGTTTCTCTGGTCTGTGCTGGCATTTAGTTCTTTAGCGATAAGAGAGACTGCATGCCTTTGGGTTGATAAAGTTAGTAGGTGGTCCCATTTGGTGAAGATGCTTGTGTTCCATGGTTTGGGGCCAAACGATGCATGGAGCATGTGTCATATTTGTAGGAAAGGGAGGGCTCGGATTTGGGTTGGTTTCATTTTCTGTTCAAAGGAAAGATGGGTGAGGATGGCATCATTTTCCAGTAAGACACTGAGGGTGTTCAGTTCTACATTGCCCATAAAGTTGGGCGGTAGGGGTCCTCTGTTTATTTTAAAGTTAAGATTTTGGGTTATTGGTTGGGTTGGGTCCACTTTTGGATTAGAACCCAGGAGGTTGTGTAATTGCTTGGAAACCAGGTTTGAAATGCCAATGGGTGAGTTATTTAGTTTGTTGGGTAAGGCCTTGTGTGGTATGCAGGCCAGTGCTTTCATACTAATGTCTGTGGATTGGCATAAGTCTGTTTATATTCCTTCCACAATGGGGTGTATGCATTCCTGTGCTGGTCCCTGGGAGCCCACCACCACAGGAATTGGCTGACATGGCTTGTTAGGTAATAGAGTCGGAGATCAGGGAGTTGCAGATCTCCCAACTCTTTCCTCTGGATTAGTTTTTGGAATGCTCCGCATGAGGTTTACCATTCCACAAAATGGTGGTTAGTGTGGTTTGGAGTGTGTGGAACCAGGTGGTTGGGAGGAAGCATCCTGTCATGGTAATGGGATAAAATAATCCAGGTAAAACGTTCATTTTAATAATGTTTGATCCGGGCCCATGGGGTTAACAGAAGTGTGGACCAGTGTGCCAGGTCCTGTTTGATCTGTGTTCATTTGGCATCTAGGTTATCTTTCATAATTGACCCTTTGTCAACAGATACTGCTATTCCCAGGTAGTTCATGGTGGTTGGGCACCAGGTGTCCCTTACTGTGCTGTGTGTGCTTTGTGTGTGTAATGATTGAGAGGCATGATGTTAGTTTTAGATATGTTTAATTTGTATCCCCCTAGCCTTTCAAATTCTCTAAGTATGTTCAGTGTGGGAGGGATGGCTAGTTCTGGTTTATCTAGATGTAGTAGAACGTCATCTGCAAAAGTGGAGAGCTTGTATCTGTGTTTCCCTACACAGATGCCTTCTATGATGTCTTCCTTATTTATTCTCCTGATTAGTGGTTCTAAATATAGATTAAACAGGTAGGGTGATAGTGGGCATCCCTGTTGGGTTCCTCTTCTCAGTTCCAGGGGCTGAGAGAGAACTTTATTTCACAGGACTCTTGTTGTGAGTTTCGAGTATAGGAGCTGGATCCATTCAGTGAAAAAGGGTGGTAGGCCATAGTGGTTTAAGGTTTCAAACAGGAATGGTCAGGATACCCTGTCAAATGTTTTTTCAGCATCGATTGAGATGAGGGCTGCTGGTGAGTTTTCATCCCTGACTCCTGCTATGATGTGGTTCAGTTTCCTCATCTGGTCTGTGGGCAGCCTTCCCTTCATGAAACCCACCTGGTCTAGGCCTATGAGTTTGTCCCAGACTTTGCTCAACCTGATTGCAAGTATCTTAGGAAGTATTTTTAAATCAATATTGAGGAGGAATGTTGGTCTGTAGTTCCCCATCAGTGACAGGTCTTTAAGGGGTTTGGGGATCAGTGTTATGTGTGCTTCCTGCAGGATCGGGTCCAGATCAGATTTGAGTTTGGCTTCATTGTATTGTTTGGTTAGAGGTTCTATAACATCGGTATCAGGATCTTAAAGAAGTTTGAGGACAGACCATTTGGGCAAGGGGGTTTGTCTATAGGGAGGGTTCCTATGGTTGGCCTCACCAACTGTGTTGTCATGGGCACTCCAAGGTCTTTGCCTGATTCACCACCCAGTTTCGGCAGGTCTGCCTGTATCAGGAATACTTGGTATTCCTCTAGCATTGGGGGAGTGGAAGTCTGGGTGTTGAGTTCACCAAAATAGTCCTTGAAGGCCCTAGTTATCTCCCTTGGATTGGTTAGGGTGTTACCCATTTTGGATCGGATGTTTATTATCATTTTGAGTGCCTCTTGTTTGATGCGGAGTGCCAATAGCACTTGCACTTGCGTTAATATCCCAGTACTGACACTGTAATGCAGCATGAGAGGGGTGCTGCATTTCTGAGGTGCCGTCTTTCGGTTGAGACGTTAAACCGAGGTCCCATCTGCCTAGATTGGTGGTAGTTCAGGTGGATGTTAAAGACCCCATGACACTTATCGAAAAGAGTAGGGGAATTTCCCCAGTGTCCTGGCCAAATTTCCCTCATTCACTAAAAATACCACCAACAGCTTAATCTGGTTCAAGGTTAGTTGGCATTCATCTGTATCCCCTCCCCCGGGTCGTGCCTGAAAATAGGCAGGATTTGTCTAGTGCACTTACCCGGTCAACAAAAGCTAAAACAAAAAAAAAAAAAGAAATAAAAAATAGTTTTCCTGCTTTTTCCCCTTGGTCAACATACTTATTTTTGGCACTAAAAATGGCAAATTTGGCTTGCTCCAGAGGAGTTCGAACTTTACTAATTTGGGAGAGGGTGGGGGAGGATTTTTTCCTAGCTATCTTTTTGCCAGGTCCCTGATTTCCTGCAGTAGTATCCTGCAGGCCTCCTCTCTCTTTCTTTTGCATGTTGAAGCCAAGCGTGTGAGTTCCCCCCTTATTGTACATTAGAAGGCTCCTCATGTTTTTCTGCTCTTGGACAGAGTTGGTGTTATGTTCAAAGAAGCATTTGGTGATCTTTCTTATGCTGTTTATGGTGGTTTGATCTTTGAGTAGATTATTATTTATTCTACAGATGAAATCTCGATATGTGGAGACCTAAAGGGAGAAGCATGAGGGTTACCGGTACATGGTCAGATATGTCCATGGGGGGAAATCTGGCATGCCTGGGTGGTGTGGAGTGCAGATTAGGATGTTAAGAAGTAATCTATCCTAGAGTTGGTTTTGTGGGCAGTTGAATGGAAGGTGTATTCCAAATTTGATGGGTGTAGGATTCTTCACATCAATGAGGCCAAGTGAGTCCTGTAGTTCTTTGAGGGATCTTTGTGCTGGGGATAGGCCTGGGTGTCTCAACTGGGATCTGTCCGTTGTGTTATCCAGCACTAGGTTCCAGTCCCTGGCTAGGATGGTAAGTTGTGTTTGCAGTGTTGACAGTATGGTGAGTAGGGCAGTGTAAATCTGCAGTTCATCTGTATTTGGGCCGTATATGTTGCCTAGAGTTATTTTGGTCTCTTCTAACTTGCCCTTTAGAATTAAGAACCTCCCTTTTACGTTTGTGTGTTGTTCTTCAGTTTCAAAGTGGATTGACCTGTGTATCAGTTTTGCCACCCCTGCTTTCCTGTTGCTGTCTCCTGCCATGAATTCCTGCCCCACCCAATCTCTTCTCCATAGGTTGGCATGTTGGGATGTAGTGTTTGTTTCTTGTGGGAGGGCTAGTATGTTGGTATTTATAGATCTTAAGTGTTTAATGACCTGGTATCTTTTTTCTTTTGTTTGTGTGCCCTTTATATTCCACGTGGCGTAGTAATGGGTATTAATCATCGAGAGACAGGGTGTGTGTTTGCATAGGTGTGGATTTACCAAGGGATGGAGTTCCTGTATTCAATGACCATTTTGTGTAATGCTCTGGTTCAGAGCCTTGGTGGGCTCTCCCTGGTCCTCCTAGGGGATTGAGTTTGCCTTGTGGCAGGTGTGATCTGAGCAAGCACTTACATGTTAGTTTTGATTGTATACTGAAGAGCGCTGTCTATATGAGAACCTTTGTGGTACACATTACTAATCAATAAAAGAGATAAACTACACAGAGCCTAAATATCAAAGCTAATAAAAGAACTAAAAACTGTTTGGTTGTAGTAAGTTGTATTCCATGGTGGATCTCGTTCATCCCCGCCGGGTATCGGGTGTGGAGGGCAAGGGAGGGATTGAGGCCCCTTTACATCTGGTCCATAATACGCTCCCATGGAGGTGGGTCCTCTCTGTACACTGTCCATGATGTGGACATTGCAGGGTAGGTGTGTGCCTTGGATCTGGGGTTTGGGGAGGTGACTCTGGGGGTGTCTGGTTCAGTCTCCTTCCAGACAATTCATGGAGGGGATCGGGTTGGGTGGTTTTGGTAGCTGCCCTCGAGAGGTGCAGGTTGGGCTCAGCTGGACTCCCTGCTGGTAGTTTGTTGTTCTGTTGTGGGTTAGGAAACTGTTTGATGATGCTGGGGTTTGGCTGGTGTGGGGGTAGAGGTCAGTGGAGGTGATAGTGATGTCTGCAGCAGTGTCTGGGTGGTAGTACTTTTCTGGGGCCCCTTTTGACTCTGGCAGCCCACTCGCTAGCAGTAGCTATGGGATGCTCCCCTAGAGGGTACATGGGCTTGTTGTGCATAATTGTGAGTGTCTGGCATGTATAGCCAGGGCAGGCAACGTATACAACAGCAACTGCAATTGCCCTTGCGGTGATGTGTGTACATGACAGCCCAGCTAACAGTGCAGTGAGTACTTGTCTATCCTGGGTGGGTGGGTGGGGATGGGGTCACCCATATGTCTTTGTGTAGTATCTTATGGGTATTTGTCCCCCAAATTCAGATACATTTTACCAATACAACCCAGTAGCACTGGGGAAAAGTACAATGTTAACATTACCCATTGGGGTTGCGCATGAGTGTCTCAAGGGTTTCTGTTGTTCTAACTCCCATAGGAGATGGGCTAGTGGGTTTCTAATAATGGTCTCTGTTACACATTATGGTTATTCAACTTGATACTTTTAAGTACATACCTTCCACCTACATACACACACACACACACACACACACACACACACACACAGGCACGCACGCATGCACACACACACGCACACACACACATACTCACACACACTCACACATGCACACTGACAAGTTCAGGAAACAACCTATTTTTGGCTTTGGTTTGGCACATTATTCTGCCCTTCTTTATGATTATCTGAGTCAGTAGCATTTACCTTGTACCTTACTCAGTGCAGTGTTGTCTGAACACATAGGCTTAGGGTCTCTGCTTTGTCCATTTTTGAGTCTAAGTTGGCAGACCCATACTGGTTGCACTATGCAAGTCTGTGCCCATGTGCTGTGTTTAGTCTTTATGGGCTCTGGGGCTTGTGTTTGATCACATTCCCAGCCGATTAGGTTTTCATTCCTTGGGGTCCTTTCCCTGCTTGTGTTGATTGTTGATTGTCTAGTGGCTGCAGGGAGAGGCGGGGGGGTCTCTTAAAGTGTCTTGTCCTGTTTTCACTCTCCCTATATCTTCCTTGCGAGTGGTCATCTGGCTTGGGCACCCTGTGGTGTGGTGTGTTTGGATTGTTAGGTCTGTATAGGGCTGTGGCTATGAGCTGGAGGTGTTTCCTTAGTCCACCCTTTGTCTTTGATGTCTGGTCCTGCTGTTAATCACTGTCCCCTTATTAGTGAGAAGGCAGGGGTAGATTTATTCCTGATTGGAATGCTTGGAATTTGCAGATGCGTGTTGATTTATGTGGGACAAAGAGAGTGTTCATGAGGTGGGAGAAGCAGGGAGTGTCCCAGGACAAGATAGGCCATAAAATGTACTGGCCATGTTTGGTCTTAGATCCTTCCTTAATTGCTGACACCTTTCACTAACACTATGCAGCAGTATCTCAGTTCATGTTCCTGTGCTGGGTGGTTAGTTCTCGGGCAGGGCAGTCTCTTGTTAGAATAACATTTTGGGATTACTATGTAGTTTTCCTGTGGTCCAGAGGGAGTGAGTAAGAAGAGATCACATGTTTCATCACTCTTTAATGAAGTCCCCCACCCCTTTTTTTAAATAATTAACAAGGAAAAGAGTTAAAGAGAAAACAACTCGGATCTGCAGTACCTTCATGAGGGATTTGGGTCTGCCAGCCTTTACCCTACCCTCCTCAGATCTGGTCTGGTTTCTTGGAGTTTTGGATTTGGCTGTGAGTCACTTTGGCCATGTGTTGGGGTGTAAATACTTTGGGAAACAGCTTTGTTAAGTCTCTTTGGACTACTTCTGTATTAGGAAATTCATAGCTCTTTGTGTCATTAGTTATTACTAGTCTAGCTGGGTGCAGCATCCTAAAGGGTACTTTTGCTTGATGGCGCTTTGTTTTAATTCCTTGATATTCCTTTTGTCTGTCTCTCACAGCTGATGTAACATCACTAGAGATGTGTACTCTGTGTCCGTTCCAGTGCAGAGTGCCTTTGATTCAGGCTTGGTTTTGTATGTATATCTTATCCTGGAGGCTTGAGCAGTGGGTGATAATTACCCTGGGTTTGTCATGTTGCCTTTGTGCTTGCTTGAAAGATCAGTGTGCAGAGTCCAGGGCATAGGTATTGTCATTCTGTGGGGGTCTGACAAGATCCTGCAGCAGTTTTTGTGTAAATTGTAGTATGTTTGATCTTTCTACACTTTCTGGTATCCCTACAATGACCAAGTTCTTTCTGCACAGCCTGCTTTCTTGATCCTCCAACCTATCTTCTAGTTTCCCCATTTTCTTCTTAATTTCTGACAGCTCTTTGTGCTCTCTGGTTTGTTGGTCCTCCACTGAACTCACCCTGGCTTCCACATCAGACTCGCATGGTGATGTTCTCTAAAGCTGGTTGGAAGTTTTTAAAGTCATTTTCTATTTCACAATTGGCTAATCTCTTTGACGTCATCTCAAGAAAGAATGTATCCATAGTGACTTGAACATGGCTAGCTGCTAGGAGGACAGGTGGTGAGGTTTCAGGTGAGTCCTGCTGTTGCTGTCATTTATTTAGCTGTCCTATCATTTGCTCAGAGGTTGACGTTTGTAGATCCATTTGTTGAGCTTCTGGTTCCCCCATTCTCTTGTCTCCTTTCATAGTTCATTTCAGTCCAAAAAGAGCAGCGTTTTTGAAGTTTGGACTGCAGAGCTCTAATACAGGCTGCTACTCAGGGCAAGCACATCACATGACTCCGATAGGTAATATTTTGCACAAATCAGGCAACAAAAATTCAAGGCTGTCATCTAACCAGAGAGGGCCAGAGAGCTCCAGCACCCACTGGGACTCTCCAACAAATAGCGCACCCTGCACACGAATGACAGAGACTACACATTTTGGTCGGCAGCAAATGATTCATACTCAAGACTCGACTATTTATTGGTCACCCAGGAACTAATGGCTACCAACATTAGCTGTGATATCCAGGCAAGGGTGGTCTCTAACCACTCGCCAGTACTACTTACACTCACACTACCAGGCCAAATGAACAGGGACAGGTTCAGGAGAATCAATAACTCTCTGCTAAAGGATAACACAACACTAGACATTATCAAACAAACAGCACACCACTTTTTCAATGAAAACAACTCAGTAACAAACCACAGACACATATGGGGAGCCTCTAAATGCACTTTAAGAGGAAGATTAACCAGGCTGGCTGCTACCAAAAAAGGAAGAGGCTAGAACAGGGGACACAGCTTCTCATGGAAATAAAAAAGCGAGAAAACCTCATCTCAGGCTGATCCTTCAAAGAGGACTGGCTGTAGTTATTTAGATTTGCAGGCAGAATATGCTGAACTCAGTAGGAAACAGGCAGAATTTGCAATTTTTAGGTTCAAGACCAACTAGGATGTGGACTAAGGCCAGAATGCAGGCAAACTGCTGGCTATCAGAATAAGACAGCAAGAAGAAAAAAAGAGTCATATGCACCATTAAACACACAGCCCAGGACTCACTCATCTCCTACCCCAGGAACATCATGGTGGCTTTCCAAAAATTCTATGAAAGCCTATACACAGCCAAACCACCCTCAGGTCCACAAGTCATCTCTGAGTTCTTAACGATGGCCCACTTACAACAACTAACACCACTCCAAAAAGAGTGCTTGACCAATGCATAATGCCTGGAGAAATTAAAAGTGCCATTAACAGCCTATCCCTGGACAAGGCATCAGGCTCAGACGGCCTGTGCACCAACTTTTATTAAGTTCTCACTGACATAATAACCCAGCTGCTCTTGGTGCTCTTTAGCTATGTCAAGAAGAACTTAAACCTTGGTCCATCCTTTCAGGAAGCACTAATCACAGTCCTCCCCAAGTCTGGCAAGGACTAAGTTTGACAGTTATCGGCCTGTCTCGCTGCTCAACACAGACATAATTATTCACATCTTCAACACATCCCATATCACTAGATCTATCCCTGACCTTTGGAAGGTGGATCAGATTGTGCCTGTATTTAAACAAGGTGCTCCCAAAGTCCTAGAAAATTATTGGCCAATTGCCATTCTTCTGTTCTCAGCAAGTTATTAGAAAAGGTGGTTGCATCCCAGCTCTCTGACTATATACAGATCCATAACCTTCTATCTCAGGTGTGGCATGGCTTTCAAAATGGTCATAGTACCACCTCGTCCCTTGCCAAAGTCACATCTGAGATAAGGGTAGCTGCTGATCAGGGTAAACTGACAGGAACCATCTTCATTGACCTCTCAAAGGCCTTTGATCTGGTTGACCATATGCTCCTCTGCTCAAAACTCTGTACTCTTGGCTAGTTTACCTCTGCCCTAGCATGGTATACTAATTACCTCAAGGGAAGGCAGCAACTTGTGAAGTTTAACAAGTTTCTCTCCAAACCTTCCGCTGTCAATACTTGGGTCCCTCAGGGGTCTGTCCTTGGACCTATCCTTTTCTCCTCTTTTGTGAACGATTTACCCTTGGTACTGGCTCTCTGTGATACAGCCCTATACGCAGATGACCTAGTGCTCCTAATAAATTCTAATAACATTAGTGTCCTAAACTCGTGCCTTCAGACCGACTTTGGTAAAATCCAAAGCTGGCTCTTGGCCAATAAGTTAGCCTTAAACCTTAAGAAAACTCAGGCTATGCTATTTGGAACCATTGCAAAAATCAAAAGATACCCTCTGCCACTGAAAGTTGGTAGTGAGGATGGGTCTCCATTGAGGGTTGTCAACTCCCTAAAATACCTGGGAGTCGCCCTTGATCCTCAGCTTGATTTCTCCCTGCACATCAGAAATGTGAGTAAGGCAACCAATGGTAAACTGGGCCTGGCCTACAGAGCCAAGAGTTGTCTCACTTGCAGTGAGTAATGCCCTGGGTCAGGGTATACTTCTCCCTATGTTTTGTTATAGGCTCATTTCCTTCATTTATGCCACTAAATCCAGTCTGTCCAAGTAGGACATGGCTTATAACAACATTTGCCATTTACCCTCTCTGCCTCCCCAACTTACTCATCATTGTGAGTTGTACAATAAACTGGAATGTCTCACTTTGGGGAATCACCAAATGTCTGTGCTGGGCTGCTTCACTGACAAAATTGTCAGAACTGCCACCCCTCCTATCGTAGCGCAGCTACTTAAACCTGCTAACTCAGCTTATCTTCTCAGGTCAAATGACTCTTATCTCTTCCTTGTCTCAAAAACCAGAACACTCATGGGTGATTGCTATGAGTGCACCTCGGACCTGGAATTCCCTTCCTGCAAATGTTCACATTCACCGCATCTCACATTAACTTTAAAAACACCCTTTGGAATCATCTAAGGCTCACCGCGGCCTGAAACTGCACCTAAGCAATGTGTTCTCGATTGTGTCTATGATAGTACTTTACTGTTCCTGTATGGTTGCCGGCTGGGGTCGGCTTGAGTCCATGATAGTGCATAACTCTGAATATGTCTGCTGCTTTATATGTTGAGACTATTCTATAATACTGTCTTATAATATGATGTCTGCAGTGACTCTTTTCATCTCCTTTCCTACTCCAAAAAGACACCAGACAAGGCTACCTGATATCCCCCTTCCTATTTAACTAATAGCTCTTAACCCTCACCAGAAACACTATCTTACTCAAATCCATCATAGGAGTAGAGGTAGGGTACCAACGATACAAAATCTCTACGTATGCAGATTATATTCTCCGACACTTGGAAGAGCTGGAGTCCTCCATCACTGCAGTTTTGGAAATATTTATTTATTTTTATCTGTTTATGTCTTTGGTAACCCGGTAAGAACCCACTAGAAACAGGGGGGTTAAGTGACTTGCTCAGAGGCACACCATATACAAGTGGAGGTTGTGGGAATCAAACCAAGTTCTGCTGTATGTACCAAGCCCATTCACAGCTCATTACTGTAACCACTAGGCTATACTGCCAGCCCCCTCATGACACACTGACCCCTCATACTGAATCAGTTTTCAGGATATTGTGTTGCAAACTAAACTTAGACAAAACCTCCCTAATGCCCCTAAATCACAACACTACCAAATGTCTCACAACTAGATGGGGGGTATCTGAGAACCGGGTGGCCTACTATACTTGAGTGAACTGATCTGCAAAAGCAAACAAGCCCCCTATATCAAAAACCTATACCCTATTCATCATCAATTGAAGCAAGACCTCATGAGGTGGACAGTACATAGATACATAGACAGTGTCGGCAGATAAGGGCCTATGGTTCACCCAGTCTGCCCATTTGAGCTTGTAAGTTCAGTTTATGTTTTCCTAGAAGTCTGTTGCCCCTTACCCCTGACCTCCAGAATTCCTTTATGTCTATCCCATGCATTCTTAAATCCCGTGATTGTTTCAGCCCCCACCACTTCCTCTGGCAGGGTGTTCCACTTGTCCACCACCCATTCTGTGAATAAATTCTTCCTCATGTGTCCTCTGAATCATCCTCCCTCCAACTTCATCCCATGCCCTCTCATCTTGGAACATCTTTTTCACTTAAAAATAGTGTATTCCTGCACCCTGTTCCTCCCTGTGAGATACTTGTATGTCTCTATCATATCCCCTCTCTCCCTCCTCTCCTCTAGGGAGTACATGTTCAGTTCCTTCAACCTGTCTTCATAGGACTTGTGATGCAATCCATGCACCATCTTTGTTGCCCTCCTCTGAACCTTTTCTACCCTGTCTATGTCCTTACGTAGGTATGGTCTCCAGAACTGTACACTGTACTCCAGGTGGGGCCTCACTAGTGTCTTGTATAGTGGAATTAGACCTCCCTTTCCTACTGGTGATGCCCTGCCTATACATCCCAGTATCCTATTTGCTTTACCTGCTGTCTTGTCACACTGTTTCCTACCTGAGGTCATCAGAGATGATAACCCCAAGATCCCTTTCCTGCTTGGTGCATGCTATATCCTCAGCCCCCAACTGATATATTGTGCCAGGGTTTTTGTGCCCCATATGCATTATCTTGCACTTCTTTGCATTGAATTTCAACTGCCAAACCCCTGACCATTCTTAAGTTTCTGCAGGTCCCTTCTCATTCTGTCTACACCCTCTGGTGTGTCTACTCTGTTACAGAGCTTTGTGTCATCAGCAAACAGTGAAATTCTGCCTTCTAGGTCCTGTGCAATGTCACTGATGAAGATGTTGAATAGGACCAGTCCCAGCACTGATCCCTGTGGTACCCCACTGGTCACTCTTCTCTCTTTGGAGTGACAGCCATTTACCACCCCCCTCTGTGTCCTGCCACCCAGCCAGTTACCTACCCACCACATTACTGTCCTACCCACACCCATATTCCCCAGTTTGTGTAGTAGTCTTCTATGTGGCACAGTGTCAAAGGCTTTGCTGAAGTCCAGATAGGCCATGTCCACTGCCCTCCCCTGATCCACCTCCCTAGTCACCCAGTCAAAAATTCAACGAGGTTGGTCTGACATGACCTCCTCCTGGTGAAGCCATGCTGCCTTGGGTCCTGTAGTCCATTGACAACCAGATGTTCCACCAATCTCCTTCAGTAGTGCTTCCATGATCTTCCCCACTACCGAGGTGAGGCTGACTGGTCTGTAGTTCCCCTCTCCTCTTTGTTCCCACTTTTGTATAAGAGGACTACATCTGCTATCCTCCAGTCTTTGGGTACCTCCCTGTTTCCAGTGATTGGCTAAACAGGATAGCCAGAGGTTCGGCCACCACCTCTCTTAGTTTTTAAGGACCCTGAGGTGCCCTCATCCATCTGGCCCCATTGCTTTATCAACTCTTATTACTTCCAGTTCCTTCAGGACCCTTTCTCGTAAAGGACTTGTGTCCATTTCTGCACCATTCTCACCCCTTGTACTCCCTTCAGACCCATTACCCTCCTCTTCCTCAGTAAAGACTGAGCAGAAATACCTGTTCAATATGTCAGCTTTACTGTTGTCATCCTCCACATGGCCCACATCCTCCCCCTTCAGTCTCGCTATCCCTCCCTTTGTCTTTCTTATTCCACTTATGTACCTGTAAAAGGTTTTGTCCCCTCTACCCACTGATTTTGCAATGTGTTCTTCTGTCTGAGCTTTGACTTCCCTTACTGACCTCCCTGCCTCCCTTTGCTTCTCCTGATACTTCTCCGTATCCCCTTCTGCCTGTGTCTTTTTAACTACCACTCACACTCTGGGATAGAATTAACCTAATACAAATGAGCGTCCTACCATTATGGGGATGATAGGAACCCACACACCCCTCACTTGGTTCAACAGGTTAAAGTCTACCCTAATACAATTCCTATGGAACCAACAAAAAACTAGGAGATCCTACCAGCACCTTTCCTTGCCCCAAGGACAAGAAGGACTCCAGCTCCCTGACCTCTGCCTCAACCACCTCTCTCTCTGTGCTAGCCAATTCTTATGGTGGAGAATTGTGCAAACAGGAAACACAGCTTCTCAGCATCCCACACATTGGAAACAAATGGAATTAGACCTATGCTCCTTATCCAAGCTTGACATCTCTGCTATATTAAGCCTTCCATTTATACAACTGCCACCCCCACTAAAACACTTGCCAATAGGCAGGCCACATTGGTGGTAGGGAGAGAGAGAGAGAGAGAGAGAGAGAGAGCTGCACCAGCATTGAGGAAGCAACTGTACCTGCGGTGATGGGGAGATGGCGATCGGCCACATCACTGGAGAGTGGGGCTGCCAGCAGCAACAGTGAGGAGATCAAGAGCTGCACCAGCAGCTAGGAAGGAGGATTAACAGAGGCAGTGGGGAGACAAACCAATGACTGCAGAGGAGCTGAAAAGAGTTGCTCATGGACCACAGGGCTGATGTAAGAGGCTACCAGCCAATCAGTGACCAGAGCGCCAAACTTTAAACCTTCTGGCAAGGCTTAAATACATGAAAGACTTCCTGCCTTCCCTGTGTTGGAACTAATTAAATACTAAAAGGCAGGGGGCAGGGTCTGAAGGGAAAAGGCTCAGCTACAACTAATTGGTTAAAGGGACAAAAGGGGGTGTGGAGCAAAGGGGGTAGGACTGAATGTGAAACTAAAGGCACATCTATAGGCTGTATCTGTGAAATGTTATCAAAAAGTTATTAACTTGGTTGTTGTTTCTGAATCTAAAGGGGGAAATGTGATTGACTTAGCTGTTGTTCCTGAATCATATAGCAGTGTAATGATACTGATTAAGAGTTGTTTCTGAATCCTAGAGGGGCACATTGATATAATATCTTTTAGGGTTTTCTGGAATTAAATCAGGCAGGGTACAGCCAACAACTTGAGGCTCTAGACTTTAGTTGGGCACTGTTTTCTGCTGCATTTATAAGTAGGCAGGCTATGGTAAACAATGGAAATCTCACTGAGAGTATGGCAGCAGGAGGGCGAATGAGAGAGAGAAGGAATTGGCCTTGCATGCAAGAGGATGTGTGTGGGAACGATAGCCCGGGGAGGGGATGCGGACAGCATATCAGGATGAAGCAGGAAGGAGTGACACGACAAGTTAGGGGGCATTGGGGGCACAAGGGGGGCTACAGCCAGAGGAAGAGGGCACACATGGGTGACAGAGTTGTGGGATGTAACAGCTGTGGTACAGCGGTGTTCAGGAGTACTCTCTCTGGAGACTGAGTGCATGCCCAGTTTGTCTAAGACTAGGAAAGTTGGAGGCTGAGCTAGCATGGCTAAAAGGAAAGCTATTCTGCACAAGGAGACACATAGTCACTAACACTGTGGAGGGCAGCCAGAAAGGGGGAGAGTGGCAAACCAACCTGGTGGGTTGGCGGGGGTGGCCATACAGAGGGGCAAAGCAAGGAAGACCAGGTTGGCAGACAGGGACACGATGGGCAGGAGTTCCAGGTCAGTGGATAGGGACATGACAAGCAGGAGCACCAGCGCTCTTGAGCATAGGTACACAACTGGCATTAACAGATACTGGTCCTTTACGAGGACATTGGAGCAGGAGGATGAGTATAAGTTTGAGGCGGGTGGAACAAACAAGGGAACCTGGAAAGGAAGGAGAAATCTGGAATAGGGAATGAACAGGAAGGGCAGGGGAGTTCAGGAGAAGGGGATGATCAGGCTATAGAGGCCAGGAAGTGCAGGGGAGGTCAAGAGAAGGGGATGATCAGGCTATAGAGGCCAGGAAGGGAAGGGGGAATAGTATGTGGAAAGGGAGAGATACTATGGTGGACTGGGTGTAGCAGACAGTGGGAAATAGGGGAGGGGGATGGAAGCAAAGGAGGTGTCACTAGAAGAGGCCCAAATGGGATAGGCATCCATGGAGGTGATGGGCGGGAGAAAGACAGGAGTGAAATAGGCAAGGGTGGAAGGGAACTTGGGGGAGACGATACTGAGGGGCACCAGTCTGTGCAGGGGGACAGATGGTTAGGTAAGGGTGGGGTGGAAGGCATACAAGGGGAAGCTAGAAGGAATAGCCAGGTAGGGGAGGCTACGGCACCCTTGGGGGCAACACATGAAAAATCAATCAGTGACAGTGTACGAGGATTCCATTATTAAAGGGATCCATTGGTTAAGGAATGGTGTAGCCTTCAAAGAGAGGTCAGTATTCTGTGAGCCGGGGATGGAAGTGGGCAGGGCTCTCCCAAGAATTAAGGAATGTATCAGGCTGATTGGGGGGAACCTAACCTGGTTGTACACCATGGCACAAGTGATACTGCTGGAGAAGAGGTCCTAGAGGTACAGAGGAGATTTATGGAACTAGCCAGAGGGTGCAAGAGGATAGTAGACACCATAGCCTTCTCAGAAGGCCTTCCAGTTCACTGTGCCAGAACAGCGAGACAGTTGAGAGTCAAAGACTTTAACCACTGGCTGAGGCAGTTGTGCAGGAGGGAGGGCTACGAATGTATAGGGGATTGGGGAGACACATGGGTAGACCAACATCTGTATGCGAGAGATAGGTTGCACTTAAATGATGAGGGGGCCAGGATTTTGAGGAGGAAGCTACAGGGTTTTATAGAAAAAATACCAGGGAGTGATTTAAACTAAAAGGGAGGAAAGGCATAGCTAGGTGTTGTCCAGTAGGAGGAAGAAGAAGAAGATCAGGCCTAACTAGCTCCCTCCATCACAGATGGGGCAAGAGAAACTGACAAGGGGGGAAGGGAAGGGAGGGTCTGTTGTAGGGGTTTGCTGACCAATGCCAGGAGTCTGGGTAATAAAATGGGAGAACTGCAGGCGATAGTGGCGAAGGGTGACCTGGACTTGGTTGCAGTCATGGAGATCTGGTGGACTGATATCCACAGCTGGGAAGTGGAAATGCCTGGGTACGTACTGTGCAGGAGAGACAAGATAGGAAAAGGGGGGTAGCCCTTTATATAAAAGAGGGTATAACGGCATTGTTGTGTGGGGGGAGGGATGAATCTGTGGAGACCCTATGGGTATTCTTAAGTAGGGCAGGGAAGAATGCAGTGAAGGTAGGGGTGGTCTACAGACCTCCAAATCAAGAAGAGGAGATTGGCAAGCAACTGGTTAAAGAGATACAGGACATGGCCAACAGAGGGGAAATCGTGGTACTAGGAGACATAGATCTGACATTGACTGGGTCACCACAGCAACTGCCACAGTTAGGAGCAGGGGGGTGCTGGAAGCCTTGCAGGAAGCATTCATCAGCTAATTGGTGATGGAACCTACTAGAGGGAGATCCATACTGGACCTGATTTTGACAAATGGGGACAGTGTAGAAGGGTTGGGGGTCATGGAAAATGTGGGTGTCAGTGACCATAGGGTGGTGAAATTTAGGATCAATAACTGTCAGGCCAATGACAACTTGAACACTAGGGTGCTTGACTTTAGCAAAGCAGACTTTGGGAGAATGAGAGCAATGCTACAGGATGAGCTGGAGGGGGTGGAAGTCCTGGAAAATGTGGAGGAGCTACAGTATGGGGGAAACTAAAAGATGAGTACGGAAAGTGACAGAGCTTTGCATTAGGATGATGAGCAAGAGAAAGAGTGGTAGGAAACCACTTTGGTTCACTACTGAAGTGAGGAAAACAGGGAGAGAAGGAGGGTATTCGGGATATATAAGGACACAAAGGGAGGTAGATAAGGGAGTGTATAGGGATAAACTGAGGGAAAGAAGGAAGGTGACCAAGATGGCCAAGGCTGAAACAGAAGAATGTATAGTGGGGGGGGGTTAAAAAGGAGGACAAGAGGTTCTTTAGATATGTAAGTGACAGGAAAAAGGGAAAGAGAGGGATAGTGAGGCTCAAAGGGGAAGGGCGGCACTGGTGGAGGGGGTCTTAGAAAAAGTCGATGTCTTAAACAGATACTTTGCATTGGTCTTTACAGTGAAAGAGGGAGGGGGGCCTAAATTAGAAAATAGGGTAGGACAGGTAGGGAGATGGACTCCAGTCCCTTCACTGAAGCTAGAGTACTGGAGGAATTGAGCAAGCCACAGATCGACAAGGTGATGAGGCCTGAGGGTACTTAAAGAATTGAAACAGAAATTGGTGGCACCAATCATGAGACTATTCAACCTGGCACTGCAGGAGGGAAGAGTTCCAGAGGACTGTAAAAAGGTTGAGGTAGTACCACTACATAATGGTGGTTAAAGGGAAAAGCTAGGTAACTACCGCCCGATAAGCCTGACCTCAGTGGTCAGCAAGCTGATGGCAGCACTGATTAAGGAAAGACTGGTTAAGTATCTTGAGGGGGAGGGCCTACTGAATGACAGTCAGCATGGATTCACGGGTGGCAGGTCATGCCAAACCAACTGACTGAATTCTTCGACAGGATGACGGAGATATGGGACCAGGGAGGGGCAGTGGACATGGCCTACCTGGACTTCAGGAAGGCGTTCAACACCGTCCCCCACAGGAGACTCATAGGCAAGGTGAAAAGCTTGGGGATGAGAAGTAGGCTCACTAGATGGGTGGAACATTGGTTGGTGGGGAGCACTCAGAGGGTCATAGTAAATGGGCTATACTCAAAGGAGGAAAGAGTAACAAGTGGGGTTCTACAGAGGTGTCTGTGTTGGGACCCATACTCTTCAACATATACTTAGGGGACGTCTCAGAGGGTCTGTGAGGGAAGGCGTGTCTGTTCATGGACTACATGAAAATCTGTAGTAGCAGGGTGGCTATGATGAAAAGGGGGGTGGAGGATATGAGGCAGGATGTGCCGAGGTTGGAGGAGTGGTCAGAAAGGTGGTAATTACAGTTCAACACAAAAAAGTGCAGGATTATGCGCATAGGGCATAACAACCCGAATGCAAAATACCAACTGGGGGGGGGGTTGAGGAGACAGAGCAGAAAAGAGACCTGAGGATTACCATCTCAGACAATCTAAAAGTCTGGGATCCATATGACAGGGCAGCAGGAAAGGCACTGAGTATGCTGGCATGCATAGGGAGGGGTTTCACAAGCATTAGAAGGGAGGTGGTCCTGCCGCTGTACAAAACCATGGTCAGACAACACATAGAATATGGAGTTTATTTCTGAGGGCCATACAAGAAAGGGGACATGGACCAGCTAGAAAGGGTCCAGAGAAGAGCAACAAAAATGGTATGGGTGATGCAGGGGAGGCCATATGAGGAGAGGCTGGGGGAGCTGGGGCTGTATTCACTGGAGAAGAGGAGGGATGGGGGGATATGGTGGAGACATTCAAATACTTGAAGGGCATAAACAGGGTGAAGGTCGACAGCATATTCAAACTGAGTAAGAACAATTCCACTAGGAGACATACCCTCAGACTGGAGGGAGGCAGATTCAAAGCAGTCATCAGGGACTGGTTCTTCATTGAGATGGTGGTACAGCCATGGAATAGGCTGCCAGAGTGGGTGGTGGGGGTGGTGGATACAGTGGAGAACTTTTGAGGGCCTGGGACATGCACATGGGACTGGTGGGCAGAGTGCAGGCTGCCAAGGGATGGAGGAAATCTTCCTGGAGGGAAGGGGTTATGGACAGATTAGATGGACCTAGAGGTCCTTATCTGCTGACAGCCTTCTATGATCCTATGAATAGGCGCTTCCCGTCTAGTAAGTTAACTGCTCCATAGATTAATAGACTCAACACCAACTTTGGACCCTGCCCAATCCATAGTGGACAACCCCAACTTTAAGATCCATGGTGCAACATCCCTTCTTCTCTTATGACTCAACTAGGAGTCAACTACTTCAATCCATGCTTAAAGGTGGAAGGGTAACCTCCTTAGAAAACATTAGGGAGAATGATGTCAGATCCAGGGCACCCATCTTCCCATACTTTCAACTCCAATCCATGCTGAACAACGCACTAGGCCCATGGCCATGGGATAACTCCAAAATTGCAGTCTGTGACGAACTGCAATCACTTACAGATCAAAGACATGCAGAGTCCATCATATTTAAATGACTAATCATTGTTACTACACTGGAAAGAAGGGGCCGTCCATGCACTATTAGGGGAAAGAGTTCCAGACCAACTTAACCCCTGAAGCCTGGACTGAAATATGGGAGAAAATTTATAAGTACCTTAAATTTAACCGGCTCAGATTCATGCAATACAAAATAATTAACAACATGCAAATGACACCCACCAAACTGCACAAAATGGGACACCTAGAATCTAGCAGCTGCACCAGATGTGGACTAATGGCTGGAACATTGAAGCATCTCTCACCAGCCAAAAGCTCCCACTGGCCCCTCACTATCACCTCCCTTAGTGGTGATATCTTGGAGTGCGTCTGCTCCTTTAAATACCTAGGCATCACTCTGGACCCTTCTCTCTCACTTAAGTTGCACGCCTCCAATGTATCTGAAGTGCTCAACCAGTGGCTCGGCTTCTTCTATAGGATTTGCCCGTTCCTATCCTTGGCCTTCTGCTGCAAGATTGCAACCTCTTCCCTTATTCATCTTCTAACTTGTGGAGCTCCTTTGCTGACCCCTGCAAGCTCTTCGACCCTATCCATACTCTTCCAGGCCTACCACAGGGTCGATAGGTTTGCTCTGGGGGTTGACTCCTTGCAACATCACTGCAATATCCTCTCCTCCTTGGAATGGTTACCTTATTTGTCCAGACTGAGGTACTACTCCCTTAGCCTCTTGTTTAAACTGGTAAATATATCTACCCCCCCTCCTTGGTTGGGCTAATTAATCTAAAACAAGACCCACATTCTCTCCGTTCAGCATCACTTCCCCTTCTTATCAAGCCCGACCTGCATCTTGCTACTGCTTGTAAGTCCTTCTGCTACACTGGTCCTTCTGATTGGAACCCACTCCCTCCTTTCTCCATAAGTTCCAATCCTCCTTGCTGGCCTCCCTTACTGCCTCTGCAGCATGCTCTTACTTTGGTTAGTCCTACTACTCTGCCCCAGAGTCTCAGGCTGCAGTACCTATCTGTCTGTCTTTTACCTATCCATATGTCTTTAATGTCCTATGTATACCATGCAAAATGCTACTAACTTTCATTACATTGTACTGACTACCTGCATATTCCTTGCCAATTGTACATAATGGCCTAGATATTCAAACTACGCCAGGCTGTGGTGCAAGCTTGGGTACAGCTCAACTTGGCTGCACAGTGGTGTGAACTGGGCGATTTTCAATGGAGCTGTGCCATGGCTCAGCAGCACTGAATATCACACCCTGGCCACCCCCAGTGTGCATGGAGCAGTGGCACTGCACCAGTGCAAGTGGCCAGAGTGGAGCATGGGGATGTGCTAGCGCAAGTTCCATTGCACTATGCACAGCAACCGTGATATTCAAAACTTGACATGCAAATGGGGCCATAATGTATGCAAGGCGTACATGGGGCCAGTTATATCATTATGACCCCATTTGCATGCAGGTGTGCCGGATCCCCACCATTTAGTGCCTGGCGCCTGCCAGGCAGCAGCTGTCAGGACTGATGCTCCTGCAGACTTTATATTGCGGCATTTGTAGTAAAAACAAATAACTATTCTGTCCTATATCCCTGGTGATCCAGTGACCCCTGTCAGCCCGATCAGGCATTTGTGATAAAACAATAAGTCCTATATTTCGGTGGTCCAGGATCAAGTCTGCGCCTGATCGCATATCTGTGTAAAATAAGTATTTCCTATATCTTGGGCAGATAGCGGTCCACTGGACCACCAGGGATATAGGAAATAAATTCTATTTTTACACAGATGCCCACTATCGGGCAGATAGTGGTCCACTGGACCATCAGGGATATAGGAAATACTTCTATTTTTACACAGATGCCTGCAATCAGGCAAATAGCAGTCCACTGGACCACCAGGGATATAGGACAGAATTATTCTTTTCTTTTTTACAGATGCACGCGATCGGGCATGGGGGGGGCACCACCAGATGCAGCCGGAGCTCGGGTGGCCACCCACAGGTGGCAGCTACCGTGTTGCGCACTGCAATGTGGCAGCTCACCTGTGGGTGGCCATCAGTTGTTACTTTTTTTTTTGGATCTACTTTGTGCTGGCATAGGTAAGGGTTGTGCATGCATGGCTCTACACATCCCAGGCTGAATATTGGGCTGTGCAGAGTATGCATGGGCACACCCCCCCCACCTGTGCCTGCATACTTTACTGATGCGCTGCGGCTCATCGGGATTTGTGCCACGCACTTTTCCCTTTTGAATATCAGTGGGTTGCCCATGGTGCAACACTGTTGCATCATGCGCAACCCTTTTGAATATCTGGGCCAATATGTATATATACTTTCTGTCAACCTGGTTTTGCATAAGGCGTGGTCACACTGGATTTTTTGTTGTATCTTTCTTATTTGTTACAATGTTTAATGCTCTCTGTAACTCTTGTTACCCGGGTCAACCCTGAAAAAGGGACTGTACTTGTTTCAGTGGACTTACCAGGTCACCAAAACTCAAATAAATAAATAAATTTCCTGTGGGACTGCTCTATAGCACATCCACCATGGACAGAAATTCACAGACAATTAGACCTGCTGATGGGACTGGAGTTGGCCTTCATACTCCAGGCCTGTCTCCTGGGTCTCAACTCACACTCCCTAATGGGGGTAAGAAAGTATAATTTCTCTCTGATCACAGCTGTAGCCAAAAGAATCATCCTTAAAGCACTGGATGAACAACTCCACATCCTCCTTTCAGGAGTAGCATACTTCCATCCTAGAGGCCCTTCACATGGAGAAAATGCTGTACTCAATCCGAAACATCCCAAAGACATACCTCAAAGGGTGGGGCACCCTGGAAACGTTACTGACAGACCCATGACCCTGACCCCTCCCACCTCCTCCTAAAGCTCCACCATAAACAATACCAACCATGCCTATCCTTTAGCTGGACCCTCCTCATACCCTGTCTATGCTCAACAGCCCACACCTCCATATATTAATTGATTGCCTGGAGACAGTGCAGTAATGCTGCATACATTCACATTTTCATACCTCTGCACCCAAGGCTACTATCCACACAATCATGGAATGCTAGTGCTCGTCCTTACTCTCCTTATGGAAGTTCTCCAGACATCTAAGCTGGTTGGCTACATTAAATATTATATAGTTGCTAGTTTTTAGTAACATCTATGTTTGTAGTTTGCAGTTTCTGTTTTGTGGAATTTTTCTATGTATAAATACTGCTTATTCCCAATAAAGTATACTATTGCAAAAAAGATCACTTCACCTTGCAAAGTGTCAGAACAGTAGTGTCATTGGCACTGGGGCAATGTGTGTCACAACTGATGCAGTGTTTTTGACTGAAAGAAACCCAGCAGAAAATTTAAATGTGTTCACAATGTAGTTAACAGTGACAACACCATGGAAAAATGATGGCAATCCATGTTACAAAGTTGTGGACACTGGAAATTCAACTAAAATAAAACTTGTGTGCAACAACAACAGGAGGTGCTATACCACGAAACAGAAAAATCTGTCATTGTGGCTTCACAAGATGTCATCATATCAGGATATGATCAGGACACACATCACATGACTTAAGTCATGTGACGTGTGTAGTACTCATTTGTGCAAGAGTCCCAATAAATATTTGTATTTATATTAAAAAACAGACAGCAATTACAAATGAGATAAAGAGTAATTATTATGACAAAAAGGAAAGGAAGAACAAACATATTTCTTATTTTGCTAAAAACATGCACATGCTTTAAAAATAGCAAATAAAATAAATTAGTATCACATGCAAAGTCAGATCCATCACTAGCAAGATATCAAGTGTATTAATTAAATATAATTTGATGGAAGCTTGTTCAGAGAAGATCTACTAGTTATACTGAAAAATAAGTGTTGACTACATGCTGAAATTCAATTAATGAAAAAATTAATTTCATTACATGAACTAATATATTCACAATCTCAAGTTCAGAAAGTGGGTCCACGCTGAGTTAAAGACTTTAGTTTGACCATAAATATGATAAGGCATTCTTTCATTATTAGCAACCAAAGACATGCTACTGTACCATTCTTCCAAAGTCGGGGGTCTTGGGGTTTTGTTTTTCACATTGATAAAATTAACCACTTAAATGAAAAGGAAGCTATTATAATACAGTTAATTTGATGCTTCCAAAGGTGTTTTAATTCAGAGGAAATTCCTAATACAAAAATATTTGGTGAGAAGGGAATTGTACTTCTAGTCACTAACTCACAAATATTAAAAGAAACAGGAAATGGAACAGTCATACAAACTGGGGTTGTGTACAGGCCTCAGGACCAGGGGGAGGACATAGACACAATACTGTTAGAAGATATACGAAACATAACAGCTAAAGGGGAGGTTCTGATAATGGGAGACTTCAACATGCCAGATACAGATTGGACAATACCAGCAGGAACATCTGCCAGAACTAGTCACATGGTGGATTCTGTACAGAAGGAGGGCCTCAAACAACTGGTACAACAACCCACAAGAGACAGGGCTATCCTAGATCTAGTACTGACTAACAGGGAAAGGATCACAGATTCCCAGGTAGAAGGTCACCTGGGGGCCAGTGACCATCACATGATACGATTCAATTTGGCTACTAGAACTAAATCATCCCATTCCAAGGAAGAACTATGGGACTTCAGAGGAACTGACATTGATAAGATGGCCAACAGAGTTAAGCTAGCCCTGCCAAAAAGAAATACAGGTGAGTGGGTACAGGCAAAGTGGGCAAGCATTAAAGATGCAATACCTGAAGCAACGTCCCATTGCGTTAGAGAGAAAAAGAAGTGCAAAAGAAGAAAGAAACCACATTGGTTCTCAAAAACAGTAGCAGAAAAGGTCAGAGCCAAAAGACTGGCCTTCAGGAAATATAAGGGAATGCAGCAGGATGAAGATTTGGAGGCATACAAAACTTCCTAAGGAAAGCAGGGAAGGCAGTAAGGAAGGCAAAGGCCCAAACTGAGGAAACACTAACACAAACAGCAAAAGAAGGTAGCAAGACTTTCTATAGATACATTTGTGAAAGGAGAAAGTCCAGAGGGGGTATTGCTAATATCAAAGGGGATAAGGGAGCATGTGAGGAGGAGGATCATGTAAAAGCATCTATCCTATATAGATACTTCTGCTCAGTATTTACTGAAGAGAAGGTAGAGCAGGGCCCACAGCTCAGCCACATGGACACGGGGGAGGGAGGTGAGCACTAATCCCTTCACAAAAAAAAGGATCCTACAAGAGCTCAATAAGCTCAGGGTGGACAAGGCAAAGGGACCTGATTGCATACATCCCAGTGTACTAAAGGAGCTAAGGGTGGAACTAGCAGAGCCATTAGCAGAACTGTTTAGTGAGTCTCTGAGCACAGGAGAGGTCCCAGAAGACTAGAGAAGGGCTCGTGTGATCCCGCTCCACAACAGTGGTAGCAGGGAGGAGGCAGGGAACTACAGACCAGTCAGTCTTACCTCAGTAGTGGGCAAGATTATGGACGCACTCCTTAAGGAAA
Source organism: Neoceratodus forsteri (assembly GCA_016271365.2). Lineage (NCBI taxonomy): Eukaryota > Metazoa > Chordata > Ceratodontiformes > Ceratodontidae > Neoceratodus > Neoceratodus forsteri. The sequence continues at coordinate 28,166,763 of CM057449.1, forward strand.
GGATCATGCAACACCTGGAATCCATAGGAGTACAGGATCCAAGACAGCCTAGCTTTACAAAAGGAAGGTCCTGTCAAACTAATCTCATAGATTTCTTTGACTGGGTAACCAAAGTGGTGGACCAAGGGGGAGCAGCTGGTGTAGCCTACCTTGACTTCAGCAAAGCTTTCGATACCATTCCATATAGAGGATTGATTAATAAGCTGGGTAGAATCGGGGTGGGTCAGAAGTTGGTCAACTGGGTGGCAAACTGGTATACAGTCAGAAGAGATGCAAGTCACAAGTGGGGTAACTCAGGGATCAGTCCTGGGACCAGTCGTCTTCAATATCTTCATCAGTGACATTGCAGATGGACCGGAGGATAAGGTTTGTCTGTTTGCAGATGACACCAAGATCTGCAACTGAGTAGATGATCCAGATGGGGTGGACAGAATGAGAAGAGATCTGGATAAACTAGCAAAATAGTCAGAAGTGTGGCTACTGGGGTTTAATGCAATGAAGTGCAAGATCATGAACATGGGGAAGAGAAACCCTAAAGACACCTATAGGCTGGGAGAGGAGTTGCTGGCAGTCACAAGGGAAGAAAGAGACTTGGGTGTCATCATCACTGATGACCCAAAATCATCCAAGCAGACCACTAAAGCAGTAGGTAAGGCTAGAGGGATGTTAGGGTGTATTAGTAGGGGTTTCACAAGTCAGAGGAAGGAGGTAATAATCCCCTTTTACAAGACACTGGTTAGGCCCCATCTGGAGTACTGTATGCAGTATTGGAGACCACACCTTCACAAGGGCTTTAACCTAATTGAGGCAGTCCAGAGAAGGGCAACCAAAATGGTGCAGGGACTGTGTCAGAAAACATATGAGGACAGATTAACAGATCTCAATATATATACCCTAGAGCAAAGGAAGGAGAGAGGTGATATGATCAAAACATTCAAACACCTTAAGGGCATTAATAAGGTGAAAGAGTCTAACATGTTTCAATATAAGAAAAATAGCAGGACAAGAGGACACAGCATGAGATTAGAGGGAGGCCGATTAAGGGGTAATATGAGGAAGTTATTTTTCAAAGAAAGGGTGTTGGAAGCATGGAACGGCCTACCTCAGGAAGTGGTGGATATGAATACAGTGCAGGGCTTCAAACAGGCATGTGATAGGTATAAGGGAGCAATACAGATGAGTATGAATAGATAGGCCATTGACAGAGCAAAAGGTGATGGCACATTTATAAGGCAGAAAAAGAAATGGGCAGACTGGATGGGCCTTGCGGTCCTTATCTGCCATCAACTCCTATGTTTCTATGTTTATTTTCCATGCAATGATAATAATGGGACATGTCCATTACATGTGGAGAAGACTGGCATGCATCACTTTACATCTCCAGCAATGACCCCCCTGATAAGTAATTTATGCCTTCCAATCTTTTGGGTGAGTAATAATATTGGTGGAGAATTTTAAATTGAATTTTTCTTCCTGTACTTCCTTACAAGAATGATTAGCAGTGGTCCAGGAGGAGATACATTCATCATTCTCTATATTGTACCCTAATTCTTCTTCCCATTTCATTTTGGCCAATGCCGTAGTAGTACAGGGGTCATTGCCTGTTGTAAGGACTTTATAAATCCAAGTGGCTCCTTTCCTCATTGTAGCAAATTTAATAATTTGCTGACATTCCTGATCTATTGTGGAGATCCCAAAGTTAGCATCAAAGATGGAATCTAGTAACCTGAACATATATCCTAAAATGGTATCTTGGAAGGTTATATTTTAAGTTCTTCAGATTAGAGTAATACTCCTGTATTCAGATCTAATATTTAACTTATATTAGTAATGTTATATTTGTTCCATCCAATATCTTGTAAGAGGAAATTACCTGACTGAATACCTGATTTCCCCCACAGGGACACAAAAGGCACTGGGATCGAAGGTAAATTAAGTAAGTGCTGTCCCTTTTTGAGAATCTTAAGAGAAGATGGAATACATAGACTCTCTCTCAGACTTTTAGGGAGATCCTTGAACAGGTAATCAGAGAGTTTTTGCTGATCCACTAACTGTTGTTTCACTTCCAGTCACAAAGGTCAAACATATTGAGGAGGGGGGGCTATATGTAAAACTTTGTGTTTAAAAAGAAAAGCCATTTGGTATTGGTATTGCTTCCACCAAGGGAGTCTATAACCCCCTTCTGAACATGGGGCTTTTAATGTAGAGATTGCAAGCCTAGGAGGTTTTGTTTCTCTGATGAAAATTTGAACCATAGTTGTTTTTCTCTTCAATTTATTAATGGGAAATACGAACGGGATGTTTTGGAACAGGTAAAACAATTTAATTGCTTGCATCATTTTTATGGTGTTTACCTTACCCCATATGGATAAATAAAGGTGTTTCCATCGTGCGAGATCTGAATCAATTTCTTTCAATAAAGGGTTGAGATTTATATCTGTAAGTTGATTAATTTGTTTAGGTATTTTGAGACCCAAATAAGTAGTCTCATGATATGCCTAACAGCTATTCCCAACATGACAGATAGAAGGGTCTCCATTACCTTCAAGGACTATAGGCATCATCTGAGTTTTCTGCCAATTAACTGTTAAACCAGATATGCTGTAGAAAGTTTCTGAAACAAGCTGCAGAGCTATAACTGATTCAGGAGGTATGGTTATTGTACCTGTTATCTGAAACACACAAAGGTATGTCAATTTAGACTAAAAAGACTTGAATGGTTCTGTCAACTGTGTTTAAAGCTTCAATAAATGGAGGTTTGGTTATAACGAATAGTAGGTCATCTGCAGAAGCAAGAATTTTATTGATAACTTTCCCTGTTTTGAGGCCCTTAATTTCAAGGGAGTCTTGCATTTCCTGATCAAAGGTTAGTTTGCTAATATGAATAGATAAGAAGACACGGGGAAACCTTGCCTAGGTGCCCTGTTCACATGAATAGGAAGAGAAATAAAGTCATTTTTAATCACTTCAGCTGATGCAGAGGCAAACAAGAACCTGACCCAGTCAATAAAAACTTCACCCAAATTATATTCGGAAAGTGTAACATGTAGATCGTTCCACTCAAGAGAATCAAAAGCTTTGAAAACATAGAAATGATAAAATAAAAGACTCTTTTTTGAGATAATTGGGAAATATGAATGATATGTAAAAGCCTTCTCATATTTTCATAGCCATATCTACCTGGCACAAGCCCAATTTGCTCTCTACCTATCTAAGTGGTAATAATGGGCCCAATTTTCTAACAGAAGTAGAGGGACGCAAGGGACTTGGGGTGGAGAGTATGCTGCAAGTGCCGACTTGTGTCAGATTGGGGTGAATTTGGTATTTTATAACAGCGGCTACCTCAAATCCCCACCACAAGTCCCTTACATCCTCTTCCCCTGGCCTACCTTTATGTCTGAGGGGGAGCAGGTGAATGGGACTTGCATCACAGTTTAAGCTCAAGCTGCCATAAAAAAGGGTAGTGTCACAACTGAAAGAGATGCTAGTACTTACAGTCTGCGTGAACTGCAGTTTGTTTTATCTTGCGCCACTGCTCCCACTGTTCTCTGGTTACCATAAGCATTATCATCTGCTTTGAAGGGGGTGGAACCGAAGAAGCAATGTCACCTTGCTGGGAGGGGCAGACAGTGTTTAAAACTCGTGTTGGTACTGCGCGAGAGTGAGTGGTGCGAGCACCACTCGGTAACAAAACTGAAGGTAAAAATTTTAAAATTCTGAAGTATAGAGAGTTTGGGTTGGTTAGACTTAATAGTTTTAGTTGAGTAGCTAAGTCATCGAGAGTTCTGTCTTAAACTAGAAACACAGAAATAGAGAGAAGTAGTAAAATTACAGTGAAACAGAGAGAAGAAGTAAAATTATAGTGGATTTGATATATTGTGTTTAATATGGATCTGCTCTGTAGGTTACTGTTACAATTGTGTATAATATTATCACTAAAAGTAAAACTTGTTACTCCGTGTCAAATTGAAGTAACGAGTTCTTTAGCAATTGGAGTTGGATTGGTTATAAAATTAAGAGCAGTAACAATAAATGGAGATGTGGAACCTAGAAGATGACATAGAAACCCTTTTTCTAAAATCAGAATCCAGTTAAACAAAAAACTGCCTGTTACGAGTATAATGGGGTTTGGACAAACTACATTTAGAAATTGCTTGTTGTTCTCGTTGGTAATGGGGGGAGATATAGAAACAAACCCTGGTCCTGGCAGTAATGGAGAAATCAAAGTTACGTATGATAATGCCAGGAGTTTGAGGAAAAAAGCTGATTTAATGAAATCTTGGATATTTACAGAGACCCCAGAAGTAGTGGCACTAACTGAGACGTGGCTAAATAAAAACATAGACACCAAAGAGTTTGAACCTGAGGGATTTCATAGTCACCGTTTGGATAGGAAGGGACAGAAAGGTGGGGGTGTTATTTTGTTTACTAATTGGGAGCTTGGTCAAGCTTTAATTTTATTTGCAGATCAGGTTGGAAAAATTGATTGCTTATTAATAAGGGTTTACAATTTACAATTAATAATAGGGGTTATCTATGCTCACCCTAGGACTCCCATAAGTGAATTTGAAAATCTTGCATCAGTGATGCAGAGAGTTTCATTGGGTAGTGAATTAATGCTAATTGGTGATTTTAATGCTGCTTGGGGCAAACCGAGGGGTCTTGCATTGGAGAAGAGTTTTAAAATACTAGAGGTAGAGCAGAAGATTATTCTTTCTACAAGGAAAACCTCACAATTTAGTGCAGGAAACATTTTGGACTTAAACTTTGTTACAGCAAACCGAACATAGGTGTGCCGAGGTTTAGGTTCAAGATAATTTCCTGCAAACAGGTAAAGGTAGAGATAAGAAAATTGAAATCTAAAAAGGTCTTCAGCCTAGATTTTATTGAAAATCATTTTCTGAAGGATTCTGTACAGGTGATAGCCCCAATATTAACTAAATTGTTTAATTGGTCTTTAACTGAGGGTATTTTTCCTGATGTTTGGAAAAATGCAAAAATCATACCTATATATAAAGGAACAGGAGATTCATTTCAATCTACAAATTATAGGCCTATTGCTCTACTGTCTGGGTTATCTAAGATCTTGGAAAGATTAATTCAGGTACAGCTCGATGATCATTTAGAAAAATACTCATTGTTAACAAAACAGCAATCAGGTTTTCGTAAAGGATACTCCACGAGCACTGCACTCACCGATATGGTGGATACTATAGCATCAAAACTGGAGGGGGGCCTTTCGGTGGGTGCGGTGTTTGTGGATTTATCCAAAGCCTTTGATAGAGTTAATCATGGGATTTTGGATAAATGATTGGCTGAGATCGGATTAGACGAGGAGACAGGTAATTGGTTCAGGTCTTATCTTTCTAACAGAACACAGCAGGTTTGTATAAATGGAGTACTATCAAATAAGTTACATGTGCAGAGGGGAGTGCCTCAGGGCTCCATTTTGGGGCCATTATTGTTCTTGATTTATATAAATAATGTTGTGGACTGTGTGAAATATTCAAATATAAATCTTTATGCAGATGATACTCTCTTAATTGCTGGTGGATGTACCTATAGAGAAATGGAGAAGAATCTACAGCTAGATTTCACAGGGTTATGTAATTGGCTGACCGAATCTGGTTTAATACTTAACAGTAAAAAAAACTAAACTTATGGTTTTTGGCAGTAAACATAATCATTTAAATAATAGTAAAGAAATAGTAAATATAAAAACATTACAAAATGAAACATTAATGCAAGTTTCAGAATATAGATATTTGGGGTATGGATTGATGCATCCTTAAAATTCGAATATCACATAACAGATACTATAATAAAAGTAAATAAAAGGTTGGGAGCGTTTAGGAATTCTGGCTTTTGCATGAATAGGCTTCTGAGGGAACGGGTTATAAATCAACTTCTTCTTCTTGGAGTATGGAAATCATATTTGTGGTTTGGCAAAAAAGAGTTTGTTATCAAAAATTGATCAATTATACTACAGGATGGCAAGATTCATAACACAAAAAGATTATAAATCACATCACTGTGATGTACTTAGTGAATTAGGATGGCTTGCACAGGATAGTAAACGTCAGATTACTTGGGCAACCCAAATTTTTAAAGGGGTAAAACAAGAACAACCTAGGTGTCTTTATGATAAATTGGAAATAAAAAAGCATATTTATAACTTAAGAGATATTAATCTAAGGAATTTTGTGTTTCCAAAAATCATAAACACATACAGTAACTTAAGATTTCCTGTAATTGTTAATAGATTATGGAGGGTCTTGAAACCTGTATTTTGTAATCAAATTAATGATGTGAAAGCACTTTCTACTAGTTTGAAGACAGAACTAAAAGTTTGTTGTGAATGTCATGGATGAGAATTTTAATATAAAGTGTTTGTATTGACAATTATATGTTATATTAGATTGATATGTATGATATTTTGGTAACATTTTTTGTAACTGAATTGAATAGGATATTGTATTGTATTTTGTGAGTTATATGTTTTGATGTTCTTTATATCTTTAACAGAACCATCTTAAAAATAGGACTATGTCCTAATGATGTGTTATACCACCTGAACTCCTGTCTAAAAATAAAGGTTTTAACTAACAACTTGCATCCCTGGTTATAAAATCAGGTGCAAGTTGTGGCAAACCTCTGGCCGCAGGTACAGCAAATGTTGTGGGGACACATGACTTGGCAACAAGCCCTGCATCCCCATTTGAAAATTTGACCCAATGTGTTTAACTCTAGATGCCAAAAGTTTGCTCAGAGGCTAGCTCGGTGGCACTGAGGATTGAGAAGCTGGATGCCACACCTTGTGACGCAGTGGCAACCCATGTTTGGGAATGAGCACAGGCTACTGTGGGTTGGCAGAGGAGGAGATGGATCGAGCATCCGATGGACTGCTTTTCATCTCAGGGAAGGGGGGAGATCAGTGGCCAGTACAGGTCTGACCCCTAGCGGAGACTGGGGCTCGGTGACATGGAGATGCAATAATGTGGCTTGTGAGCATGGCAGATGTTTGATGTGGATGCACAGAGGAGCATGCAGGACCCTGTTGCAGGTGTCATTGCACATAGCCCGCACACAAGGGGACACAGAAAAATGGAAAAAGCTCCTGGCAGATGATGTGGGAGCTCACAGGCCCCACACCTGGCCAGCCACGGTGCAACACTGGATCCTGTTTTGGTAGGGAAGGGCCCCCTCCGCAGACCCCACCAGGGGGATAAGCCCTGGGAGTATAATGCCAGATGGTGGACACCGGGGTGATGGGGCTGGGGCTCCCCCAGAATGCAAGAACCATTGGATCAGGACTATAAACAATAATTAAAAAAAAAAGATTCGGTCAGAATCTTATAATCCACATGGAGTAATGACATTGGCCTGTAACTTTCACAGGTGTGGGGAGACCTTACCTTTTTTCAAAATTAAAGTGATATAAATCATATTCATAGATTCAGAGCAGAGTTTTATTAAAGTAAGCTTCCTGAAAAGCCTCTGATAAAGATATGACAGCCAGAATGCAACGCAGAAATGGTGCAAAATATCACAGAATGCTGCAGTTTACTGCAATAGCCATTGTAAGTCAAGTTAAGCCCTTTTGTGGTGCAGGAATTTGTGACATGTCATTACTGCAAGTTACTGCACTTCATCAGGGTTGACTCCACTGTAGGTACTTAGAGGAGCTGATCTATAAAGATATATTATCAAAGAAAGCAGATTGGTCTTTTTAAGGAGCATAAGCATTATAGATTAGTATCTTCCTACCATTTAGTACTCCCTCCAAGAACTGATAATGACCTTCAGGGTCTGCAGCGTGACTGATCTTGGTAAGAGTGATCCACTTTCTTATTAAAATTGACATTCCCCTTTGGCTGGAATTCTATGTGCTGAACTCTGTGAGGCCCACTCAACCCTTAAACTTTAGAGGCCTCAGCAGGAATAAGGTGAGTTTGCTGTAAAAGTACAATGTCAGTGTATACTTTGTGAAGGTAATTTAGCTCTAGCTTACGTTTTATAGGTGATCTTAGACCTTCAATATTCCAAGAAGCTATACATGCAGTAACTGATTGTGAGACATTCTGAAATGGACAAATAGTACCAGGTAGTTGTAGTGTAACAGACAAGTAAGACGCATGGAAGAAATTAACTTAAGTAATGATTACTTTTAATAAATTGTTGTGAAAGCTAAATCTAAAACATCTATTATCTAATACTGTCCTAATATAATAATAACAGACTAGTAAATCACACTCAAACTATTCCCCTAGTTGTTAACTCTAGTAATGATTATGATTAATAAATTATGAAAGAAAAATGATAACTAGATAACACTGAAGTCAGTGCTTAAGAAGATTTGGGGGTGGAGAAGAAACAGCCCAATATAAGGACTAGGTTGCTATTTACACTCTTTAAGGGAAAAAAAATACCATGGTGCCAACTGTTTCAACAATTAAGAACCAATTAAAAGCTAACAACAGTGTGAACCATCTGCACCATGTAGATGAAAGTCCTGCTTTTATAATAAATATTTCAATTATCCTCAAAGAGCGAAGACAGACTGGCATCATGTGTATGAGGATGTTAGCATCATAAGAATGTAAATTTAAAGTTCACTCTATTTGGTAAGTGAGGTGGTAATGGGATGACTCAAAGAACCTATAGTAAGATAGGGGATCAACAGACGTCAGTAAAATATGTGATGCTAGTGAAATAATTAAAAGCTTTTTAGAGCACAGAGAGGATTCAATATATGAAACATGTAATAGTTGACCTTACATAACAGCCAGAAGATCATTAGGCCAGGGAGCCCTGGTTCCCACCCATCATCCAGCATAATTTAGATTTCAGGGGGAAGCAGGTGCTTTCCCTATATGATTACCATGTGTACCTCAAATTAAGCAGAGCCTTTATTTCAGCTGTATAAACAACACAAATCCCATCATTATCTCAGGTATGCTCTCACTCTAGCCAGATAGCCAACTCATCAGTTCTGCTAGCAGTCTCATATTGTACTACAGTAACAAGGAAGGAGAAGAAATAAAAAAAAAATTGTTTTGCAAATTTAAGGGTTAGGGAAAGGGAACATTGTTTAATCAGGAGTAGCACACTAATATAATAATAATAATAACTTTATCAAGTGCCTTTCTTTAATCAAGGTGCTGTATAATTTAAAAACAAATAAAATCAAGTGAATAAAAAGCATAAAATATTCAAGTACAGCAGGCAATAAATACCAGTCGGAATATAACAATTTAAACATCATAAGCAAGATGCCAAAGATGGGTTAACAGGGCCCTCTTAAAGCTTTCCACAGTCATGCACTCATGAATCTGATGAGGTAGAGAATGTCACAGGGTTGGAGCCACATACATAAAAGCATGGGCCCCTGATGTTTTAAGCTGTACCCTGGGAATCTCTAACAACCCCTCATCAGCTGAACGGAGAGGTCAACTGAGGCAGTAAGGCTTCAGGAGCTCTTGCAGAGTGCTCAGACCCATTTTTTGCAGGGTCTTAAAGGTCAGAAGCCCGACCTTGAAGGTGATCTGCCACTGAATAGGGAGCCAGTGCAGTTCACACAGCACTGGTGTGATGTGACTCAAATGAGGAGTCCCCATCAACAACCACGCCACAGCGTTCTGCACCAGCTGCAAGTGGTGGATATCAACCCCAGGCATCTCTAAGTACAGGAGTTGCAGTAGTCTAGGCATGAGGGCAAAAAGACATGGATCAATGCTGGAAGGTTGCTGGATGGAACAAGGTGCTTAATCCTTGTGATGTTGCTAAGATGGTAAAATGGGGACTTGACAACTGCCAACACCTGCAAATTCAGTGTCAACCCATTGTCAAAAACCACCCACAGGTTTCACACCCATTCAGAGGAAGACAGCCAGACACCTCTGAGACAGAATCCAGAAGGCTGTTCAGCCACTGACCCCTCTGTCCGGTGACCCAGATCCACCACCACCACTTCAGTTTTTCCAGAATTCAATTTCAACCAGCTGGATTTCATCCAGTCCTGGATTTGTATGAGGCAGCTATTAAGGACCGAGCTCATACTACCCCGGTCAGGTGCAAAAGACAGAGCTGGGTATCATCAGCATAGCAGTGCAACCTCCGCTCATACTGTCTTACAATGTCTCCGAGGGGCAGCATATACACTTCCGAACAACATGGGGGACAGCACTGACCCCTGAGGGACCCCACATGGCAGAGATAATGGACCAGAGTAAAAAATCTCCAACACCACCCTCTGAGATCTGCCAGTGAGGAAGGATTGAAACCATCTGAGAACTGTTCCGGACTGGCCACTGATGACCCTCAGGCGCTCAAGGAGCACCCCATGGTACACAATGTCAAAGACTAAAGAGAGATCAAGAAGTACCAAGACAGAAAGGTGTTTCTGATCCCTTGCCACTGATCACTAAGTTGAAGATTGTTTCAAGATGTAATCTGGGAGCACAAGGAAGTTAAGTGACTTGCTCAGGATCACACAGTATGCACATAGGCATCTGTGGGATTCAAACCCAGGTCTCAAGATCTCAGAGCCTTAACCCACTGAGCTATAATGCGTCCTTAGATTTAAAGGTGGCTAGCAGACAGAAATTCAAAAAGAATGCAGTTAAAGAGCTGAGGGGGGTTAGAATGAGAGACACAGCCTATCAGTGTTTACTATTGTGGATTAATGAAATTTTGCCTTAAACAGTAAATGCAAAAACAGATCCAGATTAATGCAGCTTGTATTAAATAAATAACAGACAAGCCCTATTCAGGAAATTAATGTCAGTCAGTTCAAGGATAGTCCAAGCAATATCAGGGCCGATTAATGAATCCAAAGTGTGATCCAGACACGGAGGACTAAGGACACTCATCCCTTGTGTTGGCTGCCTAGTAAGCTGGACAACAAATTCACAGTCGGGATTGTCGATATGAGTCCTTCCTTGTAGAAGTTAAGGACAGTGATACAATCAGCAGAAAGGGGAAGAAAGAGCCAATGCAGAAAAGACAATCAGGTTAAAGTATGACATGGAAATCCCATGAGAGTTCCTTTCCTGCCTATCACTGGTTAACTGGGTAGATTCACATTACTTTCTCTTGAAAATATTAGCTGCCATCTCAGTGAACCATGTCTTCAATACAACACTAGTGGAGAGAAACAAGGGAAACTAAGAGAGCAGCAGCTGAAAACAGGACTTACCCAGACTTGCCAACCCACAAAGACTAAATTCTGACAGAGTCAGCAAACAACAGAAGAGAAGCAAGGAAATCGAAGACAGCAGCAGCTGAAATTGTTTTTTTGCAGAGTATATTTTCTGTTAATTTGTTGTGCAGGTTGTCTTGCTGAAAGGAAGGGAAGCACTCAATGGGGTGGTGGGTCTGAGCTGTAGCTGATTGTTTCTGGAGGGCAGGGGCATTGTCCAACCCACCCTGCCCTTCACACCACCCACTGCAAGGACATCATTTCCTTTATACCAGGGGTTCTGACATCACATCCCTAAAAGTGCAATAGGCATACACCTGTCATATCCTTAATAGCCCAGTACACTTCGTAGGGGTAATCACATGCACATGCTCATACACACTAACAAAAACAATGAATAAAAATTAGAAATAAAATGTTTTTAAATTAAACAGAAAGGGAGACAGACATGGGAAGGTGCACCACTGGCTGTGGGGCAGCCGTCTTTGGGGAGACGTTCTGGAGGTTGTGATTCTTCCCTATTTGCAGACACCTCTCTGGTCTGAGGGAGGAGGTTGCCCATCTCAAGACTGACCTGGCAAGGATTCAGGAAACCTCCTCCCCCACCCAGGGACCATCAGGACCACTGCTGCTGCCTCAAGGGTTGCCAAGAAAGAGTAGTGGTTGGACCATAATGGGTCAGGAAGGGCAAGGGTGGTGGAACAGAGGCGCATCCCTCCAGTTGTACCTCTCCATAATTAGTACACTGTTCTGGTGGAGCATGGTTCCTCTATGGAGGCACCCACAGGAGACCAAGGAGGATGCTGGGAACCTCCACAAAGGAGATCCACAGGAGGGTGGCACAGGATCCCACAGGGGGAGGAAACAACTTCTGGTGGGAGACTCAATTGTTAGGGAGGTAGAACTGGGGGAGGGAGGGGAGAAGGAGTTAAAGTGCCTGCCCAGCACCATGGCTGGGAGAGACAGGAAACTAATCCTCAGAATCACGAGCGCAGCAGCAGTAGAGAGGGAGCTGGACATCATTATTCACCTATGGAAAAATGACCTGGCTGGGATTAGGATCACAGCAGTGCAGGAGCAGTTTGTGGAGTTGGGGAGGGTACTTAGATAAGTAGCATGCATGGTAACTTTCTCATAGGGGCTGCCTGTCTATGGCATGGGTGGGGCTATGGTACTCCACATCACAGGATTCAATCAATGGTTGAAAAACTGGTGCCGAGCTGTGAGTTTTGGCTTCACTGGGGACTGGAGTTCCACCTGGAGGGATATAGGCCTATACTGGCTCGATGGTCTGCATCTGTCTGGGAGGGAAACCAGGGTCCTTGGCGATAGGTTTAAATGGTTCATTGGCAAGCATTTGAACTAGCCAAGGAAGGGATGCACTGAATAGGAGCAGGAAAATCCCAGCCCCCCCATACAACAGGGAAGTTAGCAAGGTAAACACGAAGGTAGATAAGTTGATATGGAGCAGGACAGGGGTAAATGGAGAAAAAGTCAAAGGCAGTAAGGATAGGGAGTGGGCTAAAATGGGTAAGGTCATCAAAAAATGGAGGGTGATGAGTACCAATACCCATAGTCTGGGTAACAAGCTCCATGAACTAGTGGCCTTGATGGAAAGGGATGCCTGGATATCATGGCAGTCACAGAAACATGTCAACATACCATTGAACATAATCTCCAGGAGGGACAGGGAGGGTAAAAGAGGAGAAGGAAGAGCTTTCTACTTAAGGGAAAGGATGAAAGCACTGGAACTAAAGGGTAAACAGGGAAGAGAGGAGGCACTGTGGATCACCCTGGAGACAGGAAATGGCATCACAATCTGCACGGGGGTTGTTTACAGATCCCCATCTCAGGGGGATGAAATGGACAAGGAAATGATGGAGGTCATCCTTAGAATGGCAGAAAAGGGGAGATATTGTTGATGGGGGACCTGAATATGTCAGATGTTAACTGCAGCACCTTTTCTGCAACTACATCCAAGAGCAGGGTCATTCTTGATGCCCTACAGGAGGCACGCCTTATACAGCTAGTGTTGGAACCCATTTGGGAGAGTGCAATCTTAGACCTAGTACTCTCAAACATGGTTGGAAAAAGGATCTCAGATTTAGAAGTGGGTAGTCATCTGGGAACAAACAACCACCAAACAAAGTGGTTCATGATAAACACAACCGTAGAGTCAAACCATAGAAATGCTAGAGTATTGCACTTTAGGAGGGCTGATTTTGGTAAATTGGAAGAGTAAATCAGAAAAGCTCTAGAAAATATGCAAGGAGGGGTGGAGGAACAATGGGGGAAAAATCAAAACTGCCATTAGAGAGGCAACAAGCCTTTGTCTGAAGCAAATAAAATTAAATGAAGGCAAAAACCACTATGCTTCTCAAAAGAGGTGGCGGGGAAGGTTAGGGAGAAAAAGGTAGTATTCAGGAAGCATAAGGAAACACAGAAGGAGTAGGACACAGAACTGTACTGTACCAGTTAAAGCAGAAGAAAGTGCGGAAGGCAATCAGAATAGCAAAGGCCAAAACCAAGGAAAAGATAGCCAACTCAAGTTAAGAAGTTGGATAAAACCTTTTATAGATGCATTATTGAGTGAAGAAAGACCAAGGGACAGATAATGAGGCTTAATAAAGGGAAGGAAGTGGGCAGAGGGTAATGGTGAAAAAGCAAGGATGAATACTTCTGCTCAGTATTCACAAAAGAAGAGGAGGTGGAGGTACTTAAACCAAACAATAAAAGCACTCTGGATAGGAGGGTTGATACCAGTCCATTTAAAGAAGAAAGGGTTCTGAAATAACTCCTGAAACTAAAGGTAGACAAGGCAATGGGCCCTGATGGGATTCTCCCCAGAATTCTAAAGGAACTAAGAGGAGAACTAGTGACACCACTGACTACCCTTTTTAACAAATCATGGGAGGATGGTGTGATACCCGAGGACTGGAGAGATGGATATGATTCCACTTCACAAAAGTGGGAGCAGGGCAGAGGCAAGAAACTACAGACCTGTTAATTTGACCTCAGTGGTAGGGAAAATGATGGAATCACTTCTGAAAGAAAGTATTGTTGAGTACGTAAAGGCCAGTGGGGCACAGGACCCAAGGCAGCATGGATTCACAGTAGGAAGGTCATGTCAGACAAATCTAATAGATTTCTTTGACTAGGTGGATATTGTTAGCCAGTTATCTATGCCCTTTTTGAATGCGTTAAGGTTTCAAAGTCAATTAATTCCTGAGGGACCTTGTTCCTTAATCTAGGTGATGTTATGGTGTAGAAATTGAGTCTTTCGTTGGTTCTGGCTTTGGTAACTTATAGTTGCTTATCATGAAGTCTTGGCACTATTTTCCTTTGCAAAAAGGAAATACCACATTGTTGTATCAATGTTGGTGATTGTAAGGTTCTAAAAAGAAACTGGAGATCCCATCTACTTCACCTTAGTTCCATAGAGTGGAGACCTGTCTTGTGAAGTCTCCTTGGGTAGGTCAAGTGTGCTAAGTGAGGGACCATTCTGGTTGCTCTTCTCTGAATCTGCTCTATTCTATTGATGTCCCTTGTTAGGTACGGGCTACAAAAGGGTGGCTCATAGTCAGAATGTGGTCTGATGTGTGTCCTGTATATAGAGGATAATGTATGGTCTTTGGTTAATAACCACGCTGTAAACACTTCAAGAGGTTGCCATGACATCACTGTAAACCTTGAGAGCGCAGCTTGGGAGGTTTTCAGATGTCATGGCAACCTTGAGAAGTATTTTCAGTGTGGTTGTTAACCAAAGACCATACAATGTATTTTATAGTGTATGGGCTACCAAGATTGTGTAATGTGAATTGGATTACTTAACTTTACTGAATTACTTTACGGAACATTGATGTGAGCATTCTGTTTTGTTATACCATTGATATGAAATACTCAAGAAGAGTTAACAACAGAGTAATGTCCTAATGATGGCATAACAAGGTTGTAATCTGCTTGATTTGGGTTCATAATAAGGGCTCCCCATACATTATAATGATATTATACATTCTTCCGTTTTTGAGATAAATGTGCGGTTTATCCTTCTATGGAGTGAGTTGGAGAGTTTAGCTATTTTGTTACAATGGTCAGTCAAGGAAAGCTTATTATTGACTATAATTCCTAGATCTTTCTTGTAGTTATTTGTTTTTAGTTGGCTATTGTTTAGTTTGTATGCCTGTTTGGGATTATTCTTTCCGAGATGTAAGACAGTGCATTTTTCTATGTTGATGTGCATCCCATTTATATGTGCCCAATGTTCGATGGTAGCAAGATCCTTTGTGAGTAAGTTCATGTTTATGTAGGAGTCTACCTTCCCTCCTAGCTTTGTGTTGTCTGCAAATTTCCATAATGTGTTACTTGATCCAATTTGCATATCAGAGATGAAAATATTAAACACTGTGGGTCCAAGGACCGATCCCTGGGGCACTCCATTGGTCACCTCCCCCTCCACCTACAGTCCTCCATTTATTCTTACTCACTGGGTGCTTCCTGTCAACCAGCTGTCCACCCATTTAACCATATTAGTGGAAAAACCTAGATGGAGTTACCACCGGGTGACCAAAGTAGTAACATAGAAACATAAACTTTGACAGCAGACAAGGACCACTTGGCCCACCAAGTCTGCAAATTTTCCTACCTGTTGGATAAGCTGTAGATCCTAGTTAACCAATAGCCTACTTATTCCCAACCATCACCTGAATTGCCTTATGTCTTCCCAATGCATTCTTGAATTCCCCCACTGTTTTTGTCCCCACAACCTCCTCACGAAGGCCGTTCCATGTGTCCACCATCACTCCATGAAAAAATACTTTCTAAATTTGCCACTTAGCCACCCCCCTCTGTCTTCAAATTGTGACACTTGTTCTTGCACATCTCTTTTTCTGAAAGATACTACTCTCTTGGACCTTACTGATTCCCTTGAGGTACTTGAAAGTTTCTATCATGTCCCCTCCCTCCCTCCTTTCCTCAAGGGTATACATATTAAGCTCTTTCAGGTTCTCTTCGTATGGTTTCTGTTGCAGACCCTGCACCATTTAAGTTGAGCTCCTCTGGACTGTCTCCATCCTGTCTATGTCTTGCAGAGGTGAGGTCTCCTGAACTGCATGCAGTATTCCAGATGGGGTCTCACCAACTGTCTGTACAGAGGGATAACAACTTCCTGTTTTCTACTGGTGATGCCTCTCCATATATATTCCAGAATCCTCCCAGCCCTTCTTACTGCCTTTTCACATTGCATGCTTACCTTTAGGTCATCTGATATGACTACTCCCAGGTCTCTTTCCATTTTTGTTGTTGTTAGTACATCCCCCACCCACACTGTGCACTCTTCCCCTGGGTTTTTGTTTTCTACATGCATTACTTTGCAGTTCTTTACATTGAATCTAAGCTGCCATAGGTTTGACCATTCCTCTAACCTTGCCAAGTCCCTTCTCATCAGTTCCACTCCCCCTTGTGTATCAACTCTTTTGCAGACCTTTGTGTCACCTGTAAAGAGGTATACTTTTCCTTCCAGTCCCTCTGCAATGTCACTTATAAAGACATTAAAAATGACTGGTCCCAGTACTAGACCCTGCAGTACCCCACTAGTTTTTATTTTTTATTTTTAAATTAGTATCTGTTGACCGGGTAAGTGCACTAGACAAATCTTGCCTATTTTCAGGCATGACTCGGGATACAGATGAATGCCAACTGACCTTGAACCAGATTAAGCTGTTTGTGGTATTTTTAGTGAATGAGGAAAATTTGGCCAGGACACCGGGGAAATTCCCCTACTTCCTGCTTCCTGAGAGCAGGGGGGACCCATTTTCTGGTGGGACCAAGATGGTGGAGGAGGAGGACAGTGGAGGAGGTTGTGCTGGGGCTGCTGAGCCCGAATCAATCAGCGGGGAATATGGTACGGCTGGGTTGCACCTACTGGGTGGCTAGCATCTCGTACCTCAAGCCCCGCACTCTGAGAAAGAGCTCTCAGGTGGTAGATCCGCCGAAAATGGGGAGTTAAACCCTCTTTATGCCATGGAAATGCCAAAAAGTGTAAAGATTTCAAATGTTAGTGATATTCTTTCATCTGGGGAAAATGGTACAGCTGGGATGCACCCATGTGATGGCCAGCTTAGTGTACCAGAATCCCCATGAGCCAAATTGAAGATGCACAATACGAAATTTGTGGATAGTAAGAATACAGGAAGTGTTTGGACGGCTTCGGAGGAACCCGCAGTCCTGGGAGAAAAAGCTGCTGAGGCAACTACATTGCCTCACGAATCTCAAATTCTATCGCAAGAGTTTGTAGTTTCCTCTTATAATTTATTAGAGCATAAACGGCAGATAATGGAATCTGCTATTGCGAGGAGTTTTCAAAAATCAAGCGAAGAAGAAACGAAATGGAAACAGCCTGTTTTGGACTCCCTTCTAGCCTACAAGGTACTGTACCTAAAGTATTGAAAAGTTTTCTACCTACTGACGTTACTTTGCCTCAGGTTTCTAAACCTTTGCCTGATAAATCCTGGTCCCCACAAAAGCGCTATTGAAGCAAGCTGGACACAAACTGATACGGGAAACTGGATAGCTGATCCGGTAATTCCCATCCCTGGAACAAGTATAGAAGCTGAGAGAACAGATGGCATCCCTTTACAGGATAAAGTATCTAGCTATGGACCTGATTGTTTTACACATTCTCCTGCAAGTCTTTCAGATTCTCCTTTAAGTAGTTCTTAACAATCTGGGTTATTTGATTAACAAATGCATGATGTAGTGTTACCAGAAGATAACCTATTGCATGTTGGTGCTCTTGAGACTTTAAACAAAATACAGGTTCTTGCTGCTGAGCTTAATCCCATACAGGATACACCTGTTTGTATTTCAACCCCTGCTACGTTTGCTAGTTTATTTAAAAAAACAGTTTCCTTAGCAAAACGCAGGAACGTGGTCTGGTTGCGGTTTCTTGGCGATATGGATGGTATGCCTGATCGATTTTATATAGGAAAGGTTTTAATTAAACAAATGCTGGGATTTTCCCCAGGAGAGGTATATGCTCTTATACATACCCCAGGGGATAATAACTATGATATTAGTTTCCATACACCAAACCTGTTAAATAAATTTTGGATGAGATATGCTTTGTTAAAAACTAATCCAGCTTGGTTACACTTTCAAGCTATCCCTCTTGCCAAACAAACATTTAAGGTAATAACTGTTCTTTTCAGAAATGAGGGTGTTGATGTGGAAGATATTACATCTTGGTTAGAAAGGAAGAGTTCAGTTCAAGGGAATCCTGAACCTATACTGGACGATGAGGAGTTCTGGAATGGAGGGTGGAGATACAAGGTGAATTTATTTCAAACTGAAGAGGGCCTACAGCACCTACCCAGTTGTTTTTATTTGGGACGGGATAAGGGTTTCATATTTTATCCTGGACAACCTATGCATTGCTACAAATGTGGATCGACCAGACACTTAAGTAGAATGTGTGAAGTTATTAAATGTGCACAATGTGGAGAACAGGGGCATGTTCTTCTTGACTGTCACCAGCCTAGTAAATGTTCTCTTTGTGGAGAAGCACATACCTTTGCTGATTGCCCTTCAGCGGCTCAAAATAAATCTGGAGATTACAGTATCCAAGATTTTTACATTAACACTGCGGTCAAAGCTGCCTTACGACACCAAACAATTTTCCCACCTCCTGAACGGTCTCATTCACATATTCCTACTAGCTGTGAACATACTCTGACCCAAAAGGAACCTCAACCTAAAATAAATCTTGATACCTCCGAACCCGGGCCAGTATCCACAAATCTTGTCTCTCATATAGAAGTTCCAGGTAATGCTTTGGCTTCAATGCCTCCACCTCTCCCACCTGAAGAAGATTTTACCTTGGTAACTTCTAGAAGATGTAGCCTCCGATCTGGTAATACCAGATTAATGATTCCTGACCTCCACACAACATCCACCCATAATCCATTTACTGTACTTCAGGATGATACAGGTACTGAATCGGATTCATTATCTGTACATTCGTCACAACAAGACATTACTTCTGATCTAGAGCAAAACTTATCACAAAGTGATTCAGTTAAAAAGAAAAAGAACAGACTGGGAATCAGGAAAGGGAATAAGAAAAAATAACATGTTCTAAGAATAGGATGGGTTTCTTCTTTTTCATTTTGTTTTTTTGATGTCAGCAGTTTATAATCTTTCGGTGGCCTCCTTGAATGTGAATAATATTTTATCGGAAAGAAAACTGATGCTGATTTTGTCACTTTTTGAGAACGTCTATTATGATGTGGTGTTTTTACAAGATAGTAGATTACATTCAAAATTGGATGTAGAATCAGCAACTGCTGGTTGGAAATGGGGGATTACTCATTGGTCAGTAGGTGAAGACCAATGTAGTGGTGTTGGTATTGCCCTTAATAACCCTACAACGAGGGTAATAAAATTGATAGATCTTTTTCCCGGTCAGGTATTGTTAGTAGATGTAGTAATTAATGACTTACAGTGCTGTCTTATAAATGTGTATGCACCACAGACTAAGATTGAATGGATTGAAATATTTCGCTTATTTCAACCATATTTGATCACCTCCAGGTATGTTTTCCAGGGAGGTGAGTTTACCTGCAGTAGATATAAGACAGACAGAGGATGCCGAACCAATAAAATATTTTGTGATGCTACGTGCCTGAACACTTTATTGGTTCAAATGGGCCTTATTGATGTTATGGCTCTCAAAGGGGCTCCAACAAAAACATTTTTCAGGGCAGTAAATCTACATGGATAGATTTTTGGTTTCTTTCAGACTCTCTACAGACTATTGACACCAAGACGGTACCCGTTACTGTATCTGACCATGCCATCATAACAGTTACAGTGGCAAGTCATATGCCTATGCCTAGAGGTCCAGGATACTGGAGGTTGAGTTTAGCTTCATTACTTCTCCCCACAGTAGAAGAAGGATTTCTAAATATTTTAAAAGCTAGGAAATCAGTTGTGTGTCTTTATGACACCTGTTGTGAGTGGTGGCTAGACACAAAAACTGATATAAAATGCTTTTTTCAATCTACAGGGAGATTACATGGGAAATATAAAACCGATATGCAGTATCAGCTAGGTGCTGGGAGAATTGGGCTAGGGCAAGTTGTTCATGTATCTTAGCCAGAGTTGGGAGGAGGGAGATGGGCCGGTAATTCCCGGGCGAGACGGGGTCTCCCCCCTTCGGCAGAGGGATGATAGTAGCCAGCTTCCAGGCGAAGGGTATTGAAGACATTGAGAAGGAGAGGTTGAACAAGTCAGCTAGTGGAGCGGCTGTTGCAGGAGCTGATAGCTGGAGTAGTCTAGAGTTCAAGCCAGAGGAGCAATTGCCCTTATTGGGGTTTAGGTTGCACAGAGCTTGGTAGACTTCGGCCGGAGTGACAGGTCAGAAGGAGAAGGAGAGGTGGAGGAGGAGGCTGTGGGTTGGGGGGAGTTCTCAGGGGTGGGAGGGGACTATTTACCAGGAAGCTGCACTATTGGTAAAGTGTATGTTGAAAGCCGTGGCTACTTCATGTGGGTCAGAGATGGCCCGGCCACTGATTGACAGAGCAGGGGTAGGTGGTTGGGTAGGCGGGGTTAGTAGAGATTTAATGGTTTTCCAGAAGAGGGAAGGGTGATTCTGATTTGCGCATAGAGCCGATGCAAAGTATTTTTGTTTGGCTAGGCGAATTGCCTTGGTACAGGAGTTACGGAGGGCATGGTAAGTTTGTAGGTCTTGGTGGGTGCTAGTAGTTTTGTGTTTTTTCCAGGCCGGGTCCCTGGAGTGGCTTTGACATATGATTTCGGCAGATATCCAGGGTAGGTGGGAACCCCTAACTCTGTTTTTTTTTAGTGGCGTGAGTTGATCCCAGACCCTCAGGAACATGTTTTTGAAGCTGTCTAGTGCAGCATCAATCGAGGGAGCCTGCGGGATGAAGGACCAGTCAGCCATAGTCAGGTCCAGCAGGAGTGGTGTGAGCGCTAATGACTTAAAGGATCTGGCTAGCAGGGTCCAGGAGGGAGGTTTGGGGGGCTTATGCACTTTACAGACCACATAGACCATGTGGTGATCACTTAGGAAGTCAGGGAGTAGGCCTGCTCCTATCGATCTATGGGGGTGAGTGGTCAGGGCCCAGTCCAGAAGGGAGTGGTTGAGGGTTTTTAGGTTCAATCTGGTGGGTTGGGAAATTTGTTGTGCGAAGTTCAGGGCATTAACCTTGGAGCGTACCTTGGCACAATCTGTAGCAAGCCAGTTGTGATTGAAGTCCCCTAGGATGTATAGCTCTCCTGTTGCGGTGGAGGATTTTAGTTTGGACAGGTGGTCTAATATACTAGGTGTAGAGGTATTAGGGGCACAGTAGATTCCAGCTATGAATATCGGGGTGGTGTAAGGAAGTGAGAGTTTAACAGTAAGGGACTCAATTAAAGGGGAGGGTGGAGGGAGGTGAACAAGGGTGAACCGGTGTTTGGTAGAAATGAACATGGCTATGCTTCCTCCCTTTTTTTTCCCCATGCGGTCCTGCCTAGTTAGGGAGTAACCGGGGATAGCAACAGAGGAGTCAGGATGGGGTTTCGGAGAGTATCAGGATATCAGGGCGAAGTGTTAGGACTGAGAATTGTAGCACAGGGGTTTTGTTAAGTATACTGCAAATGTTTTGGTGAAGGATTTTCAGTCCCTTTGGAAGAGCCGGGGGGCTGGTGTCATAGGAGGGGTAGGACCACATATGACAGGGCTTAAGAATAAAGTAGGAGTATGGTGTACAGACCCCGGAGTACTTATGAACATGGTTAATGTACATGTGCTGAACCTCTTTGGAGTAACTGAACCCATGAGTCACGCACACAAGGCTTGGTTGGTACGCATTAATTTGCCTCAACTACCGGATTTAGAGATATCTACATTAGTGGCGTCATTCACAACACTAGAGGTTACTACAGCTCTGGCCCAAACAAGAGCAGGAACAGCCCCAGGGAATGATGGTATACCATATGAATTATATAAAATAATGTTTCCACATTTATTGGATGAGTTCACTGCAGTTTTAAATGAAATACTAACAACAGGAACAATGCCCCACAACATGAATGAGGGGTTAGTAGTATTTATGTACAAAAAAGGAGACAGAGGGGATTTAGTTAACTGGCGACCCATTACCCCATTGAATACGGATTTTAAACTGTTTTCCAAAATACTAAACAATAGATTGTTACCCAATGTACATTCCCTTTTACACTCTGCACAAACCTGTTCCATTCCACATAGGAAAATAACTGATAGCCTTATACTTTTATGGGAACTTTTTCAAAAAGGATCTACAGGGGAAATTTCAGGTCTGATTTTAAGCTTGGATCAAGTGAAGGCCTTTGATAATGTAAGACATGAGTATCTGTGGGACTGCCTTGCTGGATATGGTATACCACACAATTTTATAAAATGGATAAAAATGTGTTATACTAACGCTACTGCTCAGGCATTTTGTAATGGATTGATAGGGAAGAAATATCCCGTACTACAGGGTGTACGGTAGGGTTGCCCCCTGAGTGCTCTTTTATACTTATTCACTATTGATCCTTTAATATGGAAGATTTATGCTTATGATAATATATGTGGACTCTCCATTTCCAGTACAGATCCTGAAGTTAAATGTGTCACATATGCTGATGATTTATGTTTCTTGTTAGGGGATCTCCCCTCAGCACTGGTGTTAAAAAGGGTTTTGCAAGGTTTTTTATTATATACTGGTGCACAAGTAAATATTGACAAATGTAATTGCATTCCATTAGGAACAGAACCAGTATATTTTACACAGGTTATAGGTATACCGGTGATTAAAGGTACATGTAAAATCTTAGGCCTTTATTTTGGAGCAGGAGACCTAGCATATTTAAACTGGAAATTTAAATTAGAAGAAGCAAAAACCAAGGTTGATATATGGAATACATGGAGACTGTCAAAGTTAAAATGGATACAAATGGTAAAGACCTTTTTACTGCCCATATTTTTATATGTTAGTGCAGTATTTAGCCTTCCTACATGTTTGGAAACACAGATATGTGGCTGTTTCTTATCCTGTATTTGGGGCAGCAGACTTAACCCTATAAAAAGAGTGTTGTTTCAGGAGAAAAAATATGGGGGACTAAAAATGTTGCATCCGATAGTTTTCTTTTTTACCATGTTTTTGTATACAAATTTACAACCTATATTTGCAGAGAGAGACACATTATGGAAAGTATGGCTTCAGGAAACTTTAGGTGATATAACTCTTTTTTGGCCTGAATATGAGATATTCTCAAAACAACGATCCATAAATCATCTCCCGCAATCTCTCAAAATATGTTTTGGAAAAATTAAATTATGGGGCTTTTCAAGATACACTTTTCTGCACTCTAGTAGAAAACAACTTTATGTTTATATAATACAAAAATATTTTCAAGATATGCCCCCTTTGATTGCTATTCACCTCAAATAAAACTTTCTATTGGTATTATGTCAACCTCAACCCGCATACCACCCTGTATGTGGGATGTACTACGGTTATCATTATATGGTAAATTAAATGTGCATGCTAATCTAAAACATAAACAAATTTCGGACCGATATTGCCCTAGGGAAACCTGTTTGGAAGTAGTTGAGACTATGGAACATTTATTTTTGTACTGTCCCTACATCAAAGAATTTTGGATCTTGGTTTGGGAAAAATGGCCCACTTTCCCTTTATGGCCCCTAACATTGGAAATATTGTGCATAGGGATCCTACCAGAGACCACCTTTCCACACAACAAAGTCACATTATGACTGGTTTTACTTCGTTTTAAATATTATATTTGGCATGTGAGATGTCGTTTTACTATACAACAACACTATTTTTCACAAGCCACTTTATTTGACATGGTTGTTAAGGCAATTTTCAGACTGAAAAAACAAGATTACGAGGAATTTCCTCTATCCATTTGTCAATCTAGATGGGACTCTATAGATTGATTGTAACCTTCTTGAGTTAAATTTAGTATAACCTACTCAGATTATGCTACAACATTCTGCCTGGCCGTTTACATTATATTTCGGAGTGGTGTAACACCTTCAGATAGATGCTTTACTTTCCAGTTTAAAAAAAAAATATCCCCTACTCTATTGATAGGATGGGGAAGGGTGACAATTTTCTTAGTAAAACTTAATTTCTGTCTGCGATATAAGTAGGACTTAGTATGTCTATGTGTCTACATTTATGATCCTTCTTTTTTAATGTTTGTATACTCCTGGTCTTTAAAGTATAAAGGAAATTAATACTGATTTTGTTTATATGACCTTTTTGGGTTATGAATGAAACATAACCCTACTCTTTCATAGAGAAGGGGAGGGGGGGTTGACTATAATGGTTTTTCTTTATGTTTGGGGTAATGGTATGAATTAGTACCTGTGATTGTTTTTAAATTTTTCCCAAGGTTCTAGTTTTGTATGATGTTATACAGCTTTGTATATAAAATTTTTGTTTTGTTTTTGGAGGGAGGCACTCAGTATTTAATATTCTGTTTTAGGATTCTACTGACAAAGATGTATGTGTTGAATGTATGATGTAATACTTATTTATGTTTATTTTTCATGTTTGCCTTATGTTTTAAGTACAGTAACACTATTTTGTATATGTCTTACCTTTAAGTGTTAATAAAAATTCCCCTACTCTTTTCGAGAAGTGCCATGGGATCTTTAACATCCACCTGAACTACCACCAATACAGGCAGATGGGACCTCCATTTAACGTCTCATTCGAAAGAAGGTACCTCAGAAGAGCAGCACCCCTCTCATGCTGCATTACAGTGTCAGTACTGGGATATTAACCCAAGTGCCAGATGTGGGAACTGAACCCACAGCCCTCTGATCCCCCAGCCTCAGAGGCGAGTGTGCTACCTACTGAGCCACTGACACTAGTAACCGCCCTTTCTTTAGAGTGGACTCTGTTTACTGTTACCATTTGTGTCCTGTTGTCCAGCCAATTTTTTAACCCAAGCTACCTTCCTGGGACCCACTGCCAGACTGGCTAACTTGTTTATTAATCCTTTTTGTGGGACTGTGTCAAATGCCTTGCTAAAGCCTAGGTAGGCCATTTGAGAATTCAAGAATGCATGGGACAGACATAAGGCAATTTTGGGGGGTGGGGTGCTGTAGGAGGAAGAAGGTTGTTGGTTAACTAGGATCTGCAGCTTATCCAATAGGTAGAGAAATGAGCAGTCTAGGTGGGCAAAGCAGACCTTATCTGCCATCAAAGTCCATGTTTCTCTGTTTATATGTCTTGGACTACTGCTTGCTGCATATCCTGGTCTGCTTCTTAGAGTTTGTTATCCATCTAGATAGGTGGCTTTGATGAGGTCTACAGGTTAGCTTTACTTTTTTCAAAGATTGCTCTGAGCATGACTCTGAAGGGGCAGAGGTAGAAGTATTATTAGTCTGACTTGTGGGGATATCGGAGATTGCAATTTGATGGCCTGGACACCTCTGAATGACAGGAGCAGTACGTGTGGTTTACACTTAATTGTCAGAGGGACTTCATGTTGAAGGTTCTATGGATGCAGGTACTGAATCTGGTAATGCCAGTTGTCAATTATGATGACTTTAAGGCAGTTCCTCAAACAGAAATTGCAACGCTTTGTCACGCAAACTACGTACTAGGGCAGGTCCTCCAGTATTTGTAATGACAAGTGAAGATAGATACTTCTTATAATGACTAAAGTTCTTTCTTTGGAGTGCTTGCTTGACCTCACTAAACTCCTTATATTTAGATACAGTTTCTGCATCAAAGTCATAAAATAAAAATATTCGTACCGATCTCCAGCATAGCTCAGTGGGTTAAGGCCCTGAGCTGTAGATCTGGAGACCTGGGTTTGAATCCAGTAGCCACCTAGGTGCATACTGTGTGATCCTGAGCAAGTCACTTAACTTCCTTGTGCTCCCAGGTTGCACCTATAAACAAACTTTCAGCTTAATGTGTCTCTCCTGGTTAAACAAACAAACAAAAAAACTGCCACTTCTCCCTGGCTATTCTCAAAATGTCCTCCTTGATGGTGAATCTTTAGAAATTAGCAATAACTGGTCTTTGTTTACTACCAGGTTGTGGTTGCGGGGCAAGAGAACTGTGAACCCATTCTATTTCAAGTGACCACGGCCATTTATTGCCAGGTCGTTCAACAAAAACATTCTGAAGGAGAACTGTCATACTGTTCCCTTCTGCCCCCTCTGGGAGACTCACAATCCTTTCATTATTCCTCCTGCTACTGTTTTCTGAATCTTCAATTTTTTCAAGTAAAAAGTGGATTTGTTTGGTGTGTAATTCAGTAGTGTCCTCCACATAGTACAAAGAATCTTCTATAGAGTCTATTCTGCTTTTGGACATATTTGTCCTCCAAATCGTTTCAGCTGAATCTGTTTCAGTTTTAGCAATAGATGTTTTCATTTCCTGGATATCTAGTTTAATACTTGTCGCATTTCTTTAATGTCTATTACATCAGGTTTGCTGTGATCCCATCATGAAGTGAGAAATCTCTGCTGCACTGTCATTTTTAATGTTTTACACTGCTTCACTCCCGGTGGTGCCATTAAATGCTGAAAGGATTTTTGAACTCACAGAAAATAGTTTAAAAAGCAACAAAACTCCACTTTTTTGTTATCGTTTCTTAGCATTAGTTTTGTAGTAACAAATGAAACTGATTTTACTGGAGATATAACATTTTTGCAGGATTAAAAAGATTGGTTGTTGTCAGGTGCTGACAGAACCGAAGTGCTACACCACCATTTCTCACAGCACCATGTAGGTAGTTCCTCATTTGTGCAAGAGTGATGAGACATGCTAATTTCACTGCTATGGGTTTGGATGAACTGTGGCACTATACCACAGAGATGAGTTACTGCTGTGGTACTTTGACTGTGATGGTATCCTCTTCAACACATCACATCTCCTTCCACCATCACACAGATTGGTAGAAACAATTTTTTTGTCTACTGATGATTCCTCCAGACTTGTCTTATTAGTATGATGACACCATGCAAAACTTATTATTATCAGTATGCTATCCATTCCCCAGGTCACCACTATCTCCCCACTGCTGGTGCTGGAATGCTTGGTCAGCTGCTTTCCTGCCTCTTCCATTTCCTCTCTGACCTGTTCCCTGCCTCCCTCTTCCTCTCCTATTCCCTTCCTCTTGAGTCCCTGGCTGCCTTGAGAGGATGACAGCAAACATATCATCCTGCTTCCTCCTGTCCCTGTCACCCACCTGGACATGAACCACTGCTCAGTGTGTCTTTCCCAATTGTGAATTTTTCAATAAGTACATAAGTTCACACGTGTGCTTCATGCAACATTCAGTTCAATGATGGTGACCTATCATTATTCTGCTCAATGTGCCCTGAACCCCATTGATGCTACAATAATAATAATACATTTTATTTGTATGGTGCCTTTCAAAAAGCCAAGGCACCTTAACAATGATTAAAATCACAATACACATTCAGACTACCCAGTATAAACCAAAAATTATACTAATAAATCCTTCACTTAATCACCAAACGCTTGGTTCCACAAGTAAGTTTTTAATGCTTGTTTAATGCCCTTTATGGTTGAGCACTCATATAACATATGGGGTACAGAATTCCAGAGGGTAGGGGCAGCATACCTAAATAATTTTACTCCAGAAGATTTCAGACATACCCTCGGAATCTCTATCAACCCCTCAATGGCTGAGCAGAGCAATCTTCCTGGGCAGCGAGGAATCAGGAGCTCTTTCAGGTAGTCTGGATCCTGTCCACGTAGGGCTTTAAAAGTCAGAAGACTGACTTTAGAGGTGATCCGCCACTGAACTGGCAGCCAGTGCAGTCAATGCAGCTCAGGTGTAACATGACAAGACCAAGACCATCCCATTAGAAGCCACGCTGCAGCGTTCTGCACTAGCTGCAGGTGGCAGATTTCAACCCCAGGTAGTCCTAGGTACAGGGAGTTGCAGTAGTCCAAATGCGAGGTCACAAAGATGTGGATCAAAATGAGAAGGTCGCCAGATGAATCTAGGTGCTTAATCCTGGAGATATTCCTCAGATGGTAAAACGATGCTATACATGATTGATCAGTACTGGCTGGTCTGCTATAGCCCCATTTTCAGGATATCACTTTGTTCATTTGCTGGTTAGCTATCCTTTGTATGTGCATATGCATTATTTATTTATAATTTAAAATAATAAATAAATAAATAAATAAAAATAAATATGCATTATGATTATCCCTTGTATGGTTTATCAACTGGCCCTTTGAGGGGCAGTGGCTCAAGGTACAGTTTAACACTCTTTACTGCCACCTAATCTGTTTTGCAGCACTTGCTTCTATAGCTGAGGACATGTCTGGTAGGTCCATCTAACTGGTAAGTGTACACTGTTTATAAAAGAATTGTTTGTAAAGTGTCATGCTCCTTTTTTCAGGTTTGTGCCTTGGAATCTATCTGCCGCTGCTGCCATGATGATTTTACCCACCTCTGTGCATGGACCACAGCATGGATATCTCAAGAAGGTAAGTAAAGGATCTCTTAGCAATTCATTGAATTTTGTCAACAGATGACTGAGGTGCACTGCTCATAGGAACATAAATTTTGACAGCAGATAAGGACCACTTGGCCCAACCAGTCTGATCATTTCCTTACTGATTGAATAAGTGGAAGATCCTAGATAACCAACAGCCTGCTCAAACTCATTACAGTGGGCAGCTTGTAGGGATACTGGCTGGCTAACTGTACTACCATTCTCTGGAGGTGGGGCTAGTGTTGACTTCATGTGCACCATTTACAGGGCTATCACAGTAATAGTTTAAGTGGGATGTGAGTTGTCAGGCAGTATTTCTTTGCTGAGGGTGTTGTTGGATGTGACTAACAATCCTCCAGTATGGGTAGTGTTGCCACCTATCTGGTTTTAGATGGGGTAACTCTAGTTCTTAGGGTCCTTATTTGGATATCCTATTATCTGGTTTAGTGTCACTTAAATGTAGTCTGGTTTTTAGCTCATGTGCAGGGAGGGATCACGACGCTCACAAATGACTATCAAATCATGTAATGTTTTTGCTGCATGTCCAAGTTACCATGAAGTACTACTGACTCCATGTTTCCTTGTGTGTTTGTGAAACTCTCTGTTTGATTTTTTTCAGGTCTGTCTATGTAAGTCTGTAGAGATGCTGCCTGCTGCTGCTGAGAACCTGATTTAGTCTGGCAGTTCTGTGGCTTCGTGGTGTGTCCATCACAAGTGCCAAGGTAAGTACTAATGTTTGTTACATTTTGCTATTTTTTTCTAACAGGGCATTTGATGAGAATATGATAGGTGTATATTCAGGCTGACTTCAAGACCGGATGGGGTGTGGCTGCTGCAGGTGCAGACCAGTTGTCATGCAGATTAGGCAGTAAGAGTAGGTTCAGATTTGGTGGGCCTGCCTCCAAGGTGGTCCACCTCATCTAACCAATGCCCTGTTTCACCTTGTGTTTGTGGAACTCTCTGTATGATCTTGGTTTCCGGTCTCTCTGAGTGCGGGAAGTGATTGTCATCTACCAGATTATCTTATTATAAAACTAATTTGTTGGACTCTAGATCTAATCCAAGAAAACTTTGTCAGTTAGTAGAGTCTATGAGGAAGGGTCTATCTGCCTCAAATATTTCAAACGTGTCCTATAATGGTCACACTGTTTATTCTAAGGAAAATATCAGTCGTCTTTTTATTACATTTTTTGTAGAAGCCCTCAGCTTGTTACTAGAAAAGGTCGGACTGTCTGCCTTAAATCTACCATTTTGGAATGTAGATTCTCCGCCCCTTCAAGACCTAAATTTTACTTTAAATATATTAGTTACAAAGAGGTCTTTGATCTTTTATCACCTTTAAAAAAGGCACTGCTAAAGGTACTAATAACTTGGACAAGTTTTATTCAAATCTAGTGCTGATATTATACCCCTCTTCTAACTCATATATACCGTATAATTTGTCCCTTATTATGCAGACCTTTCCTTCTGCTTGAAAAAAGTCTATTGTTATCCCTTTACATAAGTGCAGGCATAAATCCTAGGTTGATAATTATGGGCCCATCTTGTTATTAGCAATATTATTAAAATCTCTTGAAAGACTTGTCCATCAGCAAATCTCTCAATATTTACTTACTTATTATGTGCCTTCATTTGCTCAGTTGGGCTTCAGTCCTCATCATTCCACTCAGACAACTTTACTCGATTTTCATGACTCCCTTTCAAAGGCCTTGGACAAGGGTCAATATGTCGAGACCTGTAAAAGGCTTTTGATGTAATAAATCATCACCTGCCTCTGTAAAGTTTACTTTCTCATGGGTTTTCTTTAAATATTGTATCCTGGTTTTCAACTTATTTACAAGGTAGGTGCCAGGCTGTTTCTTGGAATGGGTGTCTATCCTCTTTTCTGTTTATAAACTCAGGGGTACCTCGGTGGGGGGGTTGTGATAATGGCAATCGCCAAAGGTGATCGCAGTTATGGAAAATGTGCATAGCTGAAAATAAGAATGCGCTGTATATTTGCAGCGAGGATCTATCGTTAACTGTTTATGTGGGGCGCAAAACAAACTCTGGGGGGGGTTACATACCAGGGAGGGGAGAGAACCAGGGATAAAAAAAAAGACACCAGCGCAGAAAAATGCAAAATATTGTGCTCCACTCCAGCCCCTGCACCTCTCCACCAGAGCCAGCTACCCTAACCACTGTGCCACTAGGCCAGTTCAGTGGCTTCCCCTCTCTCACCCCCCACATACCTTCCGGTATCTTGTCGCTCTTCGTTTTGCCCTGCACTTTCCAGCTGCTACCCTTTCAGGGTTGCTTTCCTCACAGGTGCTGAGATTGAGCTGCTCAAATGTGAGTCACTCAATCTCAGTCGCCCTTTTAATGGTATACCCCTCAGGGGTCTATTTTAGGTCCTATCCTTTTTAGTTTGTTTGTTGATCATTTACCTTCCAGAGTTAGGAATTGTACGATTAGACTTTATGCTGATGACACCACTCTTTTCCTTGATCATAATGATTTAAAGTTCCTAACTTGTACTCTTCAAACTGATTTTAATAAAGTTGCTGATTGGTTTTCCTCTAATTTACCACTCTAAAACAGTAAAACAAAAACCAAAAAAAACAACTAGTGTTATTTTGGCTCAAAACCATCATTAAGAACACTTTTCTTTCTTTTACAATCAAGCTTAATAATGTCCCTTTGCAGTTTTTTCCTGAATTTAAATATTTGGGCTTGACGTTCGATTGTACTCTTTGTTTTAAATCTCACATTTGTTATACTACTGTAAAAACTCTTCAGTGCTTAGGTCGATTGAATAAAGCCAGACACTGTTTATCATTACAAGATCATAAAATCATTGTGGCCCAACCAGTACTTCCAATTCTGGATTATGGTGAGTCTACCAATCATAATTCTAACATCACAGAGCTGTCTTTGGTTGACACAGTATATTTTCAGTTACTACGGTTTATACTAAGTAGTCCAAGAAATACACATCACAGTACTCTTCCGTCCCAATTAAAATGGCTGTCTCCCTCATTATGGTGTTCCCATCACTGGCTTAGTTTGATTTACAAAACAGTAAATCATTTAACCCCAGCTTATTTCTCGACTAAACTGTTAGACTCCACACATAGTCATAACTTAAGATACGTTCCCAGTCAGGGTTTACTCTTATCTAGATACCACTCTCATTACAGTAGAGATTGTTTTTCTTTTGATGCCCCTCTTTGTTGGAATAAACTGCCACCTGAGTTAAAAATTTCCAGGATATTGTACATTTTCAAACACAATCTCAAAAAAAGCTTCTACATGCACAATCTATCTGTAACTGTTTTTCTTGAACAAGTTATCTGCTGTGACACCTATTTGACGCATTTAAGGGTTTAAGTGTCATTATGCATGTTTCAACTGTTTTTATGAGCAACACATTACTTGTTGTGTTACCTAGAAGATACTATTTAGTGTTCATGTATTATTATGTATGCTCTGTATTACTATATATGTTTATTAACGTTGTCATCTTGTGATTAATGGACTTGGGAAGTTCTATAAATGAGACTTGACCTCATTGAACTCATCCTCTAAATTCAAAACTTTTAAATAAAAAAAAATAAAAATATGTGTAAGCCTTTACAGATGCTGCTGCTGCCTGTTGCTGCTGAAATCCTGATGTAGTCCACCAGCTCTGTGGCTTCATGGTGTGCCTATCACAAGTGCCCAGGTGTGTAACATGTTCATTCATAGTTTATTAATAACCTTCTTCAAGCGCTGGTTTCAGTAGCTCAGTTATATGCCTTTCACATCACTACAGTACATGTACAGTGACCTCTGCTCCAGGGTGAGCTGGTTTCAGTGGGTACAAGGAAAATATGCACAGTCTGAAATAAAATGACAGTGCAGTTTCCTTAAGGCAGCTTTGACTCTTACTGACTGGGGTTGCAGCCCCTTTAACAAACATAAAGAAAATCTGATTCCTGTCTGGAGTTCTGAGTAAACAAAATAAATCTGCACTTCCTGTGGTTACCAGCTACCGAGGTTCCTAGCTTCAATGTAGTATGATAAAGCCCACTTTCAAACTCTGCATTCCAGTCCAAA
This sequence comes from Neoceratodus forsteri, assembly GCA_016271365.2. Lineage (NCBI taxonomy): Eukaryota > Metazoa > Chordata > Ceratodontiformes > Ceratodontidae > Neoceratodus > Neoceratodus forsteri. The sequence continues at coordinate 28,199,597 of CM057449.1, forward strand.
AGTCTCTGTAGCTTGAACTCTCCAGGCAGATCAACAGATATATGCAATTTCTGCATGCTGATACCTGGATTTGTTTTCTAACGCAGTTTACAGAAAGTTCTGCAGTTCACATTGGGATACAGTTTACAAAGTGCAGAGGTATTTTACCATGGAGAAGCAGTGTTCTGGGAGACATTCTGGAGGCTGCGTTGCTGCCCTATTTGCAGACACCTCTCTGGTCTGAGGGAGGAGGTTGTTTGTCTCCATGCTGACCTGGCAAGGATTCGGGAAACCTTCTCCCCCACCCAGAGACCACCCAGGCCACCGCCACTACCTCAGAGGTTGCCAAAAAAAAGGAGTGGTTGGACCATGGTGGGCTCAGGAAGGGTGAGGGTGGTGGAACAGAGGTGCATCCTTCCAGCTATGCCTCTCCACACATTCATTAACCACTCTGGTGGAGCATGGTTCCTCTATGAAGGCACCCACAGTGGAGACCAAGGAGGATGCTGGGAACCTCCACAATGGACAACCACAGGAGGGTGGCACAGGACCCCACAGGGGAAGGAACCAACTCCTGGTAAGGGACTCATTTGTTAGGGGGGGTAGATCTGGGGGATGGAGGGGAAAGCTAGGTAAGGTGCCTGCCCGGCACCATGGTGTGGAGGGACAGGAAATGAATCCTCACAATTGTGGGAGCAGCTGCAATGGGAAGGGAGCAGGATGTCATTATCCACCTAGGGATGAATGACCTGTCTGAGAATGGGATCAGAGCAGGGCAAAAAGAGGTTATGAAGTTGGGGAGGGGATTTAGACAAGTCGCACACACGGTATCTTTCTCAGAAGTGCTACCTGTCTATGGCATGGATGAAGCTAGAGTACTCCACACCATGGGATTCAATGACTGGTCGAAAAACTGGTGCAGAACTCAGGGATTTGTCTTCATTGGGGACTTGGGCTCCACCTGGAGAGATGCAGGCCTATACACGCACGATGGTCTGCATCTATTCAGGAGGGGAACCAGGATCCTAGGTGATAGGTTTAAATGGTTCATTGGCAAGCATTTAAACTAGCCAAGGGTGGAGGCACTGAAAAGGTGTAGGGAAATCCTAGTCCTCCCCCAAAAAATAAGGGTAATTAGTGAGGTAAACACTAAGATAGAGCAGTCAATTGGGAGAAGGGCAGGAGTAAATGGAGAAAAAGACAAAGGCAGTAAGGACAGGGATGGGGCAAAAAGAAATAAAGCCATAAAAAATGGAGGGTAATGAGTTCCAATGTCCGTAGTCTAGGTAAAAAGCTCCCAAAAATGGTGGCCTTGATGGAAAAGGTATAGAAACATAGAAACATAGAATTTGACAGCAGATAAGGACCACTTGGCCCACCTAGTCTGCCCATTTTCCAACCTAACCGATAAGCTGCAGATGCTAGTTAACCAACAGCTTACTTCCTCCTACATCCTACTAGGACTCCCTTATGTCTGTCCCATACATTCTTGAATTCTCCCACTATTCTTGACTCCACAACCTCCTCAGAAAGGCTGTTCCATGCATCCACACCCCCTCTCCATCAAAAAATACTTCCTCACATTACTTCTGAGCTATCCCCTCTTTATCATCAAACTGTGCCCCTTGCTCTTGCACAACTCTTTTCCTGAAAGATGCTGCCCTCTTGGACTTTGCTGATTCCCTTGAGGTACTTGAAAGTTTCTATCATGTCCCCTCTCTCCCTTCTTTCCTCAAGGGTATACATATTAAGTTCCTTAACTCTTTCTTTGTATGTCTTCTGGTGCAGACCCTGCCCCATTTTGGTTGCCCTCTTCTGGATAGTCTCCACTCTGTCTATGTCTTTGCGGAGATGGGGTCTCCAGAACTGCACACAGTACTCCAGATGGGGTCTCACCAACCGTCTGTACAGAGGGATAACAACTTCCTGTTTTCTACTATTGATGCCTCTCCTATGCATCCCAGTATCCCCAGCCTTTCTTACTGCCTTCTCACATTGCTTGCCCACCTTTAGGTCATCAGATATATTACCCCCAGGTCCCTTTCCATTTTACTGTTGTCAGCATCTCACCCCAATTGTGTACACTTCCCTGGGTTTTGCTTCCCAGGTGCATTACCTTGCACTTCTTTGCATTGAATCTGAGCTGCCATATATTTGACCATTCCTCCAACTTTGCCAAGTCCCTTCTCATCCTTTCCACTCCATCTTGTATATCAACCCTGTTGCAGATCTTTGTGTCATCTGCAAAGAGACATACTTTTCCTTCCAGTTCCTCTGCAATGTCACTTATAAAGACATTTAAAAGACCGGTCCCAGTACTGAACCCTAAGGTACCCCACTAATAATCCACCTTTCTTCACTGTGGACTCCATTTGCTACTACCCTTTGTGTCCTGTTGTCTAGCCAATTTTTTATCCAGGCTACCACCTTGGGACCCACTCAAAGGCTGGCTAACTTGTGTATTAATCTTTTGTGTTGGACTGTATCAAATGTCTTGCTAAAATCTAAGTAGGTCATGTCCACAGCCCCTCTCTGATCTACTACTTTGGTCACCCAGTTAAAGAAATCTATTAGATTTGTCTGACATGACTTTCCATCATGAATCCATGCTGCCTTGGGTCCTGTGCCCCACTGACTTCTAGGTACTCAACAATTCTTTCCTTCAGAAGTGATTCCATCATTTTCCCTACCACTGAGATCAAACTAACTGGTCTGTAGTTTCCTGACACTGTCCTGCTCCCACTCTTGTGAAGAGGAATCACATCCACCCTCCTCCAGTCCTCAGGTACCACCCCATCCTCCCATGATTTGTTAAAGAGAGTAGTCAGCGGTGTCACAAGTTCTACCCTTAGTTCTTTTAGAATTCTTGGGTGAATCCCATCAGGCCCCATTGCTTTGTCAACCTTCAATTTTATTAGTTCTTTCAGAACCCTTTCTTATGTAAATGGACTGGTATCAACCCCCATCTTCAGAGAGTTTCTCTTGTTTGGTTTAGGTACTTCCCACTCCTCTTCCTTTGTGAACACTGAGCAGAAATATTTGTTCAGTATCCCTGCTTTTTCAGGGTCACCCTCTACCCACATTCCCTCCCCTTTATTAAGCCTCACTATCCCTCATTTGGTCTTTCTTCACTCCCTAATGTACCTATAAAAGGTCTTATCCCCCTTCTTAACAGAGCTGGCTATCCTCTCCTCAGTTTGGGCCTTTGCTATTCTGACTGCCTTCCTAGCCTCTTTCTGTTTTAACTGATAAAGTTATCTGTCCTGTTCCTTCTGTGTTTCCTTATATTTCCTGAATACTATCCTTTTCTCCTTAACCTTCCCTGCCTCCTTCTTTTGAGAACCACATCAGTTTTTTCCTTCATTGGGTTTTGTTGATTTGCTTTACACAAAGGCTTGTTGCCTCTGTGATGGCTGTTTTGATTAATTCCCATTGTTTCTCCACCCCTCCTTCTTGCCCATTTGCTATTGCTTTTCTGAGGCACTCTCTCATTTTCCCAAAGTCAGCCCTCCTAAAGTCCAATACTCTTGCTTTTGTATGGCTTGATTGTATGGCTGTGTTTATCATGAACCACACTGTTTGGTGGTCACTTGTTCCCAGATGGCTACCCACTTCTAAATCTGAGATTCTTTCTCCATCCCCATTTGAGAGTACCAGTTCTAAGATTGCTCCCTCCTGAGTGGTTCCAGTACTAGTAGTCTGAGGCATGCCCCCTGTAGGGCATCAAGAATGACCCTGCTCTTGGATGTGCCTGCAGCAAAGATGCTCAAGTTGACCTCTGGCATATTCAGGTCCCCCATCAACAATATATCCCCTTTTTCTGCAATTCTAAGGATGCTTTCTATCATTTCCTTGTCCATTCCCTCCCCCTGAGATGGGGGTCTATATACAACCCCCATGCGGATTGTGGTGCCATTTCCTGTCTCCAGGGTGACCCAGAGTGCTTCATCTGCTCCCTGTATACTCTTTAGTTCTGTTGCTTTGATCCCTTCCTTTACATAGAGAGCTACTCCTCCTCCTCCTCCTCTTTTACCCTCCCTGTCCCTCCTGTAGATTGTGTATCCTGGTATGTTGCCATCCTAGTCATGGTTCTCTGTGTACTATGTTTCTGTGACTGCCACAATATCCAGGCAACCCTCTTCCATCAAGGCCACTAGTTCGGGGAGCTTGTTACATAGACTACAGGCATTGGTACTCATCACCCTCCACTTTTTGATGGCCTTACCCCTTTTAGACCCAATCCTGTCCTTACTGCCTTTGCCTTTTTTTACATTTACCTCTGTCCTGCTCCTTAATGACTTCTCTACCTTGGTGTTTACCTCACTAATTACAGTGTTTTGTTGGGGAAGGCTGGGATTTTCCTGCTCCTTTTCAGTGCCTCCCCCCCTTGGCTAGTTTAAATGTTTGCCAATGAAGCATTTAAACCTCTCACCTAGGATTCTGGTTCCCCCCTGGACAGATGCAGACCATCGCACCAGTATAGGTCTGCATCCCTCCAGGAGGCTCCCCAGTCCCCAATGAAGCCGAAACTCTGAGCTCTACACCAGTTTTTCAACCATTAGTTGAATTCCCTGGTGAGGAGTACTCTAGCAATTCCTGGATATCATGGAAGTCACAGAAACATGGTACACAGAGAACCATGACTGGGCTGTCAACATACCAGGGTATACGATCAACAGGAGGAAAAGGGAGGAAAGAAGAGGATGAGGAGTAGCTCTCTATGTAAGGGAAGGGATCAAAGCAACTGAACTAAAGGGTAAACAAGGAGGAGAGGAGGCACTGGGGGTTACCCTGGAGACTGGAAATGGCTCCACAATCCGCACAGGGGTTGTATGCAGACCCCCTTCTCAGGGGGAGGAAATGGACAAGGAAATGATAGAAGGCATCTTTGGGATGGCAGAAAAAGGTGAGATATTGCTGATGGGGGACCTGAATATGCCAGATGTTAACTGGAGCACCTTTGCTGCAGCCACATCCAAGAGCAGGGCCATTCTCAATGCCCTATGAGGGCATGCCTCAGTCAGCTAGTTATGGAACCCATTCAGGAGGGAGCAATCTTAGACCTGGTACTCTCAAATGGGGACAGAGAGAGGATCTCTGGTCTTGAAGTGGATAGCCATCTGGGAATAAGCGACCACCAAACAGTGTAGTTAATGATAAACTTAGCTGTAGAGTCAAGCTACACAAAAGTGAAGGTACTGGACTTCAGGAGGGCTGATTTTGTCAATATGGGAGAGTGCTTCAGAAAAGCACTAGCAAACAGGCAAGAAGGTGGGGTGGAGAAACAATGGGGAAACATCCAAAATGCCATCACAGAGGCAACAAGCCTTTGTATGAAGCAAATGAACAAATCAAAATGAAAGAAAAAAACACTATGGTTTTCAAAAGAAGTGGTGGGGATGGTAAGGTAGAAAAAGATAGCATTCAGGAAGTATAAGGAAACACAGAAGGAGCAGGACAGAGAACTGTACCACTTAAAGCAGAAGGAAGCGGGGAAGGCAGTCAGAATAGCAAAGGCCCAAACCGAGGAAAAGGTAGCCAACTAGGTTAAGAAGGGGGATAAAACCTTTTATAGGTACATTAGGGAGCAAAAAGAGACTAAGGCAGGGAAACTGAGGCTGAATAAAGTGGAAGGTGGTTGGGTAGAGAGCGACACTGAAAATGCTGGGATATTGAATGAATACTTCTGCTCAGTATTCACAATTCAATGTAAAAGCAGGGGCAAATACCTAATCTAGTCAATAGAAGCACTCTGGATAGGGGGTTGATATTAGTCCTTTCACAGAAGAAAGGGTTCTAAAAGAGCTCTTAAAACTGAAGGTGGATAAAGCAATGGGGCCTGATGGGATTCACCCCAGAATTCTAAAAATACTAAGGGAAGAACTAGTAACACTACTGACTACCCTTTTTAATAAATCATGGGAGGATGGTGTGGTACTGGAGGAGGGTGGATGTGATTCCCCTTCACAAAAGATGGATCAAGGCAGAGGCAGGAAACTACAGACCTGTCAGTTTGACCTCAGAGGTAGGGAAAATGATGGAATGACTTCTGAAGGAAAGAAGTGTTGAGTACCTAGAGGCCAGTGGGGCACAGGACCCAAGGCAGCATGAATTCACAGTGGGATGGTCATGTCAGACAAATTTAATTGATTTCTTTGACTGGGTGACCAAAGTAGCAGACCAGGGAGGGGCTGTGGACATGGCCTACCTAGACTTTAGCAAGGCATCTGACACAGACCCGCCTGGGAGTAGGTCCCAGGGTGGTAGCCTGGGTAAAACACTGGCTGGACAACAGGACACAGCTGATAATAGTAAATCGTGTCAACAGTGAAGAAAGGAGGGTTACTAGTGGGGTACCACAGGGTTCAGTACTGAGGACAGTCCTTTTTAATGTCTTTATAAGTGACATTGCAGAGGTACTGAAAGGGAAAGTATTCCTCTTTGCAGATGACACAAAGATCTGCAACAGGGTTGATATGCAAGGTGGGGTGGAAAGGATGAAAAGGGACTTGGCAAGGTTGGAGGAATAGTCAAATGAATGGCAGCTCAGAGTCAATGCAAAGAAGTGCAAGGTAATGCACCTGAGAAGCAAAAACCCAGGGAAGGAATACACAATGGGAGATGAGATACTGATGACAACAAAAAAGGAAAGGGACCTGGGGGTAGTCAAATCAGATGACCTAAAGGTGGGCCAGCAATGTGAGAAGGCAGTAAGAAGGGCTGGGGGGATACTGGAATGCACAAGGAGAGACATCACCAGTAGAAACTGGAAGTTGTTGGCCCTCTGTATAGACAGTTGGTAAGACCACATCTGGAGTACTGTGTACAGTTCTGGAGACCCCATCTCCTCAAAGACATAGACAGGGTGGAGGCTGTCCAGAGGAGGGCAACCAAAGTGGTGCAGGTCTGCACCAGAAGACATATGAAGAAAGACTAAAGGAGCTTAAGATGTCTAGCCTTGAGGAAAGGATGGAGAGGGGGAACAGGATAGAAACTTTCAAATACCTCAAGGGAATCAACAAAGTCCAAGAGAGTAGCATCTTTCAGAAAAAGAGATGTGTAAGGACAAGGGGGCACAATTTGAAAATAGAGGGGAGATGGCTCAGAGGTAATGTGAAGAAGTATTTTTTCACAGAGAAGGCATGGATGCATGGAACAGCCTTCCTGAGGAGGTCGTAGAGTCAAAAACAATTAGGAAATTCCAAAATGCATGGGACAGACATAAGGCAATTCTAATGGGGGGTAGAAGGAAGTAGGCTGCTGGTTAACTAGGATCTGTAGCTTATCCATTAGGTAGGGAAATAGGCAGACAAGGTGGGCCAAGTGGTCTGTATCTGCTGTCAAATTCTATGTTTCTATGAAAGAGAGCGAGAGAGACAGACAGACAGACACAACACTGTATGTCATAGTTCAATGTTTTGTGTCTCTGTTTATTTATGTCTCTCTCACTCTGTGTGTCTGTTACTCTCTTGGTCCACCAGCAATGAGCCCTTCCTTCCTCTGTGGATTGGACAAAGGAAGCGAGAGCTCAGTGTCCCCTTCTGTTCCCATGTTGCAGGGATGTGATCACCTTTGTCGTGACATGTAAAGTGGCAGTTATACAGAGTAAGAGTCCTACTGATGCTGTGAGACAGAGACAGAGGGAGAGAGTGATAGGCACATGAAGTGGAATGTGGAGGAGCTGTCAGCTCACTGTTCTGCAGGCACAATGGTTCCATCTCCCCCCCCCCGACGGTACACTTAATCCTTTTCTCTTGAATGTGGGATCACGTTTGGCTGCACCAAGACAGAAAGAGCAGTTGTACCAGTTTTGCCACTGTGTCCTGCATTGGCCACTGTACCTGGATGTGTGCTCACCATCTGACATACACGGTCAAGGAAGCGGCCTGTTCTTTGCATTTGCAGCACAGTCAGGGAGACCTACTGCTAAAGTGAAGCAAGGTGGTGGTTGCTCTCAGGGAGCCCACCTGATGATGTTTGTTTCCCTGTCTTGGGCCAGAAATCTCTTCCTGCACTGTCCCCATGTCTATATTCACCGAATGTGTCATGTGACCCCCCAACTGGTACAGGGTATATGATGCAGTATTATAATTTCTAGAGCAAGACAGTTAATAGCCACTGACAGAAGCTGCTTGCTGTTCCCAGAGATAGAGACAGGGAGAAGCCTGAGTGCTGTCTACAGGTTGTATGTGGAATGGGACTGTGACATTTCTCTCTGTCTTTCTCTCTCCACTGTAAGCCAACTGAAGACCATACATATCATGCCACTTATAAGAACCACCCGCCATTTCCCCAGCATCCAACAGAAAAACCTCGACCGCAGAGGGTAGTTGGTCCAGGAGGTTGGCAGGTGGTTAGGAGGAGCAAATCAGGTGCCCCATCACTCTCTGCTCTCCAACACATTACCTCCAAAAACCATATAAACACTACAAACAGGTATCTGCCTCTATCTCTGAAATCAAATAAAGAGGCAGGAGAACACTGCAGAGCAGGACACCTGCGCACAAGAGCTAACACAACAATACTCACCCAAATCAGGAACCAAAACTAAACAAGCACAAAGAAATCCAAAAACTTCTGATCATAGGAGACTCCATGATTCGGGAGTTGATACCCATCTCCAGCCAGGGTGATGGTCAGATGTCTCCAGGTACATCAGCATGGAGACACTGACCGCATTGCTAAAATTGTTCACAAAGCAGGAGAAAACACTGATGTCCTAGTACACATAGGGACTAATGATCTCGCCAGCCGGTCAGTTGAGGAGACCAAGGAACACCTGACTAGGCTGGGTGACAAACTATCATCTATTTCGTCCGGCATCTCCTTCTCTGAGATCCTGCCAGTCTGGGAGAAGGGAGCAGATGGACGGAAGGTCAGAGAAGGGGAGATAGGGGAGCTAAACACGTGGCTCAAGGACTGGTGCCAGGAAAAAGGACACAGATTTGTAGGAACTGGCAACAGTTCTGGGAGCAAAGTTCTTAATTTGATGGACTGCATCTGACTAAAGAGAGTCAGTGCATTGGGGCAGAAGTTTGACGTCTTTGCAGAATATTTAAACTAGCAAATGGGAGAGGGTGCAGCACCCCATCGTCGAATGGGAAGACACCCTCCCCTCAGCTAGTGGTCAAACAGGAATTCAGCGTGTTTGCCATTCATTTGCATCACCAGGTAAGAAAAAAGGTTTGTCTCCCCATACGATGCACAGGGGTAATGCCAAACTTCACCCAACAACTAACACACCAAAATCTGGCCAATGGAAAATCATGTACACAAATGCTCACAGCCTGGGAAATAAGATCCCAGACCTGCAGGCAATAATGTCAGAGGCTAAACTGGACATAGTAGCAATTAGTGAGCCGTGGTTTACCAGTAACCACTTGAGGAGACTTCAGTACCTGGATATGTATTGTTCAGAAGAGACCAGAGGTGCAAAAGGGGGAGGGTGGCCTGTATGTTAATGAAAATATCAAAGCTACAGAAATTCAGAATACACATAAGGAGCCAGAAGAACTGTGGGTCACCCTGGAAACAGGTAATGGGACAGCCATAAGAACTGGGGTTGTCTACAGGCCCCAGACCAGAGGGAGGACATAGACATTACTGTTAGAAGATATACAAAACATGACAGCTAAAGGGAGGTTCTGATAATGGGAGACTTCAACATGCCAGATACAGATTGGTCAATACCAGCAGGAACATCTGCCAGAACTAGACTCATAGTGGATTCCCTGCAGGGGAGGGCCTCAAACAACTGGTACAGCAACCCACAAGAGACAGGGCTATCCTAGATCTAGTACTGACTAACAAAGAAGGGATCACAGATCTCCAGGTGAAGGTCACCTGGGGGCAGTGACCATCACATGGTATGGTTCAATTTGGCTACTACATCTAAATCATCCATTCAAGGCAAAAAATGGGACTTCAGAGGAGCTGACTTTGATAAGATGGCCAACAGAGTTAAGCTAGCCCTGGCAAAAAGAAACACAGGTGAGGAGGTACAGGCAAAGTGGGCAAGCATTAAGGATACAATACTTGAAGCAACATCCCATTGTGTTAGACAGAAAAGGAAGTGCAAAGAAGAAGGAAACCACTTTGGTTCTCAAATATAGTAGCAGAAAGGTCAGAGCCAAAAGGCTGGCCTTCAGAAAATATAAGGAACACAGCGGGATGAAGATAGGAGGCATACCAAACTGCCCTAAGGGAAGCAGGTAAGGCAGTAAGGAGGCAAAGTCCCAAACTGAGGAAACACTAGCACGAACAGTAAAAGAAGGTGACAAGACTTTCTATAGATACATTAGTGAAAGGAGAAGTCCAGAGGGGTATGCTAGCTTAATGGAGAAAAGGGAGCATGTGAGGAGGAGGACCCTGTAAAGGCATCTATCCTAAATAGATACTTTTGCTCAGTATTTACTGAAGAGAAGGTGGGCAGGCCCACAGCTCAGCATCATGGACACAGGGGAGGAGGTGAGCACTACTCCCTCACAAAGAAAGGGTCCTACAAGAGCTTGCTAAGCTCAGGGTGGATAAGGCAATGGGACCTGATGGCATACATCCCAGGGTACTTAAGGAGCTAAAGGAGGAACTAGCAGAGCCATTAGCAGAATTGTTTAGTGAGTCTCTGAGCACAGGAGAGGTCCCAGAAGACTGGAGAAAGGCTCATGTGATCCCACCCACAAGAGTGGTAGCAGGAGGAGGCGGGGAACTACAGACGGTCAGTCTTACCTCAGTAGTGGGCAAGATTATGGAGGCACTCCTTAAGGAAAGGATAGTGCAACACCTGGAATCCATAGGGGCACAGGATCCAAGACAGCATGGGTTTACAAAGGAAGGTCCTGTCCAAACTAATCTCATAGATTTCTTTGACTGGGTAACCAGAGTGGTGGACCAAGGGGAGCAGTTGATGTCGCCTACCTTGACTTCAGCAAAGCTTTGACACTGTTCCACATAGAAGATTGATAAATAAGCTAGGTAGGCTCGGGTGGGTCTGAAGTTGGTCAACTGGGTGGCAAACTGGTTGACTGGCAGAAAACAGAGAGTGGTGGTAAATGGTATACAGTCAGAAGAGATGCAAGTCACAAGTGGGTACTCAGGATCATTCCTGGGGCCAGTCCTATTCAACATCTTCATTAGTGACCTCGCAGATGGACTAGAGGTAAGGCTTGTCTGTTTGCAGATGACACCAAGATCTGCAACAGAGTAGATGATCCAGATGGGGTGGGCAGAATGAGAAGAGATCTGGATAAACTAGCAGAATGGTCAGAAGGTGGCAACTGGGATTTAATGCAAAGAAGTGCAAAATCATGCACATAGGGAAGAGAAACCTGAAGCCACTTATAGGCTGGGAGGGAGTTGTAGCAGTCAAAGGAAGAAAGAGACTTGGGCATCATCATCACTGATGACCTAAAATCATCCAAGCAGACCTCTAAAGCAGTAGGTAAGGCTAGGGGGTGTTAGGGTGTATTAGTAGGGTATCACAAGTCGAGAGGAGGTAATAACCTCTGTACAAGACATTGGTTAGGCCTCATCTGGAGTACTGCGTGCAGTATTGGAGGCCACACCTTCACAAGGACATTAACCAAATTGAGGCAGTCCAGAGAGGGCAACCAAATGGTGCAGGGACTGCATCAGAAGACATATAAGGACAGATTAGCGGAGCTCAATATGTATACCCTTGAGCAAAGGAGGGAGAGAGTGATATGATCGAGACATTTAAACACCTTAAGGGCATAAACAAGGTGAAAGAGTCTAACATGTTTAAATATAAGAAAAATAGCAGGACAAGAGGACACAGCATGAGATTAGAGGGAGGCCGATTAAGGGGAATGTGAGGAAATTCTTTTCACAGAAAGGGTGGTAGATGCATGGAATGGCTTACCACAAGAAGTGGTGGCTATGAATACAGTGCAGGGCTTCAAACAGGCATGGGATAGGCATAAGGGAGCAATACAAATGACTATGAATAGATAGGTCACTGACAGAGCAAAGGCCGATGGCACATTTATAAGGTAGAAAAAGAAATGGGCAGACTGGATGGGCCTTGCGGTCCTTATCTGCCGTCAACTTCTATGTTTCTATGTTTCTATGTTTCTATGCTTCACTGCCCTCTCATGCTGTTCTGCTAATCCCCCGATGTCAACTGCAATGTGCGGTCCCAGAGCTCTGTTCACCTTTTGTCAGCAGCTTTACATTTGGGTCTCGCAGCAGTATAATTTCTGTATTCTGTCATCCCGTGCTACCCTAGGTGTCATGCTTATTGCTGCAGTCTTCTCCTGTGGTGTCCCATGGTACACAGACAGCAATTCTCCGATGTGAGCTGAGATGTACTGTATGCTCTCACAGCTCCAATCAGCGGAGTGAGCAGCGTGCCCATAGAATAGAGAGACAGAGAGAGGTATAAGAAACTATTGGCAGTAATGCACAATGAGGATTTCTGTTTGGGTTACTATCTTGTGGAGAGAGACAGAAGTAGGCAATGGGTGGGGGGGGTGGCAAAGTCTGTGCAGAGAGTGTTGCCACACTGTGCAAGCAACCAGCAGCAGCCCAGTCACTTGTCTATCACTTGTAGCTCTGCATCACTGGTCTCAAGAGAGACACAGACATGCACACATGCACACACACACACACACACACACACACACACACACACACATCAAACACACACACACAGGGCACAATGTGAAAAAACAATGTTGCATGATATCTTGCCAGCAGCGTGTCTGTATCTCTGTGTGCAGCTCACAGTGGCATGTGGTTTCAGGGGGAAACAGGGTTGTGCATGTTGTAGAAGGTGTAGCAGTGCATGGTATGCACATGAGCTGTCACAGATCATGGCAGCTGTGTGTCTGTGACATTTCTATGTGCAAAACAGCAAAGCAGGATACATTATTTGTTAGGAACTATTTTGCAATGTAGCAGGATGCAGTACCTTTTTACTGTTTAAACAGCAAAAAAACCCACCTTTTTCATATTTTTTGTTGTTTAAACATAACCCATATTATAAGTGAAATAACGAACTCCAGGGTGTGCTATTAATGGGGATTAACACACACCTCAGGTGCTGTGAGGGCACTTGGCCTGTGGCCTTGTGCCTCACAACGCACCTGAGGTGTGCATTAATCCCCATTAACAGCACACTCGTCATGCATTACTGCTTATATAATATGCTTCCCTATTTGACCCCAGATGAGGTAATTACATAAAGCATTGATTTGGTGCTTTTTTAGAAAATGACTTAAAACAATATGGCTATTCTACAGGGTAGCATTTGGGGAAGAATTGTTTCAGTATTTGTACAGTGTACGACAAATTATTTTCTAAGTTCTATTATCAACTAGTTATTAACTGCAAAAAAAAATCTAACTTTAAATCTCAATGAATTAATATCTGAAACATTTTGTTAGGGTCACATCTCAAGTAATAATCAAATGAGAAATGTCCTAAGTCACGTAAATAACTCACAACCTGAAGTATGTTTAAGTTGAACAATTCAATTGGTCTATAACTACAGTAGTATTAAAAGTCTCATTTCTCAACTAATGCAGAAATAAAAACAACAGTTCTCAGCAAATGACTACAAAACGTGATTTACCTATTAGCTGAGTAAAACCCCTCAAGCCACAGTCAAACTTGGAGCTCGACCTTTTAAGTAGACATTAGTTAATTAAAAGGCACTCCATGCAAACTAACATATATTATATGGACCTTTGACTTGTTTATGCTGTCATTGTCTGTTTTTCTGTTGGGTAGCTATTAACTTATGAATGAGTAATGGTTTGGGGCTCTAGATATCATTGCCAGGATCAGGTTTCTATCACACCCACACCCCTCACCTGTCCAATCCCATCAAACAGATCAATACAGCCAATCCATGAGTAATAGGGCAGCATGACAGAGTCTTTGAAACAGAATAAAGGATCTTGTTATGACCATGTATTTCACACCTGTTGATAGGATTTGTGTCTCAGCGGTCACTATTTCCAGAGTACAGAAAAAGGAATGACTTCTTCGGAAAGCCCTTTAAATGACAGCAAAATACTGCACTACATGGAGGGATTTGTGGTGTCAAAGGTAAGGCTTTAAAACTACCATTTTACTGGGTCATTTAACTGATATGTGGCTGTAAGTATGTAAGACATAATGTGAATAAGTAGGATGTCAGTGTGAAAAAGAATTACTTAACTAGCATTTGTCAATGCCGAATGTTTGCCACCACTGTTGTACCGCATCTTTCTTGTACACATTTTTACTATATATTTACCATGGATAGAGCAGATGAGATGCAATGTCTCATTTTCAGTGATGTCCTGTTTTGACACATTGTTGGATTGTAATTACCCAGGATAGGGCAGCTGAGAAGCAATATCTATTGTGTGGGCTGCCACATTTTGCCCCCAAATGTCCAACAGTCTTTTTATGACCTGACGGTATGAACAAGACAGGTGGAATTTTTAAAATCACATTTGAAAGACATATTTAAAGTTCTGCAAGTCAAAAATGCAATCATTTCATTTCTGGGGCCCAAACCATGGTCTCCCTCTTTGCCAGAGTTCCTCCCCTCCTTACGGCATGTGGCAAAATAAGCACATGCAGTATCCAAGGTTTGCAAATTTTTTCAAACTCTGGATACGTCCCTCCCCTCAGATATCTGTTACCATTGGTCACAGGAGCTATCCCTCTCTATGGAACCCGCCTTTTGGAGGAAGGCCTGGAGCACAGTCTATAGATACCTCAAGCAAGATAGGCTTCATCGTATTCATTTTAATATTATGCTCAACTTGTATTATACTCCTCTTAGATTGTATAAAATTGGTAGGCTAGACTCTACTCTTTGTAACCATTGCAATATAGCTCCTGGATCCTTATTTCATCTGTTGTGGAGTTGACTGAACACACAAGTTTACTGGAACTCCATAAAGAGAACCCTAGACCCCTTATTGGGTCTGGATCCTCTGTTTATCCAAGAATGCTGCCTTTCATTTTTATTCCTGAAAGGAACCCCCAGGGTGAGGAAAGCTCACATTACACAGGTGGCCTCAACCACTGAGTCAGTAATGTTTAGGCACTGGAAAGAGGACTCACAGCCTTTCGTCATGGAATGATATCGTGAAGCCCTCTTAGCAATTCAACTGGAGAAGCATATTGTAAATATTCTTCATAGGTCACAATACTTCCAATCTACCTGGAATTCCCTTCTAACATTGCTCTCTCTCTGGAAACCTTAGAAACCAGGCTCTAGTCTTGTCCCAGTTGGATGCATGAAAACCTTCACCCATCTCCTTAGGGTATGGCATAGAGTGGTAAGGGGGTGGGTGGATTGGGGGTATGGTTTTGCTAGTGTTTGTATCTTATGTCTTGTATTTTGTCTTCAGGTCTTTGTGTGTTGTTTGCAGCTGCATGTCATTTTATGAGTAACCCTGTATTATTTATGCTGCACAAACCTTAATAAAGTATGTTACATAAAAAAAAAACAATCACATTTGAAAGACCATTTCGGTGTGCGACTGTGGAAACATGTTTCAGAGAGAATTGGAAAAATGACACCTGGCATGTTCAGGATGTAGGATAACACAAAGGATATGTTGAACATTAGGGACCAAAATCTGCAAAAAATAAAGTTATTTGTAAATATCGGAACAGTTTGTTTCCTCATAACATAGTTGTTATTTTACATTTTCACCCCAAATTTTCAACATAATCTTTTTGTGACCACTTCTTCTGTGCATGATTGGTGTCATTTATAAAACAGTTGCTGAAATGTGATTTTGCATTACAAGTGTTTAACACATTTCGGGTTAGATGTGAGAAATGACAACTATCACATTATCGAGCTGGTGTGAAAAAATGACTGTTGAAAAGTTGGGGTCAATATATTGAAAATGATCACAGTTATGAGTGTGTGTTGAAAAATTACAATGTAGACTCATAACTTCATTGTTTTCATATATTTTAACCCCACATTTTCAACATAGCCTTTTTATGACCCCACATAGCCTTCTTTTGAGCTCATCTCATAAACAAGGGTAGAGAACATTTTCAAATCCTGACCAAAAGTTGATTTCATGCCACAAGTGCGAAAACACAGTTTGTCCAGGATTTGAAAAATGACAACTTCCACATTCATAAGGTGCTGTGAAGACATGACTATGTTAAAGATTTTGGGTCAAAATACTGAAAATGATCAGTTACAAGCCTGCAATCATAAATTTCAACATACAGTAGGCTCATAACTTTGTTGTTTTTTTAATATTTTATCCCACATTTTCAACACTTCCTTCTTATGACCCCACCTCATGAACAAGGGCAGAAAACATTTTCGATTCCTGCCAGTGCCAAGGGCTAGTGGGGAACACAAAAGGAAAATTAGGGAGATAAACCAGTGGCTCAGGGAGTGGTGTGAGGCCAGAGGGTATGGGTTGATGGGGGATTGGGGGGAGACCTGGGAGGATAAGGAGCTGTATGCTAGAGAGAGACTACATCTCAATTTGGAGGGAAGGGGAATCCTTAAGTTGAAAATAGAGGGGTTCATTGGTGAAAAGTGGGGTTTAAACTTGTGAAGGGGTGGGATGGGAGAAAAGGCTGTCAAGGGGTGCCGATAAAGGAGGGACTCTGTCTCCACCCCTGGGGACCAGGAGGATTGCAGGAAAAGGCCAACTGGCAAAGTGCAGACCAGGGAAACAGAATCCCCATGGGAACATGAGCAGGAAATGGAAATATAGGGAAAGGGTGGAAGGTAGTCCTGCTAAATGCCAGGAGCTTGGGCAATAAAATGCCTGAGCTCCAGGCGATGCTAACTGAGGAGCAGTGGATGTGGCAGCGGTCACTGAGACTTGGGCCACTGCAAGACATGACTGGGACCTGAACCTGGAGGGATACACTATGTTCAGGAAGGACAGGGGAGGGAAGGGAGGAGGGGTAGCAATGATGGTCAAAAACTGCATTGGCATAGGGGGAGTAGAGGAGGCGGAGGGAACCGTGGAGGCGATTTGGGTCACCTTGATAACAAGGGGGGGCAAGAGAGTAAAAATAGGAGTGGTGTATAGACCCCTGCCTGGCGGAGGAGCTGGAGGACAGTCTGGTGGCAGATGTTAGAGACACTGCAGACTGGGCAGCGGAACAGGTGGTGTTGGGGACTTAAACATGCCAGGAACAGACTGGGAGACTCATGACATCCTCTGTGATCAGGGAACAGAGGCTGTTGGATGTCTTTCAAGACGCGTTCCTAACTCAGCAGGTGAGGGAACCGACCAGGGAGGCACGGGTACTGGATGTGGTCCTGGCAGACAGTGACCAGATTGGGGGCCTGGAGGTAAGGGACCCATTGGTGGGGAGTGACCATGCCACGGTCTGGTTCTGCCTGGACCTAGGAGGGGTAGAAGGCTGCACAAAGACGGAAGTAACCGACTTCAGGGGGGCGGATTTTAAGGAAATGGGAAGGATCCTTAAGGAGCATTTGGATGGGATTGGGTCAGACATGGACGCTGATAGTAGGTGGGAAATCATCAGGAGAGGGTGCAGGATGCTGCCAGCACCTGTGCAAGAGTAAGACGAAAATGCGGTAGGGCCCAAAACCTGTTGGTGGACCAGGAGGTCCAGGAGGTGGTGGGGAAAGAAAGCAGCCTATAAGCAATTCAAGTGCTCCAAGGTGAAAGGGATCGAGGTGAGTATGAGCTGATGGCTAGAAGGGCCACTAGAGGGTGAGGGCAGCTAAGGCAAGGAAGGAGCAGAACCTGGCCAGGGAAATTAGGAGAGGGAACAAGGGGTTCTTTAGATACATTGGGGAAAAACGAAGGGTGAAGGGGCAGATTAGCAGGATTATATCAGGGGAGGGATGGGCACAAGACCCGGGGAGCAGGCTGAGGTACTAAATGAGTACTTCACCTCAGTTTTCACCAAGGAAAATGGGGGTGCTGCATCATACATGGGAGGAGACAGAGATACTGAGGAGGGGGGGACCCTTACCGATCGGCAGGTCTGGGAGAGGGGAGGCATCACTGGCAGGTGGGGGAGGCTAAGCAGGAGAAGGGGTACCGGAGGAAATCACAGCTGAGAGAGTGAGGGAAGCCCTCAGCCCCTTTAAGACGGAGAAAGCACCGGGCCGGATAAATTACATCCCAGAGTGCTGAAGGAACTTGCAGATGTCCTGGCAAAACCTCTGGCAGAGCTTTTCTCCATCTCTCTGAGGACAGGGTGGGTGCCCCAAGACTGGAAGGTGGCACATATAGTGCCTATCCACAAGGGGGGATCAAGGGAGGTGGCAGGGAACTACAGGCCTGTCAGCCTGACCTCGGTGGTGGGCAAGGTGATGGAGGGCATTGTCAAGGAGAGGCTAGGGGGGGACCTGGATAAGTCAGGGTGCCTGGACGATAGACAGCATGGATTCATCCCGGGGAAATCGTGTCAGACAAACCTGGTGGAGTTCTATGACTGGGTGACAAGTGCCTTGGACCTGGGTAGATCAGTGGCTGTCCTCTTTCTGGACTTCAGCAAGGCATTTGACTCTGTTCCTCACGTGGGCCTATTGGATAAGCTGGGAGAAATGGGTGGGAACCAGATGATCAGATGGATAGGCAATTGGCTCCAGGACGGACCCAGAGGGTCGTAGTTGGTGGGATAGTCTCATCCCCAAGGAGGGTCATTAGTGGGGTCCCACAGGGATCAGTCCTTGGGCCCTTCTGTTCAACGCCTATGTATCTGACATAAGGACAGGAATCAGGAGTGAGATGAGTCTCTTTGCAGATGACTTGAAACTGAGGGTGGTGGTGGATGGGGAGGAGGGGAGGGTGGCCCTTCAGGGGGACCTGGAGGCTCTGGAAAGATGGTCTAGAAAGTGGAAGCTGAGGTTCAATGCAGGGAAATGCAAGGTACTCCACCTGGGGGCCAGAAACCCAGGTCAAGTGTACACCCTGGGGGGGGAAATGCTACAAGTTTCGATGGCTGAGAGGGACCTGGGGGTGGTGGTGGATGTCAAGATGAACAACTCGGAGACTTGTAGGAGGGCAGCAGCCAAGGCCAACAGGATGCTGGGATGCATTGCTAGGGGGATCACCTCCAGAAGGAGGGAAGTGATACTCCCTCTGTATAACTGCTTGGTGAGGCCGCACCTTGATTACTGCATGCAGTTTTGGAAGCCACACTTAAAGAGGGACATTAACCTCCTGGAGAGGGTCCAGAGGAGGGCAACCAAAATGATTTGGGGCTTGGGGGACAGGACCTATGAGGAGATGCTTGAAGAGCTAAATATGTACACATTGGAAGACAGAAGGGATCGGGCGGACATGATAGAGGTCTTCAGGTACATGAAGAGGGTAAATAGGGGAGGAACAGTGAGGGTGCTTCGAAGGAAGGAGGAAGGGGCCACTAGAGGGCATGGGTGGAAGCTGGAGGGGGGAAGATTCAGGGGAGAAAGGAGGAGGTGCTACTTCACTGAGAGGGTGGTGGAGCCATGGAATGCACTGCCTAGGGGTCTGGTGGAGGCAGAGACAGTGGAGGGGTTCAAGAAGGGGTGGGACAGGTACAGGGGAAGGGTTCTGGAAGCAAAATCCAATGCAGCAAGAATATCCGGAACTGGGAAGGGAGAAGCCAGAGAAGGCGAGGGGGACAGCAAGGTCAGCACCCAGGTTGGGGACTGACCAAACGAGCAGACACGAAAGACCGTTAGGCCTATTCTGCTGGCATTTTAGTATGTTAGTATGTTAGTATTCCTGCTTGAAAGGTGACTTTATGTAGTGACTGCAAAAATCACCTTTCAGGAATGAGAAAACACATTTTGACCAGTATGTGATAAATGACAGCTGCTACATTCATGAGCTGCTATGAAGAAATGACCATGTTGAAAATTTCAGGTAAAAAAATTGAAAACTACCAAAGTTATAGGCCTGCATTTGCAAATTTTAGTGTAGGCTCACAAAGTTGTTGATTTTTAATATTTTTACCCCCAACTTTTTTTTTTAATTTAGTCTTTTTGCTGCCTAGTTCCAGCTGCCGGGCCATCCACCCAGTCATGGACCCATTGGCTGCAGCTTTCCCATGTGAGCTGCTCCCCTGGGACCCCCTGGATTGCTTCCCAGGGCTGGGTCATGGCACTTGGCCCTAAGGTGCCATGAACATCGGGATAGGGCAGGAGTCAACCTGGGGAGCTGATATGCAGCTGAGGGGTGGGTTTCATGTAGGCAGTTGAGCTGGCATGAGTTTTCCCTTGTAGGCAAGGGCCAGGAGCAGGCAATGATACCTGCATCCATCCCACCTCCTGGAAATCTCATTGGCATTGGTCGCTGTGGAGCCTCTGGCCTCTGCCAGGGGTCCCTCATGCGCCGGGGACATCCCGCACCCTCCCTTCGGAGAAGGAGAGCTGTCTGTGGGATGCTCAATCCTTCTCATCCAGGCAGGCCCTCCAACGACCCAGGTCCATTCCCAAACCTGGGTTGCCAGCGTCACAAGTGGAAATCCAACAACTGCTCTGAGGGGCCACCTACCCCAGACTTTTAACATATCCTTCTAATGACCTCACCTCATGAACAAGAGTGGAGAAAAAACTTATGCCTGAAAGGTGATTTCGCACAGTGACCATGAAATCACCTTTCAAGAAAGATTGCCTAATTTCATTACCATTGTTCATGAGGTGGGGTGCCAGAAAAGGCATGTTAAAAGTTTGGGAAATTATGCCACTAAGTTCAGAACCCAATTGAAATACATTGAACTGCACACCTGATTTCCTCAGTTTGTTGTCTGATGTTGAATGATGAATATGTGTCTGTGGTGCAAACAGGATTTTGGTGTTGGACCCCTGGTTTGAAAGTAAGGGCTTGAGGGTCATGTGGAGTGGTGGGTGCTGAGTGGAGGGTAGGGTGGGGGACTAATGGTGGCAGATGAAGCATAAATTGATGGTCGTTTTACTTTTTTATGGGGTATTTTTAAAAAACTACTAGAAATGGTCTTCTTTATTTCAGGCAACTGATACCTGGGGATTGGGCACCCTCAATGTTAGTGTCATGTTTTAGGTAGTGATGGGTGCTGAGAAGGAGGGTTGGGTGAGGAACTGTTGCAGCAGGGGCAGCAACAGACATCAATTCATGTTTGTTACAGGGTGTGTGTATATATATATATATATATATATATATATATATACACACATATATATATATATATGTAATAGATAAACCACTCTGAGGTGTGCGGTAGCCCTCTGATATACGCTTGCCTTGGTGTGCATTGTTACGCCCGAGGCTGCAGGCCTAGTGCGTCAACCACCCAAAGTGTGCGTATATCAGAGCATATATCGGTGCGTATACCGCACACCTCAGAGTGGTTTATCTATCTTATAAAATGTCAAAATTGTTTTAGAGGGGAGCATACCTCTCAACCTCCTACCTCATGAATCAGGGACAATGCTTAAAAAAATCAGGGACAAAAGACCCAAATCAGGGACACATCTTCAAAAATTAGTGATATCCACTCAGGAAGGTGGTAGAATAAGGGGCTTGGTGTAAAATGCCTTTTCTAATGAAGAAAAGGTCTGTAACATTAATGTGTGACATTATGTTGTGCTTACAACCCCTGCTGTTTGGTCACAGAAACACAATTTTTAAGAGGGACAGGGTGAAATTTTGAGTCAAAATCAGGGACGTCCCTGAAAATCAGGGACAGTTGAGAGGTATGGAGGGGAGTAAAAGTGTGATATATGCATGGTCATGTGATGCTGTTCAGTCAATAATATTGCTGCAATTTCCCTACCATTTTATATATATATATATATATATATATATATATATATATATATATATTCCACTTAGGCATAGTGGATGAATCCAAGATTGGACCATTCCAATACAAACTCCAGCAACACCTTATTTTGCTTAGCATCTGCAACAACCCCTTCTAACTAATGCCCCCTCTCAGCCCTAACCTGCCTCCCCCTGTGGCTCCCACTCCCACCGTTCATCCCTACTGCCTTATTTCCAACCCTTTCAGGTATCTACTCCTCCTTTCCCACCCTTACTGGTACCCACTCATCCCCTCCCACCTTTCTGTTACTCTCACCTCAACCTGTCTACCAGGTTTTCAGCTTTTTAACTGCCTACAAAACACTTAGTTTTTTGTCATCACTGGCCTTTGTTGCCTCTAGCTTTGCAACCCGCATCCTCTACTCTAATACAGACTAAGTCAGTTTTTGACTGCATTGATATCCTCATTAAACATGTTACCTACCTGTAACCCTATGTATTTTTTCTCTCAGTTTTATCTTCAAATGATACTTTGTGCTCATCTGCTGACATTGCAACTTGCTACCTGGAAACATAGAAACACAGAATTTGATGGGAGATAAGGACTACTTGGCCCACCTAGTCTGCCCACTTCCCTACCTAATGTATAAGCTGCAGATACTAGTTAACCAACAGCCTACTTTCTCCTACCCCCCACTAGAATTGCCCTACATCTGTCCCATGCATTCTTGAATTCCTCCACTGGTTTTGACTCCATTACCTCATCAGGTAGGCAGTTCCATGCATCCACAACCCTCTCTGCAAAAAAATCCTTCTTCACATTACCTCTGAGCTGTCCCCCCTCTATCTTCAGATTGTGCCCCCTTGTTCTTGCACATCTCTTTTTCTGAAAGATGCTACCCTCTTGGACTTTGTTGATTCCCTTGAAGTACTTGAACGTTTCTATTATGCCCCCCCTTTCCTAGAGGGTATACATATTAAGCTCCTTTAGTCAATCTTTGTATGTCTCCTGCTGCAGACTCTGCACCATTTTAGTTGCACTCTTCTGGACAACCTCCACCTTGTCTATGTCTTTGTGGAGATGGGGTCTCCAGAACTGCACACAATACTCCAGACGGGGTCTTAGCAACTGTCTGTACAGAGGGATAACAACTTCCTGTTTTCTACTGGTGATGCCTCTCCCTATGCATCTCATCTCAATATCCCTAAGCCCTCCTTATTGCCTTTTCACATTGCTTACACATAACAACAGAACCATACAGTAGCCCCATAGGGATGAAAAGGAACCCTTGTAACACTAATTTGCCAATATCTCAATAACTATACAACCTATGAAAAAATTACAGTGCAGGTGTAATCTATGACTTTCAAATTTTCCCGTGTGCTTAATTCACTTAAAGTTGACCTAAACTGCGGGTAGCAAAAACTTGGTAATGCGCTTTGTTTCCGAAATATAGTACAGGCAGCGAAAGCTGCTGTGAGCACTGCAATGTTATTCTATGGGAAAAATCTCAACTTTGTGATGGCATATCTATGGAACCAATAAACTTTTTTTACACCTAAACAGTATAATTCACATCTTTGGGACAACCTCTCTATAACCTGAAAATTTCAAGCCAAAAGACTAAAATGTTTATTTACAGTGCACCGGCAAAGTTATAAAATTCCTAGCTCATGAGGTGGCATAATCCCCATTCATGAGCTGTCAAAATTGGCATTCATGAGAAATCCTTGATCATCACATTTTGGCCATCTGGTATGGAGGTCACGATCAAGGATTTTGTCAGCTCACAAAAGGGGATTGGCTTGCAAAAGGAATTTTTGACAGCTCGTGAATGGGGATTTTGTCAGCTCATGAACAAGGAATTTAAAAAAAATTCCCTTTCACGTGCTGATATAATCCCCTTTTGTGAGTCGATCCTCTTTCATGAGGTGTTAAAATTCCTGTTCACGAGCCAATCCTCATTCGCTAGATGGGCCATCTTGTTATAAAATGATGATCAAGGATTTTGTCAGTTCACAAAAGAGGATCAGCTCACAAAAGGTGATTTTAACACATAACTAAAGTGGATTTTGTCAGCTCGCAAAAGGGGATTTAACAACCCAATCCTGTTTTGCGAGCTGAAAAAATTCCCATTTGAGAACTGATCCTCATTTCCGAGCTAGGGCCATCTGGTCCCTAAGTCAGGTTCAATGATGCTATTTCATGAAAGGGGATCGGCTCGCAAATGGGAATTTTGTCACCTCACAAAAAAGGATCGGAAGCGAGTCACAAACGAAGAATTTTTATATTTAAAATGGCCTTTTTTTTGTCAAAATGAAGGAAACCAAAGGCATGGGTTTGTAGAGGGTGACACCTTGAATAAAACCCATGCCTCATTTGTAAAAGAAGGCAGCTGTGGGACAAGTTACAACATTTTGTTTTGGAGAAAAAATGAAAAAAAGATGGAAGTTCGCAAGCGAGGAGGTTTTCCTAATGAATGGGAATTTTAGAAATCCTCTTTTTGCAATGTGACAAAATTCTTGATCGTGAGCCCAGTTTCCTTTTGCAAAACATATGCACAAATCTTGGAGTGAATTGAGCATGCTAAGAACCCAAATATTAAAAATTAAATAACTTTGGAATGGATTAATATGTTTTCATCTTATTAATGCTGGATCATTCTTTGATCAAATCTCTTTCTACCCTGAAAATTGCAGACCAAAATATCAAACAGTGTGGCCACAGCACGATGGACAAAAGTCAGCAAAGAAGGTGCCAAAATAAGCTAAAAAAGCATTTTTCAGTGCTATGCTGCACAAAAAACATAAGTCAGACCAAAACGTAACTTGGCAAATCAAGAGATGTACAGTAGGAGACCACACATTCCAAATTATGTGCAAATCCATTGAATGGTTGCAAAGTTATTTATGTGCAACATTTGGGGTTTAACATTAAACTGCTTACTCAACCCTAACTAAACTGGCACGCCCGTGCCAGTATAATATGTGTGTGTGTGTGTGTATATATATATATATATATATATATCTAGAGGCAAAACTCTGTTTACTGCATTAGTTTGAGTTTGTTCACAGTGACAGTGGCAAATTCAGTGTTGAGGTGAAACCCTTGACCACCTGTCTCACACCTCAACCAGCATTGGCACATGTTGAGTTGTCAGCCCCAACTCTCGCCTCTCAGATGTGTGAAGAAGCCAAGGTATAGGAGAATGGGGTGAGAGTTAGGACCGACAACCCCAATGCACATCCCGATGCCGGTTGGGGGTGTGGATGGGGGGGTCAAAGGGGGTCTTTCAACCCTAACACCGAATTTCCTCACTTTTGTCACTGTGGAACAACCCTAACTAATGCAAGTAAATGGAGTTTTTTGCCTCTAACTTCCCTTCTTTTTGAGAATGATAATGAGAAATAGTGAATGTAATGCGGCGGCAGGAGTGCGGGGCCCCGCCACGTGCTGTCTTGTCACATAGTAACACAGTGCCCATAAATGCAAATTGTAATGTGCATGGTGACACAAAGCAAAACAGAAAGATAAACAGTACTGTAGACACAAATGGTTAAAATAACGCAAATGCAAGTGCAAATGAAAATGTAAAGTGTAACGCACATGGTGCCGTAGACAGGAACGGTAAGTGAAACAGGTACAGAACCACAAGCGGAAGTGGTAAGGGTAACGGTAATGTAAGCGGACAGGCTGGTTTTCCCCAAAAGCTGCATAGAGAAAGACAGTGAGTACAAAGAATGTATGCATAATAATGGGTCTCGAAGCAGAAAATGAGGAGTTGGAGTACTAAATTGCTTATATCTCAGGAACCGTACGACGTAGAAAAAAAATGTAAAAGTCATATGATGTATGACTTTCCTGGCTAGTTTTTTACTTATTAGGGGCTAAGCATTTTTCTGACGAAAAGTCCGTATCTCACACCGTTTCCGAGATACGGACCCTGAAATGCACGGCGAATGCCGTAATGTTATCCTATGGGAAAAAAAGAGAAGTTTGGAGTGTGATAACTTTGGCCCCCTGTAATATTTTGCACCAAACTACTGAAAGGCACATCTGTGGAATGTTGGCTTTCTTCCTTCCAAATTTCAGCCCAAAAGACCAAACCCTTATTTTGCAGCAGGGCGGAAAAGGATTCCTGTAGTGTGACCGATGCCGTAATGTTATCCTATGGGAAAAAACTTCAACTTTGGAGTGCTGTAACTTTGCTGTCCTGTAATATTTTTTCACTGAAACATAACAAGGCACATCTGTTAGATGTTGGCTACATTCCCTCCAAATTTGAGCCCAAAAAACCAAACTGTTCTTTTGCAGCAGGGTGGCAAAGAATTGCTGTCATTTTGCCATAGCCTGGAAAAGTAGTGTCACAATTTGCGAAAGCTTTCACAAAAATTTGTGACATTTTCGTGAGTGTGACACTACTTTGTGAAAGTACTTTTTCCAGAAACTTGAAAAACATATTTCTAGGATGTTTAACCTCAAAATAAAGACATGCCTAGCATCCTCAGGGTCCGACTAGGAAAACACAAAAAGAATTGTGTTGCTAGAGGGTCCCAAATTTAAATGCCAAGCATTTTTCTGATCACCAACTGAAAACAAAATGGTGGATTTGCAAAAGTAAAAACTGCATTTACGAAAGTGTTGATTTTTTTGTTAACTTTTCCCATTGACTTATAATGGGAAACTGTTTTTTGAATAACTTTTGAACCGTTTAATATTTTTTTACAAAATCTTCAAAAGGCACATCGGGGACAACGGCTGCATGATCCCTGAAGATTTTGGACTGGTTGCACAAACCATGCGACCTGTACAGATGACCAAACAATTGCAAAAAAAGTGTAAATGCGCGCGCAGATCACGCTTAATAACTCCGCAGCCGTATATCCGAACAGTACGAAAGTTTGCAGATCTCAAGATGTATGGTTCTTGATCGTATATTCCAAACTTCTGGTAAATCCGTCTAACGGTTGCAAAGTTATTAAGGTGCAAAATTTTAGGTTTAACATGTAAATGGCTCCTCAACCTAACTATGGAAACTACTACTGTATACCATAATATATATATATATATATATATATATATATATATATATGTGTGTGTGTGTGTGTGTGTATATATATATATATATATATATATATATACATATAATATGCCTATATATATATATATATATAGATATATAGATATATATAATTACTGATTTTTTTTATTTCAGGTGGTAACACAGGGATCGGACACTCCCAGTGTCAGTGTTATGTTTGGGCGGTGGGGGGGTGCTGAGTGGGAAGGTTCGGTGGGGAAACAGTAAGGAAAGCAGCAGCAGCTGACATCAGTGGATGATTTTTTTTGTTACACGGCGTAATTCAACCTCAGCAGACTGATCATGACAGTTCACCCGTGCTTGCTGGCAGGCATATATCAAAGGAAAATGCAGACCAAAGATTGGGTTGGCTCTCTCCTTTGAAATATATGAAGTTTCTGCTCAGCAAACCAGAACAGTGTCATGATCAGCCTGGCTGATGATTGATGTGACACTGATGAGCTCCTTGCAGAACACCCTACATTGGACTGACATTATCACACCCCTCAGTAGCCACTTTCATAACAAAATGTTCACTATGCATTTATGCATGGTGAACATATACAAGCATTTGTCAATGCCGAATCTTTGCTTGCTGGTATTAGCATTGGAATTGCAGGACTTAGACAGATGCAAAATAGGAATGGCAATGAAGTACTGAACTTCACGCAAGTCCCACCTCCACCCCACAGAGATGGACAGGCATAGGGTATGGCTTTGGGTCATCATGCATAATGCTCACACCATTTCACCTCACCCTGTCCTGCAGACACTGACAAGTGTTGAGGTGTGCCTTGAGCTGTTCGGCTTTTCAGTCACCCCTTTCCATCAGGACATATGCTGAAATGGGTGCAGTATAGGAGAATGAGGTGAACTCTGAGGCAGAAGAGTCTAAGGCACACGTCTATGCCTATCACTGGCTGCAGGATGGGGGTGGAATGGCATGAGATTTTCAGCCAGCAATCCAAAGGCACACCCCTGATGCCTGTCAGTCTTTACAGGATGGTATGTTATGGTTAGAAACCGTAACGCCCTGGGTGTTTGTTGGTATTTCCACTACAAATTTTCAACATGGCCTTTTTGTGACTCCCTACCTCATGAAAGCATTTGGTACCTCTGCTCATGAACAGTGGCACTGTGATTTTGTTAATCTGTCTCGAATGTTAATTTGCTACAGTGACCACTCCATTCTGTGCCAGATGTGTGAAAACACAGTTCAGGCAGGATATGAAAAATGACAGCTGTCCTGTTCATAAGGAGGTGTGAAAAAATGCCAGTGTTGAAAATCTGGAGTAAAAATATGAACATTTTTGAAGTTATGAGCATACGTGGAAACTAGGCAATGCACGCTCATAATACAGTCATTTTGTGAAATGTTCTCACCAGATTTTCAACATAGGCATTTTGGGACCTCCACTCACGAATGGTGTCACTGTGATTTTGTTAGTTAATCTGCCAGAACACTGATTTTCCACAGTGACCGTGCCATTGTGCGTCACATGTACGAAATCACATTTTGGGCAGGATGTGAAACATGACAGCTGTAGTGTTCATAAGGAGGTGTGAAAAAATGGCAAAGCTGAAAATCTGGAGTGAAAATATTAAAAATTCTCTGAGTTTCAAGTGTGTGTAGAACTTACACAATGCACACTCATAACACAGTCATTTTTGGAATTTTTTCACCAAATTTGCAACATAGGCTTTTTGAGAGCCCACCTCATGAATAGTAACACTATTGTTTCATTACTCGGTCCTGAAGGTTATTCTGTGCAGTGACCTCAAAATCACCTTTCAGGACCAAGTAACGACATGGCAGTGACTGAATTCATGAAGTGGGGCCCAAAGAACTCCATGTTGAAAATTTGGTGCCAGAATTCACAAAAATGGCTGAAATATCCACCTAAGTTGGAAAAAGAAACATTTATGCCATTGTATAGCTTACTGGCATTTCTTCAGTTCGCGGTCAGCTTTTGAAGAGTGCAGATGTGTTCCTGGTCCACCGAAGATCGTCGTGTTGGGCTCTAAAGGTAAGTATGGGGTGAGGGGGTGCAGGAATGCGGGGTGCACAGAGGATGGGTGCGGGATGGGGGAGGGGACATCGGACACAACATAGGACCTTTTTCTACTTTTCAGGTAAAAAAAAATTAAAACCAAAGTGGGAAGGTTTTGTTTTTTTGCAGGTAGATTTGGTATGCTGGGGTGGGCTCCCAGTGTGCCACCTGCATGGTTTGGGGGGGAGACTGGAACTGACAGGGATTGGGCCTCCGTTGACAAAGAAAAGAGGGTCTGTGTTGGGGGGACATGATGCCAACGATTGGGCAACCCCCTCGGCAAACAAAATGTATGGGGACATTATGCCAATGGGGAGTGGGCTCCCCCTTTGGCAAATGAACTTGGGAGGGGGCATGCTGACAGGGGGATTGGGCACCCCCATTGGCTTTCATGGGGACTTTGAGGTGGATGGCGACAGCCGCCATGTTAATGGAAATGTTACACCAGGCAAGGTACCGTCCTGCAATGATGGGTCGCTCCCTCATTGCAGCAGTGAATTTGTTTCAAGTTGGTGGCATGCTTGCTGAACTAGTGTCAGCAGCAGCATGCCACCGCATTGGGGAAAGAGGGCCAAGCCTCAAAATGCAGTGGGAGTATTGGCCTCCACAGCACTGCATCTCCAAAACCCCACTTCTCTCCTAAGCTGTCACATAATGTTCCTTGCGCATGCGTGCAAGCAAACATAACAATGGCAGTGCAGCAAAGATAGTACTTCTGGACAAATACTGGGAAGAAACCCTGCACTTACATGGCTTATGTTTGAAAAACATAAGACACCATAATCCTATACAGTTCAGTTTAATTTGTTGGCATGTTTCTATGGTATTCACTAAAAATATCACCAGCAGCTTAATTTGGTTCAATTACAGTTGGTTGCCATCTGTATCCCCCCCCCACACACACACACACATACACCATCGACCCTGAAAAAGGGCTTTTAGTCTTAGTGGTCCTACCAGGTCAGCAAAATTCAATACATAAATAAAATAAATTATTCTAGGACTGATAATCCTGTCTGTTTTTCAAAATCAGCTGGATTACCTTGTACCCATTCCTACCCACTTAAAACATGTTTTGATTCCATTGCGAGAAATAACCTAAACCTTAAAATATCTTAATGGGAAGATTAGCCACCCTCACAGGTTATGTGGATTGTCAACAAAGCCATCTTTATAATAATAATAATAATAATGACATTTATTTAATTAAGCGCCTTTCAAATTTTTCAAGGCGCTGTACATAAAAACATGAAAACACAGCATAATCAATACATACAATAGAACAACACAACAAATATTACCAAGCTAAAATAACCAATTACAACATAGCAAGAAATGCCTTCTCCCATAAAAAAAGTCTTTAAGGCCTTTTTAAAACTTCCAACCGTCGTACTCTCATGGAGCTGACGGGGCAGAGAATTCCAGAGGGTGGGAGCCTCAAAACCGAAGGCACGGGCTCCAGAGGACTTCAGATTTACCCTTGGAATCTCCAGCAACCCCTTGTCAGCTGAGTGGACCTGTCTCAGAGGGGTGTAGGGCACCAGAAGCTCTTTCAAATAGTCAGGACCTAGACCATGTAGGGCTTTGTAGGTCAAAAGACCCACTTTAAAGGTGATCCGCCACTGTATTGGCAGCCAGTGCAGAGTGCGCAGCACCGGTGTAATATGGGACCTTCTTGAAACCCCAGTCAACAAACGTGCTGCCGCATTCTGCACTAGCTGCAAGTGGTGGATATCAACCCCAGAAAGTCCTAGGTAAAGGGAGTTACAGTAATCGAGATGAGATGCCATGAAGGTGTAGACCAAAACCGTCAGGTCGCAAGGTGGAACCAGGTGCCTAATCCTGGCGATGTTTCTAAGATAAAAAAATGCAGTCTTGACAACTGCAGACACCTGATAATGAAGGGTCAAACCAGTGTCAAGCTCCACACCCAGATTAAGCACCTGTTCAGAGGTGGGGATCTGGTCTACCCCCAGAATTAATCCAGAGGGGGACCCCGCCCTTAAACCCTCAACCCTGTGACCCGGATCCACCACCATAACCTCGGTCTTTGGAATGTAAGTTCACACTCTGCACCTGCACTCTGCTCTGGTCATCGCTCAGATATATTTCCAAGTCAGAATTCAGCAGTGACTAGTAAAACTTGTTAGAAAGGTCCTGTCATATTCCGATAGTGAGCATTAATTTCCCAATCTATTTAGAAACTGTCAGTACTAGCCAGATTCCTAAGTGTGTCCTTGTTGCATTCAGATATTGTTTCCCCACCACATTTTGAGGTTGTGCATTCCTGCCACATTCCGAGACTGCATGTGCCCCCCAGCGACATTCTGATATTGTGCACCAACTTGACATTCCATAGCTTGCCCAGTTGCTCTTTTCACAACCACTTGCTGCTGCATTCTATAGCATCATGCATCTGATTATTCTGGAAATAACTGCCAGTTTCTTTTCAAATAATTACTACATCTTCAGTTTCTTAAACTTTTGAGAAATATGTCCATAAGGCTGTTGACAGGGAGGACTAGGCTGTGAGTCATGGTTATGACATCATCAGTATCAGCATTACGAAATGGCTCATAACATTTAATAATGTGACTTGAAAACCTAATTTTTTGTGTTGTGCGTATGGGGGATATAGGTTTCATAGGTATAGTCAAGCTAACAGACACAAGGTCTTTACCAGCTTGCCATCCCAGAATTTTAAATTAAAACTGAAATACTTTATCCCCATAATGCCTGTCTAAACTAATCTTAAAGTTGTTCATGTTAGAACTGTTAACAATATTTATTGGAAGATCATTCTGTGACGTTACAACCCTCTGATTATACCAAAATCTACATTGGTTTCAATTCCATTTATTGCTTAAAAGCTGTTTATTGTGTCTCCTAGAACTAATCCAACCTGTATTATACTGAAAATCCATCTCTGCCATAAGTACATAATCATCTAATAGTCTATAGAGCAGACATAGATCACCCCTATGCCTCCTGTAGTAGAGGGAATATAAGTTGAGGGATGAATTCTTTCATTATATGATCTCTTTTTTAGACCATCCACCGATTTAGTAAATTTTTGCTGCACACCCTCCAACAGATTTATATCCTCTCTATTTTGTGGCGACCAGACCCGCTCGCAGTACTACAGGTGAAGCCTAACCAAGGCATTATGCAGGGGAAGAAGTACATTTTTATTCCTACTTGCTATGTGTCTGTAAATACAGTTGAGGTTATGTTTAGCTTTCTTAGTCTGGGTCCTACAGTGGGATTTAAACTTAATGTCATTTGTAATGGTTATTCCCAAACCTCTTTCCTCATCAGTAACCTCTAGTGGGGTGTTAGATAATTTATAGGACATCTTTCCATTTTTACTGCCAAATTGCATGACCTTGCATTTAGCAGTATTCAACACTAGTTTGTTACTAACTGTCCATTCTGATATCTCATCAAGGGCCTCCTGTAAAGCTTTCGTATGTTCTTGTGAAATTACCACAGTCCCTATCCTACAGTACAATCATCAGCAAACTTGTATAGCCAGATGTTTGGATTTTTCAGTTTCAATGAGGAAATATAGATATTGAAGAAGCTTGGGCCCAAAATGGAGCCCTGTGGGCCCCCACTAGTAATTGGGTCCCAACTGGATAAGACTCCATTTATCACCACCTTCTGTTTCCTACCCTGGAGCCAATCTGACACCCAGTTGCAGATGTTCCTATTAAGGTTTATCCCTTCCAGTAGGGATGGGGTTTGCTACAGCATTTAAACATCCTTCTCTGCAAGATCACCAGCCTTTTATTTCCACTGGGACACTTGTGCAATATACTTTGAACAGCAGCTATCCAAGAGATCTATGTTTTTGGAACAGTTTGGCAGCCTGAAAACAACTGTGAGTGTAGCATATGTGTGACTTTGTAACTGAAACTGCTCTGATTTGTTTCATCTTGCTGCTCTGCTGAACTGAGGGGATTACCCAGGTGTGTGCAAGATGCCATTTACCTGCATGTAATTTCAGCTCAGGGGTGAGCCAACAATAGAGCAGGTTTGTCTCTGTGGGAGGGTTTGCTGCACCATTTAAACATCCTTCCCTGCAAGATCACCAGCCTTTTATTTCCACTGGGACACTTGCGCAATATACTTTGAACAGCAGCTATCCAAGAGATCTGTGTTTTTGGAACAGTTTGGCAGCCTGAAAATGACTGTGAGTGCAGTATATGTGTGACTTTGTAACTGAAACTGCTCCGATTTGTTTCATCTTGCTGCTCTGCTGAACTGAGGGGATTACCCAGGTGTGTGCAAGAGGCCATTTATCTGCATGTAATTTCAGCTCAGGGGTGAGCCAACAATAGAGCAGGTTTGCCTCTGTGGGAGGGTTTGCTGCAGCATTTAAACATCGTGCTCACGCATAGCGCGAGCGTGAGTGGCGTGAGTGCCACTCTGAGTAGATTTTGCATAGGAATATGTACTCATAAAAGAAAGGGACCTGATTTTAAATAGGTTTCATTGTTTATCTGGTTTTGTATTTTTTGGTTTTAACTGGTGGGTCTGGTTGTTTTTGGGTGGGAAGGCTTTCTACAAATTTAAAGAGTGATGCTCCTGGAAGATTTAGCTGTTTAGATAAGCTGTCACCTGACTCCTTTTCAGTCTCTTTTTTTTTTTTTTTAGATTTTTTTTTTCCTCTTTCTCTTCTTTCCTTGTATGTATACTCGAAGTGATAAGATGGTAAACAAAACTGTTAAAGGGGCAACTAAAGGGAAGCAAAGGATAAATCCAAAAAAGAATAAAAAAGGCAATTGCTGTGTTTTTACACAGGAATTGGTCATCACGGCTTTGACCCCTAAGGATTTGGTAGAAAGTCCCGTAGTATTCTATTTACCTCACTCCTTTAAGGAGTTTATGAATGAGGAATGCAGATCAGATTTAGCTGGAGATAATTCAGAATTTAATGGAAGAAATCAAATTCCGATGGCTAAGAGCTGGGATAAGAACAGTCCGAATAATACAAATCAAGAGACTTTGATTAATTCATTGAAGAACCAATTTAGTGGTAGCGATGGGACTAACAGGGAATTTGAGGAATTTAAACAATTATCCTCTTTTGACAATAAGAATATAACTCCGGACTTGGAAGTAATTAGTAACTTAGAGACTGGTGTTAAAATTCCATCCCAAGGGAAAATCACTGATTTCTTAAAAAAAAAACCCTTCCTAAAGCCCCTAATAATATTTTTCAGGATGTTCCAAAAATTAACAGCACACATATGGTTTCCAATATAGGAGGTTACGATTGTACCGCTTTTGGGGAAAAAACAAATATAGTGGATCATTCCCAGGTTTTTAGACAAGATGAGTGGATGGGAGAGGTAGAAGCAAATCAGCAATGCATGCCTGGGCAAGGAGATTATATAGATAAAGATGATGGTATTTCATGCTTTCTCTCAGGAATAAAGTTATTTAGTCCATTAGAGATCTCCAGTGAGGTAGAGGTCTGCAATATTGACTCAAAGAGATGGTGTATTCATCCCTTAATGATGCACCTGAAGAGTTTTTCCAAAAAATGGACAAAGAGGTCCAGGACATCCAATTAGATAAAGATTTTTTTGGTTCAGTGTCTGGATACTATATCAAAATATACCATTAAGGCTCTTGCACATCCAGTAATGTCTAATGTTGTTTTATTGGAGGCATATAATGGTATCAAGACAGCTTTGGAAACTCTTTCTAGTTTTGTGCTGTGAAGTTTGCTACTTTAGAACAACAAATTTCACAATTATTGGGGAAAAGAAAGTTCACAGATCTAGGCATAATTTGCCATTTCTCCCTAAATGTTCAAGAGCCCTCAAAAGGCAAAAGAGCAAAAGAGGGTGGAGTAAGTAAGAAAAAGGGAGAAGAAAAAGCTTGGGCCTGTGGGACTTACTCAGACTCCTAACTTAGAAAAACAGGAAGATGGATTAAACATTAAGGATGAAAAGACTAATAAAATTGGGATTACAGGTACCATTAGGATAGGAGAGGTACAGAGAGATACAAGGAAGAATCCTGACCAAAAAAAAAATCTATACTTGTGGATGGGACACTTATAAAAGATCAAGAAAAGGGGAAGGGTGATTACACTGCGAACCAAAAAACAAATTCTAAGAGAATTTAATTAAGGTATATCAGTCTAATAAAGATCTTTGCCCAATCTCATGTTGGCCAAGGAGGATAGTAACCCCAAGGGGTATGACCTGGAAGCATATAATTTAATTTGTACAGGGAAAGAAGTAGTTTTTAAATTAGATAAGCTGTATTTTAAACATTATGAATCTACTGCAACCCTAACCAGCCTGATAGCCCATATGTTGAGAGCAGAATTAGGGTTACCAACAGTCGCAGATGCTCTTATTATGGTGACTAGGGATACTTCCAACCCTACTAATTCAGTTTACTTTATGCTCCCTAACATGGATATGGCAAAATTGGTCTGGGCTAAGCAAGGCCTGGTAGACTCTTTGGGATTACTGTTATCAACACCAGTGACCTGGTCAACAATTTGGAAAAATGTTTATATAGGGCAAAATAGGAAAAATGTTAACATATGATATATTCAAAACTACCCTTGTAACACTGAATTGGGAGTTTGGAGTTTCCGTGAAACCTCAATGATCTCTATTTTTGGGCTGGATATATTGGAGGAGAAACTGCCACTAATTTACCGTCATTATTGCGGATGATTTTATCAACTATTATCAAAAACCCATATACTTCCAGAAGAATTTGTGGAGGTGAATAGAGTTTGGAATGATAAAGAGGGTACTCAGATTAACTGTATTATTGGTTCTGCACAATTGTTGGTATTACTTTTTGAAAATAGACATGTGTTGGATGAGGTGGGTATTTACATGGTGAAATTGAATGAGTGGGAGACATCAGGTCAATCTAGAGCCATGTAACCTTGACTAAGTTTTTGGAAATACAAAGTAATGAGTCCTCATTAGAGCAGGAAGGGGGGTCAGAAAGTAACCCTGGTTATAATGTCCTTAATTGGGAATATAGCAGGACTCCATAATAAGTTTGTGGATCCGCAGTGGGTTGCTTTTATTTTGTGACATGAAGTGATTATTTTCCAGGAGACATGGGTTTTAACATCTCCTTTCCTGAATGGAAATGAAACTAGTTTTGTGCCAGCAATTAAAGGGAAAAAACATGGGAGGAACAAAGGAGGTCTGGCTACAATGATCAAAATTAGGAAAGGATTAAGGGTAATCAAAAGTTTCTCTCCAACTCCCGAGATCCTTGTGGTAGTGGTTAACTGGGACCTTTGTATGGTTCTAATTGTTAACATTTATATTCCACCATGTTTTCATACTTACTCTACATATGATTTTTGGTCCAAACTGTCAATGGAAATAGATTTAATGATACAGTCCAATTGGATAGATACTGTCCTTTTAGCTGGGGATTTTAATGCTAGGATAGCCGAGTTCGATAATTTATCATTGTTACAAGAACTGTTATATATGGCAGATTTGGAAAAAAGAAATACAACTGACATAATTGTAAATGAGGCAGGGAGACGTTTTAGTACTTTTATCACAGAGAATAATTTCTTGATTCTTAATGGGAGATTAGAAGGGGATCATCGGGGTGATAGCACTTTTTTCTCCCCAGTTGGTAAGAGCGTAATTGATTTTATATTATGCTCTCCTTTTAGTTATCATTTCTGTAGGAGATTATATGTGGCTATGAGAACAGAAAGTGATCATGCAGCAATTTTGCTGGATTTTAGAATTTCTGGTAGTGTCATTCCTCCCTCCAATAAGCCCTTGGCGGATATTGAGATTAGTGGGAAAAAAAGGTTAAGATTGAATAATGAGTCGATGCAAGGAGTTTGGAACCTTTTATACTCTTCTATTTTTGTTGAGTTATTTCAGCAGGTACATCATGTCTCCAAAGGTGAAAGGATCAGTGAATTATTAAACATAGGGTATCAACAGATTAAGACACTGATTTACTCAGCTAATAGTGTTAAGCCCCAGTTAGCATCCTGGTTTGATGGGTATTGTAAGAGAGAGAGAAAAGAAATTAAGAAATTTGATGAGGACCATCAGGCAGACAAAAAATAAATCTGAGTAAGATGGCGATTATAAATTTAAATAAAATCCGAAGGAGTACAAGGAATTTCTCCATCAGAAAAAAAGAGAATTTACTGAAAAACAATGGGGTATTATGTACCGAGTTATTAAAGAGAGTGATATTAAGCTTTTTTGGGCTTTGGTGTCCAAGGGGACAGCTGATTGGAATTCTAGACCTCCCATATATATCCCCAAGGAAACTTGGATATCTTATTATAGTCTACTATTTAATAGACATCCTACCAACGATGATGATGTGATAGAAAATTTTAACATTGAGGGGGAATACACATCATTAGTGTTTTCTTTGGAGATGTGGAAGAAGCCATTGTGAAGTTATCAAATAATAAAGCACCTGGACCCGATTTGATACCGGGAGAAATTTACAAGAGGCACTTAAATTATTGGGTAGTTTTTTTACTAATTTTTTCAATATTTGTTTAAAAGAGAGATTTATTCCATTATCTTGGACAATAAATATAATAGTTCCAATCCATAAAAAGGGCCAACTTCATTTGCCATTTAATTATCGCCCAATTAGTCTTATTGACATTAGTGGAAAAATCTTTGCTAAAATAATATTACATAAATTACAAGACTGGATAACTGCAAACTCCCCTTTATAGATGTTTCAAGCAGGTTTTCGTAAGGATTGTTCTACAATAGATAATATTTACATCTTAGCCCATCTGATAGAAAAATACAGATCATTTCGTAAAATGAAGCTGTATGCTGTGTTTGTAGACTTTTCTGTAGCATTTGACTCGGTTAATAGAGCCAAGTTATGGGAGATATTATTAAATAAATGTGTACCATTAAATTTATTAGCCCCCATTATTAGGTTATATTCTCACACAACATCAGCTATTAGATATGATAATAAGTGCAACATTTCTGATTATTTCAGTACAACTTCGGAAGTTAAACAGGGATGTCCTTTGGCCCCCCTTCTTTTAATTTGTATATTGATGCCCTTTTGACTTATAAAGATATAGATATTCTTGATTCCCCAAAAATTAAGAATATCCCAGTACATTGTCTGGCCTATGCAGACGATATGATTATTTTTGCTTTATCTGCTCAAGGTTTACAAAATAAAATAAATCAATTTTGCTCTAAATGTAAACATTTGGACTTATTAATAAGTATGAAAAAAACTAAGCTGCTGATTTTTGCATCCTTACAGGGACATCAAATTAAACCAAGGATTTATTTAAATAACAAACTTATTGAAGTGGTATCCTCTTATATATATTTGGGGGTGAAGTTTGCTTGAATGGAAATTGATAGAGCATTGGAGAGGACAAGTGATAAGGGCAAAACTGATTGTTAGGGCTCTCTTGCGTTTTGCTAGGAAATATGCAGGGTATTTGGTCTCACCGGCATTGATAGCCGGCGAGGCCAAAATTAATCCTATTCTTTTGTACAGTGCAGAGGTCTGGAACAACAATGTCCCTTCATGGTTGGAGATCCCACTTTCTCTCTACTTTAAATCTTTATTGCAGGTTCCACTTGCCACTTCTAATGTTGTAGCTAGGGCTGAATTGGGTAGAGTACCTATTGTTACAATAATTGATATACATTTCATGAGTTACTGGATCAAAATTATTAATCAACAGACTAATATTATGCCTCTACTATGCCTTAGAGAAAAATTATCTTGGCACAAACAGAATTTTAGGTCTCCTTGGGTCAAAAATATTCAACGTATTTTGGGCAGTGTTAATATGCTTCATCTCTGAACAGATTGGGAGAAATCAATATCAATATCTTATGTGTTTAAGGAGTATGTCAAAAAGAAAATACTTAGGCTTGCCTATGATAAGCAAATGGAGCTCCTCAGAGTGCAACGTCAGGCCAGATGGTTAGCTCAAAATAAAATTGATGTATTTATAGAGAAATATCTTACTCTTGGACTGACCCTGTTAGAAAGGAAAATGATTACTTGGGCAAGACTGGGAATCATCTGTTCTAAATATGCTTTTTTTAATAAGACAACTCCACCCAATTCAGGTTTGGAGTATTGCAGATGTAATAAGGGTTTTCAAGAAGCTCTTTATCATATTACGGTACAGTGCCCTTTATATAAAATCCTGCGGTTTAATCTGTTAAATGATTTTCTTATTAAATATGTGAATGCAAAATAAAATATTTTATTCATACTTCTTCACCCTCAGACATTGGAGGAGACTAAGATGGTTTCAAGTTTTTTTTTATCAGGTGTTGAAACACAAAGAAAAACGTTTCTCTGCCTATGACAATTAATTTGTTCATGGATTTTTATGTGTTAGAAATTTTAAATGTAATATTAGATTTAATATTTTTTTTCTTTTGTATATAATTTTACGTGCTTAGTGTGTTGTAAAGGATTGATTGCTGAACAATAAAAACATTGAAACCTGAAACCTAAAACCAGTAGGGATAATAATTCATAATGCAGCAATGTATCAAATGCCTTAGCAAAATCTAAATAGATCACATCCACTGTAGTCCCTAAATCCAACTCACGATTAGCATTTTCATAAAATGCCAATAGATTCATTTGACTTAATCTCGACTTGGTGAATCCATGCTGTGCCAAGTCAACCAGGTTGCTGTCTTTTACATGTTCTAAGATATAGTCTTTAATTGCATCTTCCATGATTCTACCTATCAAGGAGGTCAAACTAATAGACCTAACATTTTCGGGTCTAGTTCTTGACCTTTTTTATAAAATAGGGACTATCATAGCAATTTTCCAGTCATTTGAGATTATTCCCAAATCCAGGGAAGCCTGCATTATATGTGTGATTGGTAGAGCCAGTACGTCTGCTAATTCTTTCAAGACGCTTGGGTGCATTCCATCAGAGCCTGATGATTTGTTAATTTTAAGCTTATTTAAGTGCTTGAGAGTATTCTTAGGGTCAAGGATTATTTTTCCTGGTGTTGATGACTTGTTACCAATATACTTAGTGGGGTTGCACTTATTATATACTGAGCAAAAATACTTGTTCTGTAAATCAGCCATTTCACTGGCTGTGACTGCCTGCCCATCATCATTGAAAAAGGGACCAATCATACTGTGTACAGTCTTAATGTTATTTATGTAAGAAAAAAACACTTTTTTGTTATGCTGTACTTTGTTTGCCAGTTCAACCTCAAAGTGTGCTTTGGCTTTTTTTATATGGACTTTAACCTTTTTTAAATAAATCTTATAAGATTGATAGGTCTCAGCTGATTTGATTTGTTTATACTTTTGTATAACCTGTTTTTTTTTTAATTAATTGAATGTTTTATTGAGATGTTCATCCAGGCTGGTTTAATTCTCTTTTTATTAATGTTATACTTGGGGGCGCTAGAAATGTATTTGAGAACCAAACTCTGAACTTTAGATGTCAGTGAGTTCCACATACCCTGAACATTGTTATTTTCAAAGTCCCTATTCCAGTGCCAGTGCAGAAGCATTCCTCTAATACTGGGGAAGTCTGCTTTATTAAAATTTAGGTTTGTAGCAGTACTTATTGGATTGGTGCTTAAAGTTTCACCAATGCTAAAGTGAACAGAATTAAGGTCACTATTGGCTAATGGAATTTTAACTTGAACTACATTTACTGTAGCCCCATATTTGTCAATATCGAATCTAATATATTATCCCCTCTGGTGCTGTCATGGACCCTTTGTTCTAGTCCCACCTGGTCCATAGTATCTATATACTGCATATCAATGATACTTTTCCCTTGCTCATTTTCCCAATCTATATTAGGCAGGTTTAAATTGCTTGCCAATAATATCCTGTCGGCCGGGTTCAGATCTTTCAATATTGCCGTGTCATCATCCATTGTCGTAGAAAGTGGCCTATATAACAGTCCTAAAATAATTTTAGTATTTTTATGTGGGAGCAACTTCACCCATAACAGCTCCAGGGTGCCTGTATCCCAAGGTAGCTCCTCACAGTTTAAGGATTCATGTATATATGTAGCCACCCCACCACCTTTTCTATATTTCCTAGATTTAAAGAACAACTTATACCCAGCAATATTTTTTCCCCATTGATCATCCTCACTCCACCATGTTTCTGTTACTAAAGCTATATGTACATTATGTGTGTGCAACATTAGTTTAAACTCATCTTGTTTGTTTACTAGGCTTCTTGCGTTAAAAAGGATAACATTCCATTCAGGCACATTTTGTGGGGGGTTTCCTGTACTTGAGGGGTTATTTAAGTTGTTATCCTTGTCCTTCCCTTCCAGTTTAAATGGAATTTTGCCACATCCAGAATTTTTTTACCCAATATTCTGGTACCTGTAAATTTTAAATGCAGGCGGTCACTCTTAAAAAGAAGTGATCTACTAAATGTAACTGAACTGTCCATAAAGCCTGTACATTCCATTTTACAAAATTGTCTCAACCAGCTATTAATTGGCATAATATGCCTATTTTTATGGGAATGGTGTCCATACATTGATAATAGCCTAGAAATTATGATTTTCCCGCCAAGCTCATTTATCCTTCTGACTATATCCTTATATTCTAACTGGATATCCTCTATCCTGCTCCTTGCCACTTCATTTGCTCCTACATGTAGGCTCACTAACGGGTTGACTGTGTTTTCAAGTAGCCCTTCCAATAGAACAGAAATATCATGTAGTCCAACACCAGGTAGTGCACTAACTGTTGTGTTTTCCTTCCTATTATTACAAACTTGTGGGTCTATCCCCCTTATGATGGAGTCGCCAATGACAACAATGTCCCTGTCATTTATATTCAGATTCTTTCCTTGTTCCATGGCTACATGGGCAACTTGGTTTCTTGTGTTGAGTAAGATGTCTATTAGGAGTCAAATCCTTGTTTGCCTCTGACATCTCTGAGGAGACCAATAATAGGTTATCAAACCTATTGGATAATTTCAGTGATGATTTCAATATAGGCCCTGACATGCCATATGCTGCCGTCCCAATATCTGCCCCATTAATTTCAAACTCATCCTTCAAACTACTTTTTGATATCTGGATGTTTTCAACAAGACATGATTTTTCAGGCATTCTATAGCTTTTGTCAGTTATTGTCTCGTCTTTAAATTCTTCCAGTCTAGTTGTATGTTTATGAGTTTCCAGCCTTTGCTTCAGATCTTGAATCTCCCTTAATAGAACAGCAATTCTTATGCATTTATCACAGGTAAATTCCTGGTTCACAACTTCTTCAGTAAACATTTTACATTCCCTGCACATTTTCTGCCCCTCCCCCTTTTTTGATTTGCCTTGAGCCATTTGGTGACAATATAAGGTTTGATACACTTACCCCTACTATTGCTAGATTCTACCTGTTATATGGAGGACTGTCCCAGTATTTTACTGCCCATCAGTCCACCAGTGTCCACAGCTGACACAGTAAACACGTGACGCGCTTCTCTGTGCATGTATCCATGTACGTATATGCGCTCTCATGTGGAAGTTAGTTTTTAAGGTATCTGATAGACAGAAAGTCCCTCTATGTCACTTCCTGCTACAAGCCCCAGCTAAGCAACATACCAGATGTTTAAACACTGCAAGTTTATTTAAACACCTTATGCAGTGCGTTAGTTGGATATCTGAAGCCTTCCCCTAGCTTCACAAGCATTTTTAATGCCACAAAATAGCACAAAACACTGCAGGCTGCGATGGACCTCCAAGGCCCCTCAACGCCCCAGGACAAGGAAGTATCCCTTATCTGGTTCCCATGGCAACGACCCTGGAATTACCTCCTCTCTCCAGAGGAACGCTACTAGCCCTATTTAAAGTAAGAAAATACACAGTCAATGGTTTAAGAGTACTGCTTAAGATCAGTACAGCATAATAAACAGCAGAAATCTGATCCCCTCACATGGGAGCTTGTTTTTAAGGTATCTGATAGACAGGAAGTCCCTCTATGTCACTTCCTGCTACTTGCCCCAGCTAGGCAAGAAACCAGGTGTTTAAACATTGCATGTTTATGTAAACACCTTATGCAGTGCCTTAGTTGGATATCTGAAGCCTTCCCCTAGCTTCACAAACATTTTTAATTCCAAAAATGGCTTAAAACACTGCAGGCTGCGATGGACCTCCACAGCCCCACAATGCCCCAGGACAAGGAAGTATCCCTTATCTGGTCAGTATAAACACAGCAGCAATCTATACAGATTCATGTTTATTTTTTATTTATTTGTATATTCAATGCAACACTTTTGGACAGACTCCCTCTTTAAGAATGAGCTGATGCTAAATTTGCATTTGGTGTGCATTCCGAAATGTCACATTTTTAATATCAGTGCAGCAGGTTTGAAAAAACGTGGTTTTCCTTTGACACTTTGGTACTTTAATGTTATAATGCAACACTTTCTACAGAGAGCACTAATTGAACTTGTCCAAGATCTTGGCAAACAACATGATCTGCAGTAGCCAATCAGCAATGCCTGAGAGCAAGAACTCTTCACATTGCACATCTCTCAGTTCTATTTCTATCTCTTTCTCACGGGGGTGGAACCTCCAGCAGGAGCTTTGCCAGCAGTGCCTACTGAAGGGTTACCTTTTATGGTAAAAAAAGAGTAAGATGAAAAAATATTAGAAATCATAAGAGAATCGTGCAGTCTCCTTCTAGTTCACTGGTCCAGCGGGTGACTAAGTGTGAAGTATGCTTGTGTAACATGGTAGCACTTGTGCTATTGGAAGAGGTTATAGTGGGATATGTATGTGGTCTTTAATGCTCTCTGTCTTAGAGGAACTGTCACCATTTTGGGGTAGGATGGCAGGGAATCCTCTTGAGGAGGGTTCCACCCATAGAGACTGCCAGTGACTTATCCTTGTTTGACATGCCCCCCCAGCTCCAGCAACCCCTGCCTCTGACTGATCATGACTTGCCCCTGTCTGACATGCCCTCAGATCCTGTAGACCCTGCACCCCCCTGACTATGACTTTCCCC
The DNA here is from genome assembly GCA_016271365.2 of Neoceratodus forsteri. Taxonomy (NCBI): domain Eukaryota; kingdom Metazoa; phylum Chordata; order Ceratodontiformes; family Ceratodontidae; genus Neoceratodus; species Neoceratodus forsteri. The sequence goes on from CM057449.1 coordinate 28,243,450, forward strand.
TGGCAGACATGGACCGCCTCCTTCAGCATCTATTACCATTCCTTAAACATGACTTACTCCTGTCTGACATGTCCCCAGATCCTGAAGCCTCTGCAACACCTGACCATAACTTATTGCTACCTGACTTGGACCTAATCCCACTCCTGCATCTATTACCACTCCCTGACAATGGCTTGCTACTGTCTGACATGTGCCCAGATCCTGCATCCCCTGACCATGACTTACCACTGCCTGATAGGGTCCCCCCCACTTCAGCATCAGTTACCACTCCCTCACTATGACTTACCCCTGTCTGACATGCTCCCATCTCCTACAGCCTGTGCCCCCATCCATGAACATAGAACTAAATTGGGGTTGTGGTACAGGATGCCCAGGCATTAAATACTGCCACAGTAAATGTAAGTGGGGAGCCTACCTCAGGAGATGCATCTTGAAACTGTGCTTTGCAGGAGTGAGGGAAGACAAAATCCAGAAAGTGATTTTCAATATTATTGATGTTTTATTTAATTTTAGCTAGCCACTTAGAAAATCTACCAATTTTTCATGGCCCAAGTCCACTTCGGCAGGCATCTCAGTTGCCTAGTATGCTTCTTTTACATCTCACAGCAATAAAAATACCATTAAAATCTTTCCCAAATAGTGGACCTATCTGTCAGCTTTACCTTTGTTTCGGCCCCTGGTTGTTGTTTTGCAAATGTAAGAGTGAGCAGAGACTACCGTGCCTAAATGTAGTGACTTACAGCATAATAGACTAGCATAAGGAAGTGGTATGCTGACTGCACATCGATACCTCCATAGGAAAGACCACGACAGTGTCAGAAGTCGACAGAAAGTGCCAGGTCACTGTGAAGGTCCCCGCAGACACTGGCAGTGCATCTCCTGGTGTTTCGCCCCCTCCCTGAGACAACCCCAACTCGGTGTTTTATAGTTAGAGACTGAGGGGTGTGGGGGTGGATCCCCAACATGGGGTGTTTCGGGGCATAGCCACCTCCTAAGAAAACACAGTGGCATCCCTGTCAGTACAATACTCACACTCAGCATTGTTTCTGTTGCTGTCAGGGATGTCGGGAAGTTAGATGTTGCAGCGCTATAGATAAGACTAAGGAAATGACCTTGAGGCCATGAAACATTGCCTGATTTGCTAGGTGCCTTGTTACAATTACATAAAATGTTAAAAGTACTGAAAATGCTTCCTGGGTATTGAATCTTCCCTCCTTCCATGAGCATCATTCCCCCCCATCTGACATGGACCACATCAGCACCACCAGCCCTTGTCCCTCTCTCTGACCATGAATTATGGCAGCCTGACATTCCCCCCCCCCAGCTCGAGCAGCCTCTGGCCACTCCCTCTCTATGGCTTGCCATTTCTGACTTGAAGCCTCCAAACTCCAAAAGTCCCTGCCTGCTCTCTGAGCATGACTTACCACTGCCTGACTTGGATACCCTGGGTAACCCATGACTCTCCCTAACCATGACTTACATCTGTCTAACAGGCCCCCATCTCCAGCAGCCCCTGCCTCCTACCTGATCATGGCTTATCACTTTCTGACATGAACCCCTAGATCCTCCCGCTCCTACACCTCTCCCTAACCAAGAATTATATCCGTCTAGCATGCCTCCATCTCCAGCAACCACTGCCCCCTACCTGACCATGACTTACCCCTTTCTGACATGGATCCCCAGATCCACCAGCCCCTGCCCCTCCGTAACTATGCCTTACCCCTTTCTGACTTGGAGCAGCCTAGCTCCAAAAACCCTGCCCGCCATATGACCATGACTTGTCCTTGTCAGACATGGACCCCCCAAACAGCACTTGCCTCTTCCTAATACAAAATATACTTTTCTAATGTGTCCACCAGATCCAGAAGCCCCTGCCTCCTCCCTGACATTGGATTATCCCTGTCAGACATGAGCCCCCATGCTCCACAAGCGCCTCCCCCTATCATTAACCGTGGCTGACCCCTGTTCAGTGTTAGATACTCTAATAATTCTTGAGCTTTGCTCTTGGAGTTTATGTAGCATCTAAAACCTCATGGGGGGGTAAACTTTTCATTACACACACCACCCCATACTTTATTCTATTTATAACATTTGGCAGGCCAGATATAATAAGTTACCATCTCTTGAGTATAACTAATTGTCATCAATGAGGAAATGAGAATATAAACCACATCTTATGGTTTTGCCTCTGGTATACGAGATGTAGGAGTTTCTGGCTCAGTCCTTCCATAATGACTGGTTAAAATCATGTGACTTGCTGGCCAGTACATTAATTCACACAAATTAAATACAGTTGTTACTGAAATAATAAAAAAAACAATAAAGAACCGAAGGAATTCCACACAGTAACCTAAAATGGATTTCAAGCAGCATATTACTAAACTAAAATCACAGGTGACCCCAAAATTGCAACTTATCCTTGCAATGCTGCTTTAATAGAAGTACCCTGAATTGAATTCTTAATTTTGGGGCCTGTGTAAATAAACAGAAGTCAGTATTTTGGATCTCTGTTTTTGGGGTTGACTTGTCTTAGGGTAACTTTTATTTGCCATGTAGGAAATTTAGCTGGGAGAATATTTACAGTCATTTGTGACTAGACCTGTTACGTAAGCTCTGTGAATTAGGTGTCTAAAAGGGAGGAAGGCACTCACCGGTAGTTGATTGTTTCTGGAGGGCATGGACTTAGCATCCCACACCAAGGGTGTGTGTAAAATTTTGGTTCTGCACACATCCACCCATATTTTATTTTTCATAATTACTGGTGATAAATTTTAATCAGTGTGGATTCACATGTTTGAGAGAGTGAACGTGGCAGTTACTTTGGTAGCGCTTATGTCTACGTGAGTGCAAGAGTGATCAACAGCTGATGATTACAACTGCCCAGTTGTAATGCAAAATAACAACTATATGGTTCTAATGCGAGTCTGAGATCTGGTTATCCAGATATTAAAAATGATCACCGGTAATTATATAGAAGTAATACATTACTATTTGAACGAAGATGTAATGGAGCCCTGTCACCTCTTTGTCACTGCTCTTTAAAAGAACAACTAAGCAATAATACCTGACAGGCTGGGTGGTACTGGAAACAAATGGACCACTCAGGGTCATAATGAGACCCGACGCCGAAGGTGGAGTGCCTTATAGCCCCTGGAAGGTCCAGTATTCTCCAATACCGCCCACCCTGGAGGATATTATTGCACTTAGAAAATGGCCCATCCATGATTTTTTTTAATAAAATAGAAAAACATTTTTTAAATAAGTTTACTGTTGAAAAAAATAAATACATCAAGAAAAAAGTACCAGCACTTACTCAAAGGTAACACTTAAAACCAAGTGTTAGCTCCTAGGTCCACTTGAAAAAATTACAGGCTTAATATCTCCTTTTTATATTCCTTTCAATCATAGAAAAACACTTAAAACAGCACTTCTGCCAGCAATGTCCAAAGATAAGTGCACGAAAGTCCATATAAAGTCCGTAGTAGAGTTCCATTTCAAATGCAATGTATCAAAAAGGTATTCATTTCTGGATGCCTTGTAGAGTAAACAGAGATCCCCATGTATAGATCTATATTCCATGCTATATAAATTAAGTTGTTTGAGTCTTTCCTCATAAGACAACTGTCCCATACCAGTCATGTTCCTAGTAAACCTTTTTTGCACCTTCTCCCTAGATAATTTATCACCCCTCAGTGTGGGAGCACAAAATGAAGAACAGTAATCAAAATTAGTTCTTATAATACTAGTATATAAGGGGACCAAAATTGATGGCTCTCTGCTTTTAATATTTCAAAATAGACAGTTACAGAGCCTGGAACATTTTTTAATCATAAAATTTAAGTGTTCAGTAAATTTTAATTCATTGTTAATAATAACACCTAAATCTTTCTCCAAAGTAATAACGCTTAACGTGTGATTCCCTATATAATATTTTGCACACATATTATTACTTCCAAAGTGCATAACCCTACACTTGTTGGTATTGAATTTCAACTTATGATTACTAACCCATGCAAATACATTATTTAAATTTCCTGTAATATGGATATATTTTCAGAATTATTAACAATCCCTCCTAATTTAGCATCGTCTGCATATTTAATCATCCAATTGCCATTTTTTACATTCATACCTGTTATAAGTATATTAAACAATACTGGCCCCAAAACAGATCCCTGAGGAACTCCACTAGTAACCAATGTCCATGGGGAAAAAAGAATCGCTATTGTTAGGGTCAGGTTGGGTGAGGAGCAGAGGTGGGATTTCGTTGAGTTTGGCTATCAGTATGTGTTCATTCTTTGCTGGCTTGCTTTAGTACTGCATTGTCTGACTTTTCAGGGGGTGGTAGCTACAATTCTCTGAGGTGCTGTAGAAAATTCTGTGGTTAGTTCAATGTCTGGATTTTATTTTACAAATCTGTGTTCATTTATTTTTCACTGTTTGCCTACTAGGGGAGGGCCTCTTCAGTTGGTTGCCCATTACAGATAGTACAAAAATGGCAGCTACTTCATTCAGAATTTTACTGTGGCTGTGGCTGTGGATGTGGCAAAAGGATACCACCTTCCCACTTGTTCAGGAAGTTGGCACTTGTTTATTAGAGGGCTCTATAGAAAAATAGACACCCACCTCATGAAGGTTGTCAGCCAATCAGCTGTCGAGATTTTTTTTGTTTGCCAATTTATAGAAAAATAGAAACATACAATTTGACGGCAGATAAGGACCGCTTGGCCCACCCAATTTCTGAGATGATTTAAAGCACGTAATATTAAAATGCCTTCTGTTGAAAATGAGTAGGGACAAATGTTTAGGTCCTGTTATGAAGAACTGTTATAAGTCCCTAGATGAATGTTTGTTTTTCTCTTTTGCTCCGATAATCATGAGGCTCTAACTAAGCTCTCAATGTTCCTCCTGTCTTTATATTTTTGGTAAATTGATGCTCACTGCACTCAACTGTTTATAAGGGCATCACACATCTATTTGCATAGGGAATAATCTGAATATCCAGGGGTGCAGGTAACCACAGCTGAACTTGGTATATATAGTACATAAAGGGTTTCATACCAAGTGGTACTATCTAATGAATACACCTGCTCTACTGTATACTGAGCATCAAATTAATGCAGAATGTAGATGTTTTCTTTATTGACTTATGTGGCTGTTTAGGAATAATTATCTGTGAAAAGGTACATCAGATGTAATTTGCCATACTCATTTGAATAATGGATTTTAAATATTTTGCAATATTTCTGAAAAAGCCTAAGCTGATCAATGAATTTACTTGACTCCTGCAGGCCATGCTTCGCTCCATGACAGTGCCTTGTCCTGTCTTTCACAGTGCTCCCCAACTCCAGCAACCCATGCCTCTCTCTCTCTCTCTCTCTCTCTCTAATCTTGACCTTCCTCAGTCTGACATTCCAGCACCCAGCATCTCCTGCACCTCCCTGACATTAACTTACCCCTGTCTGACATGCCCCCTCCAGCATCTCTTGACACTCCCTGACTATAACTCACACTTGTCTGACATGCCCCCTCCAGCATCTTCTGCACCTCCCTGACATTAACTTACCCCTGTCTGACATGCCCCCTCCAGCATCTCCTGACACTCCCTGACTATAACTCACACTTGTCTGACATGTTTCTATGTTTCAGTCCCTTCTTCTATGGAAGGGCTTCACGTGTTCAATGATCGTAAATCTCAGTGATACTGGATCACTGTTGTGCTAGCCCATAAAATGTGTGGCCAGTGCTAATTCAACATTGCTATTGCAAATTTCCCTCAGATGGTCTAATAACTTCTCTTTAGCTTTTCTAATTGTTCTCCCTATGTATACATAGAAACAAAGAAACATAGAATTTGACAAAGATAAGGACCACTTGGCCCACCCAGTCTGCCCATTTCCCTACCTACTGGATAAGCTGCAGATCCTAGCTAACCAGCAGCCTACTTCTTCCTACTCCAACCCCCTAGAATGGCCTTATGACTGTCCCATGCATGCTTGAATTCCACCACTGTTTTTGACTCCACAACCTCCTCCAGAAGGCCATTGCATGCATCCACAACCCTCTCTGTGAAAAAATACTTCTTTAAATTACCTCTGAGCTCCCCCACATCATCAAATTGTGCCCCCTTGTTCTTGCACACCTCTTTTTTTGAAAGATGCTACCCTCTTGGACTTTGTTGATTCCCTTGAGGTATTTGAATGTTTCTATCATGTCCCCCCTCTCCCTCCTTTCCTCTAGGCTATACATATTAAGCTCCTTTAGTCTTTCTTCATACGTCTTCTGGTGCAGACCCTGCACCATTTTAGTTGCCCTCCTCTGGACAGCTTCCATCCTGTCTATGTCTTTGCAGAAACTGAGTCTCCAGAACTGCATGCAGTACTCCAGAAGAGGTCTGATCAGCTGTCTGTACAGAGGGATAATAACTTCCTGTTTTCTACTGGTGGTGCCTCTCCCTATGCATCACAGTATCACCCCAGCCCTCCTTGCTGCCCTCTCACATTGCTTACCCACTTTAGGTCATCTGATATGACTACCCCCAGGTCCCTTTCCATTTTTGTTATTGTTAGTATCTCACCCCCCATTGTGTACTCTTCCCCTGGGTTTTTGTTTCCCAGGTGCATTACCTTGCACTTCTTAGCATTGAATCTAAGCTGCCATACATTTGACCATTCCTCTAACCTTGCCAAGTCCCTTCTCATCCTTTCCACCCCACCTTGTGCATCAACTCTGTTGCAGATCTTACGTCATCTGCAAAGAGACATACTTTTCTTCAGTCCCTCTACAGTATAAACATAAAGACATTGAAGAGACGATCTAATACTGAACCCTGTGGTACCCCACTAGTAACCTCCCTTTCTTCTGAGTGGACTCCATTTACTATTACTCTCTGTGTCCTATTCTCCAGCCAATTCTTTATCCAGGCTGTCATCTTGGGACCTACTCCCAGGCTGGATAACTTGTATATTAATCTTTTGTGTGGGACTGTGTCAAATGCCTTGCTAAAGTTTAGGTAGGCCATGTCCACAGCCCCTCCATGATCTACTACTTTGGTCACCCAGTCAAAGAAATCTATCAGATTTGTCTGGCATGACCTTCCCGCTGTGAATCCATGCTGCCTAGGGTCCTGTGCCCCTCTGACCTCTAGATACTCGACAATTCTTTCCTTCAGAAGTGATTCCATCATTTTCCCTATCACTGAGGTTAAACTAACAGGTCTGTAGTTTCCTGCTTCTGCCTTGCTCCCACTTTTGTGAAGAGGAATCACATCTGCCCTCCTCCAGTCCTCAGGTACCACCCCATCCTCCCATGATTTGTTAAAGAGGGTAGTCAGTGGTGTCACTAGTTCTACCCTTAGTTCTTTTAGAATTCTGGGATGAATCCCATCAGGCCCCATTGCTTTGTCCACCTTCAGTTTTAAGAGTTCTTACTCTAAGAGTATAACAATTTATAGGAACATAAACAACATAGCTGGTCAAACAGTTTATAGATTATCTGATTTCGGACATCACTTCTTTTGTAGGATGTACAAAGCATATCTCTTGTGCCACATATCTGCATGACATGCAGTGACTGCACTGCAAACAACTTCCTAGCCTTAACACGAAGCATCTGTCTTGTTGTTCAGCTTTCTTACATGCATTATCCAAGAAGTCTTTTGTATAGCCTTCTTTACTAAATTGGCTATGCATTTCACCTGCCTGTAACTTTAAATGTTTCATCTGAAGGAAAGTTTATTTTAAGACATAAAACATAGATACATAGATACATAGACAGTGTCGGCAGATAAGGGCCTATGGCCCACCCAGTCTGCCCATTTAAGTTTGTAAGTTCAGTTTATGTTTTCCAGGAAGTCTGTTGCCCCTTACCCCTGACCTCCAGAATTCCTTTATGTCTATCCCATGCATTCTTAAATCCCGTGATTGTTTCAGCCCCCACCACTTCCTCTGGCAGGGTGTTCCACTTGTCCACCACCCGTTCTGTGAAGAAATTCTTCCTCACGTTCCTCTGAATCATCCTCCTCCAACTTCATCCCATGCCCTCTAGTCCTGGAACATCTTTTCACTTAAAATAGTGCATTCCTGTACCCTGTTCCTCCTGTAGATACTTGTATGTCTCTATCATATCCCTCTCTCTCTCCTCTCCTCCAGGGAGTACATGTTCAGTGCCTTCAACCTGTCCTCATAGGACTTGTGATGCAATCCATGCACCATCTTTGTTGCCCTCCTCTGAACCTTCTCTACCCTGTCTATGTCCTTACGTGAGGTAAGGTCTCCAGAACTGCACAGTGTACTCCAGGTGCGGCCTCACTAGTGTCTTGTATAGTGGAATTATAACCTCCTTTTCCTGCTGGTGATGCCCTGCCTATGCATCCCAGCATCCTATTTCTTTACCTACTGCCTTGTCACACTGTTTCCCTGCCTTGAGGTCATCAGAGATGATAACTCCAGATCCTTTCCTGCTTGGTGCATGCTATATCCTCACCCCCAACTGATATATTGTGCCAGGTTTTTGTGCCCCATATGCATTATCTTGCACTTCCTTGCATTGAATTTCAACTGCCAGACCCCTGACCATTCTTCAAGTTTCTGCAGGTCCCTTCTCATTCTGTCTACACCCTCTGGTGTGTCTACTCTGTTACAGAGCTTTGTGTCATCAGCAAACAGTGAAATTCTGCCTTCTAGGTCCTGTGCAATGTCACTGATGAAGATATTGAATAGTACCAGTCCCAGCACTGATCCCTGTGGTACCCACTGGTCACTCTTCCCTTTGTGGAGTGACAGCCATTTACCACCACCCTCTGTGTCCTGCTGCCCAGTCAGTTACCTACCCACCACACTACTGTCCTGCCCACACCCATATTCCCCAGTTTGTGCAATAGTCTTCTATGTGGCACAGTGTCAAAGGCTTTGCTGAAGTCCAGATAGGCCATGTCCACTGCCCCCCTGATCCACCTCCCTAGTCACCCAGTCAAAAAATTCAATGAGGTTGGTCTGACATGACCTCCCCCTGGTGAAACCATGCTGCCTTGGGTCCTGTAGTCCATTGACAACCAGATGTTCCACCAATCTCTCCTTCAGTAGTGCTTCCATGATCTTCCCCACTACCGAGGTGAGGCTGACTGGTCTGTAGTTCCCCGCTTCCTCTTTGTTCCCACTTTTGTATAAGAGGACTACATCTGCTATCCTCCAGTCTTTGGGTACCTCCCCTGTTTCTAGTGATCGGCTAAACAGGATAGCCAGAGGTTCAGCCACCACCTCTCTTAGTTCTTTAAGGACCCTGGGGTGCACCCCATCTGGCCCCATTGCTTTATCAACTCTTATTACTTCCAGTTCCTTCAGGACCCTTTCTCGTGTAAAGGGACTTGTGTCCATTTCTGCACCATTCTCACCCCTTGTACTCCATTCAGACCCATTACCCTCCTTTTCCTCAGTAAAGACTGAGCATAAATACCTGTTCAATATGTCAGCTTTACTGTTGTCATCCTCCACACAGCCCCCATCCTCCCCCTTCAGTCTCACTATCCCTCCCTTTGCCTTTCTTTTTTCACTTATGTACCTGTAAAAGGTTTTGTCCCCTCTACCCACTGATTTTGCAATGTGTTCTTCTGTCTGATCTTTGGCTTCCCTTACTGACCTCCCTGCCTCCCTTTGCTTCTCCTGGTACTTCTCCCTATCCCCTTCTGCCTGTGTCTTTTGTATTGCCTGAATGCAATCTTTTAGCTTTCACTTTCTTTGCTACCTCTTTGGAAAACCATAATGGTCTCCTCTTCCTTTCCTCTTGCTAACCTGCTTAATACATAATTCTGTTGCTCTTGTAATCCCCATTTTAAATACTTCCCACTGTTCCTCAACCCCTGATTCCTGCCCCATTTCCTTAATGCCTCTTTCAAGTATCTCCCCATTTTCTCAAAGTTTTCCTAAAATCCAGGATACGTGTTTTTGTGTGGTTTGGTTCTGCTCTTTCTGTGATTTCAAACCACAGTGACTGGTGGTCACTGTTCCCAGGTGCTCCCCACTCTTACCCCCATCACACTGTCCCTGTTTGTGAGCACAAGGTCCAGTATTGCCTTCTGCCGAGTTGGTTCCATGACCAGTTGCTTGAGGAAGGCACCCTGAAGGAGTCCAGGATAAATCTGCTCCTAGTTGATGCTGCTGCTGGGATGCTCCAGTCCACGTCTGGAATATTGAAGTCTCCAACCAGTACTACCTCACTTTGTCTGCCATCCTCTGGATGGCTAGCATCAACTCCTATCTGTTTCTTCCTCCTGGGCTGGTGGTCTATAGACCACACCTGTGGATGGCTGGCCCCATTTTCCTTTCCAGCTTAACCCACAGTATCTCTCCCCATTTTGTTCTCTTGGATCTCTGTGGCCTTATGTCATTTTCACATACAGTGCCACTCTCCTCCTTCCTGCCTGCCCTGTCTCTTCTGAATATGTTGTAGCCAGGTATGGCCAACTCCCAGTCGTGGTTATCATTACACCAGGTTTCAGTGATGGCCACAATGTCCATGTCTGACTGCACCATGACAGCCTCCAGATCTTCCATCTTGTTGCTAAGGCCTGGCATTTGCACATGACTTTCCATGATTTGACCTCCCTAGACTGTTTTGCTGTTCTACTCCAGCCCCTTCCTTGGTTGTCCTTTATCTCTGGTTCACCTTGCTGTCTGCCCTTCTGCTGAATTTTGCCCCTATTCTGCCTATCCACCTCCTGGGCGCTAATCTCCATCTTTTGCACTTGGCTAACCTCCACATCCTTTCCTTCCATTTCTCTGGGTACCTCTATTTGGTTGTCCCTGTTGGGCAGTGTGGCATATGAGTTCTTGAGTGGAATAGGATCTGGGATGTGCCTCTGCCTGACTGGTCTAACCCTCCCTGAGCCCACTGTCATCCAAGTACTCTTCGTTCTCTGCATCCTTTGAGGCAGCTGCATTGGACTGAGTGGTCTCTGGATAGGGGTGATGGTACTCCTGACCCAGTTTACTTCCGCTCTGAGTCTGGCTACCTCATCCCGCAGTCCAGAAAGATGCATGCAGATAGGGCAGCACCTCAGTGTCCAGAAGATCTGCCTGAATATGGCTGCCCCACAGCCACTGCATTGCACCACTCCCCACATTATACTGCAATTGTACTGCTATTCCACTACTTGTCTGCTACTGAAGCTCTCCTAGTTCCCTTTTTATTAATTTACTGTCCTAAAAATCCTGCCACTGTTCCTCTATAATATTTGAAAATACATACACTTCTATCTCACCTCTTTATCCTTACCATCAAAAGGTAACTACAATCACAATAATCTACCTTCTACTAATACAGATTCTATCACAGAATCAGAGCACAATGCAAACAAACATGTCTGTATAGAATTGACTGAATCAATTCTGGGGTGTGTGCATGACTAACATATAACAAAGAATTGCCAACTGTCTCTTTTCTGAAGCTGGCACTGTGAATTTCCCCGTGTTGTGATATTGTAAGCTTAAGGTCCAAAAAGTCAGTACTAACTGAATAGATTCTGTATGAGAATTTTAAGTTCATGTTATTGTTGTCCAGATTTTCCACAAATAAGCTTTCATCTAAATCAGTGCCATTCCAAACTATTAACAAATTTCTGATATATCAGCTTCAAAAAATAATGTTACTCATAAAGTTATCGTTGTTATTAAATATGTGCTGGTTCTCTCATCTACCTAAATGTAGGTTTGCATAACTAGAAACTACTGTACCACCCATAGCTGTACCCTGATTCTGTAAGTACATTTTATTGTTAAGTAAATAACAGTTGTGAGCTATGATAAATTACACTGCATCCGGAATGACATTAGGTGTGTGTGTGGGGGGAAGGGGCATTCCTGCATTGATTGTTGGACAATAAATATTCTTTTTATATACTTGTAAGCCTGATGAGCATTACTGCCTGTTTTCACAAGCAACAAGTGGTAAATAAACATAGGTATAAATAATACAGACCATTTAACATACATTAAATACAATAAATACAGATACACAATAACAATATGATATCAACAAGTACATGTGATATCAGCAAGTGCATTTATGTTGAGATAGGAGGCACTTTTTTAATCTTGTTGTTTTTTTTTTGCATTATTTGTTTATCGCCCCCTGCATCCGACTGGCCCCTCCTTCAGGCCTTCTGCCAAGGACTGCCCCCGTATCTCCATTCCAAACCCTCCCCGATGCCAGTTTCCCCCGATACCAGATCGTGGCCTACCAGGGTAGCCCAACATAACCCTTCATCAGACGGGTCCCCTTCTTCTGGATGGAAATTGCCTTCAGGCATTCTTTCTCTCGGCCCTGATGCTCCTGTGATCAGTATTTCCTGGCTCTTCAGGGGTTTCATGGAGGCAAGGGATCCAGGCGGCCATCATCCGGTCACTCGGATGCCATTTTTCTGCTTTGCTGGTTCCCCTGACATCACACCACTTCTGGTAGTGCCCTGGTCTCAACCGGGGGCTGCTACAGAGCAAGACATGACCCTAACCCACCCCTGGGGAGGAAAACAGTCCTTCGGACACTCAATCCCTCTTCCGCTCCGCTGACCCCCAGTGACTGAGTCTGTTCCTGCACTTTGTAGGGGCGTGGTTGAAGGTAAGGCACTAGCACCTCAACCTTCTGCACCGGCTGGCAATCTTATTTTAAAGTTCATACTGTTTTGCACTTCTGGTATTCAGACGGGAGGGAGTTAAAGAAGAAAAGGGTGCTACATAGTAGAGACCTCTGACTAGAAGTTTTTTTAATAATGGAAGTTTGAATGAGACTATATTTTTAGTTCCAGTACCCTTAATATTAATGTATCTTAGAAACAGCAAATATACTGATGAAGGTAGGATGCCAGTAGTTACTTTAAATAAAAGATGCTCATCTTTAATGATATCCTATTCTGGAGGGATAGACTATTAGACTGCCTTAGGATTAAGCAGTGGTGTGTACCAGTAGGGGCACTAAGCATAAATCTTACCATTGAGTTGTAAGTCACATTCAGTTTATCAAATTACTGTAGGATAAACTATTAATCCATAATCTAAGACACTGAACAGAAAACCATGTGCTAATATTTTTCTGGCCTCTGTGGTCAGAAATGCCTTAACCTTGTCTTTGGCAGACTGTTCAAATAACATTTTTAACATATGCTGTATTTCAAAGGATAAATCAGAGTCCAGTACCAACTTACATAGAAACATAGAAACATAGAATTTGACAGCAGATAAGGACTGCTTGGCCCACCTAGTCTGCCCATTTCTCTACCTACTGGATAAGCTGCAGATCCTAGTTAACCAGCAGCCTACTTATTCCTACCCCAACCCCTTAGAATTGCCTTATGACTGTCCCATGCATGCTTGAATTCCACCACTGATTTTGACTCCACAACCCCTCCGGAAGGCGTGCTCCATGCATCCACAACCCTCTGTGAAAAATACTTCCTTAAATTACCTCTGATCCGCCCCCCCTCTATCTTCAAATTGTACCCTCTTGTTCTTGCACACCTCTTTTTTTGAAAGATGCTACCCTTTTAGATTTTGTTGATTCCCTTAAGGTACTTGAACGTTTCTATCATGTCCCCCCTCCCTCCTTTCCTCAAGGCTATACATATTAAGCTCCTTTTGTCTCTCTAAATATGTCTTCTGGTGTAGACCCTGCACCATTTTATTTGCCCTCCTCTCGACAGCTTCCATCCTGTCTATGTCTTTGCGGAGATTGGGTCTCCAGAACTGCACACAGTATTCCAGATGGGGTCTCACCAGCTGTCTGTACAGAGGGATAATAACTTCCTGTTTTCTACTGGTGATGCCTCCCACTATGCATCCCAGTATCCACCCAGCCCTCCTTACTGCCCTCTCACATTGCTTGCCCACCTTTAGGTCATCTGATATGACTACCCCATTTCCCTTTCCATTTTTGTTGTTGTTAGTATCTCACCCCCCATTGTGTACTCTTCCCCTGGGTTTTTGTTTCTCAGGTGCATTACCTTGCACTTCTTAGCACTGAATCTAAGCTGCCATACATTTGACCATTCCTCTAACCTTGCCAAGTCCCTTCTCATCCTTTCCACCCCACCCTGTGCATCAACTCTGTTGCAGATCTTTGTGTCATCTGCAAAGCGACATACTTTTCCTTCCAGTCCTTCTGCAATGTCGCTTATAAAGACACTGAAGAGGACTGGTCTAATACTGAACCCTGCGGTACCCCACTAGTAACCCTCCTTTCTTCTGAGTGGACTCCATTTACTAGTACTCTCTGTGTCCTATTCTCCAGCCAATTCTTTACCCAGGCTGTCATCTTGGTACCCACTCCCAGGCTGGCTAACTTGTATATTAATCTTTTGTGTGGGACTGTGTCAAATGCCTTGCTAAAGTCTAGGTAGGCCATGTCCACAGCCCCTCCCTGATCTACTACTTTGGTCACCCGGTCAAAGAAATCTATCAGATTTGTCTGGCATGACCTTCCCGCTGTGAATCCATGCTGCCTAGGGTACTGTGCCTTTCTGGCCTCTAGATACTCGACAATTCTTTCCTTCAGAAGTGATTCCATCATTTTCTTTTTCACTGAGGTTAAACTAACAGGTCTGTAGTTTCCTGCTTCTGCCTTGCTCCCACTTTTGTGAAGAGGAAACACAACTGCCCTCCTCCAGTCCTCAGTTACCACCCCATCCTCCCATGATTTGTTACAAAGGGTAGTCAGTGGTGTCACTAGTTCTACCCTTAGTTCTTTTAGAATTCTGGGATGAATCCCATCAAGCCCCATTGCTTTGTCCACCTTCAGTTTTAAGAGTTCTTTCAGAACCCTTTCTTCTGTAAATGGGCTGATATCAACTTCTGTATCCGGTGTGTTTCTACTGTTTGTTTTATGTACCTCCCCCTCTTCATTTCTAAATACTCAGCAAAGATATTTGTTTAGTATCTCTGCCTTTTCACAGTCTCCCTCTGCCGCCCTCCCTCCCCTTTATTAATCCTCACTATCCCTCCCTTGGTCTTCCTTCTCTCCCTGGTTTTCTTCCCCTTCTTAACTGAGTTGGCTATCTTTTCCTCGGTTTGGGCCTTTGCTGTTCTGACTGCCTTCCAAGCCTCCTTTTGCTTTAACTGATACAGTTCTCTGTCCTGCTCCTTCTGCAATTCCTTGTACTTCCTGAATGCTTCCTTTTTCTCTTGAACCTTTGCTGCCACTTCCTTTGAGAACCATAGTGGTTTTTTACATCATTTTGTTTTGCTTATTTGCTTCACACAAAGGCTCGTTACCTCTGTGATGGCAGTTTTTATTATTCCCCATTGTTCTTCCACCCCTTCTTCCTGCCCATTTGCTAGTGCATTCCTTAGGCACTCACCCATTTTGGCAAAGTCAGCCCTCCTAAAGTCCAGTACTTTTGTCTTTGTATGGCTTGACTCTATTACTGTGTTTATTGTGAACCATACTGTTCGATGGTCGCTAGTTCCCAGATGGCTACCCACTTCTACATCTGTGATCCTCTCTCCATCTCCATATGAGAGAATCAAGTCTAATATTGCTCCCTCTTGAGTGGGCTCCAGTACTAGTTGTCTAAGGCATGCCACCTGTAGGGCATCTAGAATAACTCAACTGTTTGAAGTGGCAGCTGTAACTGCACTCCAGTTAACATCTGGCATATTCAGATCACCCATCAGCAATATCTCCCCTTTTCCTGCCATTCTAAGTATACTTTCTATCATTTCCTTGTCCATTTCCTCCCCCTGAGAAGGGGGTCTGTGTATACAACCCCTGTGCAGATTGTGGTGCCATTGCCTGTCTCCAAATTTACCCACAGTACTTCTTCTCCTCCCTGTTTACCCTTTTGTTCTGTTGCTTTGATTCCTTCCCTTATGTAAAGAACTACTCATCCTCCTCTTTTACCCTCCCTGCCCTTCCTGTAGATAGTGTATCCTGGTATGTTTATGTCCCAGTCATGGTTTTGTGTGTACCATGTTTCTGTGACTGCCACAATATCCAGATGTTCCTCCTCCATCAAGGCCACTAATTTAGGAAGCTTGTTACCCAAACTATGGGCATTGGTACTCATTGCTTTCCATTTTTTGATGGCTTTACCTTCAGTTGCAGCATCTCCCACTGACCGTTCTACCTTGGTCTTTTTCTCATTTAGTACCCTGTTTTGTAGGGAGAGGCTGGGATTTTCCTGCTGCTTGTCAGTGCCTCCCCCTTTGACTAGTTTAAAAGCTTGCCAATGAAGCATTTTAACTGATTGCTCAAAAGACTTGTTCCTTTCCTGGACAGATGCAGACCATCCTGCCAGTATAGGCTGGTGTCCTTCCAGGTGGAACCCCAGTCCCCAATGAAGCCAAACCCCTGTGCTCCACACCATTTTTTCAACCATTCATTAAACTGCATGGTGCTAATTACCCTCACCTCCCCCATGCCTTTGATAGGCAGCAGCTCTGAGAAGGATACTGTGTGTGCTACTTGTCTTAGACCCCTCCCCAACTCTGCAATGTCCTCTTGCACTGCTCTAATCTCATGGTAAGCCAAGTCATTTGTCCCTAAGTGGACAATTACGTCCAGCTCAGAATCCCTTGTAGCTGTTCTCATGATCCTGAGGATGCGCTTCCTCTCCCTCCAAGCCATGGCACCAGGCAGGCACCTTACTTCAGTTTTCCCAGCTCCCCCCAGTTCTATACCCTAGTTCTAACTTCAGATATTTAAAGCTTTCTACCAGTTCAAGGATGTTACCTTTTAAATCCAATATGGGTAACAAATCTTTATCAATTTTCTATTTATTTGTGTATAACATCACTTTAGTTTTTGTCAAATTTAATACCGTGGAATTAGATATGACCAAATGCTGGAATGATTCAGAATCAGCTTGGGCATTTCTAAATGCTTCATTGGGTGCTTGGCTATCCCCATAAATAACCACGTCATCAGTGTACAATATTAAACAGTAGAATTTGAAGTACAGGTACTGGGGTCTGAGTTCGTATATAAGGAAAAAATAAGTGGCCCAGGACTGACCCCCCTGTGGCACACCACAGTAC
Organism: Neoceratodus forsteri; assembly: GCA_016271365.2. NCBI lineage: Eukaryota > Metazoa > Chordata > Ceratodontiformes > Ceratodontidae > Neoceratodus > Neoceratodus forsteri. The sequence goes on from CM057449.1 coordinate 28,260,471, forward strand.
AGTATATCAGTTTAGAGGCAGAAATATAATCTTCAGTATGGGTCACATGAGTCCTGTTGGTGAGATAATATGAATACCATTTAATAATATCATTTGAAAAATGTAAATAACTTAAAATACTGGGGAGTAAACTGTGCTTAACTAGGTTGAAGGCATTGGTGAGGTCCACAAAAATGGCTGCAACAGAGAGTCCCTTATCAAGGGGACTCTGAATGCAGACAGTGAACCCCACCAAGGCCAACTCAGTATTATGTGCCACCTTGAAACTGTCCTGATGTTCAGTTAATAAATTGTATTTGTTGCAATATTCAGTAGTCTGATCCAAAATTATATTTTCAAGAATCTTAGAAAGGGGTAATAAAAGAGATAAGGGACGGTAGTTGGAGACATGTGCTGCAATATCACTTTTATGGATGGGTCTAATGGTAGCTGACCTCCACTGATTAGGGAATACTCCATAGCAAAGAGGAAAATTTAAAGTAATAGAATGTGGATAAGCAAATGAATTGCTGCCTAAGTTAATAATCTGATAATCAATTCTGTCACATGTTAAATTGGAGTAGGGATCATGTTTGATTAAGTACTTCTTAACTACTTTGGAGGAAACTTTCCTAAAGTAAAATTTAGGATGGGAGTACCTTGTCGGAAGTGAATATTAGCACTTGGGTTTAAATTATGCACTCTAATGCCATCAAGTTCCCCAAAATAGTTGTTAAAAAGCTTGGAAACCAAAGCAGGATTACTTGTTACTGAATCACCTTTTTGTAAAGTGATAGTCATTTATTTTCTACCCCTTCCCAAGAGTTTATTAAGAGACCTCCATGTTTCTTTTAGGTTACCAAACGCTTTTCTTTGCTCAGCTAAAAAAAAAAGATTGTGCCTTGGCTTTCCTAATTTCAGATTTACATTTATTTCTCTACGTCTTATTGGTGAGGAGTGAAGTGGCATCCTTTTTTGCTTCATATAGTGTTTCCAGCTATTGTCCCTAGTCCTCATAAGATTCAATTAATCGCTAGTTATCCATTCTTGTTGGCTCTTATTGTTGTCTTTTTAGGGGTGCAATGCTGTCCACCAAAGAAAAATAATGAGTTCTAAATGTTTCTTACAATTGATCAAGATCAGTGATAGAATTAAGCTGGGTCCAATCAATCCCCTCACTTGTTAATTCAATATCTGCTGAGGATAAATGCTTTAAGTTTCTAAACTCAATGGCCCAGATATTCAAACTGCTCCCAAAATGAGCGCAACAGCAGGAGCAAGCACAAACCAGTTGCGCAAATGCCCAACAGGTGCAATATTCAAACATGGAGCAGAACAAATTGCACAAGCAACCAACGTCTGAATATCGCACATACTGTGCCATAGCGCAACCAGGAAGGAGAAGCTGAGCACGAAATGTTGCGCTATGGTGCAACCAGGGCAGCCCAGCTGAGCATTCCAGAGGTGCCATAGCGCAAGCAGAGCCCCCCCCAGAGCAATGGAACTGCACATCCAGGGAGGCAGGCTGGGGCCCACCGCCAGCCATGCCACACATGGGCACAGGAACACACTGCAGAACCCACACCATACCTTCACACCCCAAGCACATCATCACTGGGGGTGGGACGGATGATCTACTTGCCCATGGGGACAAGCCAACACAGCATAGCAGAGTCATGACACCCCAGCACAACCACTGGCAGGCTGAGAGTGCCACACACAGGGGGTTGACAACCACAGTGCACATCAGCCCCCTGCACGCACAGCACACCCTGCACTGTGACCCCAAGACACCACCTATGTGCAGTGACTGGCACTGCAGGAAACCATGCATCCCCCCCAGCACACGTCAACCCCATGCAGCACAGAAGCCTACAAGCCAGACACACCCTGTGCACCCAGCAGTGGGTGGCAGCAGATGGCAAGACCAACCAAAAGTCACTGCCATGCTGGAGATACCTCCCCATGCACACACACGCACACACACACACACATACCCAGGACCATACCAGCCCAGATGGCATGTACACCCCTGCAACTGGGCACCCATAGGCAGCTGCAAATCACAGACCAACACATTATTCATATAAAAAATATAAAAATGTATTAAACAACAACAAACAGTATTAAAACAAGTACAACTATTTACAAGGGGGGGATGGGTACAAGGTCGGGTTGGTCAAGGGGTAGGGATTACAAACTTGGAGAGGGAAGGCAGGGTGGTAGGGATGGGAGAAGTGGGAAGGGTGGAGAAATCATGGGCCAGCTGGCCGCCTGTCTTCCTGCTGGTGTCCTGCAGGTCTGTGCCACCTCCTCTGCACACCATGGCGGTGAATAAAGTGCAGGATGTCAGTGTTCTGCCCCACAAGCTGTCGGATGGCCCTGACATCCCTCGCCATCCTCCGGAGAACCTCAAGGCCTAGGAAAATGGGAACACAGTCAATGGCTGTGACTGACCACAACCCTGAACACCACGCAACCTGCAAGCCATATAGCCCAATGTCCCGCTCCTGTGATGGCATGCACCCACCCACAGTGAACATGCACATGGCCAACACAAACAGGCGGCACCAGCTATGCGCACCACTGCACACACACACTGCCCATGTCCATCACAGCACAAACAAGGCTGGCAAGTGACGTGGCAATGTGGTGCAATGCCAGTTACCCAGCTATGCCCAGTGCATGCATGGACCACCAGTGATGCATACACAGACGTGCTTTGAAACTGGACAGTGATGCATGTCACCTGTGTCATGCCTACAGACATAGATACATAGCCAGTGTCGACAGATAAGGGCTATGGCCCACACAGTCTGTACATTTCAGCCTGTAAGTTACTTTTGTTTACCTAGAAGTCTGTTGCCCTTACCCTGACCTCAAGAATTCGCTATGTTTATCCTGCAGTCTGAAATCCCGTGAGTGTGTCAGCTCCACCACTCCCTCTGGCAGGGTGTCCCACTTGTACACCACTCGCTCTGTGAAGAAAGTCTTGCTCATGTTTCCTCTGAATCGCCCTCCTCCAACTGCATCCCATGCCCTGTAGTCATGGAACATCTTTGCACTTCAAAATAGTGTTTCCTGCACCCTGTTCCACCCTGTAAGATACTTGTATGTCTCTATCATATCCCTCTCCCTCCTCTCCTCCAGGGAGTACATGTTCAGTTCCTTCAACCTGTCTCCATAGGACTTGTGATGCAAGCTATGCACCATCTTTGTTGCCCTCCTCTGAACCTTCTCTGCCCACTCTACGTCCTTACGAAGGGATGGTCTCCAGAACTGTACACTGTACTCCAGGTGGGGCCTCACTAGTGTCCTGTATAGTGGAATTATGACCTCCCCTTTCCTGCATGGTTGTATTGTGCAGGGCTACTGGTCTCCCCCCCCAACATGCAATAGCATTGATGAAGTCATGATACTCACACTGCTCAAGCAGCTCTGTCTGTCGCTGTTGCTGCCGCTGCTGATGCTGTTGGGGTACAACCCCTGCTGGCCCCGGGTCCCTGGCATGGCCGTCATCAACCTGGGCCTGCATCCTCACATCCCGGCCTGTGGGAGACATATGTTGAGACAAACATCAGTGTGACTCAAAAGCAGAGTGCCCCCTGCCCCAGTGTGAGTGCCTGCCCACACAGCCATACCCATTCATCTCACAGCTGCACACACTGACACAGCCAACCGTGGCCGAGCCATCACCTATGCACAGCCACCAAAACACACACACACCCCTACAGATAATACAGGTGCATAGATGGTACACCCACCTGGCCTAGGCACCACGCCCCACCTGGCACGTGCCCACAGCCTCGCCAACACGTCTGGCTCCCTCCGGCGGAGGTCACTGTACCAGTGCCGGCACTGCTCAGCAGACTGGCACCATCCAGTGACCCCCACCAGGTCAGTGGCCACTTGCTGCCACACTTCAGTTCTTGCTATGGTGAGGGGGGCCTCACCATAGAGTGCCTCATAGTGGGGCTCTACTAGGGCCACCAGGTTGGCCACTTCCAGTTGGCTCCAACACACAGCCCTCCTCCTAGCCATGGTAGCTACTTTACAGCAGGCAATATGGTGCCCCGCTGCACCGTAACCCCACATGGAGATGTTGCGCAATAGACCACCACAGGCTCCAATCGCGCTGTTCGAACAGCGCTGTCACTTCACATAGCGCTGTCACCAGACAGTGCAATAGGGATGTACACATGGCAGGCGAACATTGCCAGGGGGCAAAGGGCATAATGGGTCATGCGCCAATGGCCGCAGGGGCTACGCTGGCGCCATCTGACGATAGGCATCCTGCGGACTGAATTGCTGCGCATTAGTGCCACAGTGGACTATTGCGCAGTAGTGCCACAGCGCCATATAGTGCCCAGTGCTGTAGCGCCACTGGCACAATGGTGGCCATGGCCTGAATTGCCGATCGCGCTCAGCACATCAGCAGCACGATAGAAGCATGCGTAAGCTATCTGGGCATGTGCAATGCAGTGTACCACACAGGCACAGATCTGCGCCATTGGCTCAGCCGACTCTTCCGTATTGCGCAAAGCGCAGATTCGCGATATTCATACGACACATGCACATCATCTGATCAGCCATTTAAGGGTGCAGTGGCGCGATTTGCATGTCATTAAAGTTGCTCCACCCTCGTTCTGTATGTGTTGTGCTATAAATGTGCGACATTGGGCTGCGCTGGCCAGATTCGGTTACTGCAGGTGAGAGGTGAGTTGCATGCTGTGTGATGTTCAGGACAATGCTCATGGGGAAATGCTGTAGACTGCACAGTGACAGGTGTCCACTTCCCCCCATACAGATCGCCATGACCGAGCAGAGCCAAGGTGAGGGTGAGGACGGTGGGTGTAGGAGGAGGCCCAACTTCACAGCAGCAGAGATGGAGGCCCTCTTCCAGGCCTACCTGGATGATGAGCCAATACTGAGTGGATGGAGGGGCACCCCCAGTCCCGCGGCTGCATGGGAGGGGTAGCTCGGGCTGTTAACCTGCACGGAAGCCACCAGCGCCCATGCAGGAATGCAAGAAAAGATGGGGACAGACCGCAGGAGGTTGAAGGAGAAGGTGGCAGCCTTCAGGGCGGCACGTGCTGGCACTGGCAGGGGCCCGTCAGTGGTGTTGGAGCTGACCCCAACTGAGGAGACACTGGTCGCAGCCATGCAGCCGAGCGCCATTGAGGGCATATCAGGCAGACGATTCCAGACAGGTGGAAGCCCATCACTGCACGGTATGACATGGTGTTGGTGTTTGGGGGGGCAGTTGTTCACATGCAATCACATGTACTCTCTTTCTGTTACAGATCCTGTTCATCTTCAGGAGACGGTGGTGGTGGGTCCAGACAGTGATGCTGACCTGCTGGACATGGAGGAGGGTCCATCCACCTCCACCACCAGCCAACAGGCACTGCAGCAGCATGCACGCTGGGCCGACAACTCTGGTGTCAGTGATATGGGTGCAGGGAGTGCACAGCCTGTGTCTCAGCAGTCTGGCATGCAAGCATGCCAGCAGCGCGCTGTGACCATGGCAGTAGTATGTACCTGCACCATTGATGATAGAAGGCCTGCAATGGGCAGTGATGGTTGTGTGTCCCATGACGGACACACGGCAGGCCAGCATGTGCCCCTGGGCCTTTCTGGTTCAAACATGTGTACCAGCATGCTGGCACAGTCCCAGGCTGTGCCTGTCAGCACTGGCGGGGCAGCACCGGTGGCTGTGCAGGTGTCTGGCACTGTTGTCAGTACAGCGGTGGAACAGGTTGACCTGGGGGCACAGCGGTTGGAGGGGCAGCAGCAGCAGTCGCACACCAGGTCTGGGGGTACAGTGTCAAGCAGTGGCACATGTCTGCCGCCCTTTGATCAGCCCATTCCTGGTCCTGGCGAACAGCGCCCACCCTCAAGGGGTGTTGTGCATCAGGACCGTCCACACCCTGGGGGTCAGGATGCCATTGGGGCACAGTACCCATTGGACGCGCACACCCGCCTGCTGCAGGAATCAGTACAGCTGCAGGGGCGGGTTGCAAGGTCCATGGAGGCACTGTCTGTGTCTGTGGAGCGGCACAGCAGGGACTGTGCTCGGAACTGAGCCGAGCTGGTCCGTATGCGGACGGATGTGACCGCCGACATTGACAGGCTGACCCAGGCAGTGGTCTCTGTCATGGACGCATTGGGCACACAGTCAGTTTCCCCTGTATCGCACACCCCACACAGTGCACTCTCCACTCCCCGTTTCTGGCGTCGTGCAACACCAGGCCTGTCGATGCCGGGTTCTGCTGTGGGCATCCCAAGCACCCCTGGTGCAGGTTTGTTCGGCATGCTGCAGATCCCTGTGCGGGCAAGGTCGCGTTCGCGCAATGGGACCCCTGGTGGTGCAACAGTGCCACCCCATGTGGCCCCTGCTCAGCCTGCCTGTGCTGTTAGGTCACAGCGGGGCTGCCCACGCATCCGTGGTGGCCGTGGGACAGTGCTACATGACTGAGCTGTCTCCCAGTGCAGGCCCTGTCTGGTGCTGCCATGTGTGCAATGTGTGTCATGGTGGGCAGTGCACTGCTGGGTGCTCTGCTCACAACGCCGATACACGGACCACCTGCACACCCTCCCAACTGCTGTCCACAGGTGCGTGTGCATGATGATGCCTGCATTGTACTGTACACCAAGGTGTAAGGGTGCCCAGGTTCTGACACACGTACTTGGACAGTACAGGTGGTGGGGGTGGTCGATGGTTCTGTGTGTTTGCAATGTCAGTTCTGCAGTGCTGTGCATCTGCCCATGTACGCTCTGCGCCTGGTGTGTGTGTGTGTCCATATGAGTGCTCACCCCTCCCTGATGGTGTGTCTGTATGCCTGGACCGTTCCACTCCGCTGACTGTCATGCATCCCTGGTATGTTTCCCTGTGTGCCTGTGGTTTGCGCATGGAAAGTGTTGGTTGCACATGTCCCCTTGTCTTACCTGTGTTGTGAGTAGTGCTTCTCTGTGATGGTGTCCCGGTGCAGCTGGGCCTGCCGGATCAGTCGGGGGTCCCTCCGTCCTAGGGGGGCTGCTCATCACCATCATCATCGGCGCCACTGGCGTCCCCATCGCTGTCCCCCTGTTTGACCTGTACAGCTATCCCATGGTCTTTGGCCATGCTGTGCAGGATGCAACAGACCAGGAATATCCCACAGGCCTTTTGGGGGCTGTACTGTAGGGCACCGCCAGAGGTGTCTAGGCATCGGAAGCGTGCCTTGAGCATCCCAAACACCCGCTCTATGATGTTGCGTGTTGCGGCATGTGCCTCATTATAGCATAGCTGCACTGGGATCATGGGGCGTGGGTTCGGTGTGAGCAGCCAGGGACGGAGAGGGTATCCACAGTCACCTGTGTGGAGATAGTGGAGATCAGTGTCATGTTCAGGTCCATATTGGCCATCTCCCTGTGTGCCACTACCATGGCACTTGTGGCATTCCCACCCTTGCCCCGAGTTTGCATTCCATACATGTGTACTCACCCACTAGATGTCCTGTGGGGATGTCCCCACTCTCGAATCGATGGCACAGTGCAGACTGATGCCATATGAAGGCATCATGTGCTCCGCCAGGGTGTGTGGCACAGACATTGATTATGCGCCCAGTGGCATCACACACCACTTGGCAGTTGACACTAGGGAATCCCTTTCTGTTCCGATATGTCTGGCCATCGGGGCTAGGTGGCGAGCGAATGGCCACATGGGTGCAGTCTATGGCCCCAGCACTCCAGGCATACGCATACCCTGTGGAACTCCTGCATGTTTGTTGTACGCCTGTCAGTGTGCTGGGGAAATGGATGTACCACAGCATGTGGCAGCAGTGCGCTGAGGAATTGAGTGAGGATGCGTGACGTGGCCGACTGTGTGATGCCTGTGGTGTCCTCTGTCAGCCTCTGGAAGGTGTCCGTGGCAAGCAGGCACATGCAGGCTGTCACCTTGGTCTCCACCGACAGAGCGTGACTCCGTCGTGAGGGTGCCTGCATCACATCACTGCACAGCTCACAGAGCCGTCTCGGTATTGCCCTGTTCAGGTGGTACTGGCCCACGATCTCTACATCTGTGTACAGCTCAAAGCTGATGCGGGCACGGTACCGCCTGTCCGGGGCATACCGCCGACGGGCCCTTCCACGGCCACGTCCCCCTGCAGCATGCATTCTCACCCCTCATTACAGCTTCCATGTGGAAACTGGCACTGTCCATCTCCCTGGCTTCTGACCCCCCCTGGCTGGTGTTGCTGTGTTACCCCCACTGTCCTGACTGCCACTTCCACTGCACCGGCCCCCACTGGCCTCTACAGACTATGGGCCACACTTTCCTGCCTGCCCTTTGCTGTCTGTCTGTCTGTCTCTGTCTCTGTCTCTCTCCCCACTTGGCAGCCTGGTAGCGTTCTTGTGCGCTTCCTTGAGCCTTTTATTTTGGCTCATTTCCACTAGTCACGCAGTTTCGGCTGTGCCTTATTGCGCATCGCGCAAGTCTTTGAATATCGCATTGCGCTCTTTATGCATGGATCCACCCCCTTCGGTTGTGCATGCCTTCATTTTCATTGCGCTGTTGCTCAGCATGTTTTCGGTGGCGCAACTGCCTCCTTCTGAATATCGCAAAATGGCGCAGTTTGGGACTTGCGCATGCGCAACCCTGTTGCGCATGGCGCAACCCTTTTGAATATCTGGGCCAATATATTTTGGAGGGTTTCCTTTGGTTTTAACAAACCATTCACAGAATACTGAACAGTGGTCACTCAACACATCTGGAAGAACCCCTGCATTGGAGATCCTACCAGTGCGAGTGATCACTATCCAGTCCAGAATTGTTCCAGTTTGGGTCTTATAATTACGCCATTCTAATGCGTTTATTCCTAAGGTGTGGGGATACATGTACAGTACTGTATATAAAGAATTAACATTCATGCTTATCCAGAGATAACTCAGTTCCCACTTCAGAGTACTGATTTTCTCAAGGACATGCATTGAGTCCCTTGCATAGGAGGGCAGGCTAAAAAATGGAGGCTGCAAGAAAAAATTGCAAAGGCTATATAGATTTTCAGTTAGTGATCCTGTAGCAGATATAATGGGCTATCCAGGTGGATTGTGCAAGTTCTTATGTATTTTGGGCAAATAATAGAATGTTGGAATTTTTGGAAATTCCACCTTCAAATACTTCTTTTCTTTTTCAGATATAAATCCACTCTGGGTGACCTCATCAATCAGGTTAAATAAGGATGCCTGAAATTGCACTGTGGGGTCTTTTTCCAAAATGACATCAGTTTCAGCATCAGAAAATAGCCTCAGTGCCTCTTCTTCATAATCCTTTTTTTGGAACACTGGTGTTTCTAGCTTTGTTTGCTTGCTTAATCACAATAAGTTTTAGGCTTCTGAGGAGTTCTGATGCTTGGCACTCAGTCATTGTGAGGTTGTTATTAATGTTTTTAATAAACATTATATTGACTTGTCTCAATACAACCTTTTGATATGTTTGAATAGCAGGGTTATAAACCCTTGATCGTAAAATGGATTTAGGCTTAAAACATGAATTTCTATTTAGTTCAATTAAATCAGTTTCAGTGTTCTAATATACTTCCTCAATGTTAGACAAACCTGACAAACCTGTGACACATGCAATTCCTTGTAAATGCAAATCTAACATTTCTAAATTTTCAGTAGGGGGAGTCGAACATAGTTCCGAATCTAGTGAAGAATTAAGCTGGCCTAGGGTATTAATTATAGTAAGTCTCCCAAATCTTCTCTGCTGAGATTGAGGCTTTCTTTTCCCTGGAATCTTCATCCTCCCATATTTTTAGCTGCAAAGAAACATCTAAGGTTAATTTTTCTGAAAATTTTAAACAGCTTTACTTGTAAATGAAACCTATTTACTATTGGTGATGGTACAAACTAAAGGATATATTTTGAAAGACAGTAATTCAGTATCCCATACTCTACAAGACTGAGTTTGGGAGACTGAATTTCAATATCTCACAAGGAACTTTATTTATTTATTTATTGTTGACAGAGTAAGTGCACTATACAAATTCTGCCTATTTTCAGGCATGGCCCTGGGTAGGGGGATACAGATGAATGCCAGCTGACTTTGAACCAGATTAAGCTGTTGGTGGTATTTTCAGTGAATGGGTGGAAATTTGGCTAGGGCACCAGTGAAACTCCCCTACTCTGAGGCAGGGGGCACTGTGTCGCTCTGGTTGGACAGAAGGCCCACAGTATGGAGTTGGGTGAGGAAGATGGAGGCTATTGGGAAGAGGATCTCCCTGCAGTTACACATGTCGAGTTTCAGTGCTCAATGGACATTCCAGTAACTATCACAGAAAATGCGATGCCGGTATTAATGGAAGATATGGAAGGTATGGAAATCACTGAGGATGATGCAAACCTGGTGTTTTGGGAGTTCTTGAGGAGTGTACCTAATCAAGGACTGGCAGCCACTTTGAGAATGCATACTCCACAGAAGGAGGTACCAGGCACTAGTAAAATTCTGTTGGTTATTTCGGGTTCGGAGGAGAAACACCCACGTAGAGAGGAACAGCAGGCCGACCGAGTAAGGGATGTCTCCCTGGAGAGGGAGAAAATGGATTCTGCACAGGGACCTGGCATGGATGGCTGTTCCCCAGACCATGCGCTTGCAGCAGCAGGCTGGACGCTTGCACCTGATGGTAGAAATTGGCTCCCGGGGATGTACTGACCATGGTACCTATTATGTCACCTACTTCAGAATTGTGCTCAGGTCAAGCTAAAAAGCAGATTGTATTTTTGACAAAGTTCCTCAGGATGTAGGACCAGATTCTGGCGATACGAAAACATAGTCAGGTAACCATGGTATGTTTACAAAGCTGCCTACTTCAGCACCAGATACTGTACCTTTTTGTGAGATTGCTATACCGAAGACTGTTACTGTAGATGAACATCTGATACCTATGGGTAATGAAGGAGTTGAAATACATGCTAGGCCAGATAAGGGCAAAGCAATTGATGGTATGACTTTTCTTGAATGGGTCTTACAGCACCCTGACACTAGGAATACCCATACTGCACCTAAGGCATCCTGAGCTGATGTTGTGGAATGGCAGACCAGAGCTGAGAAACCAGGTGACTCTGGACCACCTGAACAGGAGGTACATTGTACTCTTCCCTTCCCGTCTCACCCACAGTACAATCCCAGACGATGGATGGTTGATCTTTTTGCTAACCTAGGGAAACCTAGGGATTGCAGAAATGCTGTCAACGTTAAATATAGAGGAGGTCTAGAACATTTGCCAGATAGGGTGTATTGTATGTGGCACATAGACTCTTGAAGAAATCAATGCAATTTCAGGCTGTAGATATCTTAGCACTAATCTGTATATCTGGATATACAGCCTTCAATGTAAGTTTTAATATGCCTGTCCAGCTTGAAAATGTTTGGTCCAAATATGGCCTGTTGAAACAAACACCAGTATGGGACCCATTTGTGGCAATTCCACTCACCCAACCAGTGGTGAAGGTTATCACTGTTTTATTTCAGAACAAAAATGTGCATGTCTCAGATATCTTATATTGGGTCAAACACTGTGTGGATGTTCTAGATTGACCTGCCCCTATCATCGACAGTGAAAACATTTGGAGTTGGAGGGGGGGAATTAAAGTAAAGTTACAGATGGCTGAAGCAGGCTCATTACACCTTCTGATCTGCTTGTACTTGGGACTGGATAAAGACTTTTGCTTCTACCGAGGACAACCCAAAACCTGTCATCATTGTGGGTCCACTTCACATCTGAGTATTGCATGTGAGGCTTTAATGTGCAACATCTGCTTACAAATGGGACATCCAAGTAACCAATGCAGGAATCTGCCCAGATGTAACCTGTGCGATGAACATTGTCACCTGTTCCTACAATGCCCATTGGCAGTCCACAATAAAGGTTCCTTTTGGGATCAAGACACAGTTGTACATACTGCACAAGAAAAACAGACAGGACACCAGCACAATTTGAACTCCCTACAAAACAGCAATGTACAGGTGGACAAGTCCACTCTGCCTCATGAGGAAGCAGAAGATACCCTTACTAATGACTCAGCACATATTATAATGATGAAGGAGCCTGGTATTGCACAACAGGATGAGGCAGTACCTACTGAAGAACAGACAGGGCCCTCTGAGCATCCTAGTCAGCCCTTGGAGATGCCTTCCTAACCTCCCCTCATCAGAGGAAGGGTTCACATTGGTTAAAGGGAAGAGACAATCAATGAGGAATATTCCTAAAGCCAAACTTCCCTGCACAGTGTTTTCCTCTGATAGTAACAATTAAGCAGCACTCACACCTTCAGCAGAAGAGGATGATGAAGATTCTGAGGCCTCCTTCATTGTTTCCTCCCAGAAAGAAACTTCAGACATGGAGGGAGAGATTGGGAGAGGCCAAGAGTGTGGAAAAAACAAGGAAGAAAAAGGTTGTACCCTAATATAGTTTTCCCTTCCGACATTTTTTACTGTGTGCTTCACTCTGCTGCAGGTAGTGTCACAGTTCACTCATTAAATGCCAATAGCATAACAATGACAGATGTAGAAGCATTACATTGCAAGCTTTACATGACACACAGTCAGATATCTGTCTTTTACAGGATACCAGGCTTTGTTCCAAAGCAGATATTTATCAAGCAAGGAAGGTGTGGGTTTGGGGCTCCTCAGTTTGGTCACTGGGGGAGGAATGCATGCGCCTGGGTGGGTATCCTGTTTCAGGGCTTGGTACAACCTACTAGGATCATAGAGGTGGACCCGGGAGGGCATTATTCCTGGATGTTACCTATCTTTCACAAGATTTAAGGATTGCTGTGGTGTATGCCCCACAAACGAAACAGGCCAGGGTTCAACTCTTTCAATTACTTCAGTCATACCTGCATACACACCGAAAGCTTGTTTTGGGGGTGACTTTAATTGCCCACTCAAATTGCAGAATAAGACAGGCTCCACTCCTAAAATGTACTGTGATACTAATCAATTTAAATACCTCTCAAGTACTGCAGACTTAAGGGACACATTTCAGGCCCCACACAATGGAGGAGGGGTGTCACACATACTATAGGGCTTCATTATCACCCAGAATTCATTACATATTTGTTTCAAAACATTGGACTATTCTGAAGGCTAATAGAGTTCCCTCTGCCTCGTCGGATCATTTTGGTTTAGAAATTACATTGGGTCAGTTACAATCAAATAATATAGGACCGGGTTACTGGCACCTGAATACTTCCCTGTTAGCTGACCCTGACATACAACAAAGAACAAAAGATAATCTTCTAGCCAGGGCTACGATAGTAGCCTGGTATTATTCAGTAGGGAATTGGTGGATGGATACAAAGTCAATTATTTGTCAGTTATTTAAAAATTGGGGAAAGCAGAAAAGACAATCTGCTAATTTTCAGTACTAAAAACTCCTTAATCGCCTCTACTGTCAGTTAATTACAAGTCAAAACATTGACCACAATGACCCTCATATTTGTTACAGAAACAATTTAATGGTTAAAAACAGGATCCATGACAAACAGCTTTAATTTATCACTGCCAGACATGTTAGCGCAGGTGAGCACGGTGAACCTGTCTTTTGCTTTTTTCTCCTGCGATTGCCTCACTTTACAATGACAATGAGCCATCTGGAGTGGCATGGTAAAATAAGCCAGTTTCATCAGCATTGTAGACTAGGTCAGGGGAGAACTGCTCAAGAATGGTAGGTAGGACTGACTGAACCCAATCATCGGCTGAAGAAGCATCGATGTCTTTTTTTTCACCATGTGCTCATTAAAACATAATTTTGTGGTGAATTTTGAAATGACTAAGCCACCCAGAAAGCTTCTTTGCCTTGTGTAAAAGCAGAGGTCCTGACACTGGGATGTCCGATGCTTTGGCATTCTCAAACCAAAGCAGGAGGGCATCATCAACTGATAAATCTTTACTCTTCCGTTTGCGTTTTCTCTTAAGATTTGCATTGCCTCCAAACTCTGCCATGATTCTGTCCCTGTTTCTTTGAAGCCAGCAAATTTGTGGCTGCAAGACACCCTAATAGCGAGCAACAGATGATTGAGTCATACCCGACTCTCCAAGCATTTTTAGGGCTTCCACATTTTCTTTCAGAGTCAGCTCTTTGTTTCTTCTTGGACTGCACTGGCTATCAGGACTCCCTAGACTCGACAATGCTGCCATTGTTCTGGTGTGAGGATGCAGATTAGCTGCTACTTTGAGTTATGCAGTTTAAATGAGCTGTTAATTACCATTTTCACACCTGAACATACCTGTGCAATCGGCAGTAATTGGCAGCAAACGATTGAAACACAGGCAAAAGACAATGGGAACAGCTAGGTAGCAGCAAAGACCTCTGGAGGGCAAAAAAAAAATTCTTTTAAATGGGCTTATTTATTCGTTTATGCAGGCACGTTAATGAATGAAGTATAGTGATGGAATTGGGAATTATGAAAATGATTCACTAAAACAAGATATTCACTTGAGCGATATTCACTTAAGTGGGCTTGACTGTATTCCTCAGTAATTTATAGCATGGTTGCGTACACTTATAGTTCAGCGCACTTTCATTTACTGTTGAATGGGATTGTTAATAATTGCATTCCACTGAGCAGGGGTGTGTGCCAGGGGTGCCCTTTGAGCCCCCTGTTGTATATCTTCTACACTGATGTTTTAGTAAAACAGATTGAACTTTCTCTACACATTATTTTATTTTATTTATTTTATTTTTTATTTTATTTTAGCTTTTGTTGACCGGGTAAGTGCACTAGACAAATCCTGCCTATTTTCAGGCACAACCCGGGGGAGGGGGATACAGATGAATGCCAACTGACCTTGAACCAGATTAAGCTCTTGGTGGTATTTTTAGTGAATTGGTATGTCTCTGATTCCATAGATGGTTCCCCTCAAAATAATGGCATATGCAGATGACCTGTGCTTATTTGTGACCTCACAAAATGAAGAAGATCGGATATATAACATCTTAGGGGCATATTCGGAGGTGATGGGTGCTAAAATTAATTTTCATAAAAATCAGGCCTTGACGACAGGACACCCTCCCCCTGAATCAGATCTGTAAAGTGCAAATGGTCTTAGAGGCTACAATATTAGGACTTTGATTCAGCCAGCAGGATATGGAACTTGTAAACTGGGAATCAAGACTGGCACTATGAGAAGCTTGGATAAAGGCATGGCAGGGCCTTCAGATCTCCAAACTTAAAACGGTTTATTTTATTTAAAGTGTTCACTATCCCAATTTTATTAGTTGTGGGTTCTGTATTTCCACCTCCCAATACCTTGTATACCAGACTTTATAGTGTTTTTTTAGAGTTATTTGGTGGAGTTGGCTAAACCCAATCAAGTGGACTAGCCTGTATAGCTGTATCCCATTGGGGGGCATAGGAATGGTACATCCATTGATATTCTTCCATTCCATTTTTTGGTATGGAAACATAGTACCAGGTTTCACAAATGACACATAGAACTGGGTAGTATGGGGAAGGGATTGGTTTACTAAGATCATGCCGATTTGGGAAATGTGTAAATGGTCCTTTAAATTCCAGAACCTGACCACACCTGCTTATGTCCAACACACATTTCAAAAAATTAGGATTTAGAGAATAGCAATAACTGATTTTAAGACTCCTTCCAGACCACTTTTGCACCAACAAATTTTGTTGGAACATTTCACAGAACCTTTTTCTTTTCCTAGAAGTATGGCAGAGGGGCTTGAGGTTACCACATGACAACTATTAGACCCTAGAATTCCTAAATTTTTGTGGGATATTGCCTGGCTGGCATGCCATGATAGATTGGGAGTGAGGGATAACCACAAGCATGAGAGCTTGGCTGACTGGTATTCAGGATACGCGTAACATGGTTTTAGAGACTCAGGAGCATCTTTTCTTTCATTGCCTGTTTGTAGTTTCCTTTTGGAAAATGTTGGTTCATATGATACAGGAGGCAACCTTTTTACAAATGAGATATGAGGTGCTTATTTTAGATATTTGTCAGGGCCTATGGAAAAGATATAGAGTGGGTACACTTAAATTGATTTGTGGTGTCCTAAAGTACCACATTTGGCAGGCGAGATGCTACTGGGTCCTGCACAACTATTATATTTCCCAGTATGAAATAATTAAAATAATATTGGGACAGGTAAAACATAGATGTGACCTAGATAAGGTGCACACTTCTGTACCAGAAATGATTTCTTTATGGAAACATTGTTTGGGGTGGGTACAATGAAATGAAAAGAAAAATAAAAGGAAGAAAACTAAAAACATACAGTAGATAAAAAAAAACAGTAGAAGGAATTATAAATAAAAATTGATAGGGGAGTTGGATACTGTTTTTTGAGGGGAAGTAAGTCAGAATAAATACTTAGATTGTGGGCTTAGCTAGGTAGTTTGCCTTACATTTTAGTTCTAACTTAAGTGGGTTGTATATTGTGCATAGGTTTGCAGTGATGTTCTCTTTTTAGACCTGCTTAATTTCTTTACCCTAAGAACAGGAGATTCGTTTGCTGAGTTAAGCGTGAAGGTAATTTTGTGTACCTTTCCCCCCCCCCCCAAGTATCCTTTTGATTTAGTACTTCTTTATTTTGTCCCCTAGTATTGTTTGATTTTCACAATACAAAACTTCCCCTACTCTTTTCGAGAAGTACAATGGGATCTTTAGCATCCACCTGAACTACCACCAGAACAGGCAGGTGGGACCTCAGTTTAATGTCTCATCCAAAGACAGCACCACAGGAGTGCAGAACCCCTGTCATGCTACACTGCAGTGTCAGTATTGGGATATTAACCCAAGTGCCTGGGGTGGGGCTAGAACCCACTGCCTTCTGCTATCCCATCCTCAGAGGCGAGTGTGCTACCTGATAAGTCACTGACACTACGTTCTTAAAGTTCTTACATGTACTGCAATGAGCTGTGCCGCCCTGCACTTCCTGTAACCAACTCTGAGGGGAAGTGAACCTCAGAATAAAAACAAAGTTGGGGGGGGGTTGAAACAGTGTGCCCACAAAATTTCTGGTGACCATGAACCAAACCCAGTTCTACCAGACTATGCTGGCCAAGCTGCTAGTGATTTAGACCTCCACACCACGGGAGCTGCTTGGCCAGCATCTGCATTTTTCAGTCCATGTGGTGCCTCACTAGGGATAGGGTAGTGGTTAGTCACATTCACTACAGTAGCCCTGTTGGCATCGGCTTTCTTCCTGTCAGGTGTGTGGGTGATCATGTGGTGCCTCACTAGAGATAAAGTAGTGGTTAGTCACATCCACTACAGTACCCCTGTTGGCATCGGCTTTCTTCCTGTCAGGCGTGTGAGTGTCCATGTGGTGCCTCACTAGAGATAGGGTAGTGGTTAGTCACATCCACTACAGTACCCTTGTTGGCATCAGCTTTCTTCCTGTCAGGCGTGTGGGTGTCCATGTGGTGCCTCACTGGGGATAGGGTAGTGGTTAGTCACATCCACTACAGTACCCCTGTTGGCATCGGCTTTCATCCTGACAGGCGTGTGGGTATCCATGTGGTGCCTCACTAGGGATAGGGTAGTGGTTAGTCACATCCACTACAGTACCCCTGTTGGCATCGGCTTTCTTCCTGTCAGGCGTGTGAGTGTCCATGTGGTGCCTCACTAGAGATACGGTAGAGGTAAGTCACATTAACTACAGTACCCCTGCTGGCATCAGCTTTCTTCCTGTCAGGCATGTGGGTGTCCATGCGGTGCCTCACTAGAGACAGGGTAGTGGTTAGTCACATCCACTACAGTACCCCTGTTGGCATCAGCTTTCTTCCTGTCAGGCGTGTGGGTGTGTCCATGTGGTGCCTCACTAGGGATAGGGTAGTGGTTAGTCACATCCACTACAGTACCCCTGTTGGCATCGGCTTTCTTCCTGTCAGGCGTGTGGTGTCCATGTGGTGCCTCACTAGAGATAGGGTAGTGGTTAGTCACATCCACTACAGTACCCCTGTTGGCATCGGCTTTCTTCCTGTCAGGCGTGTGGGTGTCCATGTGGTGCCTCACTAGAGATAGGGTAGTGGTTAGTCACATCCACTACAGTACCCCTGTTGGCATCGGCTTTCTTCCTGTCAGGCGTGTGGGTGTCCATGTGGTGCCTCACTAGAGATAGGGTAGTGGTTAGTCACATCCACTACAGTACCCCTGTTGGCATCAGCTTTCTTCCTGTCAGGCATGTGGGTGTCCATGTGGTGCCTCACTAGGGATAGGGTAGTGGTTAGTCACATCCACTACAGTACCCCTGTTGGCATCAGCTTTCTTCCTGTCAGGCGTGTGGGTGTCCATGTGGTGCCTCACTAGAGATATGGTAGTGGTTAGTCACATCCACTACAGTACCCCTGTTGGCATCAGCTTTCTTCCTGTCAGGCATGTGGGTGTCCATGTGGTGCCTCACTAGGGATAAGATAGTGGTTAGTCACATCCACTACAGTACCCCTGTTGGCATCAGCTTTCTTCCTGTCAGGCGTGTGGGTGTCCATGTGGTGCCTCACTAGGGATAGGGTAGTGGTTAGTCACATTCACTACAGTACCACTGTTGGCATCAGCTTTCTTCCTGTCAGGCGTGTGGGTGTCCATGTGGTGCCTCACTAGAGTATAGGGTAGTGGTTAGTCACATCCACTACAGTACCCCTGTTGGCATCGGCTTTCTTCCTGTCAGGCGTGTGGGTGTCCATGTGGTGCCTCACTAGAGACAGGGTAGTGGTTAGTCACATCCACTACAGTACCCCTGTTGGCATCAGCTTTCTTCCTGTCAGGCATGTGGGTGTCCATGTGGTGCCTCACTAGAGATGGAAGTGGTTAGTCACATCAACTACAGTACCCCTGTTGGCATCAGCTTTCTTCCTGTCAGGCATGTGGGTGTCCATGTGGTGCCTCACTAGAGATACGGTAGTGGTTAGTCACATCCACTACAGTACCCCTGTTGGCATCGGCCTTCTTCCTGTCAGGCGTGTGGGTGTCCATGTGGTGCCTCACTAGGGATAGGGTAGTGGTTAGTCACATCCACTACAGTACCCCTGTTGGCATCAGCTTTCTTCCTGTCAGGCGTGTGGGTGCCCATGTGGTGCCTCACTAGAGATATGGTAGAGGTAAGTCACATCCACTGCAGTACCCCTGTTGGCAACAGCTTTCTTCCTGTCAGGCATGTGGGTGTCCATGTGGTGCCTCACTAGGGATAAGATAGTGGTTAGTCACATCCACTACAGTACCCCTGTTGGCATCAGCTTTCTTCCTGTCAGGCGTGTGGGTGTCCATGTGGTGCCTCACTAGGGATAGGGTAGTGGTTAGTCACATCCACTACAGTACCCCTGTTGGCATCAGCTTTCTTCCTGTCAGGCAAGTGGGTGTCCATGTGGTGCCTCACTAGGGATAGGGTAGTGGTTAGTCACATCCACTACAGTACCACTGTTGGCATCAGCTTTCTTCCTGTCAGGCGTGTGGGTGTCCATGTGGTGCCTCACTAGAGATAGGGTAGTGGTTAGTCACATCCACTACAGTACCCCTGTTGGCATC
The DNA here is from genome assembly GCA_016271365.2 of Neoceratodus forsteri. Taxonomy (NCBI): domain Eukaryota; kingdom Metazoa; phylum Chordata; order Ceratodontiformes; family Ceratodontidae; genus Neoceratodus; species Neoceratodus forsteri. Next base: position 28,279,984 of record CM057449.1, read on the forward strand.
GGCTTTCTTCCTGTCAGGCGTGTGGGTGTCCATGTGGTGCCTCACTAGGGATAGGGTAGTGGTTAGTCACATCCACTACAGTACCCTAGTTGGCATCAGCTTTCTTCCTGTCAGGCGTGTGGGTGTCCATGTGGTGCCTCACTAGAGATACGGAGTGGTTAGTCACATCCACTACAGTACCCCTGTTGGCATCGGCTTTCTTCCTGTCAGGCATGTGGGTGTCCATGTGGTGCCTCACTAGGGATAGGTAGTGGTTAGTCACATCCACTACAGTACTCCTGCTGGCATAGGCTATCTTCCTGTCAGGCATGTGGGTGTCCATGTGTTGCTTCACTAGAGACACGGTAGTGGTTAGTCACATCCACTACAGTACCCCTGTTGGCATCAGATTTCTTCCTGTCAGGCGGTGGGGTGTCCATGTGGTGCCTCACTAGAGATATGGTAGTGGTTAGTCACATCCACTACAGTACCCCTGTTGGCATCGGCATTCTTCCTGTCAGGTGTGTGGGTGTCCATGTGGTGCCTCACTAGGGATAGGGTAGTGGTTAGTCACATTCACTACAGTACCCCTGTTGGCATCAGCTTTCTTCCTGTCAGGCGTGTGGGTGCCCATGTGGTGCCTCACTATGGACAGGATAGTGGTTAGTCACATCCACTACAGTACCCTAGTTGGCATCAGATTTCTTCCTGTCAGGCGTGTGGGTGTCCATGTGGTGCCTCACTAGAGATACGGAAGTGGTTAGTCACATCAACTACAGTACCCCTGTTGGCATCGGCTTTCTTCCTGTCAGGCGTGTGGGTGTCCATGTGGTGCCTCACTAGAGATACGGTAGTGGTTAGTCACATCCACTACAGTACCCCTGTTGGCATCGGCCTTCTTCCTGTCAGGCATGTGGGTGTCCATGTGTTGCTTCACTAGAGACACAGTAGTGGATAGTCACATCCACTACAGTACCCCTGTTGGCATCAGATTTCTTCCTGTCAGGCCGTGGGTGTCCATGTGGTGCCTCACTAGGGATAGGTAGTGGTTAGTCACATCCACTACAGTACCCCTATTGGCATCAGCTTTCTTCCTGTCAGGTGTGTGGTTGTCCATGTGGTGCCTCACTAGGGAAAGGATAGTGGTTAGTAACATCCACTTCAGTACCACTGTTGGCATCAGCTTTCTTCCTGTCAGGCAAGTGGGTGTCCATGTGGTGCCTCACTAGGGATAGGGTAGTGTTTAGTCACATCCACTACAGTACCCCTGTTGGCATCGGCTTTCATCCTGTCAGCTGTGTGGATGTCCGTGTGGTTCCTCACTAGAGATAGGTAGTGGTTAGTCACATCCACTACAGTACCCCTGTTGGCATCAGCTTTCTTCCTGTCAGGCAAGTGGGTGTTCATGTGGTGCCTCACTAGGGATAGGTAGTGGTTAGTCACATCCACTACAGTACCCCTGTTGGCATCAGCTTTCTTCCTGTCAGGCAAGTGGGTGTCATGTGGTGCCTCACTAGGGATAGGTAGTGTTTAGTCACATCCACTACAGTACCCCTGTTGGCATCAGCTTTCATCCTGTCAGGTGTGTGGGTGTCCGTGTGGTTCCTCACTAGAGATAAGGTAGTGGTTAGTCACTTCCACTACAGTACCCCTGTTGGCATCAGCTTTCTTCCTGTCAGGCATGTGGGTGTCTATGTGGTGCCTCACTAGAGATAGGGTAGTGGTTATTCACATCCACTACAGTACCCCTGTTGGCATCGGCTTTCTTCCTTTCGGGCGTGTGGGTGTCCATGTGGTGCCTCACTAGGGATAGGGTAGTGGTTAGTCACATCCACTACAGTACCCTAGTTGGCATCAGCTTTCTTCCTGTCAGGCGTGTGGGTGTCCATGTGGTGCCTCACTAGGGAAAGGGTAGTGTTTAGTCACATCCACTACAGTACCACTGTTGGCATCAGCTTTCTTCCTGTCAGGCATGTGGGTGTCCATATGGTGCCTCACTAGGGATAGGGTAGTGGTTAGTCACATCCACTGCAGTACCCCAGTTGGCATCAGCTTTCTTCCTGTCAGGCGTGTGCATGTCCATGTGATCTCTCACTAGAGATAGGGTAGTGGTTAGTCACATCCACTACAGTACCACTGTTGGCATCGGCGTTCTTCCTGTCAGGCGTGTGGGTGTCCATGTGGTCCCTCACTAGAGATAGGGTAGTAGTTAGTCACATCCACTACAGTACCCCTGTTGGCATTGGCTTTCTTCCTGACAGACATGTGGGTGTCTATGTGGTGCCTCACTAGAGATACGGTAGTGGTTAGTCACATCCACTACAGTACCCCTGTTGGCATCAGCTTTTCTCCTGTCAGGCATGTGGTTGTCTGTATGGTGCCTCACTAGGGATAGGGTAGTGGTTAGTCACATCCACTGCAGTACCCCTGTTGGCAACAGCTTTCTTCCTGTCAGGCGTGTGCGTGTCCATGTGGTCTCTCACTAGAGATAGGGTAGTGGTTAGTCACGTACACTACAGTACCCCTGTTGGCATCGGTGTTCTTCCTGTCAGGCGTGTGGGTGTCCATGTGCTGCCTCACTAGAGATAGGGTAGTGGTTAGTCACATCCACTTCAGTACCCCTGTTGGCATCGGATTTCCTCTTGTCAAGTGTGTGGTTGTGCATGTGGTATCTCACTAGAGATACGGTAGTGGTTAGTCACAACAACTACAGTACCCCTGTTGGCATCAGCTTTCTTCCTGTCAGGTGTGGGTGTCCATGTGGTGCCTCACTAGAGATAGGGTAGTGGTTAGTCACATCCACTACAGTACCCCTGTTGGCATCGGCTTTCTTCCTGTCAGGCGTGTGGGTGTCCATGTAGTGCCTCACTAGAGATAGGGTAGTGGTTAGTCACATCCACTACAGTACCCCTGTTGGCATCGGCTTTCTTCCTGTCAAGCATGTGGATATCCATGTGGTACCTCACTAGAGATTGGGTAGTGGTTAGTCACATCCACTACAGTACTCCTGTTGGCATTAGCTTTCTTCCTGTCAGGCATGTGGGTGTCCATGTGGTGCCTCACTGTGGGATAGGGTAGTGGTTAGTCCCATCCACTACAGTACCCCTGTTAGCGTCGGCTTTCTTCCTCTCAGGTGTGTGGGTGCCCATGTGGTGCCTCACTAGAGATACGGTAGAGGTAAGTCACATCCACTGCAGTACCCCTGTTGGCATCAGCTTTCTTCCTCTCAGGAATGTGGGTGTCCATGTGGTGCCTCACTAGAGATAGGGTAGTGGTTAGTCACATCCACTACAGTACCCCAGTTTGCATCGGCTTTCTTCCTGTCAGACGTGTGTGTGTCCATATGGTGCCTCACTAGGGATAGGGTAGTGGTTAGTCACATCCACTACAGTACACCTGTTGGCATCAGCTTTCTTCCTGTCAGGCGTGTGGTTGTCCATGTGGTGCCTCACTAGGGATAGGGTAGTGGTTAGTCACATCCACTACAGTACCCCTGTTGGCATCAGCTTTCCTGTCAGCGGTGGTTGTCCATGTGGTGCCTTACTAGGGATAGGGTAGTGGTTAGTCACATCCACTACAGTACCCCTGTTGGCATCAGCTTTCTTCCTGTCAGGCGTGTGGGTGTCCATGTGGTGCCTCACTAGGGATAAGATAGTGGTTAGTCACATCCACTACAGTACCATACTTGCATCAGCTTTCTTCCTGTCAGGCTGTGGGGTCCATGTGGTGCCTCACTAGGATAGGGTAGTGGTTAGTCACATCCACAACAGTACCCCTGTTGGCATCAGCTTTCTTCCTGTCAGGCAGTGTGGGTGTTCATGTGGTGCCTCACTAGGATAGGTAGTGGTTAGTCACATCCACTACAGTACCACTGTTGGCATCAGCTTTCTTCCTGTCAGGCAAGTGGGTGTCCATGTGGTGCCTCACTAGGTATAGGGTAGTGGTTAGTCACATCCACTACAGTTCCCCTGTTGGCATCAGCTTTCTTCCTGTCAGGCATGTGGGTGTCCATGTGGTGCCTCACTAGAGATAGGGTAGTGGTTAGTCACATCCACTACAGTACCCCTGTTAGCATTGGCTTTCTTCCTGTCAGGTATGTGGATGTCCATGTGGCGCCTCACTAGGGATAGGGTATTGGTTAGTCACATCCACTACAGTACCCTAGTTGGCATCAGCTTTCTTCCTGTCAGGCATGTGGGTGTCCATGTGGTGCCTCACTAGAGATACGGAAGTGGTTAGTCACATCAACTACAGTACCCCTGTTGGCATCGGCTTTCTTCCTGTCAGGCGTGTGGGTGTCCATGTGGTGCCTCACTAGAGATACAGTAGTGGTTAGTCACATCCACTACAGTACCCCTGTTGGCATCGGCCTTCTTCCTGTCAGGCATGTGGGTGTCCATGTGGTGCCTCACTAGGGATAGGGTAGTGCTTAGTCACATCCACTACATTACCCCTGTTGGCATCGGCTTTCTTCCTGTCAGGCGTGTGGGTGCCCATGTGGTGCCTCACTATGGACAGGATAGTGGTTAGTCACATCCACTACAGTACCCTAGTTGGCATCAGCTTTCTTCCTGTCAGGCGTGTGGGTGTCCATGTGTTGCCTCACTAGAGATACGGAAGTGGTTAGTCACATCAACTACAGTACCCCTGTTGGCATCGGCTTTCTTCCTGTCAGGCGTGTGGGTGTCCATGTGGTGCCTCACTAGAGATACGGTAGTGGTTAGTCACATCCTCTACAGTACCCCTGTTGGCATCGGCCTTCTTCCTGTCAGGCATGTGGGTGTCCATGTGTTGCTTCACTAGAGACACAGTAGTGCATAGTCACATCCACTACAGTACCCCTGTTGGCATCAGATTTCTTTCTGTCAGGCCTGTGGGTGTCCATGTGGTGCCTCACTAGGGATAGGGTAGTGGTTAGTCACATTCACTACAGTACCCCTGTTGGCATCAGCTTTCTTCCTGTCAGGCGTGTGGTTGTCCATGTGGTGCCTCACTAGGGATAGGGTAGTGGTTAGTCACATCCACTACAGTACCCCTGTTGGCATCAGCTTTCTTCCTGTCAGGCGTGTGGTTGTCCATGTGGTGCCTCACTAGGGATAGGATAGTGGTTAGTCACATCCACTACAGTACCACTGTTGGCATCAGCTTTCTTCCTGTCAGGCAAGTGGGTGTCCATGTGGTGCCTCACTAGGGATAGGGTAGTGTTTAGTCACATCCACTACAGTACCCCTGTTGGCATCGGCTTTCATCCTGTCAGGTGTGTGGGTGTCCGTGTGGTTCCTCACTAGAGATAAGGTGAGTGGTTAGTCACATCCACTACAGAACCCCTGTTGACATCAGCTTTCTTCCTGTCAGGCAAGTGGGTGTTCATGTGGTACCTCACTAGGGATAGGGTAGTGGTTAGTCACATCCACTACAGTACCACTGTTGGCATCAGCTGTCTTCCTGTCAGGCAATTGGGTGTCCATGTGGTGCCTCACTAGGGATAGGGTAGTGTTTAGTCACATCCTCTACAGTACCCCTGTTGGCATCGGCTTTCATCCTGTCAGGTGTGTGGGTGTCCGTGTGGTTCCTCACTAGAGATAAGGTAGTGGTTAGTCACATCCACTACAGTACCCCTGTTGGCATCAGCTTTCTTCCTGTCAGGCGTGTGGGTGTCCATGTGGTGCCTCACTAGAGATAGGGTAGTGGTTATTCACATCCACTACAGTACCCCTGTTGGCATTGGCTTTCTTCCTTTCGGGCGTGTGGGTGTCCATGTGGTGCCTCACTAGGGATAGGGTAGTGGTTAGTCACATCCACTACAGTACCCTAGTTGGCATCAGCTTTCTTCCTGTCAGGCGTGTGGGTGTCCATGTGGTGCCTCACTAGAGATACGGTAGTGGTTAGTCACATCCAGTACAGTACCCCTGTTGGCATCGGCTTTCTTCCTGTCAGGCGTGTGGGTGTCCATGTGGTGCCTCACTAGAGATACGGTAGTGGTTAGTCACATCCACTACAGTACCCCTGTTGGCATCGGCATTCTTCCTGTCAGACATGTGGGTGTCCATGTGGTGCCTCACTAGAGACACGGTAGTGGTTAGTCACATCCAATACAGTACCCCTGTTGGCATCAGCTTTCTTTCTGTCAGGCGTATGGGTGTCCATGTGGTGCCACACTAGGGATACGGTAGTGTTTAGTCACATCCACTACAGTACCCCTGTTGGCATCGGCTTTCTTCCTGTCAGGCGTGTGGGTGTCTATGTGGTGCCTCAATAGGTATAGGGTTGTGGTTAGTCACATCCACTACAGTACCCCTGTTGGCATCGGCTTTCTTCCTCTCAGGCATGTGGGTGTCCATGTGGAGCCTCACTAGAGACACGGTAGTGGTTAGTCACATCCACTACAGTACCCCTGTTGGTATCAGCTTTCTTCCTGTCAGGCGTGTGGGTGTCCATGTGGTGCCTCACTAGGGAAAGGGTAGTGTTTAGTCACATCCACTACAGTACCACTGTTGGCATCAGCTTTCTTCCTGTCAGGCGTGTGGGTGTCCATGTGGTGCATCACTAGAGATAGGGTAGTGGTTAGTCACATCCACTACAGTACCCCTGTTGGCATCGGCTTTCTTCCTGTCAGGCGTGTGGATGTCCATGTGGTGCCTCACTAGGGACAGGTTAGTGGTTAGTCACATCCACTACAGTACCCTAGTTGGCATCAGCTTTCTTCCTGTCAGGTGTGTGGGTGTCCATGTGGTGCCTCACTAGAGATACGGAAGTGGTTAGTCACATCAACTACAGTACCCCTGTTGGCATCGGCTTTCTTCCTGTCAGGCGTGTGGGTGTCCATGTGGTGCCTCACTAGAGATACGGTAGTGGTTAGTCACATCCACTACAGTACCCCTGTTGGCATCGGCCTTCTTCCTGTCAGGCGTGTGGGTGTTTATGTGGTGCCTCACTAGGGATAGGGTAGTGGTTAGTCACATCCACTACAGTACTCCTGCTGGCATCGGCTATCTTCCTGTCAGGCTTGTGGGTGTCCATGAGTTGCTTCACTACAGACACAGTAGTGGTTAGTCACATCCACTACAGTACCCCTGTTGGCATCAGATTTCTTTCTGTCAGGCATGTGGGTGTCCATGTAGTGCCTCACTAGGGATACGGTATTGGTTAGTCACATCCACTACAGTACCCCTGTTGGCATCAGCATTCTTCCTGTCAGGCATGTGGGTGTCCATGTGGTGCCTCACTAGAGACACGGTAGAGGTTAGTCACATCCACTACAGTACCCCTGTTGGCATCGGCTTTCATCCTGTCAGGTGTGTGGGTGTCCGTGTGGTTCCTCACTAGAGATAAGGTAGTGGTTAGTCACATCCACTACAGTACCCCTGTTGGCATCAGCTTTCTTCCTGTCAGGCAAGTGGGTGTTCATGTGGTACCTCACTAGGGATAGGTTAGTGGTTAGGCACATCCACTACAGTACCACTGTTGGCATCAGCTTTCTTCCTGTCAGGCAAGTGGGTGTCCATGGGGTGCCTCACTAAGGATAGGGTAGTGTTTAGTCACATCCACTACAGTACCCCTGTTGGCATCGGCTTTCATCCTGTCAGGTGTGTGGGTGTCCGTGTGGTTCCTCACTAGAGATAAGGAAGTGGTTAGTCACATCCACTACAGTACCCCTGTTGGCATCAGCTTTCTTCCTGTCAGGCGTGTGGGTGTCCATGTGGTGCCTCACTAGAGATAGGGTTGTGGTTAGTCACATCCACTACAGAACCCCTGTTGGCATCGGCTTTCTTCCTTTCGGGCGTGTCGGTGTCCATGTGGTGCCTCAATAATGATAGGGTAGTGGTTAGTCACATCCACTACAGTACCCTAGTTGGCATCAGCTTTCTTCCTGTCAGGCGTGTGGGTGTCCATGTGGTGCCTCACTAGAGATACGGTAGTGGTTAGTCACATCCACTACAGTACCCCTGTTGGCATCGGCTTTCTTCCTGTCAGGGGTGTGGGTGTCCTTGTGGTGCCTCACTAGAGATACGGTAGTGGTTAGTCACATCCACTGCAGTACCCCTGTTGGCATCAGCATTCTTCCTGTCAGGCATGTGGGTGTCCATGTGGTGCCTCACTAGAGACACGGTAGAGGTTAGTCACATCCACTACAGTACCCCTGTTGGTATCAGCTTTCTTCCTGTCAGGCGTGTGGGTGTCCATGTGGTGCCTCACTAGGGAAAGGGTAGTGGTTAGTCACATCCACTACAGTACCCCTGTTGGCATTGGCTTTCTTCCTGTCAGGCATGTGGGTGTCTATGTGGTGCCTCACTAGAGATATGGTAGTGGTTAGTCACATCCACTACAGTACCCCTGTTGGCATCGGCTTACTTTCTGTCAGGCATGTGGGTGTCCATATGGTACCTCACTAGGAATAGGGTTGTGGTTAGTCACATCCACTGCAGTACCCCTGTTGGCATCAGCTTTCTTCCTGTCAGGCGTGTGCATGTCCATGTGGTCTCTCACTAGAGATAGGGTAGTGGTTAGTCACATCCACTACAGTACCCCTGTTGGCATCGGCATTCTTCCTGTCAGGTGTGTGGGTGTCCATGTAGTCCCTCACTAGAGATAGGGTAGTAGTTAGTCACATCCACTACAGTACCCCTGTTGGCATTGGCTTTCTTCCTGACAGTCATGTGGGTGTCTATGTGGTGCCTCACTAGAGATACGGTAGTGGTTAGTCACATCCACTACAGTACCCCTGTTGGCATCAGCTTTCTTCCTGTCAGGCATGTGGGTGTCCATATGGTGCCTCACTAGGGATAGGGTAGTGGTTAGTCACATCCACTGCAGTACCCCTGTTGGCATCAGCTTTCTTTCTGTCAGGCATGTGCGTGTCCATGTGGTCTCTCACTAGAGATAGGGTAGTTGTTAGTCACATCCACTACAGTACCCCAGTTGGCATCGGCGTTCCTCCTGTCAGGCGTGTGGGTTTCCATGTACAGCCTCACTAGAGATAGGGTAGTGGTTAGTCGCATCCACTTCAGTACCCCTGTTGGCATCGGCTTTCCTCCTGTCAGCTGTGTGGTTGTGCATGTGGTATCTCACTAGAGATAGGGTAGTGGTTAGTCACATCCACTACAGTACCCTTGTTGGCATCGACTTTCTTCCTGTCAGGCGTGTGGGTGTCCATGTGGTGCCTCACTAGAGATAGGGTAGTGGTTAGTCACATCCACTACAGTACCCCTGTTGGCATCGGCTTTCTTCCTGTCAGGCATGTGGGTGTCCATGTAGTGCCTCACTAGAGATAGGGTAGTGGTTAGTCACATCCACTACAGTACCCCTGTTGGCATCGGCTTTCTTCCTGTCAGGCGTGTGGGTGTCCATGTGGTGCCTCACTAGAGGTAGGGTAGTGGTTAGTCACATCCACTACAGTACCCCTGTTGGCATCAGCTTTCTTCCTGTCAGGCATGTGGGTGTCCATGTGGTGCCTCACTAGGGATAGGGTAGTGGTTAGTCACATCCACTACAGTACCCCTGTTGGCATTAGCTTTCTTCCTGTCAGGCATGTGGGTGTCCATGTGGTGCCTCACTAGGGATAGGGTAGTGGTTAGTCACATCCACTAGAGTACCCCTGTTGGCATCAGCTTTCTTCCTGTCAGGCGTGTGGGTGTCCATGTGGTGCCTCACTAGGGATAGGGTAGTGGTTAGTCACATCCACTACAGTACCCCTGTTGGCATCAGCTTTCTTCCTGTCAGGCGTGTGGGTGTCCATGTGGTGCCTCACTAGGGATAAGATAGTGGTTAGTCACATCCACTACAGTACCCCTTTTGGCATCTGCTTTCTTCCTGTCAGGCCTGTGGATGTCCATGTGGTGCCTCACTAGGGATAGGGTAGTGGTTAGTCACATCCACTACAGTACCCCTGTTGGCATCAGCTTTCTTCCTGTCAGGCAAGTGGGTGTTCATGTGGTGCCTCACTAGGGATAGGGTAGTGGTTAGTCACATCCACTACAGTACCACTGTTGGCATCAGCTTTCTTCCTGTCAGGCAAGTGGGTGTCCATGTGGTGCCTCACTAGGTATAGGGTAGTGGTTAGTCACATCCACTACAGTACCCCTGTTGGCATCAGCTTTCTTCCTGTCAGGCGTGTGGGTGTCCATGTGGTGCCTCACTAGAGATAGGGTAGTGGTTAGTCACATCCACTACTGTACCCCTGTTGGCATTGGCTTTCTTCCTGTCAGGCGTGTGGGTGTCCATGTGGTGCCTCACTAGAGATACGGTAGTGGTTAGTCACATCCACTAGAGTACCCCTGTTGGCATCGGCTTTCTTCCTGTCAGGGGTGTGGGTGTCCTTGTGGTGCCTCAATAGAGATACGGTAGTGGTTAGTCACATCCACTACAGTACCCCTGTTGGCATCAGCATTCTTCCTGTCAGGCATGTGGGTGTCCATGTGGTGCCTCACTAGAGACACGGTAGTGGTTAGTCACATCCACTACAGTACCCCTGTTGGTATCAGCTTTCTTCCTGTCAGGCGTGTGGGTGTCCATGTGGTGCCTCACTAGGGAAAGGGTAGTTTTTAGTCACATCCACTACAGTACCCCTGTTGGCATTGGCTTTCTTCCTGTCAGGCATGTGGGTGTCTATGTGGTGCCTCACTATAGATACGGTAGTGGTTAGTCACATCCACTACAGTACCCCTGTTGGCATCAGCTTTCTTCCTGTCAGGCATGTGGTTGTCCATATGGTGCCTCACTAGGGATTGCGTAGTGGTTAGTCACATCCACTGCAGTACCCCTGTTGGCATTAGCTTTCTTCCTGTCAGGCGTATGCGTGTCCATGTGGTCTCTCACTAGAGATAGGGTAGTTGTTAGTCACATCCACTACAGTACCCCTGTTGGCATCGGTGTTCTTCCTGTCAGGCGTGTGGGTGTCCATATACTGCCTCACTAGAGATAGGGTAGTGGTTAGTCACATCCACTTCAGTACCCCTGTTGGCATCGGCTTTCCTCCTGTCAGGTGTGTGGTTGTGCATGTTTTATCTCACTAGAGATAGGGTAGTGGTTAGTCACATCCACTACAGTACCCTTGTTGGCATCGACTTTCTTCCTGTCAGGCGTGTGGGTGTCCATGTGGTGACTCACTAGAGGTAGGGTAGTGGTTAGTCACATCCACTACATTACCCCTGTTTGCATTAGCTTTCTTCCTGTCAGGCATGTGGGTGTCCATGTGGTGCCTCACTAGGGATAGGGTAGTGGTTAGTCACATCCACTACAGTACCCCTGTTGGCATCAGCTTTCTTCCTGTCAGGTGTGTGGGTGTCCATGTGGTGCCTCACTAGGGATAAGATAGTGGTTAGTCACATCCACTACAGTACCCTTTTGGCATCAGCTTTCTTCCTGTCAGGCCTGTGGGTGTCCATGTGGTGCCTCACTAGGGATAGGGTAGTGGTTAGTCACATCCACTACAGTACCCCTGTTGGCATCAGCTTTCTTCCTGTCAGGCAAGTGGGTGTTCATGTGGTGCCTCACTAGGGATAGGGTAGTGGTTAGTCACATCCACTACAGTACCACTGTTGGCATCAGCTTTCTTCTTGTCAGGCGTGTGGGTGTCCATGTGGTGCCTCACTAGAGATAGGGTACTGGTTAGTCACATCCACTACAGTACCCCTGTTGGCATTGGCTTTCTTCCTGTCAGGCATGTGGATGTCCATGTGGTGCCTCACTAGGGATAGGGTAGTTGTAGTCACATCCACTACAGTACCCTGTTGGCATCGGCTTCTTCCTGTCAGGCGTGTGGGTGTCCATGTGGTGCCTCACTAGAGATAGGGTAGTGGTTAGTCACATCCACTACAGTACCCTGTTGGCATCGCTTTCTTCCTGTCAAGTGTGGGTGTCCATGTGGTGCCTCACTGATGATGGTAGTGTAGTCACATCCGCTGCAGTACCCCTTTTGGCATCGGCCTTCTTCCTGTCAGGCGTGTGGGTGTCCATGTGGTGCCTCACTAGGGATAGGGTAGTGGTTAGTCACATCCACTACAGTACTCCTGCTGGCATCAGCTTTCTTCCAGTCAGGCATATGGGTGTCCATGTGTTGCTTCACTAGAGTCACGGTAGTGGTTAGTCACATCCACTTCAGTACCCCTGTTGGCATCAGCTTTCTTTCTGTCAGGCGTGTGGGAGTCCATGTGGTGCCTCACTAGTGATACGGTAGTGGTTAGTCACATCCACTACAGTACCCCTGTTGGCATCGGCGTTCTTCCTGTCAGGTGTGTGGGTGTCCTTGTGGTGCCTCACTAGGGATAGGGTACTGGTTAGTCACATTCACTACAGTACCCCTGTTGACATCAGCTTTCTTCCTGTCAGGCATGTGGTTGTCCATGTGGTGCCTCACTAGGGATAGGGTAGTGGTTAGTCACATCCACTACTGTACCCCTGTTGGCATCAGCTTTCTTCCTGTCAGGCGTGTGGTTGTCCATGTGGTGCCTCACTAGGGATAAGATAGTGGTTAGTCACATCCACTACAGTACCCCTGTTGGCATCAGCTTGCTTCCTGTCAGGCATGTGGGTGTCCATGTGGTGCCTCACTAGAGATAAGGTAGTGGTTATTCACATCCACTACAGTACCCCTGTTGGCATCGGCTTTCTTCCTGTCAGGCGTGTGGGTGTCCATGTGGTGCCTCACTAGAGATACGGTAGTGGTTAGTCACATCCACTACAGTACCCCTGTTGGCATCGGCCTTCTTCCTGTCAGGCATGTGGGTGTCCATGTGGTGCCTCACTAGGGATAGGGTAGTGGTTAGTCACATCCACTACAGTACCCCTGTTGGGATCGGCTTTCTTCCTTTCAGGCATGTGGGTGTCCATGTGGTGCCTCACTAGAGGTAGGGTAGTGGTTAGTCACATCCACTACATTACCCCTGTTGGCATTAGCTTTCTTCCTGTCAGGCATGTGGGTGTCCATGTGGAGCCTCACTGTGGGATAGGGTAGTGGTTAGTCCCATCCACTACAGTACCCCTGTTGGCGTCGGCTTTCTTCTTGTCAGGCGTGTGGGTGCCCATGTGATGCCTCACTAGAGATATGGTAGAGGTAAGTCACATCCACTGCAGTACCCCTGTTGGCATCAGCTTTCTTCCTGTCAGGCATGTGGGTGTCCATGCGGTGCCTCACTAGAGATAGGGTAGTGGTTAGTCACATCCACTACAGTACCCCTGTTGGCATCGGCTTTCTTCCTGTCAGACGTGTGTGTGTCCATATGGTGCCTCACTAGGGATAGGGTAGTGGTTAGTCACATCCACTACAGTACACCTGTTGGCATCAGCTTTCTTCCTGTCAGGTGTGTGTTTGTCCATGTGGTGCCTCACTAGGTATAGGGTAGTGGTTAGTCACATCCACTACAGTACCCTTGTTGGCATCAGCTTTCTTCCTGTCAGGCGTGTGGGTGTCCATGTGGTGCCTCACTAGGGATAAGATAGTGGTTAGTCACATCCACTACAGTACCCCTTTTGGCATCAGCTTTCTTCCTGTCAGGCCTGTGGGTGTCCATGTGGTGCCTCACTAGGGATAGGGTAGTGGTTAGTCACATCCACTACAGTACCCCTGTTGGCATCAGCTTTCTTCCTGTCAGGCAAGTGGGTGTTCATGTGGTGCCTCACTAGGGATAGGGTAGTGGTTAGTCACATCCACTACAGTACCACTGTTGGCATCAGCTTTCTTCCTGTCAGGCAAGTGGGTGTCCATGTGGTGCCTCACTAGGTATAGGGTGAGTGGTTAGTCACATCCACTACAGTACCCTGTTGGCATCAGCTTTCTTCCTGTCAGGCGTGTGGGTGTCCATGTGGTGCCTCACTGAGATACGGTAGTGGTTAGTCACATCCATGCAGTACCCCTGTTGGCATCGGCCTTCTTCCTGTCAGGCGTGTGGGTGTCCATGTGGTGCCTCACTAGGGATAGGGTAGTGGTTAGTCACATCCACTACAGTACCCCTGTTGGCATCAGCTTTCTTCCTGTCAGGCGTGTGGGTGTCCATGTGGTGCCTCACTAGGGATAGGGTAGTGGTTAGTCACATCCACTACAGTACCCCTGTTGGCATCAGCTTTCTTCCTGTCAGGCGGTGGTTGTCCAGTGGTGCCTCACTAGGGATAGATAGTGGTTAGTCACATCCACTACAGTACCCCTGTTGGCATCAGCTTTCTTCCTGTCAGGCATGTGGGTGTCCATGTGGTGTCTCACTAGAGATAAGGTAGTGGTTATTCACATCCACTACAGTACCCCTGTTGGCATCGGCTTTCTTCCTGTCAGGCGTGTGGGTGTCCATGTGGTGCCTCACTAGAGATATGGTAGTGGTTAGTCACATCCACTACAGTACCCCTGTTGGCATCGGCCTTCTTCCTGTCAGGCATGTGGGTGTCCATGTGGTGCCTCACTAGGGATAGGGTAGTGGTTAGTCACATCCACTACAGTACCCCTGTTGGCATCGGCTTTCTTCCTTTCAGGCATGTGGGTGTCCATGTGGTGCCTCACTAGAGACACGGTAGTGGTTAGTCACATCCACTACAGTACCCCTGTTGGCATCAGCTTTCTTTCTGTCAGGCGTGTGGGTGTCCATGTGGTGCCTCACTAGGGATACGGTAGTGGTTAGTCACATCCACTACAGTACCCCTGTTGGCATCGGCTTTCTTCCTGTCAGGCGTGTGGGTGTCTATGTGGTGCCTCACTAGGGATAGGTTAGTGGTTAGTCACATCCACTACAGTACCCCTGTTGGCATCGGCTTTCTTCCTGTCAGGCATGTGGGTGTCCATGTGGAGCCTCACTAGAGACACGGTAGTGGTTAGTCACATCCACTACAGTACCCCTATTAGTATCAGCTTTCTTCCTGTCAGGCGTGTGGGTGTCCATGTGGTGCCTCACTAGGGAAAGGGTAGTGGTTAGTCACATCCACTACAGTACCCCTGTTGGCATTGGCTTTCTTCCTGTCAGGCATGTGGGTGTCTATGTGGTGCCTCTCTAGAGATACAGTGTAGTGGTTAGTCACATCCACTACAGTACCCCTGTTGGCATCGGCTTTCTTTCTGTCAGGCATGTGGGTGTCCATGTGGTGCCTCACTAGAGATACGGTAGTGGTTAGTCACATCCTCTGCAGTACCCCTGTTGGCATCAGCTTTCTTCCTGTCAGGCGTGTGCATGTCCATGTGGTCTCTCACTAGAGATAGGGTAGTGGTTAGTCACATCCACTTCAGTACCCCTGTTGGCATCGGCGTTCTTCCTGTCAGGCGTGTGGGTGTCCATGTGGTCCCTCACTAGAGATAGGGTAGTAGTTAGTCACATCCACTACAGTACCCCTGTTGGCATTGGCTTTCTTCCTTTCAGGCTTGTGGGTGTCTATGTGGTGCCTCACTAGAGATATGGTAGTGTTTAGTCACATCCACTACAGTACCCCTGTTGGCATCAGCTTTCTTCCTGTCAGACGTGTGCATTTCCATGTGGTCTCTCACTAGAGATAGGGTAGTGGTTAGTCACATCCACTACAGTACCCTTGTAGGCATCGACTTTCTTCCTGTCAGGCGTGTGGGTGTCCATGTGGTGCCTCACTAGGGATAGGGTAGTGGTTAGTCACATCCACTACAGTACCCCTGTTGGCATCAGCTTTCTTCCTATCAGGCGTGTGGGTGTCTGGAGACTGAACTTTGTCCCATCAGTTTTGGGACTGAGTTTCAGTCTCCCTGATAAGTACCAAATGGAAAACATTTATTTAATACCTACAGTTCATTTTGAGCAAATATTTAGTCACTTCAGTTAATTACTTCTTTCGATTCTTCAATCAAGTTGGTCTTTTTGATTGATCTTCTTTTGTGTTGTTTTCTTTCTCATTTACTTCTCCTTTTTTTTCTCCATCTTTTTATGTTTGTCTGTCTAAAAAAAATATTTTTAGTCTTTGCTGTACCAGATGTACCTGGTGCTTTTTTTATTATTTCTAATTCAGGCTGGTCCTGTGTGGAGGGTCTCTCATTATGGTTATTGCGATTTTGTCTCCAGTTTCTAGAATTACTTCTGCCTCTATTTCTCAAGCCACTACCACTCTGGTTTCTCCCTCAATTTATGGCTTTTCCTGGTCTATCCCAAATGAAAATCTGTTTCGGGGTAGAGTTCTGTAAGTCTCTATCTGGTTTCACCTGCTTGAATTTTACAATATCTCTCATGTGTGTCAATCTTTTTATTAAGTTCTTGTTCTTTCAGTTTCAACAAAGTGTAGGATTTAAATGGCTCTAATTCTGAATATCTTCAATTTGCTCCAGTAACTCCTTGTAATTAGCTTTGTTTCCTTAATCAGAAGTCTAATCAGTTCACCTGGTCATCCACTGAACTGTTTCCCACTCATTTTTATACTTAAAGTTCCTGATTACAAATGTTGCTGTGATATCAAGTCAGAGGCCACAAGGGAACCTTTTGCTGGTTAAATATTCCCCTTCTAAACTGCCTATATTATAATAAAGTGATAGTTCATTTTTCAGTAACTTTTCCAGCCTTGAAAATACTGGCTTCAGTTCCTCTGTGTTTTCTACTTGTTCACGAATTGCAGAAACTGTGAAGGGTTGTTGTCTCCTGGTTTGGCATCTTTTGATCCTTTCTTGTAATGACTCCAAAGAGAACACTTCTTTGTCAGCTGCAGTCTCTTCATCTGCACTTGTTGACTTTTTCAGCACCCTCGTCTCACTCATTCCTGCCAGGATAGATGCTAGAATGTAGAAAGTAGAAAATGAAAGCAATCCACTTGGTTGTGAAAATTTATCAGACGAGGGACATGAGCAGCTCAGTCATATTGCAATCACAGCAAGAAAAAGACTATAGCAACTTTAACGGAATAAGATCAGTGTCCCAACAAAACTTGAAGTTGAATGTCAAAACATTCAGAAACTCAGCCCCAAATAACAAGAGTAGTGACCATCTGGTAATATAACAGGACTTTACTGAGGTGTTTCAACAGAGCATTTCCCTTGACTGCAGCTGCACTTGTAAGTCACCAACTTAATCAGTTTAAACACAGAACCAATGTGCCGAATGGCCACCTTCGTGGATCCACAACCCATGGAGGTAAATTACCTGGAAGAACAAAAAGGTAGCGATACATATGCAGAGTTGCTCCAAAAGTCACAAACATTTGTTATAAAGACATCCAATACAGGCTCCCAGGTGCTTTGAAGGCACAGTCCCTCTTCATCAGAGAAGTGGGGTCACACAGTTACAAGCATACTTAAATACCATGAGTGAATTGTGATGGAATTCAATCAGCCAGTTGTCTACTTTTTATCTTTTTGAATTACGTCACAGCTCACTCATGGTATTTAAATGTGGTTATAACTATGTGCTCATGCATTGTCTATTAAGAGAATTGCCGGGGGGGTCAACTAATCTCAAAAAATTCGAACAGCTGGTACAAAATCAGATTGAAACCATTGTTTAAACATTGTGGCATTCATCCACGCATTACTTTGGGCTGTGTAAGTGACAGGTAATGATGCCATATTAATGTGCTTTAAGCACTGGGGATTCAGAGATTTCCTCAGTGATTAGCAGCTTTAAACGATGTGTTCCTGTCACATTACAGCAGCCAAGAACCGTCAATCTGTCCTTATTGTTTTTTAAAATCAGGTGCACATTTCTCATTCCAGGCTTCCAAAGTCATTTTGGGTAACATTTCCAATATGCACCCATTTCGTCAGCATTGTAAATGTGTGTGTCAGTAAGTCCCTCTGCTAACATAAGTTCTGACAGTTTCTGATGAAATGGAGCTATGCTTTCAGTTGCAGCAGACAGTAGCTCTCCTGCTACAGATAACTGTCAAATGCCATGGCGATTATTAAGTCAATTTAACCAGCCTTCACCTGCGCTGAATGAATCATCATGGCCATTGAGGTTGTGATGGTATGTTATGACCTTGTGTTTTAAAATAGAACCTGAAAGGGGCACTCCCTTAACTTTGTCTTTGCTGCCCTTCATGCTTTTTCTTTTACAGGTGCCATCAGCACAGTCCATGGTTGCTGGGTACTCTCCCAGTTTCTCTCATGCTGCTCGTATGTCACAGATGGTGGTGCTGCTTATGTTGAACTTTTTTGCAATGGCAAAACTCTTCTCACCATTTTCCACTCACTGCAGGACACATAACTTTTGTTTGATGGGGAGAACACATCTCTTGAGCTTAGCTGCCATGACTGAGTCTGCTGTAAAGAGCTGCTGACTGCATCAAGGGATAATTCTTTTATGGGAAGGATAATTTAATCGAAATCACACCAGGTAGTTTGGCAGAGGTTAGTAAGGCTGTTAGCACATTTTAATCACAAACTCAATGTTGTTAGGCAGTAGAGGTTCACTGATGCCTGTACAACAAATGTGCTTTTACACAGGGGACAAGGCAAAGTTTCAGATAATCTGGAGATTCAGATAAATGAGTTTTGGATAAATAGGGGATACATGATGGGCAGGAGTGTGATATGGAAAATATCTTCACTCCTGCAGAGTGAGTTCTGGATACTCATGAGTGCCAAAGGCACGAGTGAGAGTATGCAGAGCTCACGATGCAGGAGTGAAGATATTTCCATAACGATCTACACATCATGTCTTCGACTTATACAATAGGAGTATGAGTTTCAGAAGTATTGTTATGATTGTTTGTGTTCTGTTGCTGTTTCTGTGTTTGCTGTTTGTGTGTGTGACATTTTCTGAATGGGCTGGCAGTGTTACAAACTCTGTGGGAAAAGCTGAGTGTGTTTTGCAGTGCTAAGTAAGTTATCTTGAGGCAGCAGTGAGAAAGAAACTGTTTTGTGAAGTTGAGTGCTTTAGAATTTTGGCTGCAGTCAGCTAAGAGTATAACAGTAATGAGCTGGGAGTCAGAGAGTGTGGGAAGCAGGTGAGGATGTTTTGCCATGGTAATTAAGTTAGCTGCAGGCAGCAGTGAGACATCTCACTCTGAGCCATGAGATAAATGTCAGCCCTTAAATTTATCTCACTCTAGTGAAGATACATGTTTTTATCACACTCATTTATCCTTCACCCCTATTGTATAAATGAGGTTATACTGTATTTTGTTTTATTATTTTTTTTAATGTTGCTTATTTTGTGGGTTTATTTTGGAAAACAATTTCAGTGTGCCTTTTTTTTTCTTGGTTGCTAAGTGCATTGCTATGTGTGTAGTAAGCGGACTTGTAGTCAAGGCACTGACATCCCCGCTGATAGGTGGAGTTTTCACTGTTTCAGAAAAAGTTAGAAGAAACGGCAGGGGCTCTAAGCAAGACTCTGCAACTGAACAGGAAAAAGATGCCGTAGTACTGTACTAGTTTATGGACTGTTTGCTTTGTTTTTGTTAATAATTTAAAAATATGGTTGGTTATTTTATTTAACCAGGTAAAGCACACTAAGCTGAAAGCTTTTTTACAGGAGCGACCTGGGAGCACAAGGAGGTTAAGTGACTTGCTCAGGATCGTACAGTATGTAAGTGGAAGCTGTGGGATTCAAACTCAGGTCTGGTTTGCTGGATGTCACCAGATTTACAGTTCAGAGCCTTAGACCACTGCGCTATAGTTGGTTATGTGCTGCAAGCTGAAGCTGGAAATGTTGAGTATGACTAGAGTGAATGGGTCTGCGAGCAAGAAAGGATGGAGAGGGACTGCAGTCAGCAATGATGGCTTTAGAAAAGGCAGAGAGGTACAGCAGCACTTTCTAAACAATGTGATCATTACAACATTAAAATGGAGCTTTTACTGCAGCAAGGTGGAATTGTTTTTTTTTATGCAGTGTGAGCAAACCACAAGTGCTACTTCAGCTTTTAACTCTCCTCCACTGTTGACTGTGAGTGAAGGTATGTGCAGTGTGGCAGGCTTTCTTTTTGAAACTAAACAATGAGAAACCCAAAGGAGAAATAGCACGTTGAAGCAGAATATGGCACTGATCGAGGGAGCAGAGAGTAAGGTACCAAGTGGCTGGATGAGTGAGGGATGGACAGGAGACCACTGCAGAAGATGAACTAACTGTCCTCTTGGGCTAGTGTCTGTGAGATAAGGAAAGTGAAAGTGACTGGAAGTAGTGCTGACATAGTAACTGTGGATAAATGAGTAACTGTGTATATAAATAAAATTTATACACACAGTTACTCATTTATACACACAGTTACTCAGATAAATGGATTTTTCACACTCTGTTTATCTCCACACCAATTAATATATATATATACTATATACGGACCCTATGCACTAATGGGTGGAGTGGCTATGTGCCGTGCAGCTATGGTACTTAACTACTCTGCACCCATTGTGCTCCCCACGGGGGATGCACCAAGGGAAGATGCAGCACCTATGCACTTGTTCCTCTGGCCACACGGTGGTCTGACACTTTGCACCATTAACAAAGGTACATGGTGCTGGCCATGGGGGTGTGGAGGTTGGTGCAGCCTATGACAGGGAGACCCTGCCATAATGAACTATGCACCCCCTGTGACTTGTCTCTCCTGTCACCACAGACCCAGGAAATGGACACTAGAGCCACTCCAGCCCACAAGGATGATGGCAAGGGCTGGAACTACTGCCACAGCACTGTCTATGCAGGTGTTTGGTGGGGTTTTCAGTGCTGTGGGGGGGTTGCCACTGCCTACCAATGTAGATGAGAGGTTGCTGGATCAGGGGTTGGGTGTGCGAGTCTGGGATATGACAGGGGGTCTTGCAGCATAGGGGCCGGGGTTGCCCCCATGTGTCAGCTAGAAGGTGCAGCAGATGGCACCTCAGCTCCAGGGGATTGGCATTGTGGGATGCCACCAGACAGGGAATGGTCATATGGGTCCTGGTGGCCACCAGTGCTATTCATGCACCAAGACCCATGTCCTGCTGTGAAAGGGATCCACTCTGTGACCTGGTCTGGGTATCCAATTGGATGCCCAGCTGGGTTCATGACCATGTCCCAGCTGCCTGTGAAGTTCTTTGTGCCAGGGGGGTGGGGCCGTGGACAGGTGGTGGCCGGTAGTGAATACCAGTTGATGTGTACCTGTCCACGGGAGCACAGTTATGCAGGTGGTGTATGTCCTGATTCCACATACCTCTGCTCCAGTAGTGCATAGGGGCTAATATGTTTAACATCGTAAATATAAAAAAATGTAGCCTAGTTTTTGATAAAATAGTCCCTCCACCTACATGAACAGTATTATGTTTGCCTTAGCCTTTATGTCCTATTGGGGCTCCCGTAGTTGTAGTTTTTTTAAGTGATGATGTGTTGACACCCCCATTACAGCTACTCATTATCCGCGCCATTAGTAATGTCAAGTCAGCCAGTGTTGATATTGGCTGCATGTGTTGGCAGGTTCAGTATAGTTTTTTATGCTTTTTTTTGGTTTGCGAGACAACTGGGTAGTTGAGCGACACAATGCTAGTGAGCTCCCACATTGCAAGTAAACTCGCGATGTCAGTAGTTACACTCAGTTTCAGTCTGCTCCCATTACATTTTTACTTTTGTCTTTGAGGTGTGTGAGCTGTGAGAAAGCGGGTGGGCAGCTGAGGCAGTGGATTGCCTAAGCAGACAGTTGAATGAGTGGATAGTTGAGAGAATGGAGGGCTGGGTGGGTGGGAAGAAAGAGACATAAGAACATGGTGCTTAGTAAGCAAATAAAAAAAAACATAAAAAATAAACAAGCTGCTTATCTAAAGCTGTGTCTTTCTTGCCTCCAGTAGATTTCAGTGACTCATAGGTGTTTAGTATGCAGGAGCAGAGATGAGATCTGTCTCATGGTTTGTTTTTTTTTCTTGCTTTTTTTTCACTTCTTTTCCCCTCTGGTCACCAGTCCTGAGGCATCCCCAGCTTCTCCCACCCAGTCTGATACTCACCTTACCCTAGGTTCTCCCATAACCCTGTACCACCGTAGCCTCTGACTTGTGCCCCTCAAGGTGTGGCCACCCTCCTCTTACCTTGGGAGCTCCTTCAATCTCTTTTGATGGTCTGACGCAGGCCAGAGAATATTGGGTCCTGGGAAGGCAGGGTCTGACAGTGGGCATGCAGCTGGCATGCCATCATCTCCTCCAGAAGCTAGGGTGTTTCCCTTTTTTACTTGTGTATGACTGTGACCCTTATGGAGGCGTGGCTGTGTAATAACACTCCATGCTAGTCGGGCAAGCATCTGCCATCATCTCCTCCCCTAGCATGTGAGATTATGACTTTGGCATCCCTAGTCCCCACTAGGAGTTGTTGCTGTGACGGGATCACTGGCCCACCATCCCCAGGAGAGGACAGCTGTCCTCTGGATGCTTGATCCTCTCCTCCCCGGCTGACCCCCGGCAACCCGAGCTTGTTTCCAACCTCAGGTTGCTGACATGATTTGAGCTGTGGTGTCCAGCACCTCACACCTCAGTGCCACTGGGCTGGCTTAATCTGACTCATTGTTGTGGTTACCACGCAGCTCCAACTCCCCCACACACACACACTGCCAGTGTTAGACAGATTAAGACAGATTTATATGTCTAAATTTCAGCTTGTATATTCTGAGTCCAGTTTCTGGGAGGTGTAAGTGGGAAGCCCTGTAGAACAGCAGCCTGTTAAATCAGATGGCTGCATGGGAGGGAGGCAGGAGAATGGGGCTTTCAGCAATTTTAACAGATGACCAAGCAGGTAGGAATGATAGGCAAAAGACAAGGGGATTGGCAGAGGAAGCATCGGTGAAAACTGAAAAAAATGCACTATTTTGAGTATAAAAATATACAAACATTTATGTGTAGAAACATTTTTCTTAAAGAGGAACTGCAGAGATTATTAACTTTTTAACTGTCATGTGGCTACTGTGGAAGGAAAAACTGCATCTGTCTCTTTTACAAAATTGTAATTGCACAAGGATCTTGAACAATGTTATGTGTCCATGTAGGCAACACTAGTTTTTAGCTGTGCATTAGACACTTCTAATGTACAGCTAACAACCAATACAGTTGTTCAAAATCCCTTTACTCATTTTATAATAATTGTTATGATATTGCTAGGCAAAGGCAAACTTTGTCATGTTTTGAGAATATATAAATGGAAGGTTATTAGAATATATAATATCATATACCCCAATATAATATAACATACATAGTCAAAATCATTATAACAATTATTGCAATCATCATAAGAATTACAATCAATTATAGTAATACTACAATTATAATGAATTATGTATGGGATAAAGTATGGGGTGCAGTGTGTTACAAGAATTTAACACACACCCGAGTTGTTGGATAGCACATAAATCCCGAGGGTGAAGTCAGAGGGGTTTATGACAGCCATCCAACAATGAAGGTGTGTGTTAAATTTGAGTTAAACACACTGCACCCCATATTTTGTTTTACATAATTACTGCATTGTGTTTTTTTCCATAGCTGATCATAAAATATCCATTAACTATTGTGTTGTGGTAGATTGTTAAGGGTGGCTGACAGCAAAATGTGCTTATGCCAAAAGTTTATCTAAATTTCTTGTCAAAGTTGTTATATTGTACACATAGGTTCAATAGTGGGTGTTATCACTTATGAAAGCTGTGTCTAATCTTTTAGTATAAAATGAACATAAGGAAACTTGAAAAACACAGAGCATAACAGGTACAGTTTCAGATCAACTTGTGGCACTGGCTTCAATTGTGCAATAGTAACATCTCTTTCAAGTCCATTATGTAATACTGCTACTGTCCTTGAATGTAAAATTTTCTTGATGGGAGTTGGTAGGTGGTACTGTATTTTGGTTAGAAATACTTTTTCTTTCTGAAGCTGGAATTCTATACCACCAGAGCTCCCACTTGCGGAGTGCGGTTAGGGAAGTGCCTGTCCTGATGATGCCATTGGTAGTCATAACGTCAAATTTCACATGCAGTCTGAATGTCTTGAAGAATAGAGTTTATTGTTACAGGAAGCTTAAAATGTCTGCTTCTGTCTGTGTCAGTGATGCAGGTTACACAGTTTGTAGGTCACTAGTGAGGCCACCCTTGACTACTGTGCTCAATTCCAGAGTTCCCACCTAAAAAGGACATGAACAGATTTGAGAAGGTACAACATCGGATGACCAAGATGATTCGGAGCCTGGAGGGCAGATCCTATGAGGACTGAATAAAGGCACTGAATATGTATTCACTGGAGATCAGAAGAAAAACAAGGGATATGACTGAGACCTTCAAGTTAATGAAAGGAATTATCGAGGCTAGACTAATGTACTGTATGAGGATCATTTTACCAGAAGCAGAGAAGACAATACAAGGGGCATGAGTGAAGGTTAATGGGGAAGGTTTAAAAAGGATGTAAGGAAGTACCATTTTACAGAAAGTGTGGGTGAGTCATGGATTTGTCTGCCTGCAGAGGCTGCGGGTGTCAAAACCATAAATTGCTTCAAAAGTGACTGGGATAGATGCAAGGGGATATTAGCTAATCAGCAGGAAGTTGGGGGCAGAAACACTGGTAACAAAGTGAAAATAGTGTAAGCAAAGACCCCAGAGAGACAATAGATCCTGGGGCATGATGGGGGAATATAGGCCAACTGGATGGATTATTGATCTTACTTTGCCATAATTTTCTATGCTTCTATATCAAAATTAATGTTTAGGATGCAGTGTCTAGTTCAGAAACAATCAATGAAAAATATGCCTTTGTCTATTTCTGCAGACTTTGTTTACTGCCTGTGAACTGGGAGTGTTTGATCTCCTCCAGGAGGCTGAGAGTCCACTGTCCGCAGATGATATTGCTCAGAAGTTGAGCATCAGTCCACGTGGGAGTCAAATATTACTCAATACCTGTGAATCAATGAAGTTACTACAGTCTGAAGACAAAGGTGGAAAAGGTATATAATATTACTAGTTTCACAGGGAATTATATTTGGTATTCTCTGTCTCTTGATTGTAGCTAGTAGTGAATATACAGAATATTAGTTTATTATTTGCAGGATTTTTTCACATGATGCAATCAATACTGTACTTTACAAATGTATGTCTCGTTTTTCTTTCCTTGAGCATTTCAATGCAAGATTACTATGCACTCTTCTATACTATAAATTTCTCATCAACATAAAGTGCACAGGGATGAATCTGCTGAAAAAACATAATGACAAACTAAATGAGCATGAAATATGTAAAAATAACATTTAATACTCCACAATATTTACATATGTCACATGACAATATATACTAATGATTATGGGGCATGCAGTATTTCTACAGAGATAAAAATAAAGATTTTGGAAAAAGATAGAGATCACACACTAAAATCTAACTCAAAGCTCTATAAATTCTAAGCAGAGTAAAAGAATCTTACTCCCAGGTGGGAACTTGGTGAGTTATGGTAGTCTCAAACACATGATGTTGTTTGCTCAATGTCGCAAAACATAACTGAAACTCTTTAAGAGCCAACAAAGACAGATACATCTTTGGCTGGCTTGCCCACTACGCACTTACCATCACACATGCCTCTTTTACATCACAGATTGGACCATTTTTTTGAACTCTGGGGAACAACCCTTTTTGAGAGTGGATCCAAACAGCATTTACTGTTTCCCTTTTCTTATCCTGGCTGGCTACCCAGTAGAAAGGGATTTCCTCTGCTTTTGCCCTATTTACACTTAAAATATGTCTTTTTGTCATGAAACAGATCTAGCCATTGAAATTTAACCCGAAACAAAAACCTTTTATGGGGTCGAACTAGACTGCTTAGATAGCTAGATAGACAGACAGAGAAAGATAGATAGATAGATAGATAGATAGATAGATAGATAGATAGATAGAAACTTTATTTGTATCGCGCCCCATCCAGGAGGTTCGGAGCGCTTAACATTTAGAAACAATTTATACACAGTACACAACTTCAAAACATAGTGCAGAGTTCAATATAAAATTCTATCTATCATTCACTAAGATAATACATAATAAAACAACAGCCAGTCCATTATTTGTTCAGCTTCATTACAAAACAGATATATAAAAAACCTGATCGAATAAAGATGTTTTCAACCCTATTTTGAAGGTTTTTCCAATTGCTTAACCAGGAGTGACAAACTAAGCTGAAAGCATGTTTACAGGTGCAACCTGGGAACACAGGGAAGTTAAATGACTTGCTCAGAGTCACACAGTGTATGCAAGTGGGGGCTGTGGGATTCAAACCCAGGTCTCCAGATTTGCAGCTCAGAGCCTTAAACCACTGTACTATACTGCCTCCCTTAGATGTTTTGTTAAGGAGTTCCACAGGGCTGGTGCGGTAACTGAGAATGTACAGTCCCTAGAATGCTGCAACCTAGCCCTGGGAACCACAAGGAGGCAACCCTTAGAGGAACGGACAGCCTGAGATGGACAATAAGGAAACAGGAGGTCTTAGAGGTAGACTGAACACCCCCCCAGGCAGGGCATTATATGTCAGTAATCTGACCTTGAAGGCAATCTTCCACTTTACTGGCAGCCAATGCAGTTCATGAAGGAAGGCTCCTTTTAGCTGCATGCCTCCAGGCATGAGCTACAGTTGAATGTAATTTTCAGTTTTCACCAGACCTCTCCCATCTCCCACTGGTCTAAGGGCATTGCACCACTTCCTGGCAGGGTGGTTAGTGGAGCAATCTGGAAGGTAGGGACTGGAAGCCAGTGAAACAGTGGGAATGTCATGGGGCAATGGTGGCATGGTGGCATTGAGGGAGATCAGAGGAGGTACCTGATGGAGGTGTGATGCCTAGTGGTACAGAGAAGATCAGCCAGGATAGGAGGATTGGCAGGGCTGGACCATCATGATCCGGCACCAGGTGGCAACAGCCCTGGCATCTGCTCCACAGGACCCAGTTTCCTACATGCTGCAGGTGGCAGGGGGTGCAGGTTGAAGGGTGCATTTGGTGGATGGGTTTAGGCCCCTGGGCACTGTGACATTCCCCTGGTACACATCCCCCTGTGTGGCAGCTGACAAATACCTGACTGCATGGCAGGGGATGTTGTGGAAAAAACATATTCTCTTCTTACACTTTACTTTAAAATCAGGCTCAGGAACACTGCATGTAGTAAAAAGAAAAGTTTAATACATATGCATATGGGAGTCTGCTTCCAACAACATGCAAGGCTCCCTGAGTTTCATTAGTCAATCACTTTTATACCTTTTTATCAAGGCGTTGTTAGGCGTTGTTAATTTTACTGAAAGGCGTATTTTTATCTTGAAAAATACCAACATTGCAGTATTAGCCAATCATAAAACAGAATAACAAGTTGATACCAATGAATGGGTACTTTTCCACTGCTTATTTCATTTCTTTCCCAATACTGCTTGATACATTTGCCTGGGTCAAGCTGACCTGAGTGAAACAATGAGTTTCACTCACACCATAGCAACGTACAGCTTACCTTCAATGCCTTAACATGCTGTTATCTTATATGTTTTGCCTAAGCATGTTTTATCTTATATTTTTGTCCGAGCCTGTTATCCAGGCTGGTACCAACCAGTTCTATCCAGTTTTATTTTGCTTTCTGCTTCTACAAAGGTACCTCAAGTAACCTCAGTGACATTCTGTAACCCTGTAACAGCATATACTAGTATGAACTCAGACATTTCTACTACATTCTCCCCCCTTTTGATACTTTGTATCAACTAACCACCCCCCTTTTTATCTATATGATTTAAAACTGGTTGCCAGCATACAGATAGTTAAGGCATTTATAAAAAACATTCTGTTCTGGAGTTGATACAGAGGTAGTTACAGATGGAACACAAATGGTGAGTTTGTAAAACACAATACAGAACTGAGGGATGTCAACACCACAATTTAAATATGTGAAAAAAATGCTAACATGTGATACCATATATAACACAATATAACATAACAATTTTGTCGATGAAAAAGAGTTCATGGAATTCACTTTGAGAGTGGATAAGGTAGATGCTACCTTGTGTTGAGGTGTGGCACACCCTTGGAGCTTGATTGAAGAATCTGTTGATAATGTCTCTTGACAGATAAGTCCTTATAAAACATAACAGTCCATAAAGTTAACAGTCCATAAAGTTCATGTAAGTAAGCACAGGTTGGTGTAATTACAGTACAGGTGAAATGTCATTTGCAGAATGGTGGTAACCCCACAAGGCACATGGGGCAATGCAGACAGTAATTTAAAAACAAAACACCAGCATAGTAGAAAAGTCAGTGTTCACGTTGCTGGCTGTTGGATGGCTGATTGGCAGACACACTGGCCAGGGGTGCATTAGATTGTGCATTGAGTTCATTGAGTTCTTTTAATGGAGCCACACACACACTTGCATGGCATTTGTGTCGTGATAGTTGATTACACTCTGGCACAAAGATTAACAGTTCATAAAAAGTAACAGTTTACAATAAACCAGAGTAATAGGGTTGTATAAGGTACCAGCCATGTTTGGAACAAGCAGCAGTGAAGAAAATGCATGTTGCAGAGCCTGAACTGACTGGACCTTATTTAGCGGATTTAAAGATCTACTAATAGGCGTAATTTTGCTGAAAACATTACCCTCGCAGAGGTAATAATAACTTGATTCATGCAATAGTCCTTATATGGAACTAGTCAGGCACAAAGATAGTGATGACATCAAAGCTGTGGCAGTTGTTTTCTTTTCAGGAAAAAAAATGAAGGTCTTGGCAACTTAGATGAAAATATTACTGCTGTGGAATATGGAGATCTTATGTGTGCCACACCGTGGAAACCTGCAAACTTGTAAAGTGTGTTAGACACTGAATTAAAAACACATAAATAACAATCTTGTAAACCATTTGGCTTTCTTTGTTTTGTAAAGAGTGGTGTGACAGAGCCTAAATTAATAAAAATGGAACATTAACCGCACACCCTGGGGGTGCAGGCCAAGGTTCAATTATACCATTTGACCATCTGTAAATCATGACAATGTTATGGTTACCTCCTGCTTTTAAATCACAGAAGCAGTTATGACAGTGATGAACATTATTTCCCTGTCTGTTGCAAGCAGGCCTGACTGAGACCTGAGTTATAAAATCTTGTAATGTTACAATAACACACTTCAAACATATAGTTCATAGTAATATGCCTGATACACTATGCAATTAGTGGGACAAATACATATGTTGTTGGCCTATGCCAATTTAATAACAGTGCCTATTGCACCTGTGAATAATAAGACAAACGGAGCATTAATTTGTCTGGGGTTTTGCTTTGGAACATAT
Organism: Neoceratodus forsteri; assembly: GCA_016271365.2. Lineage (NCBI taxonomy): Eukaryota > Metazoa > Chordata > Ceratodontiformes > Ceratodontidae > Neoceratodus > Neoceratodus forsteri. Next base: position 28,309,092 of record CM057449.1, read on the forward strand.
TGTAGGGGTGGGTCAGCAATGCTGGCCCCAGTATTTAGGTTTAGTTATGAGCATTAAAACGTTATACATGTGGAGCACTTTCCTGAATACATACATGCATGATACAGTGTAGCAAGATGTTTATCAAAACATTATAACATAACGTGAAACATTAGTGTTTGCAATAGAACAATTTCAGTATTGAGCATAATGCATAACATACATTTTGAACAACAAATATAAACTGTAAACTTAGTTTAGAGTCCAGAAATGTTAGAGTACTGTGAATTTACTGGTTGAAAAAATGCATTCATTGCTGTAAGGTTATGACAAAAGTTGTTTTACATTTGTTTTGACAGGATAAGAAAGCTGAAAAGACAATCAAAAGAATGAATATGTGTGGACATACATACTCAACTTTACCCTCCAGCGTAACTGATTACTTGCTGAGGGCAGAAACCCTTGTACCAATAATAGGTGTGAGATTTAACTGTTTGCACTAGAAAAAGCAGAAGGGCTTGGGCTGGGTTATGCTGTCAAAATACTTTGGGTCTTTTAAAACCTGTAAATAAGAAACAATTATTGGCAAATACACATTTCTTTATTTACACCCTCTGGGAACTGTGATATACCTTGCAACCTTTGTGGGTATTACACTGGAAGGAGGAAGGTAGCTTACTCCCTTCCCCAAGCTCCTACTGGTGGAAGAAACAGCTCAAATACTGTAGCAATAAAAGGTTAATAGTCCTTTTTCAAAAGCGTACTGTATATATATAATAAAAATATGGGAGATGATGAATAATTCTCCCTTCCAGCTGAGTATTGCCTGTGTTGGCTGCAAGTCAGAAGCAGTGAGAGGAGAAGAAAAGTGTGTTCCTCTTCACTTAGAATACTAGTTTTGCAATAAAAGTCAAATTACATGGTTCACTCTTGGTGTGCTTTCATGAAAACATACATTTTGTGTGAAAAGTTGTGCTTTAGGTATGGAATACACTCAAGTTTGAACTGGTAGTAACATAAAATGTTGAAACACAAGAAGGTCAAATAACGTGCAAAAGGTCACAGAGTGCATGCAAGGTCGTTCAAACCCAGTTATTTTTGTAGTGTCCTTGAACACTACTAATATTAAAATATCTTTAAATAATAATAGAGCACACAATAAAACTGCTGGCCAAGACAGTACACACACATACACATACACAAAAAGAAATACTTAACACAAAATAAGACTGACATTATTTGACACCAATTTGCTGAGGTAATGCCCATAGTTTTATTAGACAACTGTACGTGTTTTAGATATATGTGCTGCCTCCCCCTGTCTTGTAACACTGACAATTTTTAAACCAACACATTTATACATATTGCCATGCCAAATCTTTCCAGAACAAAACACTTTTTAAACACATTCTAACTCTGTTAAAACGCAGCACAACATACCATCTGTAAGTGAACACATCTCGTATAACATGATTACACCTTTTGGCACATAGCTAAAATATGGCACTCTGCCATTTTGCAAAAAGTTTTTGGTTTTAACTAGAAGTATGATAAAGCCATTTATAGCTGTTAACACATTACATTTTCACCTAGCAGTGGCTTGGCACATTGCTTGCAAACTACAAATCTTTCTGCACATTGCAATCTATGACGTCATATCTCTTCACCTTCAACACTACCTGCTCCAACCAACAACTACATACAAAAGTTCTTCACTGACCCTATCTAGGCAGCACAAATGTTTCATTAAAAATAAAACCAATTAAAACAGTCAGATATGAGGCAAAGAAGCTTCCTCTTTCTTTTTACTGTAACATGTTGTGCACCGAAGGCAGTCAATCCTATCTCGCAACCTTGACAACAGAACATAATTACAGAACACAGATATACGCTGGAAAATATGCACAAGAGAGATGGAGCATTACTTTGTTCAGTATATGTATTACAGAAATAGAACAGACATAAAAAAACTTTAAATAATAAAACAATTCAGACTTACCAAGATATTTTCCTTCTTCTTTTTTGATACACTGGTCCGATTGAGAAAACCGACTGCAGGACCTTCATGATAATTTTCAAATGCTGCAGCTATTAACCCTTTCAAAGGTTTTAACCCTTTCAAAGGTTTTCTTTTTTTGCCATTTTAGTAACCTACCAAACCAAGTCTTTTTCCAGAGCTCTGGTTTGCAGTTTAAAAAACACAACAAAAAAATTTCTAACAGTACTAGGTTGAGATCCATCTGGTAGAGGTCCCCAGTACTTGGGTTTTGGGATTAAATGTTTCAGCCTCTATAGGAGGCAAGGGAACTTGAAATTGATACAGAAAAACTTGAAACTACACAGATAGGCAACATGGGGGGGGCATTTTCAAATCATCCTGTCTAGTGCCTACTGTGCATACATCCACAGTAGTTTATTTTCTTTTCTAAATGTTGCTTATCTAACGTTACTTAATCAGCCGCTGCTTTTCTACTAAAACAGCCTGAACTGTGAAAGCCATCATTGGCTCCAACAGTATATACTTGTAGCAAGCACAAATTACAAGGGCTAAGGGCAGTTGCCCTTGCTTGTTTGGAGACTTTTCCATATACATCTCTCACATATTCTTCCACAGTTTCATCAAAGAAAAGATTAAAAAAAGCAACCACCGAGTTACTGTTGCCTCGCCTCCTTCACTTTTTTTCTCCCTAGTTTCCTAAAGGTGCTCAACCCACTTAAAGGTTCTGTTCTGCTGGGGTGCTCAACCCACTTAAAGGTTCTGTTGCTGGGGTGCTCAACCCACTTAAAGGTTCTGTTGCTCCCCTTTTTCTCTTATGCTCACACACTGTCAGAGCAGGCTCAAGCGTCCCTATTTACTTGTTACCGGTTTACTTTATGGTGCCTAGTCCCTATTGCCACTGTTTCAGGCTCAGACTTATAGCTACTTTTGTCACTATTTCAAACTCAAGCTATCCTGATATCAGTTTCAACTTATACATGCAATTTTCCTTTTTTTTTTTTTTATTACATGCAACAGCCTGAGTGCAGGTACTTACAGTGATCAGCACCATCTGGGTCCGAAGAGAATCCTCTGTGATTGGGGATGGTCCCACCCTGGCTCTGCTTGCTGTAGGTACTCTTACCAGAAGTCTTGGGATTCGTCCCCAACCAGGACTACTCCGGGTCCAGTCCGTGCTGATCCTGCCGACTACGCCCAAAACTGTCGTGGAAAAAAATATATTCTCTTCTTACACTTTACTTTAAAATCAAGCTCAGGAACACTGCATGTAGTAAAAGAAAAGTTTAATACATATGCATATGAAGTCTGCTTCCAACAACATGCAAGGCTCCCTGAGTTTCATTAGTCAATCACTTTTATACCTTTTTATCAGGCGTTGTTAGGCGTTGTTAATTTTACTGAAAGGCGTATTTTTATCTTGAAAATACCAACATTCAGTATTAGCCAATCATAAAACAGAATAACAAGTTGATACCAATGAATGGGTACTTTTCACTGCTTATTTCATTTCTTTCCCAATACTGCTTGATACATATGCCTGGGTCAAGCTGACCTGAGTGAAACAATGAGTTTCACTCACACCATAGCAATGTACAGCTTACCTTCAATGCCTTAACGTGCTGTTATCTTATATGTTTTGCCTAAGCATGTTTTATCTTATATTTTTTTCCGAGCCTGTTATCCAGGCTGGTACCAACCAGTTCTATCCAGTTTTATTTTGCTTTCTGCTTCTGCAAAGGTACCTCAAGTAACCTCAGTGACATTCTGTAACCCTGTAACAGCATATACTAGTATGAACTCAGACATTTCTACTACATTCTCCCCCCTTTTGATACTTTGTATCAACTAACCACCCCCCCTTTTTATCTATATGATTTAAAACTGGTTGCCAGCATACAGATAGTTAAGGCATTTATAAAAAACATTCTGTTCTGGAGTTGATACAGAGGTAGTTACAGATGGAACACAAATGGTGAGTTTGTAAAACACAATACAGAACTGAGGATGTCAACACCACAATTTAAATATGAAAAAAATGCTAACATGTGATACCATATATAACACAATATAACATAACAATTTTGTCGATGAAAAAGAGTTCATGGAATTCACTTTGAGAGTGGATAAGGTAGATGCTACCTTGTGTTGAGGTGTGGCACACCCTTGGAGCTTGATTGAAGAATCTGTTGATAATGTCTCTTGACAGATAAGTCCTTATAAAACATAACAGTCCATAAAATTAACAGTCCATAAAGTTCATGTAAGTAAGCACAGGTTGGTGTAATTACAGTACAGGTGAAATGTCATTTGCAGAATGGTGGTAACTCCACAAGGCACATGGGGCAATGCAGACAGTAATTTAAAAACAAAACACCAGCATAGTAGAAAAGTCAGTGTTCACGTTGCTGGCTGTTGGATGGCTGATTGGCAGACACACTGGCCAGGGGTGCATTAGATTGTGCATTGAGTTCATTGAGTTCTTTTAATGGAGCCACACACACACTTGCATGGCATTTGTGTCGTGATAGTTGATTACACTCTGGCACAAAGATTAACAGTTCATAAAAAGTAACAGTTTACAATAAACCAGAGTAATAGGGTTGTATAAGGTACCAGCCATGTTTGGAACAAGCAGCAGTGAAGAAAATGCATGTTGCAGAGCCTGAACTGACTGGACCTTATTTAGAGGATTTAAAGTTCTACTAATAGGCGTAATTTTGCTGAAAACATTACCCTTGCAGAGGTAATAATAACTTGATTCATGCAATAGTCCTTATATGGAACTAGTCAGGCACAAAGATAGTGATGACATCAAAGCTGTGGCAGTTGTTTTCTTTTCAGGAAAAAAAATGAAGGTCTTGACAACTTAGATGAAAATATTACTGCTGTGGAATATGGAGATCTTATGTGTGCCACACCGTGGAAACCTGCAAACTTGCAAAGTGTGTTAGACACTGAATTAAAAACACATAAATAACAATCTTGTAAACCATTTGGCTTTTTTTGTTTTGTAAAGAGTGGTGCGACAGAGCCTAAATTAATAAAAATGGAACATTAACCGCACACCCTGGGGGTGCAGGCCAAGGTTCAATTATACCATTTGACCATCTGTAAATCATGCCAATGTTATGGTTACCTCCTGCTTTTAAATCACAGAAGCAGTTATGACAGTGATGAACATTATTTCCCTGTCTGTTGCAAGCAGGCCTGACTGAGACCTGAGTTATAAAATCTTGTAATGTTACAATAACACGCTTCAAACATATAGTTCATAGCAATATGCCTGATACACTATGCAATTAGTGGGACAAATACATATGTTGTTGGCCTATGCCAATTTAATAACAGTGCCTATTGCACCTGTGAATAATAAGACAAACGGAGCATTAATTTGTCTGGGGTTTTGCTTTGGAACATATTGTAGGGGTGGGTCAGCAATGCTGGCCCCAGTATTTAGGTTTGGTTATGAGCATTAAAAACGTTATACATGTGGAGCACTTTCCTGAATACATACATGCATGATACAGTGTAGCAAGATGTTTATCAAAACATTATAACATAAACGAGAAACATTAGTGTTTGCAATAGAACAATTTCAGTATTGAGCATAATGCATAACATACATTTTAAACAACAAATATAAACTGTAAACTTAGTTTAGAGTCCAGAAATGTTAGAGTACTGTGAATTTACTGGTTGAAAAAAAAATGCATTCATTGCTGTAAGGTTATGACAAAAGTTGTTTTACATTTGTTTTGACAGGATAAGAAAGCTGAAAAGACAATCAAAAGAATGAATATGTGTGGACATACATACTCAACTTTACCCTCCAGCGTAACTGATTACTTGCTGAGGGCAGAAACCCTTGTACCAATAATAGGTGTGAGATTTAACTGTTTGCACTAGAAAAAGCAGAAGGGCTTGGGCTGGGTTATGCTGTCAAAATACTTTGGGTCTTTTTAAAACCTGTAAATAAGAAACAATTATTGGCAAATACACATTTTCTTTATTTACCCCTCTGGGGGAACTGTGATATACCTTGCAACCTTTGTGGGTATTACACTGGAAGGGAGGAAGGGTAGCTTACTCCCTTCCCCCAAGCTCCTACTGGTGGAAGAAACAGCTCAAATACTGTAGCAATAAAAAGGTTAATAGTCCTTTTTTCAAAAGCGTACTGTATATATATATAATAAAAATATGGGGAGATGATGAATAATTCTCCCCTTCCAGCTGGAGTATTGCCTGTGTTGGCTGCAAGTCAGAAGCAGTGAGAGGAGAAGAAAAGTGTGTTCCTCTTCACTTAGAATACTAGTTTTGCAATAAAAAGTCAAATTACATGGTTCACTCTTGGTGTGCTTTCATGAAAACATACATTTTGTGTGAAAAGTTGTGCTTTAGGTATGGAATACACATCAAGTTTGAACTGGTAGTAACATAAAATGTTGAAACACAAGAAGGTCAAATAACGTGCAAAAGGTCACAGAGTGCATGCAAGGTCGTTCAAACCCAGTTATTTTTGTAGTGTCCTTGAACACTACTAATATTAAAATATCTTTAAATAATAATAGAGCACACAATAAAACTGCTGGCCAAGACAGTACACACATACACATACACAAAAGAAATACTTAACACAAAATAAGACTGACATTATTTGACACCAATTTGCTGAGGTAATGCCCATAGTTTTATTAGAAAACTGTACGTGTTTTAGATATATGCTGCCTCCCCTGTCTTGTAACACTGACAATTTTTAAACCAACACATTTATACATATTGCCATGCCAAATCTTTCCAGAACAAAACACTTTTAAACACATTCTAACTCTGTTAAAGCACAGCACAACATACCATCTGTAAGTGAACACATCGTATAACATGGATTACACCTTTTGGCACATAGCTAAAATATGGCACTCTGCCATTTTGCAAAAAGTTTTTGGTTTTAACTAGAAGTATGATAAAGCCATTTATAGCTGTTAACACATTACATTTTCACCTAGCAGTGGCTTGGCACATTGCTTGCAAACTACAAATCTTTCTGCACATTGCAATCTATGACGTCATATCTCTTCACCTTCAACACTACCTGCTCCAACCAACAACTACATACAAAGTTCTTCACTGACCCTATCTAGGCAGCACAAATGTTTCATTAAAAATAAAACCAATTAAAACAGTCAGATATGAGGCAAAGAAGCTTCCTCTTTCTTTTTACTGTAACATGTTGTGCACCGAAGGCAGTCAATCCTATCTCTCAACCTTGACAACAGAACATAATTACAGAACACAGATATACGCTGGAAAATACGCACAAGAGAGATGGAGCATTACTTTGTTCAGTATATGTATTATAGAAATAGAACAGACATAAAAAAAACTTTAAATAATAAAACAATTCAGACTTACCAAGATATTTTCCTTCTTCTCTTTTGATACACTGGTCCGATTGAGAAAATCGACTGCAGGACCTTCATGATAATTTTCAAATGCTGCAGCTATTAACCCTTTCAAAGGTTTTAACCCTTTCAAAGGTTTTCTTTTTTTGCCATTTTAGTAACCTGCCAAACCAAGTCTTTTTCCAGAGCTCTGGTTTGCAGTTTAAAAAACACAACAAAAAAATTTCTAACAGTACTAGGTTGAGATCCATCTGGTAGAGGTCCCCAGTACTTGGGTTTTGGGATTAAATGTTTCAGCCTCTATAGGAGGCAAGGGAACTTGAAATTGATACAGAAAAACTTGAAACTACACAGATAGGCAACATGGGGGGGGGATTTTCAAATCATCCTGTCTGTAGTCACCTACTGTGCATACATCCACAGTAGTTTATTTTCTTTCTCTAAATGTTGCTTATCTAACGTTACTTAATCAGCCGCTGCTTTTCTACTAAAAACAGCCTGAACTGTGAAAGCCATCATTGGCTCCAACAGTATATACTTGTAGCAAGCACAAATTACAAGGGCTAAGGGCAGTTGCCCTTGCTTGTTTGAGAGACTTTTCCTTAATACATCTCTCCACATATTCTTCCACAGTTTCATCAAAGAGAAAAGATTAAAAAAAAAGCAACCACCAGGAGTTACTGTTGCCTGCCTCCTTCACCTTTTTTCTCCCTAGTTTCCTAAAGGTGCTCAACCCACTTAAAGGTTCTGTTGCTGGGGTGCTCAACCCACTTAAAGGTTCTGTTGCTGGGGTGCTCAACCCACTTAAAGGTTCTGTTGCTCCCTCCCCTTTTTCTGTCTTATGCTCACACACTGTCAGAGCAGGCTCAAACGTCCCTATTTACTTGTTACCGGTTTACTTTATGGTGCCTAGTCCCTATTGCCACTGTTTCAGGCTCAGACTTATAGCTACTTTTGTCACTATTTCAAACTCAAGCTATCCTGATATCAGTTACAACTTATACAAGCAATTTTTCTTTTTTTTTTTTTTATTACATGCAACAGCCTGAGTGCAGGTACTTACAGTGATCAGCGCCATCTGGGTCCGAAGAGAATCCTCTGTGATCGGGGACGGTCCCACCCTGGCTCTGCTTGCTGTAGGTACTCTTACCAGAAGTCTTGGGATTCGTCCCCGACCAGGACTACTCCGGGTCCAGTCCATGCTGATCCTGCCGACTACGCCAAAACTGTTGTGGAAAAAATATATTCTCTTCTTACACTTTACTTTAAAATCAGGCTCAGGAACACTGCATGTAGTAAAAAGAAAAGTTTAATACATATGCATATGGGAGTCTGCTTCCAACAACATGCAAGGCTCCCTGAGTTTCATTAGTCAATCACTTTTATACCTTTTTATCAAGGCGTTGTTAGGCATTGTTAATTTTACTGAAAGGCGTATTTTTATCTTGAAAAATACCAACATTGCAGTATTAGCCAATCATAAAACAGAATAACAAGTTGATACCAATGAATGGGTACTTTTCCACTGCTTATTTCATTTCTTTCCCAATACTGCTTGATACATATGCCTGGGTCAAGCTGACCTGAGTGAAACAATGAGTTTCACTCACACCATAGCAACGTACAGCTTACCTTCAATGCCTTAACGTGCTGTTATCTTATATGTTTTGCCTAAGCATGTTTTATCTTATATTTTTGTCTGAGCCTGTTATCCAGGCTGGTACCAACCAGTTCTATCCAGTTTTATTTTGCTTTCTGCTTCTACAAAGGTACCTCAAGTAACCTCAGTGACATTCTGTAACCCTGTAACAGCATATACTAGTATGAACTCAGAAATTTCTACTACAGGGACTGTGGGTCCTATGAAACAAGTGCCAGGGCTGTTGCCACCTGAGGTTCAGGTCATAATGGTCTAGCCATGCAAAGCACCCCCAACCCGAGCTGATCTGATCTGTCCCACTGTGCATGACACCACCGCTGGGTGCCTCCCCAGACTGCTCTCACTGCCATCTTGCCCCTGTTACCTCCATGATTCCCCCACTGCTCCATCAGACCCTAGTCCCCACCTTTCAGTTATATTTACCCCCCACCTCTGTGGCTCATCTAGGCCTATGCTGGGGAGGGCTGGATGGGACCCTCTGTTAAATCTTTCCAGTATGACACATGTTTAGCACAACCCTGCAGCTGTGGCAATTATTTGAACCTTGATGCAGGGACACCCAGTTTTGTAAAATAGGATGCATGGTCCCTGAAGCACCAGGAGTTTGCCACAGCTATGGATCAGTACAAATTGCATCAATCTATGACCCATTTGAAAATGGATCCCCTTGTCTCTAACATATCCTTTGTGGGTAAGGTCATTGAGAAGGTGGCTGTGCTTCAGCTCAAGGCACACCTCATTGTCTTTGACATCTAAGAGCCTCTCCAATCTGGTTTTAGGTCAGGGCACAGCACAGAAACTACACTGTTCAGGGTGCAAAATGAATTGCTCAGAGTGAGTGATAAAGGAGAATGGTCATTTCTCGTTCTCCAGTATCTCTCTTCAGTCTTTGACACCATGGACCATGGGTTGTTAGTAGATCAACTGAGAGAGTACGTAGGACTCACCAGCACAGTCATCTTCTGGTTTGAGTCCTATCTCTGTTGCATGACACAGAGGGCTGTGTTGGGTAATTTCTCTTCATTCCCTATGGCTCTGCCATGTGGTGTACTCCAGGGTTTGGTCCTTCCCCCATGCTGTTTGTAGTGTAAATGCTGCCCCTGGATAGGAACAATTGGCAGTATGGACTTGGGTTTCACTGTGATGCCGGTGATACTTCAATCTAGCTGCTTTTTGCAGTCTGGATACTGGGTGTGGTCGATGTGCTGAATATAAGCCTGGCTGAGATCCAAGACTGGATGCATCGAGCTGGTGGTGAAAGATTATCCTGACATGACTAAAGTGCTGGTAGTGAAATCAGGTTGTGGGGGAGTAGTTGCTACTGAAAGGGAGACCAGGCTTTGCTGGGTAACTCTGCACTGTTGACCCTACTAATGTGAGGAATCTGGGAGTCATTCTAGATAAGAGGCTGACATTTGAGGCTCAGGTGTCAGCAGTAGTCCGGAATGGCTTTTACCATGTAAGGAACATCAGCCTAATTGGATCTCTTATCAGTGCTGAAGACCTGGCTACACTGGTGCACACTTTTTTGACCTCGAGGCTTGACTATGGTAATACTCTGTACCCTTGTGTCAGTGGGCATATGCTGCAGCACCTCCAGCTAGTGTAGAATCCAGTGGCTAGGATGTTGACTGGTCTTTTGAGGTTGAGTCATGTTACTCCGGTACATAAAGTGGTGTATCTTCTTCAATGTTGGGTTACTAACTCATAAGGCCCTACATAGGCTGAGGCTGGGTTATCTGTCTGATCTCCAGCACCCTTAAATGCCATCACACCCTCTCTGTTCCACTGAGGAGGGCCTCATTGTTGTTCCTAGAGTAGTTCCCGGGGCAAGGCTTAAAATACCAGGTACGTGGTCTTTCAGGTAACAGGTCCAGTCCTATGCAACTCCCTTTCAATGGCCTTGAATAAGGACCCCTTAGTGGAGACCTTTAATTGGGCCCTAAGACCCATCTATTCAGTGAGGCATTTGGGTAAAAGACTATCCCCATGAAGTGCTGTTGCCCCAGTATGTTATTTGAATTTATTTATCTGCATTTTTTTAACTACTAATTTATTTACTTAATTATATGTACGTTGACAAAAATGAGTTGCGTGAGGTTTTTAAGTAATGTGTTTGTTATTTATGCTCTTTATCTGTTTTCATCTAATGGTGCTCTGAGCCTCTGAGCAAGGACACCAGAATGAAATAAATCAATTACTACTACAATATAAATATCATATATACTGTACATTACTCAGTTATCATTTGGACAATATTCAAATATCATACAGGCAACACTCATAAAAATGTAATAAATAGGATTCATCAGCAGAAAAGGATCCTTTGGCGATCCCAATCTGCCCAGATAATCCCAGCCTAATCTGTCTCGGCAGACCATAAAACGTATCTGATGACTCTCCCTCCTTTTTGCCCATTTCCTAATATTCTTCTATGTCTAGTTCATGCATGCTTGAAGCCCTCTTCTGTTTTTGCCTTCAGCACTTCTGCTGACATTCTATTCCAGCATCCACCATTCTTTCAGTAAAGGAATGCTTTCTCACATCCCTCCAAAATCTATCCCTTCCAGCTTTATCCCACATTTGCTTGTTCTGGTGCTGTTCCTCTTTTGAAAGAGACTCCCGTCCTGCACTCTGATCACCCCCATGAAGTACTTTTAGGTTTGTATCATGTCCCCTCTTGCTCTCCTGTCTTTCAGGGTGTATGTGTTGAGATCCCTCAATCTCTCCTCATAAGGCTTTTGGTGCAGGTGCAACTCCTGCACCATTTCTGTTGCCCTCTCCTGGATTGTCTTCACCGTGTCTATGTCCTTACTGAGGTGTGATCTCCAGAACTGGACACAATACTCCAGGTGGGGTCTCACCTGCAAGCGATATAATTGCACATCAACCTCCCTCCTCCTGCTGGAGATACCTCTCCATATGCATCCCATCACAGTGTCCCTACCCACTGCCTTGTCATACTGCCTTGCCACTTTGAGATAATCATACAGTACATAATAACAGCATGGTCCCTTTCCTGCTTTGTGACTGACAGTACCTGCCCCATTCTATAGTCAGTTCTTGAGTTCCTATGCCCTCAGTGTTTGAGTTTGAACTTTTTTGCATTGAGCCCTAACTGCCACATTGTTGTCCAGTCCTCAAGTTTCCCAAGCTCCTTACATATTCTTTCCACCCCTTCCCTATTTCCCACTCTCTTACAGATTTTGATATCATGTGCAAAAAAGCATACCTTCCCTTCCAGTTCATCCGCAGTGTCACTTATGGAGACATTGAAAAGGATCAGTGCCAGTACTGAGCCCTGTGATACCCAGTTTGTCTCTCCCATCATTAGAGTGAGTGCCATTATTCACCACCCTCTGTCACTTATCTGTTAACCAGTTTTTAACCCAGTTAACCACTCACTTCTGTACATCTGAAGAAGGTCTTATCTCCATTTGCTACCTTTTTGTCTCTCTTTTCCTCTACCTGCGCTATTCCTCCCTTCACTGCCATAACTGCTTCCCTCTGTTTTACCTAGTACACGTACTGCACCTGTCTTCCTCCTTCTGCATTTCCTAACACCTCCTGAATGTAACCTTTCTTCTTATACCACCATGGCCACTTCCCCAGAGTACCATAGCTATCTCTTTTTCTTTAGCTTTTACTCACTTCCTTTACATAGAAGCTGATTGCCTTTACTATGCCCACCCCCTTATTTTCCTCTAATGTTTTTCTACCTCTCCCTGGCATTCCACCCCACTAGACACTTTTCTGAGGCTGTCTCCCAGTTCTATAAAATCCACCTTCCTAAAGTCCAGAACTCTCGTCCTTCTGTAGTATGCCTCTACTCCCATTTTAATGTTAAACCACACTGTATGGCAATCACTGGTACTAGGGAACTATTGACTGTGATGTCTGCAATGCTTGCTGTCCCTCTTTGTAAGCATCAGGTCCAGCATTGCCTCATACTGAGTGGGTTCATTGTCAAGCTGCCTAAGAAAGGCCTCTTGTAGGGAGTCAGGTGTGGCAATGCTCCTTGCCAATGTTGCAGCTGGAAGCCTCCAATCCACATCTGGCAGATTGGAGTCACCAAGTAGCAGCTCCTGCCCCTTATTTACAATTCTGATGATGTCCTCCCCAAGCACCATATTCAACCCCTCTCCCTGTGCTGGATGTCTGAATACTACCCCTGTATGGAGAGCGGCCCCAGTACCTGTCTCCAGGATGACCCGTAGCACCTCACGTCTTTTCTTTTCTTCCGGGAGCTCCTGCAATTCTGTAGCTGTGATTTCCTCCTTTACATATAGTACAACCCCTCATCTCCTCCTCCACCCCTCCTCCATTCCCTGTCTCTCCTAAACACAGAGTAGACTGGTATGGCCACATCCCAGTCATGGCTGTCAGTGCACCATGATTTTGTTATGGCAACCAAATCCAGGCTAGCCTCCTCCATGATAGCCTTCATGTCTGGAATTGTATTTCCCAGACTCCTTGTATTGGCACGCAATCTCTCCATCCCTTACTCTTCTGTCTCTCTGCTTTCTCTGCCTCCTGCCTGTGCTGTTTCCTGAAGCTCCCCTGACCCCCCGATACCCTCTCCGTTACCTGTCTCCTTTACTCCTTTCTTCTTGCTCTCCTGATTAACAACCCCATGTCCTCCATCTTCTCCCCACCCCTGTCATCCTGTGTCTCTGCCCTGGGAGAGCTTCCTGCCCCTAGTCCTTCCCTCGTGGTTGCTTTACTCATAGGGGAGGCAATCTTTGCCTCCTTTGTTACTGTAGCCATGCCCCCCAACTAGTTTAGATGTTCATCCAAGTAGCATTTAAATTTCCCAGTAAAGACTGTGGTCCCACTCCTGGAAGGATGCAAGGCATCTCCCTTATAGATGCCCACATTCTCCCAGTCTGGACCCCATTCTCTGATGTAGCCAAAGCCCTCTTCCAAGCACCATTCCTTCAAACAATTGCTTAAAGCCATGATGTGGAGTGCCCATTCATCTCCTTGGTTGTACACAGGTAACACCTCCGCAAATGCCACTGTGTGCAGTACCTATTTCAGGCTCCATCCCAGCTCTTTGAAATTACCCTACACTACCTCTACCCTATCTCTTGCCAGGTCATTTGCCACTAGGTAGACAATAACATCTATCTCCCTCCCATCTCCTGCTGCCTTAGTAATCCTCTGCATCTCTTCTCCATCCTTCCAAGCCAAAGTCACAGGGAGGCACTTCACCATCCTCTTTCTTCATCACCTGGCTCCAAAATCTATCCCTGCAATGCTAGAGGCCCACACCAGCAGACACTTCCTCCTTAGCTGGGGGCCTCTAACACTATCCCTGGGGCATCTCTTTCTGAGCACCCCTACTTTCTCCCTTTCCACTGCTGCAGGGCAGGTGTCTCCTTCCAGCTGCCCTGTCCCACCAGTACAGCTAAGGAACTGTGCGGTGGTACAGGCAAAGGAATTCATTCCCGTCCCACCACCAACACCCTCCTTGAGCCCACCAAACTCCGACTGCTCTGCCTCTACCTAGGTATCCTTTATGGGACCAGCAGCAAACTTTGTGGTCCCTGGGTGAATCAAAAGGTTCTCTGCACCCTTGACATATAGGAAACACTCCTAAAACACACAGACACTGTAAACTAGATACAATAGGCAACACTTGTACAGCACATAGCCTCCATAGACATATTATATAGGTGGATCCATGACCAGTTATTGACAAACTTTTTGTCGAACAACCACACAGTGAAACAATCATGTTGACCACATTTGCAGCCAGCATGTGGTTTCTCACTTGAGAAACGTACTTAAGCCCCTGAACCCCCCACACAGGGGGCTGTGCCCCCTGCATACACCCACTAAATATAATCAACTCTGAATCAGAGTTGATCAGGGAAGGGGGTGCAAGACCCCCAGAATACAGTGCCTGGGTACAATGCTGAAACTACAGCAACCAGGCATTTTAGTGACAGTTGCTGTTGACTTTTTGCTGTTGGCAGTGTATACCATATAGGCAACACTCATGACACACATGGACACTACTCATATACTGTACTATAGTCGAAACTTGTACAACACAACACCTCTACTTATTTATTTATTTAAGAGTTTTACCAGGAAGGCGTGCTGAGTGGGGTACCATTCAATTCCAGATGCATCCTAGGAGACTTAAATACTTAAATATTCTTTAGTCAAAATCATACCACATGTAGACACTATACTTATAAAATATATGAAAACAAACTTGCAACACATAACTTTACTCAACTCCAAGGGGGGGGCACTGAAAGGAAGAAGGGAAATCAAAGCCCCCCCCCAAAAAAAATCGGGTAGTTAGTGAGCTAAAGACCAAGATAGAGCAGCGAATAAGGAGAAAAATGACAAATGCAGTAAGGACAGGGATGGGCAAAAAGAAATAAAGCCATACAAAATGGAGGTAATGAGTACCAATGTCCGCAGTCTAGGTAAAAAGCTCCCTGAAATGGTGGCCTTGATGGAAGAGGGATGCCTGGATATCATGGCAGTCACAAAAACATGTTACACAGAGAACCATGACTGGGATGTCAACATACCAGGGTATACAATCTACAGGAGGGACAGGGAGGGAAGAAGAAAAGGAGGAGTAGCTCTCTATGTAAGGGAAGGGATCAAAGCAACAGAACTTACGGATAAACAGGGAGGAGGAGGAGGCACTGTGGGTCACCCTGGAGACTGGAAATGGCACCACAATCCGCACAAGGGTTGTATACCCCTATCTCAGGGGGAGGAAATGGACAGGAAATTGATAGAAGGCACCCTTAGGATGGCAGAGAAAGGAGAGATACTGCTGATGGGGGACCTGAATATGCCAGATGTCAACTGGAGCACCTTTGCTTCAGCCACATCCAAGACCAGGGCCATTCTCAATTCCCTGGGGGGCATGCTTCAGAAGCTAGTTTTGGAACCCACTCAGGAGGGACCAAGCTTAGACCTGGTACTCTCAAATTGGGATGGAGAGAGGATCTCCGATCTTGAAGTGGGTAGCCATCTGGAAACAAGTGACCACCAATCAGTGTGGTTCACGTAAACTTAGCTGTAGAGTCAAGCCACATGAAAGTGAAGGTACTGGACTTCAGGAGGGCTGATTTTGTAAAAATGGGAGAGTGCCTCAGAAAAGCACAAGCAAACAGGCAGGAAGGTGGGGTGGAGCAACAATGGGGAAACATCAAAACCACCATAGCAGAGGCAACAAGCCTTTGTGTGAAGCGAATAAACAAATCAAAATGAAAGAAAAAAACACTATGGTTTTCAAAAAAAGTGGCAGGGAAGGTTAAGGAGAAAAAGATAGCATTCAGGAAGTATAAGGAAATACAGAAGGAGCAGGACAGAGAATTGTACCAGTTAAAGTAGAAGGAAGCAGGGTGACAGTCAGAATAGCAAAGGCCCAAACAGAGGAAAATATAACCAACTCAGTTAAGAAGGGGGATAAAACCTTTTATAGGTACATTAAGGAGCAAAGAAAGACTAAGGCAGGGATACTGAGGCTGAATAAAAAGGAAGGTGTTAGGCAGAGAGTGACAGTGAAAAAGCAGAGATACTGAATGAATACTTCTGCTCAGTATTTACAATGGAAGAGCAGGGGGAGATACCTAATCCAGTCAATAGAAGCACTCTAGATAGGGGGGTTGATATTAGTCCTTTTACAGAAGAAAGGGTTCTGAAAGAACTCTTAAAACTGAAGGTAGGTAAAGCAATGGGGCCTGATGGGATTCACCTCAGAATTCTTAAAGAACTAAGGGAAGAACTAGTAACACCACTAACTACCCTTTTCAATAAATCATGGGAGGGAGGTGTGGTACCTGAGGACTGGAGGAGGGCGGATGTGATTCCCCTTCACAAAAGTGGGAGCAAAACAGAGGCAGGAAACTACAGACCTGTCAGGTTGACCTCAGCGGTAGGGAAAATGATGAATTCACTTCTGAAGGGCTGTTCAAAGTAAGAGAGGGGAGGGCCACCAGGGGCCATGATATGAGACTGGAGTGAGGAAGGTTGAGGAGGGAGATGAGGAGACACTTTTTTAAAGAGAGGGTGGTGGCTGGATGGAATGCATTACCTGCTGAAGTGGTATACAGTAGAACAGTGGACTGCTTCAAATGAGGATGGGAAAGGACAAGGGGGAGGGTTAATGAAGGGGAAGGGTGGAAGGAAGGGGCAGTTGCAGAATAAGGGGTGCTAGCTGCACATTCAAGCAGACTTGATAGATCTCTAGACCTTTATCTGCTGGCAAATTTCGTATGTTCATATGAAGGAAAGAACTGCTGAGTACCTAGAGGCCAATGGGACACAGGACCCAGGGCAGCATGGATTCACAGGGGGAAGGTCATGTCAGACAAATCTAATTGATTTCTTTGACTGGGTGACCAAAGCAGTAGACCAGGGAGGGGCTGTGGACATGGTCTACCTAGATTTTAGCAAGGCATTTGACACAGTCCCGCACAAAAAATTAATAAACAAATTAGCCAGCCTGGGAGTGGGTCCCAGGGTGGTAACCTGGGTAAAATACTGGTTGGACAACAGGACATAGAGGGTAATAGTAAATGGAGTCCAAAGTGAAGAAAGGACAAGGCAAGGCAAATTTTATTTTTCTGGTGCCCAATCCCAGAGGCTCTTGGCACCATACAAACACACAAGAATTTAGAAAGATATCTCACAATATAATAAATAATCACATATCAAAATAGGCAATGTCCTGGAAGTAAATAATCACCCTATTTACTTTAAAAAGGGTCTGATAATCTATGCTCTCATCCAGTGTCCGAGAAAGCCTGGCTGAATAGATAACACTCAAGGTGGGCTTTAAATACCTCCACAAAAGGGGCCTCCCTCACCAATGGTGGAAGCAAATTCCACAAGACAGGGCTGGCTATACTAAAAGCTCTATTGCTGGCAGTTTTTAACCATATCCTGGGAATCGCCAGGAGGTCCCCCTAGGAGGATCATAGGGAGCGGACTGAGGCAGCGGGTGTAAGAAGTTTCTCCAGATAGCAAGGGCCTAGTCCATGGGGGGTTACCAGTGGGGTACTGCAGGGTTCAGTACTGGGGCCAGTCCTTTTTAATGTCTTTATAAGTGATATTGCAGAGGGACTGGAAGGAAAAGTATGTCTCTTTGCAGATGACACAAAGATCTGTAACAGAGTTGATATGCAAGGTGGGGTGGAAAGGATGAATAGGGACTTGGCAAGGTTGGAGGAATGGTCAAATGTAATGGCAGCTTAGATTCAATGCAAAGAAGTGCATAGACATGCACCTGGGAAACAAAAACCCAGAGGAAGAGTACATAATACGGGGTGAGATACTGACAATAACAATAATGGAAAGGGACCTGGGGGTAGTTATATCAGATGACCTAAAGGTGGGCCAGCAATTTGAGAAGGCTGTAAGGAGGGCTGGGGGGATACTGGGATGCATAGAGAGGGGCAGAACCAGCTGAAAACAGGAAGTTGTTGGTCCTCTGTACAGACAGTTGGTAAGACCACATCTGGAGTACTGTGTGCAGTTCTGGAGACCCCATCTCTGCAAAGACATAGTCAGGGTAGAGGCTGTCCAGAGGAGGGTAACCAAAATGGTGCAGGGTCTGCACCAGAAGACATATGAAGAAAGACTAAAGGAGCTTAAGATGTATAGCCTCGAGGAAAGGAGGGATGGGGGGACATGATAGAAACTTTCAAATACCTCAAGGGAATCAACAATGTTCAAGAGGCTAGTATCTTTCAGAAAAAGATGTGCAAGAACAAGGGGACACAATTTGAAGATAGAGGGGGATGGCTCAGAAGTAATGTGAGGAAGTATTTCTTCACAGCGAGGGTTGTAGATGCATGGAACAGCCTTCCTGAGGAGTCAAAACAGTGGAGGACTTCAAGAATGCATGGGATAGACATAAGGCAATTCTAGTGTGGGGTAGGAGGAAGTAAGCTGTTGGTTAACTAGGATCTGCAGCCTATGCATTAGGTAGGGAAATGGGCAGACTAGGTGGGCCAAGCGGTCCTTATTTGCCATCAGATTCCATGTTTCTATGTTTCTGACTACTATGCGGGCAACACATGGACACTATTCAAATAATGTAAAGGCAACAACTGTACAACAGATAGACTCTGCTATATAGGCATCAGTCATAATACACACAGACACTATTTATATACTATTTTCATTGAAAAAAAACTGCGTTTATGCAGATATTGTGGTGAAGAACGCAACACGCACAAAGGAGGGAAATGAATAAACATTAGGGATTTGAGTCTCCATAGTATTGGCAAATTAGTGGTGGGGTCTTACTTGGGGTTGTCAACCCTAATGCCCACCCCCCCTCCAAGCCAGTAGCCTCCTACCAAAAGCACAAGGTACAGCTGCTAGCCAGTGACTCTAAGTGATACACTCTCTCAAAGGTAGAGAAGTATAGCTTGCCACATGTTGCCAGCACAATGTGTTGTAGTTTACTTCACACAGGGTCTGAGGAAAAGAGATCACATCTGACCTCATTTGCTCAGTGGAGGTGGTGGACATTAGAGTTGACAACCCCAATTAAGACCCCACCACTAATTCACCAATATTCCGGAGACCCAAATCCCTAATGTTTTTACATTTCCAGTCTTTGTGCATATTGTGTTCTTCAACCCAAATGTCTGCATTAGCATAGTTGTTTTGCATTGCATTTGCCTTCTTTTTATGAGATTTGAATTGTGTCCTCATTTGTGCAGGTCCCCCAAGGTAACAAAAGGGCTGGTGGACTTGCTATGTATATTTCCACCTCCATCCAGTTCACCCCTGTCATCATTCCATCTCCCCCTCAAGCCATCGATGCCTTGTTGATCAAAGTCTCCCTCACACACACTGCCCAAGTTTTCATAGCTGGTTCGTACTGCGCCCCTGACTCCCAATCTACGGCAATCATGGCCCACCTGGGCTCCTTGAAATCTTGTGCAATTAGAGGAGAGCTACATATCCTGGGTGATTTCATTTAAACTGGCTTTCCAGTGCTACCTACAAGGTTCATAACCAGGTGGCTGCTCTCAACCTGACACAGCTGATCTCTGATCCAAGTCGGCAGAACCTGAAATCGAACAATCACTCTCTCATAGACCAGTCCCTCTCCTTTCACCAGCATCATATAATTGCCCCTGGCCTACTACCTGACTCTCTAAGTGACCACCACATGATTTACATGATTCGGAAAATATTCAGGCCTTAAGCCTCCCTCCCCCACCCACGAACCATACTAACAAGGTCATATAAATCCCTGGATCTTACCTTGCTCCTAAATAACCTAGCAGCCACTGACTGGTCCTTCATCCCCCACGCACCATCTATTGACTCCGCACTGGAGTATTTTAAGCACAGGTTCTTAACAGTGTGGGGCCACTGTGCCCCTCTAAGGTGGACTCGTGTGAGGGGCTCTCACTTGCCCTGGATCTCAGCTGACATCATGTCTCTTATCAGAACCAGAGACCAGGCTTGGAAGGCCTGCAAAGTCTCTGGCTCCCCTGCGCTTCACGCCATGTGCCGTTCTTTATGCAATGCTTGCGCTAGGCAAATCAGACAAGCAAAAGCAAAATACTTCAAAGCCTCTCTCCAGTTCAATCTAAATCAGCCATCTAAATTCTGGAGGGTAGTCAAATCCATTTTCTTCACCCCCACTTCAGCCTCTCACCCCGTTGAAAATGTAGGCGGCACTGCAGTAATGGAACCCCTAGCAGTTGCCTCGGAATTCAATTCCTTTTTCACATCCTACACCTCGGCCCTGCTCAACAGTCTCCCCCCTTTCCAGCCCAACCCCTCCCCCTCTGCTCCCCCTGTTCAGGTCCCTTCCTCTGCTCCATCGTTCTCCTTCAGTCAGGTCACTCCCTCGGAAGTCTGCAATGCCTTGATCTCCATAAACCCTAGTAAAGGTAAATGCCCCTCCAGGCTGGACTCCAAGATGCTCCCCCTGTTCAGGTCCCTTCCTCTGCTCCATCGTTCTCCTTCAGTCAGGTCACTCCCTCGGAAGTCTGCAATGCCTTGATCTCCATAAACCCTAGTAAAGGTAAATGCCCCTCCAGGCTGGACTCCAAGATGCTCCCCCTGTTCAGGTCCCTTCCTCTGCTCCATCGTTCTCCTTCAGTCAGGTCACTCCCTCGGAAGTCTGCAATGCCTTGATCTCCATAAACCCTAGTAAAGGTAAATGTCCTCTGGGGTGGACTCCAAGATGCTCCCCCTGTTCAGGTCCCTTCCTCTGCTCCATCGTTCTCCTTCAGTCAGGTCACTCCCTCGGAAGTCTGCAATGCCTTGATCTCCATAAACCCTAGTAAAGGTAAATGCCCCTCCAGGCTGGACTCCAAGATGCTCCCCCTGTTCAGGTCCCTTCCTCTGCTCCATTGTTCTCCTTCAGTCAGGTCACTCCCTCGGAAGTCTGCAATGCCTTGATCTCCATAAACCCTAGTAAAGGTAAATGCCCTCCAGGCTGGACTCCAAGATGCTCCCCCTGTTCAGGTCCCTTCCTCTGCTCCATCGTTCTCCTTCAGTCAGGTCACTCCCTCGGAAGTCTGCAATGCCTTGATCTCCATAAACCCTAGTAAAGGTAAATGCCCCTCCAGGCTGGACTCCAAGATGCTCCCCCTGTTCAGGTCCCTTCCTCTGCTCCACCGTTCTCCTTCAGTCGGGTCACTCCCTCGGAAGTCTACAATGCCTTGATCTCCATAAACCCTAGTAAAGGTAAATGCCCCCTGGGGTGGACTCCAAGATGCTCCACCTGTCTGCTCCTGCTATTGCTGCCTCCCTGGCTGCTCTTTTCAATCTATCTTTCTCCTTAGCAACTATCCCTTGAGAACAGAAGCAAGCAACTGTTATCCTGCTCCTAAGGGCGGTGACCACTCAGCCCCCATTAACTATCAGCCTAATTTCCCTCCTCTCTATGTTGGCAAAGTTTCAGGAGCGCTTCATCCTCACCCAACTCTCCTCCTTTCTCAGCTCCTCCTCCTTCTTCTTCCCCTACCAGTCTGGCTTCCACAAGGCTCACTCCACCGCCACCTCTCTTCTATGGCTCACAGATTCCATTATTGATGGGATGGACAAAGGTCACATTACCTCAGCCATTTCTGTTGACCTGGCAAAGGCATTCGACACAGTCTCCCATGCTCTCCTTCTAGCTAAGCTCTACTGGGCTGGGCTCTCTGCCATGACCACCAGCTGGTTCCATTCCTACCTGGTAGGCTGATCCCAATCTGTGAAACTAGGCAATGCCTCCTCTTCCTCCCTTCCAGTTACCACAGGGGTTCTCCCCAAGGCTCAGTCCTCTGACTGCTTCTATTCTCCATCTTCCTTAATGACCTGCCTGCTGCCTGCCCATATACTTCCATTACACATGTATGCAGACGGGACTGTTCTGTATGCAACTGGCCCCTCAACTGCTGTTGTAGTGACCAGGTTACAGCAGGACTTCAAGATGCCCAGTTCTGGTTTCATGCAAACCAGCTTTTTCTCAACACAAAGAAGACCATCTCTATAACCTTTGGCACAAGGCAGAAACTCTCACGGCTCCCCACTACCCCCTTCCTTCCATACCCTGGATGGGACCACTCTGGAGGACTGCTCCTCCTTTAGATACCTCAGGGTCTGGCTCGACCAGCACCTCGACTGCTCTGTATATGTCAATGCTATCCACAAGAAGCTCAACCCAAAACTGGGTGCCCTCTGTTACAACCACGGAAGTATCCTGCTGCCAGCCCACTGTGAACTAGTACAGAAAATGATTCTCCCTATATTCAGCTAATGGGATGGAGTCTACATTGCCGCTCCCAAATCCACCCTAGCCAGACTGGACCCCTTTTTCCACTCTTTCTGCCATTTTGCCCTCAATTGCCAGCCCTCCACCCATCATTGCAAGCTCTACAGGACTCTCAATCTTCCGTCACTCCATCACCGCCACCAGTTCCACTGTGCCAAGCTCACGTCTAAGTACTAGTCCAAGTCCCTACCTCTGTATCTTGCCACTGTTTTAGCTGCACCTACCCCTTCTGTATATTCACTCAGGAATTCAGATACCTGCCTTTTGAACATACTGTGCATGGCCTCCTCGATTGGACAAGTAGCATTCCACCATCAAATGCCCAAGCTATGGAACACCCTCCCTGAAGACATCCAGCTCACGCCCTTACCCCAGCATCTTAACACCCTCATCAATGCCCATTTTTCCACAACGTGTTCCCGTGGCTAGGTGCAGTTGTTATCCTTCCACCTTTTCCTGGTTACACAACCGTTGATATGGCTCCAGACCTTGATTCTTGCTGCTCTGTTTCTCAAGTTGCTACAGTACATCTACAGCTATTATGTAACTACTTATTCCACTACTGTACAATGTCACATTTGGCACTGTACTATTGCACTCTGTATCTATTGTACCTTTGCTCATGTGTACGTATGATGATTGTTGCCTTTTTATGCTCTACATTCTACTGTACCTGTTATGTTCTCCCATGCCCCCTCCCGCAGGACGCACTTGGAATCGAGCAGTACTCTGCTCAGTGTGCCCTCCTGGTAAAACTTTTAAATAAATAAATAAATTACCAGTCTCTCATTTCATGTAAAACACTTTGGGATGCAATGTGTTTTAAAAGTTCTTCTTCTTCTTGCATAATTTTTTGTTGTTTCCTGTTAATATGTAGTGATATGTTATGATGTATGGTTCATAAGCAAGTTGAGGTTTAAAAGTTTAAAACAAGAGAAAACTATTCACTTATATAGCAGCAGTGATATTAAATTTATTTAAATTAATTCCTTAATCTATGGCATCTCTTTTTTTTTCAGTGTATTACAGGAACTCTGAGCTTTCCAGAATCTATCTTACAAATGGTAGTTCAAAGTCAATGAATCCATGGATAAAGTTCTACTCCCAAACTGCATATCCAACTGGCCAGTACCTAGTAGATGCAGTGAGGTAAGAGACATTTAACGTGTACAACTCTTGTTGATCCTTGCAGACAATAAGCTTTCTAAGGCTCTAAAGGGGAATGCAGTTGGCATTGTTGTTGATGTGCCAAACAAGTAAATGGTTTGCCAAGATACTGGATGGAAAACTATACAGTAAGTCACGTATCCTAGCATCAGGTCTCAGCTCAAGGTTAGATTTGCTCAATGACTTGAGGGAGAGGTGCAACTTATAATGCTGAAACAACACTTAGAGGAAGTAAATTATAATTATATGAATCACCCTAATATTGGCAGTCACAATGGCAATACAATGGAAGGATGCGAGTATGTGCGTATTTATTTGTTTGTTTGTTATTTATTTATTTATAACCAGGTAAGTCACTGTCGGCCAAGGGTTTATTTTCAGGTGTGACCCCAGTACTCAGTCAGGAGTGACCCCGATACACAGAGTACAAAACATTTAAGAGCATACGAAAAGCACATCAAGCAGCTTACTGCAATATGTCATTCAACAGATTATGTACCAGTATGCATAGATACTTACATAAGAATAGATATCAATTAAAATGAGTATTGCAGTTAAAAACAAGCATTTGTCAATGCCGAATGTTTGCTTGCTGGCATTGGCAGTGATAGTGTAGAAGTTACAGAGCTGCGTAATAGTAATGGCAGTGAAGTATTGAACTGAAGCCAAACCCACCACCACCCTGCAGAGAGTGACAGGCATTGGGGTGTGTCTTTGGGTCGTCAGGCATATCGGCCACGCCATTTCAGTACACCCCACCCTGCAGACACTGGCAAGTGTCACGGTGTTCCTTGGGGTCTTTGGTCCTTATGCACTCCCCATTCCACTAGGAAATACAGTGATATGGGTGCGATATAGGAGAATGGGGTGAATTTTGGGGCCGAAGAGTCCAAAGCATACCTTGATGCTTCTCACTGGCTGCAGGATGTGGAATGGTATGAGCATTACAGGCAAGAATCCCAAATCACATCCCTGATGCCTGTCATTCTCTACAGGGTTGGGCGTTATGGTTGGAAACCCTAATACCTCAGGTATTCATTGGTATTTTCACTCCAAATGTTCAACATAGTGTTTTTGTGACCCCACCTCATGAACAGGGGGAATATCAGTTTCTTAGCCGAAAGCTGCTTATGCACAGCGACTACGGCATTTAGCACCACAGGTGCAAAAACATTCCGAACAGGATGTAAAATATGACAGCTGTACTGTTCATGGGGAGGTGTAAAAAATGGCAATGTTGCAAATCTGCAGTAAAAATATTTAAAAAAATGGTGAAGTCACGAGCGTACATAGAAACTGTGCAACGCACACCTGTAATATAATTAGGTTGGGGATTTGTTTTTACAGCAGATTGTCAACTCAGGCATTTTGGTGCTTCCGATCATGAACAGTGTCACTGTGATTCTCTTTATCTGTCCCAAACAATAATTTCCCACAGCGACCACGCATCTCTGCGCTGAAAGTGTGAAAACACACTTCGGCCATGTTGTGAAAAATGATAGCTGTACTGTAAATAAGGCAGTGTGGAAAAATGCCACTGGTGAAAATCTGGACGTAAAATATTACAAAGTCATGAACTTACGAGGGTGCGTGGAAACTGCGCAATGTTCACTTGTAACAGTCATTTTATTGACTTTTGTCACCAAATTTTCAACATAGCCATTTTAAGACCTCTGCTCATGAACAGTACCTGTGATTTTTTAATCTGTCCCAAACATTGCTTTCACACACCAACACACCAACAGTACCATTGTGCGCTACATAGGCGGAAACACATTTTGGGCAAGATGTAAAAAATAACAGCTGTACTGCTCATAAGGAGGTGTGGTAAAATGGCAATGTTGAAAATCTGGAGTGTAAATATTGAAAATTTGCGAACTTACAAGTGTGCGTAGGAACTGCGCAACGCACGCTCATAAAACAGTCATTTTTAGGAATGTTTTCACCAAATTTTCAACATAGCCATTTTAAGACCTCTGCTCAAGAACAGTGTCACTGTGATTTTCATAATGTGTCCCATACATTGATTTAGCACACCGACTGCGCCATTATAGCCACATGGTCGAAACACATTTGGGTGAGATGTGGAAAATGACAGCTGTACTGCTCATAAGGAGGTGTGGAAAATGGCAATGTTGAAAATCTGGAGTGAAAATATTAAAATTTGCGAACTTACGAGCATGCGTAGGAACTGTACAATGCACGCCGAGAAAGTCGTTGTGTCAATTACCTTTTCAAAATAGGCTTTGAGAGCCCACCTTATGAACACTGGCAGTGTCATTTCATTAATCAGTCCCAAAAGGTGATTTTGCATAGTGACTGTGAAATCACCTTCGGCCCGAATAACGCCATGACAGTGACATCATTCATGAGAAGGGGTCCCAAAAACCCCATGTTGAAAATTTGGTGCAAAAATTCCAAAAAATGCCTGAGATATGCAACAAAGTTGAAAACCCCCTCTCTAGACCATTATACAGCTTACCGGCATTTCCTCAGTTCGCAGTCGGCTTTGAAGAGTGCAGACGTGTTCCCGGTCCACCGAAGATTGTCGCGCCGAGGTCTGGAGGTAAGTGTGGGGTGAGGGGGGTGTGGGGAGGAAGGGTGCACAGTGGGTGGGTGCAGGTGCCAGGGAGACTACGTGGGACCATTTTTTTCTTTACAGGTGTTCTTTTTGTTTCCAGTGACGACGTGGGACGTTTGCCATGCTGGGGTGGGCTCCCAGCGTAGCACAAGGACGGTTGGTGCCGTTCAGCCAACAGGGGATTGGGAACCCCCGTCGGCAAAAGCATTGATTGCCACGCTGGGGTGGGCTCCCAGCATGGCACCCAGTACTCGGGGGGGGTGAGGACAGTGGAGATGACGGGGGATTGGGCACCCCCCATCGGCTATATCATGAGTTGCCACGCTGGGGTGGCACCCAGCGTGGCATTTAAGGTTTGGGGGCGGGAGCGCAGTACAGCCGACGGGGATTGGGCAATCTGTCAACTATACAGTATGTGTGTGCGGCGGGGGCGCGACGCCTGTGTGTGCATCTGCGTGTGGCTGCATATGAGCAAGTTATATCTTATCGCTGCTCACTGAAGCGTAGCTCTCCCTTTGAAGTGTATGCCACTGCATTTTGGAGCTTGTCATAGACAGCTCCAGCATGCATCGGCTTACAGGGGCCGCGCCTGCCAACACACTGACTGAATTTGAAGAGGGGGTGACACACCTCCGAAATCTTGGATGATGGCACTATGTTTCTTGCACATGTGTGCAAGCAAACCTAACATAATAAACGTATCTTAATTTTTGAAGACCGGGTTTTTTTTTTTGTGCGTGCACATGTGACGTATGAATGAGGGATCCACTCACTGTAGATCAAGGGAGGATGTGAAATGGTGCAGGTACATGGCGGGGGTGAACAAAGTGGTAGACAGTAAGCCCTACCAGAGCTTCAGGCTGATGTAGCACAGCTGGACTAAGGCAAGGAGGATGTGAAATGATACAGGTACATGGGGGGGTGAACAAAGTGGTAGACAGTAAGCCCTACCTGAGCTTCAGGCTGATGTTGCACAGCTGGACTAAGGCACAAGCACCCACGGCATGTTCTTATAGTCCCCATTTGTATGTCCATTTATGTTCTTACAGCGTTGATTGCCTAACTGAGCCAAGATGTAAAACAGATACTAAAATTTCAGGTTTATTTCAGGTGACCAGGATCATAGTGGGGAGAGAGGGCAAGTGAAACAATGTCCTGAGAATGTGCTTAAACTTATTAACCGTTGCTGTGCCACGGAGTGATACACCGGTCCAGAATCCCTATACATTCAAATTCTGTTTGCAGCCTAAAGGTGCTTAGGTGGATTGGCATTTACATTACTCAGGGGCAAATCTTTTTCATACTTTTTGTGTTCATCGGTTAAGATATAACCAGTAACTGATGACAGACACTTGGGGGCATGAAACTGTGCTACCAGCAAAGTTGCATTTGCAAAGCCCTGAATATTTATCTGTTGGTAATGAAATGAAAACTGTCAGCTGATAACATTCAGCCACTGTCCATTGCACAGAATAGACATCTCACTGATAGATCTGGAGCAAAGGGACATGCACTTGTCAATAGCACCACTACAGCTCCAGACACTGTAGAAAGAAGTTCATGCATTTTCATGGCTGTTAACTTTTTCAGCATTTTAAAACAGTTACTTAGCATCTGCACTAAGATGTTACAGTCCGCTGAACTGAATTATGACACCAGAATCCCTGCGATCAACATTTGTCAGCAAAAGTGAATTGAAAAAATCAATAGCTGTATAAAATGGTAAGTGACATGAGTCAATAACAACAAATCTGTACATAATACTTGGCTTAAAATTTGAGCACCACCATATTCCACACCACAGCGTCAAACAGGGATGCCATTTATAATTCAGCTAATGTCAAGCAGTTTTCGAGTCATAAAAAGAATTACTGGATCAGTATGGTGGCAGCAACGGAATCAAGAAATTATGAAATAAAATGCAACAGCACCCCTGTCGGCCATATGTTGTGTGGGTGGCGGGAGTGCATGAGCACCAAGGGGTGGGCTGTTAGGCGGCTTCAGATTTGCCGGAGAAAGGTGGATTTGATTGTGAGCTACGGTTGAATTTGTGTTTTCTTTTTCTATACCTAGTTTTCGCTATTTTGTTAGTGCACATATCCAACCCTAAGATGTTTAGGGACACAAGGTGATGTGACTTCATTGAGCATCTGATTTGAGAAAGAGCTGTGTGATTCTATCTAAATGCCAGCTCATGGCAATTCAGAGAAAAAAAATATTTTGAAGCTGCATTACCAGACTAAGTGTGCAGTTTAGTGAATTTCCACATAGGGGTGTGTATATGACAGCACTAAAAGGTGCATTAAAGTGCTTCAGTCATGAAAACCTCTCCCACTGGCTGCTGCTGAAATGCATAGCATTATGTTCTCCTTTGTGCATTCTGGCTGTTCTTTGCTTCAGCTGCAGGTAGTACAGTATGCTCAAGTTCGTTTGCATAGGTTTTAGCAGCGGGGAGTTCACATTGACAGAGTCTAGTAAGAGAAAATGCTTGGAATTACACATACAACAAAGTCTGAGTTTTCACATCAAATGCTGAGGTATTTTTTTTCTGGAGGATTAGAACCCATGGAATCCATGAAGGTGTGCTTTGGAGACCTGCATGTGTAAGGACTGTTAGGCACCCACACATTTTGGTGGTCCTGTTGTGGCAGGGAACAGTTTAGTCGTCAGTAAAAAAATACTGGTGTGTCCGGAGGACATCTGCAGAAGTCGGCTACTGACTCCCAGTGTGCCCTTGCAATGTCTGGAGAAGTCACTTATATATTTTAATGTATAGTGTAACAGAATATAATATATATTTGACTGCATAGCACCATTGGAAAGATAATTTTATGCTGAACAACTTTGCCACTGATATTTTGTGTATATCATGTATACTTTAGGAGTTATTTGCATTTGTTTATGGTATGGTATGTATGGCTGATATGTTTTCCATCAAGATTAACCTAAGCAGCTTGAATAAAATTCACTTTTTTGGCATTTCAGGAGGCATAAAATAAAAACCGTATTGATTACAACTGGTTGCATAGCACCATTGGAAAGGCATTTTTGTGCTCATCAACTTTCATGCTGATACTTTGTGTGTATCATGTATACTTTTTGAGTTATACGCATTTGTTTATAATATGGTGTGTGTGGTTGAGATTTAGCCCTCAAATCTCATCAAAGCACCTTGACTAAAATGGAGAAAAATTACATTTTATAGTAAAAAGATATCTTTTTTTTAACAAACATAATATTAAAACACCACCTAATGTCTGTATGCTTAATTTGGTGTTGATATTTTACATATTCTCCAACAAAAAATGGATTATGTTGTCCTTTTTTAGTGAAAAAAATATTTAGTTTGCTCTTTCAACCAGCATAGAAAAAAAACAAAATGACTTATTACATGTGTGCCACCATTGGAAAGGCAATTTTGTGCTGAATAACTCTGCCACTCATACTTTGTGTCTAGCATGTACAGTTATTGAGCTATTAGCATTTGTTTGCGACATGCTGATTATGGCTTGATTTTTCTTAGAAAGGCCCAGGATTCACTGTTAAAAGTATACAGGAGATTCAGGAGGCAAGTGGTGTAATCTCAGAGTGAGCCTGTGGAGGCAATGAGTTAAAGTAATGATGTGTGGCTTGTCTCTCTAAGCTAGACAAGACTACACCATCCTATCAGGTAACCAACACAGTTGATCTGTGTGTGTGGGGGGGGGAGCTGCTCACTGAAGCGTAGCTCCCTCTTTCAACTGTATGCCACTGCATTTTCAACTGCTGTCATAGACAGCTCCAGCAGTGATTGGAGAACTGTGACCACACCTGCAAACACACTGACTGAATTGGAAG
The DNA here is from genome assembly GCA_016271365.2 of Neoceratodus forsteri. Taxonomy (NCBI): domain Eukaryota; kingdom Metazoa; phylum Chordata; order Ceratodontiformes; family Ceratodontidae; genus Neoceratodus; species Neoceratodus forsteri. The sequence continues at coordinate 28,339,491 of CM057449.1, forward strand.
ATGCTGACAAACCTCTGAAAAACTCAGATGATGGCATTATGTTTCTTGCACATGCGTGCAAGCAAACATAAAAATAACCAAAGCAGGCACAACAAGGCTGCGTGAGTAAATGTTTTTAACTCTGTTTCAAACTGGGCTTTTGTTTTTGACTAGCAAACATCAGTGGGAAAAGAATCACATGTTTTAGTTCCTAAATAAGCAAAAGATTTTAGCCCTTGCTGGGATGTTAACAAATACCAATGCCATATACTCGGATTGAACAGATCTAAAAGACAGAGTGCTGACAGAGTCAGAGGCATTAAACAGTTACCTAAGATTCTGTGGTTTACCTGATGTAATGTATGAAACATACAAACCCCTAAATCAAATGTTCTTTAAGTAACGTGGTAAGAGAACTTCAGATCAGAAGGGACTCAAAGTCCATTGTTTCCACCATCCCTGCTGCTGTTTGCATTTTAAATGTTGTCAGTAGAATTTGGGTAGAAGGATCATAGTTGCTTCCATGATATTTCATAAAACTGCCTGAAAATAGTTGCCAAATGTGGCCAGAGATTCTTGTGCGGTGTTTCCATTTAAACTAAGCAAGCCTTAAAAACTTATCTGTAATGCTAAGCCTACTCTGATTGATTTTATTGAATTTACTGAATTGTTCCCATGGGAACACGAGCAGGGGAAATGGAAGTATAGGGAAAGGGTGGAAGGTAGTCCTGCTAAATGGCAGAAGCTTGGGCAATAAAATGCCTGAGCTCCAGGCGATGCTAACTGAGGGAGGGGTGGATGCAGCAGCGGTGACTGAGATCTGGGCCACCACAGGACACGACTGGGACCTGAACCTGGAGGGTTACACTATGTTCAGGAAGGACAGGGGGGAGGGAAGGGGAGGAGGGGTAGCAATAATAATCAAAAACTGCATCGGCATGGGGGAGTAGAGGAGGCAGAGGGAACCGTGGAGGCAATTTTGGTCACCTTGATAACGGGGGGGGCAAAAGAGTAAAACTAGGAGTGGTGTATAGACCCCCTGCGCTGGCAGAGGAGCTGGAGGACAGTCTGGTAGCAGATGTTGGGAGACAATGCAGATTGGGCAGGGGAAAGGTGGTGGTGTTGGGGGACTTAAACATGCCAGAAACAGACTGGGAGACTATGACATCCTCGGTGGCCAGGGAATAGAGGTTGTTGGATGTCTTTCAAGATGCATTCCTAACTCAGCAGGTGGGGGAACCGACCAGGGAGGCGTGGGTACTGGATGTGGTCCTGGCAGACAGTGACCAGATTGGGGGCCTGGAGGTAAGGGACCCGTTGGAAGGGAGCGACCGTGCATGGTCTGGTTCTGCCTGGACCTCGGAGGGGTAGAAGGCTACACAAAGACGGAGGTAACTGACTTCAGGGGGGTGGATTTTAAGGAAATGGGAAAGATCTTTAAGAAGCATTTGGATGTGATTGGGCCAGACATGGACGCTAATAGTAGGTGGGAAATCATCAGGATGGCATACCAGCACCTGTGCAACAGTAAGACGAAAATGCGGTAGGGCCCGAAAACCCTGCTGGTGGGCCAGGGAGGTACAAGAGGTGGTGAGGGGAAAGAAGGCAGCCTATAGGCAATTCAAGTGCTCAAGGAGTGAAAGGGATTGAGGGGAGTATGAGCTGATGGCTAGAAGGGCCACTAGGGTGGTGAGGGCAGCTAAGGCAAGGAAGGAGCAGAACCTGGCCTGGGAAATCAGGAGAGGGAACAAGGGGTTCATTAGATACATTGGAGAAAAACGAAGGGTGAAGGGGCAGATTAGCAGGATTAAAACAGGGGAGAGATGGGCACAAGACCCAGAGGAGCAGGCTGAGGTACTAAATGAGTACTTCACCTCAGTTTTCACCAAGGAAAAAGGGAGCTGCATCATACATGGGAGGAGACAGTGATACTGAGGAGGGGAGGACCCTTAGCAATCGGTGGGTCTGGGGAGAGGGGGAGGAATCACTGGCAGGAGGGGGGAAGGCTAAGCAGGGGGACGAGGTAGCGGAGGTGGAAATCACAGCAGAGAGAGTGAGGAAAGCCCTCAGGTCCCTTAAGATGGAGAAAGCACTGGGGCCAGATAAATTACATCCCAGAGTGCTGAAGAAACTAGTGGATGTCCTGGTGAAACCCCTAGCGGAGCTTTTCATCATCTCTCTGAAGACAGGGTGGAGTCCCCAGGACTGGAAGGTGGAGCATATAGTGCCTATCTACAAAGGGGGATCAAGGGAGGTGGCAGGGAACTACAGGCCTGTCAGCCTGACATCGGTGGTGGGCAAGGTGATGGAGGGCATTGTCAAGAAGAGGCTGGGGGGGACCTGGAAAAGTCAGGGTGCCAGGATGATAGACAGCATGGATTCATCCTGGGGAAATCGTGTCAGACAAACTTTGTGGAGTTCAATGACTGGGTGATGAGTGCCTTGGACCTGGGTAGACCAGTGGACTTCCTCTTTCTAGACTTCAGCAAGGCATTTGACTCTGTTCCACATGGGGGCCCGTTGGATAAGCTGGGAGAAATGGGGGTGGGGAACCAGATGATCAGATGGGTAGGCAATTGGCTCCAGGACTGGACCCAGAGGGTCATAGTTGGTGGGATAGTCTCATCCCAAGGAAGGTCATTAGTGGGGTCCCACAGGGATCAGTCCTTGGGCCCCTCCTGTTCAACGCCTATGTCTCTGACATAAGGACAGGTATCAGGAGTGAGATGAGTCTTTTTGCAGATGACTTAAAACTAGGGGTGGTGGTGGATAGTGAGGAGGGGAGGGTGGCCCTACAGGGGGACCTGAAGGCTCTGGAAAGATGGTCTAGAAAGTGGAAGCTGAGGTTCAATGCAGGGAAATGCAAGGTACTGCACCTGGGGGCCAGAAACCCGGGCCAAGTGTACACCCTGGGGGGGGGATACTACAAGTCTCGATGACTGAGAGGAACCTGGGGGTGGTGGTGGATGTCAAGATGAACAACTCAGAGACTTGTAGGAGGGCAGCGGCCAAGGCCAACAGGATGCTGGGATGCATCACTAGGGGGATCAACTCCAGAAGGAGGGAAGTGATACTGTCTCTATATAACTGCTTGGTGAGGCCACACCTCTAGTACTGCATGCAGTTTTGGAGGCCACACTGAAAGAGGGACATTAAACTCCTAGAGAGGGTCCAGAGGAGGGCAACCAAAATGATTTGGGGCTTGGGGGACAGGACCTATGGGGAGAGGCTCGAAGAACTAAATAAATACACATTGTAAGAGAGAAAGGACTGGGGGGACATGATAGAGGTCTTCAGGTACATGAAGGGGGTAAATAGGGGAGGAGCAGTCAGGGTGCTTTGAAGGAAGGAGGAGGGGGCAACTAGATGGCATGGGTGGAAGCTGGAGGGGGGAAGATTCAGGAGAGAAAGGAGGAGATGTTACTTCACTGAAAGGGTGGTGGAGCCATGGAATGCACTGCCCAGGGGGCTGGTGGAAACATAGAAACATAGAATTTGATGGCAGATAAGGACTGCTTGGCCCACCCAGTCTGCCCATTTCCCTACCTGATGGATAAGCTGCATATCCTAGTTAACCAGCAGCCTACTTCTTCCTACCCCCACCCCCTAGAGTTGCCTTATGACTGTCCCATGCATGCTTGAATTCCACCACTGTTTTTGACTCCACAACCTCCTCTGGAAGGCTGTTCCATGCATCCACAACCCTCTCTGTGAAAAAATACTTCCTTAAATTACCTCTGAGGGCCCCCCTTCTATCTTCAAATTGTACCCCCTGTTCTTGCACACCTCTTTTTTTGAAAGATGCTACCCTCTTGGACTTTGTTGATTCCCTTGAGGTACTTGAAAGTTTCTATCATGTCCCCCCTCTCCCTCCTTTCCTCGAGGCTATACATATTAAGCTCCTTAAGTCTTACTTCATATGTCTTCCGGTGCAGACCCTGCACCATTTTAGTTGCCCTCCTCAGGACAGCTTCCATCCTGTCTATGTCTTTGCGGAGGTTGGGTCTCCAGAACTGCACGCAGTACTCCAGATGTGGTCTCACCAGCTGTCTGTACAGAGGGATAATAACTTCTTGTTTTCTGCTGGTGATGCCTCTCCCTATGCATCCCAGTATCCCCTAGCCCTCCTTGCTGCCCTCTCACATTGCTTGCCCACCTTTAGGTCATCTGATATGACTACCCCCAGGTCCCTTTCCATTTTTGTTGTTGTTAGTATCTCACCCCCCATTGTGTACTCTTCCCTGGGTTTTTGTTTCCCAGGTGCATTACCTTGCACTTCTTAGCATTGAATCTAAGCTGCCATACATTTGACCATTCCTCTAACCTTGCCAAGTCCCTTCTCATCCTTCCCACCCCACCTTGTGCATCAACTCTGTTGCAGATCTTTGTGTCATTTGCAAAGAGACATACTTTTCCTTCCAGTCCCTCTGCAATGTCGCTTATTAAGACATTGAAGAGGATCGGTCCTAATACTGAACCCTGTGGTACCCCACTGCTAACCCCCCTTTTTTCAGAGTGGACTCAATTTACTATTACTCTCTGTGTCCTATTCTCCAGCCAATTCTTTACCCAGGCTGTCATCTTGGGACCCACTCCCAGGCTGGCTAATGTGTATATTAATCTTTTGTGTGGGACTGTGTCAAATGTCTTGCTAAAGTCTAGGGAGGCCATGTCCACAGCCCCTCCCTGATCTACTACTTTGGTCACCCAGTCAAAGAAATCTATCAGATTTGTCTGGCATGACCTTCCCACTGTGAATCCATGCTGCCTTGGGTCCTGTGCCCCTCTGGCCTCTACATACGCAACAATTCTTTCCTTCAGAAGTGATTCCATCATTTTCCCTATCACTGAGGTTAAACTAACAGGTCTGTAGTTTCCTTCTGCCTTGCTCCCACTTTTGTGAAGGGGAATCACATCTGCCCTCCTCCAGTCCTCAGGTACCACCCCATCCTCCCATGATTTGTTAAAGAGGGTAGTCAGCGGTGTCACTAGTTCTATCCTTAGTTCTTTTAGAATTCTGGGATGAATCCCATCAGGCCCCATTGCTTGTCCACCTTCAGTTTTAAGAGCTCTTTCAGAACTCTTTCTTCTGTAAATGGGCTGGTATCAACTTCTGTATCCAGAGTGTTTCTACTGTTTGTTTTAGGTACCTCCCTCTTCCTTTGTAAATACTGAGCAAAAATATTTGTTTAGTATCTCTGCCTTTTCACAGTCACCTCTGCCCACCCTCCTCCCTTTATTAAGCCTCACTATCCCTCCCTTGGTCTTCCTTGCTCCCTAATGTACCTATAAAGGTTTTATCCCCCTTCTTAACTGAGTTGGCTATCTTTTCCTCGGTTTGGGCCTTTGCTGTTCTGACTGCCTTTCCAGCTTCCTTTTGCTTTAACTGATACAGTTCTCTGTCCTGTTCCTTCTGTGATTCCTTGTACTTCCTGAATGCTTTCTTTTTCTCTTGAACCTTCACTGCCACTTCCTTTGAGAACCATAGTGGTTTCTTACCTCGTTTCATTTTGTTTATTTGCTTTACACAAAGGTGGCAGTTTTTATTATTCCCCATTGTTCTTCCACCCCTCCTTCCTGCCCATTTGCTAGTGCATTCCTTATGCACTCACCCATTTTGGCAAAGTCAGCCCTCCTAAAATCCAGTACCTTTGTCTTTGTATGGTTTGACTCTATTGCTGTGTTTATTGTGAACCATACTGTTCGATGGTTACTAGTTCCCAGATGGCTACCCACTTCTACATCTGTGATCTTTTCTTCATCTCCGTTTGAGAGAACCAGGTCTAAGATTGCTCCCTCTCGAGTGGGCTCCAATACTAGTTGTCTAAGGCATGCCCCCTGTAGGGCATCCAGAACAACCCCACTCTTAGAAGTGGCTGCTGCAACTGCACTCCAGTTAACATCTGGCATATTCAGATCACCCATCAGCAGAGGTAGAGATGGTGGAGAGGTTCAAGACAGGGTGGGACAGGTACAGGGGAAAGGTTCTGGAAGCAAAATCCAGTGCAGCGAGAATATCCAGAACTAGGAAGGGAGAAGCCAGAGAGGGCGAGAGGGGCAGCAAGGTCAGCTCCCAGGGTGGGCGCTGACCAAACGAGCAGATACGAAAGACAGTTAGCCTATTCTGCTGGCATTTTAGTATGTTAGTATGTTAGTATTGACTCTGTATTTATACTGTGTTTTAATTTCATCTCGTTTTATCTATCTTTCATGTTAAAGCACCTTGATAATTTTGAAAGACGCTGGATAAATAATGTTATTATTATTATTATTAAACTTGACATAAACTCTCCAGTTGTGCAAGGCCAGTTTCTAGAAGGTCTGTTTACAGTATCGTCATGCCCCTGGCTCTAAGGTGTCTGCCATAATGCACCAAATATTTGAAATCATTTTTCAAAATAGGTAAACTGCATTATTGTAAGGGAATCAACAAAATCCCAGTGGGTATCATCTCTCAGAAAATGAGATGTGCAAGAACAAGGGGACACAATTTGAAGATATGGGGGGATGGCTCGGGGCAATGTGAGGAAGTATTTTTTCACAAAGAGGGTGGTGGATGCATGGAATGGCCTTCCTGAGGAGGTCATGGGGTCAAAAACAGTGGAGAAATTCAAGAATTCATGGGGCAGACATAAGGCAATTCTGGTGGGGGGTAGGAAGAAGTAGGCTGTTGGTTAACTTGAATCTGCAGCTTATCCAATAGGTAGGGAAATGGGCAGACTAAGTGGGCCAAGTGGTCCTTATCTGCCATCAAAGTCTATGTTTTTAAGTTTCTGTGTAAGGTAAGGTAAGGTAAAATGTATTTATATAGCACACAATCCCAGCGTCTCTGGGTGCCTTACACAATCAAATACAGGCAGGTAAGCAATAGACAAAAGATTCAAAGGGTTATACAGAAATTTAAAATTCAGACATAAATAGCTAGTTATAAATAATTAATAAGTAGTAAAAACAGATGTAAGAACACTATGGCTAATCCAGAAAAGCCTGTTTAAAGAGATGAGTCTTTAGGCACTTCTTAAATACCTCCACCAACAGGGACTCCCTTACAGATAGGTAACACGTTCCAGAGAGCTGGTTTGGCCACCTCAAAAGCTTGATCACCAGAGGTTTTCAACCTGGCCATCATAAATGCAAGGAGGTCACTGGTGAAGGAGCAGAGGAAGCAGACTAGAGTGGCAGGGGTAAGGACATTCATCAGCTAGCCGGTGCCCAATTCGTACAATAGTGAAATCCTACAACTTTAGAACAGCTTAACAAAATGTCACAACATTCAGAAGGCTCTTTGTATACCTCACATATGTTCATATCAATAAGCAGGTCACTAGCTATAGGGTTGAGAAAAGCAAGGTGATAATGGCTGGCCCAATGGTGCATCGGTTGGATTTCTGCTTGCAACGTCGGCGACCTGAGTTTGGGAATGGACCCATGTTGTCGGAGGGCCGGCTGGGAGGAGAAGGATCGAGTGTCCCCAGGACTGCTCTCCTTCTCTGGGAGGGAGCAGGGCTGAGTGCTCGGTACATGAGCAGCACCGAGCGGAGGTTGGGTTTGCTGTAATGCACGGATGCTGGCAAGACTTCAGGGCAGAGCAGACGCCAGCCGTCATTGCATGTCCTCACCCTGCCTACAGGGAAAAATGCTGTTGGGTTGTCTCCATGGCACCCTTCCCCCTGGACCCTGATTAGCCTCCGGTACCAGCTCTCCCAACCAGATACTTGTAGTGTGGAGCTGGTAGGGGAACAACTGGCTTCCCCCCATCCTCTGAGGGGAAGCCAGTGCTGACTATGGAGAGCTCGGTGATCACTGGAGGTAGGGGTACAGGGGGTCCATGACCAAGGGCTAAGTTACCGATGACTCAGCAGGAAACAAAAAAAAGCAAGGTGATGCAGCAGCCTGTGGGCTAAAAAAAATGAATATTAAATGCTCACTAAAATTAGAAAATAGAGTTAGAATTGATGTTTTGACCATCTTCAAGAATTATCTAAATGAGAAGAAAAGTTACCTTTAAAGTTGGCTGATATAGAGTAGAAGCAGCAAAATGATCCTTAATATGTTTACAAATGTTTGCAGGTACAATAAGTAAATTTTGAAAAGATAAGCCCCTGTAACTTTAAACAGCCACTGCTGCCTCTGGGAAAATGCTTGAAAACATAATATTCAGACACAAGTCAGTTTATGTTTAACATATTTTCTGCATGTCTCTGCTCCTTGCTCTTTCTACATGCAAACATTTCTTTAGTTTCTTAGCTTTCACCTGTTCCTTATTCTCTACCTGCAGTCACACACCTGTGCTTATGACATCAGTCCTTTCCTTGGCAGCTGATTGTTATGTCACAAAGACAGGATTATAAGTTTATGTGAAGAAAGTACAGCAGGAGTAGCTAAACTGTAACATTCAATGACTTAGTTTACCAATATCCCCTATAAAAAGAACTACTAAACCTTAACTTACTACCAAAACTATTTCAATTGTGAGAAATATTTTGTCAGCATATTATGGTTCTAAAACATTTCCCTGAAGGCTTCAGTTGGTCTTTAAAACTAGGCAGCACAATGTGGCCAAATTTGTCCGGTGCACAGACTCAGAACATTTGCTGGAATGTCTAAACCCCTGAAAACAGGCACATGTGCCTAGTAAGCCTTACCTGCTTACCAAAGAATAAAACAAATGCACCTGTCTTGCTTAAAGGATGGTTGAGATGTACACTGCTGAACATTTAACATTTTAAGAACTTAATATGGAATTCCTTAAGTTTTTGCAGAAATTATGAAATGTTTAGATAATTTTGTTGCAGACAGTGTCCTTGAGTTTTGCCCAGCCATATACAGTAGCTGACTTGCAGTGAAGAAAAAAAGTGCAGGCTGGGTGAAGTTGCAAAAAAGAGGTATTTTTTGAGGACCCAGAGTTAGGGCAGTGGGTGAGGTTGAGTGATACATGATTATGATGACAACGGAGGTAAACTGATTTGCCTGCCTGTAGTTCTGAAAAATTCTCAAGAGAGAGAAACTTATTTGGAGATTTATAACAGGTCAGAGTAAGCTTTACAAAGAAAAATGTATATTTTCTGTTTTGAAGACACAAGGACTAGAGAACCGGCCTTTTAAGCATCACAATAAACAGTATTCTATGAGAAACAGCATTTATTTCTACCATTTCATTGTATTTTATTTAAGCAACCTGAAGGGAGAATTACACCTCCAATTTAGACCAAACTGGGAAAGAGTATGTGAAGCATTTTCAAAGGTGGAGCAAAGAAAGGGGCAGTCCCCTCTCAGGACCAGAGTTTCCTGATATGTGCAACGAGATATAATGCAACAGATGCTAAATTAGCCCATTCAAAGGCTGTTCCATTATACCACGATGGGATCCCAGGGCAAAGAAGGAGCAAAGTGTATCCAAAGTCCCCTGCTGGACTAGAAAGGATGGACACCTGCTGGAAAGGCAAGGGTGGGCCTCAATCACTGGAGAAAACAAGTGTTTGTGCAGGCAAAACTGTTTGTACCTTGGACATACAACCTCATAATGGAACCATGCTATGCAAATAACCCCTTTCCCCATGGATGGGACAAATAGCACATTTGCTTGTCATTATAGCCTTATTATAATAAGAGGAGAAAACATTTGCTTCTCCAAACTGGTGCTGGCTGAATGCTTCAGACTGCAGCCTATGATCAACAGTGATACTGGTCCAACAAAAGACACAGCACCACAACTTGTAATGGTTTCCTCAGTGCATAAAACGCCCAGAAGTCCATGTGGCAGATGATTTCTAGGATATCAACAGCCAGGATACCGTTCTTAAAATAATAATAATAATAATATTTTTTTTATTTATAAGGAGCCTTTCAATTGTCATGGCGCCGTACATAATAACAATTAAAACAGTTAACATCATTAAAAAACCAACCAGACCAAAACAATTAAAACAATCATTATTCAGGAAAAGCAATTTCCCACAGAAAGGTCTTCAGACCCCTCTTAAAATCTTCCACAGAGGTGCACTCCCACAATTGATGGGATAGAGAGTTCCAAAGCATGGGGGCAACATACGAGAAAGCCCGAGTGCCCAAGGATTTCAAATTCACCCTTTGAACCTCTAGCAACCCTTCGTCGGCCGAGCGGAGAGCTCGATCGGGGTGATAGAGAACCAGAAGTTCTTTCAGATAGGCTGGACCTCCTTCAAAAGTTTGCGTGAAGCTACCTGAGTGGGATATTTCTCATCAGACTCATTTTAACTGGTATGAGTTTCAAACTTTTTACTTGGGTTCTTAGATTATTAACTGGCATCACTGAACCACCAAAAACAAACCCCTTTACCTAGATGTCCTATTTTCAACATTAGGTAGATGGAATTTTTGGTTAGGACAAATGACAACCTTGGTATATCACTGAGGTAATATTCGTTAACTACGAACACGCAAACAACTGAGATATTTTTCTAGACCTTAGTTACATCTGTCCCCTCTCTATTATTCCATCCTTATTTCTTTTGATGAGGGAATTCCAAATACCTTTCAGCCTGGTCACTTCTCTTGGTTTAACAACCTCTGGGACTTGCATCCAAAACTGTATTCCCATAACACTTTAAAAAGAAGACAAAAAATAACAATAACAATACTTGCCAAACATACAGTATACCTGCATTATCCTCCAATATCAGGATATCTTACAACAAGTACATTTTCCTAACTCATTTATAACTGTGTTTGTGCATATATTTTAAATTTTATTTTATATTTTGTTAACCTGACAAAAATCCAAGGGAAAAAAAATACTTTTAAAAGGGACCTGGAAGAGAAACAAAAGAAAGAAAATTCAGAAACAATATGAATCACATAATTGATACAATACAAAAAGCAAGACAAAACAAAATGAAGACAATGATCTGTATAACATATTTACACATTACTAGCCAATAAATGGTTCTTATACTTGTCAAGGCCACTGGTTTTCATTTTTTCCCAGAAAACTGCATACATGTTAAAGCAAAGAATTTCATGGAATTTGGCATTTTATACCAGAACAGTCAATCTACAAAACATGTACTTTTCCTATAATTGCTTCCTGTACTATTTTCAATTTGCTTCATTTAATGCTCTATACAGTAAGCCTTCTTTTACTGTATTTATATAAAGTACATACTAAAAAAATGACAGTAAAATCCCAGTAAAATCTGGAAATTAGACTAACAAACACCAGTGCAATTCCCAGAATTTTAAGTGTTGAAAATGGAATTTCATTACTTTAATTACCATAAATCAGCATCCTTGATATTCGTTATGTTTAAATGTAGCAATATTAGCTATAGTAATGAAGTATTGAGGCAAAGGATTCCAAGCTTTGCCCATGGTATAAGAAAAGACTCATTCGTTAATCGGAAAGAAACAAATCAGTTTGTTTTGTATATACATAAACAATAACAATTTGCATGTGATATATACAGTGTACACACGAGAAATGTGTTTCTTCAACAAGTACAGTATGTATATCACTTACTTTAAAATAATAATTTTGATCTACAGTATATTCTACAATTTTAGACACCCAGAGAAAACATGCACACACATCTTTTTCAATTGGCTCATTGTCATTGTACCAGCTACTCCACTGTAGCACAACCACACTTCATCTATCCCCTTATCACTAAAGTCAAACCTGACGATTGACATTCCCCAGATATTTTCATTATTACATTTGATGTGGTTACTTAATTTTAAAAACTCATATGCCAAGTATCCTTAGGACATATTTTGTGTTAAGATGAATACATCGCCTACCAGGGTTCAAAAGGCTGCTAATCAGTGTTAAAAAAAACTCTGGCAATCTCTCAATCCCTTTGCCAGGAGACAAGCATAGGGTGTAGCACCCAAAGGTTCACTTCTGTCCTGAGGGGCATCTGATATGTTGCAGGTACTGTATTTAAACTGTTGACTGTTGATTCATGCTGCATCTTCTTAAAGTCCTACAACTGGTTCCTAGCCACCTGCTGTTGCCACCAGGCATGAAGAAAATAAAATGACTTCCCACTACTCTGCTTATCTTACTTTTAAGCTTTTTCATTGGACCTTGGATGCAAACCTTCCACACTGAAAATCTTAAGCGTTGCCAGATTCAGAGCTTTCACAAGTTCTTTTTACACCAAACTCTATGGCTGGAACTGCCTGTCCACTTGCTGGAATTTTTAGAGGAAAACAAAGGTGATCCGTTTTCACTGCTGCAATTGCTCTTGTTTCTTCAGCTTTGGGCAATTTCTGAACAAAGAAAATCACTTCAGAAGTTATCTCTGCCTGATTAATAAGAGATGACCGAAACAGTATTCCTAAGCCCCATGGCTGCTTATTTTCCTTGGGCCTCTTGCAAGCTGCCACTCTGCTGTTCTCTTCAGAATCTCACAAGCAGTGCTGCCCAGAACTTTCTAGATGAGAGTATTTATTAGGTACTAAGTATACGTAGCCCCAGCAATCAGAATAAGGGGCGAAGATGAAAACTGACCAATCAAAACCCTCTACCAATTTAGGTCAAATGCCAAGTGCATAGTGTGCTAACTAGAGATAACATTCTTAATGAAATGCCCTTGTGTGTGTCCATGTTTTTTTGTTAACAATGAAGTTAAAGAGGCAGCATTCTGTTTTTCAGAGTGATTTCTGATTTCTTCTTTGGGCTGACTGGGTTATTATGTTGGCTCACACATGCACAGCCAACATATTGGGGTAGTAGCACATTTGGAGGCACGATCACTGTTGGGCGAATGCAGGGCATGCATCAGAAGGTGCATCCCTCATTCCCCAATCAGTCTGCATGCCAGCGCCACACCATGCGGGCAAGCACATCTAAGAAAAGGCCCTCTGCACTACGAGCAAAGCTCGTCACACTCATTGGGCCTCCCAACATGCTTACCCTGCTGAGACAGAAAAAAAACATGGCGGCACACTGCCAGCCATAATGCCAACTTCAGGGGTGCCCAATCCCCCTGTTGGCATGCCCAGTCCCAATGTATATTGCCAACAGGGAGCCTCCCCATTGGCATAAAGCACCCCCCCATTTGTTATATGCGCCGAGGGGGTTCCCAATCCCCTCAGCTCTGCCCCCACTTCCTTGTGTGCCGACGGGGTGCCTAATCCCATCAGCTAAAGCATCCCCCAAATAATACATTTGGGTGGCACACTGGGAGACCACCCCAGTGTGCCAAATCCCTGAAAAATAAAAACAGTCCAGCAATTTGTTTTTTAACCTGTGAAAAAAGAAAAGAGTCCCTCGCTGTCTCCCTGCCCCCCTCCCACAATCTGCTCCCACCATCTGTGCACCCTGATCCCACACACCCCCTCACCCCATACTTACCTCCGGAGTCTGGCGCGATGATCTTCGGTGGACCGGGAACATGTCTGCACTCTTCAAAGCTGACCGAGAACTGAAGAAACGCTGGTAAGCTGTATAATGGCATAAATAGGGTTTTTTCAACTTTGGTGCATATCTCGGGCATTTTTTGGAATATGTGTACCAAATTTTCAACATGGGGTTATTGAGACCCCTCCTCATGAATTCAGTCACTGTCATGGCATTATTTGGTCCCAAAATGTGACTTCGCGGTCACTGCATGGAATCAGTTTCGGGACTGAGTAATGAAAAGACAGTGCCACTGTTCATGAGGGGAGCTCTCAAAAAGCCCATGTTGCAAATTTGGTGGAACAAAATCCCAAAAAATGACTGTTTTACAAGTGTGCATTGTGCTGTTTCCATGCACGCTCGTATCTTCGTGCATTTGTAATATTTTCGCTCCAGATTTTCATACTTGGCATTTTTCCACACCTCCTGATGAACAGTGTAACTGTCATTTTACATATCCTGGCCGAAATGTGTTTTCGCATATCCGGTGCAGAATAGTGCGGTCGCTGTGTGAAATCAGTTTTCAGGACAGTTTGAGGAAACGACAGTGACATTGTTCATGAGCAGAGGTCCAAAAATGCCTATGTTGAAAATTTGATGCCGAAAGTCCATAAAATGACTGTGTTACAAGCGTGCGTTGTGCAGTTTCCACACACCCTTGTAACTTTGCAAATTTTCAGTATTTCCATGCCAGATTTTCAACACTGATGTTTTTTCACACCTGCTTATGAACAGTACAGCTGTCATTTTTGACATCAGTCCAAAATGTGTTTCCGCACCTGTGGCGCACAATGGCGCGGTCACTGTGGGAAATCAACTTTTGGGACAGATTAACAAAATCACAGCACCACTGTTCATGAGGGGAGGTCCCAAAATGCCTCTGTTAAAAATGTGCCTAACAAACTCCTCAAAATAATTGGGTTGCGGACGTGTGTTGCCCAGTTTCTATGCATGCCCATGACTTCACCAATTTGTCATTTTCCACATCCTGCCCAAAATGTGTTTTCATCCCTCTGTCGCCAAATGGCATAGCCGCTGTGCAAAACCACCTTTCAGTTAACAAACTGATTGTGCTGCTTTTCATGAGGTGGGCTCACAAAAAGCCCATGTTGGAAATTTTTTGAGTGAAAACACCAACACACGCCTATGATGTTAGGGTTCCCAACTATAGCACCCCACCCTGTAGAGACTGACAGGCATCAGGGGTGTGACTTGGGATCATCAGCTGTAATGCTCACGCCATTCCAACCCCACCCCCATGCTGCAGCCAGTGACAGGCATCATGATGTGCCTTGCACTGTTCGGCAACACAGTTCACCCCATTCTCCTGTACTGCACCCACCTCGGTGTATTTCCTTATGGAATGGGGTAAGTATAATGCCCAAAGACCCTAAAGCACACCACGACACTTTTCAGTGTCTACAGGGTAGGGTGAGGTACAATGGCATGTGTGTTATAGCTGACGACACAAAGGCACACCCCCAATGCCTGTCAGTCTCTACAGGATGGGGGTGGGGTTGGTGTCACTTCAATACTTCACCACCATTCCTATTATGCATCTCTAACTCTGGCACTACCAATGCCAATGCCAGCGAGACAACATTTGGCATTGACAAATACTTGTTTTTAGAACGTGGCACACAAAACACCACAACCTCTCAACATTCCCTCATCATGAAGGCTGCCCTCATTGTCACTCACAAAAGTTCTGCATTCTACATCTGCTCCACATAGGAAAGGCGCAACCCGTGAAAACTAGGTGCTGTCAATGCAGATATCTACAGTGGAACTTAATAATATGCAATATTTCAAAACAAAGCTAAACTATGCACAATATAGGTGTGACAGGGTATGGAATCAGGCAATTTCTTGGGAAACACTCAAAGAGAGAACACTGCAGACAACAGTTTAAATTAAATGAAAACTGCTTTACTTCCAGCAGAAAAAAAGAAAGGAAAAACAGCTTGCTCTTGCAGTTTGCTCTCTGTTTTTTCAAAAACAGAAAGAAACCTCTTTCTTTTTCCCTAATCACTCTCCCAATTTTTGTAGCAACCCCTCCCCCAGGATGCATTTGGAAACAAGCTAATTCAAAGCTCAGTATGTCTTTCCTGGTGAAATGCTAAAATAAATAAATAACATTTTCTGGGTTTAGGTTTTCATTGTTAACACTCACCACAATGCAGCCCCTCCTCCTAAGGCACAGCCAACATTTACAGCATGCAGAACAACGAGGTCTTAAAGGATACCTAAATACGCTTCTTTTCGCAAATAAATAATTTTAAAATCCAGCTTCACAGATAGGTAGAGGAAAGGCTGCTGTTCACATTGATAATAAAGCTGCATTTATAAATGTAAAACAAATATAGTTTCACAGCATTAAAACACGTGAATAACCAGGTACCAGTATATGTTGCCTTATGCTGTTATTTTGTATGTCTGATAAAAATACCAATTTCAACAGCTTATGCAAAAAAAAAATAAACAAAATCATGGCCTTACATGTGTATTGCTAAAAATAATATACACAATAAGTCATTGTTTTGAGTGAGTTTTTGAAGGAATGATAAAATGTCCAGGATAAAGGGTGCCAGTTAGCACAGTATAGTGTTACGTAGCTTTACCACTCACTCCTCTGATACCATTACATCTGATGTCTACTGGCCATTTTGTGGAGCTTGCCGAGTGGGTTTTCAAATGGGAAGGCTGCTGTTCGCATTCTTTTTAAAGGCTACTCAACTGCATTTATCTTAAAGTTATAAATGCAGTTTTAGCATCAATGCAAACATTAGCCTTTCCTTTAGCTCTCTGTGAGGTTGGATTTTAAAATTGTTTATTTGCATCTCTAAAGCAAGAGGGGTTTGGTTCACATTCCCTGCCAGCCTTTGAAATAAAAGCCTGTGCTGCTGCAGGGTTATGATGGGGTTGACTGGTGTAGGAAGCATGCCAGATGTATACACTATCTCAGTAGTGTTAGGTATAAGGCCATTACCAGTTTTGTTCAGCTTTTCTGTGCCCTTTTCTGCTTCTGGTCTGTCCTCAGTGCACGACTGAAAGGCGTTCTGTGTCTTTATATTGCTCATGGTAACAGGCGCTTTGCATATCCCAGTGGAAAACAGGATAAACCAGTGCTCAGGTAAGCAGTAGTGCAGCAGTGAAAAAACAAAGCAGTACAAATTCCAGGAACAACACTGTGCAGCAACTACAGCAAAACAGTCACAATCCAAATACACAAGTGGTTTGATGGGTGCAAAAATGCAGATTTATAGGTGCAAAATAGAGAGTGAAGGGTAACACATAATTGAGAAAAACTCCCTGGTGCTTTGAATCTAGCAGTGTTGTTCCTGGAATTTCTTTGCACATCCAAACCTCTGTCCATTATGGGTTCACACATGGTATGGATGACTCTGCCCCTGGTTTGCCCATGAAAACTATTGTCTTTGCACAAGAGTGTAAACCGTTTGCTCTGTGCATTTGAAAACCTTCTATTTTGGCCCTGTGGGTGCAAACAGGCCACTGTGATATTTGCAGTGGGCAGACACACTTCATACTGTGCAAGACATTTCATTATGCTGCTCTATATAACCAAAAGTATGTCAAATTTTCTCTGCTTTGTATCCATCACCACCTTGTGCCAGTGTGCCACTATAAAATCTTGCCATTTCGGACAGCTGTTGGGAAATCTAGGTGATGCTAAAACACTCATGGTGGTGGAGCTACAAGGTGCTGTTTACACATGAATTATTGATGATGAAACTCTGGTAAAGTGGAGCACATGTGGGCCTGCCTGGCAGCTTCTGGTTGAAACAATATATTATGTTTGGTGAAATATAGTATCTGATGCTAGTAGGGCATCAGCAGTAATAGCCTTACTTATAGCCTGTATTCTAAGATGCAGTTGTTTACTGTATTCAGAAACCTTTGGGCTCAAGAGCCCTTTCTAAAAGTAAGTATGTATGGGTGATTTTGGATACATATGAGTAAATGGGTATCATAGGGCAGACAGGCACAGGGTCCAAACAGTGCTGACAAGAATAACATTGGCATAGTGCACATGGTCAAAATTGTACCTTTTTTGTGGGGGCATCACCTGATGCAGGGGGCTCTGCTCCCCGCACTTTCTGGTCTTAAATATTCTCACTCCTGGGAAGCAGACCTCGGGGAAAATTAAAATACATGGGGCACTTTACAGCCCCATGTAAAAAACATTTAAGTCCCGAGGTATGCCAAAGCATCAAAGACCAGGATTAGAACCCTAGTCTTCACTGCTGCTAGTCAAACTGCCCAATGCTCCAGCCCTCCACACCACAGGAGCAGCTCTGCCAGCCTCTTGCTCCCTGTATCTCTCGTCCTGATTACAGGACCACTGACAGAGCCCAGGGAAGTGCTTACAGCAAGCGCTGTAAATCCCCCCTCACTGCCCCCTGTAAGCACTTACCAGACTAGCACTGTATAGTGCAGTGCTATTCTAGTAGCGCTCAATTGAGGTGGTACTGGGAAGACATGTTGGGCCATGTTGATCATTATCTACTGTCAAATGTATGTACTTATGTAAAAGTCAAGTCAGTTAAGGGGCACCTCTGTTAGCCCAGGAGGAAGTGACAGGGGCAACACAACATCGGACCCATTTTTACTGGAGGGAGTTCATTATGAATATGAGAACACAAACTGAACACCACTAAGTAGTTTTAAGCCCTTTACCATGTTTCACCTGAAGCTTCTTATCATTGATTTTGAATTAAATTAAAAATGTAGCAACATCAGGGAGTCATGCATGTCTGCCTTCATGCTTTGAAAGATGTATTTACAATGCTGCTCAATGAGTTTTCAGGAGAGTCCCTTCTACCCCCAGTTCAGGATATAATTATTTGCTTTTTAATAAAAACTCACTCTTTTATTTTGGGATTGAGAAACAGTCACATAGAACTAAACATGCCAGTTACTCTAGAACAATGCGATTCAAACTGATGTACAACACTACAGAGTTACAATGAGTTCCAAAGTAAATGAAAGAAACTATATCTGTCATTAAATTTCCAGATGCATCTCCTCTCTGTGTTAGTAAAGTGGTGTAGTTCAATCTTTGGGTGGACATGATTACCTCAGAGATGTAATAATATATACATTTATTCAATGTGGGTGAGAGCAATATCAGTGTGATAACTTCAGTTATTTCAACTGCAGTGAGATATCTGATGATGACATCACCAGAGTTAAAATATCTGTCAGATGTGCCTACTCTGCTGATGTTACCACTCACTCACTACAGCCTGCATTCTAAATTGATCTGCTTCACAAATCTGTTTCTCACTGCTACTTGCAAGTAACTTAATTAACATTGCAAAGGACACTCACCTGTTTCCCATAGTGTTTCTAAAACACCCAACACATTACTATGCTACTCTCAGCTTCAAGAAAGCCTACATTCTAAATGACAGTGCTTCATCACACAGTTTATGTTTCTCCCTGCTAGCTGCAAGTAATTTAATTAGCATTGCAAAACACACTCAACTGTTTCCCATAGTGTTACTAACACTCCCAACCCATTCAGAAACTCTCTCACACACACACACACTGATACTACGTACAAAGAGTGCTGTCAGTATAGCCTAGTGGTTAGAGTAATATGCTGTGAACAAGCCTGGTACATCCAGCAGACCAGACCTGGGTGTGATTGTAACAACCTCCACTTGCATACTGTGTGACTCTGAACAAGTCACATAACTGTCTAGTGCTCCCAGGTCACCCCTGAAAACTTACCCAGTTACCAAAGACTAAAATAAAAAAAAACAGAGCACACAGAAACAAGAAAAGGACACAGCAAAACATAACAACACTTCTGAAGCTGCTACCCATTGTATAAATAGTACACATGATATACAGATTGTGGAATATGAAAATATTCTCAGTCCTGCAAAGTGAGCTGTGCATTCTCACTCGTGCCTTCAGCACTTGTGAGAAAACAGAGCTCACTCTGCAGGAGTGAGACTATTTTCCATATCCCACTTCTGCCCATCATGTATCCCATATCTATCTATCTAGCTACAGTACCTATCTATCTGAAAACATTCAGTGAGAGTACTGTGTCATAATGGTTTTCAGCTCAACAGAATACAACATGTGGTAGTCTAAAGGAACACATGTACTGTACATCAGGTATGAACTCAGTCTAAGTACAGTATGTGAGAGACATGACTAAAAATGTGGCTTTACAAATGAAGTAAAATGGGGGCATAGGTCACCCCTCCAATAAACCTCACTAAACTCAGCTTGATTGATATTATTTTCCAGGGAAGGGAAAAACCAGAATGCAAGAATGTTTGGAAACTCAACTGAAGGCTTTTTTGATGCTATGTACAGGTAAAACATGTATTATGTTTTTAAAGCAGACACAGAGAAATAGTGTAAACGCTTATCACTGTTTGTGCAAGGAATGTTACTTAAGACACAGGTCAAACTGTCAGCTCAACTTAATATACCAATGCGTTCATCTCTCTCTCTCTCTCTCTCTTCCATAACTTGGGACAAGACAGAATAAGGTGACATACAGTAGGTGTGACTTGGTTCCAGGCTGCTTATCACATTATTTGTCTCTCATTACCCTTGTTACAACTGGAGTGCCAAATGCTTTGTTCTGGATAATACTGGATCAGTAACTAGTTACCATACTAACATACTAACATACTAAAATGACAGGAGAATAGGCCTAATGGTCTTTCGTGTCTGCTCGTTTGGTCAGCCCCCACCCTGGGTGCTGACCTTGCTGTCCCCCTCGCCTTCTCTGGCTTCTCCCTTCCCAGTTCCGGATATTCTTGCTGCATTGGATTTTGCTTCCTGAACCCTTTCCCTGTACCTGTCCCACCCCCTCTTGAACCCTCCACTGTCTCTGCCTCCACCAGCCCCTAGGTAGTGCATTCCATGGCTCTACCACCCTCTCAGTGAAGTAGCACCTCCTCCTTTCTCCCCTGAATCTTCCCCCCTCCAGCTTCCACCCATGCCCTCTAGTGGCCCCCTCCTCCTTCCTTCAAAGCACTCTCACTGTTCCTCCCCTATTTACCCTCTTCATGTACCTGAAGACCTCTATCATGTCCCCCCGGTCCCTTCTCTCTTCCAAAGTGTACATATTTAGCTCTTCGAGCCTCTCCTCATAGGTCCTGTCCCCCAAGCCCCAAATCATTTTGGTTGCCCTCCTCTGGACCCTCTCTAGGAGGTTAATGTCCCTCTTTAAGTGCGGCCTCCAAAACTGCATGCAGTACTCCAGGTGCGGCCTCACCAAGCAGTTATACAGAGGGAGTATCACTTCCCTCCTTCTGGAGGTGATCCCTAGCGATGCATCCCAGCATCCTGTTGGCCTTGGCTGCTGCCCTCCTACAAGTCTCAGAGTTGTTCATCTTGACATCCACCACCACCCCCAGGTCCCTCTCAGCCATTGAGACTTGTAGTATTTCCCCCAGGGTGTACACTTGGCCTGGGTTTCTGGCCCCCAGGTGGAGTACCCTGCATTTCCCTGCATTAAACCTCAGCTTCCACTTTCTAGACCATCTTTTCAGAGCCTCCAGGTCCCCCTGCAGGGCCACCCTCCCCTCCTCCCCATCCACCACCGCCCCCAGTTTCGAGTCATCTGCAAAGAGACTCATCTCACTCCTGATTCCTGTCCTTATGTCAGATACGTAGGCGTTGAACAGAAGGGGCCCAAGGACTGATCCCTGTGGGACCCCACTAATGACCCTCCTTGGGGAAGAGACTATCCCACCAACTACGACCCTCTTATGTAATTTTAAATTTGATAGTGTAGGATTAGTATTTGCTGATTATGCCAATAAGTGATGAAATTAAAAGTTATGGTTTCATTAATTGTGGTCCACAGCCACACCTTCACAGTCAACAATGAATGTGGGTTATTGGTCTTTATAAAATGGACTTAAAAAATCTGCAATGCTGACTGGCTAAAACCTAGTTTTAGCTGTGTACTTATCATCATGTACTGTGCCAACCAGCACTAATTCTGCAAATTGAGCTGTACCACACAAAACTATCATTGTCCCCAACACCATCCCCTCTGAGAAAACAACCTGCAGCTCTGTGCCATGCTAACGAAATGTGCAGCCACTCTGCACAGTACCCCCATAACCTCCAAATCATTCCCCGATTTTACACTGTCCCCCTGTCATTTTACTTCCTTATACAATCTCATCTTCCAATTACATCACTCTGGAAAAATACCAAATGCCACAACATCTGTATTTTTCTCACCTTTTCCTCTGGTAGATGATGGTAGATACACAGGAAGG
Organism: Neoceratodus forsteri; assembly: GCA_016271365.2. Classification (NCBI taxonomy): domain Eukaryota; kingdom Metazoa; phylum Chordata; order Ceratodontiformes; family Ceratodontidae; genus Neoceratodus; species Neoceratodus forsteri. The sequence continues at coordinate 28,361,142 of CM057449.1, forward strand.
AAGTGAGTCGTTACATTGAGCGTGACCCTTACAAAAGCAGAACGAGTGTGACCTTACGTTGCCTTAGCAACACTCCATCGAGACAAACAAAACACATACTTTTTAAAAGTGTCTGTCTATCTGTGCTGGCAAATACTTTTTAAATGTGTCTGTGTCTGTGGCGAAAGGATGGGGGCACAGGCGGGGATGGCAAGAAACACTGCATCAAATACAACTCCCCAAGTATGACCTTACGTTGCCTTAGCAACACTCCATCAGGCTTCCAACTAAATTACATAGACAAACCACAGAAAGAAAAGAAAAAAAAAAGACAGAACAAATACTTTTTAAATCTGTCTGTCTATCTGTGCTGGCAAATACATTTTAAATGAGTCTGTGTCTGTGGCAAGGAGACTGGGGCAGGGGCGGGGAAGGCAAGAAACGCTGCATCAAATACAACTCCCTGAGCAATATAAAAGACAGTAGCTCATGATGTCTCCAAATCTGGGTAGGCAAAAGAAGAAATATTTACCCCCCAAAACAATGGATACTGCTTCTCAGTATGTCACAGACAACACCACCCTGTACAAAATGATACATTAAAACCTCTATAGAGGTACTACATTTTCTTTTTCTGTACTAATATTGGCTTTTTTTTAATTTCTAAGCTACACTTTGCAAATTTTTTTTAAAACTAACCTTTTTACTGGGGCGCCCATTTTAAAAGCACAATAACACACTCCAAGGTGTGAGTTATTGCCTGATAAGAGCACTCCCAGTGGCATAGGGCATTCAGCTCAAGCACCTCTTGCTTAGTACACCCCAGGCATGTTCCTATCAGGCAATAACCCACACCTTGTTGTGTGTCATTGCTGGCTTAGCCATATAATATACACCAATAAGCATGCAGCGCTGTTAGGGTACCGGGTAAATACAACACTACAAAAACAGCACAGCAATAGAAACATAGAAACATAGACTTTGACGGTAGATAAGGACCGCTTGGCCCACCTAGTCTGCGATGTGTATAGCATGCTTGTGTTTAGCGCAACAGGAGTATAACGGTGGTAGGGAACTACCACTACCCCTGTCGTTCTGTTCTTACACTATAAAAGGAAAGAGTAGCTGTGTGTGTGGTGCCTGGTCAAGCCACTACAGTGGTGGAGTGGCTAAAGCATCACCACAAGGCAGGACAGGAGACCTGGGCCTGTGGTTTGGTTCCCCCACGTCTCCTAGAGTTACAACTTTTTGCTTTGATTTAAAAAAAATAATCCCCCCCCCCGAGTTTTTCCACATCTGTGAAGTCCACCCGCCCTTGGAGATAGTTATTTTTAGTCCGGAGGTTGGGGGGGTGAAGCCCCCATGTCGTGGAATGGGGGAAAAGTCCCCTGCAAAAACACAGAAAGTTCCATGATTTCAAATGCGGCACGCTGTTTGTGTTGTGGTCGGTGTTTTTTTCAACCCTATTTTGTCCTGCACTGTGTTGCTTGTGGCATTTATTGCTCCGCTGTTTTTATGAGCGACATCTTGACCCCATGCCCTTTGAGTCAGTGCACATACTTTTGTGATGTGTGTGTGTGTGTGTGTGTATATATATATATATATATATATATATATATATAAGCGGCAATGTAGTGCCACTATAGTTAGGGTTGAGTACCCCATTTTAGGTTAAAGTCTGAAAATTGGCAGCTTAATCACTTCGCCATCATATGAAGGATTTGCCTGAAATGTGGCATGCATGGAGCAGTACCATAGATCTCTGTATCTGCCATGTTTTGTAATGGTCAGATATACAGTTGAAGAGCTACATAGCACCGTAGAATGTGGTAATTACGCATTTTTGTGCATTCTTTGCTCATGCCTACAGGTCACATGGTCTGTGTGACTGGTACAAAACATTCAGGGAACATGCAGCCAGGATCCCCAATGTGCATTTTAAAGATTGTGTGAAAAAATATTAAATGATCCAAAAGTAATTCAAAAACAAGTTTCCCATTATAGTCAATGGGAAAAGTTAACAAAATGTTTGACAGTGTCGCAAATGCAATTTTTTGTATCGCAAATGACCCCTGTAGTGTCGCAAATCTGCCATCTTGTTTTCAGTTGGTGGTCACAGAAATGCTTGGCATTTAAATTTTGAACCCTCTAGGGACACAATTCTTGCTGCGTTCACCTAGTCTAGTCCTGAGGATGCTAGCCATGTCTTTTTTTGGGGGGTTAAACACTCCAGAAATAGGTTTTTGAAATTTTTGTAAACACTAGTGTCACAAAGTAGTGTCGCAAATTCAACACTTTCATGATTTTTTTTTGCGAAAGTGTCGCAAATCATGACACTACTTTGCAACACTATGCCCAAAAGAATAGGAAATTTTTGCCACCATGCTGCAAAAGAACGGTTTGGTCTTTTGGGCTGAGATTTGGAGGGAAGAAAGCCAGGACCCCACAGATGTGCCTTTCAGTGGTTTGGTGACCATATATTAGAGGGCTGCAAAGGTATGTCACTCTGAAGTTGACAAATTTTTCCCATAGGCTAACATTACGGAGTCCGCCGTGCCTTTTAGGGCTAAGTGCAAAACTAGCCAGGAAAGTCATAGATAATACGACATTTCAATTTTTTTTCTACGTCATATGGTTCCTGAGATATAAGCAATTTAGTATTCCAAGTGTTCATTTTCTGCTCCAAGACCCATTATTATGCATACATTCTTTGTATTCACTGTGCTTCTGAATGCACCTTTTGGGGAAAAACAGGGTGTGTATTTCCCTTACTGTTACAGTCAGCATTTCCACTTGCATTAGCATTTCCATTTATGTCACCGTGTGCGTTACCCTTTGCGTTTGCATTACTGTTACCATTTGCGTTTCCATTACTGTTTTTATTTGCATTTCCTTTTGCATCACTGTGTGCATTACAATTTCCATTTGCATATGCGCTTCCGTTTGCGTTTCCATTTCTGTTTCCTTTGACGCCATCATTGGTGTTACCGTAAGCATTTCCAATTGCATTACTGTGACCGTGCGCGTTACGATTTGCTTTTGTGTATGCACTTGTGTTTGCACTTCTGTTTCTGTTACTGTTCCATTTGGCATCTTTATTGGTGTTACTGTAACTGTTTCCATTTCCAATTGCTTTACCGTTACTATTTGCGTGTTTGTTACCATTTGCATTTCTGTTAGCCTTAGAGTTTGCATTTTCGGTAGCATTTCCATTGTCAACTGAGTTACTATTTCCTTATGTGTCGCCACTGCCGTTACCATTTGCATTTCTGTTTGCATACCCAATTTTCATTTCACTCAGTCATACAGTTTTTATGCAGTGAACTGACAAAAAATCACATGGTGGGCCTCGCGCTCCCTCTACCACTTTCCATTCACTATTTATAGTGCACATTTTCAAAAAGAAGGGAAATTCATGACAAAAAACTCCATTTAATGCATTAGTTAGGGTTGTTCCACAGTGGCAAAAGTGAGAAAAGTTGGTGTTAGGGTTTGTGTTGCTTTGGTCCTTCCCCTACTTGCATGTATGTGTGTGTGTGGTGGTGGGAGGGTGGGGTGGAATGCGCAGTTAAGGTTTTCAACCCTAACACAGAATTTCCTCACTTTTGTTGCTGTAGAACAACCCTAAATGATGTATTAAACTGATTTTTTTGCCATTAATATGTATATATGTATATATATGTGTGTGTGTGTATATATATATATATATATATATATATATATTATACTGGTGAGGTAGCATCAGTATAGTTAAGGTTGAGTAAGCATTTTAATGTTAAACCCCAGATTTTGCACCTTAATAACTTTGACACTATACAATGGATTTGCCTAAAGCTTCGCATGTGCAGTCTGGTACCATAGATCTCTGGATCTGGCAAGTTGCGTTATAGTCGGATGTACTGTTGCAGAGCTATAGAATGCCAAAAAACACAAAAACCCTGACTTTTTGTGCATTTCTTTGCTTGTGCCCACAGGCTGCATGATTTATCTGATCAGTCCAAAATCTTCAGGGAAGATGACGTTTGGGTCACCGATGTGCCTTTTGAAGATTTGCTGTAAAAATATTAAACCGTTCAGAAGTTATTCAAAAAACAAATTTCCCTTTCCAGTGAATGGGGAAAATATATGTGCATCACAAAAGTTTCACAAATACAATTTTACTTTTGCTCATTTAGTTTCATGCTTCGGCCATCTTGTTTCCAGTTAGCGAGAGAGAAAAATGCCTGCCGTTTAAATTTGGAACCTTCTAGGTAAACACTGACTGCTGGGTTTACCTAGTCAGGTTCTGAGGATGCCAGCCCTATCTTTTTGGGGGGGAACCCCCACCAGAAATTCCATTTTAAACATCGGGGAAAAATACTTTCACAAGTAACAAAAGAAATGGCCAAAATACTTTCACAAATGTGAAAGTTTCGTGCTACTTTTTGCGAAACCTTCTTGATTTGCGAAAGTATTTTTTTTTTAAAACTACAAATCTCTTCCACCTCCTGCATCAAAACTGTTGGGTATTTTGGGCCAAAATTTGCAGGGTGGCAAGCCCTGGTCACACAGCTGTGCCTATTGGTGGTTTGGTTCCAAAACATTCAAAGGTCCCAAAATTACAACATTCCAAAGTTGAGAAATTTCCCATAGGATAACATTGCAGTGTCTGGTATGCCTTTCGGTGCCCATATTTCAAAAACAAAGTGAGATATGGAGTTTTCATTACTGGCACCTTAGTGCAAAAATGGGTTTGGAAATCATAGATGACACCTGCAGTGGAATTTTTTCCTACTTGCTACGGTTACAGAGATATGGGCAAAAACATGTTCCAAAGGGTCCAAGTGTGCCTTTTCAGTGCATTTTCAGTGCCCATATCTCATAAATGATGCAAGATACAGATTCAGTCAATTCATGCTACATGAAGTACTCGCTGTCATGATTACACCAGCAATGGAATTTTTTTCTAGCTGCTACGGTTGCTGAGATATTAACAAATTAGTGTTACAAGGATTCCTTGTCCTATAGGGCTGCTGTATGACTCCATAGTTATGAATAAGTGGGAACTCAGGGCCCAGAGGACCCACACTCCCACATATGCATAGCATTATGTAATAAATGGACAATGTGAAGGGAGCACAGGGTCAGTGGGCCCGTGCTCCCACTAACACATACCACTTACATTACACTTTCTCAAAAAGAAGGGAAATTCATTGCAAAAAACTCAATGCATCAGTTAGGGTTAATAGCACAGTGACAAAAGTTTGGAAATGTACTGTTAGGGTTCAAAACTCTAACTCTGCATTCCCTCCCAACACCTCCACACACGCATACACACATTCAAGACACATGCAAGATTGTAAGATACTATATCACTCCATCACATCTGCAACCACAATAATCAGGCAACTGAGACCCTCTGTCAGGACAAGTCCTGCTAGCTCACAAAGTCCAAGGCAGGAACTTTGGTATTGTTCCAGAAGGAAACAGAAATTGTTTTGCAAAGACTCTTTTAAACAGCTCTTTCAACCTTGTGGCTGACTGCTGACTTTTCTCACATTTCTCCTTATGTCTCCCGCTAGATCTTCTCTACTGCACATGTGTTTCCCTCCTGCAGAAATCCAAGGATCAAATATTAGTGGATAGTACCTCATACATTATGAATTATACTAAACCCCTGGCTTGCAGTGGCTGTCATTTCCTGTGGAAAAACATGCATACAAGTCCTGAGTCAGCTTTCAATTTAGCTGTTTTACAGAGCTGAGCTAGAGCTGAGTTAGCCACCAACTTGATGTCAATTTCACAGGGATAGAATGTACTGAAACCTGAGCTAGTCTGCAACTGGCTGGCTCTGCAAAGCTAAGCACAAGAACAGCCAACATTCCCAGTCAGGCTGTGTGTCCTCTGACCACCTTTTAATAGTCCTGGGGCTAGAGAAACCACAAACACAGTTGCTTTTGTAGTCTTTTACTTTATCTTCTATGTTAATGTTTCTGTCCCCTGATGTGGGTTCAGGCCATCAGTATCAATAACTTGCAGCAAACAAGTGAATCACTGCACTCGGACCAGTAAAGAAAATACAGCCACCATGATGTTTGTTTTAGTGGAAGATTCATTTTGAATTGAAGCGCTGGGGAGCTAAGTTGTACACTTATTTGCCATGGCCTTTTTGTGCCAGGTTGCAGATTAAAGTATCCACTAAAATCAAACATCCTGGTGGCTGTATTTCCTTTCCTGGTCTGAGTGCAGTGATTCACTTGTTTGTTGCTTTGTATTTTTGCAGCAGGCCGTCCCTGTTTCACTGCACCAGTCATTAATTTGGGGTAATCCGATTGCAGCACCATTCCTGTGAGCTTTGTCAATAACTTGCAGCCATGCTCTGATCTGGTGGGATGGGGGGAATTGCTGGCAAAGAGAGCTGTTGAGTGTCCCCGACAGTCATGCTCCCAAGGGAGGAATGGTTTTGCACTTTATGCAGCTTTGAAAGCTGCTTAACACTGAGCAACATCATTGCTGTGGGTTCCCTAACCCTGAAGGTAGTGGTAGTCTAGGAGCCAATTGAGTGAAGATAGGTGGTTGTACCCCAGCCATAGTGAGAAGGACATTGTGAAGCCAACAGAACAAATGTCAGTGTCCAATCCAGCCTTTGGTTCCCCAGTTTCAGTCTGGACAGGGACTAAGGTGAAGGAGTAGTGCAGGGAAAGGCCGCAGCAGTGCTGTGGAGAGACAGCCAATGGCAGGCCCCCTTTTAGGAATGGATTACATCAGCAATTGTTTAACTTGTATCTCCCAGTCATCTCCCCAGCAGGACACATCTGTAAATTCAATATCTGCTTATTGCAGTATGGATTTGCTGGTAAAATCATTAAGTGACTGATTGAATAAAATAATAAAATAAATACAATGTTAATAGCAATAACAAATACACAACATAAAACCAATCTAGTTCCAGTAACACTGGAAAACAGAGTTTAACTGTCTGACATAATTACCAGCACTATAATCAATCTGTGCTGGTAGGAAAGATAAAGAAGAAAGTAATGTAATGAGTTTTCTTTTAAGTTTACAAATTTTAGAATTACAATAAGTCAGTACAGGCATTGCTGTCATGGTTCTGGTCACTAGAACTTGTTTATGTAACCTGATGCCTTGCATTTCACTGCTGTCTGTCTATGCTTTGCTGTCATGGTTCTTGTCATCTGAGCCCATTTATGTAACCATTGCATTAAATGACAGTGTTGTCTCTCTATACTTTGCTCTCATGGTTCCTGTGAATAGGACCCGTTTATGTAGCGAATGCCTTGCATTTCACAGCCATCTCTCTTTGCTTTGCTCTCAAGATTCACACCACTAGAACCTGTTTGTGTAACCAATGCCTTTAATCTCACAATTGCCTGTCTATGCTTCTCTCTCATGGTTCCGTTACCTAGAACCCATTTATGTAAATCCTGTGTTGAAATTCACATCTGCCTCTCCATGCTTTGCTCTTTTGGTTTCTATCACTAGAAACTGTTTTGGTTACCTACACCTTCATTTCAGAGCTCTCTCTCTCTCTCTGATTTATTGTAATGGTTCCTGTCACTATAACTGATGCCTTGAATACTCCAGCTGCCAGTCTATGCTTTACTCTCAAGGTATGTGTCACTGGAACCCATTTATGTAAATCCTGCATTAAAATTCACAGCTGCCTCTGTGTGCTTTGCTCTCTCGGTTTCTGTCACTAGAACCACTTTCGGTTACCTTTGCCTTCAGTTTCACAGCTGCCTCTGAATGCTTTTCTCTCAAGGTTCATGTCACTAGTACATGTTACTAGGACTGGTACCCGTTTATGGAACTTCTGCCGTGAATTTCACATCTGCTTCACCATCATTATTGTTTAAAGATATTTAATTCTGTTTTTTGTTTCTTCACTCTTCAGCTCTAGGGAACAGATAATCCAATACATGAGTTTCTTGAGCTCAGCCTGGAACATCTGTGGAGAAGATGTAGTTACAGCTTTTGACCTTTCACCATTTACAAACGTTTATGATCTTGGAGGTAAATAGTCTTAGATTACATGTGAAAGTATGTTAACATTCTTCATTCATGTTCTGCAAGGCAAACAATGTCAGGTAAGCAGCTCAAAATTAAGTTAATGATGTTTAAGCAATCATGTCTGATGTAGAGGGTATGACTGGTGCACTCCAGCAGAGACCCTTCCTTTGTCAGGCCTTGGACTAACTGAACTAGGAAAAACTCTTGGTATGCATCCACAAGGCACTGATAGTACTTGCTGGACTTGACATTTAAAGTCCACATCTGGCATTATTAAAATCACCTGCTATCTTCACCTCATCTAAATTGGACACCGTCCAAAGTATCTCTCCCATTTCCTTATCTGCCTCATAGTCCTGTCCTGGTGGCTTGTTGACCACACTGGTTATGGTTTGTTTTCCATTTTCTGTTGCTGCTAGCAAACATAGGATTTCTAGAGTACCTGACTCCCGTAAACTGTCTATTTCAGTTCCCTATTTACAAAAAAAGCAAGTGCTACAATACAGTGAGTAGATAGTAAACAAGAGCAGTAAGTGCTACATCACTGGATTTACATACAGGCTTTAAGTACAGGTAATATTCAATTGTATGGTACAATAGCGTAGGGACTGAAGGGATACTTGTAAAAGAGATAAACTCAGCTGCAGAGTCAAGCCATACAAAAGTGTGGGTACTGGACTTCAGGAGGGCTGACTTTGTCAAAATGGAAGAGTGCCTTAGAAAAGCACTAGTAAACAGGCAAGAAGGAGATGTGGAGCAACAATGGGAAAACATTAAAGCTGCCATCACAGAGGCAACAAGCCTTTGTGTGAAGCAAATAAACAAATTAAAAACAAAAGAAAAAAACACTATGGTTCTCAAAAGAGGTGTCTGGGAAGGTTAAGGAGAAAAAGATACCATTTAGGAAGTATAAGGAAACACAGAATGAGCAGGACAGAGAAGTGAACCCATTAAGGCTGAAGGAAGCACTGAAGGCAGTCAGAATAGCAAAGGCCCAAACTGAGGAAAAGATAGCCATCTCAGTTAAGAAGGGGGATAAAACTTTTATCGATACATTAAGGAGCATAGAAAGACAAAGGGAAGGATAGTGAGGCTGAAGAAAGGGGACAGTGGCTGGGCAGAGAGGGACAGTGAAAAAGCAGGAATACTGAATGAATACTTCTGCTCAGTATTCACAAAAGAAGCGGAGGGGGAGGTACCTAATCCAATCAATAGAAGCACTCTGGATAAGGGGATTGATCCCAGTCCTTTCCCAGAAGAAAGGGTTCTTAATGATCTCTTAAAACTGAAGGTGGACAAAGCAATGGGGCCTAAAAGAATTAAGGGGAGAACTTGTGACACCACTGACTACACTTTTTAGCAAATCATGGGAGGATAGTGTGGCTCCTGATGACTGGAGGAGGGTGGATGTGATTCCCCTTCACAAAAGTGGGAGCAAGACAGAGTTAGGAAACTACAGACCTGTCAATTTGACCAAGATCAAAAAGGGAACACCACGAACAGCCACTTCGCGGGCTGCACTGCACTGCCAGAGGTAGCTAGCCTCTATGAAAACATACTGATCCAAAGTGGCAATGAGTGCTCAAGGAAATTAAATGCTAGCATGTATAAAAGAAAATACACTTTCACCATGAAGCTGTAAAATACAGTGTTTTACTTGATTATCTCCATGCTGCAAGTTTCAAACAGAAAACAGTACATTCAATACCCTGCATTGCCACTTTGGATCTGTCAATTTGACCTCTGTGGTAGGGAAAATGATGGAATCACTTCTGAAGGAAAGAATCATTGAGTACCTAGAGGCCAGTGGGGCACAGGACCCAAGGCAGCATGGATTCACGATGGGAAGGTCGTGTCAGAAGAATCTAATAAATTTCTTTGACTGGGTGACCAAAGTAGTAAACCAGGGAGGGGCTGTGGACATGGCCTACCTAGACTTTAGCAAGGCATTTAACACAGTCCCTCAAAAAAGATTAATAGTCAAATTAACCAGCTTGGGAGTGGATTCCAGGGTGGTAGCCTTGGTAAAACATTGGCTGGACAATGAAACACAGAAAGTAATAGTAAACGGTGTCCTCAGTGAAGAAATGGGCGTTACTAGTGGGGTACCGCAGGGTTCAGTACTGGGTTTGTTCCATTTTAATGTCTTTATAAGTGACATTGCAGAGGGACTGGAAGGAAAAGTATGCCACTTTGCAGATGACACAAAGATATACAACAGGGTTGATACACAAGGTGGGGGTGGAAAGGATGAAAATGGACTTGGCATGGTAGGAGGAATGATCAGAAGTTTGGCAGCTTGGATTCAATTCAAAGAAGTGAAAAGTAATGCACCTGGGAAACAAAAACCCTGGGGAAGAGTATGCAATGGGTGGGGGGAAGGTAGTAACAACAGCAAAAATGAAAGGGACCTGGGGGAAATCATACCAGATGAGCTTAAGGTTAGCAAGCAATGTGCGAAGGCAGCAGGGAGGGCTGGGGGGATACTGAGATGTATAGGGAGAGTCATCACCAGTAGAAAATGGGAAGTTGTTATCCTACTGTACAGACAGTTGGTGAGACCACATCTGGAGTACTGTGTCCAGTTCTGGAGACCCCATCTCCGCAGAACATAGACAGGATGGAGGCAGTCCAGAGGAGGGCAACTAAAATGGTGCACGGTGTGCAACAGAAGCCAATCAAGGAAAGACTAAAGGAGCTTAATAGGTATAATGTATAATTTAATATGTATACCCTTGAGGAAAGGAGGGAGGGTGGCATGATAGAAACTTTTAAGTACCTCAATGGAATCAACAAAGTCCAAGAGGGTAGCATCTTTCAGAAATACAGATATGCAAAGACAAGGGGACACAATCTGAAGATAAAGGGGGGACAGCTCAGGTGCAATGTGAAGAAGTATTTTCTCACAGAGAGGGTGGTGGACATATGGAACCACCTTCCTGAGGAGGTTGTGGGGTCTAAAACTGTGGGAGAGTTCAAGAATGCATGGGACAGACATAAGGCAATTCTTGTAGGGGGTAGGAAGAAATAGGCTGTTGGTTAACTAGGACCTGCAGCTTATCCAGTAGTTAGGGAAATGGGCAGACTAGGTAGGCCAAGCAGTCCTTATCTGCCATCAAAGTCTATGTTTCTATGAGATTAAAGTTGGATAATACGAGATAGGAGAATGGGGACAATGAAAATATGATTAGGAGCAGTTGCCTGCATCTCTGTGGCAGCCTCTAGGTGCGGCATGACATTATCTCACCATTAAGGCCTTATTCATCATTCTCTTCTAGTTATTATAAAGCAGTGAAACTGCTTTGGCCAGTCAGACTGCAGTATTACTGTACCTCTTATTAAGCATACAGTTACTGCCTTGTGCTGCTCAATACAATTGATTTCCACCGCAGTGACTCTCACTTGACACGGTGCTCACATTAGAGTCACCACGGTGGAATCAGTGTGACAGAAATCAACATTAAAAAAATAGTATGCATTCAAGCCAAGACTCCTTCACTGCAGTGGGTGGCACATAAAAACATTCACAGTCCTTCTTCCACCATCCCTCTGCCAAACCACCCTCCCACCCTTGTAAGTACCTGGTTCTATTGAAGGAAGCCAGGTATCGAAGTCAACCATTTCAGAGTGAGATACTGCCAGTTCCTGACACAAATTCCTGCATAACAAACAGCAGAGTATAGACAATTTTGGCAAAACATTAAAAAAAAAAAATAAAAGATTTAGTCCATGGTTCCTGCCACCACCATTGAAGCGATGCTCCATTTTGAAATGCAGGAACCTATCACTACATTAAAGACAGGGGCAGCAAAACGGGCATCAATAAAAGTATCCTTCTCAGCAAAATATTTGTACCTTTTGGGCTAGAAGCAGTTCCACCGATTCATAACATATTAACATGTATAGTTACAGTTGTCTGTTATGAGATAAGAAGGTTATCTTGTTCTGGTTTGGGCTCACAGAACCACTTAGCTTTGCTTCGTGGTCCTCTTGCTCAAACCATCATGAGATAACCTTCTTATGTCATAAGAGACAACTGTAACTATACGTATTAATATATAGATAATACTCAAAGCTGTGATAGTACTCGCATCAGCCATGCAGTGCTCTTGAAGGCTCACACATTGGCAGAGCTGGATGGTGGATCCTGGTGTAGGTCTACCCTCCTGCTTCTGCTACCGGTCTCCTTCTTTGAGTTTCTTTGGGGCTGCTGTTAATGATTGGAGGACAATGCTCCTGTAGAGGTTTACTTTCACTGTAGATCGAAAAAGTGATGGCATAAGAATGCTTTTGTTTAACTCTGGTCATTTCAGCAATTATTAGGGGGATAGAACTGGGAGGAGCTGGGAAAACTGAAGTAACGTGCCTGCCTGGTGCCATGGCTTGGAGGGACAGGAAGCGCATCCTCAGGATCACGACAACAGCTGCAAGGGATTCTGAGCTGGACGTAATTGTCCACCTAGGGACAAATGACTTGGCTCATCATGAGGTTAGAGCAGTGCAGGAGGACATTGCAGAGTTGGGAGGGGCCTAAGACAAGTAGCACACACAGTATCCTTCTCAGAGGTGCTGCCTGTCAAAGGCATGGGTGAGCGAGGGTAATTGGCACCATGCAGTTTAATGAATGGTTGAAAAAATGGTGCGGAGCACAGGGTTTAGCTAATTGGGGACTGGGGTTCCACCTGGAGGACAACAGCCTATACTGGCAGGATGGTCTGCATCTGTCCAGGAAGGAAACAAGTCTTTTGAGCAATCGGTTTAAATGCTTCATTGGCAAGCGTTTAAACTAGTCAAAGGGGGAGGCACTGACAAGCAGCAGAAAAATCCCAGCCTCTCCCTACAAAACAGGGTACTAAATGAGAAAAAGACCAAGGTAGAACGGTCAGTGGGGGATGCTGCAACAGAAGGTAAAGCCATCAAAAATGGAGAGCAATGAGTACCAATGCCCGTAGTCTAGGTAACAAGCTTCCTGAATTAGTGGCATGATGGAGGAGGAACATCTGGATATCGTGGCAGTCACAGAAACATGGTACACAAAAGCCATGACTGGGACGTAAACATACCAGGATACACTATTTACAGGAGGGACAGGGAGGGTAAAAGAGGAGGAGGAGTAGTTCTTTACATAAAGGAAGGAATAAAAGCAACAGAACAAAAGGGTAAACAGGGAGGAGAAGAAGCACTGTGGGTAAATTTGGAGACAGGCAATGGCACCAGAATCCACACAGGGTTGTATCTGAACCCCTTCTCAGGGGAGGAAATGGACAAGGAAATGATAGAAAGTATACTTAGAATGGCAGAAAAGGAGATACTGCTGATGGGTGATCTGAATATGCCAGATGTTAACTGGAGTGCAGTTGCAGCTGCCACTCAAGAGTGCAGTTATTCTAGATGCCTACAGGGGCATGCCTTGAGACAACTAGTACTGGAGCCCACTGAGGAGGGAGCAATATTAGACTTGGTACTCTCAAATGGAGATGGAGAGGATCACAGATGTAGAAGTGGGTAGCCATCTGGGAACTAGCGACCATCGAACAGTATGGTTCACAATAAACACAGTAATAGAGTCAAGCCATACAAAGACAAAAGTACTGGACTTTAGGAGGGCTGACTTTGCCATAATGGGTGAGTGCTCAAGGAATGCACTAGCAAATGGGCAGGAAGGAGGGTGGAAGAACAATGGGGAATAATAAAACTGCCATCACAGAAGGTAACAAGCCTTTGTGTGAAGCAAATAAACAAAACAAGACGATGTAAGAAACCACTATGGTTCTCAAAGGAAGTAGCAGTGAAGGTTCAAGAGAAAAGAAAGCATTCAGGAAGTACAAGAATTGCAGAGGAGCAGGACAGAGAACTGTATCAGTAAAAGCAAAGGAGGCTGGGAAGGCAGTCAGAACAGCAAAGGCCCAAACCTAGGAAAAGATAGCCAACTCAGTTAAGAAGGGGATAAAACCTTTTATAGGTACATCAGGAGCGAAGGAAGACCAAGGAGGGATAATGAGGCTTAATAAAGGGAGGGAGGGTGGGCAGAGGAGTCTGTGAAAAGGCAGAGATACTAAACAAATATTTTTGCTCAGTATTAATGAAGGAAGAGGGGGAGGTACATAAAACAAACAGTAGTAACACTCTGGATACAGAAGTTGATACCAGCCCATTTACAGAAGAAAGGGTTCTGAAAGAACTCTTAAAACTGAAGGTGGACAAAGCAAGGGGGCCTGATAGGATTCATCCCAGAATTCTAAAAGAACTAAGGGTAGAACTAGTGACACCACTGACTACGCTTTTTAACAAATCATGGGAGGATGGGGTGGTACCGAGGACTGGAGGAGGGCAGATGTGATTCCCTTCACAAAAGTGGGAGCAAGGCAGAAGCAGGAAACTATAGACCTGTTAGTTTAACCTCAGTGATAGGAAAATGATGGAATCACTTCTAAAGGAAAGAATTGTCAAGTAACTAGAGGCCAGAGGGCACAGGACCCTAGGCAGCATGGATTCAGCCGGGAAGGTCATGCCAGATGAATCTGATAGATTTCTTTGACTGGATGACCAAAGTAGTAGATCAGGGAGGGGCTGTGGACATGGCCTACCTAGACTTTAGCAAGGCATTTGACACAGTCCCACACAAAGATTAATATACAAGTTAGCCAGCCTGGGAGTGGGTCCCAAGATGACAGCCTGGGTAAGAATTGGCTGGAGAATAGGACACAGAGAGTTATAGTAAATGGCGTCCACTCAGAAGAAAGGAGGGTTACTAGTGGGTCACTGAGGTTCAGTATTAGGACGGTCCTCTTCAATGTCTTTATAAGCGACATTGCAGAAGGACTGGAAGGAAAAGTATGTCTCTTTGCAGATGACACTAAGATCTGCAACAGAGTTGATACACAGGGTGGGGTGGAAAGGATGAGAAGGGACTGGCAAGGTTAGAGGAATGGTCAAATGTATGGCAGCTTAGATTCAATGCTAAGAAGTGCAAGGTAATGCACCTGGGAAACAAAAACCCAGGGGAAGTGTACACAATGGGGGGTGAGATACTAACAACAACAAAAATAGAAAGGGACCTGGGGTAGTCATATCAGATGACCTAAAGATGGGCAAGCAATGTGAGAGGGTAGCAAGGAGGGCTGGGGGGATACTGGGATGCATAGGGAGAGGCATCACCAGTAGAAAACAGGAAGTTATTATCCCTCTGTACAGACAGCTGGTGAGACCCCATCTGGAGTACTGTGTGCAGTTCTGGAGACCCAATCTCAGCAAAGACATAGACAGGATGGAAGCTGTCCAGAGGAGGGCAACTAAAATGGTGCAGGGTCTGCACCGGAAGTCTTATGAGAGAGACTTAGGAGCTTAATATGTATAGCCTCGAGGAAAGGAGGGAGGGGACATGATAGAAACTTTCAAGTACCTCAAGGGAATCAACAAAGTCAAGAGGTAGCATCTTTCAAAAAGGGTGTGCAAGAACAGGGGGCACAATTTGAAGATGGGGGGGGCGGCTGAGAGGTAATTTAAGGAAGTATTTTTTCACAGAGAGGGTTGTGGATGCATTTAACGGCCTTCCGGAGGAGGTCGTGGAGTCAAAATCAGTTGGGGAATTCAATCATGCATGGGATAGTCATAAGGCAATTCTGGGGGGTGAGGGTAGGAAGAAGTAAACTGCTGGTTAACTAGGATCTGCAGCTTATCTAGTAGGTAAGGAAATGGGCAGACTGGGTGGGCCAAGCGGTCCTTATCTGCCGTCAAATTCTATGTTTCTATGTTCCTATGAGGGGGGAGGGGGAGGTACACCCAAGTAATTTTTCTGGGTTGTGAAGCTTACGTGATGATCTTTCTCTAACTTATTGGTGCCTGTGTTAGAATTCTCAGTCGCACTGCCATGCAGAGAACTAGCTTGAACTGATCAGGAGTTCACAGCTCCATTTTTAATCACCTGTTGGAAACTCTTTAGATTTTTCAATATATAGTCATGTATGAAAGTCTGGACCATATTTGAGGATTTACAGTAATAAGGCAATATCCACTTTTCTCTCAGTCTCCACTGGGGTGTCAAGCAGACGAGGCATACTGATGAGTCCTGATAGGACGAAACACGTGTCTATGTCTTCTGTTAGCACCCTTTGCAAACTGTGTGAGAGGCCTTTCGGCACCATGCAATTCTGCTTAAAGTTGGACCAGCATAACATTCTGTGGTGATTTGCATATGCAGCCCATGATGCTTTGCATTGTGGGGGCATGTGTGATTTAGTATTTTCTTGAACCTTGGCTTCCCAGCCAAATGCCCTTTGGGGTAACCCTTGCCTCAGTGTTTGTGCACAGAGGTTCTTTGTCTTTTAAATAGTTTTTTTTATTTTAATGGGTTCACCACAATATATCCAAGGCACATTGCCTTAAAGGTAGCTGGTCCATTCCACTGGGGTGTCAAGCAGACGAGGCATACTGATGAGCCCTGATAGGATGAAACACGTGTCTATGTCTTCTGTTAGCACCCTTTGCAAACTGTGTGAGAGGCCTTTCGGCACCATGCAATTCTGCTTAAAGTTGGACCAGCATAACAGTCTGTGGTGATTTGCATATGCAGCCCATGATGCTTTGCATTGTGGGGGCATGTGTGATTTTGTATTTTCTCTCAGTCTGTTTGAACTTAGGTTGTTATTTCCCTGTGTTTTCTTTCAGTTCACCAATGTCCAATTTTATATGTGATAGTATGGGCCAGATTTTCAAACAGGGGCGCGCGCTGTGCTTCTGTACTGCCCTGCATCACAGGACTTTGAACTCTGCAGTATGTGCCAACCCCCTTTGCCACAACTGCACCTGAATTCCGAATCTCAGGTGCAGTTGCAACATGTCCCACAATTTATAGCAGCTCACGCCAGTGCTCTGGCACAAGCACCATGGCATCGCCTCCTGGGGCTGGCATATGCCATACCACAAAACTATGGTCTAAGGTGCAGCGCTCATCGCAAGGGATAGAAAATCCTGCTCACTGACAGAAGAATGCCATGCACTCTGTACGTCATATGTTTGGTGCACATGGGGCTTGCGGCATCCCCAGAGCTTTGAAAATCCGGCACCATGTCTTTTATTTGGTTAATGTCCAACTTACTGGGGGCCTGACAAAACATTGCTAGCGCTCCTGCCTGCCGTGCTGTCGCTCAGCTTCATCCCCGGGGAACCGCTGCCATCAATCAAACATTTTTCTCCCACAGAAAAAAAAAAATTGGATTTACAGGGCTCTTTTTTTAAGAACTCATTCCCTACTGTAACTTCTAACAAATCAAAAAAGGTAATAGCACCAACACCAAGGACATATATTTCAAATGATTTCTTTCATCTCATCAAAATGCTCAAGTTCTAAACAGGCTAGAAACCATGACAGGTGGTAGCAACTGGCTGGCACAATGTGTGGATTTTAGCCTGTTTTGCATTTGAGCACTTTGACGAGGTGAAATAATTAATTTAAAAGATACATCCTTGGTTTGGGAGATATTCCTTTTTTGAATGTTACCTGTATTTAACAGCCCCAAAACTGAATCCTGTGCAGTTTAACTTCTAGGAAATAAAGGCCAAATAGAATTTTTGAAAAACTGTGAGCAGAATTATGAATAAATATGCAGCTTTGCTTTATTTATTTTTTTTTATTTATTATGCTTTTGGCCCCTTGCTCTGAAACTATCAGCTACCTTCCTGCACCTACCTTGCCCTCTGATCACCACCTTCCTCCACTGTCACCAATACTCCCTGGCTTTTCCCCCAGGATGGGGCTGTGGCACCGCTATCTACCCATCTATGATGGGGAAAGGTCCAGCTACCTGGCATTGCCTCCCTGGCTTCCCCCCAGGGCAGGGTTTGGGGCTCGCAGTGGCCCACGGCACTGTAATTAAGTCAGTGGTGTGGTGGATTGCTGGAGAGCCATACAGGCCAGGAGCAGAGGAGGCGTCATAGGTCAGGCTCAGGAATTTTTTGTATGTTTTTTGCATGGGGGGCAGGAACGTGCAATAATGTCCAGCATCCATCCCGCCCTTCCAGTTACTCTACAATGCCAGTTGCTGCGATACTCCTGGCCTCCGCAAGGGGTCTGTCAAGCACCGGACATTCGCCTCCCCCCGGAGAAGAAGAAAAGCAGTCCATAGGATGCTCAATCCTTCTTCCCCCAGCTGGCTCTCTGACAACCTGGGTCCATTCCTGAACCCAGGTGGCCCGGCGTCACAAGCAGAAATCCAACCGCTGCACTGGTGGGCTGGCCAGCAGCTTTACTTTTAAGTGGCCATCACTGTTGGTGATACTCGCCTATCCACTGATGTTAATACTGTGACACTATAATAAAATGCTCACACCCTAACACTGACATTGATACGGTGAGACTGTATTTGCATATTATTCCCTTTCGCTGAAAATAATGCTGAGACTGTACTCCTAGCTTGCTCTGTGTCACCAACAACAATTCTGTGAGGCTGTACTCCCTGCTCATTCCCTGTCATTAACAATAAATACTGTGAGAATGTTCTCCCTGCCCATTCCCTGTCACTGACATTAATACTGTGACCTGTATCCCTGCCCATTCCCTGTCACTGACATTAATACTGTGAGACTGTACTCCCTGCCCATTCCCTGTCACTATCAATAATACTGTGAGACTGTACTCCCTGCCCATTCCCTGTCACTATCAATAATACTGTGAGACTGTACTCCCTGCCCATTCCCGTCACTATCAATAATACTGTGAGACTGTACTCCCTGCCCATTCCCTGTCACTATCAATAATACTGTGAGACTGTACTCCCTGCCCATTCCCTGTCACTATCAATAATACTGTGAGACTGTACTCCCTGCCCATTCCCTGTCACTATCAATAATACTGTGAGACTGTACTCCCTGCCCATTCCCTGTCACTATCAATAATACTGTGAGACTGTACTCCCTGCCCATTCCCTGTCACTATCAATAATACTGTGAGACTGTACTCCCTGCCCATTATCTGTCACACTGACATTAATACTGTGAGACTGTACTCCCTGCCCATTCCCTGTCACTGACATTAATACTGTTACAGTAGACTGCTCTCCTTGTCCCTTACCTGTCACTACCAATAACACTGAGACTGTACTCTCTGCGTATTCCCTGTCACTGACATTAATACTGTGAGACTGTACTCCCTGCCCATTCCCTGTCAATATCAATAATACTGTGAGACTGTACACCCTGCCCATTTCCTGTCACTGACTTTAATACTGTGATACTGTACTCCCTGCTCTTTCCCTGTCACTGACATTACTACTGTGAGACTGTACTCCCTGCCCATTCCCTGTCACTATCAATAATACTGTGAGACTGTACTCCCTGCCCATTTCCTGTCACTGACTTTAATACTGCGAGACTGTACTCCCTGCTCTTTCCCTGTCACTGACATTACTACTGTGAGACTGTACTCCCTGCCCATTCCCTGTCATTAACAATAAATACTGTGAGAATGTTCTCCCTGCCCATTCCCTGTCACTGACATTAATACTGTGACCTGTATCCCTGCCCATTCCCTGTCACTGACATTAATACTGTGAGACTGTACTCCCTGCCCATTCCCTGTCACTATCAATAATACTGTGAGACTGTACTCCCTGCCCATTACCTGTCACTACCAATAATACTGAGACTGTACCCCTGCCCATTCCTGTCACTACATTAATACTGTACTGTGAGACTGTACTCCTGCCCATTCCTGTCACTATCAATAATACTGAGACTGTACTCCCTGCCCATTCCCTGTCACTATCAATAATACTGTGAGACTGTACTCCCTGCCCATTCCCTGTCACTATCAATAATACTGTGAGACTGTACTCCCTGCCCATTCCCTGTCACTATCAATAATACTGTGAGACTGTACTCCCTGCCCATTATCTGTCACACTGACATTAATACTGTGAGACTGTACTCCCTGCCCATTCCCTGTCACTGACATTAATACTGTTACAGTAGACTGCTCTCCTTGTCCCTTACCTGTCACTACCAATAACACCGAGACTGTACTCTCTGCGTATTCCCTGTCACTGACATTAATACTGTGAGACTGTACTCCCTGCCCATTCCCTGTCAATATCAATAATACTGTGAGACTGTACTCCCTGCCCATTTCCTGTCACTGACTTTAATACTGTGAGACTGTACTCCCTGATCATTCCCTGTCACTGACATTACTACTGTGAGACTGTACTCCCTGCTCATTCCCTGTCAATATCAATAATACTGTGAGACTGTACTCCCTGCCCATTTCCTGTCACTGACTTTAATACTGTGATACTGTACTCCCTGCTCTTTCCCTGTCACTGACATTACTACTGTGAGACTGTACTCCCTGCCCATTCCCTGTCACTATCAATAATACTGTGAGACTGTACTCCCTGCCCATTTCCTGTCACTGACTTTAATACTGTGAGACTGTACTCCCTGCTCTTTCCCTGTCACTGACATTACTACTGTGAGACTGTACTCCCTGCCCATTCCCTGTCACTACCAATAACACTGAGACTGCACTCCCTGCCCATTCCCTGTCACTGACATTAATACTGATACAGTAGGCTGCTCTCCTTGTCCATTCCCTGTCACTACCAATAACACTGAGACTGCACTCCCTGCCCATTCCCTGTCACTGACATTAATACTGTTACAGTAGGCTGCTCTCCTTGTCCATTACCTGTCACTACCAATAACACTGAGACTGCACTCCCTGCCCATTATCTGTCACTGACATTAATACTGCTACAGTAGGCTGCTCTCCTTGTCCATTACCTGTCACTACCAATAACACTGAGACTGTACTCCCTGCCCATTATCTGTCACTGACATTAATACCGTTATACTGCTTTCCCTGCTTTTTCCCTGACTCTGACAATAATACTGGGAATGTACTCCCTGCCCATTCCCTGTCACATACATTAATACTGTGAGACTGTATCCCTGCCCATTCTCTGTCACTGACATTAATAGTGTGAGACTGTGTTCCTGCCCATTCTCTGTCACTGACATTAATACTGTGAGACTGTATCACTGCCCATTCGCTGTCGCTGACATTAATACTGTGAGACTGTATCCCTGCCCATTCTGTCACTGACATTAATACTGTGAGACTGTACTCCCTGCCCATTCCCTGACAATATCAAAAATACTGTGAGACTGTATCCCTGCCCATTCCCTGTTGCTGACATTAATACTGTGAGACTGTACTCCCTTATATTTTGTGTCCATAGGCGTGCACAGGATCAGTGAACAAGGGATGCCCAAATTCCCTAACAATGTTATGGAGGTCAGGGGGCATGCCCCCTCAGGAAATTTTAGAAGCAATCCCTGTAAATGTTGCATTTTCCTGCATTTTACAGTTAGGCAAGATACATTACAGCCCTCCCCATGATGAAGCATTATGTAAGGATGTTACATTTTCTTTCATGATTATTTGAAGATGTCATGCAGCACACCTTATGAAAGTAAATCCTCCCCCAGCAGCACATCAGGAAATGCTTCAGAGAAGCTGAGAGTAAGTGTGGAGGAGTACAAGAGCCAGCATGTAATACAGCAACAGCAGAGCAGTTGAGTGAGCATGAAAGAGTGTGACAGAGTGTTAGTAACGAGGCGAGAGAGAAAGAGAGAGAGAGAGACAGTGGTCTAAGACAGGTTAGGGTGGAAGAGACAACTATTGTAGTGAATTCTGTTTTTTCAGATAGTTTAGAGGGTGTGGGAAGGAGAGAATGACAGGGATGTGATCACAAAACAGTTTGCCTTGTGTAGAGTGGTATAAGGTCACTTTTGCAGGAGAGGGCTATTACAAACCAAAATCTAAAGGCCTATTTCCAGTAACAGCCAATTCCCGAAGAACATAATCAATACCCTGAGCATCAATCAGGTCCTGTTCTATATACATAGTCATCAAAGGGAGCATATGTGGCTGGCTCGTGATAGAGCGTAATTTATTTTTCAGAATTTCTATTTTGGAGAAAGCACACTCACAACTTGCAGAAGTAATTGGCAAAGTACCCCTAGTCTGCAAAGGTTTAAACACAGCTAGGTATACTTGGGCTTGACCTTCAGAGTAAAAGGCATTCAGAAACTCTGGAACAGTTGTACATACCAAGGAGTCATGGACAAATAATTCCCACTCTGTGTGAAGCTCAGTCCTTGATTCATGAAACCTATCTGCCAATGCTTCAATTACTTCTCTGTCTGGATGCTTTTTTTTTTTCAAAAGTATTCCCATGGGATGAAGAACTTCACAATCCTCCTGGCTGAATCTCTTTTTGAGTTCAGTACTAACGTGATCAAGAACACTGTAAAACATTTTTCCTCTCAATTCATCCTCTTGAGATTGAAACATATGTTCGATCACAACTCTGTTATCAAGATGTCTTGCCACTTTCTTTCATCTTGACTTGCTTGTTTTAGTATTGATATGAAGGTTTTCACATATCTGTCCTGCTTTTAAGAAGTACTCGTGAAAGTTTTCATCCTTTTACTACTCTGTATCCAGGTTTTGAGAATTTCAATTGTTTTAATTGAACAAATGATATCTAACTTGATTTTTTGCTAATAGTCGCTGACAGTATGCATTTGTCAACAATATCTTTCAAAACTTCTAAACAAATAATGGGTATACCGACGCTGCAGTGACTCCCTGAACCCAAAGACCATCACAGCAACAGGATTCAGGCAATATCCGCATATCACTGTGATGATCTCTGAAAGTCCCCGAGATTGCCTCGCAGGGTGTATCGCCACCCTCCCGGTCCAACTCAGAGTTAGAATCCTAGAGACTGGGGGGGGGGGTTCAGGGGCACAGCCCTCGATAGAAGCATGGAGGTATCTCTGACACTCGGCACTGTGGCTGTCACTGTCGGGGATGTATCTATGGGCGATGTTGGCGTGGCATGGAAAAATCCAAATAATTAATTCAAAAGTTTAAATCAGAAACAATAAACCTCTAGCAACTGCAAAAAAAGTATGATTTATAGATGTTTCTTCAATTTCTTCCAAGGCATTCACAATGCCTTCCAAGTTTTCGTCTATTGCAGTAGGTAACTTCACTTTGACAAACTCCATCAGGTATCTTAATTGTTTTAACAGGGGTTGAATCCTCTTCAGATCTTAGTGTTTTCATAAGTGCACCATGTCTGTGCAGACTACCCTAAACGAAAGCATAAAGAGCTTGCAGGGTACCAAAAAAATTCCTTCCATATGTGTTTCCTGTCATTGTGGTCACTAAAACCAGGTTCATACAGCAAAGCAGTGCAAAGATAAGACTTTGGCAGCATATCTGTTACTTAAGCATGCAAACCATTCACAGCAGCACTCATAATGCCTGATCCATCATATCATTGTGCAATAATCTTGTTCTTATCCATTTTTAACATATTTATTTATTTATTCTAAATTTGGTAACTGGGAAAGGCACACTGAGCCAGGGTCATTTCAAGGTGTGACCCAGGGTAGGAGGACATGGTATTGCAGTTATTCAATCTGTAGAAAATTACGTAGTATACAAAACCTCTAAGATAAACAGACAAATCCAGTATCATTGCGATGGATTAGGACAGGAACAATAAATATAACTAAGTAGCTAAGAACATTTAAAAATACCAGGAGCAGTGTTCACAAACCCACCACAAAGTTTGGGGAAGCGGGCAGAGTAATTATTTATTTATTTATTTCATGTGCAGATTAACACCTTTGAGCCAACAGGCTCTTTTACAAAGGTTCCATGTCAGGTATAACAAACAGACAAACAATTTCCACGGTTACATTTCATAAGAGGAAGAGACAAGAATACAGTGGTAGTTTGATGGTCATTGCTGATGCTAATTGCTGATTTACAGATTATTGACAGGCTGTACATGTAGGCAAGTAGTCTTAGCATTTCCTCAGTTGTACAGGTACAAGTAGTGCATTTGGTATGTGGTTTAACATATATTGTTACATCTTAAAAGAAGGCCTCAAGTAGTCAAGCCTGACGTTAGGGAGGAGTGGATTGAGGGGGCTTTGTCATATGTTGGAAAAGGAGTGAGGGGGGAGCGGGGGGGCAGCCATGTAGAGGCTTTGTCAAGGAGGTGCTGGAGCACAGGAGAAGTGTGGGGGTGGGGGTAGGATGAGGGGTTTTAATTAGGGCAAGCCAAGAGAAGCTTTAGGTGATGGATGCAGTGATAGCTAGGTGGATGGGGTTAAGTTGGCTGTAGAGAGAAGGAGGAGTGTGAACACTGTGTGGAGGGGAGAAGTCTGAGGAGTCTTTTGAAAGAGGAGACAGAGTGTGATAGGCAAAGATCGGAGGGGAGATGGTCCAGAGTAGGGGAAGATGATAAGGAGAATGCTGAATGGCCAGCAGCAGAATGGGGATGAGGAAAATAAAAGATCCATGGGTCCCTGTGTTGAAAAGAGTACAGTGAAGGGTTATTTTGTGAGAGATGGGAGGGGAGGTAAGGGGAAAGAGTCCCAAACCAGAACTTAGCAATGAGGGAGGCACAGTGAACCATATGCCTGTAGGATAGTGTTGATAGGAAGAGAGCAGAATAGAGAAGACAGTGGCAAGTAAGGGGAAGGGCACAGTTGGCAAAGCGACAGAAAGAATTTAGGAAAGTATCCAATTTAGAGAGGGATGTGGCCGGGGCAGAGCCATAGTCCATGTCAGCATAGTCAATGACAGGTAGAAGCATTTTTTTACAAGCTCCTATCAGGTGGGAAGAGGGATACTGTTTTTGTGTTGGTAGAGGACAGTGAGCTTTGGATGGAGTTTGGAACAGATGGCATATATATGGGTGGTGAAATCTAAATGGGTGTCTGGCCATACCCCCAGATATTTAAAAGCCAAGACATTCACTGGGATGGACCATCCAATGCAGAGAAAGCAGGGGTGGACTGGAGGGAAGCCAGTTTCTGTCTTATGCTGAAAGTTATGTTGACAGTTTTTTTTCCGTGTTGTTTTAGTTGGTTTGACTGAAGCTATGCCTGCACTCTGTCAAAGTCTTGTTGGAGAGGGGATTGCACACTGATGGAAGAGGGGTCAGAGGTGAAGATGGCGGTATTGTCAGCATACATGTGCATGTGGGGGGAGTTGCAGAAGGAGGGGAGGTTGTTTATTAAGTGGGAGAACGGGATATGGCCTAATATAGAGCCTTGGGGGACCCCAGTGAGGATAGAAAGAGAGAAGGATGGTATATTACCTATTTTGGATGGATTGCTGCCTATCATGGAGATAGAAGCTAAACCAGTTGACAGTAGGAGTTGCAAGACCTGCAGACTTTAGTTTGTATAGCAGTAGGGGGTGGGAGACTGAATCAAAGGCCTTGGCCAGGACTATGAAGATAGTAGCATTTATATGACTCTAATCCATAGCAGAGAAAAGGGAAGAGATGGTGGAATGCTTTTTTCTATACAGTGTTATTAGTGGATGGATTTTCAGAAAGTCTAGAGTGGAGGAGTGACTCCAAAAGCTTTGCAAAGGATGGGAGGGGTGTTATGGACTGATATTTTCTGGGGGGGTGGAGGGGTCACCTCCTTTGTGAAGAGTTAGCTCCTTAAGCAAATTTCCAAGCTTTGTGGACAGTGGAGATTGAGGAGAGGTTTAGGATGTGGGCTAGAGGGGAGACTATAGCAGGAGTAGAGATAAGAAGGATCCTAGGGTGGAGCCTGCTGGGCTGGTTTTGGCAGGGTTTAGAGCAAAGAGAGCTGCATAGACTTCCGGGGGACTGGTGGGAAGATGTAAGTGGCAGAGGGTGGAATAAAGTCAGTTGGGATGGGGGAGGTATGGTTGGGGAGTGCGCACGTGGCAAAAACGTGTTGAAAATCTGAGCTACTGCAGAGGGGTCAATGACTGAAGAACCATCAATTTTAAGAACAGGGGAGGCCTTTTGAGCTGTGGGATCTAGGTGTGAGTGTATAAGTTTCAAAAGGATGCAGGTGTATTGTGAGCAGATTGTAGATGGGATTCGAAGTATAGTGGTCATCTGTTAGACCTTCTTGTACTGGCTCTCTCGGGTCGTCCCCTCCGTTCCTCCTGTGGGGAACCCCTGGTGATTCCCAGGAACAGGTTGAAATCAGCTGGTGACAGGGCATTTAGTGTCACTGCCCCCATCCTGTGGAATTCACTGCCCCTTGGGGATAAGGGGGCCCCTACATTGATGATATTCAAAGCCTGCCTGAAAGCCCTCCTATTCACCCAGGCCTTTTTGGATTAAGCTGTCCATTTAGAGTTTCAATTACAGCTATTGGTAATTTGATGGTTAGTTTTTATTTATGGGGAGTGTTCTTATATGGGGTAATTATTTTTATGTTTATATATTTTTTCTCTTATTTTTTATTGATCTTGTTTTTAGTGTGTATTTGTTTATTTGTATGGTGCCCAGAGCCTCTGGGATTGGGTGTCTTTTTAAATAAATTTTGCCTTGCCTAGTTAGCCTTGGAGAGGTGTATGGCTTTGGTGCAGTTATTTCTAAATGATCTACATGCTTGTAGTTCTGTCTGAGATAGAGAAGCTTTGTATTTTGACCAAGCTTTGTCCTTAGATCTGCATTTAGCCAGAAGGTCTGTTGTTTACCAGGGGTGGTGGTGTTGTCTGACTTTGGCTTTCTTTAAGGGGGTGTGGGAGTTCCAAATTTGGGTAAGTGTGTCAGAAAAGAAGGACAGGGCAGAGTCAACACCCTGGGATGAGAATACAGGCAGCCAATCTTCCTGGGTGAGATCCTGAAGAACGGCTGTCATGTCCAGGGTGTGGAGTGGGTGTGTCCAAATGTATTTAGGACAGCATGGGGAAGTGCATCTTTCTAATGCATTAAGTGATACAGTGATCACTTAGAGTGTCTGGGAGGACCCCCAGCTGCTACAATGTGGTGGGGGTGTGAGGAGAGCACCCAATCAAGCAGGGAGTGGTTTTGGTAGGAAGGATTTATTCAGGTGACTTTGTGGATCAGCTGAGTGACTCAATCCTGAGGAGAGTGGGCTTTGAAAAGGGGAGAGCCAGTCCTTGTTGAAGTCACCTAAAAGCAAGAGTTCACCATTTACTGCATGTGAAGTGACAGAAGAGATGGCAGAGACTAGGGAGTCTGATGAAGTTTTGGGTGGGGCATAGAGTACACCAATGTAAAGTGGTGTGGAGGAAGGGAGGGATATGAGGGTGATGATAAGTTCATGGGAGGAGGGGCAGGATTCTTTAAAGGAGATGGTGCAAGAGAGAGACTATCTGGTATAAAGGCTGCACCTCCATGCACTTGCCTCGATCCTGCTGGAAAAGGTGGAAGTCAAAGACAGAGATAGAGGAGTCTGGAATTTTGTCAGAAAGCCAAGTCTGCAATGCAGAGAATGTCTGGGGGTGCTGGGTTATCCATACATTAAGGGCATCAATTTTTGAAAGGAGACTTCAGGCATTTAGGTGAAATATATGAAGGCCCTTTGTCAGGGGTGAAGGAGTGGAGATGAGGGGAGGGGTTGGGTTGGTCTGGCCTGATCGGGGTAGGGGTTGAGGGAGGGCTTGGTTTGGGTTGAACATCTCCAGAGAGAAGCAGGGGAGTATAAATGGGGACAGGTGTGGAGAGTACATTTGCCTTCTGGGGTATTGTGAGGAAGGAGGTGTGGAGGGTTTGGTGCAGCGATGCAAGGATTCAGAATTTAACTAGGGAGAAGGAAGCAATGTTGGGTGAATGAGGGGAGTAGTTGCTGGGGGAGCTGAGGAGAGTGAGGTGTGTCCAGAGGGGAGGGGGTAGTCAATGGACAGATGAGGGTGAAACTTGGGACAGAGGGAAAGGGGAGATGGTTAGCGTGGCAAGGTGGGGTAGAAGGAGAGATGGAGGAGGTGGACTGCTGGGGGAGAAGTGGTGAGAAATAGGGGCTGTTGGAGGAATAGGCAGGATGGTGTATGTCAAGTAAAAAGAATGGAGATAGTGAGAAAGAGTGGACTTAGCATGGTGAGAGAGGTATACGGGGAGAAGCCTGGAGGATTGAAGAGACCAACAGCTTAGAGAGGATTGTTTAAATCAGGGGAGAGGTCTGCTTTTATAGTGTAGACAGGCAGTGCAGAAGGCAGGAATAAAAGAGAAGCTGCAGAAGGACAAAGAGTTAGACCTAGGTTAAGGAAGTGTAAGTGATTGACCAAAGTATATTAAACAAGGTTTCAGTGTCAGTTTTTTCTGTTTATCTAGTATCAACTGACCGTTCCTGGATTTTGCAGTTACTGTCGTTGTATCGCATCACTACACTGACTTGTTCAGTATTGCTTACATCACTGGTCTCATCCATTATAATTGTGATAAACTGAGCTTCGCTGAACTCTTTCTGAAGCTGATGTAACCACAGTGCATACAGCATGCTGCCTGTATCATATCTTTCTGACTTCTGTTTGAAAGATATGTTGCATTTTTGGGGGCAGACTCTGTGCTTCTTTATAATAATAATAATAATAATACAATTAATTTGTTAAGTGCCTTTCGGCATTCCAAAGTACTGTACAGTACAAATAAGGCAAAGCACAGTAAGTGCAGATTAAAATCAAGCAAATACCGGGAATGCTTTCCCCCATAAAAAAGTCTTCAGTGCCTGCTTGAAACTCCCCACCGTCCTGCACTCACAAAGCTGACAAGGCAGAGAATTCCAGAGGGTCGGTGCCGCAAATCCAAAGGCCCGTGCAGCAGATGACTTTAAATTGACCCTCAGAATCTCCAGCAACCCCTCATCAGCCGAGCGGAGCTGTTGCAGGGGGCTATACGGAACTAGGAGCTCTTTTAAGTAGTCAGGACCCAAACTGTGTAGGACTTTGTAAGTCAAAAGACCTACTTTGAAGGTGATCTGCCACTGAATAGTTAGCCAGTGCAGATCGCACAGCACAGGGATAATATGAGAACTTCTAGAAGACC